>OY783218.1:11484065-12788954 GCA_963678705.1 Panorpa germanica | reverse complement strand
AAACCTAACATATACGTAACTGTGTTTAGCGGGTATAGATAAAATAAAATAACTGTAGTATAATGACCGTCTCACAGTGTTTTATAAAAATAAATGATATGATGAAATGTACTCATACTCCATAAGTCCATGGTCTTATTGCTTTATTTTTGCGTTGTTCCAGACAATGACCGATAGTGCTGCCACCGACAGCGTAATAAAAAGACAATAAACCACAAAAACGTGCACAATTATGCTTAACAGACGACGACGTACGACACACCGACGGTCTTAAACAAAAACATTTTAGTTAAAATGACATTACTCATATTCCACTAAATCATTTGTCCACTAAACCTCGTTCTTCATTTTAAAAACTTCGTTAGAAATATAGAAAATGTCATCAGAGTAATTGAGACTAGATACGTTAAGCATTAGATACATTTACTATTTGTATTTAAAATATAACAACTACCTTGTATAGATATCTGAAAATGACTCGTCTGACTCGTAGCCGCATATTTCTGGGCGTGCCTGTTGTCTGGTTTAATTGATTATATCTTTATATGTATAATCACACATGGTGCAGATATATAATAGTGGCCTCAACACCATAAATAAGCCAAACATAAATTAAAATAATTTTCAAATTCATAAACTTCCAAACTAAATATATTTGATATAAATGTGAAAAAAGAAACACAACGATTACTTGTTTCAGCTCCTCCCTTTGTACCGCAGTAGTCTATTTCCTCAATAAAATACCCATAAGATAATCTGAGAAATCTTTCCAATTAAAAACATAATCGTCTCATTAGCGTGGTTTATTAGAAACCAATACTAAGATACATCGTTTCTTTATTTAACATTTGACACTGTACAAAGAAATGTTGGTAACAACAAACTATGAAAAGTGAACCCTATTTATATTCCAACACTGACTGATGCTTCTTATAAACTGGAATCGTTGGAAAATCCCTTGTGAAATATTGATAGTCGTTTCAAGAATAACCATTGTATGTATTTTTCTTTATTGATGTGTTCGTCCTTTGTTTTGTCAATATATACACAACGCAATATATGTATATGTATATATGACAATCAAATATGTGTTTGTATGTGTGTATACATTTATTTAAAAATCATACCTTTTCCTGCCTAATGTTCTTTGGAAATAGTCTATTTCCTTTAAAGATGGGGAAGAGTAAATAATATTTATATTCTCATCTTAAATAGATACGAGTTGATATATATATAGGAGTGGTAGACCCACAGACGTGTCAAATCTTCTTTGTTTAACTGTGTTTTGAGATCTTGTTAGCGTTTTTACTAATACATAAACTGTAGCTCTGTTATTTTAACAGTAATGCCTGTTCCACACCAGAGAGACAGTTCAATAAAACACGAACAAAAACACCAAAAAGTCAGTTTTAAAATATTTTTGTCTTTTGTTGCTGTTTTAGTAAACAAAACACATTCCCATCTGCAGTTGGTTGTTGTTGTTTTTTAGTTTGCTTGGTTTGAACACTTGGTAGTTTTGTTTTTTGTGAACATTTGCGCTTGTCAGTTGTAGTTTATCATGTTTATAATTTTTATGAGACATACAGAAAAACACTAAAAACAAAACCAGTCTGTTTTCGAAAAACAGAACTGTTTTTAAAATAAAAGAATACATGTTTTTGTTTTGTTATTTGACAACAAAACTGTCTCTCTGGTGTGAAACTGACGTTATGTTTCCAAGAAAGTAACAAGCTCTTACAGGATTCAATTGAATCCTAGGTACAGCTTGTGCTATATGCATCGACAACAAAACCAAGCGGAACGGGGGGTAAATATATAAAAGCTGAAGTTGAACGGATTGCTTTTGCGTTGGGTTATTAAAACTGGTGGTTATTATTATTATTAATAATGTGGAAGTAATAATACATTATGAGAATTATACAGTAAAAATTCCTATATATGTATAATGGTTTTATGACAAGCATTTCTATATCTTTAAATAAAAATTACTATGGCCACAATAGTTTTTATATTTTCCATAGGAATTTCGGTCATATAATGCATATTTCCTAGAGTGTACAGGTGCTGGCTTCACATAAATTACTTTACCGCACAAAAATCGAACAAATTTCACTTTCGCACCGTTTTCATAACACAATAAAAAGCGCACTGTGCGCTTTTTATATTTTAGATATATATTTAAAAAAAAACTCCACTGTAGGCCCGCACTATTGGTTCAGCCTACGGGTTACATATCCAAAATACGGCCCTGATTGTTGTGGCTTTAAATGTATATACGCAATATGTAATATAATCGCAATTATAATGTTATTGCAAAATTAGTAAAGAGATATCAACCCAGGGCAACGGCTGTAATTATGTTATCACAGAAAACATCCAAGTACATATGGGACATGGTATAAATTGTCCAACAGAGCTACAAAACGTCATACTGCATATTACGTTGACCAGAAAGTTAAGTTTACGTATTTGTGTATACAGTACCATCGCACACAGCGACCCAACAACCGACAACCGACAAACTGCTCATTTCTTGTTTCGCAAACAGCATAAGGGTATTTAGGAGTGAGAGAAGGAGAAGATCTGTATGAGTATGAGGGTGAGGGTGACCGTGGTAACAACCACTACAGATATATATGTCGTACGCAATATTAGTAAAGAGAAATGTACAAAGAGAGTAAAGGAGACAATATAATATTAAGAATGCGAGAGAGAGAGAGAGAAGGAAGAAGGAAAAACTGGCTCCATTTTGATGTGGCAGATGAGTACTTAAGTATTCACAAAGTGAATGCGTTGATAATAACCTAACGTTCTACGCCTGCCACTACTGCTACGACTACTACTGCTACAGCTACGTTGACTGCTACGTTCGTGTCTACAGCAACGTAAGCTACACTTACTACCTCATTTATTTTATTTAGTTGATGGATTTACAAATGGTTATTTTAATAATTTTATTATAAGCTATTAATAACGTTGATGACTACACCGTATTCATTTTGTAATACTGTTGATATTGTATTGTTCACAATAGAACTGACTCTGTGGTTATTTTATGTTGTAGTGTATTAACTACATGGCCAACGCAACTAGACGTTCAAATATCTCTATAAGATTCAGATTCAGTTCAGTGTCAGATCAGATATTCTATAGAAAATTGGTTCAAAATCTGAAGTGTAACAATCTGAGTCTGAATCTGTGACTTTAATAAAGCCTGGAACAGACTTAGGGCAGCCACATCCAGAAGACACGACTGTCACGACTTGCGACAAGTCTGTCCCTAAACAAAATTGTTATCCTTGTCTCTGTTTGTTCAGTTTGTTCATATAATGTTGTCTCTATCTTTCTGCGACAAAAAGTCACTAAACACAAATCATAAATTTGTGTAATATTTAAGGCGCATTCCCACTCACTGTATTGATATTTTATTTAATATTTTAATATAGATTTCAGGTTTTCAAAACTGGTATTCCTTGTCACATTTGTGATTTAATTTGAGCTTAGTTAATTTAGTTGGTGCGCATGCTTCGTTAGTAATATAAATTTTGACAGTTTGACAGTTGGTCAAAATTCAATATGGAATAATTAAAATTGCAGTAGAAATTGTTTTTACTTCGACATACTTCGTTTAAACATTTTGGAGGTTATGATATAATATAGTTTTTTAATATTTTTAATTTAGGAACATTGGACCTTGTAAGGTTCTAAGAAAACAAAGAAAACGTAAATTAAATATGGTGCAGGTAGGGAATGTCTACGCATATTTCCATATGTTATACAATTTAAATTAAATACAAAATTAAAACAGAGAGTGAGAATGATACTTGAATGTACTATTCTTTACCTAGCGTTACGTTTTATTATTTAACGAGGTTTAACATAATTTTGTTACATTGTCATTTAATAAATTTAAAAGATTTTGAAAATCTTTAATAAATATTTTAATTAAAACTCTAAACACTTCACTAACTATTACTTGAAAATTAATTTCTTTAACAATAAGATTTTTTAATTCTATTTCATACTCCAACAGGTTTTTTATTTATTTTTCTACATCCTCTTTTTTTGTTTGATGAGTCTTTCGCAGTTGTTACTTGGAAGGCCTGTGTCGTTATAACATAAAATAACAAAAAAGAAGAAGCTACTAATTAGCAGCAGTAACAAGGGAATGTGTTCCATCTAACAAACATGTGACTCTAATAGCAAGGAGTCATATTTCTCGTAACTTGCACTCCAATTAAACTTTTGCGCACCGCTGATTTCTTTCTGTGGGGACACTGACAATAAAAGGCCTACAGCAACAAGTCTTGTAACATGCTTCCAAAGCTTTAAGGTCTTCAGAAGCTAAAGGATAAGATTACGTTAGAAATATTTAAAAACAGTAACACAAAATTGTTTCAAAATGTTCATTTTCAATGTAGAAAATCAAAATAAAATATTAATTAATAAAAATTTTATTTTTTACGGAAAGTTAGAAATTAAATGTGTCTGTGGTTGAACACATCACAACTTTTATCGAAAAAAATGTAAATGTGACAAAAAACATTTTTATAATATCTGAAATTTTATTGATGTGTATAAAATAATATTCAATACAAAAGCTTGGAATCTATAAAGGGTTGATTGGTTATAAAGGTCATTTATAAAGCTATTTTGTGGCTACAAAAGGTACATGACGTTTCACAAACCCGTTTATAAGCACATTAATATTTTAACCTTTACTCTATTAACTCCGTTGACAGTCTGATCAATAGCAAAGTAATTGATTGACCTTTGTCAAGAGAGAAAAAAAACTAATAACATCAGAAGTGGGAAATGATCAAATACTTAAACGGATTTAATAACCGGAAAATAATATGGTTATTTAAAAAGTAAATTAATCATATTTTTGTGTAATTTTTGTAAAAAGTCACGAAACATGTAATATATCAAATTTAAGGTGGAACTCTCTTATACAATTAGTTTTATTCTTGTTATTCTTACAGCTAATTAATTAACTTTACATTTGACATATTAATTAATTAAAAGGTACAAAAACATGTCATTTTTATTTTTAATATAAATTTTAATTTTCTTGCAGTCGTATTATTTTATTTCTCCAGTGAATATCAATCGTTATCTGGATTTGTAGGCCTAAGCAACAGACATAGAGATAGGCTTCTCAAACATTTATTACATTCGAATTACATTAGCGTGACATAACATAAATAGTCTCGCTTGTTTTGTCGTTTTCTAAACTTACTTTTATAAATTTATAGGCAATTGAGTTAGAAATCGCCAGCCTGCTCATTTACGCGATCCTAATGGATGGAAACATAAACTGAGTGATTTAAACATCAGTTATAGTATTTTCCCTTAACACACATATTACAGTCAGAATTTTACCACACAATATTTTTGTTATTTTAGTAACACAGTGTAATTTTAAGCGTCATTGATTTTAGTTCTAATTACAAATTCAAAGTGGACTACATTTCATATATTGTATTTTCTATACGCAAATGTTATTTTTAGTTGCAATGTATAAATAATAAATGAAAATAGGGGTGCAATATTGGAGAATTGATTGCATAAAACTAGTACATAGGTACACACAGACAAAAACCCATATCGTTGTATCCCATATTAGTATTCCTAACTTCAACTCTCATCCCTTAGACAAGGGAAGTATTTTGAGGGTGTTTTCCGCAAGTTATGCATTCACCGAGAAAGATGAGCACCAGAAAGATGAGATTATTTTCATTTTATAATTTAAATTATTAATTACAATTAAAATAAATTTAAATTAACTAGAAGTGGAATTTGAAAATGGTGTTAAATGTTTCTGTTGTTCGTTCAATTGATTACATGGAATTTATAATCACAATAAAGGTCTATAGGCATACATCAGAGCCGACACGTGACGATCAATGCCGACACGTGATTGTCACGTGTCGGCATTGATATATGGGCTTCTTAACATAAAAACTAGCAACACAGTAGGAGGTGTTGATTCTCGAAGAGTCAATATTCATAAGGGCTTGCTCACTGAAACAACAATGAATTTATTCACAGAGGTGGGGGAATTAAATTTAAAAAAAATGAAACAGAATATACATCGTTACTCTTCTAACTTTTAATTTAGTTAACTGGTAAATTTGAAATTAGAATAATAATAAATGGTGAATAATAATAACAAATAAGTCACACTTTCCATAAGTTCCATAAGTTGCTTAAATAAAAACTTATTTAAAAAATGTTGTATGTTTTCGATGTAATAACTTTCTAGTGGGAGCTATCGTAATGAATATTACACTTTCAGGACACTCTCCACACATTATACGAGTATTCTAACACCCTTCTAAACTTTCTATTTAATTTCCATTAATTCCTAACGGCGTGTTACCAACTTTAACTTATTTTAGATTTTAATAAACGCAAAAACTAGCACCAACACATAATCAACACTTTTATTCTACTTGCTTTTATTTCCTTGGTATAAAATATTTTAATGTAGATATGAGGAGAATGAGAGTAGTATTCCTTTTTTGTATAAAATATGAAATTAAATATATTTTCTAAAAGTTTTGTTAAATACATAAATACATATGTAGGAGCTACGATAAATTGTACGAATGTGATAACAAAAGTTCTCCATAAAATAGGAAATGAGTAAATAAAAACCAATGATGTTATCTGGAATATGGAAAACAAAACATACTAAATTACAACTTTGGTTAATATTTCATATTATCAAGTTGGCTGCAATTACATTCAAAAGATTTGCTGGTAAATAGTACTCAAAAATAATAGCAATTAAAAATGGTGTAATGTCAATTATGATATATTAAATCTGATGCTGTATTGTTTATTTAATGTTAGGCATTACAATTTTTTACATATATATATATATATATATATATATATATATATATATATATATATATATATATATATATATATATATATATATATTGAAAGTAATGAACGTTTGGAGTTTCTCTCTTTCTCACTCTTCTATTCAGTATCTCTGCCATCCATTCTCTTTCTTCATTGTCTTTTCTTAGCAGCTCTTTTTACAAACCTCCACTCTTCCTTTTCCTCTACATCCATTGCTCTTCTTTATACTTTCACCATTCACCACTTCCCTCCGCTGCCTACTCTCATCAGCTCTTCTTTATTTTGCCTTCACATGTCTCTTTACAGTGCTCCAACGTTTGTATTTCTTTCCTGCACATTTTGCTAGTCTTTCCTCTCTATTTTCTCAATACCTACTGCTTTATTTCTTCATTTCCCATATTGTAGAGGAAAAAATTAGGAAAGTTTTGATTGTTTAACCAGGATGCCTACAAAATATAAAAAGGGAATCTTTTACCGTATACCTCAAAAACGGCAACACAGATTTTTTCAAAATCTCATATAGTGTAGAGGAATATCTCGCTATACAACTAGTCAAAACATTCGAATTTTGTAATATAGGAAACATATATTAACTTCATGTTTAAATTTGATCAAGCACCGTATAAAAGTGGTTTTACTCCTTAAAAAATGTATAGTTGTTATGTATTTCCTAAGACAATGTTTACATCTTATAAATTTCTAGAAAGATGATTTCCCACATAAATCACGTCGTAAACTGCGTCATAAGACGTCATATAATAATTTAATAACAGTTAAACTTAATACAATGGAGAACGTAATAAAATAGTAATTGCTTTTACAGACAGGACTATATTTACCCGATTTATTCGAACTAAAATATCACTTAATTTAAAAATAACAGGAGTAAATCTTTTCGGTACTAGTTTTAGTTGAAAAGCTCACCGTAGGTAGTAGTTATACGTAGCACGGAGCCACCTCCGCACTTTATAACACGTTTATAGACATAAAATCCATGTCAATTGTTATTTTCATTTTATGTTTTAAACGCACATAAAGTTGACAGTTAAAATCTGATCATTATTCTGGAGCTAGCGTCGCATATAAATGGTAGGAGTTCGTGTCACTGGATATAACATATCGTCATGTTAGCTTAAAAACTAATAAAATGGGGTACAGTGGGAGGTGGAGGAGAAGTGAGGGGCTGATATTCATCTCCATCAAAATAAGTCATGACCTCTCGGCTTACGAAATTAACGGTCACTACCGATCAAGTTATTTCTATAGAATATCAGGATTTATTTCACTCGCTCATTGGAATGTTTATTGCTATAGTTAAAACTTTGAAAATCGATCCTTAAACCGTGATTTTAAAGTTGCTGCTACGACTTCGTTGAACATTTTTTCAATCTTCTAGTTCCCATAATATTTTCACTGATCTTATTCTATCACCGATCTTAACCTATCTTACTGTTGTCTATATTTCTGTTTAAAAAGGTTATGATTATGTGAACACATTAATTAGGTTTTCATCTCAAACAAACGTTGATCAGAACATTGAATCCGAAGACATAGAAGTCTTCGTCACTTGTCGTAAAATGAATATACATATTATTTATTTTAATGTTTTTGCCATTTGGTACTACATTCTTCTGCCTTAACTAATGTAATTACATATCATTGTGATTAATTCATTTTTCATCCTAATTATATCTAAACATTCTCTCTCCTCCCAAAAGAAAAGAAATAAAACAAAACTGCTACTGCTACTGCTTCAATATTCCAATCACTCTTCCTTCTGTTTCTACTCTGCCGTTTCTTCTCTGTCCTCGCTACTTTTCTTTATCTCCGACATCCATTTCTTCCCTTCATTGTCTCCCTTTAATAACTGCACAATATTCGTTTCGTTTTTCACCTTTTTCTCACATAAAAACTTAATGTGCTCCAGTGTTTCTATTCCGCACACCCTACGCATCATTTACTCGCTATTTACCCAGTATCTGTTTCCTTTCTCCTCGTTTCCCAATCTAAATCTGGCAATCCTTCTCATGTTTTTGTATCTGTTTCTCTTAAGTATTCTGGTATCTCTCTCTCTCCCAAATCCTTTTATATCTTTTGCTGTCTTAATTTTTTCCATTCTTTCCTGTTGTTGTATCTCCCTGTCTCTTGTCCTTTGCTCCTCTTCCACACTTGTGCCTTCTTCTCTCCTTCTCTGTCTGATTATACCTAATTAATATACATATTTTATAAAGAAATTTAGGCGACCTCATGCTTCTCTTACTGCAACATCAATGAGTGAGATCTTAGCAAACAGCTCTTCCACTAACATAGAGTTGTTCGTGACTGGATACAACTAAATTTGCTGTGAGAGCACATACAAGTAGGTAATTTAATAAACCTATTGTTTAAATGTACCCTAATTAACCATTATTTAGAACAAGATATCCTAACAAATTTATAATGAAATTAAAACTTATAATTAATATAATAAATTACCATCATTATAAAATAATATTTGAATGAAAATTTGGATTTTCTAATACACATTATAAACTAGAATACTAATCAAGTCGGGGATGTGTCGGGGAAAGACTCATTTGCGTTTGCTGATAATGCGTTAACTATTATTTTCTCACATTCATACTCGTACAACCCCGAGAACCTTGAAATTGAATAGGGAAGTTGGGTGCCGCCTACATGTACTATGGCAAACGTTACAACCCCTTCTCATCACCCTTTCACACTCTCTAGCCATAATCAAGGCGAGCACGATATTATTTTGTGGTAACAGATAAACATAGGTTGAAGATTAGCTCATTGTTCATTAGAGGTTTCTTCTAATATAGCTACAGCTACAGCAACAGCTCTATGGCAGCAGAGGATTAGGTTTCTTATGTACTAACTCACGAAACTAATACATTTCATTGGCTTATCATATAGGTTTATAATGAACTAGGTAACATTAAAATAGCTAAGTATTAGTAACAGTAAGAAACTATGTTTTCGAAAATTCCTATGTTTTCAGATTGAAACCGTATACGTATCTTAGTCACACTACTATATCTGTCCTTTTCTAACCTTGTGAATTTGAAAAGGACCTACATAGGGATGCAGATTTAGTCATAGAGGTATAAGAATATAGTGCACAAAAGACTGAATACTGCGATAAAGGCAAAGAGGGAGATACCTGACGAGTGTCCTCTGTGTCTCTTTCTAGCCGAGTACTGCGTCTGCTTGCTTGCTTACTCCCTACCTTACCGTCAATCAGCTAAGCCAGCAGCAGCGGTTCGCCTAGAAAGGAATAGATAGGAATCTCGGCAGCTAACTCTCTCTTTGCCTTTATCGCTTCCCAGTAAACATTAAGTGAAATAGAACAGCTTTTATTCAACAGTGAGCAGTCGTTGCGCCGTCTGTAGCTCATAAAAGAGACATTCCCTATACGCGTTCATGACAAAAAACTCATAGTAATAGAAATGAAATAGAATTTACTCCAAAATGTTTGCTGGGTTCCTCTCACACGCGGCCATACCCTTCGTGCACTCTATTCTTATATCTCTAAGGATTAACTCGTCACTGTAACGTTACTTTCTTTATAAATTATTTAATCTTTAGCTCTAAAATAACTCTAATGCTCTACAAAACTTGATATACCATTTTTTGAATTCAGTCGCTTGTCTTTTTCTTGAAAATTTGCTTTAATACAAAAGTATTTGAATTATTCATACCTCCTGGTTACGTAGGATAGAACATTTCTTATTATACAAAAATCTTAGTATTTGATCAATGGAAGTTTAGCACGAGAAAATTCTAATTCAAATACTAAAATCATTACATTCAAGTTCCTCAAACAAATTAAAAAAATATTCAAACAAAATATCAAAATATTGTGTTTTAGAAAACATCTGCCAGAAATAACTACTTTAACATATTCAATTTATCTGGACAAGGGCAGACGCGTTTTTAGTTCAGGGTAGCTCAATTATACAAGCATGCTAAAGTAGGTTAAATAAGTAACTCGCAGTGAGAAGGTCAGCTGAGGGGGAGGGAGGGAGGTAGCTTAGGAAAACAAAAGCTATCCAAACAAAGATTTAGCTCGTAAACTACTTTCATCCACTAAACCAGAGTTAACTTACTTAATACTTTTAGAAGGAGAGAAAAAAGTCCTTTGTGTGGTATTAATAAAATAATTGTTTAATTAATTATGAGTTACGTGCATTCCAGTGGTGCAATATAATGTCGTTGGGTTGCATTGATGAGTTATGTGAGTATTCAATCAGATAGCATTACAGGAAAAACGCGTTATAGAGGGATCTACACATAAAACGAGTAGGAAACGAACGAAGTAAGTTTCAGTCTCTATTGTAAGTCTCTTTTTGTAAATTCAATGTCAGACTTGAAGTTAGGCTACGTTGGTCCACTTTAATAGATTTCAAGCAATTCAAGTGAAAATGTCAGGATGAAAGATAAGGCTAAGTATATAGTTCCGAGTATAAACGAATTCCTATATAGTACCAGTAACGTCCAAAAGAGGCGCCTTATATCGCATTACAAGAAAAAGCAAAATAAAGGGAAAAGGAAAATATTCTCTATTGGAAAACGTACAAAAGGGTGTTCGTTCATGATGTCCTCCACATACCACAAAACAGGATGCAGGGAATGTTGATATACTACTTTAAATAGGGTAATAAATATAACGTATGGCCTTGAAAAGTAATCATAAATAATATAGTAGTATTGCCTGTAGTGTTTAACCTAGTTTGTAGGCAACTATTTTAACATCTATTTGTTCGGTTGGGTGTACTGCTCGCATATTATAATAGCGTCATTTTCGTGTAACATATTTGTATAAAATGACATTTAAAATATTGTCACCATTAAATTATCATTTCATTATTTGTAAAAATGACAAACTATACCGATAAAATATCATACCTCATGATAGGATGGGATGGGATTTTTATAGGAGTGGTAATTCCACTACATACAAGTGCTGCTATACACTCGTATCTTATGGCCCAGAAATAATAAATCTCCAAATGTATTAACCAGAACGGAAACCACCTTCAAGATATCATTTTCAATAGAAATTATAAAAACTTTAAATGAATAAAAATGATATCTCCAATAATACTTTAAATTTCAAATAACATATTCTTGTAATTAGGTGAACAGAATTAGACAAAGACTAATTAAAAAATAAGAGATTCACGTCTGAGCCGTTCTTATGTCCTGGCGCTGCTAACGGTGGTAATGAATACCTTTGATTACAAAATCCTTTGATGTATTGAAACTTTCCGATCATTTTATGAATTTAACCTAATTTTAAAACAACAGACTCATTAATAAACTCCACTAATTATTAATTATGAAAAGATGAATTAGACACACATACACACACGATGAACACATATCGTTACATAAGGCAAACAGTGTTGCCAGATTGAAGAAATATTTCAGAAAATCTCTACAAAAATTTAAATAGATACAATTTATAGAAAATTAACCGTGGAATTAGATTGCAGCACGCTAGCAAGTTTAAAAATGCACTGTAAACACCATTTTATACCTGTGTATAAATAATATAATGAACTTTTGTAAACCTAGAGGTCTAGAAATATTTTCTAGGTTATCTAGGCACTTATTTTGTAACTTTTAGGGGGTCCTTTTGCCATTACACGATTAATTAAAGTACTGTCCTTGATTACATTAGGCTACATCATTCAACAGCTATTAGACCACTCTAGAAAGTTGCACAAATTTTGTCGAAAATACTCCTTTGAAAAATTGTTTAATGTTTAACAGCAAAATACGAAATACGGATCTAGTTATTTAATTTTGATTCACTACAAAAGCAAAGAGGAATTTTTACCCTTATTTTGGGAAAATGCGGTTGACCCCTTCAAAATAGTGATTGCAAGCCAGAATAAATTGCGACAATCAAAAATTGTTTGTTTGGCTATATACAAAATATAATGTTTATGCATTATTTTTTTACCTAACGTTATGTTTTATTATTTACCAAAGTTTAAAGTAAAATTCTGTTAAATAATTGCTAAATAAATGCAAATTTAATATTTAACATTATATGATATTTCATAAAAAGCTTTACTAACGTCAGAAAATGTAAAGTTATGTTGACTAACTTTTTATGTTTAATAAATGTGAAATAAACGTAACTGTATTTAGCGGAATATGCATTTTTCCAAGTATGTATTTTTCCGTAGCGTTGTTTATCAATTCCATCTAGTTCACTGTTACATGGAACTGTCAAATAAATATGCAATACAGAAATATAAAATAGAAAGAGAGAAAAGATTCGCACAGTACTGTTTTATGCAAACCGTATAATTAGAATAAATCAGTCTGTGATTTAGAATTTATACTCGAACGACTGAAAATAGACCTGTTTGAGTAATTATGAAACATTTGTTAATTATAGAGTAGGTATTTCTGTATTCCAACGATTATAAATCTGTCTCCTAACTCACTACCTGTCTCAACGCAACGCAAATACCTGCCCTGCTTTAATATTAATAACTAACCAGGTTCTGTGTGCTAGAATATGCAAAACATCAAAGACTCTACAATTGTGGTTTGGATTTTAAGCCGCACTCAACATTTCGAAATGTCATTAAAATTAATCTCTTACGTTTCTCAAAATAATGGCGGTTTTTTTAAATATCACTTAAACAAGTTCTATATTCAAATTTTCAATAAAACATCGAATATATCATTTAATGTGATATTTCGCTTAAGATTAAGATATAAACTGAAGTTGAAATTAAAGTAATCACAGTATCTGACAATTAGAAAGATGAACAGGGCTCGAAATAGTATTTCCATAACATTAAGCAAATTAGTAATTTCGTTGTTGTTGACTGTTTTGTCAACTATGATAATAAACTAGTCCTGCTCGCTAGACTTTAAGTAATTGTTAAATTCATTAGATTGACTTCACAGTAGATTAGATATTGCATATTTTATCTAATGATTTTAGATGTAACGATATATATTATAGTAGTGGTAGTGCTCGAATGTCTAATCCGTAAATAATTATGGAACTAGCAGACCGACGATAACATTATTACATTAATATATTTTGTCGCAGATTTTTTATTTCAATTTTTACATATCGGTACGTGCCTTAACTGTCATCATGATTTAGTGGAGTGAGTGCTGCCATCTACGATGCAGAAAACTCTTTTATATTAATTGAAATAATAGTTTTTTCGCGGCGGAAATATTTTTTATTTTATTAGAAACTTAATTATTGGGGGTAAATAAAATTTGTTTTATTATTTTTATATTGATTGATGTCGGCCACGTTTGGTTCGGGGCCGGTCCAACATTTTCGATTGTGTACGAGGCCTTTAATTTTAAAAAAGTTCTATTTAGATTGTTTACTGTCGCCCTGTTACAGCCAGCACTCTTATAATCAACATCCACTTACTATAAATACTGTTTTCATAAGTTTCTGATTACATATTTTATATCAAGTGAAGGTCTTGCCGATCTCGATCGCTGTGTCGTAGAACGATTTATAAAACAGTGCCTAAGCTAAATAAACAACAAATTAGAATAATGCTTTCAAAACATCTTCAAGAAATGTAATTATTTTCATTACCACATCATTTAAAAACTGTTTGAAAAGCAAGCTGAAAATAAAGTATCTATTAAATTAGAATAAATTTAACCGTATCCCTATTACTTTTTTAATTAATTTAATTTAATATAATTAATATACTACACTGGGGTATTCTTGGATGAACTATTACAATTAAACAGGCATTACTTTTTTTAACTTGGTCGTTCAATTTCCCCGACATCTTTCGTGATGGTACTATTTAACCCCATGCGCTATTGGTACGAGTGAATATACTATATATGTTTTTCCAGCCCCTAACGCCTAGTTCGGTATCGCGGCTCGTACTACCCTATTACCAACCAGTCGCCTATCTGAACTCGGAGAGTCAACAAGCCGAGTCGATAGCGTAGAAGCGTAGCACTGTGCAAAGCGTAGCGAGCGTAGCAGGCGTAGAACGTACGAACGAACCTAAAGTGATTCGCAAGACGCGGAAAATAAATTAAAGTGATAATTGGTGAAAAGACGTTCCAAACATTCAAATTAAATTATTATTTGTTTATCATTCATTAATTATTTATTTAAAAATACAAAAACCTTTTAAAAATAATTCCTGTATGAATAATTCATTAAAAAACGGTTATGACATTACCTCGACTAAAAATTAAAAATTCAAAAATTGAAGTGTATGCAAATTCATCTGGAGAAGTTTTTTGTTTTTCTAGAACCCGTCAAATATTATTTGTTCACGCCATTAAGCCGAGTGAGAACTTGAAAACATTTTGTATAAAAGATTCTTGATTAGTGATAAAAAACGGCAATTTTTTAAGCTGACGTTTACATAATTTATTGTCAACTGAGACAGTCGAAGGAGTGGGACGTTGAGAGGGAGATTCGATCATAATTAAAGTAGAATTACTTCTAAACATAATATATAATACAGGCTTAAGTCTTAAATATTCCCGAGTTTGTTTGCGCTTTTATGAATAATTTATAGGAGCAACCGTTTCGTTCGGTTCGGTTCCTACCGTGCAAGTTAGGACTTTGTTATAATCAAAATTTATTCGATAAATATTTACCCCCACCCCCCAAGTGAATTAATTGACTGTAATTGTGTATTAATAGACAGACACTTGATGTGATTCAGGACTGGGGTTGCAAGAAGAATAACTTTAAATATATTAAAGACGCTACGTAGCCCTGCTAGGTAACTGAAAGGTAAGTTTTTCTGATATAAAAACCCTTTTATCCGCAGATTTAATTTAAATGAAAAGAAGCAACCTTCCCAAATAGTAGTAAAAAAAACCGAAACGCGAATGTGTGTGTAATATTCCACGGATAATAGATCTCAGAAGGGTAGTTATGCTAAAAAAACCGGAATATATTGCATTAAAATAATTAAGGGCGGAAAAAGGTAAAGCAGTTAAATTGCAAATTTAAAACAATATTTAGAGTACGTATTGTTGCTGGCTAGCAGTGCAAACTTTGCGGTTAAAATGAATAAAGTTTTTATGAAAATGAAACACAGAAATATGTCCCCAAAAGGTACAAATATTTCCATATTAGGTAACCTGGGCGCTAAAGATGGGTGGGCGTGTGAAAATCAGGGAAATTGTCAAACTTTTATTCGGTACTAATTCTGGAGTTTTGTACCACATGCGATTTAGGAGTAGCTGAAGTGTAACAGCGTGAGGAAGAGGAATTGGTGGTGATTTTCGCGCATGGTTTCAACAATTTCCCATTCAATTTGCATTTAACTCTCTAAACACAAACGTAAACTCTTGTTTTTCTCTTTAACTTAATTTTTTTGTTATGTACCAAAATTTTTGCCATTCAAAAAATACAAGATACGTAAAATGTATTTCTAATATATTCATTTATTAAGTAACCTACAGACAATTTTTATTTTAAACACGCGTGAAATATTATGTAAATGTGTTTAGCGGAGTAATTATAATTAAATAACGATGCAGTGAGGAGTCTTTTATAAATTACGTAATCCACTTCTCCTCTTGTCACCCTTTTTGATCTTTTTACCTGTTGTGACGTCACACATTTGAAAATCAAATTGTTTTATTCCTAATTTATTTTTTCTTCAAGTCGAACTTTAGCTTCTTTGTGACGTCATGAAGATTATGATTACTCCTCCCTCTGTCTTGTTAAGAATTAGATCTGTTATAAGTTATTTGCAAAAAATATTTTTTAGTCTTGTTTTTGAAAGTCGAATTTTAGATTACATGTGATGCTGTGCCCCTCACACTTTCTTATAAAACCTTTTTGCGTCTAACGTAATAAAGAGATGAGCCCCAACATATATGAACATATTTTAATAATTGTTTACATTAATATGTACCAAGTTGTAATCTATCATATGACATTATTGCGTTGTTTTCAATTCTTTGACACTTTTACTTTAAAACTCATTTCTCTAAAACAGCATCAGCGGAATGCATTGTTTGAGTACTCAGCATAATCATTCGGTTATTGGTTATCATTCATGGGTATATACAACTGCTGCATTACGCTCGTGCCCAAAATTAGTGCAGTTCCATGAATGAGTGAATGCATTTTACGCTGATGAATTGCCTTTGAGTTAGACAAACCCGTATCCATGTTTTGTTTGCTAATTAATAGACTAATTGCGTTGGCGTTGAATAATTAAAAGGTAATCGATATACGCTCTGTGAAGAACAATCGATTCATGATTTACCGTATTCTATACTACTAATTTAACACCTTGTGAAAGAAAAGGAGAACTACAAAGTATGTATAAGTAGGGATATAGGTTCTAAATAATTAATTATACTAATAATTAATAATAAGGAAACAGGCCACTGGAAATTAAAAGTAGCAATAATAGTTTTACACAAATTAAATTAACTCGTTTAGTTAATTCATTCTTCTACAATTAAAATACATTATGTTCTGATAAAATTTAATTATTATACTTTTGCAAACCAACTGCACGACTGTTTTTAAGATGATTGTAAAAGATATATTACTAGCAAAACACCTTAAAGCTAAAATACAATAATCTCATTTTTAATTGGTAACTAATTTAAACTCATATTTAAATATTCACTAAAGTATATTCCCACATATATATATGTATATAAATAAAATTAAAATATGAAAATATGGGAAGTACGGTAACAAAGTTGATGTTTTTCATTATTTGAAAAGTAAATTTGAAATTAATAAGACCTTTTTAGTGATTACTTTTCAAAGGGGTGTCGTATAATTACTAAAATACCGGACTTAATGTACCGAACGAAGATCAAATGTGGTCGTAGTAATGTAATAAATTGAAAACATTTTCCGACAAGTTACTTCTAATTAAATATTTTATTAAATATGTAAGAAGATGTCTATGACACAGGGTGTGTGTTATAAATAGAATTTCATTGCTATTAACATATTAATAAATAAATCTAAAGTGTACAATAATAATTTATTTAATATAAAATAAAGAATCTCTCTCTCTCTCTCTCTTTCTTTCTCTTCAGCAGCCTTCTTTAAAAACTCAGGTGACGTGTACAAGCTATTTTGAGCACATGAATATTTCATTACTTACTTAAAATACAATTTACGTCGATGTTTTTAGAAAACAAGAATTAATATTTAATATTAGCTGTTAATCATAATTGTAATAATCAATAATCAGTTCTTAAGATACTTTTGATTGGGTAATTTCATCATTATTTTAATTATGCTCGCTTAAGTAGACAAATGTTATTTATAAAACGCGTTCAAGTTCTTTAACATAGCAACAATTTTTTGTGACTTGTGATTTTTTCCGTGATTCACTTTGTCATGAGAAGAAGTTTATAATTTATTGCTTATTAATACGCCGTTGTCATAATATGATTCGAATAGCATCAAATTCACATCACAGAATTCCGGACAATGCTTGGATGCATTTTATATATTTATGTGAGTGCATCAGCTTTTGATAGTTATTAGCACTTAAACCAATACATATACATTTATAAACATTTTTATAATACATAAATTATACAATACATCACTTTTTTCTATTTTTTAGATTTTCTCCTCATTCTCTTTCAAATTCTTCCATCGTTGCCTCTCTAATAACTTTCTATTCATATTTCTATATCCTCATCTATTTCAACAATAACTTTAATATTAACACTTTTCTTTATTGAACATGTCTACTAATTGTATATGGCTAATTAGGTCTTCCCAGTGCACAATTTCTTCTCTTCTTATAAAGCTGTTGTTTTTATCATTTTTTCTCCCGTTACTTTTTCTCTTTCTATTTTCTTTTTTTTTTGAGATCATGTTTCTTTTTCATATTCATAATTGTGGTTGCACATAACCAATTAAAAACCCAGAAAATATAACGGTGAGTCGGGGAACGAATTTGTGTTTATTATATCATTGAAATGAAGTATAATTCCACCCTGGATAAGTACCGCATTATGCAGGACCTAATTGTAATTGTATTTATTTAATATATGAACAATTCTTGAATCACTAATCAGCAATCACTTTTTAATAAACGCAGAGTTTGATTGATTAATTTTACGTCACTTTCGCGGTGTAATTAAAACAGTTCTAACTGATGAATTTTTGCTATTATTTTGATTTGTTTCAGTTATGTACAACTAATGATTGATTGACGATTTGATAAATTGACGTTCCCTTTTTCGCAATTTCCTTGACATTATTAATTTGTTAACGTTAACGTTACATCTGTCCTGTAAAAATAAGAATGTAAATGTAATTTTACATCAAACTAATAATGTAAATATATTTGTTTCCTTTCGCGTTCGCGTGTGTTAGCGATAGTGCTCGTTATTTTAACCCTTTCTTCAGTCACTTCCCCACATTCCCCAACACCCCGTAACATACCCCTACATTGTAGCATCATCTGACCATGCTACCAGTATAATACCAGGGGATGTTATTGGTTTAATATATCATAATATTACTTGTTGAGTCTTGTTACCGATTTAACTCCTTCTGAAATATTCTGGAGAACACGAAGTCCCCAGGGATCTAGTCACTTTGTAAAGTTGTAACTTTAAACCAAGTCAAGCTTTCTAAGAAACATCGCTTTATCTATAGAAAAATATCTGGAATATGGTGGAGATGCCGTTGTATGGTTTCAGAGGGGTGGGCAGGGGGTAGGAGAGTTATCTTGGAAGGAAACTTGGAAATACTGGAAGCTGGAACTTTCAGATGTTTTCTATAGATGTATCTATAAAATTAAAACTAATTTCAACTTATATATATAAACATACATGTTGCCTAAAGGAATTAGCTAAATTTAAGTTTTATAAACGATGCTACGTTTTTGTTTACAGAGCACTTCCCTCCCTATATATATATATATATATATATATATATATATATATATATATATATATATATATATATATATATATATATATAAGTGCCCTTATACAGTAGATTCTCATAGAACCCAGTAAAATAGCAACGCGTTGTGTAAAACTGCGTTAAAGGAAATCGCGTTGAATACAACTTAAAGATAAAAAAATGTTAACGCATATAATTGTATAGCACGTTGTACGAAAATTGTATTGTACACAAAGAATTCTTTTATTTATTTATTGTGCGTAAATTTGTCAATGTTGCACTATAAATGTGTTAGCATATATACTGCAGTCTAAGGCCAGTACAACCCTGATGCTGCTTCAGTCTTATCTTATCATAAACAGTTCTGGAATGTACATTGGCCTGCTCTATCTAGTCTAGTCTACCCTTCGAGAGTGACATAACGTGAACCTTGGAAAGGGTGGTACCCTTTTGGCATCTGGGGGCCTATTCCTGAGTCTTGCGAACAACGATCGTGATCGAACAGATCTGATTTATATGAGTGAAACATTTTATGAATCACTTTTGAAAGAGTATTTCTGAACTATAATAATAACTAATAATAACATTTAGGAATAGTACAGGAATACTCTTTTAAAAGAGATTCGTAAAATGTTTCATTCTATAAATGAGATCTGTTCGATCACGATCATTGTTTGCAAGACTCAGGAATACGGGCCCTGGTCCAAGGCATTAAAGACGACATTCGTTATACATATAATCGTTGTTTGAGCTACATCTTGCTTTGTATATAGTTCTTATATTTGTTAATAAATACTATTGTACTAATAGTATGTTGTGCTTATGATTTGTAATTAGTAAATCCTAATTATTTCCGACAAATGTATAAAAAGTTCTTTGTTTGTAGTGTTTATAGCGTGTAGGTAGAATGAGCCCGACGCATTACGCACTTTCAGGCTTATATTGAACTAGTGTATATATTCCGTTGTTGTTATTGCAGTGATAATACAAGTTTTTATTTGTCAAATGAATATGCCTAATCATCAAATAAATATCACAGTACAAGTAGTTCAATTCACGACGCATAACGTCAGAGAACTATAAATTGAGTAAAGACACAAACCTATAAAAGGTTAATACGAAATATGAACCTAATTTCCTAACGGTAACAACAGTTATTAACTGTGTATAAAGCTAACTATTTTAAATTAAATATTTCACTACTAGCCATAAAGTATAGTTGTATACTGCATTGTTTGCAACCTGCTTGTACTCTCAACATAAATTGTTTTACTATACACTTTAGTACAAAATATTCCCGCACTACAATAATAATTGTGCGCTGTTACTCATTACAGCGAAGTAAACAAAAAGATGTTGAATAGATTTATTAGACGCTTTGTTGTCCTAGTGTGTATTGTTATATGTATTTGTTGTTGTTTTCTCCCATTGTTTATTATTCTCTATTATTAAATTAAAATGGTAATAGAATATTATAATAAACGTCTGCGTCAATCTTTCTGCTTGATACTTTTCATAAATAAGAACCGAGTGGTAACTACCATCTTTACATTTATTTTATTGTTGTATTCTTTTTGATATCTTCTTCTTTTCAAAATATCTTACCATATAAAATAGAATGTATACTGCGAGTGTAGTATAAGAGCATTCTGGGAGCAAATTCAAAAGATATATTGTATTAGGGCAGAGGTTAACAATCGGTTTGCTGATAAAAAGAATATATTTTACTTACTTATTTATGAGTAACACTAAGGTACCCTTAAAAACGCTAAGGGGTTCTTTATTTTAAAAATTTACATGTCTGGAAACCTAAATATTGATGACATGAAAAAATATTTTTTTAATGGTTCTAAAACCCTTAGCCTCTTTTTAGTGTTACTCTCTTGACAGGTTCCTGTAGGAGTTATAGGGTTTCCGCCCTTTGTTATGCTATCACACATCCCCCAAACCTTTAGGGTATGAACTCAGGGTTTTTATTAAAATATCTAGCGTTTTCTATGTTTTAGATTGAGATAGACGGCACAGTGGTCGAATGTAATATATCCGAAAGGCCAGCCCGTTGAGACAGCTCACGTTATGTACGAATATGCAAGTATCTTAGTATGGTTCGAATCCCCGCAACATCAAAAAGATTGGTTAGCCTAAATTTATCATGCAATAAAATTCGTCACAGTTTTAATGGTAGTGGACATAGGGTTTGGATCAAACAAACCACTGACCACAAGTAATATTGCAGCAGAAAGTAACGACCAACCCATAAAGAATATAGTCAGTTTAAATGAAGTTCTAAAATTCATGGAGCAGAGTAAAGTTTTGGAAAACCGATTTAATGCACCAACCGATCAAGAAATATTTTTCCTAGTTGAATAGAAATAAAACACAGGAAGAACATACCCGTAAAATAAATACGCTATTAAAGTTCAGTGTTCACTCAATTGTTAGGACGTAAACGAAGACAAATGTTCCTAGTCTCTGGTCGGCAATGGAATAGAATTGAAACTGGACTGGAAAACCAAGTTCAACAATTCAAAGCTCTCACAATATGACCAGGCTAACAATGGCTACCGCAGATCCTCTACTTTTCATACATAAAACAATCACAACGTATTATTCCTCCTATTCTCTCTCTCTCTTCATTTTATTTTGATATGAATTGGGTCATTGCACTACGCCAACATTATTTTTTTATAATCCATTTATATTCGTATTATAATGTGTACAAAGAAAACCATTAACTAGGTCAGTGATTGTTAACCTGTGTACCGCGCAATACTTCCCATCTACGCACGCGTCTTCCTCTTATATGCATATGATAATAAAGACAAAGAAATGAAGGCAGACATTAAGCGTTCCGCGCATTTGAAAATGTTTAGAACCACTGAATTAGGTAATGGGTATACATCCGTAAAATATATAAAGTTTCTGCGTCATTAACGCAGAATGATAACAGAAGAAATACATCATTAAGGTTAATAACATTATACAGATATTATAGACGATTATCCCTTCAAAATGTAATACTGCTACTTATCTTGTGAAAATATGATTGCCCTAATGGTTATTTCGAAATTATATGATCAAATTAAGCTAATAACAAACAAAAAAATACGAAAACAACCATTAAGTGCAGGCCTATCTAATCGCCGGGTTACTTTATTTTATCCATTTCGTGTTATTGGAATCCGGCTCGAAGGACCATTTATACTCAATTAATATTCGATTATCACATAAATTAATGTGGGGTATGTAATGTCGTAGATAATTAGAACTAATTTATTAATACATTACTACTTCTTAATTAAATTAGTTTTAATGAATTAAGTTTATCAAATATTATAATTACTTGTTTTAGCACATGGGCTGAAAAGTCCCGGGCCTAACACATAGATGGCGCTAGTTTTATTGCAGTCACCTTTTTTCAGTTAATACTAACCTTCAACAGACAGCTGTTAAAATTTCATGATATTCTATTCGGTAGTTTGTGAGTTATTGTGCTAAGAGTGACGCTACTTTTGTTATTTTCAAAACAATTTCGTGTTTTAATTTTACACTGCTTCTTGATGGGAAAAAATACCGTTCAAGCGAGGCAATGGCTTGAAAAGTGTTATGGGGACTCCGCTCCATCAGAAACAACAATAAAACGTTGGTTTGCTGACTTCAAACGTGGTCGTAGAGACACCGATGATGCAGAACGCTGTGGACGTCCAAATGAGGCGGTAACAGCAGAAAACGTATTATTATGTATGTATAGTATGATTTTTTCTTCTAAAATAGTTAGGGCAGAAAACTAAGAACTGACTCTGAAAGCAGCAGCTGACTAACTTTATGTTATTCGTCCTTTGTTTCTCTTTCTCCTTCCACCTTCTCCTTGTGTCTGTCATTCACCTTCTTCTCTCCATTTCTCATAGCAACAGTTCCTTCTACTTTTTACCATCCCTACACTCCTATTCACAACATTCCTTATCTTCCCGCATACTCCTGTCTCCTCCTCTATTCAATACTTGAAGTTGATCATCCTGATATTTCCATTTCCCCGTTTTTCTTCCTTGTCCTTAGTCGTTTATTGCTGCTGCACTTCTATATCTTTTCCTCTCATTATTAATTGAATCTGCCTCTTTTCCTACCATTGCCTTACCATCTTCACCATGTCTCTTTATTCATAGATTTCTTATTTCCCTCTCCCAGCTTCCGTTCCCCTTTTTATTAACCAGCTCTCTTATTAATTGTAACAGACTCTTCGACGTTTGCAGCACCCACCCCCACTTTTTAGATTTTAATTATCTATCAACTCAATGCAAAACTTGACAAATACGCTTTAACATCATACGGAATAAATAAGAAAAGGAAAAATACTGCATGTCATGAAAATCGAACGGGTGTTGATAATTTATAAGAAAGAATTCTTGAAACTTAAAATCGATAGTGTGAAACAAATCTTGAAGAGTGTTTTATTATATAGGACGGTACGAGTCGGGCCGGGCCGGGCCGGGCGTGAGAATAAAATGTGCAATATATTTGTGAATGTATAAAGACAATAAGATGTAAGATGTTTTATAAAACAGATGCCAACCGATTTCATTGCAAATCAGAATAAGAATTTATTGTAAAACCCACTGGGTTTTTGGTTCAGGGTTCACGACAGGGTCGGACTTGATATCAGTCTAAAGACTTGTAATTTATGAAAGTTTAAACATGACAAATTATAAATAGATGAATGAATATAGCCACAAATTAAGTTGTTGTAGTTAATATGCGGAGTAATGCAGGGTACAGCATTGGATTGGTACAACATCGTAATCCTTTGTAGTTCGTACGAATTCATTAAACCAGTTTTGTATATTTTTAGAGAAAAACAGTAATAAAAGTCATATTAATTCTTTTCAACTACATTAAGGTCTACTACTACTGAGGACTATATGAAATAAACTGTCATTTACTATATTTGAAGGCAGCTCTATACGGGCGTTATATTTAGCATAGGTTACTTTGTGTTGACAGCGCCATTGTCCCACATGCGGTAACCTACGTAAACATTGTGGACTGCAAAACGCTATTCATGTAAATTCCGCTTTATTGTCCCAGTGCGGCACTGGTACACAGTACATGTTTTTGTGTTCTCGTGTTTCGTGCCTTGTGGTTGGTCCGCGGTTCACGTTTTGTATGCAGCGTACAGAATTTTCTGTACATCAACAAAATAAGAACTGTCTTTGAATACATTTATGAGAGCGTGGATTTTATTTGTTTTTATAACTGCTATATAACTTTAAAAAAAAAAAATAGAAAGAAAAGTAGAGTGAAGAGCAAAGGTGGGGCGGGGCGGAGCGGGGCGTTTGAGTGGAGTGCGAGTATATCGTTGAGCTTTTTATATATTTTTTTATTTTTTAAAGTTCGAGTTCTCATGTCAGCTTAAAGCTCTTGATTTATTACTTCCTACAGAGATGTCTCTATTAATTTAGTAAGTTATTTTTCTTTAGTTCTGGACATACAGTTTTGTAAACTTTTATATGAAATTACTATAATTAGCTGTGTTATGAAGTAAATTAACTCCGTACTGTTTTGATTTACTTTATAAAAGAAAATGGAAAGATTTCACGAACTGTCTGACATCAGACACTAACACAATTAAGAACACCAATGTGTCGCAACATAAAAGTTTCACTAAAATACATATGTACGAGTACTTGCAATTTTATACGGAATTCACTATTTCATTTGTTTGATAGTATGTAGAAATGTGAATAATGTAGTTGTACGTAGAATATGCTAAAATAAGACGCGCATTAGCAAAAATTAGTGGTGAAATATTAACAATTACTCTAAGGTCTGAAATGTAAATTTTTGACTTCATGGTTTTTTATTCTTTACGGGAACACAACCGGCTTCCGGAAGCTCCAGGCATAACTTTTAACTATTAAAAAATGGTGACACGGCTTTCAAAAACTAAGTGTATATAAAAGAATCTTTTCTGTAACTATTGCAAAAAGAAAATTATCAAAACGATACCTATATACGAAAATATTTAAATCAAACCAGTAAGAAACAGTAAATATAGGTTGTAAGCTGGCAACGTTGCAAATGCCAATTTGAGCGGGAAATTCAAAATCGGAATAAATATTATAAAAAATATAACAATTTATTTGTCAAAAAACCAAATCACGCGTAAATTTACAGCGTTGCCAAATTTATTATTAATTTTTCAAAATATTTAATTTGTATTTAAATTGAATTAATATAAATTTGATATTAATTATAGGTAATTTTTCATTTATTAAATTATTATATGCATAAAAAATCATTTTAACAAGCAAAAAGCAGTTTAATAGGGAATTGAAAAATTCATTTTCAAAGGTACAGTCCCAATAATTGCTCGTCCCTCATGTACTTCGTACTTTGCATTTCGTATTACCGAGAGATAAACTTTTTGCATTGACGGTACGTCCTGTAGCTCCTTAAACATAGCCACTAGCTATACAAATAACAACATTTCATAGTTTGTCCACTAAAGGATTATAACTTACCACCCTTAAATCTTCCCCTAGTTTTTTATTTACACTTATATTTATAGTTCTAATATGAACCATAATAAAAACCGATATTTTTTATTGTGTTGAATGGTGGTTGGATATATGATGTAGAGAGGGGAACGGGAGGAAGGGCTTATTGTTGTTATTTTATTTTATCGCCTTACGACTTAGCTAAACCGTTAACAAATGCTTCCTCAAACGACAAAGCAACAAAGCTAGACTCTTGCTCTCGAGAGTTCAAATATAAAAACACTATTGTTATTTTTCATCATTGTATTTTTTTGTCATTAATGCCGTTTTGAAAAATGGATATAAAAAGTGTATTTTCACTTGAATTTGTCGTGGTGAATGCGCCAACGAAGCCGGTTTTAATAACAGGATATAATTCCACATAGTTTTGAGCTTTAAAGCTTGATATACACTTGAAGGTAAAAACGAACCACTCGTCGTGAAAGCGAATCATTGAAACGAGCTTATGGTTATGAAAAATACCAATTGCTTTGTTTGAACAGCATATTGAAATTAATATAAACAAAGGTCGAGATTTAAATTATGAATTAAATGAAATTAGATCAGCTTTTTGAACCTCCAAAGCTCTGAGTTCGGTGGATTCAATTCAACTTCAAACAAATTTATTTTAAATTAAATTTGTTACCATCTAAACACAAAACGTAAACCCTTGTATTACCTAACGTAATATTCTCTTCCTAATGTTACGTTTTAAAAGTAAACTTACATCATATTAACTTTAAACATGTAAACTTTTTTATGTGAAATAAACCTGAACTATATACTCGTATAACTGTGTTTACAAGCAAGCAAGTGTTAATATTACACTTACTTGAATAAGTTATTTACTATATAAGGGTTTTCACATACTGGAAGAGACTCCTCATAAGAGACTCTATCATAAGAGCAATCTTATATTTTATTGCTTATTGCATATGTATGTAGATAAAAATATTGCATTTTATTACTTTCAATACAATTGTTTGTTGATAAACATCAACGTAGAAGCTTATAACATTTCTTGAGGTATTTATCGAACTTATAAGGTGTCTACGTCATTGGAATAATGTGACTATCTATCTAAAGTTAGGTTAGAATGAATCAAAAAGGATCTGGATAGATGCTATCAATTTTTCTTAGAAAAAACACTTTCAAATCCCTCTTTTCCGTCAATTGAGTAATTATAAAATGTGAATAAGTGTTTTCTCTGATTCCTGGAAATCCTGGACATTATTATTCGTACGTGGAATAGGGATCAGATGTTAAAAGATTTCCAAGAAACGTGTAGAAACCCTAAAAAGGTAATAATCACAAGAATTCGATATTATGTTGTCTGAAAGTAGAAATGTATCTAGGATAGACTAGACAATCTGTTCTCTGAGGACATGCAATGTCCCAGCCATTCGCTCTTCGAGACACAAAGAGAATTCTCAGAATCCTATTCTGATAAAAGCATTTCTATTTATTAAATGTAAATATAATTCGAAATTAAATACAGAGTACAGAATCCGTTTCCACGTATAAAGATCAAGTATTAAATTTCTTTTTTTCTATTTGTATAGGAGTATATTGAAGGTAGAAATTAAAAACCAATTTTTCTAATTTGAAAACTGTAGAAAACATTTTTGAACGGTCTTTGCCTTTTTTCAAATATCTTGGACTTGATTGATTTTAGATCTTTAACGGTTATAATCAATCTTCAAGAGAGCAAAATTTTGAACAAATTTTACTTTTACAATTTTTTTCCAACCCAATAACAAGTTCGCTATATCGTCAGAAAAAGTAACATTTGTTTCAAGCTGTAAAGATGAAAAATGGTAAAATTAATATATTAACATCGCAAATTAGGCCATTCTTTCACAAATTTGGAAATTCAGACGCACACACGAGTCCTGCAGACGCGCAAAGAATCTTTTTAAATAGGTAATGATATCGTCTACTAATAGTAAAACTTAAACTTAATTTTTTTTATTGTAACAACTGAAAAAATATTTAAAAAACAAAATTTTGAGTTTCTTTGTTTATCTAGATACATTTTTGTGTTTTATTGAGAGTTTATGACTTGTTCTACAAAACGATACCCCATTCATATCTCCATAACCTAAAATTGGATTATTACACTCAGCATTTACAATTCTTGAGTATATCATGACAGATAAAATATTTTAGTTATAAATATAAACTCGTGTTTGCGGTTTCAATTTGTTAATTTATTGACTTTCCTTAGTGTAAATCCGGCTTTAAGAAACCAATCAACTTACCAATTAAGAGACAAAAGCAGTTTGACTAAATACAATGAATAAAAAGTGCTTTTATAAAGTGGCTAATTACGTAGTAGAGAAATCGTTATGTTAGAGCTACAGCAACATACTCGTACATTAAAAAACTACGCTATTTTCATTAGTTGTTTTCAGAAGTTTCATTAGTTGCTGAAGAAGTAATTACTGTAAGCTTTTAGACAGTCTTGATAAAAGACTTTTAATTTAATTATGGTGAACAATTAACATCGCGATTACATGCAATTATAAAGGACGTATATACAGAATAAAATTTAAAAAATATTGGTCGGAAAAATGAATTAGACACCTCTCTTTAGTTTAGTTTTTATCAGATTTATAATTAGCATATAATGTTTCTTTTTAAGATTGGCTAACACTGCTAACATTTATATAAACAATTTTCTACCATTCAGAATATCTTATTTACATATCTATCGAATGATATATAAATTAGACTAAAAATATAAGAGAAGTTATATCCGGAAATTCTCTTTTCCGGAACTATAATAAATCGATTCAAAATAGCAACTGTGACCGAATGGATCACGTGTTTAACTCTCAGGTCAAGTCCTGCGACTGCTGCTTCTATCTAAATCTGACATTGGCAACCTCGAGATTATTATATAGGAGTACTATATTATATTATATAAGAAAGAATATCAGAAAGGGTTGGTCAGTAGGGTATAAAATATATTTAGAACGATAGTGGTTATACGATATATATATATATTATATATATTATATATATATATATATATATATATTATATATATACGAGTATATATGTAGTCTTCTACAAGTTCATACAGGAAATAAATATATAAAATGTTTATTTTGAAAGAAAGAAAAAATCGATTGACTGAGGTTGAATTTTGAAGTACACATCTCTAGCATTCTACCATTTAAACTACCCACTGATAATTTCTAGGTTATTTGAAAATGAAGAACGAGCGGAACAATTTTCAAGATATTCCGGTTTTTATTTGAGTGAAACTCGTATATGTTAAATTCTATGAGTATCTTAATTATTGTGCACTGTTTTCTTCATGTGCTACAATGCATAAAGTGAAATAAACTTGGTTTAAAGCATCATTCATTTCCTTTCTACTATGAGGGTGGGCGGGGGCGCATTGTTAAGTCTGACATATGACAGTACTTTACAATTTGTAGGCTTCTTTTCTCAGAATTCCATGTACGCCTCATAAATGTTGCCCGTAAAACTCTGTATAAAATATGTTAAACACTATTTACATCTTTTTATTAAATGCAGAGCCGTCGCTGGTTCCCGGCAATTTATAAATGGGCAAATTTGAAATAACAGTATTTACCGTAATTTTACTTCGACAAACACACACCAGAGAGACAGTTTTGAAAACAGTTTTGTTGTCAAAAATTAAAACAAAAACATGTTTTGTTTTATTATAAAAACAGTTCTGTTTTTCGAAAACAGACTGTTCACACTGAATAGACTGGTTTTGTTTTTAGTGTTTTTCTGTGTGTTACAGAAAAATTATAAACATGATAAACAACAAATCACAAGCGCAAATGTTCACAAAAAATAAAACTGCGTGTTCAAACCAAACAGACTAAAAAACAACAACCGTGTTTTCCTTTGATCTTACTGACTCTAGATGGAAATGTGTTTTGTTTACTAAAACAGCAACAAAAGACTAAAATGTTTTAAGAACTGTCTCTTTGGTGTAAACATTGATGTTTTTGTTCGTGTTTTATTGAACTGTCTCTCTGGTGTGAATACGGTATTACACTCATGTAATATTTTGTTTAAACAAAACCTAGTAGAACTTACTTTACTTTTACTATTTACTACTATACTATATATAGTTACTTTACTATTTTATACAGTTATTTTAAATGCCTTTAATCATAAAAAGGATTTCTTAAGATTTCATAAACCAAATGTGTTTATAAGAAGATTTGTGAGCATAAAAGGTTGGATTTATTTTTTCAAAAAGGAGTAACATAGATCATATTACATTGTATGTTACATGGTTTACGTAATGGGTAACTTTTGTTATGTTAGATAAACCTTAAATACACGTAATAGTTTTTGCTGGATAACACAATAAATATTTATAATAATTTTAACGTAAAATTAATGTAATTAATGTAATATGTCTATTTAGTAAATTTATATTTTGTCTTCATTTGATATCTGTAATCTGGATTAATTTGAAGTCTTGATATAGTGACGTCACGCCTGACAGATTCAGAATGTGCGTAAATACATAAATACGTCTTTTAACCATCTACGTTTTTTATCTAGAGTGATGTAATTTTTATATTTCGAACGTGCAGGTTGAAGAGAGTTTACTACATTCTTTCTTTTGAATTATCATATTAAATTTATTTTCCGCTTTTCCAATTTACAAAACTTAACCTAAATTAATAATTCAAGTTTTAAAGAAGGTTTAAAAGATGGGCGATTCTTCTTACAAGCGCTTTCCTTTCCGTCGGTATCGCGGTCGCGTCGGTTTCCACGGTTTGAGATGGATTAATATTTCAACAGAACGTTCTTTGGCTAGTTCTATCCGCATGGGTTCAACTCCAATTAATTATTGAGACATTACAACCAGTACACCGATTATTTCTATGTGGAATTTGTTAGTGTATGTGTGTGTGTGTGTGTGAATGTGTTTTCAGTTTTAAAGTAGAATAATAAATGTAGGTGGCCATTTTAATTATATATTTATGATTATAACTTCTTACAGTTATGATAAAGGTTAACCATGGTTTTATGATTATTATAAAACCATCCCCAAGCCAGTGGCGCAGTCGAACAGGATCTTAAAAGAATTAAATTGATTTTATCAAGTAATGTTTGAAATAAAATTGAAATTTGTAGAAATTGGTATAGCTTTAGCGTGTCTTCAATAGTCATAGCCTGAGGTGACGTCACTAAAGGAAGTCATAAGGGGATTTTATCTTTAAGTCGTTATAAAGGACCTATGAGAATTACTCGACAGTACAGCTTGGGCCGCCGCGATTGGAAACACGACTAAAAATCTACAATTCTGTAACACGCGTATAATTCAGCCAATCGATTTATTATTTTACATTGCACCCCTATTATCCTAAGATACTTTTACATTCTCTGACGTCAATAAAGCTTTTTATACAAAATTATATAATGTTACATATTAAATGAGTAAATCAGTAAAAGATTTTGAATGTGTTTCTATTTATTTATTTGCAATGTAACAGAATTATGTTACATATCGGTAAATAGCAAGTTTACTAAGGCAGTGATTCTAATTTTGAGTAACTTTATACGATGATAATTAAATAGCGTTAGTAGTTAGTACGAGAATCTCATTAAAAAACGATCCAAGCAGAATTAATTTCTTATTAAACGAACCCGTTCTTTATTCGACAATTAGTAACAACTTTAACTAAATGACATAAATTTTTTAAACAAAAAAAGTTAAGTACAAGAAAATAATATCCAAGATGTCTAGATAATTTTTTTATGTTACTACCCTTTTGTTAATTAATGCCACCACTGTCTTTAGCCTCTTATTATCTGAGGGTTGAATATCTCCTTTGTTTTTGACACAACCCCAATAGCCGTATCTTAAAAATTTAATGTTAGTAATAAACAAATTACTGTAACTGAAAGAAAGTTTTGTACATAAAGGTTTATCTTTAGAGAAATGAAATATTTCATGAAATCCAACCTTAAACGAGATAAAGCTTATTCATAAAACGTGGCCCAGTTCATTGTGATCTAATGCTGATGCTGATGCTGGTGCCTGGACCATTATCCCTACTTTGAAGGCTGCGAGGTTCTTTTCTTATTGTATTATAAAACAAGTCATATAAACTTTTAAACTGTTGCTCTATAACGGGCTGAACATCCCTGACAAAGCAAACAGCTCAAACAACCCTTAAGGCGTTTTATATTCTTTATTGAATGCCAGCCTTTCGTTCTGCTGTAACAATGAACCGTAGACTTCCGTTGAAAATACAGATAATTATATATATGGGCATCCGTGGGGGGAACGAGTGGTGCACTCGACTCTTCCGATAGATATCTAGCAAAATGTACACTAGATACAATCTGCTTAACATAAATAAAAGAAAGTTCGATAAAGAAATTTGAAGTTATTAATTTTTTTATCCATTGTTATATCAATCTATTATATTTTCAAAAAAATATGTTGCAGAATGTTAAAAATCCTTTTAAATGATATTTGATAAGCTCATATACTCTAGTAATGGGTTTAAGAAATTGTAAGCGCATCTACTCGCTGTTGAAAATCATTTGCAGCTTTGAACCGGTGTAACTCAACATCTATCAGTTCTACAAAAAAATGTTGTATGCAAAAATTGTAGAAAATTGAGTTCTCCATCAAATGGATAATAACTATTTTTATCTTAGGACCCACTGGTAAAGAGATATTGTAAAATACGTTCCAAGCTACAGATCCGCGCACTCAAATTATACAGAATAGTATACCAGCCAAAAGTAGTATCAGCTTTCCGCCAATTTGCAGCATTAACTAATTTAGAGACACATTTTTGATAGGGATAATTGTGCCTAGATTCAATGGGCTTGTGTCCTCATTTTTTAGTGTGCGATTTTTCAATTGTTGACTGAAATTGATGTTAATAAATATGTGTATTGGCGTGTTTATTTTATTAAATATCTAAATGTTGACGGAGATATAGCAATTAAAAGTTTGAATTGTAGTTTTAGCGCTAGAAATGGTCGGCCATATTTGTATGACGTGAAATGCATTTTAACGTCAGTTACTTGTTGAGTAGGTCAGTGCTGTGGTTTTGTAGCTGTTGGTAGTCAAATAATCAAGTCAAGTCAAAGAATAATAAGTTTTTATTTTATTTAACCCAGCTAAGGCAAACATAATATAGGAATTTGAGTGTTCCTTGAAATAGCTGTAAATAATATTTGATATTTTGATATATAAATACATATAACAGAGATTTATGAGCTGTATGGTTGGTAACCTTACACAAAGATTATGATGTCACATGAACTTGGAATATGTACAACGTTGAATCCCTTTAATAATTAAAGAGATGAAATGACTTTTTTAATTGTTAATATCTCTTAACATATAAGGGGTTATTAAAAAATAATTGAACATTTGAGGTTCTAGTAACTCACTTTATCAATATATAGTACACTTTGGGAGAAATTAAGACTAATATTAGTACACTGCATAAAGGTATATATATATGGCATAACCATAGCTATTATTTTAGATAAGAGAGAACAATCCAATTTATGTTTAATATTAATAACTAAAGGAAAAATATGAAAATATTACTTACATGCTACTGCGTAAAACTGCAGAACCTTTCACGTATAACTTAATTGCAACTGGATACAATTGAATTGGCCGTGGTACCTGAAAAACAAAATGTCAATTTTTGAATTTTCTTAAAAGTTTGTGTAGGAAAGTTATATATATATATATATATATATATATATATATACATATGAGGGGCTAATATATGGTAACATAAGGATCTCCCTCTTCCGCCGCCATAGTGCTGGAGCTTGTACGCCCAGTGTCCTGGGGTTGAGAGTTAATATCTCGTAACAGCTCCAGAAGGGTATTTCTCTCCGTTCCGGCATTTCTGCTTGTTCCCGTTCCCATTCCCATTCCCGTTCCCCTTCACTAGAGCATGGCCATGACGCGAACTGACCGATAATTCAACCTTTGGAATAATTACTATAGCAATCTCGTAACGTAATCCTTTACACTAGAAATACAGGATCGCAGCAACATGCAGCTTGTTACAACATGAACAGAGGACGCAGGATGAAGGATGAAGGATGAAGGACCTATTTGTAGAAGGATGTTACTAGGTACAACGGTAACCAGTGAACCTGTTTTCTCATTCTGTTGTTAGCAATGCTGAGGTGATGATTGTTTCGCATGGTTTGTTTAATGAGTGTAAATCATTGATTCTCTATCTCTCTTACTCTACAGTATTCTACATATACATATAATAATACTAGTGTATTTACAATTCTAGTTAAAGGATGTAATCCTCTTGTGGGTATTATGATAATGTTACGCAAAGTGTATTACAGTAAAGCACTGTCTCTATTCAAATATATTTTATTTACGTAGACATTTAGAGTAGCACCTATAGATAGGCCACCAACAATACACCTATTATAGTAGATATTATAAATTTCATTAAAACTTGAATAGGAAATATTAAAATTATTACATACATATCTGGAAACACAAATACAGAATTTGCGTATCCTGAACTGTAACATTGTAACCTGTATATACATATATATATATATATATATATATATATATATATATATATATATATATATATATATATATATATATATATATATATTGCTAGTTGCTTACAATTCAGTAATTAAACGGTGTGGTAGAGATTGCTCCAATGAACAATTCTACATGATTAGGTTACTAGGTCCGAGGGTTTAGTCCTGCGAAGTCTTCGAACATCATTACTATCAAGCAACATTTGCGTCACGGCGATGTTTTCGTGGTTACGAAGTCTCAACTCGTGTTTTGCTGCTATAGATTTGATCTTCACTGTGTTAATCTTTACCTGCACTTTAACTGCAAGACAATTTCTATATAAAAAATAGAATCTGAACCTTAGAATTAACCTGTGGTAATCTAGCATGAGTGAAACTTGCATTCGAAGATAGTTTTCTACCTGAGACGCTGGTACTTTCTGTTCACTGAAATTGATATTGAACTGGTAGACGAGAGTGGGAGGGTTATGTATATAGCTATCTCCTCTCCATCCTCCTGGCACCGATTCCCCGGGGTTAAATTAACAAAATTTCGGTTTATATTTATATTACCCTCATGGTTAAAAATAATAATACTTTTTTAATATATTTTACTAACAAAATAAGAAAGAATATTTTAGAAGGAGAAGTACTTCAAAGTTTTATACGTGAACAGATATTCCACCTGTCGATATTCCTGTACGCTACTGCGTATAGACTCGCTGCTATTAAAGGATTCAATCACAAATCCATTGGGTTTAATTATTGGGTATCATATCTCTATTTGCTATTTATGAAAGCACTAACAAGCCACTTAACACACCCCGAACGTCAGGTACAGGGTGTTACGTGGGGGGGATGATAGTATTATTGTTAATGTTATCCATAATTCAATATTATATTAAACAACACTTTGGGACTCAGAAGTCAAGCACATCTGACATCTGACTATCATTTATCATCTGTTATTACTACTTTTAGGAAGAAAAGAAACACATTAGAAGCAAAATACTCGAAGACTTGTGTAAGAAGTTATGCTGTGAGTGTAAGAAACGAGGGTGGGACGGTGGGAGGAGGAAGTGTTTATTATATATTATTTTGTATTATTGCAAGTGATAAAGTTTGAGATAAAATTTTAGTCGTTAACTTACATATTAGACACATGTTTTGAAGTCGTAAATACAAAATGCAAGGAATGCCAAACCAACGAAGCAACCAGCCAGTTGTTAAGTTTGTTGTAAAATGTATATTATGTATGTGAGAGTTCCAACATATCTTGAGTGTTTTTAACATAAAAGTACCGGTAAAATTTAAAATTAAAATATTTGAAATTTGCGGTAAAATATTTAAAATTTGGAATTGCGAAGTTTACTACTTTTAAAACCTACATGTTTAAAAGCTTGATTAAAAGTGTACAACTCTGCATTTTGGTTTTTTTTTTAATTTCTAACGTTAAGGATGACGTCACGTCACCTTAAAGCAGCTTCACCATCTAAGTCTAATTCTTGTTCAGATCCTAAAACTCCTGCTCGGAGATTTGGCTTTGGAACCTTCTATTACGCCAAATGTACAAATTTGTAGGTGCGAGCGAGAAAATAAAGAAAGGATGTATGATTTTCGAACCTTCTATATGTGTTATACCACACGCAAGCCACTTGTGTTTTACATTTTTCTTTTCAATTTTTTTTTTTTAATTTATATTATTGTACAACATATTAAGTTTATTGTATAAGGTCGATTGGAGTAAAACTGTCGGAGATATAGAGTTTTAAGTCTTCACCTCTCTGGTCTGCTTTCGTGTTCTTTGAAACTTTTAAATGCGGTTTCTCACACATAGCTTTTTCAGAGTCGGTGCCCCCTATAGCTCAAAATCTACTGGACCAATTCTTTTGAAATTTTTCACACTTTTTCTTTACATAAATGCCGAGGTAACGCTGTCGATTTTTTTAAAATTTCTAAATTTTAACGTATTTTAAAATAACAAAGTTTCTGATTTTTTTCATGAAAAATCAGTATTTTGACTTTTAAGTGTTTTAAAAAATTGAAAAATCAATAAAAAAGGGAAAACTCGACAGCGTTACCTGCAGAAACTTACCAACTAATGAAAACATTTTGATTTTTTGAGTGGCACCGCAATGTTACTTTTTTTGTGACGTCTGCGGAGATTCGCTGTCAATGCCTCATAACTTGATATTTATTTATGAAAATTTCACAAGGTATTCTTCAAATGACATTTTATCATGTAGTAATTATAGAAATAATTATATATTAACTGTGTCGGCAAAAAACATTATCGAAAATAGGCTTCTTTTTTATCGTTTTGACCTTACTCCCCCCCTTAAATAACGAATGAAACAACACGCCTAGTTCTGCATCCAAATGTCAATCAAAAACGTGAGATTATTAAACAAATACACGCCTAATAAACATCAGTTTAAAATAAAAATGTATTAAATCAAATTGAACAGCAGATTGACACTCCGCCAAATACTATTCGTATCTGACAGGTCGTCAACTCGGGTTTTGTTCCCTAATTCATAACATTTCAACAAAAGAATGATTTCTAAATACACCCGCGCCATTAAAATCTCTCCTCCAAATGTTTATTCAAAAGCTCCGATAATCAGACACGATAGAAAATTAGTTAAAAAGAGAATTATTATAACTGTTTTATGAAAAACAAAAACCAAATCATTTAAACGTCAGATTATTATTCTAAGTGATTGATGGCTACGTAAACATTTCGTTGTAATTTCGGCAGCTAATTGCAAATCATCATCTAATGAAAACGAACAACTAAAATATAGTTGCTAAATAAATATTATTACAGATTATTTTTAACTTAGCTTCGCTTCCGTTTGTTTTAGTTTGTGCAAATATTGATACAGTTCTACTTCCGTTTCGAATATGCTACCAAGATGTTATCCAACTGTAGGAACCATCTGTGTAGCGACAAAGTAGAGCGGCAAGATCTACTTATTAATTGTTTAATATAAAATTAGACCGAAGTTCAGTGCTTGAAAACCTTTATTTTTTATAACATTTTTTTTTTTTATTTTACAACATACATAATTTACAATCTGTCCTCGAAGAACATTAATCAAATTTTGAGAATATATATAAATATGACATGCGAGCTTGCCATCCATCGATGACTCACCCTTTGACTTAACCTATTACATTAATATTAAGTACATTTGGAACCTATTCTACACCATATTTGGTAGGTCCATTGGATTTTTACGTTTCAGTCGTCTAATCGGTTTATGCTGGAAAAGTTGTACAACTGAATCATTTGGATGAACTTCTAATCTTTGTACCTACTTCTTGCTGATATCCTTAATTTCACTTTTTATGTATAGAACACCAAGATCTTGATGTGTTAACCAATTTGGAACGAATCAGTTCATTTTGAAACCTTTGTAGGATTTCTATATTAGAATTGCTGGCACTACCACATAACTCTAATAACATTTAATTTTATTTTTATTTAACTCAAAAAGATTTATACGATAAATGATGTGCAAATTTTGGTTAAAACCAATTTTTAGCGTTATCTCTGTTTGTCCAACATGTTCATATGGTGTTTTCTCTATCTTTCTATGACATTCTTTTTCACAGAGCAGTCTTAGCCTAAGAAAGACGCGTCTCAACTATTTTTTCGACGAATTCCTTTTATAATACCTCCCTAAGATTGAAACTTGTTAAATAGATTTTAATAAGACAATGTTTAGCAATTGTAATTTTACCTTGTAACTTACTTTATTTTTACTTTGGATGATGCAAGTTCGCTATATTTTATACGATGTATATGTTGTTGTTTATTCATATTTTAAATATTACATCATCTTAGCTGTCCTACTTTTTCTTAGCTGCAGTTAATAGTTGGATGACTGCAAGTGCTCTATATACAACACATACTCGTACACGCCTCCTACCTCCAGCGCAAGGATTATTTCATCGGTAAACAGGTCTCATATGGAGGATACAAGGTATAAAGCTCCTAAATCATATTTTCATAAATGGATGTTATATGAGTTTTACATGTTTCAAGCAATAATATTTTGTATTAAAGACGAACAGTCTCATAACATGCTATAACATTTTGTAAAACGACCAAATATTAAACTCGTTTTGTCCAGTTTTCATTTAAATTTCTATAAGCGATTTTGTTATACTTATTTAAATACAAAAGTATAATATATATATAGGGTGTTCCAAAACATAAAAGCTGCTATTAATTGTATTTAATATGTATTAATATTTATTCAAGCTTGTATAAGCATGAGAAAGTTTTTGGGTATTTTCTGGAGTGGCCAGATGCTTTATGTTTGAAATGCTGGAGTTTGAATGTTTTTAAAAGCCCCACGTGATGTTTTCTTAACGTATAATACATATTTATTAAGTTACAATTCTAATTCCAGTGCTCATGGTGATTTTCACAAGTTACATGTTCAATCCGGGACAATTTTCGAAACGTATTTCAATGCGGGACGCTTTTGGAGGAGTTCCACCTATTCTATACACGTAAAAAACCAAACATGGATATTATCTCACATTATGGTAATATTTTACTTGAAAAAAGTCACAGTAATATTTCATTTAAAAAGGTCTACATAAAGATAAGTTCTTCATTAATATTTTTCAATCATGAGAGAACTGATAGAGAAAGTTGTCCCTTTTCGTTTAATGTATTCATATGGAGTTATCCTTCTCTTTCTTCAAAACAAAATTGTCTAGGTTTTGTTATTGTGGTTGCAGCATACATTTTACTTAAGACTCTCTCACATTGGAACAGATCAAGGACTTTGTTAAAGATTCCACTTTAAAAAAATTCAACCATCTTGGATTAAGTCGTAGGTTTGAAATAAATGTACGAGCCACACTGTCTTAAAAGAGTCCTGTGCGCAGTTATACTAATTCTTTGATAACGATGAAAATTTTATTAGAAAATATCCGTTTCCTTCTTCACTGACACTTAAAGTGTGACACGTGTCATTTTTTGATAACCCTGTACTCATATTTATAATAAAGTCGGGTTATTTTGGATATTTAAATTTTAACCCAGTTTTTTTATTCATTATTTTGTATTCATAGCGTAACAACAACAACAAAAAATTCCCTTCATGTTGCTAGAAATAATATTTATATAATATTGTATTTTGCGTTTGGAAATATAAATAGTGGCGTGGTATGGCTGGGCTGAGTTGGGCTGGGACTGTCGCCTTTTTGAAATATGGATATGGATATTTATTACATTAGAATAATTGTAATGAAAAATGTTTCTGTTATTAATGTTTATTTTATGAATGGAAAAATCTCAAATTTTATTTATGGTGACACAATAGATACTATTTTGTGACACTCCCAAATTGCTGATACATTTGCACTTAAAAACACAAAATCCCACAAAATATACGAGTACTCGTATTTTATATGTTATATCATTAAAGGAAAGATATATTAAGCATATTTATTTCTAGAGTGTATCAATAAGAGTTGAATAATTTTAAATTTCCCGCCATTTGGCACAAGTGTAACTTAGATATTGGAAATGAGCTTGTGTCCTATGTCTTAATTTCTACAAAAGTGTACTATATATTGATAAAGTGGATTACTAGAACGTCAAATGTTCAATTATTTTTTAATAACACCTTATATGTTAAGAGATATTAACAATTAAAAAAGTCATTTTGTTTCTTTAATTATTAAAGGGATTCAACGTTGTACACATTCCAAATGCATGTGACATCACAACCGCTGCCAACCTTACAGCTCATAAATCTCTGCTATATGAATTTATATATCAAAATATCAAATATTATTTACAGCTATTTCAAGGAACAATAAAATTTCAATATTATGTCTACTTTAGCAGGGTTAAATAATATAAAAACTTATTATTCTTTGACTTAAATTGATTATTTGACTACCAACAGCTACGAAACATTACCACAGCACTGACCTACTCAACAAATACCTGACGTTAAAATGCATTTCACGTCACACAAATATGGCCGACTATTTCTAGCGCTAAAACTACAATTCAAACTTTTAATTGCTATATCTCCGTCAATATTTAGATATTTAATAAAATAGACACGCTAATACACATTTATTAACATCAATTTCAATCAACAATTGTATAATCGACTACTAAAAAATGAGGACACAAGCCCGTTAAGAATAAGTAATCTAGAGACACGGGAAATTCTTTATGACATGCTATTCAGCTAAAATTTAGATCTTTCGGAATTCAGATTGTCGAAACGTCATTAAATTTTAATACATATCGTTTAAAGGTTTGTACTATCTAAAAATCATAAGGATTTGTCCATAGTGTCACCATCTATAATTAATTCTACGAACTACTAAAAACAATGGTCCTTCGACAGCCGGATCATCTGTGATTTACTTCATATAAATCTATAGAATATTTAATGTACTTACAGTGTGGTACACAAGTGAATATATTACAATTACAGATACAGTATTATTCAGGTAGTTCAATAAGTCATAAATTATACTCTATATTTGCACAATGTGACCTGTATTTACAAACTGTAAGCCGTTGTATGCAGACGCAATAGAATATTAAACCAACCTGAAAGCACGAATTAATCCAACTCCAACATACAGATCTACATATGTACAGTTTTTTAAATATAATATAAAACTTTCAATTTGTGGATTAACTGTTTTATAAAATGTTTTATTATTTATTTGGTAAATGGAATTTTTTAGAAATAGCACAATACGCGCGTACATTCGTATATATACATTTGGCTCTGTTTTTATAATCGTGTACGAATAAATCATGTATAAAATAGCTGCAATGAATGCAGACAATGAATCTAAATTATAAAAGATAAAAGATTATGGTTTATATTATTTATAGTCCACTCTGTAAAATTGTTCAAACATTTAATTTTTATTTTTGTAGCAATGCAGGTTTTTAAAAATGTTAAATTTTAAAACAACATTTATAGGGTGTACTGGAAGTCAGTCAAATCAATTTTAAAAATACTGATACAGGGTTAAACAAAAATAAATTTTCCACTAAACATAGTTACATGCTTTTATTGTTTATTTAACAAATTCTGTATAAAAGTGGATTTACTAGTGAACTACGATATATTAGTAAAAGATTGTAAATTTATTTGAAATAAGTTATTTAAAAAAACATGCCGGTATGAAAGCAATATACATAACTAAACTTCTAGGCAATCTTTAAGAATTTAGAATATTCATTAACATTGAGTATACCTTTTCTATAATTTCACATTAGCGAATCTCATCTACTTATGAACATAGGCGTCCGTAGGATGACGCAAACTTGATACTTCGCACTAAATTAACAATTTTACTTTGAAGAGAATGAAGTCTGTGACAAATTTACTCTAGGTATAATAGAATGTTAAATTTGATCTTCCCTTGTCAAATTTTCTGCGGACGCTCATGTCTTTAAATGTCTGTTAACCGACTTTAGTTCTACATGCTTGAGCAGTTTCCGCTTAACTGGAATTTTACCCCATTTTCAGCAAATACCATTTTTTTCCAACGAAATCCCGTTCTTAGTTTCAGCTTGTGGGGATACAACAGCAATTAAAATATACATATGTAAAACACTATACATATACGATATATATTCTACACTATGCGAAAATCCATATATGTATGTAGCGCAAGACAGCAAATCGATTTAGCTACAAATTCAGCAACGGGGGCGCTTTGCATTACTTTGCTGTGGCTCTGCTTTGCTGTACTTTGCGTCATACTAGAGTCACTGTCATGTACCAGTTTTTGTATTTTTTGTTTCTTTTCAATTTGCTTGGTGGGAACACTTTAGTGTTTAACCGTTAAAGATTATGTTAATAGGACGTTATGATAAACTATAGGTAAACTAATCGATCCTTCCCGAGCTTTTACGAACTTTTTATTAAAAGTGGTGTTGTTTCGTCTATTATAGAGCTTTCCAATGAAAATGATAATGTGAAATTCGTTGCCATTCTCAAAGCAGCGCTGGCTTAAGTCCCATATTTTTTTGTTGACACATTAGCCTCCAAAGTTGACCATATGAAGAAGTTCATCAGATTTAATTCTGGCGAGTAAGGAAGCCACTGTTGCGAAGAAATGCACTTTACAATGGTTTGGAACAATTGATGACAGCTGAAGATAAATACCTTATATTTTGATAAACGGTGGTTTTCACCGTAAACATCCAAATATGTTCAGAAATCAATTTGTGGGGTACTCTTGGGGTCTTCTTGCCTAAGAAGCCCGAGAAATCAAGAACAAAGACACACAAAAATTTGTGGGAATTTTGAAACATGTAAATTTAAATAACCTACTACCATCAAAATCTGCACCTATGGTAATTGACTAATACTAAATCTAAAAAGATTTAAACTTTGTTTAAGATCGGATTACAAAAAGATGTTTTATGACTTTTAACTAAAAGAAAACATTGCTTAAAGATTTTGTAATAGTTAAATAGATCTTCTTAAGAACAGTTACGATTGAAGCATTGAAATAGGTCACAAAATGTTGTATATCAGGTAATAATGTTTCTGTAACAAGTAACTTATATTGTGATAGATAAGCTGTATATTGTTTTTGCGGGCTAGCTGCTTCAGTTTATTTTCGTTTCAGGATTTAATGTCATTTTTTACGTAAAATATAGATTTATCTTTATCCAAATACAATATCCAGCAATTTGTACACCCTTCGGTTACTCATAACAAAATCAAATTCATTTTATGTACAAATATTATCGAAGTATTGGCCCTTCAGATAATACTTGTAAATTATGAACTGGTACACATCAACTGGACCACTCACTTCATTTCATCAACCCACTGTAGAGGGCACTGGACAGGTAGAGGTATAGGCGGGTTATTTGAACTCAGCGCAGGATGCTACAAGGATGAAGGGTCCTGCAGCGTTGTGGATGGGTGGATTATAAGGGTGAAATCCTTCATCAAATGTTAAATGCTGCGCTGACAACTCCAGGACGCTAATATAATAGCTTAATATGAAATAGTCGTCTATTTGCATTAACACTCGTAAAAAAAAATGCGCTACACATTAATCAAGTTAGTTTATTATGAAAAATCCTGCGGTAGAACCATTCGTTCCATTTTACGCCATTATTTATTCGTTTATATGTACAATGTGTTAAAGTTGGTATAGGATTACAGGGTGTTTACAAATCGGATTAGATTAATTACTTTTTTGGGACTAGAATTATCTAAGGTTAACGCGTTTAGCCACAAAGGACGGAAAATTTTATCAAAAGGTCAAAACGATAAAAAGGAAGCATATTTTCGATAATGTTTTTTGACGACACAGTTAATATATAATTATTTCTATAATTACTACATGATAAAATGACATTTGAAGAATATATTGTGAAATTTTCATAAATAATTATCAAGAAATGAGGCATTGACAGCGAATTTTCGCAGACATCACAAAAAAAAGTAACATTGCGGTGCCACTCATAAGTCATTACTCGATTTTCTGAAATAAAAAAACTAAAATGATTTCATTAGTTGATAAGTTTCTACAGGTAACGCTGTCGAGTTTTTCTTTTTTTATTGATTTTTCAATTTTTTACAGCACTTTTTCAAAAGAATCGGTCTTGTAGATTTTGAGCTAGACAGGGCACCGACTCTGAAAAAGCTATGTGTGAGAAATTGCATTTAAAAGTTTCAAAGTAACACGAAAGCAGACCAGAGAGGTGAAGACTTAAAACTCTATATCTCCAACAGTTTTGTTCCAATCGACTTCAAATTTTCACACAATAAACTTAATATGTTGTACAATAATATAAATAAATAAAAAAAGTTGAATCCTTGCCCCCCCCCACTCCTTAAGTTTGATAAAATTGTTTATTATTGTTTTCCTTAAAGATCATAATTTAATTAAAAACGGGTTCAGTGCACAATATCTTATCAAATGAAGTAAGATCATAGATAATGCTTATATTTGTCTTATGTCATAGTTGAAGTTGTAGATATCGCACACGGTATCAGTGCCGGCGTGATAGGAATCAGCATCGGAAAAAGGCCGTCAAAGAAATAGGAGCCTATTTAAATAAAAAATGTTTTTTTTTTGTATTTTTTTCAGTGAAATATGGCGAATGAATCGTGTAACATCCTGCATGTCAACATCGAATTACTTCTCTCGTGTACACAGCTGTGGAATATTTATATTTGGATTTAAACAACGCAGCCCTTCTGCTACCCTGTCATCAATAGCCCAATTGTTCAACCAGAGAGTCATTGGCCAGTGGCCGATAGTCGACAGCCATATCCAATGTACCACCCTCTCTCAACCTCACCCCCACCACTCCATGTGGTGTTATCACTCAATTATTTTATCTCTTTATTATTGTGTCATTTTTAACCATTTTTGAAATAACTTATGTTTGAATTTATTTTTAAAATTCCAAAAAACATCAAAAAGGTTATTATGAAATCAAAACAACAAAAAAAAAAATGATTTACTATATTAGGGGAAAATACCTGGCGTATTGTTTACCATAAATTTAGTTATTTATGAAACCAAATGTCTAGCTGAAAGATCTCTTTTATTGTGGTTTAATGGAAACAACCCTGGATTGAGCTTTCACCAGATATTTATATCACAATTACGGATGTCATAACAGATGAAACGGTCAAGATTTAGACAGGCAGACCTGATCAACAATATATAAAAAGACCTGACGAATGTGACCAAAATTGTAAAAATCGCACTAAAGCTAGAAATAGCTTAGCAATTTGAATAATTTTAGAAAAATTGTAAAACACATTACATAAGTTGTTTAACGACTGGCTGGATAGAACTAGATGTCGCAAAGCGTTGGTTTAATCAAGGTAATTAATGGAATTAAGCCAATTAAGATAGGGTTTCAAACAATTGTGATTAGCAATTGATTTTGTGTGACGGCTAAAGAAAAGTGGTTTGCCTTTAGATGGAAGTTCAAAAATTGGTCATTAATTAAAATAAGCTTGCAATTAATCGCACGATTTGATTTGCGGGCGATCAAAGACAAGATGAAAAATAAACAAAACTATAGCAGGAGGATAGAATCACCTCACTAAAATCCTTGCACCAAGACTCTGTTTTTATATTTACAGACTACATAATAATTTTACCACATAAATTTTTCGGTTTCTTGGTTCTTTATACGATTATGTTGATACCATTTGAGACATATGTTATATTCAAAACTATAACGACTTTACAAGTTCACACAAATACACCCTTAGGGATCTTACAATAATTACCATTCAGTAAATTCAGAACTTGTTGTCAACTTTGGGGTGGAGTCCCAATAAAGAAGTATTATTAAATTTTTGATATTAAAGGTCTATAAGAAAGGTACGGAAAGGGACGAGGAGAGATAGAAGATCTTCTGTCAAAGCCTCTGTCAAGCAGATGCTCATAAAAAACGATTGGAAACCTGTCGACAAGAAATAGCTGTATTGGCAAGATCCAACCAAGCAACCAACAAAAAGGAAAGGGGTACGAGAATTCTTTTGTAAAGGGATGAAGATATTTTCGTTTTTGGAATATTTTAACGCTTTGTAAAATCACAAAGCCATCATATGAACTAGGTATACTCTTTAACTGGAATATAAAATGTATTTTATTTATAAATAAGCGAACACTCTTTTAATGTATAAATGATTACCCCAGACACACATATTTGATGTTGTTTATACATATTTTACATGTACACAACATATGTATATGTGTATAAAACGGAACAAAATGTTTGGAAAGTAGGAAACAGAGCGAAAAATTACATTCAGACTTGATAAAGGTTAAAGATATGGACAACGTGTGATGAAAATACTTGATAAGGATGTCTGACAACATGGTGAAAGACACCTACCTATCTCTTTTATTACATATTATGCGCGCCATTAGTGCCGCCACTGAGGAGTATGGCGCTATTTTGAAAAACCTTTCTAGGATAAATACGATAATTTACTTTACATACGAGTTCCACTCCCCGTTGCTTATCTTTCATGTTTCATTATCTCAATTCAATGCGGCGGCTACTTTCTGTACAGCCACGCTTATCATAATCTTGAAAAAAGAAATTATTTTAGAATATAATTCATAAAGGTATTAAGGATCGATACAAGTAATAGACAAGTAAGTGGAGATGTCCGAATTCAATGGCAAAGCCAATACAATTGATTACTGAAAAGCGATGTGATTGTATACATTTGATTTATTTGCCACTTGCGCAAATCAATAATAGTTTGGCACTGGTAAATCCCATTTGTTTCTCGCAGTAATTAATCGATAAAACATAAACAATTCTAAATTAAAAACTAATTATGTATTCGTTAAAACTTATCACATCTGTTTGTATCGTTTATCATTTGATATAATTTTTAAATGTTGGAGTTAATAAAATATCACGCCATATAACAGTCAAATAAATAAATTTAAATCCACTAGAACTCTTGTATCAATAGATCAAATTTCATTATTTGAGTCACTTAAATTGACTCATTTGAATGAACTTTCTACAACGACCGTTATCTAGGCTTGAAGTATAAGTTTGTTAAATGCATATCTAGTACAACCATTTAGTTGATACGGAAAAGATTATAATTCTTTGATAAGATTAGAGAAATTCATAATATTACATGTTTCTTATACCCCCCACCTATCATGGCGCTATTGTGACGTGATTTCGGCGGGCTGTTGCGTCATCTATTAGATACAGAGTTAAATATCTCCTCTAAGCATTCTATCTTTCCAGTTTCTTTCTTCCTTAGTTTTGGGTTTAATTGGGGCAGGATTTTTCGTTTAATGGTAAATGAATTAAATATTTGTATTTGCAGTCTACTTGTACGTTACTGCACAATATAAGGCCATTGCCAATAACACAGTTTTTGAGACTGTGTTCCATATTCATCAGTTAATCAAATGCAACGTTACAAATTTTTAAATTATTTCGCTGCCAGCAATTAGTTTTTCAATATTTCATATAGCAATCACTCTACATACTATTGAAGTTCCGCTGATTGAATTTTTAGATTAGAATATTTGAAAGATAAAACCTGCAACCTGTGGAGAATTTCAATTTGTGTTTTGTACCCATTGGTCTATATATGAGTATATTTATATATATATATATATATATATATATATATATATATATATATATATACATTTATATAAAGGCAACAATAATAAAAATAGAATACAATACAATATAAATAAAGACGAGAGAATAAATGGTCGAGAGCATTTATGCTTCACGTCGAACTGTTTTGTCTTTGGGTAAGATCTCGGGCCAGTGCTATATTTTCTGGGTTTCTCTATTATCAAAGTTCAAATAATTGTGAGTATACCAGGGTGGCAAGCTTAGTGCGTCAGTGTTCTTCCATTGACTTCATTTGCTGAAATTTTTCTAGCTTTCATAGAATAGAACATGACTATATATTCCTAAATCTTCTAGAATAAGAGAGCTGGTCACATCTCAATGTAAATTGCTAAAAATATGAATTTTGAAACGTTTACATTATAATCATTTTCATACTCCATCTATCCATCAAACTGATCGTCTGACATCAAAGAATCTTTTGCCATCGTTACCAACTTTGAAACAATATTTATATCTATATCAGCATTAGTAAAGCGTCCTGTGTTCGTCCTACGCACCCCATCCCCAACCTCAATCACCGCACCCCCTAATATTCTGTCACGTCATGTCCTGAAATTATTATTTGTGAACTAATAAAAAAGATAAATTTTCTTTTGGAACATATTTTATAACTATTGATTCGAAAAACCAAACTGACATCAAAGCCATCTGTTTGTCCAATATAACATAGCGAGCGCACATCATATCATACGTACAACATAGATCATAGCCAACATAGACGCATGGAAGCATAGGAGCATAGGATAGGAGTATACAACTCATACTGGCTACATTTATCACTCTCACCAATATGTAGTTAACCATTAGTGTTATTTTTCGTGAATTTCTGGATCACTCAATCTGTGGGTCGTAGGATTTAACTGGCATAGTCACAGGATGAGCATGAAAGAGTAACACTTTGAAAAGATTTACTGTACTGGCTGTCTGAACAATAGTATTTACTTTACGGATATATTTCTCCAGCATCACAATATTATATCATCATATTTAATCTACAGCAAGTGCACCGCTCACATATTTATTTCTATTTTTAGAAACATCTTTTACACAAGTACAATTAAAGAAAGTCTTTTAGGTGGCCGAGGTATTTATATCACAGACTTCAGTGTGGAATAATTTCTAGTAAATGTCTACTTGTTCCATTTATTGTTTTCACATGAATACTGACTATTGACCATATATCTATCAGAATGCAGCAAAATCGTATTGAGAATCATAGAAACCTTCATAAAGATAAACGATAGCCGACTACTCTGGACTAGTAAACATACCACACCGCGTTGGTTGGTTAGGAAGCTGAGCACTTCGAGAATAGGAAGATCAATTTAAAATGACTCATAACAAAATGGACATAAATCTATATGATATACCAGCACCATATTACTTTAAAATGGAACCCATAAATATTATAAATACATTTTTTTTTATAGAGATGGATGAATAATGTGAAGAATTTGACCACAACGAACCCAATGTAGGGAGCAGTACGAGAAGATCAATAATGGGCGTGTACTTTGATCTGAGATATTTTATCTCCAGCTTAAGTTATTAATATCTTTAAGATTATCATTTGAATTCATCCGATCCGATACACAGTGTTGTATTTTCAGTTATTTTGCATCAGATTATATAATTAATTTCAAAATTTATTGCAAAATAAGGAAATTAATGGTTTCCCACTTCTGATGTGGTATTCACATACTAAGAGCGCAACATCCATGGGATTATATTAAACTGTCCGCTAAGAAAGTACAAGGCAAATCTACAATACACATTTCGCTAGATCTTCTCCAATTGGTCTTTCCACCTCAATCTGGATCTTCGCATCACTTTTTCTAGAAGTTTCCTAACTGTTCTGATTCAATCCATTCTTTATACTTGTCCTAAGCATTGGCTTGTTCTTCTTCTCTATTTATACTGAAGTATACAAAATTTCGTTCCCAAATCCGCAAAAGATCATAATCGCGCTTTGGTCATTGAATAATAACCCGATGCAAAGCACATATGTACCCTGGATGTTGTCTTACATTCATGTAATATTTTACATCCTAAAAAGTACTTTATAAAATTAGTAAAAATGTATAAACCTGAAGAAAGTTTAATGAGTATGCATGCTAGTACGCCAGAGGATTGATTTCTTTTTCAAGAACTAGTAAAATAGATCACGAAACATATATTAAGTAAAACTGTTTGCGTATCGGGTAAGTTTTGTTATGTTTAAAAAAAAAAACAGAAAAAATGAATGTCGTCAGAAATAATGCTACAAAAGAAAGTTAATGGAAAATATGATCTTATATAGACATTCGTTATATCTCCAAGATGCATTCATTATAAAGAAAGAAAATAAGACGTAACAGAAATCAAATATATATTCCCTTTAAATAAAAATGTTGAAAGCAATATATATCAAAGTGAAATCTTAAGTAAAATTAAAATATTCTTTATCATTAATATCAATAATTCGTGAAGCTTTTAGACGAATTGAAAGACGTTCGTACGGAGCGATGTATGCGCCTGTTTGCAACGACGGTAAGACGCCAACGATCTCCAATAAACTTAAGCATGAAAAACGTTTTTGCCAAATATATATTAACGACGGACGTATTTCATAAGTTTATTTATCGATTTATTTTACGGTGGATTTTTAAAGAAAGAAATTTATGATAAGGTTCTCGGTGCACTATATTTTATATTAAATAGTTTTAAAATGCTACGTTGTACGAATTATAGAAGACGTTTTAATGGAAATCTCAAGCGTACTATCTGTTAGGATTAGCTGGGAAAATATAGCACATGTACTTAAGGAAAATGCTTCAATATACTTGAAATGCATAATTGTGCATTAAGAATATGGAAATGGTATGGAATAGTGAGATTGTCTATTAAAATACCAAAATATTTGATTTCGAAAGAAGGGAATTAGTAATATATGTTAAAAGACGACCGTAGTGCGATGTTCATAGCAAAATATGTAAATGTTATTCGATAAGTTGGTCATATTTGTTACGTAAAACTTTACCGTTTAACCATGTAGGTATGAATAATATTTGACAACGATTTAAACTTCAGATTTAGGTGTATTCTATATCGGCACAAGAAGGTGGAATGTGCATTTCTTACCCTTACTTATATTTACCCTTTTCTATAATCTGTTATTTACCAGAATATCTGATATAAGTACTAAAAAAATTAAATTCCTAAACAAATAAATTTAATCGTTATTCCTAATATAATATATAATAATTATTATAGTATTTTATTCATTAATAATTATATTAATTACACCTACGTAAATTTTTTAACATAATATATTAATTTTGAAGGTATTTCTACTATGCATTGTCTCAACGCAAGAGTTTTAACAATGTGTATTTCTCTGTTTCAGGAGTACGAGTGTCACCTTAGAGGCAAACGCTACTTTAACTTTTGTGCAACCCTTATAAGCCGTGTAAATAATAAATACCCACTTTCAAGTTTCAAAATGTTTTAAAGTAGATTAAAAAAAAATGATAAGTGTATTTTGCTGTTCATTAATATTTTAGATGTTCTCTGATATAACCAAAAAAGTTTATTAATAAAAAACAAGAAATAAAATATAACGTGTTTTCTGTGAAATAGAAATGGACTGTATAAACTGATTGATTCAGTACAAAGCCAATTAGTTGTGTGTTTAGCAAACGACTTAATCAAGGATTCTACGCAATATGATACCGCAGTGATGTGACGTCATGTTGGTTTTAGTGTGGTTTCTATTGGCTGGCTGCCTGGAGCTTCCGGTTAAGGGTATAACAAGTAAGTCTCTATTATTAAATTGTTTATATAAAATAATGGTTAATAGGTGTCTAGTAAATGTAGGGTTTATCTAATACTGGAAATACACATAACGATTTACCGGACAGTTTTAACGGAACAGTTCAAACTTACAGGTAAACCGGACCGATGATAAACCTGTACATCCACGATCCGGTTTACAAGTAAAATTGAACTGCCCATTTTAGGACTTCTGCATCTCAAGAACAACATTTGAAGATTGAATGTTTTTATAACAGCTTAGATTTAATATTACTAGGTTTCCCTTAAGTTAAATATTACCTGAATGTTTTGTGCTTAACGGAAAGTTATATACGGAAGGCATTACACTTATAATGGGCTTCGAAAATGAAACTGACGACTGAGTTTTTAATACGTTGTTCAACTACAGATCATTTTAATAGATTTCAAGATGGCTACTAATAAGAAAAGGGTAGCGCTGTATCACCACTATTAAAAACTCAATATTCCCTAACTCTATAAACCGTACCACTAATTCAGTTATTGATTTAGGAATTTAAAAAGAATCGAGTAAATTAAATTTAGTGTATACGAGTCGGCACAACATAGTAGAAGTATAAGTCTGGTGGAGCTTAATTCTATAAAACGTACAGGCAGAGCTGGATTGAGATATTTAGAGATCCAGAGCTGGAATACAATTTGAATATCTTGGGGCAATATTTATTGGTTCTATAGATTGGTAAATTTAAGCCAAGTTAGTAAGGATCAGTGGCTCTTTACTTGGGCAAGTCACATAATAGTTTCCAACTTGAATCTGGCTCTGTGTTCAAGTATATAACTTGAATAATTGTGTATATAAATTCACTGCAGTATTTTTTTATTTTGAATACATTATAGTTGAAAGCATGTAGCTCACTTTCCAAGATTCTGCTAGATTTAATAAATAATTGAAGACGCAAGCAAGTCTTTGCAACATTCGTACGAGTATTTGATGAATATGTTTCATGTCTGTAGACATGTAGAACATAATGTAATATTAAAGTCTCGCGCCTTCTAAAATGAATTTTATAATACAGACATGATACCTCATGTATTTTTTTCTAATCGGCTATAAGCTTTAAGCTCAAAGCTATGTTTTATAATATATTTATTAAGCTACTTCTTTTGTTCTCTTTTATAGTACTTGAATATAATTAAGTTCAAAAAAGCTCTGTTTTTAGGGTATCATTATGGTTCATAGGAAGATTATAAAAGCTATTTTGAAAGTCTACTCGTATGTAAAACATTACTTGCTTGAATAATCTCTTTCTACGGATTATTGACTTTCTTTTTGATATTTTTGTACCTGCTCTCTATAAGTGGTATTTTAGGAATACTCACATACACACGGACACACAAAATATGTTGTGTGGACTTGTATCATTCTGTGTTTGATCTGCAAACGGTGTTAAGTCCAAATTTATACATTTATGAAAAATATCGTCAATTTCTTGCACTATAGCGAACATCTGTTTTTAATTACTTTTACCAACCTAAAATCCTATTTTTATATAAAAACATTTTTTTGATTGAAGTTTACACAATTTAAGCAAATTTTTGGCTAAGACAAATAATGCACAATCTCGTATTTCTTTAATTTTCTTATTAGTCACATTATGAAGCAACATTTGTGGAATATACATATGAAGAAGAGTCTGCATAAAGCCGTGGTTGATATGCATCAATTACTATATCTTATTAAATATTGGCATCATTTTTAATTTTTCTCGTACTTGTCTTCTTCTAAACTAAACTTTTGTTCAGTTGCGTTCTTATCGTCTTTACTAATGTCGTCTGCATAGGTATCAATAGGTCTTTAAGATGTCTTTAGATTTTCAAAAACCTGATGGAATATTTTTGATGAGTCAATTTCTTTTCTTTTCTGATATGGCGTTTGGTTTTGTGTAGCACGATTTGGTCTACAGAATTTTTGAAAAGAATCCCTGCTCATGCATCTTTTTTTGTATTGAACGAACTAAACTTTTGGTCAACTGAAAGAATTACCTACAACGTCTTCTGAGGATCGCTTTTCAACAATATTACAAAGTCTTAAGACTAACATGTTTGGTTTTGTGTCACAAATTCTAAACTTACATTGATGAACAACTGGATTCAACAGCGAAATTTCACTTGGGTCATTTGGAATTAATACCCTTTATATAAGTTGCACTTTTTATATACACCAATTCATATACTTTGTAATATTTTGTAACCAGAGTAAAAGAATTCTGAACGTCACACTTCTGACGACAGAAGTGTGTAACGACATGTCGGCGATGTTCCAACCTTAGGGTTCTTGACATTCAGTTAGAAATAACTTGGCCTTAAGCAAAGTTTTAATCATACATTTAATTTACTTTCAATACTATATAAGTATGTACATCGAGTAAATATTTAATAATTTGCCCCAAGATGTACTTCTACCTCTACTTCATCTTCTATATTTGTTTGTGAGATCGATGATATTTCCAAGCGATATAACATCCCAATCTATTGTAGCTGGAGCAGAAATCATATTTTTCAAATAAACTCGAAGTCGTCAAAGAATTGAATTAGATTTCCTAGCTGTTATGACACACGTTTTGGTATGGGTGTCAGGGGATGTCGGCGTTTCGACGTGAGGTGGCGTGGGATGGGGTGGAGGAATGTGTAACCTCGCGACTACCCTTAGAAATGTGTGGCCCATAAACACTTGTGATATATCGTCGTAAAGATAACAAATAAGAGGTTATATATTGCGTTACTCTTAATTACATAACTTGAGAAATAACATCAGAAAGAAAACGCATTTGTTGATGGTACGAGGCGTACGTGGCGGGGAATATTGTTGCGTTCATTTGGGTCAAAAGTATTGAACAGTGGTAGGCAGGGTGTAAATGAGGTAAAACTTTTTTTATTAATACAATATTCTTGTTGTATTTGGTTCTGACATGTCAGATTTGATAGATGCCTAGTGACGTCACTATTTCTTATGCTGTTCAACAGTACGCCATTTCACGATAAGATTATACAAAGCAATTATATAGCAAATATTAAGAAAAATTATGCGACGTTTATCTTCACCATCGGAGCTTGTTTTTTCATCTTAAACACGGAATTGTATTCCATTGATGCTCAAAATTTTAAATAATAATTCAGTTTTCTCAAAATTGCGCCTAGTATGTTAACAATTCAAGCAAAAAAAATTCAAAACGTTATGGGGAAAACCGCAATTTCATTTTTCATTTGTAAAAAAAGTAAAACTATGATTTAAACTACAATTTTTGGCTTTTTACAACGTTTTTAAACATTTACTATGAAGTTTCACGTTATTATTTTATTTTAATCATTAAATTACGTATCATTGTGCTAATTACATATAATACTACCCATTCTCACTCCTTCCAAAAGAAAAACAGAAAAAAAAGCAGATAAATTTAAACCCCTACTGCTTTTTCCTCATGCTACTCTCTCTTATGATTCTACTCTGCCATTTCTTCTCTTTCGTCGCTCCTTCTCTCTGTCATACACCGCTTCCCTTCACTGCCTCACCTTTTACTCTTTTCTCACATGAATACTTTATGTGCTCAGAATTTTACTTGTGCTACTGTATCTCTCTGTCTCTGCTTCTCTTCCACATTTGCGCATTCTTCTCTCTGCCTCTTCTGTCGTCATTTCATTCCTTTCTCCTTTTCGTTCATCCTCTTCCACCCTCCTTTCTACTCTCTTCCCATCACCATTTCTCATTTTCTCGTCGAATTTAATTGCTTCCCTTCCACCTTCGACTCTTATTTTGTCTCATTACCATATGTTTAACTTCAAGAAAACAAGATTCCAAAGTATTAGCTGCCTCAATTGAGGTGGTACTTTCCCTACAGCGTAACGTTTAGCATCACAAGGGCTTCCGAGCATCCATATTATTCCAATCTATTCTTACACATAACACATGTTGTTGTTTCACATTGTTATTTGTTTTTCTTCCGTTTTTATTCGATTTAAAACTTTTTAAATTTAATATATTGCGTACAAAAATGTTTTTGCTTTCTTTCGTAATTGTTTGTTTTACTTATTTTTATTTTTCGTTGGTTTTCTATTTTAAATATTTGATTTTTAGGTATTTGTTGTAAAATATACATTGTCCATAAAACAACAAACAAACAATGAGTAAACAATTAATAACAAAAATGGTTTGCATGACCTTTATTATAAAAATACATTTTTCTTTTAAGAATAGTACGAGTTTTTTTTTTTTCATTACTTTTGATGAATCTGTGCTTTTGACATTTATTAATAATACTTTTTTTGTATTCAGAAGTTTTTGTCAGGTACGATTTGAATTCTTTTTTAATTATTGTTAAATGGTGTAATTAATGGTTGGCTGGGTTTACACAAATGAGTTTTTTGTTCACGAAATCATTTTTTGTTGTATACATTTTTGTAAATATTTTGCTTACGTGAATTTAAGGTTTAACCAACATATCAAAGGTTACCTATTACGTTACCAATGTTGTAATCTATTTTACTGCTTTTTTAAATATTAAATCTAACCTTTTGTGCAGTAGCATTGCTGAGCTGCAAGATGTCATAGCTCTAGCCTACTGCACGATGCGTATTGAACAATAGTCATTCGGTATACTGATTGAAATGCTGAATCATCCTCTGAACTCTCTTGCAGCAACAAACAATCTGCGATTAATGTTCTTTTCGATGTATGGATGAAGCCAATACATTCTACGTCTGATTCGTCGTCTTCTAATTAAAACGTACGCTATAATCACTTCTTCTTCATCACTTGTCAATTTCCCAATGAAGAAACGTGGTTTCTCAATGCTAATTTAGAGAAATTACCCTATTTGCAGCTTGCATGAAGCTTGTATTGTTATTAATTTAATCTATAAATATATCGATGTATCAATCATGTATCAAAAAGACGCTCTAACAACACAATGTAATCTATTGCGTCATTTAACACGCTCTGCATGAAAATTGCAATGTCAATCAGCGGTTTGTATTAAAACATTAATTTCTCATAATTGTAATTCGGTTCCAATGTTCCAAATCGATTTCTAAACCACACTCTAAACAATTGTACGGCTATAATGCTGACATGTCGACATGTATTTATTTATCGGCCATAGTTCAAACTGTAGCACATTATATAACACTATTATCATGTTGCGGTTTTTGGATTGAACAGTATTCTGATATGATTTTAGTAGACACAGGATATATGGTACATACTATGCGAATTTATATACGTAATGATATACTACAGGATATAACAGATAGATGGCAGTACCATGCTAATATTTTGTTGCATTCCCCCTGCCTACATCCCCTTAAACAAGTAAATTTTGTAATAAATTAATTTGCATAGCCAGTCAACAGTCAACAAATGTGTTAGTGCGTATATTATTTTCTCATAAATGTCGACGAATTATTTAGATAAAAATAATTGAAATTCACGTATTACTTGTGTATAGTATAGAAACCAATGCCTTGAAATATTGTCCTCGAAAATAAATATAAGGTATCATTCAAGATACGAAGATATATATCTTCAATTTATTCAGTTATTTACTTTTATTCGTCATAGCCACCATCAAACATTTTTTATACATACTCGTATTTTACATTTTATAATTCTATTTTACAAATTTCTAAATATTTAAATAACTCACTAATTAATTTTGAATCACTTAACAAAAATTTAGTATTAACAGGAAAAGTTTTAATCACATCTAATATTTCACTATTGAATTTTGATCTTTCTAAATTATAATTTATGCATTCAAATATAATATGATCCAAAGTTCCTTCTTCACCACATTGACATCTATCGTCGGATTTAATATTAATTTTATACAGGTGTGCCGGAGTTTTACAATGATTACTTTTGATTCTGATTATAGTTGATATAATTTTGCGGGACTCATTTCTGAACCATCTTTTCTTACTTAAATTTGAATGTAACAAATAATAATCTCTTCCTTTTAACTGACTTTTGTTAATGAAATTTGTGTTTCTCAAATTGAAGTTTAATATTTTCTTTAAATTAAAAATTTCATATGAAGGTAATTTCGTTTGCCAATTTATCCGTAATTTCTTTCCTCTTATTCCACAATGACCTGGTATTCACATAAATTTTATGGTACTATTTTTATTTATTATATTGAAATACAGCTCCTTAATTTTGCATGTATTTAGTTAAATATGTATGCTTACATCAAGATAAAAGTCTAGCCTAGAAAGTAGCTTAAAAATAGTATACCACATAAAACAGTGAGCGAGTATTTAATTAATTTTAGACAACACAGTAAGTTGACCAGTGGGCTAATATATAGATACTATATATATGAGATATAGATACTCAAAATTTAAATTTTTATTTTGCTGTTTGATTCTTTTCCATAATTTTGTCGTCATTACCTTTTTAGTAAAGCCATTGGTGTAATAAGTAATCGGTTTTATTTATCTTTGTGTATCATCTTAGATATCTTTCTATTTAACAAACTCTTAGAACCAGATTTTAATATGCTTATCTAAAGTTTAATGTTTAACGACATCTTCAATATTATTCGTAGAGATTTCCATAATAAATAATATAACAGGATCTATTTTTCGATTATATAGATATTACTGGAAATAAAACTTTAAATTGCTTTAAACGAACATAAACCCGATACTTTGTATATGTGCTAATACAAGTGCTAATAACTTCTAAAAGTTGATGCACAAATATAAATATTAAAAAAAAAAAAAAACCCGATACTCTATTTGCAGTTTAACCGATATATCATATCAAAACAATTTTATAAACAACTAAATATCAACAAAAATTAAAAAGTTTGTTAAAAAATAAACGCGCAAAGCGCAGAACATAGATAAACACTTTCGTAATTGTTTACAGTATCAAAGCCCAAGAGTGGGGATCTGTTCGAGAGTTTACCAAAGGACTACTGGTACGAATTTTCATCCCCATTTACTGAGACATATGAGGATCCTGAATTGGAGTCAAAAACCACTCAGGACCCACCACCCTTCTTCCAAGACGCAGCAAATGCAGCCAACATTACAACACAACTTGGAAGCCATGTCAAACTTCACTGCCGAGTCAACGACCTCCGAGAAAAGACGGTGAGTTCCCACTTCTGAGTTCTGACTTTATTACTGCACTTTTTATAATTAGATTTCTACATAATTTTATAACAGGGTGTATAAAAAGTATATGTAATTAAGACAATGAACACTAAAAAGAAAATTGAAATATTTAATCAACATACTTTCAGGACTGTCACTTAAAATTTTCCATTATTGTTAAGAAAAGCTTAAAGTAAGTTGTTGTGTTGTATAAAGCTATTCACCATCGTATTGTAGATTTATATGGTTCTTATAACATCTTTTAAGTATGCACTGATAATAGGAACTTTGTCTTTAGTCTGCAACTGCTCCCACTCTATTGTTACGACATATTTTTGACAGAAACCAGAGCCATCTCAGTTCCAAAGGCTTCTACAAAGCAATACAGACCAAGTTGGTATGACATTCATAGCCTAAGATTAAATCCGGGCCTGGTGAGAATGTAGCTTATTAAAATGACGGGATTTTAATCTGTCTTGTTATTTTCCATCAAATATTTCGGTTAAGACTGATACAAAAGAAAGCATATTTAATAATGACAAGAAGAATATCATCTTCGTAACAAGGTATTATTATCAGACGTCATTTAAATGACTACTATATGTAGAAAGACTTCAATACTTTCTGGAGACGTATTTAGAATATATGTATGTCAGTGTGTCTATTTTAATGCTATTTATTTTCGACAATACTTCACTTATACACGTCCTTTAATCCCTACTTTCGATTTCTACGAAGATAAGATTCTCTCATTCTTTTACGATTTCAAATAATCCCTTTGGAGCCCGATATAAGGCTCGCAATGTCACCCGATATATTTATCTACCCCTTAACAATAGTGGCGACTTAAATGGTGTTATCTGAGACCTATTATATTGTATCTTAGTTCTTGTTTTATAAAATACTTTGAAATCCGTATCCGGGGGAAAAGGAAAATCGTTTTCATTGGACTTGTTAGAGATTTAGATGAAATTTTAAACTAAATTATAAAGCAGCAACATTTCCACCTTCTGTTTTAGTATTAGTTTTAAAGAACAATATAGATTTTTATTTTTTTGTTACACTTTGGATTCTTGCATTAAAATATTAAATACATAAATATTACACATAAAGTTCAAAAAATACATTAAAATAAATATAGAGTATTTTGTAATAAACTCAACATATTATTAAAACATGGCCAATTAATGTTTCTGTTAAAATAAAGTATTGTCCCCAATAAAAGGTCAAATACATAAAATATTTTACTATTTTATGACGAAAAATGTGCACTAATTGTTAACTGATAATATTAATATGTATGTATATTCGAATAGAAACACAAAAAGAAAAATAAATTTATCAGTGGCGCTTAGAGCGGAGTCTAGAGCACCAGTTGACCGGCGAAACTACCATCTACCTTTGAGAATAAATAATTAAATTAAATTTTTTTTATGTATAATTTATAAATTTCACAGAATTGAACCAATGATTTAATTTTCACAATAATATAATGATAACAGCGGGTAGTTATCACAGCGCAATGCGGGTCAATTAAAGGTAATTCTATTTTAGTCCGGCTTTGGTTTATATACATAACTAATCATGTTTTTAATGGGATTTTAATAATTCACAATAAATCGATATCAACATACACAATCGGTGGATGATAATAGTGCACTGAATATTTCACGAATGCAAATCATAAAATTAAACCAGTTTAATTATAATAGACTCTGATATGCATTCATTAAAATTATATATAATCTTATAATTAAATATTTAATTAGTCTGTACGATTATGATTACAACAGTTATTTCATTTTAGTTGTTTTTTTGGCTAACTGACAGTTCATTAGTGGGATATCTCTGAAAAATTGAAATGTGGGTTGAGTATACAGTTATGTACAAAAGGATACTCTCTATCTGATTCAATACTCACATAACTCATAAATGCGACTAAACAAAATTATAATGCAGATAAACTTGTTTGTATTTAATAAAGCTACACATAATTTCGTTTTGTTACATTTGTTTAATTTTATAACAATTGTATTGCGTTTGCACTGCTGCGTTAGATAGACTCAAGATTTAGTTATTAGCGCTTCTGCTGATAGATGTTGTTGAAAACAACCATATATGCAATACAATAAGTTGTCTCTTCAGCATCTAAAACGAACATAAACGCGCAAGGTAGTCTAAGAAAAGTTGAGTCACATGCGATGACATTTCAGCGTACGATTTAGTGATTTAATGCAAAAAATATTAAAATTCATAATAAAAAACAATGCTATTAAAACCTATAAACTATTATCACTATATGCTATAGATTGTTGTTAAATGTAGCTTCACTTTACAAACTTGTATAAGTCTATCAATGTAAAGTCAGATCAGTTAAAAACCAAAAAAAGAGAATCTATTGAAAGTAATAATGTATTTAATCGATCATAAAAAAACCTTTAACTGATTTTATAGTAGCACATGCTATTAAATTTGTCCCTTTTGACCTCTCACATGGTTTAACAGTTATTTTTCGTTTAACATACTACTTAAAATTTATTCGAATATAAACTGATATTTAATATTTATATTATGTAACAAATCTTGTTTATTATACCTTTTCTTTGACCTTGACTACGCTATTTTAACAAATACATACTTGCTTTATTCATTTTTTACGTTGGATACATCTAAAATAATGCGTCATCTATAGGCCTATCAACCTATCACTAATGTTTAGAAAAAAGCTGCAAGAAAGTAGTTTCTATAGTGTCAGGAATAATTAAGATTTACAAATTACAAATCATAAGACGGACATAATATTGATACAATATTACAAAGCAAGATGTTACTGAATCTACTGTTATGTAATGAATGTTGTCTTGCAGTGCCTTGGACCGATTTAAAAGAGGTTTAAGGTTTAGATTACGTCACTCTTTCAGACAGAGCAGACCAATGTGCATTCCATAGTTGTTTATGTTAAGATTAGACTGAAGGCAAAGTAGCACTAAGGTTGTACTTGGAGTCTTAGAGCGCAATATCGCTAATAATAGTGTTTTGCGAAAATTACTGGATAGAGTGGAATTTGATTCTATGTGTCTATATATTTTCAGAAACTAAATTTATAGACTTAAATGTTTCAGCAGTTCACCAAGAGACATAAACAATTGAAACTACACAATCATTTCCTTCTACACAGCTTTATATACCTTCAACGAGTACAGGGTACAGAACACTTTAAAGTGTTTGCTGCGGTGACCGTTCTTGTTTCCATGAATTTATTTGTTTACAAACGTCGAATTTCAAACTGTTAAGTCGAAAACCTACACCCGTTCATCTTATCGGAATCCAATTTCCGTGAATGGGATAATTTAGCTGTCTCCCTCTTCCCTCTACCCGTGCTAATACCCACTACTCAGTCTCTTGTTAATCTCCGCCTCTCGTACCTACTACCTACCTACTCGTACTTGACTAGAGTTTCTTCATTTGAAACCTTCGTGTAGATAATTGTTCAGTGATCTATTGTTCTCAAAAATATTTGAGAACAAAAGTTAAGATTTAACAGGAATTTTCTTGTCAACTTTTTTATTGTAGAAGTTAATTATTTACATCGCCTAGTCGTCTTAGGAAGCTTTATTAATTATTTTGTGTTTTTAATATATATATATATATATATATATATATATATATATATATATATATATATATATATATATATATATATATATATACATTTATACTTATTAGTATCAGACTACAAAATAAGCGAGATAATTAGGTCGTAAGTTTTAACACTTATTTATGTTTGAATCCCGGAATGGGCTTGTGTCCTATGTCTTAATTTCTATAAATCAAATGTACCAAATAAAATAAAAACTTATTATTCTTTGACTTGACTTGATTATTTCGACTACCAACAGCTACAAAACATTACCAAGCATTGACCTGCTGAACAAATAACTGACGTTAAAATGCATTTCACGTCATACAAATATGGCCGACCATTTCTACAGCTAAAACTAGAATTCAAACTTTTAATTGCTATATCTCAGTCAATATTTAGATATTTAATAAAATAGACCCGACAATACACATTTATTAACATCAATTTCAATCAACAATTGAAAAATCGACCACTAAAAAATGAGGACACAAGCCCATTTATTCCATAACTTGCAAAGAAATAAGTCACCAAATGGTAAACAAATGTACCAACCGTATAATAAACAAACCTACAAAAAAACCGCAATTATTGTATTACAATCGCAAGTAAATCGTAGTATTACAAAGCCTGTTCTGAGCACAAAGTAGCTTAAAATAAATCTGTAGATTATATCTCGCATCTAATCAACTAAAAAGCGAGATATAATTTGATTTTCTTTGTCAATCCTTCCTGTTAAACATAGATATGAGTATTTAAAGTTTGCCTGATATTAAGAAAGCTGCCTGCTACTTATTGTTAGTAGAATCATAAAATAACCTCTCTTCGGATTGATACATCATAATATTTCTTAAAAGCGGAACGAAGTTTAGATTCGATTATAAAGTTTCGATGCGACAATCAGATTTCTTAAAACTATCGATGTACAACTGTCAAACTAAGCCTATTACAATGAGACATGAGTACACTGAATGCGAAACAGAAGGCCACTGTGAAATCGAATCTGAAAGATGTGAGAAATCTAAAGTATAAGAAACTGAAATGAATCTATAAGAAAATCTAATCTGAATATAAATTTGATCTGAGCATCTGAACCGGCTCTAAAACAAGTTTTCGAAGGTTTGTAGAATCCAAAATAATTTCTAGGCCGTATTCTTGCGTTTTATTCACTAGTAATGTAACGAAAATTCTTCTTCTTTTTAAAAGAAAAATCGTATGCAATTTGGAGAATAGAATAAGTGGTTTTTGTTACATTACTACACTAATTTACATGTGGTTTTTATATAAATAATTATTAAAACAGAATTCTCTTCAATTAGTGGGCCCTTCACCCTTCCCTTCCTTTCCCCCTTGTTCACAAAGTGTCCCCTAATTAATTAGACGTTGAGTATACAAATGTAAGTTTTGAATCTGTTTCGAACAATAACAATTATTTTTTATTAAGCACAATACCATAATAGAAACTGAACATGTTTTTGTGAAATTAGGTAAATTGCTCTAAAGTGTGGTTACTATGGAGTAACACGTATTTCTGGGTTCTCAGAAATTAGAACTGGGATCTGGAACGCTGGAACACTGGAGCAGGAGTTTAGAGTTGGAAGTTTCAAATGGAAACGTTAACGGACAGATGGACAAAGCGATACCATTAGCATTGAGTATGAAATACGATCCTACTAAAAACAAATTTCTTGTTCTATTTAGAAAATCACAATGGTGAAGTTTGTGAATCTAGTTATGTACCACTACCACCGCTAAACAAATATCATTGGGAAGTACCAACAACAACATCATCGTAGTAGAAACTGTGCCTGTGCCAACGCAGAACCAGGGCCTGCACAAGAAGAAGCTTTAGAGCTTTAGAAGGAAAAGTTAAGTTTAAGCTACTTAGAAAGTGACGATTCTTTGTAACTGCAACAAAATCTATTATAACTAACATATAAATAAAGTTCAAATTTAGATCTCAGGAATAATAGAGACTAAATAAAGTGAAACGCTACAAACTTTCACAATTAGATTTTTGTTAATTTTGTTCACTCTTTAGAGGCCAACACTATTAAATTAAAATTAATTTAGTATTTACCAGTTATAGTATAGTAATACACGATGATGAACACTTTAATTTTAAAAAGGCAACGAGACCCTTTGCTGCAGTCTATTAATATCATATCATAAGTTTTATTGTTGTTTCTTTAAGGGGGTTCTTTCTTGTGATAAGTTCAAAAAATCGATTTTGTTTTTCATAAATTTATTCCTTAACATTTGTAGAATACGCTGGTAAAGTATTTTTTTAAAATTCGAAGTCGTTATAAAGACACAGCAGTTAGAAGAAGCAGATGTTCAGAGCGCGTTGTTGAGTGGTAGGAACGTCAAACGCGTTTTTCTGACAACCGTATTTTTCAAAGTTTCCTCCATCATATCTCAAAAACGGTTTGACCGATTCACTTAAAATTTATAGGATAGACTCACCATATATAGACGCACGGAATAAACCTTCCAAATAATTCCGAGTATTTCTAATTATTTCGAAACGAAAAAATGAAAAAAGGTCATGAAATTTGAATTTTTTTTCACAGAAGTTGCCAAAAACATAATTTTCAATATTTTCAAATGATTCTAGTTCATTCCATGCATTTTGGTGTATAGATAAAAACGCCGTTTTTTTTTTTTGCTTTCTGATACGCCAATCAGCCAAAATCGTGGAGGAAGTCAGCGCCACTTTTTTTGAGGCATGTTTCTTCAGAGTGGTACAGCATACGTTCTAATGAAAATTTTTACATGAAATTTGTTTTACATACTTTTGAAATAGTAATAAATAGCTGATAAAAATCTCAAAGTTCTATCTTTTCATTAGACGTCAAAAAAGATTCTCAAAAATGCTTAAAAAACAGGCCGTCACACGGGAGAACCCCATTAAATTGATTATGTGCAATACATAATCAAAAACTTATTACACAACAGTGTGCTTTAGTGTATTTAAGGTTTACTTAAAGCAACATAAGTTACCTGTAATGTATGCAATGTCACCTAAAATACAAAGTTATGAAACATATTTAAACAAAACTTCTTAAGTAAGATTATAGAATCTTAATGTAAACATAAGATAACTCTCATGTTTTGTGTTGCTTCGATGCCACAGGAACTACAAACCTCGCTAAACACAAAACATGGGCATTACCTTCATATTTTACTATTAGATAAAACATAGTACGTAATATTTATTCTATAAAGAACATGTTTCGCTTCTTTTAATTTAGGGAAAGGTAATTCTATGGTTGTATTTATATTGAAATACAAAGCAATCAATGTAATCACTTATAAATATAACATTTTTTGTAATTTAAATTCATTGCAGAACTTCAATTATCATTGTTAGTTATGCCCTTAAGTAAATTAAGACTCCGTCGTTGATGCTATCAGTAAGAATGCGAAAAAGGTTTCCATTGTCCCCTTAGATAAACATTTATACGAAATTCGCAGAAAAAAAAACTTTCCTTCACATATAATTTCTTTATTGCTTTTCTAATTTTCTCTAAGCGCCCTTCTTATAAGTAATTTGATGTTCTTTCTAAACCTACAGGATATTTAGGCTATTAAATTTCCGTCAACAACGTTAAAGATATAAAAATAAGTATGTGGACAGTTTTCTTTCCCTTGGATATTATTTCAACAGGAGTTTAGAGTCTTATACTTTTTGACTGGCACTTTGGTGAAAAGGAGAAAATAACTGTCAAGAAATTCTTACAGTAATGGAAGCAAAGCGAATGCTGCATAAAAGTAGATCTCAAAAAATTTGTGAAATTCATACTTATTTACCCACGAATTTCTTCATATATAGACTATTTTAAACACAAAATATCAGGAAATTTTGCAAAATAAACTGTTTCTACCCGCTATTTATTCAAAATGAAGGTCTAAATCATCAAATTTGAGGCTACAAATAAATCAGAAAAATTTACTTACCATATTTTCTGCAAATTTGTCGCATTCACCTGAAAAAAAAGAAAGAAAAATATTATATTTTTAATAAAATCAATTGTAGAAGAATAGTTAAAATAGCTTTATTCGGTTTTTGGTTTATTAATAAGTTAATTTTTCGACAATTGCTTGTGTCAGTTCGTTCAATGTTAGCTTTCTTTTTGTCTTACACATTCTCTTTGTCACTTTATGTATCCAAGTCACGAAAAGATTTAAACACCAAAGAGAGACGAGGTCATTTTAAAATCACGTCACCACATTTTCAACCACACAAAATTAAATTTGTAATGCTAAAACATTTGCTACGTTAATAATAGTCCTTTTCGCAGACGACTTTGATAATTATTCACACATGGAGTTGTAAGTATTAAAGTTCGTTCTGTAATGGAACCGACTTATGCTTCATTTACCCCATATATTATTACCACTCACACACACAGACATACAACACACACTGGTGTGTTATGAATAAATATAGCATCGTCATTTGTAAGACATTCTGCGGAATAAGTTTGAACATAAAACAACATTATACCGACGTAAAATTACAAATTATTTGGCCCTGGATAAACAAGATATAACGTAATTCATGACGTTAATTACAGTGTGAAATATTAGTCGCATTATTATGTGTTATACTTGTACACCACCACTACTATTAAAGCAGAGATCGTTTCTAAATTTACGAAACTTTGAACATGAAGTTATTACAGATTGGATGATGAGATTCGAATATCAGACATGTTCATTTGTATCTAGAGGATGTCGGACGGGAATTCCCGGGTATTATACTGATTTTTATTTTAAGTTTGCCGGGAAAAATTAAAAATTTCCAGGCTACGATATAATTTAAAGAAACAACATAAATAATAATAATCAATCAAATTGTTATGAAATAAAAGAAAGAAAGAAGATCAAGGAAATGTTTAAGACTATCATGCAAGTACGATGTAAATTAATGTTATTGTAATTTGACACTAAGAATCCCATCAAATTATAATAAATCTTAATATATATAAATTACGTGTCACGTTGTTTGTCCGTGTTTGCCCGCGATGGACTCCTAAACTACTTAACCGATTTTAATCAAATTTGTACACCGTGTGCAGTTTGATCCAACTTGAAAGATAGGATAGCTTACATCTCAATTTATTTATCTTATTGCAAATTATTTGTCTATTAATTATCTGTATATGACATATGACATCTGGCGACGATGATGGCGACATCTGTTGACTAGATTGAGTAAATATTCTGTTGACTAGATTGAGTAAATATTCAATAGATGTAATATGTAATATGACAAAAACGTTAGGCACAGCAACGCGTGGCCGGGACAGCTAGTATATATATATAACCTTACGGTAAAAGTAAATGTTTGATTACAAAACGTAAAGGTTATATTCACGTGAACAAAAATGACGTAAAAGGTAAACTTTATTAACGGTAAAGCATATTATTCTTCGATGCTCAAGGTACTCGTCGCACAGACAAGACTGAAATATGCCTGAGGGAGGGAAAGTCTGAAAAACCATATTGACATTATCAATGAAACTATTTTATTCTCTTTATTTTAAGTACCCATAGTCGTGTCTATAAGTTGTAAATTATGTTTTGTAAATGTTTATAAATGTAATTGTAAGAAGAGGGAGAGAATTGTAGAGGTCAAATAGCTTTGTTGATGTTACTCAAATTTAAGTAATAAATACTTTGTAACTTGAGTTAAAATATAATGCATGTATTTAGCTTGTATAAAGCTAACAAGTGTGAACCGCGCACTGTAAGACAATTTTATACCTAATTAGAATTAATGTAAAAGATTATAATCCTTAAAGCCCCATTCTCACTCACTGTATTTGGTTTTAATTTAACGTTTTAAGCTAAAATGTAATTTTGAACTTGTGAAATCCTGCCTTCGTCAGTATTGCATTATTTTGTAATAACCTTTAGCTTTATTTACTATAAATTATTGTATTTAATACAATTAATTTTATATCTTTATATTTCACAAGCTGAAACTTGCATTTTAGGTTAAAATCTTAAATTAACACTAACATTCAGTGAGTGGAGGTTACTGTTTAATTGACATTTACGTAAAAAAGGAATATTTCTACGTATTCATGGCACATTACTGTGAAAACATTCTCGTACCGTCTGTATTCAGTTTTATATAAAGCTTTTTGTGGAATACTTTGCAATTCGTATTGCATTTGGCTTATTTAAAATGTAATACAATTTTATAAACCAATGTACTGCCACTCAGACTCAGAGAAAGAGCCAAAGCCGAAACCATCCCTTAGTATCTGATGCGCATTTTAATATCTCTTGAGATACTATTGAGTCACGATTTAAATTAAATTCCACTTAAGTGCTATATTTAAAATTTAATTACTTGCATTGTAGGATGGAACTGTACTCAGATGGAAAAAGTATATTGTGAAATATTTATTTCCAGTGACGCGACGTATTAATAGTAAATTGTCACAAATGTGGTAAACAGGTTCTGCAAACTATCCGCGAACGCCATGTCGAGCCGTGTTTCGTGACTCTATAGAATTTTTAACAATAGTATAATAGGGGATTTTATTGTGTCGTATTCTGAGGTATTTGTATGTATGTATGTATTTAAACACTTTTGAGTAGTATTTGTGCACATCTCTACTCATAATGTCAACATCAATAGCATTCAACGTAATTGCTTGCGACCAAGAAACACGCTCGCCCAAAACGTGCTCGAAAACAATTTCAAATCAGTTTAGTTTCGCTCGTGCCGTGTGTGTTCTCTCACTAACAAGACGGTTCGGGCAGATTCGGTGCTCGCAATAAGTCGACTAATGTGCTGACCTTACTGTCATGACTTCGACTAGTTATATACTGCTACTACTACGGAACTAAGATGAAAATTGTATATGTATTTTTTTTTTTTTGAAAGAATTGTTTCTATATCCTATTTTTTGCGCTTTCGTTAAATTCCATTGTTATAAACTCACAATTTATTCAGATAGGGGTCATTTTAGAGCGGGTCCCTTCAGTCAGTTTAATAATTAACCCTTCTGCTTATTAGAAAGCGTAAATTATATAAACTAAAAATAAAATTTTATCTCCTAACAACGAGAGTATTTTTGCTTCTTTTTAAACAGTCGTGTCTTCGGATTCGATAACTAGACCAGCGATATATTTTCTAGATATTGTTGTTGTAAAATAATTTACTCGACATTAAAATACAACACATTTCAGATAGAAAATAACTTCGATGCAGATCTACTGACGCCTATCTTTATAAGGACCACTATCTCAATTTGTCTAAGTTTCAGTTTTTTGTTTAAATAATTCGGTGTGATCAAAATTGAATTCTATTTCTATTAATTCAAGCTCACTCACTCTCCACTTGCGTGAACTTGTCACAGTTTGATCCAGGGAAATTATCGTTAGGCTAAATATGTCGTATTGCATTAAGTCAGCTAAAATAAATCGTGACGCCACTGCATATCTCTAGAGAATCTACCGACAATTACCATTTATGAGATAAAATATATATGAAATATGAATCAACAATAAATTTACCGTATTACTCGTTATTTATTTATGTCTGTCTTTATATTTAATGTAGTTTAGTTTGTCTGAGTAGTTTTAAGACTTCTCCACCTTATTTTGTATCTTTTAAGAACGTGTTGTTCTGTGTAGATTTATTAAGCACTTAAATTCTGTATTTTACGTTTTGTTTTTCTATATTGTTTTCGTAAAGTATTATAATTTATTTTGAAACAAATAACAAAATAACAATCGTATATTTCTGTGAATGTTTTTTATTTACAAGCAAGGTTACGTTGTTAAAAATCTTTAATAATATTTATAGTCAAATAAAATTATTTCAGTTTATAAATTTCATGCAATCATGCGGCTTAGTTTGTTATCAATATTTAGCCAATCAGGAAGGTACATACAAAACCAATGCGGTTTGTTTGCGTGTGTGCATAATATACCCAGGGAGCTCACGTTTTATGTACCATTGGTAATTTTGCAACGTTTAACAATTTAGACTTTTTTTTTGAGTGCATCAACTTTTAATAGTTATTAGAACTTTAATAAATATACACTATACATTTTATTTTAACTTTTTAATTTAATTATATCTATTTCTTTTATAAATTCGTATTTTTCTTTTCCGTTGCTCTAGTAACTCTTTCTGTTTTCTTGTATTTTCTTTTTCGTATTTTTCTTGGTTATGTCATTGCCTGATGTTTCTTTTTCCAATACCATATTTGAATCCGGGCTATCATCCTCATTATCTGACTCGGTAATTGAAGTTTCAGTTGTCGTGCTCTCATTCTTTTTCCACCAATAATATTTACCGCTTCAGTTTCTTTCCTTGCACTATTTTTCACTTTTTCATTTACCCAATTTAGGAAGTCATGTTCGTTGATAACCTCTGGTAATCTATTTCCTATTACTTCTATATTGTTTTCAGTTATTGTCTTGTTTCCTATTATCGACACATAACTGAGTTTGTCGGACAATCCTGTCACTTAATTTAGACTTTATTTGTCCAGAAAAACTATTGTTTTAATAGTTTAGAGGAATATATTAGAAGGACTACTTAGTACAAATAAATTTTAGCATTTATTTCCTGATTTAATTCTACAAATTCTGGCTATATACCACCACTAGTTTCGGTTAGACTGCTAACTTCAATTATTGATAATCTGCTATTTAAAGTAAGTAAATCCCTCTGTAATTGACTAAAAATTAATTTGAATTCTTTACTTATAATACGTAATAACAGTTCAAAAGTTTATCTCACAGACTATGTGTTATTAAACAAACCATATCAAGCAAATATACAGTCGTAATTTTCATGGTATGTGTATTTGAGGTGACTACGTTACTCCGAGTCTAATTAGTAATAACCATTCCTATTTAAACAATGCTAAAACCGCATATAATATTCCGTATATTAATGAACATACTGTCACAAGCAATATTGAGGTAATTAGTTTCTGTAATACAACATTCAAAATGGCGGTTGTCAGATCTGAGTCAAGTAACAAGAACAAGATTACAAGGAGATGTACCATATACCATACGGCTTGGCGTACACAATAAATGCAACTGCATGACAGCTTTTGCACAATGAAATGCGATGATGTATGTACATCAGTACGTATTATCTCTTTAGTTGTATAAGTACGTTGTAGTAATTTGCATATCGGTTTTATACGATACGCTCTGTTGTTGTTGGTAGAGGAGTACGTCCCAATTAATTAGTGGAACCTTCAAAGGTGCTTAATCTTACATCACTATAATATTGGAGGAACATTAAATGCTTTTACTAATGTATTGTGTTAGAAGTTGTCTTTGTATATGGTGTTTTAAAGTGCAATATCATTTTCTTTTGATACTTATGAAAGCGCAGTGTCATTTTAACAACTTCGGTTATATGGAGCCCTTTATTTATTTATTGTTGATCAAGTCTACCTGTCTAAATATTAATCGGATCATCTGCTTGTGTGTTACTTTGCAAGATATCAGTAGGTAGATGTTGTATTTCACCCAGTAAACATTTTGGAGTCACTTTGCCATCACATTAAAGATGCGTATGATAGTTTTGTCATAAAAGAGTTCATTTACAGTTCAGTTTCTCACAGTCGTTCATATGAAATGTCTACTTTATCAGCTACAAATGGTGAAACCACTCCACCTGTTAGAATACAAATGAAGATAAAGGTGATGCGAACTATAATTGAAGTGCAATAGTGATGGAAACGTCACAAAATAGTGACACTTCACCAAATTATTTACTGGGTAGTGTAGAGTAATAAATGTTTATTTATTAAACGAATAATAAATTAAATGATTGACAACCAAACCATGAAAATATCCAGGCAATATTTAATCTTATTTTAAAAGCCTTTAATTCTTAAAAAAAAGTAGTTTTGATTATATATAAATTAAAAGGTGTTCCTAACAACTTTTGTGTGTATAAGCAAATGCGAGAAAGGTTAGAAAACGTTGTAACATTTCTTACGTAACAGATAACTTCTTTTATGTTAGATAAATCTTAAACATAGGTAATTGTTATAACATAATTAACATATTGGTATAACTTAAAAATGAGTTTTTGAATTCTATAGTTTTGTTAAAGATAGTTTAGAAGCTAATGTAGTCGCGGTATTTTGCTTGGTTAAGCTACAGTTATACTCAACTCAAACCATAGTTAACTAGCTATTAAATTATTGGCCGTATATTTCAGCACCTCATCGTCATTTTTTTGCTATAATTCAAAGTAACGTAAAATATTTCAAAGAGATCGAAAGTATATTTACTTTAGAAGAAGAAGATTTACATTTACGGTTAGTAAATCAACCCTTGATGTGTTTTAGCACCGATCAGGGTTATAAAAATAATGGAAAATTTTATTTACTTTATGGTTAGCTAAACTGGAAATAAATAGACATGAAAAATACGACTATAAATATTGATAAATCTGATATTGAATTTATATGTATATATGTATAAGAAAAGTAACTAAAAATTACATTTATTTTATCAGTAGTACAATTTGTACAGAAATTTTGAAAATTATATTTATTTAAGTGTCTTACCGTTCTGTATAACGCGCTTCGTTTGCGGCTAATACAAAAAGTCGCGTCAGTATTTCTTAGCGGACAATTTACAGATGTCATGTGTTCAATTTGGGTCGCCATTTTTTACAATCATAAACAGAAGAATAAACACAACCCCACATGGCATGGCACTTAGGAAAAGGTGTCGGCTACGTCATAAAATGTGTAATTTAGTTAACGTTAATAACATACCGCAGGCAGGGTGGCATTAGGGGAATTTACAAAGGAACGATTGTTAATTATTTTACGAATTTAAATGTCTTTTGTGTTAATGATAGTGTTAAAGATTTATGTTTTTTTATTAATTTGGTAAATAACAAAAATAACGTTAAGTAACGTTATGTAACTTTATTATGATTTTTCGGGCTTTGTAAGCACGTAACCTTTTATCGCCCTTAATAATGTTCTGCTTTTTTTTAAACTTTATATCCCTACAACAAAATTGACCTATTCATAACCACAGCGCGAAACAAAACATTATTTTAGCGGCGAAAAAAAGTAATATTTTCGAAGTGAAAAAAAGAAATATTTTTGTCGCAAAAAAAATATATTATTATTATTATTATTATTATTAATTGTTTATTGTTCGCCTTTCGGCTTTACAATCTACATTCTTAAATACATTTCATATACTTCAACTTACAATTAAATTTACATTATTCTAGACCTTTTTATTTCCAAAAGTACTTTCTGATTCTTCTTCTCTTGACCCTCTTCCTTCATTTTCACTAGTCTTCCTTCTGTACTGGTCTATTCCCTAGTCTATTTTTCTGGGCTGAAGTTTAACTGTTTCCTCGCTACTTCTTTCTTTCTCCGGCTTCCCTTCACTGCCTCTTTTAGTACTTCCTGTCTCTTCCTGTTCCTTGTGCAACCCAGCCACCAGCTTATTTATTCTCCTGTTTTTTCTTTCTACTATTTCCGCCATCCACCTCTTTCCTTCACTGCCTCCCTTTAATAGCTGGCCAATATTCCTTTCGCTCGCTACTTTTTCCTTACACTCAAACTTAATGTGTTCCAGTGTTTCGTCCTCCGCTCCGCACACTCTACACTTTCTTTCCCAGTATCTGTTTCCTTTTTCCTCATTTCCCAATCTAAACCTTGCTGTTCTTGCAAAAAAAAAATATTTCCGCCGCGGAAAAGAAACAATATAGTAATATAGTATATAGTAATATAATTTATGATACATACACATAAATCTGCATACTACTGACATCTATATCTCCGTTTACATCATGAAATCTAAACAGAAATCGATAAGATTTCAACATCCCAAAATGTCACGTAAATCCAGTCCTGGTCATATATTATATTTCCCTCTCTTGTAAACATTCCACAAACGTAAATTACATACAATAAATCTACGTGTAATGTTACCCCCCACTGGTGTTGTTCATCATTTTTTTTGTGTGATACCCCCCTTCACTGTTTCACCCTTTTTGACATAACCCAGACTTTAGTGGGTTTGTCTTAGACTGTAGTACAATAATCTTGTTTGTACAATCATGCTACTAACTTTGCTTATTAAATGATATTTTATGCTCAAAGCGACTCCGACTCCGACTCCTCCAATTCTAGTCCTACGACGGTATTTACTATTCCGTTTATTCTAATATTCAAGCGGAGTATGAATTATTCTAGCGACCAATTGGCTGTAGTTATGGGAATGACGAAACCTAGTGATAATGTCCAGTCGAACTATAGGGAACTATTACTGAAAATAGTTAGGGTATATTTGAGTATCGTTAGGACAATGCATGCACGATAGCCTGCCATTTTAATCCAAAGAACATTATATAAACTTGTTTCATTGAAACTATTACGATTATACATTTCTACGCCATTTCTGGCCATGTTGCTGTTGCTACCAGTATCACTGTAATGTGTAAATAACATAATAGACTAACGCTTGTCAAAAAATGAGCGCGCTGTCATTAGCAATTCGATAGCTACAGCACCGTGAAATTGGTAACACTTCGAGAGCCGACCCCTGTATATAGGTTTTCTTATATTACTTCATCCGATTACTAGATCCGAGTTACGAAAGAAGCTCTTCTTTATTCTTGTACATTATGCGTTTGTTGGTAAGGGTTATGAGCCCATATGGAACACCACACAGCTGCAACAAGAGTGTCTATAGATAAAATCATTAGTGTAATTTCTGTGAACAGTACACTCCCACACAAACAAAGCATCACAAAATGTGCGTAGAACAAAGATATACATGGGAATATATACATCCTTGACGGGAAATAATCCTGTGTAGGTAGCTACTTTTTCGTTTTTTTGTTATAGACTTACTAGACTATGCTCTGCAGATCAAATGAAGCTTCACAAGAGACACCCAGGCAAATTACCTGACTCGTAAAATGTGAACAGTGAATATTATCTAGTTATAGAGTTTGCTGAAAATGGGTGAGGCGGTGTAAGAGACGAGAAAAGAGGGGGGTTGCTCGTTTTATATGATACATGAATAAAGTAATGGTGTTTGCAGAAAATCGTGATACATATGCCGGCGGCTAAAGGGGGCAAAGGTGTTGGGGTAGAATCCGAATAATATAGGGGGTAGGTAGACGAAGATTCGAAGATGTCAGTAAAGAAAAACTGTACATAATATTGTTTACGCAGAAAATATGTTTTATGTAAATTCTATGTCTACTGTTTCAATATGTAATCAAAATAAACACAAGAATGAAAGTAAAATAGGGGAAAAAAAGAGAGAAAAAAAAAGATATTTTGAAAGATGTGTAGAGTGGATTATATCGCCGTTGCAAGGTGTTTATAAAGTGTTATATAAAGGGATTCGTTTTGGCGATAGATGGCGATGGGGCATTTAAAGTAGGTATTCATTCTCATATAAAATGAATCGTTGAATTTAAATTTTCTTTGCTGTTAATGTAATACACACATTTATATGTATGTCCTTCACTCATCTGGCAACACATAGACTGAATAATAATGTACAAGAAGTTCAATTTTGTTTTATATAATGCAGCAGTATTCTACAAATGTATCCGGTTTTTAATTTTGTTTGCTGGCATTTACGAGGTATCTAAGTTTTTTTTTTGATTTGGCTTGACTCTTATTCGTCATAGCCACCATCAAACATATTTCTACATATTTTACAATTTATAATTCTAATTCTATTTAAATAATTCACTAATTAATTTTAAATCACTTAACAAAAATTTAGTATCAACAAGAAAAGTTTTAATCACATCTAATATTTCACTATTGAATTTTGATCTTTCTAAACTATATTTGTTTATTTAATTTATTTAACGTCGGCCTATTTCCGATGCTGAGTCCTATCACCGACGACCTCCTTCAATGTTGGCAGTATTTATGGTGTCGTGGCCTCATATATGTGGGCTACACCACTGCCTAATAACTGTATGATTATGTATGACCATAATCAATATAAGTTCATAATAACCAAACCCAGAAAATATATATCTGGTCCGGGGATCGAACCCGAAGACACAGCAGTCGGCGTCAAGCATCAATGCTCTCGCCCACTGTGTCGTCATCTCTAAACTATAATAAGATGTATCTAAGTATTAAATCACATAGAGGAGAAATTTTGACATATTACTGCATCTGCATTTAAAAATTAAGATTTTTGGTATTGTCTTTGTTATAAACCTTGGTTAATACCTTAGTTTCTCAGCGCTCTTTTTTGTTCGAGTAGCTTAACCAACCAAAATGTTACCAGGACAAAAAGAATCATTTTCTATTATTTTAACTTCACGTATGTCATAACTGAAGATTAAATGGTAATTGTAAAAACTGTGCTTAGTTATTACATAATACGTAATGGTTAATTGAACATCCGTTGGTGTATTAATGGTACAAGAATAGCTTTCTCTACATAGCTTAAAGCTTTTAAGTGCTTTTAAGCTTTTAAATAATCCAGAGTGCGTCAGGAACTGTAACTAGATATACATTTCTGTGAAATTTATGAGTTTTCTTGCATGAAATACAATATTTAGTACCAAAGGCTCACCGATGTACCCTGTATACCGTAAATTAATTTCATCTTATAAAACAATATTTTAAAGATATCTCAGTGTTGAATTCGAGGAGCGATATAATTATGATTAAAAAATATAAAACAAATAACTTGAGCTTGTACAAGAAAACATTGATTTTGTGAAGCATTCAGGTACGTGATGAATCTTGGAATTAGTTTATAGCAACCTAACAAGTTACACTGATAAAACAATTTGCTATCTGATAGTGCAAAATGAACCTTGCTGTATATTTGTAGCAAGGTAGCCCGTTTGAAACTGTTCTGTTAACACAATTTAAGATATAGGTAAAAGAAGGTAGATTTAAGAGTTTAAGGTAAAAACGATAAAAAAGAAGCATATTTTCGATAATGTTTTTTGACGACACAGTTAATATATTATTATTTCTATAATTACTGCATGATAAAATGACATTTGAAGAATACTTTGTGAAATTTTCATAAATAAATGTCAAGAAATGAGGCTTTGACAGCGAATCTCCGCATACGTCAATAACAAATGACAATAACAAATGGATGTTGATTTTTCGAACAAAATCATTTTAAGCAATGAAGCTCATTATCATCTTGAAGGCTTTGTTAATCTTGTATTTACCTTCATATAAGAAGTATCAGTAAACTTATTTGCAATTACATTTCATCAAGTTATCTGTTTACGGGTGATAATTAACCTCACTTTAATACAAATTCCATTCCACCAAATTCATGACCCAGACATAAATTCTTGCTTCAATCATAACGGTTGGATAAAATTAATTATATACAAATCTACCTTCCTAAAATCCAAAAAGCGAAATAATCAAATTACGTGGTTCATTAAAATAATAAATGGTAAGTAAATAATATAAATTATTTAATAAAAAAAAGTAACACAGAGCAAATGAAAACCAAAAAACAAACACCAAAAGCAAATAATCAAACAATTTCCTAAATAAAATTCCACTCATATTATAGAAATATTTTGTATGTTACTGGGGTTGGTAAAATACTTTTCTAGAATATAAAATTCTCTTCTTAACTTTATAGCTAGTGTCAATATGGTCGGGTCGGAGATGCTGCGGACGCAGTGGACTCTCTCCAGCAATGTCCTGTCCTTTGGACGCTGGGTCAATATTTAAAGAGGTCTGATGTAGGTCAGAGGTGACAGGAATGATACAATCAAATCAACTGCCTCCATAATATTATTAGGAAGCTTTTATAAACAAATTGACTTTCATTATATATTTAGAATGGTTAAAAGCTCCACTGGGGTACTTATTAGCTTTACAGTTCATTTAGTTTAGGGCTAGCGAGGGAGAGGGACTGGCCTTGGGCTCGATACATTTTAAATTATTGTTTATTTTATTATCATTTACTTAATTCACTGAAAATTCCAGACCATTGAAAAGTTTCTTTACTTTTAACATGAAATTAATGATTTACTTAAAAATTAATATTTTAAAAATATTCTATGCTATATATAGATTGTAGTACTACCTAAATTAAACTTGAAATATATCCCAAGATTAAATTATAAAAAGAGCCGTTACATTTGCGTACGTTAAAAATATTCCATTTTTATTATTAAAAAAACGGAAATTTTAAAAACATGAAAAAATGTTGTACATCAATTAACCATTTTTAATTACTTCAAAAAGCATTTACTAAATTACTTTGTCTGTATAGCCAGTGTACAAGCACTAGATGATTTTTTGGTTAGACGATAAAAAACCACGCTCACAAAAAAATATCGTCACGATGATTTCATTGTGACTACGACTTTTATCGTGGCTTATAGAATGAGTTAAATATTTGCATTTATAAAGGAAATTAAAATTTGTGATGAAATTTAATTCACACACAAAAGACAGTCGTCGTTTTGCGACGGGGATGAACGCTAGGGTATTTCACTTCCTCATTATTTTAGTATGAGTTGTGTCCTTCTTTAAGTTCTACCTTTACTGCTTGAGCTCTGCCTTTTTAATTTGAACCACTGCGTACCAGTATTTAGTTTAAGCAATCTTTTAAACATTAGTCAAAATCTATATAGGTTTACTATCTTACAGTTTGAGAACCATAATTACCAATCATAGAGCCATTGTAGTTGCTTCTAAAGCTGTCATATAAAGACAATTTTACGGGAAAAACGATGAATCGAAATAAATTATCTATTAACAAAAACTTTCAAAGAAAAGTTTGATTTATCACACTACAAAAATTAACTGGAAATTAATTTCAAAACGAAAACTTTATAGAGCTTTCATGAGCTTTCGCAATAAAGTTTTGATTCAAACTTACACACAATTGGAAGGGCTTCTTACTGAAAGGTTCAAACTTTATTTATTTTTAATTCTGTAATTGACTTCAGTTTAAATAAAAACTTTTTTTTTATGTTATAGTACAGTATTTATAGAAATTGCGCAATTTGACGCATTTTAATTCCAATTATAAATTTACTGTTGGTGCATCTTTTTCATATTTCACTATATCTGTGCAATTTGTGCATTATGTAGGCAACTTTCCCGATTAACGTCACCATGCGAGCATATATCAGTATTAGGCGGTTGTATAAGCATATAAAACAATTAACACGACAACAAATTTTGCACTGCCCTGCTTGCATACTGACAAATGCTCACATATTTCTAACCACGCACTATTGGTATTGAATTCGTTTGATACGATATGTACCTCGGCATTTATGTAAAGAAAGAGTGTGAAAAATTTCATAAGAATCGGTGTAGTAGATTTTGATCTAGAGATGGCATCGACTCAGCAAAAGCTGGTGTCTGGCAGACCAGAGAGGTGAAGACTTAAAACTCTATATCTCCGACAGTTTTACTCCAATCGATTTCAAATTTTCACACAATAAACTTAATATGTTGTACATTAATATAAATAAATAAAAATAAAAAAAGTTTAAACCTTAACCCCCATCCCTCCCCCTTAAAAGAGCAGTTTTGTTATCAATAAAGTTAAAAAAATTCGCTACTGCGGACCTATACCTTACATGTTAGGTAGGCAATTGACTAGGCACGCCATCTAGTATACAATCAGTTAACAACGCGTTATATGTGATATTCGTTCAGTATATGAACTTATATAATATATTACATAGTACATCTCCACGAATTGTAATATTCATCGTTGGAAAGCCACTTGAACCCACGCCCTCGCCTTTCCAAACTTCCGTATATGTTTAGACCTATGTTTTGACAACCATGTTGATTTTCCTGAAAGTTAAAAGACTTTTACGAGTAACTTCACAATGTACACAAGTGGTAACTTAAAAGTTAACTCCCTACTTCCACCCCCCTCCCACCCTCTCACTGACGGCAGTTGGCAGTTGAAAGCGGCAACCATTAATGAATGATTTATTTGAATAATAAATGTATTTTACAAGATACAACAAGATTTTGTATAATAAATATAAGCCTCGTCTTGTACAACTTAAATCTCATGCAACACAAGAAAACTTTATAATGTTGGCAACTTGCTGGATGTAGGGAGAGAGGGAGGGAAGGATGAATGAGAGTAAAGTTTGAAGAAACATAAGGAAAGATTATATGTTAGAATGCGAATACACATATTTAAACATTATTTATTAATTTATCGATGAAAGAGTTTATAACAAATTTAACTTTTTTAATTTATTTTATTGACATATTGTTATGATTACAGTAATATTGGTAGCTTACGCATAGGGGAATATATTAGCATTATAAGTTAAATTTTCAACCCGGAAAATTATTGCACTAGCTAATTTCACATTTTTTAACAAACATGGTCAACGTTTCGGTTTCTGAGTCAGCAGCTCTTTGTGCCCAATACTAAAACATTTATCCATGATAATTACTTATTAAAATGCAAAGAGCTCGCTTTTTCACAGGCGATCAAACATGTAAAAGCATATTCTATTTAGAGGAAATCATGCTACGTACTTTTTGCATTTCTCTTTGAAGTTTCAGTTGGGAGAAATATGCACGGAACAAATATACCCGCTAATCACAGTTACGTGTATTTAGGGTGTACTTAAATATTAAAGAAATACCTTTTACGTAAAATATGTTATTTAATATATAACGATTTGTGACTTATTAAAATTCTTTTTAAAAATAATAAAACTACTTGAGAAAATTAGTTAGAATTAAAAATTCATAAATATCTTCAATTAATGGGCTTTGGGGGTGGCAAGCACGGCAACCGCCCGGGGCCTCGCTCTTGTAGGGGACTAGTATTCTCGCGCAACAACCCAAGTATATGTATTTTCATTTCGCGCCTCGCTCTTTAGAAATCCACTAGAATCACTGCGCATTTCTATTAAGGCATTCATGTATCTTACTTTATCATCATTAATATTTGTCGTCTTTGTGCTTGTTAACTTATATAAAACTTATAATATAAAAATTTATTTCTCGTCAATTATCATCTAAAATACTTACTTACAATTTACATAAATTATACAAAGAACAAGTTCCTCGCAAAGGATTGCCGCCCCGAAGGCTCGCAAAGTTCTGCCGCCCGGGGCCTCGAAATGGCTAAGGCCGCCCCTAATAAATATTACTAGGTTTCGTTTAAGTACTGAAAATATATTTTATATATAAATAAATACGTGCTTCTATAAATATCCATTTATTAAGTGGCAATGTACATATTTCAATAGCTGAACCGAGGCAGATTTAACTGGTGCAACCACTGCTGACTTATATATTTGTTTATTTTCCTTTTTTTGTGTTTTCATTAGTATATACATTATAATTTTATCAATTAGCGCACATCTCACGTCATAAAATAAAAAATATGTTATGTTAAAAATGTTATTGAGGAAAATTTTAATAATAAAATAAGATCAAAGAAAAATTGTGTTGTATATGCATTAAGGTATCGTTCTACCAGGCGTTTTGAGACGATTTTCGGGTCCCCATGTGAAGTGGTTCGCCTTCGTCATGTTCAAATATACTGTGATACATACATATATAGTAGTAACATAAACAAACAAATGTGATATTTTACGCTTGAACGGTAAATGTATCTACTAATAAAATACCATAGTACTTGATCTCGAAAGGAAAGAAGGAGTAACATAAGTTATAAAGACGATACGGTGCAGTGAATGAATGTTTCAAGTAACTTTTGTTATATCACAATAACGTACGAAGTAGTGTGTTCGACTCGTTCTACATTCTATAATTCTATCCTGTGAGGTTTAAAAAAGCACAACGTTTGACATTTGCACGTACATGTATTATTTCCATTTGAAGTACAAATAGAGTCGGTAATTAAATATATTTTTCCTTTTAGCGCAGTAATTAGGTTGTATAATGCGCACCACTGCGGTGCCTTTAAATGTTTACAAGTATGCTATATCCCTCCAACAAACACAAGCAAGTAGTAAAGTAGTACTTTGTACTGCCTGTCTCTCATATTATAGAATTGTTGAAAATTATGAAATGTTATTTGAAAACTTCATGATGTTATTTACGTATCATTCATGTTGTAATAAAAAAAACACATTTCTGTACCATAAATCAGGAATGTAATACTTGCACAATTTATAAAAAGATGACGAAGCTGTTTTTATAACACAGCTATAGCTGCTACAGCAACGATTGACTATATTGACAGACAGACGGCCTTTGACGTTTCACCAATGACATGTTAAGTTGAAATCGATTTTAAGGAGATATTCGTACGTGATGTATGTGTTGTATGTGTGTGTGTTCGTTTTGTGTGCATGGCATAATTCAATATCCTTATGTGTATTTGATATTTTATTTAGGATCGTTGAAATTTTGCGCTTTTGTGTGTATGACGTATACTTAGTGATATATATGCAGAAAAAAATGTGACGACACAATGACCGCTGTGGTTTCGAGTTCGAAGCCTACTGCGTAGACTCAAGCCCGCATTTGAGGGAGGGCAGGCCTCAGGCCCTCCACAATAGAGATAAAAGCAATAAATTTTTGGAAGACTTGACGGAAAATTGTTCCTTTTATTCGGAAAATAATTAGGGGCCTTCGCTCCTTCGTTGCCCCGGGGCCTTCACACCTCTAAAACCGGCCCTGCCTAGACTACATATATAATCATAAATTTATTAGACAGTTACCATTATCATTGTTGAAACTAATCAAATAAAGTCGGTTGAATTTTGCCAGAGCATGGTTTTGGAATTTTTAAGGGGTTATATATACAGTTCATATTTTCAAACAAATATGTTTTTAAATTCATTTTCGTAATGTACAAATATTTAAGTACACACACAGAAAATTTCAAGTCAATCCGGCGATTATTTTTGAAGTTATGTAAGTTGAAAAAAAATTGTACTCTATGTATAGAGCTTTTAAAAGTTTAAAAGTGTTTTTCTCAAAATGGTGTTTCCAAAAATGGTGACCAAGATTACCCGAAAACGGCTGAACCGATTAGTCTCAAATTTTAACACTAACACAAACTTCTTAAGTATATTTTTATTAAATTAATCGAAGGTTTTATCCCACCGATAATTATTTTTTTTATATAAACAATTTAAGGTCAAAAATTTGGTAAAAATCGATAATTTTTTTTGAGAAGCTGCCATTTTGTCAAAAAAAATTATTTGGCCTAATCCTTCGATTAATTTCTAGATTCATTACTTTAACGAAATTCGTTTGGTTTTATCATTTTAGATGATTCAGTCCAGAGATATCGTGATCACCGCAGGATGCCGTTTTTATTTTTGCAAATATACAAATATTTAAATACAGTTAAAAATTATCATAACATGTGTAAAAGTTTTTACATTAATACAATTTATTAATTGTATTAATGTAAAAACTGTTACACAAGACTATTGTCTTCTCAGGAAATATTTTAGAAAAATCGCATTTTTTGGGACTAATAACTGTATATAACATTGTAGAAAACATTAATAAAATATAAGTCCCTGCTATAGTTCCGTAAAAACGAATTTGACCTTGAAACTTGTATCGTATATTTTCCAATAAAACAAAGAAAAAATTCTCATAAATTGATTATTAAAAACAAATTTATTAATAATACTAAGCATATGTTTCTGAAATATGAGAAAGCAAAAACTTGTTCATTTACATTCGCGCATTTATTTATTCCTTTGATTTATAAAATGACATATTCCAAACAATATTGCAAATTGAATATTGAACGGAGTTGAACGGTTGTGTCATTCTCAAGTACAGGGTGAAATGTCTCTCAGAAACATATGGAAAACGAAACGGAACAGAACGGAAAAACGCTATCAAAGAAGTGAAAACATAAATCGCATGTATGGAGACAGTCGATTGCTACATTGAGAGTGTATTGTGGAAACTCCAGGAAAACTACAGCCTAAGTTTAAACAGAAAATTATTGTAGCTTATAAATTGATAGTTAATATTTGGAGCAATAAAACAAGAAGGAATTGTGAAACAGATGTGATTCTCGCTCTTAGCCTGTAAGAAAATTTGGAACTTGAATTTTTTTTTTGTTTAATTGATTTAAAGTCGTTCTATTTGGATTTCGATGCTCCTAATATGTTAGCTTACGCTATCGTGTAATACATTTCTTATGGGTATGTAAGTATATAATAAATTTTTCTATCGAGATCGAGCCTGAAGAAACGACAATGTGCCGGTGGAAATATTTAAGTAAAGACTTTCTAGATATTTTTAGAATTGACGAGATGGGACGGTTCTAAGTATTTCAAAAAATAAACCATATTTTTCACTTATTATCCCTGATATTCATAATTTTGTATTTGGTTTACATTGAAAAACACAGCTGCCCCTGGTCTCCATTTCACTTGGAAATTTTCCAACGATTTCCTGAACTATGATCGTGTGTGCGAAAGCAGTCGATCATTATATGGGCATGCTAACAAAATATTTCCTTGACAAGAAACGACATACAAAGGAAAATATTTATGAACAAGATTGATGAAAAAATAATATTTTAATATAGAAGTAGCATACTCTATTTATGAAACTGTCTTTTTTTCTTACAAACAGAACACTTTCAGGTTGGCAGGACTCCTACGATGGAAGGAGAAGGTGGGGTAAGGAGGTGGGTGGAAGGGTATATTAGATTTAATGTAAAGATATGATTTTTTTCTCGTTTAGAACCAAGTCATTCATCATTCCTTGGGACAGGACACTAAATGAAAATAAATAGCTTTTTATATCGCGAATAAATTCTTCACTTTTTTTAAACTGTTGTCACTATAGAAGAGTACTAAAGCCTAAAACCCAACCACGGATTGAAAATGGAAATCTTTTTTTCTTATAGAAATATAAAATACCTAGATATATTATTTACAAGACTGACATGTTAAATTAATTTTGATATGCAAATATAAATATAAAGAAAATTTATTTTAAAATGTCGGATATAATTTCTTTTTAATTTTTTACCGAAATATAAAATGTCTCATTAGCGGAAGTGGTTTACTATCTGAATATAACGGAAGTTAAGACGTTAATAACTTACCACAGTTTGTCAAAAGTTTTTTTTCTTATTGTTATGGATATTTTAATAAGAAATGCAACTGAGCAATAGTGCTGTGAAGTATATAGCTTTACCAACAGTGGATTTGTTGGAATGGAATGACTTAATTTCTATAAAACTGTACTATTATTCTATTATAACTGTGTGCCTTTCGGCTTTACAATCTACATTATTATATTTCTTAATGAATTTCATATAAACTCAAAGTTAAAAAACTAAACTTAAACTATTCTAGACTATTACTACTTCGAATAGTACTTTCTGTTTCTTCTTTTCTTGATCCTCTCTCTTCATGTCACCTTCTCCTCCTTTATTCACACCGTTTCCTGCTTCTCCTTCCTTATTGCCTGTATCTTCATCTATCACCTCTTGCCTTCCTTGCCTCTTCTCGACAAACTCTCTATTATCTTTTCACTATCCTTCCTGCCTTCTCTCTTCGTTTTCACTTCTCCACTTATGTCTATTACAGGCATAAACGCTCTATTTTTACTATTTCTTCTTGACTCTCTTCCTTTACTATTTTATTATTGTCTCTATCTCTGTCATCCACCTCTTGTCCTTATCTCCTTTCCGCAAATCCTTTATTTTTCTGGACTGAAGTTTAACTGTGTCCTCGCTACTTCTCTCTTTCTCCTGCTTCCCTTCACTGCCTCTTTTAGTACTTTCACTCTCTTCATGTTCCTTATGCAACCCAGCTACGAGCTTATTTATTGTCCTGTTTTTTCTTTCCTTTTTTCTATTTCCGCCATCCACCTCTTTCCTTCACTGCCTCCCTTTAATAGCTGGCCAATATTCATTTCGCTCACTACTTTTTCCTTACACTCAAACTTAATGTGCTCCAGTGTTTCGTCCTCCGTTCCGCACACTCTACACTTTCTTTCCTCACTACTTTCCCAGTATCTGTTTTAAAAAAATATTTTCTTAGAGAGGGCTATACAATGACCTGAATTGAATAAAAGCTCAATAGATATAAAACTGTAAAAAACCTCATATATCCAATTATTTTTTAATAACTTCATATATTTTAGAAGATATTAACAATTAAAAAAGTCATTTTGTCTCTTCATTTATCAAAGAAATATATGAAGTGTGTTCAAAATAATCGGAAAATTGTATTTCAAAAAGATCTGTTCTAATTATTTTATAAAAATCTCAAATATGAACAAGATCGTTCAAACCGTTTTTTCACAATAGCTGTTTGAATCCCACCTACAAATCCTGTTACTTTTCTCACCTCTTATATAGTTTAATACAATAATAAGTCAAGTTATGACAAGTCTTTTATTAAGTTGATTATTCTCCAAATTATAAATGTATCAAACACGTTTCCAGAGTACAGAGGATTGAAATCTTTCCAACCTAATAGAGAAAGTAATCTACAGCACGCACAAGGTTCCAGATATTACTTTTTCACAACAGGGAAATATATTGCTTAATTGTTAAGCACAGCTATAGCTTTCTGAAGGCCTAGCAAAGGCTGTTAAAGAAAGATACCAGGCAACATATCCCTAGGCGACTGGGGTAAACGACGGATACATGGAAACGTCGGGGCGTCGGGGCGTTGGAGCATCAGAGTGTAAGGGCGTCAGGACGCGAAAGCAAATGGGTGAACGGGGATGGTTTGATGCTCATTTTGACACTGCCTGTGCAAAGTGTAGGCAAAGCTGGAGCAGGCGTAATGGAAAATGACGAGAGCACGTGTGTTGATGGAAGATTGTGTCCATGATGGAGAATCATAATTAAAGTGCACTGGAATGGAGAAATAATATGAGCTGGAACAGAAGCTGGAGCAAAAGCTGGAACTGGAGGATGTAGGAAGTTAATACGGCATAAGAGATTAGATATTTATTTAGGAATATATTGTCTTAAGCTTTGCAATAAACCACATACTAGTCTAATACGGAAATATTACATAATATGTAAGTAAAATACTACAAAACTTATTCATATTCCGTGGCGCAAAAAAGCACTTGCTCACTGTGTAGCTCAGTAAATGTTACGAAAACATGTCAACAATGTAATAGCCCACTAAGAGTAAAACGTATTATTCGATGATCCAAGTACTTATCACAAAGACAAATCTGTAATATGCATAAGAATATAATCAGATATTTGAAAGCAGAAAAAGTCTGATTTACTTTATCAATAAATCTAATTTAATCTTCTTTATTTAAATATATATACTCGTATTTAAAGGCGGTTTCACACCAGAGAGACAGTTCGATAAAACACGAACGAAAACTGGTTTTTTTGAACAAAAACACCAAAATGACTGATCATAAAACATTTTTGTCTTTTGTTGCCCATCTGGAGTCGATAAGATAAAATAAAAACACGTTTGTTGTTGTTTTTTTTAGTCTGCTTGGTTTAAACACTCAGTTTTGTTTTTTGTGAACGTTTGTACTTATCAGTTCTGGTTTATTATGTTTATACTTTTTATGGGACACACAGAAAAACACTAAAAACAAAATCAGTCTATTCTGTTTTAAAATAAAACAAAATATGTTTTTGTTTTGTTTTTTGACAACAAAACTGTTTTCAAAACTGTCTCTCTGGTTTGAAACTAGAATATAAATGACAATTATATACTACAAATAAATCATAAACGTATATATTGTTTTTTATTAGTTGCATACTCAAATAATATGTTTAAAAAATATCTAGTGGAAAATTGGGCTGGGCAATTTTATCTTATCATCTTGTATTCTCCCCTGTCCTGATCATTATTTCACTGGTTTGTGAAGGCGTTTAAATTCATCGTATCGATTCTTTAACACCCTATCGATTTAACACCCTGTTCAACCCCTATCTACGTGCTTATTTACAATAAACTGAAGCTAAACCAGTACACACACAGACACACATCTACGTGAACCTGTCCTATGTATTCATCCGGATCCAACTTATGTTTCTTTCTCTTTGTTAACAGGTATCTTGGGTCCGTCGTAAAGGTAACGATATGCAACTGATCACATTCGGGAGACACACGTACAGCAGTGACTCCAGATATTCACTCGACTACGAGCTACCAAATGATTGGCAGCTTCTTATACAGTTTGCAAACGAACGTGACGAGGGACATTACGAGTGCCAAGTTTCGTCTCATCCACCGCTCGTCTATTTCGTTTACCTTAGCGTTGTAGGTAAGTAGCAGACATTAGTAGATAGCAAAATAAAGTGAATGGAATGATGGCATATAGCAACAGCGATGGCAATGGCAACAGCTACAGCAACGGGGCGTCATGATGCGATGGGTTCTATTCTCTTGAGAAATCAAGATAACACAAACTTTGTTTAAAACTGTTTATGTTAATGTGTTTACACACTCCCACACATATATATATATATATATATATATATATATATATATATATATATATATATATATATATATAAAAGCTTTGCCCAATGCCAGCTAAGAAAAGATATCTTGTGCTTACTATGATATTTAAAATCTATTTCAATACAAACTAACATTGAACATTCATATTACATAACAAATTTTGTTTGTTTCACTACGTTTTGTAATCCTGTTAAAACTATCTTACTAATATGTACATGTTAGCGAAGAATATAATTCGGGAATTTGTTACCTAATGAAATTGTAGACTCTAGATTTCTTGAAAAATTTCCTACTACTTCTAGTGAACATCCGAGGAAACTCGCGAACTATCGAACGATGGCTTGTTTAGCACAAAATTGGGAAAGAAAAAGGAGAAACAATTTTCTGATCGCAGCAATGACATTGTTTCAAAGTAATAATTTCAATATAATATGGTATTTTAATGTTCAATGCTATTTTATCATAATATTGTTTGGAAAGACAAAAAGGGAGTCAGGTCTCTCGTAAGATCAAGTAAGGTCGAATGACAAATATTGGATAAATGTGCATTAGAACTCATAATTTGTCTGAGGTGTTTTAGTCATATTTTATTACTTTGTCTATATTTACCTTCGCTATTATACTTATAAATTACGTACATTAAGTGAGCCATGTTATCTACCATTAATGTTAAGAAAAAAGCTTCATCCAAATAGTTTTACGGTAAGCGTACATAGGTCGCCATTACCGCATCGGATTTATTGTTGAAACATGGAAGTTATTACTAAATAGTTGGTCCTATAAATGATACCGCCGGCGTTTTAAGGCCGTAAGGTCAAAAAGACAAAAAGGCATATTTTCGATAATGTTTTTTGACGACACAGTTAATATATAATTATTTCTATAATTACTACATGATAAAATAATATTTGAAGAATACTTTGTGAAATTTTCATAAATAAATGTTAAGAAATGAGGCATTAGCAGCGAATCTTTGCAGACGTCACAAAGAAAAATAACATTGCGGTGCCACTATAACTATTGCGGTGCGGTTACTCATCACTGGATTTTCTGAAATCGAAAATCCAAAATGATTTCATTAGTTGATAAGTTTCTGCAGGTAACACTGTCGAAATTTTTCTATTTTATTGATTTTTCAATTTTTTACAGCACTTAAAAGTCAATATACCGATTTTTCATGAAAAAATAAGAAACTTTGTTATTTTAAAATACGTTAAAATAAAAAAATAAAAAAAAAACTCGACAGCTTTACCTCGGCATATATGTAAAGAAAAAGTGTGCAAAATTTTAAAAGAATCGGTCCAGTAGATTTTGAGCTAGAGATGGCACCGACTCTGAAAAACCTAAGTGTGAGAAAACGCGTTTAAAAGTTTCAAAGAAAGACGAAACCAGATCAGAGAGGTGAAGACTTAAAACTCTATATCTCCGACAGTTTTACTTCAATCGATTTCAAATTTTCACATAATAAATTTAATATGTTGTACATTAATATAAATAAATTAAAAAAAGTTGAAACCTTGTTAAAAATTATTTAGAAAGGGGAATAGTTAGTTTTATGTCACATATATAAAAACATTTGTGCGTTATATATAACACACTTGCCTAACTCACCGACCGCACTGGACGCTTGTTGTAACTATGGATCGAACCCCAGATCTTTTTTATTGTACAATACTGCTCTATTCAACATGAGAAACAGACTTGTATATATATATATACGTACATATGGTAGATGCATACCAGACTATACTTACAGCAACAGTATTTCCACATGTAGAACATGAATCTGCATAATGCTATTAGTTGCAAAATAGACAGAGTAATGGAGGGTAGTGGTGATACAATATAACGTAACAATAGGCTATACCATACAGATACTTTGTGATGCACAATGTACTCTCTAATCGAGCGGTGTTATCAGTGTGCAAAAACAGTATCGAGGCCGTAACGGTAGCGCCGTAGCACTGTACCCGAAACCGTAGCAGTAATGCTGTTACGCCGTTATTACCAAAATTAATAAGGACATTAAATAACGTAATAACGTAGCATTACATTACTGCATTGCAGCAAATAGATCTTATCAGCTGCATCAATATCAAACAAGGATAGACAAGGACAAAGTTAATAGCGAGTTGAGAGCATGGAATAGAGAGTAGAGTAACGAGTAACCAGTAACGAGTAACGGGGAACGACAGCAAAAGCTATCTACAATCCGCCTGCCATTGACTACAACAAAGGCATTTAAGGATAAGCCTTCCAAATGAATTTATAGGACTGTGCGGAAACAGTGACGTAAAACCTTTAACTTTGTTTTCCAATAGCCAGTTCATTTTATTTTGTTTTGCAAAGAAATTTATTTAAAAAAATATTTTTGTATACGTATATTGATATCTTAAAACGAAGGATAGTGTGTAAAGATGCAAAATTTAATTATTATTTTGTTGAATATCATACTTTTGTCGATTTCAATTCACTCTATAATGGCAACAATCATAGAATGTCGGATTGCTTACTGTATCACTATATGTTGTATTATGTATATATAGCGCTGTTCTGGAATTTGAACCCGAAGACACATCTGTCTAGTTTCAACGCTTCCAGCAACTTTGCTATTTAGAATACAGTTTTAAGTATAAATAATGATTTTAGGTCGATTATTCGTTTCTAGCGTGTATATTTGTATATTTTAATTACTATTTTAAAAATGAGATTATCCTTGTTCGTTATTTTCTAATATTTATTTTGGTGACTATGATTTTGGTTGTCAACCCCTGCTTCAAATATTTTAGGCTATCGTAAGCACCATTTTAATGATTTACGTTATTTCTAGAGCAATTAAAACAAAGACAAAATATAATCTTTAAAAATGTGATTTATTTTTACCAGAACCTTCTAGCCTCTCATACATACGAGTATGTATGAGTATAGCTACTTCGTGAGTTCTAGCCGCTGAAAGGTTATAATTTAAAAATAATTCAACTTGTAACCGGAAACTCTATGGTTTCAAAATTAATATACAGTTTTGCTGAAACCGACTAGCGACTAGTTCTGAAAGCACTGCTAGTTTTACACTCTGCTTCATGCTTATGAGACGAACGGATGGAGGTTGGAGACTGGAGTGGGGAGAGGAAAGTTGCAAGTATCTCTGAATTATTTGCATTTGAAATGAGCTGCCGGTTTCGTTGAATCTAGACAGTTACGGCTCTAATAAAATAAGCTGTTTGTGAATTTAGTAAAAGATAAAAATTTACATATATAATAAGTCGTGTAGAAGGAAACTAATCTGCTATTTAGTAACTGTTGTACCACGTAAAGGTAAGCGTCTACAGGCTCGTAGCTTATTACAAATATTATTGATAAAAGTATACTCAGTTAAGTTCAAAAGAGACAGCTATGATAATATTACATAAACAACCCCCTCAAACTCAGTCCAATTTCATTTTTTATTAATTTAATAATTCCGATTAAATTTTATATCGATTGAACCTGTAATATTATTATAAAATATATTTTTTATCAAAGGAAGTAAATATGATTAAAGGTAAAGAAAATGCCGAATAAAAAACCATGTATAGGGGTATATTTTCTTTAGTGGAAAACAAACTGTCAAGTGGAATATCCTTTATCCAATTATCCTATTTTCCGGCTAAGCTATTCAAACAGATTGACCGGAAGCTTTTAAATTTTATGTCACGCAATTTTTATAAATACATTACAACATAATTTGATTTGGGCTATTTTTTTTCTTCTACTTCCTTTAATAAAAGGAAACCTGTTTAGAATATTTTATTTATCGAATGTGAATTTAAAGTAAAAGAAGTTTCCTTTTAATGTGTTTTTATTGCGTTTTGAATTGCAGTATTTATCTTACTCTTATTTTACTGAATATAGTATTGTATAACTTTTGAGTAGTGGTATATAATCATATAAATTACTACCGGTCTACATTTTAAGGTGAAACGATACTTGCCCATTTTTGACTCGCGAAATATCGATGGCGATACTATACAGCAGGTTAAATATTATCAAAAAAACCATGTTTTTTATGTTTAAATCGTTTTATGTAAGTAAATATAAACACGAATCAAAGTCTAAAGCTGCAATTAGTTAGATGAATAACGTATCTACATTTTAAGCTTTCTTCCACTGACTTTTAATGAGTTGGAACCGCAAAAATAAGTTTTAAAAATGAATATTGCTATATTTTCTAGTTAAATACCAACTTTTATATGACTGGGATATTAACGAATACTCTATATATTTTTAAGTCTTAAGCGTAAGTTTGAGAACCATAATAAAGGTTATAAAATTTATGACAAACCCTTAGAAATGTTACCAGTTCAAATCAGTTAAGTTCAGTTAAACTCAATACTATATTTTATTCCAAATTTATAATTTTGACTTTATATTTTAAATAGAACCATGGAATTAGCTACAGGCGAGCTAGCATGTGTAAAACTTGAAGTATAAAATTTTTTTACCAGATATTTAACATTTAGAATTTCAATTGCCTTTGTTAAAACGAGATTCATTAAAGTAATTATGAACTAATCATTTGTAAAGTATATAGTACTACATACGAGTATTTATATTTAAAAATTCAGCCTTTGATGTATTATAATTACGAATATAATCATGCTACTGATTGACAAGTTTAATTACTGTATAAATTTCGTCTCTATAAGAAGAGAGAAATAGGAAGGGATTATATCAGATGTAATAATAAATGTGTAAAGCATACTTCACTTAAGCGATCATTTCGTAATGAAATTATTATACCTATATGTACTAGAGCGTTCGCAGGGGTGAAAGGGGAGAGGTAATACATGGAATCTTGTCCTCTCTGTGACTTGGATTAGAAATTAGAGATTTTGCAAAAAGAAAAATACAAAATAATATGTATATATATATATATATATATATATATATATATATATATATATATATATATATATCCTATATTATAATGTCCGAGGTGTATGTTTGTTTTCTTATATGTTTATATGTTTACGCGATTCGTATGGTAGCTCGAAAACGGCTCCATGGAAGTTTTTAAAAATTTCCTATTTCGTAGAGAAAAAAATTCTAAGACTTTTGGCGTCCCCGAATTTTCCCCTGAATTTCCTGGAAACCCGTAATTTTGGAAAAACTGGAAAAAAAGTGATCCCTTTTTTGCTGTATTACTTTCAAGTCGTAAAAGATAGAAAGTTGAAATTTTGCATGTGTATTAAGCTATTTAATGCTGACATTTCTCAAAAATTAGAATTTCAAAAATAGAAAAAGGGGGGGTTGAAGAAATTCGGGGGCCCGGTAGGGAACTTTGGAGAAAGTTCATATTCTGGATTGTAGAATAATTAAGTATATTATTAATAAAAAAAAATTCAAAATTTCAAAATTTTATTTGGGGGCACGGGGGCAGTATTTTCCGAGAGTAAAAATTGTGCTAGAAAGTTGAAATTTTGTATATAGGCTAACCTTGGTAACTTATTTACGAATCGAAAAAAAAAATCCCAAATTTTGAAAAAAAGTTGGTCAAATAACGCATAAATTGAAAATATTTTTTATTTTGATAGAAAAATAATATTTTTTTAGTCAACTTATATGTGTGTATATGTGCGCGAGTTTATTTATTATTTCAATTTAAAAATAGAACAGTTAAATATGAAATTTAATTACAAATTATTTTATTGGATTCAAATGATACACGCCAAAAAGACGTCGCATTGCGAAGGGGGTAAACTCAAGTATATTATAAAGTCCCAAGTATATATTTATATTCTTATATGTTTATGTGTTTATATATTTGGTTCGAATTTTGTATGGCATCTCGAAAACGGCTCCAGGGAAGTTTTTAAAAATTTCCTATTTCGTAGAGAAAAAAATTCTAAGACTTTTGGCGTCCCCGGATTTTTCCCTGAATTTCCTGGAAACCCGTCATTTTGGAAAAACTGGAAAAAAAGTGATCCCTTTTTTGCTGTATTACTTTTAATTCGTATAAGATAGAAAGTTGAAATTTTGCATGTGTATTAGGGTATTCAATGCTGACATTTCTCAAAAATTAAAATTTCAAAAATTGAAAAAGGGGGGGTTAAAAAAAATTCGGGGGCCCGGTAGGGAACTTTGGAGAAAATTCATTTTCTGGATTCTAGAATAATTAAGTATATTATTAATAAAAAAAAAATTCAAAATTTTAAAATTTTATTAGGGGGCACGGGGGCAGTATTTGCCGAGAGTAAAAATTGTGCTAGAAAGTTGAAATTTTGTATATAGCCTAACCTTGGCAACTTATTTACGAATCGAAAAAGAAATCCCAAATTTTGAAAAAAAGTTGTCGCATAAATTCAAAATATTTTTTATTTTGATATAAAAAATGTATTTTCTTAGTCAGTTTGTATGAAAAATTAATTGTTATTAAATGTTAAATCAATATAGGACGAGTTTATTTATTATTTCAATTTAAAAATTAAATTTTGACTTGAAATTCAAGCCACTCACAAAAAACAAACGTCGCTTGCGACGGGGGTAAAAGCTAGTATATATATACGGTTCTACGACTAATGTAATACAATATATATATTATATATTTGATATTATATATATAGTATATATGTAACATATACTATGTTTACCGAAATGTGGCTTTGAAGTATGCTACAGATCCTATGTTCATATTGTGCGGTCGTCGTCACCGAGATCGTAGAAATGCCAACATTCTAATCAATAATCTCAGATCAAGCGTGTTATAAGTTAATTAATTGCGTTGTATAATAATGTAACACTAGATGAACATTTGGAAGCGATGAAGCTTACGTAATATGTTAGCAAGCCACGAATTAATAATGTAAGTTGAAATTTGATGAGTACAGAGTATGGGTGAGGGAGTAAATATAATTTTTACAAAAATCTAATTACATAAACATAAACTTACTTTTCTATTACCAGCTGTAATCCAAATGACACTAAGCACTAATTTGTAATGCACTGTACTAAAGTCTTAAATGCACAACGCAACTATATATACACGCAACAACCGATCGGTTAAAATCACGAATCGCAACTAAATATGTTTTTAAATGTTTTTTTTAATATACGTTTAATAGTACTTGAACAAGTTTTAACAAGTCTCAAGTTTAGCTGTAATTATCCCTACCCTTTCTGCGATCTGAAACCAGGAAATAAAAACGACCAATCAGCGATTAGTAAACAATATTTAAACGCACCTGCAACTTTTAAAAACATTTTAAATCTAAAAATAGAAATAAAATGTAACAGATGTCAATATTTTATAAACAATTTTTGATTTATGTATACAAATATAGTGCACGTGCAGTTTAAAATTAAGAAAATATAATTAAAAACGAAAACAAAATAAAATAATAGAATTTGTATATGTATATATTTGTAGATGTTACTTTTCTAAAATTTATTTTATTTTATGATTTCTTTTCGATAAAATCTTTCAAGCAATTTATATAAATGGCAACCACACAGGTAGGAGTTGCTCTACCTCTAGCTTTCTATGCCACGTAGACATAAAATTCAGCCGGAATCTTCAATATATAAGATATGCAAACCTAGACTGTATTAGGATCAATCCCCTATTCAAATATCTGTCAAATTATTTGGATTATTCTTTATATTTATATCATATGTAATACCTAACATATATATACGTATTATTATAAGAAACAGAAGCCATCTAGCGGTATACTAAACCACTAAAGTACAATTCCACCTGAATTCAAATCTGCTGAATGTGTTTTATGCTTAGTTTTGAAAGCATTATTTAAAATTAGAGTAATCCCGGGGAAATAAATTGTCTTTATTTATTTAAGCGTGGTTTTTGTTGTATTTTTCTTCTTTTACTTAGAATTTGCATAATATTATCATAGGAATACATCCCGCCATGATTTGAAAACAACACTTGTAGATTTTGTTCATAGGTGGATTACAATCCCGCAAAACACAATTATGTATATCTTACATAAATAGAAATATAGTTTATATAAATAATGTTAATGCAATATCCAAGTTTACATAAGTAATTTTATTTTTATAAAAGCATGCTCCACGGAATCTGATACAACACCGCTGACTAATAAGATTCTATCCCCCCCCCCCCACCCCCTTGTCACGTCTTGTTATACTTTTTACTATTTATACTAATATTATTTTTTTAATTCTTTTTAATCTTTAAGTCCTATATTACAATTTATGGAACATGTGTTTTTGTCGTAGTAATATAATTTTTATTTTACAAAAAATAATTTTTAAATTGATTTTATTTCAATACTATAATATAGCTGCACAAGTTTGATAAATTGAAACTACTCTGGAATTAATAGGGTAGTTTCAAACTCACAAAATCTCTGAAACTGTACCGCAAATGTGTTGTATTTTCGAATTTTAGTTAATTTAAGTTTATTCCCAAATACTGAGGTATTTAGATTAATTATAAAGTTTTCCAGAACGTCAATTACGCCTCAGATTATCCGTGAATTAGTTTGTTGACCCTCCCTCTCCATCATATACCCCCTTCCCCTCCCACACCCCGCGCAGATACACGACAGTCGACAATCTTCTTGAGATAGGATCTCTATCAATCAATTGGCGTTAAATAATGCAGACATCCTATGTTGTTGTCAGCAAAGAAGATAAGGACTTCTTGTGTGCCCTTCAACAAAACTAATTGTTTAAGTTTTTGAATAAACATAGAAGATTGACATTCCAAATTACCAAAAGCTTTACTACGTAGTTTAGTTAAACCACGAATTTCTATTTATTTTTGTTAGTCGTTGATTTGTTTGATATATGGTTTACGGCTAAATAAATACCTACTTGTAATTATTCAAAGTCGTTAGAGATGCCACCAGTCTGAAGGGGAAGCGAGGGGAGAGGGAGTAACATCATAGAAAAACTATATGTTAACAATTCTTAAAACAAGTAATATACAGCCTACAAATGGAAATCATTCAAATAAATTTTACATTTTAATGATGTAAGATTTTATCATTTAATAAAGATTGAATTTGAAGTTTAAAAAGTCGAATTTGAAATGTTAAAACTCGATGGCTTGAATTTTTACGTACGATTACGTAAAATAACCTCTTTCTCATTGGTTTCTAAATGGTTTCTTATCAACCTAAGATTTATTTCAAAAGATAATATCTGTTATGTAATATTACAATACATTAATCTAAAAAATGTTATGTAAAAGGTAATTTAAACCTATTTTTTTATGTAGCGGCGGGGTGATACTATCACAATCTAATATCACAAGAATATGTATTTGGCATCAGTGTACACATGTATGGATATAAGACAAAAAACCTTACCTGAGTCAGAAACCATTTTTCATCAGAAATTCTACAATAGAGGTCAAATGGCATATGCGAACTTTAAACCAAAGGTGTCACACATTCAAATTAATTTTGAATTCTAAATTGAAACATATATATTTCACGTGTTTGAAATCTTCGTCTTTTTAATGAATTTCAGTAAAATCCTAATACAGTATGTATACAGTTTTCATTATAATATATTAAGAAGCGCTTTCCACGTAATTTTCATTGTATAGGTTCAGTGGAAATTACTGTTCTATAAGAAGTAGATTAAATAGCTGGGGGCGCTTCATTAGACAGACATTAATCTCTAATGCATAAACATTGTTCTCTTGTGATATCGTAACAAAACCAAAGCAGATAAAGTACACAGCTTTCTACGGGCTTATTACAGCTTTATTTAACACACACATTTATGTATGTGTGTGTATAGAAAACTTATAAAACGTGATCGTTACCTGCTACAGGCAGTTATGTGTACTCAACTTTTAGCTAACATAACAAAAGTTACCTGTTATGTAAACGATTTTACCTAATATACAATATTTTGTGACTTATTTTACAGTATTTTGAAACATAAATCTACTTTTTACCGTATTTGCGTATTCGTAAAACTACTTAAGAATCTTTGCAAGGATTATAAAATCGTAAGAAGATCTTTTTAAAGCTTAAAGGCTTTATAGCTAAAAAAAATGGGAAACGAGAAGAAGGAGGAAGTAGGTAGATGGATAAAGATGCCGAGAAAGTAGAAAATGGATTATATCTAGAGTAGATATTGTAAAGGAAGGAAGAGGATGAATGATGGAAGGGAGAAGGAGGTCAATCGACAAGAAGATAGCTTTTAATCTAAGCTAAGCTTATTATAAATAAGATTAAATAGAATGTAAAGAATTCAATTATAAGAAAAAACAATACAATATACAAACTTGATAAAATTGTAAATTTTGTTTTCTAATCTTTAACTGTTTTTAATGCCACTCAAAATCAATTATATTTAGTCACAATATTACTTATAGTGTGGTACTAGCCTTTGCTTAAAAGCGGCCCTGCTGTGTTCAGTCTGTGCCTTAAGTTAAGATATTCAGATCTTATAAAAATACTATTTTCTCTACAATAAATTTTTATTATAATACTATTATAAAAGTAAATATTCACTAATAATTTATAATGGAATTATATCCATGCTATAATATTAAAACAAATACCGTTTCCGGTTTATCCATCAAAGTAATGGCACTATAGTAATTTACGAGCTCGTACTTAGCTACAAAATGGTTGTAGTCGACTATAAAGTATACTAATTCATTTTACATTCTAATTAAATGCAATTTCAAGGGACTCCTCTATTTGGAATCCACTAATGATCGTTTACATAATGATCTGGCCCCGTGCGGCCATTTATGGGGCACAGGCATGAGGGAGATGAATCACAGTGTAGCTGTATAGCCACTAGCCATTAAGTGGCATAAAAATATTTAAAAGATAATAGTGTGCATGCTATTTTCTTGTTGACGGGACGCGAATGTATTTTTAATGTAATTAACGTTAAAATGTTGTTATTGTTACGAGTGTGGCCTGGGTAATTGATGCAGGTGTCACAGGTTAAAATGCATGAGTTAAAATATGTGCAGGTTGTTTGTTTGTCACATAATATAATTATCTAAAGCGCTCCTTTTCGCGCAGACCAATCAGCAATTTTTTCCAAAACTAATTTATTTTCCATAAAAATTTATGGATAGCTGAATTAATTTTCTGCGTTGTGCAAAGTTTGGTTGCATAAATTAGTTATTTATATTAGAAGACTCTATGGTATAAGTTGAAATGAAGACGAGCTACTGTAGGACGCCATATTATACAATTTATAAAAAAGAATAGTGCTCAGAAAGAATCCACATAGCAAATGTAACACTTGAATTTGTCTGTCTTAAGTTAGAAAGTATTAAATTTGTATCGTAAGAAAATTTCTATATGAGAAGTAGAAAATGAATTTTGGAATTAGCTTGCGACAAGCTCGGAAACGTAAATCTTCCTTGTAATTTGGTACAGAGGTGAAACATATCCCCGGACCAATACTGGATAAAATGATAGCTTACCCAAAGTTCAGATTTTGATAATATTTAGGTTGTTTTGTTATTTTCTCTGCCAATTTCTGCAAGTTGCATCACCCACCGACAAACTCCAACATAAAGAATAATGAATTCAGCTAATCCTAGTAAATATTTACTTTATTTCAACATCCGATATATGAAATGGTTTTTAAATTCTTTTTGCTATGAATTTTCTTTTTGCTTTTTCCTTGTTAGTTTTACTATTTCCGCTGGCGATGTTTTCCATCAACACTTTTCCAACAACGCTGTTTGTCTTGTTTCCGATGTTGTTTGTTAAATGTAAATGTTTCGCAAGCTAGGAATAAATCTGTTGAACCGTCTGTTTCACAGAAAATCGACATGTAATATAGATAGAACTATGGTATTAACATAGCTGTTGTATCTACTACTATTGTAATATATTGTTTTGTAACTATGCCACTGTACTAAGCTATTGGCTCTACAAATCATGTTCATTCCAACTGATGGAATTTGAGCTGCATAGATTTATAACCCCATAACTCGGATAACAGGAATACATCAGAAAACGCATTACATCAATATTATTTGAATACATTAAATCTGGTTTATTACTGTTTTACTATTTACTTTTGTTAACGTACTATTTATTTAGGTGAATCCACAAATGGTTCAATGACTAAAAAATAGAAAGGCAGCAAAATTTTGATCTGAATAATATTGCTACATACATAGTTATATATAACTTTCTTTAATTTCTTTTAGCAATATTAATTGTATTTCGACTATTTCTGTAAGGAACTATTAATGCAGTTTAGAATTGTTAGTCAAAAGAAGATAGAGGATTTATTGAGAGGATACGGTGAAGGAAGATGAGGGCAGAGAAGAAAGAAGGAGAAAGAGGAAACTGGGAAAACATGGAGCAGGTGTAGGGTGAGGGTGGAAGGCAGATTGAGTTTTTATTGAGTTAGTGAATAGAGAAGGAAGAAAGTAACTGACAAAAGTAAAAAGGATGAGGAAAGAAAAAGAGAAGAAGAGTGTCGTGAAACATTGCAACGTAAGAAAAGAATTTTTATTAAGTAAATTTAAGAAGTTTGTAACGCCGTAAAGGCATTTAAAATAAATATATACTACTATACGTCATAGTACTTTGTTTTTACAACACGATAATAAAATAGAATAAGATATATTTAATGTTATTGTAGAGAACGATTTATTGGAATCTTTTATATATGTATCATTCTGCATAATCGTAAGTAACCACTTAGGGATGAAGGTAGACAACTATTAATATTTTATTGAGAGTTTTACACCCGAACTATTCGAAAACTAGTGGACTCTACTTCTTCGCTTACAAAAACTGAACAAAAAATATGATTCAATAATGACGATTTCTATATCTATATATGAGTATATATACAATTAGTATATAATTGACTTTTACCCTTCATTTTCAGTGAGTTAATTAATTTCCCATTAATTCCCACAGCTTAATGTTCCTCCCTTATTATTAGAACCTCGAAACGGAGGTGGGGAAGTGTTTTGATATCGCACCCGTGTAATTGGGCTTACTTACAATGCTTTTATTATCGTTAAAAGAATCAAAAACACAATAAACAACAGAATTTGATGGATTTGAAAAGATTTCAGTAACTGATATTTTATTCTGTTTGCAAAGTCTACTGTAAACAGTTTGTCGTTAAACCCTTAGGTGTACATAAACAGGAGTGTGTTTGCTTTTGAATACAGGGTCGGACTTTCAGGTAAAGATAGAGCGTCTATTTAACGGAAACGGAAACTGTTGCTTTTACATAGATTTACCGAAGAATTTTCCAACTCAACGCAGTTACTTAAAAATAAGGTTTCCTTTTTCCAAATGTTTCTTAAGTTAATATACTAGAAGGTTTTTCATAACATTAAACTTCCTGACGTAAAACTGTTTATGTAAAATTATATAATGTTATGTAATAAAATAATATATTTTAGAAAGATTTTTAATGTCTTTTGCATTTACTTTTCACTTACTAAGAAGCTTTATGTTTTGTTCTTATGGCAATAAGTCAAAGCCTACGATATTTTTATAGCAAACAAGCTCCAATAAAGCTAATTCCAAGGTTTATTCTATACTTCTCATAATGAAAATGTCTAGCAGTACAGTTTCACATTTGCTAGCTTACTAGAAGCTAATTAAAGTATTACATTTTCTACCTAAGAGAATAAATTTTAAATATCTGTCACATTCAACACTTTTAATTCACTGAGCTCGTCATATAATATATAATTATACCAAAGAATCAATTTATTTAAAAATGTAATTAAGACTCACCACGTGACGTAATTGCAACAGCTGATTAATGAAGTACCTGAAACAAAAATATATAATTAAAAAATATATTCAATTAATTTTACTTATTAAATAGATTCATAACAATGTACAGATGTATGAGATAGATGCTTAGTCTATAACAAGTGTGAAAGAGAAAAATAACAAATAAAATGCACTGAGAGATTAATGAAATGTGGTTTAATATTTAATGGTTTTGTGTTAGTGCAATTTATTGTAAATTACGTTGTAATCAATTGTTTTATTGCAATCTATTGTTTCCGATGGTTTGTTAGCGATGCTCTGCAACTCGTCTGTTGATAATTTAAATGGTATTGATATGAGTTTTATTGTAGTTTTTAGACTTTTGTTAAATATTATGTGTTTAAAATATAATTTAAATATAAAATATCAGAATTTAAAATTGATGAGGAACTTAACTTTAATTTGAATATTCGAATGGAAAACCACATATTTGTATTTGTACAAATCTATTGATTTATTTATGTATGCCAATGAAAAACCAGGGTATGCGAATTTTTATCGTCAGCTACTTCACAAAAAACTTGTTCAAACTTGTAAAAACAGCCTCGTGATTGGAATTTAACTAGAAAATATAACAATATTAATTTTTAATAGTTTTTTTCTGGTTCCAACTCATTAAAAGTCAGTGGAAGAAAGCTTAAAATGTAGATACGTTATTCATCTAACTAATAGCAGCTTTAGATTTTGATTCGCGTTTATAGTTACTTATATAAAACGATATAAACATAAAAAACATGGTTTTCTTGATAACATTTAACCTGCTGTATAATATCGCCATCTATATTTCGCTAGAAAAAATGGTCAAGTATCGTTTCACCTTAAAGTCAAACATTTTAGTTTAAAAATAGATTTCCATCTCTTTCTTTCTGTAAGAAGTTGAATAGTTTTATCTCTTTCTTACAACGTAACGACTAATAAAGTAAACTCGTGTTTTATAACGACGTTTAAAGTTAGTTTCAGTGTCAAAGTCAATTGTATTGATGCAACTTCGTTATGTAAAGTGTTTGATAGAACATAGTAGTGATTCTATGTATATTACTTGCATATTATTTATAAAAGAGTTTGTTTCATGTGTAGTCGGTAAAACAGAAAATATTTATACCCTGTGCATTACCTTAAGTACATTTCTTATATTCTTAGCATTAAAGCCTACATAATTTTTGCTCTACGTGACAAGTAGCTTTTATTGTCAAAGCCTAAGGCGTATTCTCAAGCGTATATCAAAAACAAAACTCAATATGAGATATATATTTAAAATATTATATTTTCCTGTGTAATCTTCCACTAGGTACTACCACCAGGGGTTAGGGTTAGTCTTGAATCTTGAGTTAGGGCATATACACACTCATATAACCATCATAAAATATTCTACAGCTATGAGAACAGACCACATAGAATTTTTATCAACCCCACAATCTTCCTCTCTTCCCTCACCCCCTCACCCCTTTACATTACATACTCGTACACCCGTACGTGTAAGAGATACACCATGTGTTCATCCCGATTTCTGTATTAATATATTCAATTTACTGCGCAATATATATCTACTGAGTACATTACTAAAGAAAGATCTATAAAACCTGAATGTTATGTTGAACCCTGTACGCCCGACTCGTCGTATGGTACAGTAACAGGATGTACGCCTAAACCACTATCTACTACCATCACACCACCTACAATGGTTCAATGGTATTCATATGTAGAGATGTGCATAAAGTTAAAAATAGCAGCAGCGCTGGATTTACACTAGGGGTATTCGGGGCTAGTATGCAGGGCGGAAAATTTTCGGTCGTAATTATCCACGATATCGTATCTACCTGCTATATCCATCTACCTGTGATAACGTATCTACTTGCGATATCGTATTTATCTATAATATAGTATCTACCTCTTTTATATTATTTATATTAATGTACCACATATTAAGTTTATTGTGTAAAAATTTGAAGTCGATTAAAGTAAAACTGTCGGAGATATAGAGTTGTAACTCTTCACCTCTCTGGTTTACTTTCGTGTTACTTTGAAACTTTAAAATGCGGTTTCTTACACATAGCTTTTTCAGACCTCTCTAGCTCAAAATCTACTTGACCGATTCTTTTAAAATCTTGCACACTCTTTCTTTACATAAAGGCCGAGGTAATGCTGCTGAGTTCTTTTAATTTTTTTAATTTTAACATATTTTAAAATAACAAAGTTTCTGATTTTTTTCATGAAAAATCGGTATTTTGAGTTTTAAGTGCTGTAAAAGATTGAAAAATTAATAAAAATAGAAAAACTTGAGAGCGTTACCTGCAGAAACTTATCAACTAATAAAATCACTTTGAGACTTTTTATATTTCAGAAAATCCAGTGATAAGTTATGCGTGGCAATGTTAGTTTTTTTTGTGACGTCTGAGGAGATTCGTTGCCTCATTTCTTAACATTTATTTATGAAAATTTCACAAAGTATTTTTCAAATGTCATTTTATCATATAGTAATTATAGAAATAATTATATATTAACTGTGTCGTCAAAAAACATTATCGAAAATATGCCTCTTTTTCATCGTTTTGACCTTACCCCCACTTAATACTTTCAACGTCATTCTTGACAATCTGTTTTATAAAAATTAAGTTACAATTCACAACCCATTTACATTAGACTATTACAAATTCTCTTAAATAATTCTTTCTGTTGCTATTTGAACAGTACGGATACAGAAATAGGCCACAAACCTAATGACATGTAGTATAGCGAACATACATTTCACATTCAAAAAATATTACAAGAAAATATTATTGTAACTAAAAACAAAACGAATTTTTCAGACAGTTTTTGTTGAAGAATTGAATACTAAAAAGTATCGATATCTATAATCGATATAATGGATATCTTATTCTCATCCCTACTTGTAACCATACAGATAACCTTGTCTCAACCCCGTAAAACCTCAGAGCCCCATACCGAGATGTGCTACATCAAATTACTGTTCAGAAGATAAATCTAAATTTATATTCCATTGTGCTTGTTCTTAATAAGCACTCAAAATTACACTGAAAATAGATGACTTGCTATAGTTGTAGTTGAACAGGAGAATAAGAATAAGACAATGAATGCATTAGAACTTCCGGTGAAACATTTACCACATACTCGTATCTAATACAACATAGCTTTTTTTGAAATGTTAGAAAATATAGCAAACATTTTTTTTTAAATAAAAAAAATCAAAATAAATGAATATCACATTAGTCCAATTCATGACGTTTGACGTCATAGACACAGTTACAAAATAAGTCCCTTAATGTATTGTATATACGGACTTAATTTCAAGATAGTTATCAAAAAATAATATTTTAAATCAATACTGTAATTACGTGGTTTTTAATTATGATTTCAGTAATTACAAAAGCTTTTATCGGATTTGTAATTTTACATATTATCATCAGTAAAATTTATAAATAAATAATTTGTTTTTACCTTTATATATAGTACGAGTATGAACATTTTGAAAATTTAATTAAACAATTAATTGTACTTGCACTAGGTGTGTTTAATAATAATAATAATTAATAACAGCTGAGTAATTTATAAATTAATTATATTCAATTTTGTGATCATATTTATGTTCCTTTATGGTGTAGTCCTAAAAAAATGTTACGGATCGTCTATACCGGTACAACTTTATGCTAGAGAACATGTTGTGACATGTTTCATGTTTATTTAACAATACTGAAGCGATTAGAAAAACTCTCATATAATATGACGTCATACGTCAAGTTTTGAACGGGACTGACCCGTTTTTAGACAGCTAATCCCGTTGTCCCGAAACACGGAATTATACGGAATTTGCTATCTAAAATGGCTCATTTAGAGTAACCTATCTGCTTTACTCAATTTCGTAGTACTTCGCCTATTGTTTCTTGATTTTCTGTATTTGAATCAATTATTTGTGGATCATTAAAGTAACAACATCGATTTGATTGAAGTTAAAGAACATTCAAATATGTCAAAAGATAACTTTCTAAATACCAAAAAAATGTAAGGTAAACTTGTTTATGTTAAATATACTCTAAATACATAAAACTGTGTTTCTAGTTGGTTCTGCAGATGATTTGCGTGAATCAGCGCTGATTATCAACACTTTCAGATTAAAAAATTAAATTTTATAAACTGAAGACTTGCATTAAACATAATTTTAAAAAGACAAAAAATCATTTCTATTTTACCTTCTTAATATGGTCGATCCCTTTAAGTACATTTTATAACATTTATAAAACGTAAATGAATATTTTATTCACTATAAAGTAACCCTAACTCGCATCGCAGTAGTGACTAGTGAGTAGTCTTGTCTTGTACATTTCTCATGTCTTAAAAGCATCTTATAGAAAAAATAAAAATACGAGTAAAATAAACAAATCGTATTTGGATTCTAGATTTTGTTTTAAACTTATATGAACGAACGTTGCAACTGTATAAAATAAATTACTTTTACGTAAAGTAAAGAAAACTTTCATAGATTGAAGTACCGGGACAAGTAAGGATTTAATCAAATTTATTCCGAATTCATACGGGCTTAGTGCAAAGAAGGGAAAGCGGTACAGTTGAGAGGCGTGTTCAAGGAAGCGTCCGAAGGTCTGCACTACTTGCATCAACTCTATTGGCTTTATTGAATAAAACGTGAAAGACCAGCGTACGCTTTAATTGTAATATAATAATTGTGTGTGTTTTGTAATTTGTTTATTTATATGGTTGGTATATTTGTTTTTGATTTGTTTATCATTTGCTGAATTAATTCTTTACCAGTCGTGCAATACATTTATTCCATCTCCAGGAATCGAACCCGGACATAGTGAGTGTTAGAGTTTATGACCTCATGTACCCAGAACACAATAATTGAATTGTTATGCATATTTTACGATTCGAATTCCAGAATTTCATTGTATATTTTAACCATGTAATTTTATTGTTACAATAGGAATGTTTTCTGCAATTACACTTTGACAAATCCCAGCCAGCAATGTTCCTATCAATTTAGGTCTCCCCATTCGCATTTTACGCCAAGAATATATCCGGTATTTTTTTAGCACTTGACAAGTGGTTGGCAATCTTTGTAAATTGTTATAGCTTCCACACGGTCCTCGAAAGCAACAGTACACCGCCAACGAAGAACCCCCTCATCGCATCTCCATATAGACCCTACCATCCCCCTTCCACCCAGCATTACACAGAAGCTGAAAAAAAGTTGAAAAGCTTTCCAACCGGTGCTGGAACATAGAAATAGCGGGTGCGGACGTACTCGCAGCAGCAGCAGCAACGTAATATTGTAATAAATTAATAAATTTAAAGAAATTACCACCAATCTTTGCGATATTTGCTACGGATTATGTTAAAGTGCTCAGTGTTCATTAAATATTAAATTCGCTACCAAAAAATTCTCACGCGTAGTGATCAATTTCTTTACAGAAAGTTTGTTCTAGGTCATGTTCACAATCTGTAACACAGCAATAAAATATTCTCTCGAAACTGGATTCGAACACAGATCTCCTATTTAGTACTTGATCACTTTTCAATTAAGCTACCCCATTTTTTATTTTATATTCAGTTTTAATCTAAGACATGAATGTATTGTCTACCTTGTGTAGCATTCATAACCCAATTCATCGGCCCACAAAAGCGCAACGATGGTGCCAGAACAGTATCGCAACAATAATATATTCGTACTTAGGTTTTTGATACTAACATAACATGAGAATGTGGACTACACCGCTGCTGTATCCTTATGCTATCACAAAACATGAATATTTCCTTATATTCATGCAATAAAACAAATGAATATTTCATCTAAAAATGTCTTATTTATTATACTATTACTATGTTATCGGCAAAAATGTAGATTTAGTTTTCAAAGAGCTTCCTTTATTTTCTGTGTGATAGAAGAAACAAATTTTACAGAAATCTGTTAATATTCTTATTATAAGAAAATAAATTTAAATAATAATACGAAACTATTTAAATTTTATTATCCAGAAATAACTCTCTAGATTTTACATATAAAGGAGAAATCAATTGCTTGTTATATTGAAAACTGATAACCAACCAAACTCGTACCTAGTGAACTGGTAAATTTAACTAAATCTCATAAATTTTATAGTTATTGAAAAAAAAATATATCACAAGACTATAAGTTATCTTTTATTATATTATTGATCCATTCATATTGCATTCCATTGTGTAGGACGGCCGGAATCAATCTTATAACTCAACATTATGCTGGGATTTATCTATGAATGCTCTATTATTAAGGAATTCTATAAGATCTTATATATACTCGTATATATATATATATATATATATATATATATATATATATATATATATATGAAATATTGATGGAATCGGACCTAATGTTGTAGATAAATAGAAAAAAGAAATCCACATTCGAATAACTTTATAATATGTACAGATATAGAGTTCATAATTCCAAAACATGGAAAGGGAACATGTACTTCACTTTGTAATCTTACATATATATATATATATATATATATATATATATATATATATATATATATATATATATATATATATATGTATTTATTTATATCGGGGTAGATGAGAGGAATAATAAATGACGCCAGGTCATATTTTTTCGTACAGCGTTTGTCCTATATGTTCTATTTGCTGTAGAATTTAGTAATACTTATAGAACTAAATAAATAAAGTTTAAAGGTAGAAAATTGTATTGCTAGTTTGCTGCAATCTATTTGCAAGGTTTATTTACTACTTAATATATAGAAATTGTCTTACAATGCAATTTAACACTTGTTACCTTATTTCAAACTAATTCAAGTGTTACATTACGTTGCAATATTAAATTAAAAGTATATTGCAAATAAAAATATGTACAAATTAAAATATAGTTAGTAGAGTTAAGTTTGTTACCATATTCAAATACAATTTTAAAATCCGCAAATGTTATTTCATTTCCTGTCGAAACGTGAAATTGTTTAAACGTACTATTTTAAATTAATAGTTAAATCTAAATGTAAAATTCATTAAGCAGGGAAGACTGAGTAAATTGGGGTTTGCTAAATTGAACAAGTTTTATTTGTCAATCCACTGGGCAGGCTAAATGAATTAAAATACAGAACTGAACGACTCGTTTTGAGACCATCAATTTACATAATTTAAAACTAACGTGAAGTCTGTATTGTATGTGTAGTAAATATAATATCAGAATCGGTTTAGAAACGGGTGGGTCCTAGACTTACGATCTCACTCTTAAATATATTAAATACCTCGGTATTGCCATACATTTGCTTAATTGAAGATTAACAAATCATGCTCTCCGACAATTAAATCCGGTCCTGGTTATTTAAATTTTATTTTATGCAAATGAAAAATGTATATTACTGTAACCACATCTATGTATTTTGAAATAAGTACTTATGAAACTAGAGCCAATTAAAACGCGCAGAGTTGAGTAATCCATAGGCCGTTAGCCAACATTGAGCTTTGTATTTAATCCCGTAGATGTCACCCTTTTCATTTTGAATTAAACCACAATGTTTTATTTGTGGGAGTTAAGTAATTACAGTTACATTTCTGTTGTATCAATGAATTTTATTTGATTTATTTAATACAATTAAAATTTAATAATTGTGTACTCAAATGTTTTATGCTTATTATATCAATTGTGAAAATGTAATTTTAGCGAAACCACCAGACGTGGTTGTTATAACGAATGATGATTGTTTGTGTAATAGATGGATACAGTAAACTCCACCAATTCGCGGGTGATATATGGAATTGTGCTCGAATAATTTGACGTCATAAACACATATGTTAATAAGTTTGTAGGACGACATATAGATGGCACCACTATTGACAAATCCATATAATTTGTAACCTTCAAACATATATCTCAAAATTTCATGACCTTCCATCCTTTAGTTTAGCTACTTTCAGAATTTTCAAAACTAAACCATTGCTTTTTGATGGAAACAAGTGTATTCGGGTTGCGGTGGTATCATCTATAAGAAACTGTATGATAAAATCTTAGAGCATATATATATGGAGAGAGAATGCTGACCTGAAAGTGTGTCCAAAATGCATGCGAGAGAGAAAGGTATATGTTCCTATTTGTTCTCTATGAGCATGCGTCGAAAATGACAGTTGTCAAGTCGGAGCTGTCTAGATATAATACGTGACAGTTGTTAAATATGATATTATATTGATGTAGAATAATGTAGATATGTATTAATATAAATAAACTATTTATAAATATAAATATAACTAAAAACGTGAGTTATGTCCACACTAAATATCAACTTTATATGTTTTCACGGAACGGTCACTGTTTTACCGACAGACGAGCTTTGTACCAACTAAAGAAATATAATTTCTTTACATATTTAATATTTATTATATCTTAATAGAATATTAACATTTCTTATATCAAGACAGCTGTCACATTCGACGCATGTGCATAGAGAACAAATAGGAACATATACCTTTCTCTCTCGCACATATTTTGGACACACTTTTAATCTATAGAAAATATAGGTTATTCATTCTCCATATATACTCGTATATGCTCTAAGGGTAAAGAAGACAAATAAAAAACTACACCCCTGATAATCTATGACAGATTTTTCAGTCCAACAAACTTCAGAATTTATATCAAGCTGTTGAAAATAATTTTCCAAATGTTTTATTCGAAACAAATGACATAGAAAATATATTAATAAAAAAAAAAGTTTGTCTGTTTCGACAGATGTATGTTATGTTTGTTTTATTTGTATTTTTATTTGTTTGCTGAAATATAATGAGATCAGATTTATCGATAGTCATTCGCACATTTTCTTAATATTGTTTCTGCGTCCCACCCCATCCCATCACCATCACCCGCACCCACACTTCGATTATTTCATCCCTTTCTTAACTCTTCAAATTCTCTACAGTCAAAAAGTATGCGATAAGAATCGAAAGACGTACAACTAAAATAAGAAAACTTCATTTATTGCCAGAGACAAATTTCCTTTTAGTTGGAAAATGTTTTCTTAATTTAAATATTACTCGAGGGTGTTTTATTTTTAATTGGGATGTTAAAACTTTTTTAGGGTTTTTACTAACCCTATATTTTCGTGAAAAATGAAATAACTTTATTTTTTAAATGCATACATTAAAAAGAAATTGTTCCAAATTTAATAATAATAAAACTTTTATTAAAAATGAAATTTATGTAAATAGAAAAATATGAAAATGTTTTTTTAGTTAAGGAAATGCGTTGTTAATAAGTTAATAATTTTTGTATCGACATATAAAATTGAAAACTATACTTTGTGGCCTGATAAGTTTATGGATATATACTCGTATGTACATAACCAAACCCAGAAAATGTAACTCTGGTCCAGGGAGTAACTTTTATAATAATCATGTATCTTTAACAACAGTTTTAGTATAAGCCATATGAAATAATTTTTGACGAACAGTCTAAATAAAATTAAAAAAGAAATAAAATATAATTTAACAGTTCTATATCTATATATTTAAACAGTTATTGCACTTAAAATGAAATAAGAATTGTCTTGAAACACTCATACTTCGTATTTACTACGTAGGTAGGATTTTAAAATCCAATCTAAAACATGTCGTTCATTTTATTACTTTATTTAAGTCCATGTTAACAGATTCTTGTTCTAAGAAGGTTGAAATTGCTCCCAGCTTTCTTGAATATTCGACTAAGCCTTAGAGCTTGTAAAATCTTTTAATGGTTATACTTTTATTTAGTTATAAAATTTTAAATTTCTCTTACAAATATTTTGCAAGTTAGATACAGGGCCGGCTTTACGTCACACAGACGAGCTCTTAATAATAGGAGTGTTTTTATTTTTATAAAACTGTTTTATATATTAACTATTAGGAGCCCAAATTTTTAATAAGTAACAATTGTAGATTATATTCATAATTAAAGTAGGTATATCATTTATCACGCAGAGAGAAAACAAAAATCTACTTTAAATAGCGATAATAGCTTAAACCGTGAAGGAGATTTTAAATTAAACTATTTACGTATTTGTTTAATAGTTATCACATATTAATTTTAGTATATAATTTCGTTTTCTCTAATTTAAGAAAAATGTATCTCTGTTAATTTTTTGTCTCTAAAACCAATAATAGCAACAGTGAAAAAAATGATCAAATATGAAAATATATGGTAGATATCGAAAAAACTATATATTGACGGAATTTAGAAGAAAAAGAAATCCAGTGGGTGCAATAGTGCGATGAAGAAAGTGCAATGAACAAGCAGACGAGGACCTAAACAAGATAGAATTGTAAGAAGTGGGTGGTCAATAAAAAGGAATGGAGAATATGTCAAAGGAGGTCAGAAATCTAAACAAGCTATAGTGCTAAGATGAATATGATAGTAAAGAAGTGGTAAATACCCTTAAACCGGTCCTGCTTATAAAGGATAGCATACACCTACTCGTTTTAAACATTTATTAACACCCGGTTTTGCATACAGGAAAGTTTTTAAAATTTTATATTACTTTAAAAAGTTCAACTTCTAATTATCTTTTAATAACTTGAAACTTTGCATTGTTATTTATTTTTGTTGAGTACTCGACATGTTTCAGAGGTTGGAGCTACGGTGCATTCATTGTTTTATGAATTTTACGAATGCTTACATTAGCATAGAGTATTTGCTGTTTATATTTTTTATTATTTACTTTGATATTATAATGAAACTAATTTTTAATTTTAGACAGATTATTTACTCTGTATATAGAAACTTAAGGGGTTATTTCACCATGAGGTTTTCAATAATTCTATTAATTACGCTTTTAGGTAAATTAGGAGTTTATTCATCTAAATATTAGCTGAGTTATAGTATTTTTGAAGTCACGATAGTATATATACTTTCTTTTGTTTTCTTGAAATTACATATTGTAAACTAGTGTCCTCGATATATTTAAAACTACTTAACCGATCTAATTGAAATTCACATCATATGTTCTTAAATACCAAACAAGTCACCCCCAGAAAATCAACATCAAAATAACCAACATCACCAAAGTGTATTTTTATAGAAACCAGCCCTAAATATAACAAATGAATAATAAATAATGTTCCCTTGTTAAAAGTGTCTTTTAAATACGTACATTTGATTGTGAATTATTATAATGTTCAAAGTTTGAACTGGTTTTAATTCTGGTGTTTTGCACTTAAGCAACTTTATGACCAAAGTTTTTGAAAGCTTCCCAATGCTTTCACGCTTAGCTTAGCCATAAGTAAAAGCTTTACGTTTTAAGGCAGAACCAAATAATACCTATTTAGATATGTAAAATTTTCATGAGATTTCTTGAAATAAACAAAACATTTCTGAAATAACAAGACAAAGAATTTAACGAGGCGTTATTCGGCTTATCCGTTGAGGTACTCGTTGTAAGTTAACGGTGGAACCAGGGGCGGATTAGATAAGCTGGGCGTCACAAACGTTCATGAACAACAAATATCAGGCTTAGAAATTGTGCCATGGCATTTAATATGGAAGATTAATATTGGAAAATATCTCTTGGTCTCATTCGCCTGTTGGTAAATACGGCACTGGATGAGAAGCAACGTATAACAGAACAAATAACACGTAGGTTACTTTCAACAAATTCATTTACAAATTCAATTATTGTCAAGTAGTTGTTAAGCTCCAATGTTTGAATGTGTTAGATCGATGTTCTTAAGTATATGGCTATGTGTGTGGGTGAGCACTCGTATGTGTGTGTTGAACAATCAAATAACTCACTAAAGGTGGAAATTTAATTGTATTTCAAAGCAATGTAACATGTTCACGAGTGTTTTGTCTTCAGTTTCAATGAACATTTCCCTTGAAATTTAGAATTATTTTTAAATCCAACGTGACTATAATTTGAAATATCAAAGAGCTTAAAAGTTAAGCTTTTGTATAATACACAGTTATTTATGTTTACTAAAAGCACATTGCGAGGTGTATTGACTTATTATATGTAAGACAAAGTACATACCTCAATCACCTTATTCTATTATTTCCCGTTCAAAACGAAATTAATACTAGAGAACCAAAAATTAATTAATTTGGAGAAGGGAGATAAACAAATACTTACAAGATCTAACTTGTCACAGTTATAAGACGTTTTCAAACAACCCGATCAGATCTTCAATCAGATTCCTCTCTTCAGATTTCATACATACACTGTTACCGTGGTCATACCAGTTCTCTATTTAATTTAAGTTGCGATTTCATTTATGGGACTATAAAACTACAGAAATATGTACCAGAAAAGAGACAATATATTATCCAAGAATTCCAAATCAACAATAATTCGACTACATAAATTCAATTCAAAATCAAAGTCTGAAGTCTATTAATTTGTCCTATTCAAAATTAATGAAATTAATAACACATAAATAATACCTATATAGTTTTTTTATTTCTTTACTTGCTTTAAACATATAGCAAATTTCATTTTAGTACATATATTTTGCAGTATGAAAACTGCGGCTATACGTTTTCATTAATAAAAATTTACCGTGTGAACATTCCGCTAATTATATACGTTTAAAATCGAATACTGTAAAAAACGTGCAGTTTAATGTTATGTGAATCCAGCCTAAGTTGCCGTCCTTCTGTTTCATATGATATAAGCAATTATACCAAGAACATTATTGCCAGAATTATGAAAAAATGAATATATTTTGCATCGGGACAACGAGACTACCCAGTAAACATTTTGGAGTAACTTTGACATCATATTGGAGATGCGTATAATTTTTTTGTCATGAAAGAGTTCATTTATAGTTAACCTTCTCACAATCGTTCATATGAAATGTCTATTTTATCGGCTACAGATGACGGAACCACTCCACCTGTCGGAATACAAATGAAAATAAAGTTGTTGCGAACTATAATTGAAGTGAAATAGTGAGGGAAACGTCACAAAAAGGGACACTTCACCAAATGTTTACTGGGAACTCATAATGTCTTTTAATGTGAAGTGACTGATAGATTAGGGGAAGTTATTCCTTGTTCAACCCTTACTCTATGAACGCATTACAGCTAATTCTCTGAATTTATTAAATAGAAACAATACCTACAGACAAAATATCATTTTCATTGTCTAGGACATGTATGTACCATAAATAAAATAAACTACATTATTTTTGTTCATTTTTGAGATATCAGTTTCGCTTACTTCTAAAACCCAGTACAGACAACCCAATACAAAAGTAAATGTATCTGGTTCGACGATGGTGTGATTTTTGATAGACCTATTGGATTCTGTTCACTATAAATCCAATTGCGACTTATTCGTATTTACTCTGTAACTATGGTAACGTATAACAAAATCCTTCTGGCTGTCTCTAATTGTACATTAGATCCATGCGAGATCACGAACAGAAAACAGAACGACGTATCGTAACGTATTCGAAGCGATGTAACGAAAAGACGAAAAGGTCACTTCTCTATTTATTTATTTGTTTTGTTTGGTCAACGTTTCGTATTTACTAAGCAGTCTATAATGAAGGGTTGCTTTTCTGAGGGTATAGGGAATAAAGCACTAAAATATTGTTACTTTGGCTTACTTGTTAATGAATTAGTTAAGTTTGCTATTTGATTTTTTATAGGATTAACCACAGTGCCGTTAGAACTCGACTAATTAAGTAGATTCCTATTTTTGTGGTTTGAAACTTTACTTAGAAGTAGTATTTTAGTGGTCGATTTTTCAATTGTTGATTGAAATTGATGTTAATAAATGTGTATTGGTGTGTCTATTTTATTAAATATCTAAATATTGACGGAGTTATAGCAATTAAAAGTTTGAATTGTAGTTTTAGCGCTAGAAATGGTCGGCCATATTAGTATGACGTGAAATGCATTTTAACGTCAGTTATTTGTTGAGTAGGTCAGTACTGTACTGTAATGTTATGTAGCTGTTGGTAGTCAAATAATCAAGTCAAATCAAAGAATAATAAGTTTTTATTTTATTTAACCCTGCTAAAGGCAGACATAGTATAGGAATTTGATTGTTCCTTGAAATAGCTGTAAATAATATTTGATATTTTGATATATAAATACATATAGCAGAGATTTATGAGCTGTAAGGTTGGTAACCTTACACAAGGATTGTGATATCACATGCACTTGGAATGTGTACAACGTTAAATCCCTTTAATAATTAAAGAGACAAAATGACTTTTTTAATTGTTAATATTTCTTAATATATAAGGAGTTATTAAAAAATAATTGAACATTGGAGGTTCTAGTAACCATCAATATATAGTACACTTTTATAGAAATTAAGACATAGGACACAAGCCCATTATCAGTAAATAATAATTGTTAGTTGATAAGATGGCGGAGGAAACCATTTGAGTTTAACGCTAGCGGCTCCCGTTTAGATTGTGATCGTGGTGATTTATTAATGAGGATAATTCCGATGACATTTTACCTCTGGTGCCAACGGTGATCAGTGTTCGGTTCACTACCATACTTCATTTCATTATTAGTTTGGGATCTTTTAACCCAGAGCTCATACGTTTAGTTCCATCTTGCTCATACACATGCAGATGCAAATTCTGCACAAACTTCGCGAGTTTAGGGTCTATAATGACTGGCATCGCACACCTCTAGTAGTGGAGGAAAATCAACCATAATTTACTGCAGAAAGTTTAGTGTATTTCGTTTGTAAAAAGGACTTCGTAAAAATTGTTTTGAGTATACTACTGCGCAAAAGGATAGATTTGCTTTTCATAAATAGTTCACAAAACGTTGAATATTACGTAAAATCGTTACGTCATCGTAAATAAACGTAGCTGTGTGTATCGAGTCATAATAAATCTCTTTAATTCGCTTTGCTATTTACTAAAATCTTTCCACGAATTAAGAATGGAATTTTGTTCTAATAATTCTTACTTTGAGTTGTCTTGTCGGGTTGTAAATGTCGGGTGTATTAGGCCAGCTTTAAAAGTGTTGTGGTTTACATAGGTAAAGCAGACGCCTAATAATGTAATTACGTTCTACGGGTTCAGCAAAATACCACATAAAACAATACAACAGAGCAAGGGCTGACTTTCGAAAGAACGAATGTAAAATTTCCCGTTAGCATTACAAAGATAACTACGAGTAACAATACCATTTTTGTTGTTTTAGGCGTAATTAAGTGCTAAGATTTATGAATTACTGTATACACATTAGAACGGAATAGAACGCGCCACTTTACAAAGGAAACAACCCATTTGATCACCCCATTAGACCCTCAGATGACAGTTGAACCATTTCTGTTGACAATGAACCGTACTATAATGCGGTGTTGGTAGAAAATAACCCGGTCTCCAGGGTGAAGGCAGGGCCGAAACATACACTGACATTATTTGTTTAGGGAAGATTTGCAACCCGACGACAACGGCGACGGTGACGCTTGTTTAATTAACTCCAATAGAACGACCAGTGACCTAAGTATTGAGTACGGGATTAGCCAAATGGGGTAAAATACTCAGAATGGGGTTAAAATTTAAATATTAGGAGCGCTAAGAGCTGAAATTAAACACTCTGTACCTTTTAACGCCAATGATAAATTAGTTAGTTGCAAAAGAAATTTCTTTTTAAAGAGTTATTTGTATTTACCGTAAATTTTTTAACCCAACGTTTAAACATTTAATTAAATACAAAACACATTAAAAATCTTGTAATAATATTTTAGTTTTTTTTATGTATGTAAAATTATGTAATGTTGCATACAAATTCACGTAACGGTTTATCTGATCAGGTATACTTATCAGATATACCGAAACTCTACAACCTGTTAAACTGTAAACCTGTTAATATTCTCAGTTTTATCCATGGCAACGACAACACGTTAGCAACTTTTTTTTAATTCAAGTTACCTGTAAAAGTAAGGATAACTGAATTTTTTTCAGATACACGTCAGGTTTACCTGTACAAGTTATCTCTTTAGGTGGGACTGTCAGATAAACCGTTACATGTATACCAAGCATACGAGTTAATCCAAAGCTGATCATTAGATTATCATTCATAATTATTGAAATATAAATACTACAAATTTTATGCTTCTTTAAGTCATTTTATATCATACCATAGCAGCGCCCTGACTTTTGCACCTTCATCCCCCAAATCTGCCCCTGATCGTAGATCGCAGCAGTATAGGAGTATGACCCGAAAACAACGTAAACTAGGTTAGCCAACATTAATATTTATGCAAATTACATGTTTTGAACTAAAACTAAAGGGACGGATACCGTAAAGTCTAAAGTGGTGTACTGGTGTACTGCAGGAGGCGTAGACCAACGAAGGCGCAGGCGAAGGCGAAGGCAAACGTGTCGGTGCTGGTCTGGGAACGGGAGACGATTAATACAATCGACGATTTGTACTTCAGGGCTTTTGAGCAGTGAACTCCCGACAACACCATCCCTCACTCCCACTCACCACTCCTCTCTCTCTCTCTCTTCCACACTCTTTGGTGTCCTGCATTACTTAATTACATGATATTACATTTAAATAATGGAATAGAGGAAAATATTACATGTTGTATTTAATGAATTTATATGTAGAAAGCAATATGAACGCGCGTTATCACTCTATTAACTAGAGTCCTCGCGTAATAGGCTATCTTAGAACGTCCCATTAACGTTATTACGAATACATGGCAGACTTTAGTTGGATTGTTCTAGAACTCTGTTTCAGTAAAACATTATTTCTTTCTAATAACTTCTTTAATTTAACGTTATCTTATCCGATTCAATTATTTTACTTATTAATCCTTCCTAGTTCATTATTTTGACTTTTGACATTGTATGAATATCAATATCTTGCTTTTATTTTTAATTAATGTTAGAATTAAGATTTCTTTGTTTTAATTCATTTATATTTTATGCCTATTTGTTTTTATGTACACTGCTCTCTGTGGGCAAAACATAATATTTCTTATGTAAACATCCATTGTTTTACGATTCACTTCTCTAGGCTTCGACACTACGCATTTGGTACTAATTCGTGCTTATCGCTTCAACACTCAAACCTACAGCACGCTTAACCTTTTGGTGCATATACATAAAATAATATATACACATATTATTATTTATAACTTAAACCGCGAGCTACATTTACCTAGTGTCGTAATTAGTATTCTTATTAACTAATATATTTGATAAATTTATATGTAATTCAATAGTGTATCTTTAAAATAAATGTAATCTAAAAAAGTTCTGATGTTTTGCTGTGTCTTTTGATATAAATAAAAAATAGCTAATAATTAGTTAATAGCTAGAAGATCCTTCATAACAAAATTGTGTGCCCACTAAGCTATTGAAAGGAACTGAGCGACATTTGCCGTTCGAGAACTTGGATACCGCCGACAGATCGCAGATACGCCGTAGCAGCTTATAGATCTCTATAAGGTCCAAACTCCACAATTATCATTATAATTTCATATGTTATGTTCATTTCCTACTAATGCATTCCCTGTCAGGACCTAATCGGGTATACGTAGAATCCCCTTCCTATACTAGACAAGTCAAAAACTAGGTCAGATTATTCGAATTTGCATTTAAATAATGAAAAATTTGGCAAACATTGATGAGAACATCATAAATTATCAAGTCACAAAGTCAAAAAAGTAATTTTACAGAGGGGGGGGGGGGGTTATATAGTTCTTTCTCGTCAATGCGTGTAATAACTTTGTCTTCATTTTTGAATATTGATGATAATATTAAAATGTAATTTATGCAGGAATTCGTTACAAAAACGTGATAGTATTTTTAATTTTAACGGATTACTATCCTTGCATATTAAACTACAACAGTATTTTGCACATCTATAACATGCAGCGCCGCTCTTTGATTAACTTCATCAACTAATATTCTCTGTAAGTTAACTACATCAGCGTTTCCTTGTGGGTGATTATTGATATCATTGCTGCAGCTATTCTTCTGGTTAGTTCGTTAGGGATGCAATTAAGAAAAATACGTTTACCCCGTGCAATTAAAGAAGTATTTATTTATTCCATTCGCATAACGATGAATTATTTATCACATCTCTTCATTTATTAAGTAAACTCTTTCGTTTACAAGAACGTCTTGTTATTAGATTTAATTGGTATTTTCTTTAGTTGTTAATTCCATAAAAGTGTGCTACACCTTGCATAGATTGTGATTTGAAATCTGTTAGCGAATTCAAACAATATCTTAATAGGTTTGAACAACTTTACTAAGCACACTATCCAATTATGGAAATATTATTATAGACACCCATTAGTGCTCGTCGAATAAGTACACCGCATTAAAAAAGGAACTCCCAAGTTTAAATTCACTGCATTAAGTAAATATATTTAAGAATTATTTATGCATAACAACACACCACTTCACTACCTTCGTTTTAGGTTGGAAAATAGAGAACTAGACGGCGTAGTAAAGATACTAGGTACAGAAGTACAGCTGAGCTCTACTATGAGTATAAGGCAGTAATGGTGAACCATTTTATTGCACGTACTAAAAATATACAAATAATATCTATGCGAAATAACACTGAGATATTGCTCAGGGCACAGGACAAAAATAATGAAATATTATAATAGAATTAAGGTAGTATAATGAAACTTCTTCAAAATACTGGTGGTAGCTCTGAAGAACGGGTTTAATTAAAACACATTATCTTGTTTTTTATTTAAAGGCATTTCATACATCTTATTCATAGACTTGCATGAGACTTTAGTTTGCATTTCGTTCCAACTCGATATGTAAAATAAATTTAACTTTTGTTTAAAATTTCATAGAGCCAACTCTAACACGCCTATTACAGGTTCACCTTCACTGGTATACGGAAATAAACAGTGCCAGCGGAAACGGGATAACTTGAGTTATATTTCATGTACGGGCGAGTACTTAAGTGGTGCCATAACTCAGTGACGAAACAAGGTATTTTGCGGCCCAAAGCAAACATCTTATTCACCAGTAAGCAACTTTTAAACGCACTCTATCAAGTAAAAAAGAATATGTTAAATTGAATTTAGTTAAAGATTCCGTAAGGTGTATTTTTAAAATAGCTTCTGGGAGTTTAAAATAAAAGTGTGTGCGTTGTTAAGGGTGGATTTCAATGGAGGGTGATTATTCGATTTGGCTTATCGGGGGTGAATTTAATTTATCAACCGTTATTGTTTTGAGTTTAAGTTTTCATTAAACTAGACGGAAAATTTCCGGTGGCTAAATTAAGTATGTTAATTATATATGTTAATAAATTATATTTCTTTAGTTGGTAACACTGATCAGAGATATTACAACTGCGTTCTGGTCAGGTGAGCTCATTGTAGTGTGTGTCAGGGTACCCTCACTTATATGTGGTATCATTGAACTGCACTGAACTTTAGCTCAGTGCACTCCCTTCACCCTTCATTCCCTTCAAATGTTGAGTCGCCGAGCATCTTAGTTCACTATTCCAAAAATGGCGACTTATGGCGCCTAAAGCTACATTGATGAATTGTACACTAAGTGAGGGTACCCTGGTGTGTGTGAACGGCCAACACAGATATTATAATGTGTATGTAATTTACTAAAATAAAAGTCTTTGATTTCAGAAGCAACACTAAGTTTGATTAAAAATTTACAATTCCTAAAATGTCTTAGATATATACTGAACTTATTCCAATGTGACCTTTAGATTAGGAAGTAGGGAACTAAAAAACCTTACAACTTGTACAATGTGGGCACTCAAGACCATATTTACAATTTCGTGTAGGTGTATTAGGAACACATGTTAGTTATCAATAAAGTTGCCTAAATGCGGAATTAATCTATTATCTAATTAGATCCTGTGTGCACAAATTTATTAGTTTCCCTGTTTGCTTTAAAATGACTACTTCCGCTTGCCTTTCATCACGTATGTACACAGTAGTTTTACAAATGAACTCCTTTACTACCATAAGTTAAATTCATTCGCTGGTAGCACCGGAAAATGAATATCTAATTACATAATCCCAGGGTATACTTCAGCTGGTGCTCCTGTTCCTGGTGGTGGTGCTAGTAGGACTGGCACAAGCTTTTTACGTTCTGCAAGTTATATGTTTTTATAACGATACAACGAAACATGTTTTTACTTAGTGTGTAAGTGTTGTATTTGTTTTTGATTAAAACCATGAAAATTCTCTGCGAAATGTATAGGAAAGAAGAGAAGACATATGGTTCTTCGATTTATGTTATAAAAACATTCAATGTTATTAATCTTACTTTATTAATTTATGTGTTAGTACAAAATGGTTTACAGCTTTCATGTAATTTATGGAAGGTTGCAATAAAAACATGCGTACACGTTTTTGTAGTTTTAATGACCATAAATGTGTGTATTGAAAACGTAATTTGATAAGAAGTAGTGGAAGGGTGTACAGAAAAATATGACGAGCCACTAAAGCTGGGAATCTAATGGCGATTGAGCGGCGTAGCTTCGCATTGTACAGAAATTAGAATAGATTAGTTACTAGTGGGATTCCTTACTATAACAAAACTTGGTATTATCAATTTTGTAGTTGACTCAATTCCTTTCTGAAGAAGAAACGTTACCAATTATTGAGGAGATTCTCAACACGGAGGGGCAACGATGACTAGACATTAATGGTATATCCCAGTAAACATTTTGGAGCATTTTGGAGTCACTTTGACATCATATTGGAGATGCGTATGATTTTTTTGTCATGAAAGAGTTCATTTATAGTTCAGTTTCTCACAATCGTTCATATGAAATGTCTGCTTTATCGGCTACAGATGACGGATAAAGTTGATGCGAACTATAATTGAAGTAAAATAGTGATAGAAACGTCACAAAAAGGGACACTTCACCAAATGTTTACTGGGATGTTTAATATGGAGAAGAAAATATTTATTCTTTCTTTTCATATTCCTTTCTACAACTCTATGTCATGCAAAACTCAGGCATGTCCTCATGTCGCAAAGTTCCTCACTTATCGAGCCTATGTCTACTTAAAATATAAGAGCACCTGGCGACATACAAAATTTTCTCGTCTGTGTAAATACTCGTAATATTCGTACACATTGAAAACAATGGATTTATGTATTACAAAACGAACTTTTAAAAAACATCAAATATTTAAATCCAAACCACACGGCTGTATTTGAATGGATGTATAACGAAAGCTGATAATTTACATTTGGATTTAAAAATCAATTTTCGTGGTGACAAAAAACGAAGGAAGTAAATAAGAGCGGTGAGTGTTCGCTAAATATATTCAAAGCGATAATAAACTAAGCAATGTACTGCTGGAGCTGAAGTACTGGAGCAAACACTCTGACTAACATTGGCGCACTCGGAGGGGGGCAAAGGGGACACTTACCCTCTTTGAAGAAACCATAGACACCTGCATATGTTGGATCGGTAACCAGCTCAGCAAACGTGTTTGATCGCTTATAGTACACAGTGGCGGCCTTAGCCATTGCGAGGCCCCGAGGTAGCAGATATTTGCGAGGCCCCGGGGTGGAAGATCTTTGGGAGGCACTTGTTCTTTGTATAATTTATGTAAATTGTAAGTAAATATTTTTGATAATAATTGACGAGAAGAAAAAGTTTATATTGGAAGTTTTATAAAAGTTAACAAGCACAAAAACGACAAATATTAATGATGTTAAACTAAGGTACATGAATGCCTTAATAGAAATACGCAGTGATTCTAGTGGCATTTCTGAAGAGGGAGGCGCGAGATTCATATATATTTATGGTAATGAATTTTTGTACTTGGGTTGTTGCGCAAGAATGCGATGCACCTACAAGAGCGAGGCTCTGGGCGGTTGCCCTTCTTGCCACCCCCAAAGGCCGCCTCTGATAGTACATATATGTATGGACAAATATCAGTATGTTCAGAGAGCAGAAGCCACTTTAGGCAACTAAACGAAATCAACTCTTCCGATGATGAAAAATACGCAAATGCCAAAATGGAATTCCTAATTCTTAATATCAATTAGTTCTACATTAAAACAAAATATTATTTTATAATTTTTTCAAACAAATTTAAAATTTAGTTTCTTTGTTTCTGTTAAAAATGATTTTAACTGACATGGGAAGCTTTGGATATTTCCGTCTTAGGTTATGTAAGCCACATATTGTTTGGTCGTATATTGAAAACCGCGAACAAGCTCAGATTATAGTCGAGCCCAACAGGGGTCTGACATTTTGCTAAAAAATCATTTGCGGATTTTACACATAGATTCTGGGTATCGAATTTTCTAGGACGCCCATGCCGTCTTTCCTAGGTCAGGACTAAGACAAAGGGATTACGATTACTTGTTTTGCTTGTTGAGTGAGTGCATGATAACGGCGCGGCCCCACAATATGGCGATGCCCGGAGATGCTGGAAATGCAGTTTGTTATCGCAGATCTCAAGCACCATTATGTTGTCTTGAGAACTACCAAGAATATACCATGTGCATAATACCTGTTTATTTGCTGTAAATCTTTATGCAAATGCAAGAACACGGATGAAATATTCGTAGCTTCTTTACAACCGTGTTTAAATTTAATATCTTTTTCGTTGTCTCATTTCTATTCATTGTATGTATTGCAAAGTGATCGCAAAGTGACTTACTTTTTGTCGCAGAGATCCGAATAATCTTGGATGCATGCATATTCGTTAATCACAGTGTCAATGCTGTCATTTATTTCATTGGTGGCGAAACAGTGAGAGCTTTAGTACCTCTTTTTTATCCTAGTGATGCTATGAGTTTTAATTAAATATATAAACTAATTATTACATAGTTAAGAAGACTTTTCAAATTAAAAATTGTTTTATTCTTTAATTAGGGAAAGAAATTAATTTTTCGCATGATAATACTAAGTACATTTTAATTAAAAAATATAAATGTAATATTTTTTAATTTTTAATTTATTTTAAATTTCCGTTCATGCCATTTCTAGTTAGCATAATCTGTGTTATTTCCTCTTGAGGACACGGAGTCTTTTTAAGGACTTTGATGTTTCAAGGATGTTAATATCCTAAACCCCACCCCTGCATTTGGTATGTTGTCTGTCTGACTGCTCTTAGTTTGCTTGAGCATCACTCAAATACAACTGAACTGATTTCTAGCGGAGGAAATTCAACGAATATTTTAAGTCCTGTACATTTCAGGACTGAGGTTTAAATACCTAAATATGTACTAATATAGAATACTAACATTTTATGGGTTCGTCATTTGTAGAACGATGTACATTTCTTAGCACAGATCGATAAATAATAAACAAGAAGAAGTGGCACTCAATGCTCAGATCTGCGTTGGCCTAATAGTCCAAAGTAATTAGAATTTAACTACAAAATGATTAATTTCAATGGTTTTTTTGTTGTTCTTGTCCATTGTAATGTTCTAAAGATGAAAGTAGATGAAAGCTTTTAACCGATATATTGGTTGTATAATATTTACAGCGCTAAAAACAGGTGCAATTTTTTTGATATTTTGATATCGACAAGAAGGGTAATATTTTATAATTAAATTGTACAAATCAATGGGCTTGTGTCCTATGTCTTAATTTCTATAAAAGTGTTTCTAGATTAATTATGTACTGACTAAAAAAAAATATTTTATAAACAAAATATAAAATATTTTTAATTTATTCAAATTCATAATTTGTTCAAAACTTATTTTTGCGGGTCCAACTCATTTAAAGTCAGTGGAAGAAAGCTTAAAATGTAGATACGTTATTCATCTAACTAATTGCTGCTTCAAATTTTGATTCGCGTTTATAGTTACTTACATAAAACGATTTAAACATAAAAAACAAGGTTTTTTTGATAATATTTTACCTGCTGTATAGTATCGCCATCTATATTTCTCGAATCAAAAATAGCCAAGTATCGAAAATAACTTAAGATTAATTTTATACAGGTGATCTATACTTTGGCAATGATTACTTTTGATTCTGATTATTATGATCTTTTACTCTATATTTTTCTTTAAACCCATACACAAGTTCACAAAGTGCGTAAACAAAGTTTGAGAACCATTTATCTTGTAAGAAAAATAAACCCTTGTTAAAATATTTTCTGTAGGTTGTTGTTTACAAGAAAAATAAACATACTCTCAGTTATTTAGACAACAAAGTTAATGAGATACTGGAAAGTACTGTATTAATGATACAATATAATTTCATAATTAATGAACATATTTTTCTAAACAACAATACTATTAGGGAGGAACCAGCGTTTAATTTTATGGGGTTGTTTTTTTCAACGTGTAACCTTAACATGGTACATGGTATATGCCATACGGTATGGTATGGTAGGCTTTATAATCCATACCTCCATTAAACTTTTTTTTTTAAACTCGTTCGGTATTTTTTTGTCCTTTGTGTATAACATGAAGGCATGCCAGAAATGTTAGGCAAACATCGTTACAGTATCTGCTACACCCCCCACCTTGTACTCGTTGGTCCCATATTTTGTGGGATGGTGGGAGATGTCCTCCACATTCAACGAGGAATGTGCCTCAACATTTGGAGTTTCACTGCTTCTGTGCTTAACAAAGCACTAAGGGTAGGTTTGGAAGAAAGGAGAAAATGAGATAGTCAACATAGTAACTTTACTTATATTGCTAAAGATGTATATTGAATTTCTCTAAGGAACAATATGTGTTTATAACAGTATATGTTGATTCCGACAGTTTCCTATAAAATTTTATTAAGAGTTAGGTTAGAATCTTTGCTTAGCTAAAACAATTATTAATTAAATCGGAATAAGGTCTAAGTATTGCTATTTCAAAGTCAAGTACTTCAATTTATTATGAGAGAAGAGAAGATTACCAAGAACCATTGGAGAAAAGAAAACAATAGGATTTCCAGTGGGACAGATGTCGGGCAAGGGTTTCGTTGCAAATAGCAAAGACGTGCCAAAGGCTACGTTCAAATAACGCTTGGAGGTGTCACCACTTGACTGGGATAACCAGATAAACATAAAATATAAGCATTACATAATAGTAAAATATTACGTGATGGAATTGATTCAATTGATTGTGTATATTATTCATTAATCAATTGATGTTAATTAGAACAAAAAGTGATTTATTTTTTAAAAATTATTTGTGTTAAGGTGAAACATTACTTCGTGGTTCTATAGTTAGATATAGATGGTAACAATGTTTTAAAATGACAATCGATTTGCTAAGTTTAGTTCTCTATAACTGTATTAGTTATCTACCTAAGCACTAATACAGTTTTCTAAATTTTAGTTAATGATATAAATAATACTCTTTTTAATTATTAAATGAATTATTAACTTATTTCTCATTTCAAAAAAGCCAAAGAAAAAATATGTGCATGTTCCTTATTATTGAACAACCATACGCACCCTTAAATAAAATACTTGTTATACATTCAATTTTTACTACTAAAACATTTTTTTTATTAAAGATTTTACATATATTTTACATAACAATTTTTATAAACGAATTTAAGAAAATAATCCGAAAAAGACATAAAAAATATCTTATGTAAAGATGTTTTACAATAATATAATGAAATAAAATATAATTAACATAAATTATTACATGTTTTTTTGTGTATCGTATTATATAATATAGGTATATTTTATGTAAAATATATTTCAGATACATAACTGTGTGTTGTGTTTATACAGATAATTAAATTATTCTACCTTAATGTTCAAAGCCATGTAGGAGTATTTCGGATGATCTCTCCCTGAAGAGGGAAGATAAAGATAAAGAGTATAAACAGAAACCAATAGAAAACTTCTCAAACGTAGAAATTATTGAACTGGAATAGAAGTTTTTTGATTGTTCATCCCAATACAGATGCCAAAACAAAAAAAAGTTCTTAGCTCTTAACGAAAATATCAAAAACTGGTACAAAAAAATGTTATAAAAGATGTTGAAATAAAAAATATAATAACTCCCACACTTTTATGGGGAATCACATTGTTGTTAAGTTAATATAAAAACGTTAATATGTAATTAATATCTTTGTGGTACACTGTTAAATTTAATTGGTAAAAGTACACTCTTAAAATATAAACTTATTTATATGTAATTTTTCGAAAACATAGAAGTTAAGGCTACTGTTCACGACAGCTTCATTTGTAGGTTGCATGCAAGCTGCAAATGAAGCCAGACGTACTCTGCATCCCACTTCTGATGACATAACGTTATACAAGATGCAAATAGGATCATTTCTCTGAAGTTTACCATTGAGAAAGCACGTTTTTCATTGGGAAAATGTCAAGTGATGAAGAAGATGTGATTAAATATAAATAAAATGTATGACAAACCCTTAGAAATGTTACCAGTCATATAAAAATTGGAATTTAACCAGAAAATATAGCAAAACTCATTTTCAAAACTTATTTTTGCGGTTCCAACTCATTAAAAGTCAGTGGAAGAAAGCTTAAAATGTAGATACGTTATTCATCTAACTAATTGCAGCTTAGATTTTGATTCGCGTTTATAGTTACTTACATAAAACGATTTAAACATAAAAAAAACATGTTTTTTGATAATATTTAACCTACTGTATAGTATCGCCATCTATATTTCGCGATCAAAAATGGTCAAGTATCGTTTTACATTAACCGCAGATTGTTTGTTGCTGCAAGAAAGTCATCAGAGGATTATACAGTATTTCAATCAGTATACCGAATGACTATTGACTTGACTTGACTTAAGTAAATACGGTTTATATCATGGGACCGAAACTGTCGCTTCCCCACTTTATATTTAAACTGCGTGTGCTACCTTTTTGTGGTGGCCCGTCGAAATATCAAACAATTCATTATGTTAAAGGTCTACCTTATATAAATGACAAAGTAAAATGTTTGATGTGACCACCAATGTGACAACCGTTGGAACGATGTCAACGTCAATAATGTTGAACCAGTGGGGACGCTGCGTAACTTGAAACACAATTATCTTGCCTTATGGGATAGTTTGTACGTAAACCACTGAGCCATGCAATCCTCAATGAATAGCTGGCGTGATAAATTACTGAATGACAATTTAGCAATCATTACATATGCTATGCGTATGTAAATAGCCAATCTATGTGTGTATGTTTGTACGATGTGCGTATTTGAACCCTCCAACACATATATATGTATATAAAGTGTAATTCAAGCAGAACAATGTATGAATATGTGGCTGTGTGTGTGTGTGTGTGTATTTATTTACGTTCAATTTACATTATATTACATTTCGTTTCCAATTTATATCTATAGAACTGATCTCGTTTCATTCGCTATATTTTGATAAAATACTTTATTGTTACATTTAATAGGGATTTTGTGTTATGTTTGGATTCAGCTGTAGGCAATTTAATCAGGCAATGCTATTTTTCTTTCATTATATATATATATATATATATATATATATATATATATATATATATATATAATATATATATAATGAAAGATATATATATATATATATATATATATATATATATATATATATATATATATATATATATATGTGTCTGTTTGTATATATGAAAGAACTGATAGAAAGCATTTCACCGAGGACCAGTTATATTTTTTGGGTTTGGTTACCACAAAAGTTTAATTTGTTATGTGGTCAGAATTATAAAACATATTCCTCATCCTCGTTTTACACGAATTCGAATTAACACGGTTCACAATGAAAAACAAGTAGTCTTGTTTACACGAATTATTTGTTTAAACACGAATTCCAAAGTAATTTTACTTACGCCTTATAAAACGTCTTACAAAAATGTTTCTATATTCTAGTCAGTTATAGTTATTAACGTATAATAATAAACATTAAATTATATTTGTTTCGGGATATTTGTTCAGAATTAGGTTTCATTTGTTGTCTGGAATGGTTAATAATGATAATTTAACAAAATATCGTAAAGAAAAGCGAATATTTTTGTGGAATCGATGTTATTAATAAAAGTAATTTAAGTGAAATCAGTAATAAACATGCGTAAAAATTAACTTTTTATTTCTAGCTTTTTATGCAAGTATTTATAAACTAAAACATTGTTAAAAGTGATAAAGTAGACAAAACTGAAGACATTTCTTTAGATGTCATCAAATTTTAAAAAGAAAAATGCGTCGCCATTAACGAGATCATGTAAATCAACCTCAAAGCAGAATCGTTAATATTCTCCTTAAGATCCTGTTGTCATTTTCTTCAAACAAATATTTTTAATATAATAATTTCTTTGAAATATTTAAACTTTGACATTTACAAGATTATTATTTTAGCCAGGAACAAAAATATAATTCAGAAATAAATTACAAACCTTTCAAACAATTATTTGTATTATTACATCTTTGAACCGAAAGTAAATTACCTGGGGCTCATTATTTAGATTCAATATTCATTATAACTAAATAAATAAACGTAATTTGATTAATTTTAATTTAATTAATTCGCAAACCTAATTTAAATTATTTACTAAAGTAAAAGAAATAACGTAGTGATATGTAAAGTTATGTAATTTAAACAATTAGATTAAACAGGATGGAGGATATGTCAAAGTTCAACTGAACTATGTTTGAAACAGTGACGTCGAACCGAAGGGTCCTAATAAACGAAATACGAAAACGAAATAAAGCTACAGGAATATATATAACTAGTATTTAAACCCAATCGTTAATATACGTAAATAAGATTTTTCCCGTTCCGACTCTGGAAAGCTTATGTTAGTTTGAATTAAAATACCTTCTAGATTTTTAAATTACAAGTCTTGATAAATAATCCATGGAGTGAGTAAAAGAGAAACACATAAAGTAAAAAAGTGAAAGCATTAGATCTTTGCTATACATCAATTTTGAATGTATTCTTAATGTATTCGAAAAGCTGCCATGTTTTATAAAAAATGTCGTAACATCAATCTTATTACAGTAAAAGTAATACTGTATAATCTTAAAAAATTGAGCATGAAAAAACTTTCACGGTGTAATTATGTAAAGCGTATTAATTCTATAATTCTTCTTTGACAACGGAAATACGAGAGCTGGTAGCGTCTTGTGAATTATTGCAAATAAAATAACTTAACGAAAGTTAAGAAAATGAAATCGTCTTAGACCGTGTTCATATATACTGTTTGACGATTATTCGAGCTCGAATACCAACGGAACATTCGTCTAAACTTTTAACATATTCATTTAAATGAGGAAAGGGGGTGGTAATGTCAAATCGATACAAAAAAAACATATTTTCGATAATGCTTTTTGACGACACAGTTAATATATAATTATTTCTATAATTACTACATGATAAAATAACATTTAGAGAATACGTTGTGAAATTTTCATAAATAAATATCAAGAAATGAGGCATTGACAGCGAATCTCCGCTGACGTCACAAAAAAAGGTAACATTGCGGTGCCACTCATAACTCATCACTGGATTATTTGAAATCAAAAAATCAAAATGATTTCGTTAGTTGATAATTTTCTGCAAGTAACCCTAACGAGTTTTTTTATTATTGATTTTTCAATTTTTTGCAGCACTTAGTTAAAGTCAAAATATCGATGTTTCATGAAAGAAATTAGAAACTTTGTTAATTTAAAATACTTTAAAATTACAAAAAAACTCTACCAGCACTACCTCGGCACTTATGTAAGAAAGAGTATGCAAAATTTCAAAAGGATCGGTGCAGTAGATTTTTAGTTAGAAAGAACACCGACTCTGAAAAAGCTAACTGAAGACTATAAACAGAGAAAGCCTGAAAAACCTTATTACCTTTATCAATAAATCTAATTTAGTTTCTATATTTTATATACGCATACTCGTATTTATAAATTTTGTATTACAAATGTTTATGAATGTATATTTTCTTACACTCAAATATTTAAAAAAAAATGAGTTACGTTATTACAGTTACTTGTTTACTATATTATTATTATTATTTATATATTAATTGTGTGTGCCTTTCGGCTTTACAATCTACAGTATTTCTAATACATTTCATTCCTATATACATTCCAAACTTAAAACTAAACTTAAAATAAACTTAAAATCTTCTCGACTTTTACTAATTCCAAAAGTGCTTTCTGCTTCTTCTTCTTTTGACCCTCTCTATTATTCTCCTGTTTTTCCTTTCCTTCTTACTATTTCCGCCATCCACCTCTTTCCTTCACTGCCTCCCTTTAATAGCTGTCCAATATTCCTTTCGCTTGCTACTTTTTCCTTACACTCAAACTTAATGTGCTCCAGTGTTTCGTCCTCCGCTCCACACATTCTACACTTTCTTTCCTCATTCTTTTCTTAGTATCTGTTTCCTTTTTCCTCATTTCCCAATCTAAACCTTGCTGTTCTTCTTATGTGTTTTATGTCTTTTTCTATAAGGTACTGAGGCACATTATTTTCCCATAACCTCTTATATCTTTTATTGTAGTTACTTTTTTCTATATTTCCCATTCTCTCCTGCTGTTGTGTCTCCTTATCCCTTCTCCTTAGCTCTTCTGCCACACTTGCGCCACCTTCTCTTCTCCTCTCTGCCTCCTCGATCGCCATTCCATTCCTTTCAAAGTATTCTTTTCTCTTTTTTGGACCTCCTCCCCCTCCATTCTTTATGTTATCCTCTCTTATTTTCTTTAAAATTTTTTTTTTTTTTTTGCTTTCCGCTCTGTTCAATTTCTCCTCGTATTTTACCGCTCTTTCCCCTGTTTTAATTCGTATCTTATCCCTCTTTAGCTCCTCCATCACCATGTTTCAACCATCAACTTGTTTACTATATAAAAATATTTGGTAAAACTTGTTAATTATGGGTAATTCTGTTATGCTAATTCTAACTCTGGGTAATATTCTGATTCGTACCGAACGATACCTCGAACACGGCTGAAGCAAATATTCGGACGCTTTGATCTGTTTTATTTACCGGGAATTAACTGAAAATGCTCACTTTCTGTACGGACTTCAAATGTTTGTCGAATGGGCACTTTGTTTCCACCCATGCATGATTTTGAAGTGTGTACGGTTCTTAATATCCACCCACACGTATGTCAATTAAGCTTTAAAATAAAATCTTTTCGTTTAGCTTTTAAAAGCTTCCAATTAATAGATGTATACATAATGTATATAGCGTATACATATATACTCATACATATATAACCAGAATGCCTTGCGGCAAAATACAATTACTTTAATCCCAGTTTCTAAATATTTAAATTCTTGATCTAAAATGTTGATTACTGAAAATCTTAAGATCTATGATAAGGGATGAAGGGATGAAACTCCTACGTTACCCTTCCCTAACCTACTCTACTCCACCCCACCCAATTCTACCCAATTCAATATTGTATTATTTGCTTCTTACATTGAAAGTAACCCTTAGGTGGTTGCTTTTCTTTCTTTCAGTAATTTTTAAATTTCTATATAGGTATACTTCCCTTCCGACAGAAATATATTTAACCAAACAACCAGCCCTTGGGGTATATTTATAAACAATGCTTGTATATATAGTATAGTATAGCGCATAGTACATTTATTTAGGGAAAATGAAAATATTTTTTTATAAAGGATATTTTTGAATGTGATTTGACTTGAAATTTCAGATTGAGTGCACAGATAATTGTAGGAATTTTATATCAGATACAATATAGAATATTCTTATTTAAAAATATTTCCAAATAAATAATAAAAATGTTATTGTTTACTTTTAACAATATCAATAACAAAAAGAAATGAATTTTGACATTATTTACGACTAGATATACTTTTAACATAACTATAATTATTTTGTTTTTCTTTTCAATTAATCTATCAGTTATGAAACTGTCAAGGTTATATTTATACACAACACAAATTATATTTAAATCTAAAAACAAACCAATGTTCTAGACAACAACAAAGCTTCTACAATGATCAGATTATAAAATGTTATAATTGGAATTACAATGTCAAAATTTATACTTCATAAATCAGCAACAGAAGAGTACATCAGATATCATTATCAAAAAAAAAAAACAAAAACAGAAAAAAACATTTGTTGAGTTTAAAATGTTATTTTTTGTCTGAGTTTAAACATCGCTGTCTTTATTTTTAGCAGACAGTTTTAATTGCTTCAAATGTATGGAAAATAAAACATGTTCAAATTATCCGGAATTAAATGGGGCACATATGAATAACAAATAACAAGGTGTCAGCAGTGGCGGATTTCAACTCTGGACTTACTAGGCAGACATAAGTTTATTTTTAAATGTTTCGTGAATTGTTATAAAGCTAAAAGGCATAATCAATTAGAAATATACAAATAGATTTAAACATGTCATTCCAAGCCGTTAGCCTCACATTGTGGGTACCGTCGGATGGAGCTGCCCACAAGATAGTAAAAGTTGAACTACAAAATAAATTTAATCTAAATTATAAATTAAAATAAATTTTTATTTTAGCATTTGCTTTCAAAGAGATTAACTTCATTGCTGGGACGGATTTGATAAACTGGCTCTTCAATAATAAAATCATCATTAATAAAAATCATACACTATGCATAATTAAAATTGTAATCAAATATCTGTACCTGCATAACAATTAAAAATTAAAACAAATAGAATATACATTTTAAATGTTATAAACTGTAATTTATTTAAAGTGTATAAAATAATAAATATATTGAAACGTAAAATGAAATGACGTAAAACGATCAAAAATCAATAAATGTAATTAAACCTCTTTTACACGCAAAAACAATAATTATATTCGAAATATTCTATTTCTTCTTATTCTTTTGTATATATTGAAGACAGTAGATAAAATCCAAGATTTCAAATTCAAAAGACTTTTCTATGATCTTAAATCTATGAATTTTCTTGATTATTATGATTTAAGCATGCCTAATGCGGCACTGGTTGTTAACATATAGTACAACAACATATGAGCATTACGTAGTTACAGCGGGTGGTCTAGAAAAGACCGGATGAACACTAATTAACAACCTGATGTTGTAATATAATGAAATCAACCCCTAGCAAACTAGATTATAACAACAAAAGAATTTTATCAGATGCAAAACTATAATATTTTTAATTAAATATTTCGTATAACGATCCTAATATTCTGATGTGTTGTATTATTCTTAACAAAGAGCATTTAAAAACTTCCCCTTTACAAATAATCATCCCTTAGTGCTTAGTGTATGCAAAGTGACGTTAATTACTAAAATACCTTCACGAGAAGCATCTTCAAAAGCAAATAAATTATATAAACATCATACGATGCGAAAAGGTTTTGTGTGGTTTGTGTATTTAAAGGCATGGGCGTAGAGTAACAAGGGAGGCTTCATTATAATCAAAAACTATCCGGCTTTCGAAGGACCATTGTTTTTCATATGATTTTTAGATAGGACCAACCTTCGAACGAGGTGAGAAAATAGCTTTGTAAGATTGTAGTAGGTACGCCAGTGTGTTCTTAGTCTTATTATAAAGTAAACCAAGAATACTCGTACTGTGCAACCTATACCATTAATATTGTTGTGAATTATCATCAAAACAAAGTACAAAGAACAAAAAATACAAGCTCAAAGAAGTGCTTCCTGATATGAACATAACTTGAACGAACACAGTGAACGATCCAACGAGATATTTCATGTTGGTTTGTTAATTCTGTAATACGAGCATACAGCGAAGATGGTTTAAAGAGTGGAGGATGGTAAATTAAAAGGAGTGGGGGGGGGGGGTTTAAGTGAAACTTGTATTATCATTTACTTTTATTTATAATCTAGCGCTAATAGAAACGTTGATTAGAGTTGAATGAAATGGTTTTAAGACGGTGGAGTATTGTCTTCAAATTTAAAGGGGTGTTTTGAAATTGAAAAAATCAATATTTGGTGGAAAAAAGGTAGAAAAGCCTTCTATCTCTCTTTCAAACTCTCTCTCCAGCATGGTCATATTCTCGTGTATGAGTGATTTCATATTAATTAACCAAACTTTATATACTGAACTTCATTTCCTGGAATTTCGTAATTTTGTAAAACTAGAACTAGAAAAAACGAGCCTTAACTCATTTTCAAGTAACTTAAATCGTAATAAAGATATTTTGATTAGAGATAAATTGATATTTAGCGTATATATTTCACTATAGATTGTGAACTTCAAAAATTGAAAAAGCAGTGAGCAAAAATTGAAATGGGTGAAATTTTGATTCGGGGGTAGTTTTTGACAAACATTAAACTTGTATTAGTAAGTTGAAATTTGGTATGTAGCCTAACTTTGGTACCTAATTTACAAATTTAATAAAAAGAATAATTTGAAATGAAAAATTGGAAATTAAATATATTCAACAAAATCACTTTGCAACGGGGCGAATGTTAGGGACAGGAAAATAAAATTCTAGCTAATAATTTATAGATCGTTAAGCAGTATGCAGCTAATAGTTCACTAATTGTTTAATTATGTTAATGAAACACTTTACAGTGGGTATTATAAAGTATTTATATATTTCCAAACAGAAGAGAACAATGGTATTACCAGCGCTACATTTTATCTCCTCCATTAAGGTAATTGTGCAAGAGATAATAAAATCTCAAGCATTTAAACTATAAGTAGAAACTTTTGAATAACAAACTCTATCACGTCAAATAAAAACTTCTGTGGTAATAATTTTCCAAATGTAAAATAAAATTAAAAAAAAAAAGAGTTTCAAATAAAAATTTCTTTTACATTGAAGTTAATTAATTTAATTTCAAATGTTTTTTATATTTAAAAAAAGTTTTTTTTCTCTTCTTTTTTTTCCAGTTCCAAAAGTTGAGATCGTGGACGACCGCGGACTCTCTATTCCTTACAAGTTCTACAAGGTAGGAAGCACAATCGAGTTAAAGTGCGTCATCAGTAAGGTCCCTCAGCCCACGACGTACGTGACTTGGAAGCATGGCCAGCGCATGCTCAACTACGACACCAGCAGAGGGGGCATCAGGTACGATCCAACAAATTTATAGAAAATAGTTTTGGTTTTTGTTTTCTGTAGTTCTTCTTTTATTTTCAAATTGCATAACTTCACGATTATGCATTCTTCTTTTCTTCAAGAATTGGATCAAACATTTCTTAAGTTTTTTATGTAAATAAACCTCAGGTGAAATATAAAACTGATTTTCATGACTTGGCTAAGAACTGTCTTAACACAATCCGATTATTTGTTATATACTCATACAATTGTTAGCGTTGTCTCTGTTTGTTCTATGTTGTCAGATATTGTTGTCTCTATCTTTCTACGACAGTTCGGTTCCGTATTTTAGACTTCTTTTACTTTCCTTCAGACAAGAGCTCAGCTAACTTTTTGTAGTATAACCTCAAATTATAAATTATTTGAAAGACTTTTCTCCAAAATATTTGTGTTGACAACGATATTACCCCATCGCAAATCCCCCAAATCCCACCGAATATTGCGCTAAAATACCGGATGCCAAAATTTAGATTCTTTTCCAAATGTTATACTATTTGTATATTATAGTTATATAGTTAAATGCCACTATTTAGAGCTTCACATGCGCGAAAATATAACGGTCGTTACAATAAAATGACTCTGTAGAATTTCTGTGAGTCGTTACACGAATTCTTGGCAAGATTTACAATAGCGAACAGTCCATTTGTTATAAAATACTAACAGAAAACCAGAAATAGAAAATATTACAATCTTTAAAAATAAAATAACCTTTTCACATGTTATACGTGAAGATAGCTATAATGGCGTCTCCCTCCTAATTATTATTCACATCACATAAACAATAATGCACGTGATGTTCTTCTGAACCACGTGAAATATTCTACAGTGTTACCACGTGTAGATAATTGTTGCTTTCTAAGCTTTATGTTTGGTTCACCTTGCCTTGTGGTATGTGTTAAGCATTATGTAATAACAATTATTGTATATTTGGTAGGTTGGCAATACTGAATTCATGTTACACATGTTATTCATCGAAATATTATTCGTCTTGTTGTGCCAAAGGACATAAAATTGTAATTGTTTTGTGAGACTAATAGAAATTACACTAAAACATAAAAAAACAGCTTGCTAAATTATTGAAGCCAACCGAGAAAAATTCATTATCAAAGTATAATTAGAGGATGCCATGATCCTTGAAGCCGTGCTAGATGTAATGGAAAATATTATTCCGTTTTAAGTAGCACTATATAACACGTTAATAACTTAAACATTTTGATATGAATAACTCAATATTATTAAAATAGTATTTTCAATTTATTCCGCGTTCTTAATTAAAGTAATAATTCATTAACAATTCCATTTTAAAAACTTAAACAAATCATTGTTCAGTAGTTAGTTGAACGTTTTCTTATTTCTTTCTTTCTTTCTTTTTATTTTTGCTTTTCTTTTTAAATCAGATGAATATTACGTATTTCATAGAAAATCTTAAGGAAGTTTTAATCAAAAAACTTTTCAAAAACAATGTTGAATCTATTTACTTAACTTTATTAAATTCGATTCAAAGGGTACATAATAACAAACAGGGGCGTGCGACGAAGAAGGCAATCCTCTGGGGAGTCATCTTTCAAACACGCATTTTCAATGAACAGAATGAACTCTGTGATATTGTAAAAAATATATATAAAATAAACTTTTATTTATTTAAAATGCATTAATTAATTTGTGTAATACAAAAAGTAATATAATTTATAACATAGTTTGATAATAATAGCGTGGGGCACACTTGATGATAAAATAGGAAACTTATACTGATAATTTGGACCCTCCGTTTCATTATTAAATTATATGGGTGCATAATACAGAATTGACAAGAATCGATTAATTAATAACAGTATAAACTAGCTCTTGTCTGAAGTACTGCAAAGGGTAGGTGGAGGAGGATAACGTGGAAGGTATCTACACCTAAAAATTTGCTCCTTCAGTAAAATCCTTTACGTACGCCTATGATAACCGCTATTTATTGTACAAATAAACACGAAAGAAAGAAAATTTGATCGATGAATGGAATGTAGCACATTATTTTTATATTTCCTCACTCTTTCGATAGAAAATTAAAATGTATTTTCATTTTTTGATGAATTACTTATTTTATATGGTCTTTCTGTTAATACACCCCTGTATCTAACTAAGGTAAATTTTATGTTGCATATTTATTTTAATATTAAGGGGTAAGTCTTCTGAATAATTTTAATTTTAATTATTTTGATAATTTATTTGAATGTGTGCGTGCGAATTACAAAATTTATCATCATGTTGATGCGGATAGGGTAAATGAAGGGATGTAGGGTGTTTAGAGGGTTGGTTGAAAGCGTTGAGGGGCTAGGGAGGCGGATAGAATATATATGCTGTCATTATTCAAGCACAAGGCGCGTGAGACAAAAAAAATGAATTGTCACGACATTTCCCACATACATAATGCGTAATTTTGAAACTATAAGCAAAAAGAAAAGAAGAAAATATAGAAGTCAACAAGGACCAAGGTTATTTTCTTAGTGCTAATTCTTTAAGCATGCTTTGTCTTTGCTGTTATATTATCATTTGAAGTATTTCTTTAATTGTTTTTAGACACATAGTCTGAAACCGTGTTACTCATTTTAAGCATATCCCCAATGAAAAGGGCAACTTTTTTTGCCAATAACAAAACTACATGATGCAGCTGTGTCTTCTGTTCGATTCATGACCCAGCTATTCCTTTTAAGAGTGTACATAAGCCTTTGAAGTAGCGCTGAAGTAACAAAAACACACATTTCAACACAAAATATTATTGTTTCACGCTGCTCAAAAGACACCGCGTAAACTACCGCGTTATGCGAGTCTGCTACACAAAGTGCATCAGCTTAATTATTATTACAATGCAAAATTAGTGTAATTAGTATTTAATTATTTTCACAAGTCAAGTTTATTTATGATTAAAATTATTACCTACAAAGTGCACGCTAAGTGAATATAATATGATAATGATGTAACAAAAGTAACGCGGTGAATTATAGTGTTTTACAAAGAAACTATATACAGCGCGTATTTACTTGCAAGGAGAAAACTTAATTAATGTTTAAAGGAACACTTCTAATATTCAATTAACAAGAAGTTTCCATATGGTACAGAATACCGTCGTTAAAAAATTAATAAATTCTTGTTAACTAGTTGATAAAGCATTGCGATAAAGATTGTCAACACTGAACAATATAAAATAGGACTAGTTTTGAGTCATCTATTGATGAAAATGTAACGGTCGTTACAATATAATGTCAGATATGTATTAATAGAACAACAAATCAACCATTCCTAACTTAAATATGAAATTACCATTTAAAATTCAATTTCCTGGTACAGTGGAGCACACAGCACTAATTTAGATGCATATCTAATGCCATTTAATTAATAACTAAGGTTAATTTACACGTAACGATCGTAATTACGATACTGGTATAATCAGAGGTAAGCTAATGTCAGCAGTTATTGTCATTTACGATGTTGTTTCATAATTATACAAAGGATGGTAACTATTCTGCATACAATTCTCCTTAGACAGAGTTGATACTTGTTGTGCAGATGTCAGATCAGAAGTGGGACACAGGGAGAGGGATGGGCGTTATTATTAGACTGTGCACTAATTCTGGGATCTGCTTACCGACCGCACTGAGCAGCAGCTGTTCAGATGTGGTCATGCTGTGATAACTGATAATCTTATTTGTTATTAATTAATGCTACGCCTAGCAATCAACGAAATATTTCTCTGTAGAATGGGCTTGTGTCCTATGTCTTAATTTCTATAAGTGTTCTATATATTGATAAAGTGGGTTACTAGAACCTCAAATGTTTAATTATTTTTTAATAACTCCTTATATGTTAAGAGATATTAACAATTAAAAAAGTAATTTTGTCCCTTTAATTATTAAAGGGATTCAACGTTGTACACATTCCAAGTACATGTGACATCACAATCCAACCTTACCAACCAACCTTACAGCTCATAAATCTCTGCTATATGTATTTATATATCAAATATTATTTACAGCTATTTCAAGGAATAATAAAATGTCAATACTATGTCTGCCTTAGCAGGGTTAAATAAAATAAAAACTTATTATTCTTTGACTTGACTTGATTATTTGACTACCAACAGCTACAGAACATTACCACAGTTAAACACACTAATGTTAAAATGCATTTCACGTCATACAAATATGGCCGACCATTTCCAGCGTTAAAACTAAAATTCAAACTTTCAATTGCTATATCTCCGTCAATATTTAGAAATTAAATAAAATAGACACACCAATGCATGTTTATTAACATCAATTTCAATCAACAATTGAAAAATCGACCACTAAAAAATAAGGACACAAGCCCATTCGAACTTGAGGTATGTTATATACGACTGAGGTTTAAATATTAGATGATTGCGTATAATAAGAAAACATCGATTAAGATATAGGCGACTTCTTCTCTACTTCTTGTCCTAAATGATATATTCCTTTCTTGCTCTCACACCAGTTTGGAAAACAGAGTGTGGTGTTCAATTATTGAGGATTGTTAACCAAATTTCCTTTCAAATTCAAATAGTTTATTTTTTATAAATTCTTATTCTCGAGTGTAATGCCAAGATAAATTTGCTGGAACAATTGTTAACACGTATCGTATATTTAATTGTTTTATTATTCCAGTATTTAGTAATTAAATGTAACGTGGTTTTCAAAATACATTTTAATTAAATATTACCACCAAGAGTATCTGTAATAGGACGATTATTTGATTAAATATTTCTGGAATGTTCTTTTCTTATACTCGTATTTATGATCTTTTTTGTTCCTTCTAGAAAATATTCAAACAAGGACATACGAATATATGTTATTCATAATAATAAAAAGCAGTATCCTTAAAAAACAAAATAAATTCTTTTATACTTTTGAAGTAGTACATAAAAATTATATATACTCGTATGAGTATATAAAGAAATGTATATGAATGTAACCCCCATTGAAGCAGCCATACTGTACCATGCTAGAACCATACATAGGAGTGTTAGAGTTTGAATTCAAATTCATGTTCGACTTTTGTTTACGAACATGCATGTTTAGACATAAGGTTCGTGATCATTCGACAAATATTTTAAATCTGTACACGAACAGAAAGTTTTTTACCCATAATTAACAATTTTTAAATTTGCTAGTATTTATGTCGTTATTTTTATGTCGATGATACATATACGAGTTTCTATCTGTATGCGAATGTATTGGCGGTCACATTTGGCCCCCGGACCGTACTTTGTCGACATATGCTGTACATTATCATAAAGCATTACATTTTAAAGAGTATTTAAATATTAAAATATATTTGAAAATCTTTTTGTGAAAATATTCGAATATATTTATAAAAGTTTCACATTGTGGTGAAAAGTTTGCTGTGTTTTAGAACAAAGGAAACGTCAAGTGAACAAGGTAGTGGGAAAGCTGGCTGAAAAATTTCCAGAGACATTCTAATCCTTCACACTTCGACTGTAGTAACAAAGTGAAGGAAATGAGGGATGATGTTACGTTACAAACAGAGGATGGAATAATTTTACTGGCGCTAAATGGAAGTTGCTAGAATGTTGGGCGGTATTAATAGAGGAAATGTTTTACTAGCAGAGGATTCGAAAGAGGGTGTCATTAGAGCGCGTCTAGACAAACGGTGTTGATGAGCGTTTGTAAGAATCGAAGTGGTTTGTCATTGATTATTATGAAGTGTGCTTCATGACTGAAATGTATTTATTGCCTTTTTAAAACTGTTGCGCCAGAATTGGCAAAAGACGGTGTACAGCTATGTGTTATTTTTTTTTAATATAATATGCAATTTAATTTACTTCTATATTTTATGTATATTTATAAAAATATAAATAACCAGTACTATAATCAAATGGCATTAATTTTACGTATTCTAAAACTATTTTATATAAATTCAAAATAACTTTCAAGTCAAACTTAATAAGTTCTTAGCGTCAACAAAAGCTCAAAAACTCTTAGTTTAGAATAGACAATTTTATACTATATGCATATAAAGCTCTAAAGCTCATTGCGATAGTTTACATGAGTCTGCAACTGTGTCTTATTTACTTAGCTCCGAGACAAATATGAATACAAAAACAGAATGTTATAATGCGTTAGTTTATTTCTGTATTTGTCATTCGCTTGGTAAGTAAAATATTTGTGTTATAGCACTAATAAAGCACTCGTTTGGATTAACTGAGAAATTACAATCTACATAATTAAAATGATTCTCGGAAGTCTGTATGTTTTTCATGTTACTGTTCCATTATTGTGAAATTGTAACCGAAGTATAAAATCATTTATTAACTTTAAGAAAACTTTAGAGAAATCAATTCATGGGCATATTAGAATTCTTGAAGAAATGGTTAAGCAAGCGTCGGACTTTAGCAATTTATTTGATCAAATTCTAGCAGTAGAATTTTGAAAATAAAAATTACGTAATTATTTTTAATAATAAATGTATAAAAAAAACTTTGATTAGAAAATGGAATGCATCTAATCAACCAGCAGCGCACAATTTTAGAGAAATCTTTTGAGAAAATAGACGATAAAGAACTGAAAGTTGGTACAGACCTTAAAGACATTATTACAATTCTTTTGTTTTTCCCTTTTTTTTGTTTTGCTCTGTTAACCCTGGCTTAATTCAAATGCAGGTAGACACATATGTTTCTGACATTACGTTAAATAAATTAATTCAAATAAAGGAGTATATTTTAAAAGATAAAATAATTCAAATGGAAGTTCTTTTGTTAAATATAAGATATAAACCCGTATAAGATCTTCTGATTCAGCGGATAAAAGTAATTACCAAGAAACTTTTGCAATTACAAAATAATATATGAGAAAAACAATGTGTGAGCAAACTTATAAGCTGAAACGGGGTGGAATATATATAAGTATATTTTTTATTTGAATTCTAGAAAGTCTATATAGTCTTAGCTGGCACTCATATTCAGAAACAAAATCTCTTTTATGAGATTTAGCAACATAGTTTTCTTGATCAAAACATTTCCTAAAATTACCAACAGAAAACATGAACTTATAGTTTGTGTTGTTTTGATGCTGTGCTGAGTTCTTACGAGGGGGGTGTTTAAAAATACGAAATTGGCTACCGTTGTGACTGGATACTATTGATTTTTTTTCGCAAATTAGAACTAATTATTTTTTACCTCTCACATTGAAGAAAAATATCATCAATTAATTAGAAAAAGCTATGTCATTATACAGAATTGTTATAGGCCCTCATATTGAGTACCAGATCAGGACCAGCATCACTCTTGGTACGCCACTGCATGCTGCAGTATTTTGACTGCTTTTACATTGACATTTTCTCTATTAAATCTGTATTAAGTTTAAGAAAATAATTATCCCGCTAAAAACAAAATATGGAAGTTACATTCATGTAATATTTTACTAAAACAAAACCTTTATAACTAGCTTAGAATCTTTAATCTTTAGAAAACTACTTAATATTTTACAATCCTTAAAAGGGGATCAACCATAAATTACATCACACATATTTTAAGGTTATTGAACTTCCATTTTCTTTGTCGCGTCTTGTTACACATTGTGGACGCCCCCACCTTGTTCTGATGTAACTCATTTGAACAAAAAAAATTTTTTGTTCTTGTTTTTATTTCTGAATGTCGCCAATTATCAATCTCTTGAAAGGATAAATAGATATCCATAACCACCTCGCAATTAAACGATATTTCACACTACGCTAATTATTATTAGCCTCGTGAGTCTTTATTTCAACTAAATGATATGGTTTTACATAGTGACAGATAACGAATCCGCCTCTGGCGGTAGGTATAAATATGTTTTTAATATCACAGAAACCAGAAAACATTATAAAAACTGTATCAACCCATAGCTTACATTAAAGAGAGCATAAAATAGAATAACACAACAATAACATTTATATAACATGTAACACACTTGTATACGAAATGGACGTTCATAATTTTACATTACTTGAAGTTTTATAGGCGGGAATATTTATATATCCACAGCATAATAGAAAATAAAAAATTTCGCTTCTAGTTTCAAGAGAAAATTATTTTTACCGTGTACTGCGGAAAAGAAAAACATAATTAAAGTGAATTGAAAAATAAAAACCAGAAATAGTGGAAATAATAGTTACATTAACAACTGAAAACTGTGGACGGTCCTGGTGGACGAAGGACAAAGGACGAAGAGCTTGACCATGCGCAATAAATATAAATGCTGGAATAAATATGTCATATGAAGAAATATTGCGTTTCATATTACTACAATGTACTAGTTATATTCAGATAGTTTTCGGAAATAACTAAAAGGGATATATAAATATATATATATATATATATATATATATATATATATATATATATATATATATATATATATATTTTTATTTATTTTTTTTTTTTCTTTATTTTATTTTTTTATTTTACAATCTATAATATGTATGATATTTTATAAATATAATTACTTCACAGAAACAATAGTAAAATTATTCTAGCGTAATTATCTAGACAATACACCTTTTCATATAAGGGGGCGTCCATAAATTACGTGAGGTGTTTTTTTAAATTTTCTGTCCCTCCCTCCCCCCTGGTGAGATGTCGTGAGATTTTATTCAACCCCCTCCCCCATCCCCCAATCTCACGTGAGATTTTTCAAAATGTGGGTTTCTTACGTAAACGCGTTGGATTGTTATTGTAAAAAGAAAAAAAAAATTTGCTTCGTGCTTTTATTTACGACTAGTTAAGACTAGTAATCAATATTGCTGAGAGTTTAATTATAAATGTAATAAAAATTTAACAATAGAATACTTAAATCGTCATTACTGTGATTAAAAAAAGAATATCTACTCTAATTCAGTCCATGGAGAATCATGCGCGGTCTCAAGAGAGACTATTGGAACCAACATGTCCATATGATTTTCAGTAAAATCATCTGCTCCTTCAACTTCGTTCTGATCTAGCCACTCTAAGCCCTTGCGCTGGCGCTTGCGCACAGTAACTCATTAGCTCCGGCATAACGTCCGGCAGAAATTCGCTTAAATACGGTCCCATACTGAGACAGGCCTTAAGCATGTACAATCTAGATTAAATGGACCAAAATAGTATAATTTTTTTTTGTTTCAATCAGAAAAAAAATTGCGTGATATTTGCCGAGACCCCCCCTCTCTCCAACGGAAGATTAGATGAGATTGGACTCAACCCCCTCCCCCCCTTAAACATCTCACGTAATTTATGGACGCCCCCTAAAGCGGGAAATACGTAACACCACGAAACACCGGTTTAGAACCACTGTTATATATAAACAATTAAAAATATATTTGAAACGTTTTTCATATTTCACGTATTATTCTATTTACGGATATTTAATATTCGAAACAAAATATCTATTAAAATATTTAGAATATAAATGAACTTACAGGTGTAGTTTTTTAATTGTTTAGTTTTGAAACACTTTAAACAAAATAACTACAAAACAACAATTTAAAACGAATTCAGTTTATACTGTTTTATTTATATTACAGTGGTCAGTGGAAAAGTTCAGAATTTGCAAATTATAGTCTTATCGTATTACAATTTTAAAAATTATGGTGACACGCCAACGCTTCGAAGACAATTACGACTAGATATAATTGATTACGCGTGAACTAATTTGACAAAGTTTGTCTTTATTAACACAAAAAATATGAAACTAATTTCAACAAAAATCTATTTGGATGTTAATACAATATTTTAATATTTTCTTTCTTTTCGTTCCATATCGACAAGTTCTTAGGATTTTGTTTCATTTTTGTTCCTGATTATTAGCAAAACATAATTAAGTAGATTGGAAATAAAGGTCTGGTCGTTGAACATCTGGTTCGAATTCGAACGCGCGTTTACTAACGAGGTCTCAGTACTTTCCAGCTAAATCCCTTTATCTATTTTGTCTTTCAATTCCATTTTGCAATCGGAATAACTTCATGTACGAGTATTACCAAATGGATGGAAAATTACGTTTTCTACGAATTAAGAACTAATTTTAAATATACATTATATCGGATCATGAAAATTCGGAGTAAATATAATTAGGAAAAATGTAATAGGTACGTTTGATGCTCAGAATTATTGTATATGTGAGCGCCTAATTTAGTTCATTAGAGAGGCTAATTATCGTAACTGATAATTCTGTTTGATAAATATGTTATCGTGACGAGATTTATTTACCGTGACGAGATTTCTTTACCGCGACGAGATTTTTTTTACCGTGACGAGATTTCTTTACCGTGACGAGATTTATTTACCGTGACGAGATTTATTTACCGTGACGAGATTTCTTTACCGTGACGAGATTTTTTTTACCGTGACGAGATTTCTTTACCGTGACGAGATTTATTTACCGTGACGAGATTTATTTACCGTGACGAGATTTATTTACCGTGACGAGATTTATTTACCGTGACGAGATTTTTTTTACCGTGATTGTACAGTTTCATAGAAATTACACCTTGGTTCGTAATGTGTTCAAAAAAAATTACAGACTTGAAAATTCAGACATTATTTGCTATTTGATCATTAAAAGAACCTATTGAAGGTTAAAATTAGACTCGTGAGACTGAGAATTTTAAAATTCAGGAGAAGTGGTCTGCCAGACAACCTCCAAATAAAAACCCAGTGATAGTAAAAGCACCTTATGTAAAAAACCAAAACAATTATTCACTTTAAAAAGCAATGTAAATCACAAAATGAAACATTTACTTTACAAAGCAGATTTATCACGGCCCGCGTGTAAGTCAAAGCAGGGGCAGCATCAGTGGTCCATACATACCACTCAGAAGTAAACAAAATATATAGGTTTATGACCTCTAACACAAAACAACATTATTTAGCAAAAAGAAAATGTGTTGTTCTCCGCTAAAACTAACAAAACGGAAATATTTTATAGTAACAAGTTACGAGTTAATAAAACATCGTTAAAAAGATATAAATCAGTGTTTGACGTTTAAATGGGACTCAAGTTCAGAGTTCGACGTTCAGCATCGTATCAGGCGCATAGTGTATCCCCAGCGCACCGCGCTCGTGCCCGCGACTTTATACGACGAGTTGAATGATGAGAGCTTTAACAACTTTAACGTCTGCCTGACGTTTTAACATTAAATTTGTAATCGACAGCAGCATGGCAGACTGACAGGAAAGAAACTGAGACTTAATTTAAATCATTTGTTTTACAAATTCATTTGACAGTTTTTATTAACGCTGAAATCTGTCACCTTAATTGAGCTTTTTTTATTACATATTTTATGTTGTTTTTTATATTTTTATAAATGACTTGCAAGTGAAGTTTTTCAGTCACTGGCTTGTGAATCATTTCTTAATTTCTATAAAACTGTACCTCAAATGTCCATATATTTTTTAATAAGCCGCAATATTAAAGGAGCTATCAACAAATCTAATAGGCATGTTGTTTTTTCTTTATATTTTTTTATTTATTTGTCTTGACTTTTATTCGTCATAACCACCATCAAACATTTTTTATACAAATTTCACATTTTATAATTCTATTAACTAATTAATTTTGAATCACTTAACAAAAATTTAGTATAGGCATGTTGTCTCTTTAATCATTAAGAAACAAAAGTTAAAAAAGAAAAATTTACGTGACGTCATGTCCAATTCCAACCTAGTTCCTTCTATATTGTAAAAAGAAGCATTCAGGCAGTGATAGAGTTAAGTCGGTGGAAAGTCTCAGACTTGTCTTCACCTTCCTTCACCAAATACCTGATCACTATATTTCTATTTCTCACGTCGCGAAATAAATTGTATCTAATTACAATTGTATCTATCTACTCACCGTTACCTTTAAACTTATTTTAAATGACATTTTCTATTTAACCCTCTCGCGAGAGATCAATTGTATCCAGTCAAAATTGCATTGCAAATTCCCCTCAGAATTAACGAAATAGAGTTTTCCTATTAATTACATCACATGCCAAATGAAAGTGGATGTTCCAAAAGTATAATAACACGCGAATTCTTCTTAAATATGAATGTATATGTGAATTCAACAGACTCTATTAAAAGAGTACACTTTATTCAGTACATCACCTAATTAAGTTTTGCTTATGACATCTTTATTATAAAAGTTGCAATATAAAAAGAAACTAATAAAAGTTGTAGGTAAGATTATTATCTACAAAAAAGCTCTAAGCAAAATATTTAAGGAAGTTATAAATTCAAACGTATGGAGTTCATCTTATTTTCGCTGAATGCAAGTGTCTTCTACCCCGAAACATTAAATTTAAATCCAGTTCTGACCTTTTTACTAGATGAAAAAGAAAAACATTTGCCTGCCTAAAATGCTCGGTACAATGTCGAATTTCTTTGACTACTAAAAATATTTTCCAATAGGTAATTTATAACTTAGAAATATATGAGATATGAACGTAATAATAATACTGCGATTTCTGAAAAATTATTACTTAAAGTTTGCAACTTTCAAAAAACGTTTCCAAAGTGAAAAATGAGATAATAGTTTTATGTCTTTGCTGTTATCTGAGCTCAGCGTCTTAACGGGCTTTATTATCATTCCACATGGATGACTGAATGTACTTCACTCTAGTTTATCTCCATTTAAGTGATAATGTTCCAACAGTTCTACCACTACTACCACCACTAGGAGTAGAGCAGCATAGTTCGCAACTTTGCAAAAACTACGAAGGTATTACATGCGATTAAAGTTATGGATTAACTAACTTTAGGTATATTCAGATATTAACGACAAAATGTACGTCTCATTTACTTCAAGTAATAGCAAAACACTTTCCGGAATGTGCTGACACCCACTGTATAATCCGTAGCCCAAGCAGCCCAAGCTGGAGGCTGAGACTTGATCCTGGAGGAGAACTCCAGGAGGTGCTAAATTAATTTCCAGATGAACGTATAACTAAAACCACATAATACCGTTAAAAACCGATATTTTTTGTCTCTGTTACACATATTGTTTGAATACGTAAGCATGATGAATAAGCAAGTCCTGGTTCCTGGTGAATGTTTAGGGAAGTTGTACGAGTAGGAGTTTATAAGACTTCCTGAAATAAAGCTTAAAAGTTCTGACATTTAAAAATCGTTTAAAGCAGATAGTGCATGTGTGTGTTGTGTTGCCTTTTTAGATTTAAATTGAGAATATAAAGTAACTATTATATTTTAAATTCAGATTAAAATTTGATACTCCCAGATAGTTCGGTCGTTGAATTTAGCAGTCTATTTTTAAACCGAGTCAATTCTCAATCATTTGATGGACGTTTAAAATCTATAGCTCTAAACATAGGCACGATTTTATCTTTCTCTAACCTAATATCGCCAAAGACTAACGAAAATGTATGAATCCAATATAAAGTAATTGCATGAAAATCAGTAATTTAACCAATATTATACTCAACGCTATCCAATTGGTTTATTGAGGTATTACACAAATGAAACCTGACTCATTAATATTTTATTCAATTTCTTTTTTAATGTTACATGTATTTTTGTTTCAGTGTTAAAACTGATTTGCTACCTGGGGGAGCCATGAGCCGACTCTACATCGCCAATGCTCAAGGGCGTGATGATGGTAACTACACTTGCTCTCTTGGGGACGTCGCTGCCACGACTGTATACGTCCACGTACTTAATGGTAATGTATCCTACTAACTACTATGTAGTACCATATTCACACTGATTACATCAACTTGAAAAATACTATATTAATAATCAAATAAAGTATTATTTACAATGACTGTTTTAACCTTATTTTTTAGTCGCGAGAATAGTACACCATATGGCAATATGTTTAAACGTTTCATACATATGTTTTTGATTTTATTTTTAGTTTAGCCCCGCCTCGCTCTTAGCACCATCATTCCTTTCGTATTCACCCTTACTAACTTGATTTTCTCCAAGATTAAAACAAGAATAACATCTCAAAACAATTAAATATCCAAAGTTTGAGAGAAGATTCCATTAATACTATTTTTTTTTTAAACATTGGTAAAACCGTTGCCAAAAATATAAATCATTTTAATAATTATAAAACATCCCGGATTACGCTCACTTTTTTATGGGTCGATTTTTTAGTTGTTGATTGAAATTGATGTTAATAAATGTATATTAGCGTGTCTATTTTATTAAATATCTAAATGTTGACAGAGATATAGCAATTTAAAATTTGAATTGTAATTTTAACGCTACTGCTATCAGCCATATTTATGACGTATTATGTTGCACTATTAAAGGATAAGTCAGTTATTTATTATATGAGGCGTCTAGAAGCAAAGGGTACATCCCTTGACAAAAAAGCGCAAACGATAGAAGATGTACTAAACTATTTAGTGGCACAGAGATATAAACAAAAACTTGGACAGATTTTACTATATAGCGTGAATTCTAAAACGCCTATAGGATTTTCACTTTAAACTCGTTTTCTGAAGAATTTTTATTTTGTCACTTACATCCCTTTGCATATAGACACCTCATATGTAAAAAAAAACTTTGTCAAGTATGCTATCTCTTTTATGCTCTTAAAAGTAGTGGACGTAAGGTTACATCTATTGAAATTTTCTATAACGTAACGATCGATTTTAATTGTCAATATATCTTCTAAAATACAGAGAGCTATTAAAAGATAATTGGACATTTGAGGTTCTAGTAGCGAATTTTATGAATATATTGCAGAGTTTTATAGAAATTAAGACATAGTTCACAAGACCGGTCCATCATCATAAAACTTATAAGGCACGGCTGCCAACATAGGTTAACGTTAAATTAAATATTATTTTACTTTTACTGTCGCACGTACTATCTTTTGTGCTTACTAAGTAAGACGAAAATTAAGATTTTTTGAACATTATAAATAGCAGAAGATCCTCTTATAAATGAGACGTTTGCGATTATGATTGGTTTGTTTCCCTTCTTACCACACATCCGTTTTCGTTAAACAAAGCTCTCCGAGTCAACATCACTGCGTCACGACGACGTCACGATTACTGTCACATCAATGCATACTGTAATAATCTAACATGACAGAAAACATACGCCTGGAATAATCTGGAGAATAACAAAATGATAAATGATTACGTCTGTAACAGTAACAGGAAGTTAGAAACAGAATAACATTGTATTGTTTACTAATCCAAAGAACTAAAGAATACGTCAGAGAAGTTTGTCAAATGTCTCAAGGAAAAAGTGTCTCTGGTCTAGATAAGCCAAGTCTCTGCTCGTTTTTATTATAATAAAATAGATAAAACAATATGGATTATCACAAAAGATTTATAACGTGTTTTAGAATATTTATAACACTCTGATCCACACTATTGTGCGGTGAATAAAAGACGATAAGAATAGACAAATGTTAGAAAATGTAAGATAAAAATACACGGCTTGTACAATAACTCTTTTACATCCAGTCAAGCACGTAGCACCGCACCCCCCCGCACCGTACCACACCATGCAGAAACGTAGAGGTTCTTAGAAAATAACGTTCTACTTTTTTACCCACGAAACGTAACCTTGTGTTAAAATGCATAAATATTAAAACGATACGTCGATACACATAAAATGGGGTCAATGCGTAGGATGGGGTACTAGTGGGGTGATAGGAGCGAAGTGGAAGAAGAGAGGTTGTAAGAGATTCGCAATACTATAAGATTTTATAAAAATATAGTCGTAGTTACATATAATGATAATCTAAGTTTAAAACTATATATTTCTGATGCTGAGTTCTATCAGCGACAATCTCTAGTATTTATGGTGTCGAGGTCTCATAAATATAAGCTAAACAAAGGTTTTATAATCATGTGAGTATCAATCAATTTAACTTTCATAATAAAAATACAATACCCGGAAATTGAAGCGTTGGTTTGAACCATTTTTACAAATTGAATTTAACATCCATATTTTATAACACAAATAACTATATTTATATACAACTAATTAAACTGGTTTTAGACGCCTAATTATTATGCAACCAAATAAACACATGCAGAACAGCTAATTTAATTAGTTATACTGTATTTAATCAGAAAAAAAAGTTCATCCAAATAAAATATGATTAATAAAAACTATTTGTATAAAAGCCTGTTCATAGATATATATTATATTTAATTAAATATAATATTTTAATTAAAAATAAAGACCGGGATCATTAAGGTTTTAATATAATTGTACAGCAAGCAGTCAGATTGCAGTGTGCCAAATAAAAATTCAAAAATATGTACATACTATATATTGCAATACCAACTGAAAAACAGAGCCAGAATAATGCAAATAACTTTTCATGTTACATTCATGATTTTCTCTGTAAAACAAAATCTAAATTCTATGGTACTGAAACCCAATTTAAATAACGTACTTATTTTCGATTAAAAATGCTCAATTTTCAATGATCTTCTGTTATAAGAATTAGAGGCCGTTAAATCTAGATAGAGGATCATCCTTAAATTACGTAACACACATTTTATTGCTTTTTAACCCCCTCCACTCCCTGGCTCCCTCACGCCCCCTTGTCATATCTCGTCACACATTATAGACAATTTTGTTTTTTGGTCTTGTTTGTTAATTATTTAAGTAAAATTTTAGATTATATTCACATTCACATCTTACTATACTTTAGAAAGACTAAAATGTAGGATTCAGCTTGTGAAATATAAATAATATAAATCTTTTATATTAAATAAATTATTACAAAATAATGTATATTACTGACGCATGACGCACGATTTCACAAGTTCAAACTTACATCTAAGGTTAAAACATTAAATTAAAACTAAAAATAGTGAGTGGGAATGAGGCTTTACCCATATTATTATATACTATAGTATTATAGCGAGTAAAAAAATAAATTAAAATCAATAATGAAGACAGTCTTTTAAAGAAATTTAATCTATTTAAAAGAAGCATGTGTTTTGGCGATAAAAGGCTACGTGCCTAAGAAGCCCGAGAAACTATATAAAAAAAAAAGAATCATGTGTTGCCTTTAATAAAAAAATTTAAAAAAAGTATGTTTTATTGTCATTAGAGTTTGTTTGGGGCCTAAGGTCCATTAAAGGTTTCCGGCTCTGTTCTCAGCCAAAAGTAACATAACAGAAAAAGCATTTTTATGAATTCAAACACAGAGATGCAAATAATCCATGTATACGAGTACTATTAACAATATTAGCAAAATATTCAACCAATTTCCATCTCTAATTTTCATTTTTGTATTGTTTCAGGGGAAAATCCAGCAGCAATGCAACATGGTAGGGGCAGTCAATTAGCCCCGTTATTGATACTGCACGTAATCCTAACGTATCTGCCTGCACTGCTAGCCCATAGGTGACAGTTGGGATTATAAACTGCAAACACATTCTTGAATATAGATACATATATTGTATTCCCGTAGATACTACCCCTAACACAACCACTAGGTACTAGTCTCATCCAAAGAGAACCCACCACCCTACCCTGTACCACCCCATCCCACCCCACGTTCTACTAGTCAGTATCATAAAATGTCAACGTATATAAACAAACTAATTTATAACTGGATATAAATAAATATTGTATTTTATAACTCTGTGTTGGAGTTGATATCTTGTGTATAATTTATACAATTTGTTATGATTGTAGGTTGCGGTTATATTATTTTAAGATAACAACAAACAAAAATTAATTTACCCGTTAATAAACATTATAGAAATTTAAATTTTTTTGTTACACATTCTCGAATCGAATTTATTGCTCGAGTAAGTAGAAAGTGATTTGTACTTTTATAGTAGGCCTGTTAAAATCTGTTAAAGTATCTGTATATAAGAGATGACAGTTCATAGAAAAAAAAGAGAACCTTTTCTTTTTTTCTATAATACTACAACTTAGTATAGATACACTTATCTAGTAGCTTACATTTCAATAATTACAAGGTGTGGTAGAGATTGCTCCAATGAACAATTCTACATGATTAGGTTACTAGGTCCGAGGGTTTAGTCCTGCGAAGTCTTCGAACATCATTACTATCAAGCAACATTTGCGTCACGGCGATGTTTTCGTGGTTACGAAGTCTCAACTCGTGCTTTGCTGCTATAGATTTGATTTCTTCTTCGACTGTGTTAATCTTCAGGTCTCTATGTATGTCGTCATTGCGGATATACCACGGTGCATTAACTATTCTTCACAGAACTTTATTTTGGAACGTTTGGATTTCTTGGTGCAACCCCAGAGTTGCACTCTATATGTCCACACTGTCTTTAGCACTTGTTTATATAGGAGCAGCTTGTTTTCTATATTTAATTCAGAGCGTCGAAATTACTTATTTCGTATAGCTTTTGATCATTAATGGAACAATGATGAATAGAATGATTGTTAAAGGCACAAAGATGACTATTTTCCCGGAGACTTTTTGGGAATAAGTACAGAATTTTTTAAATTTTTGAAGAAATTAGGTTTTCTTAGCTTTCACAGAGATTTTTAGAAGCGAGTAACCTCGTTTTTTATTCACGCGTCAATAACAAATTGCATTACATTTTCCCGATTTTAAAATGAAAAACGAAGCGTAATGTTACTATTACCAAAAACAAGAAATACGTTTGTTTTTAATTAATTAAAGCATACTAATTAATCACAGTCATTTGTCTTTTCGTGGAATAAACATCCTTTCCGCGCATTTAAAAATAAATGTATTTAAAAAATTATTTAAATAATTTAAATAAATTATCATAAATTAATAAATAGGTGTAAGAATTTGATTTGATTAAAAAAAAAATGGAAAATAATAATAGGAAAAACACCTTAAGTGTAGACTTCGTCGAAGTGATTTATAGAATGACGTTTACCGAATTACACTTATTTTTAAAAAACGATTTAAAATTATCCGTGGAAGATGTGATGGCAATTCAAGTGAATGGAAACAAGATGATTGTGAAAATTGCAGAACATTTAATAATTGATAACATTATTGAAATGACAAATGGGAAAATAATTTACAAAGGTACGGATGACAATAATTATAATGTGTATATAGAAAGAGCCGATAGATTCACAATTGTAAGAATGCACAATATAGAATATGAAATTCAAGATATAACGATACAACACGCACTACAAGGATATGGTACAGTTATTAGCATCAAAAAAGAAACATGGGGTAGAGATATGCCTTTCCCAGTTTATAACGGAACAAGAGCAATAAAGATGATTTTAAAGAAAGAAATCCCGTCGTATATACCAATGATTGGCAGAAAGGTTTGGGTTAGCTATGCTACCCAAAAGAAAACTTGTAGGTTTTGTGATAGAGAAGACCATTTAGGACAAGATTGCCCTACTAAAATTAGCAACAGAATAAATTCAAATGGTTTCGCACGCAGCTATGCAGCCATTGCGGGGAATACAATGAATGACAGAGCGGTAACTGATTGTGTTGTTCCAACTGAATCAAAAAATGAAGAATTAAGTTTTGTCAATAATTCAATTTTTCCACCCTTAATGCCAAAGAATACGCAAAATGAAACAAAAATCATTTCAACAGCTACTAATGATGATACTATTGCGATTGTAAATAATAATGATAATTTGTCCAAAATTCCTACAGCACACAAAGAAATTAAGAGAAAAATTGTAGAATCATCGTCAAATGAAGATACTTTGGCAAATTCTGAAATTGAAGATTGCTCAGATAATTCCGCTGCATCCAAAATGGATATAGGATTGGAAAAAAAAGATAAGAAAAATAACAAAAGACCAAAGAAACAAAAAAAAGTGACAGGAAAAGCAATGGATATAAAAGATAAAACAATTGAATAACCTTAATTTATTCAATATCTTATTAATATGGTACTAAGAACATTTGCAACATTTAATATCAATGGATTATCCTCTGTAACATCTAAAATTATGCTGAAACAATTTATTATAGACCACGATTATACATAATTTTATTACAAGAAGTTAATATAGAAAATTTAAGTTTCTTCAAACATTATTCCTATATCTCGAACATTGGCATAAATAATAGAGAAACTGCAATTTTGTTAAAGCCTGGAATAGAAGCTACAGATTGCATATGTGAAGAAGATGGACGTATCCTATTGATAACTGTTGAAGGTCATAGATTAGTAAATATATATAATTTTTCAGGATCCAAATATAGACAACAACGCATAAAGCTTGCTAATGAAACTATTGTCAAACATATTAACTTTAGACTACCTCTAATCATTGCTGGCGATTTTAACCGTGTGCTGAACCAGAGAGACCAACTTGGGAATCTAAACTTCTGTTCTGGATTAAATAGGTTAATAACTGAACGAATTCTATCTGATATTTGGATCCTCAAGAATAAAACTCAACAGGGCTTCACTTACTTTAGGGGAATGAACATAGCATCAAGAATTGATAGAGTTTATGTTTCTAAGATAGCCCTCACTGTAGAATACTCCTACTATAAAATGTTTTACTAAGATCCTTGCTTTGTAGTTGTAATATTAAGAAATAAATGAATATATATATAATAATATATATAATGAATTTATATATAAAAAAAAAAATTAATAAATATTGTTTGATGAAAAAATAATAATGAAGTCACTAAAATTATTATTTATAACTATATTCTTGAATATTTTGTTTGTTTTATCTTAACATTATATAACTGCGTACGAGAAATCTTTTTAGAAAATAAAAATATCATAAATATAATAAAAATATACTCATAAAAATAAATTTGTGTACCATATTTTAATGATGCATTTACCATGTCAAGTACGTCACAACAGTACTTACGTGGTACTGCTATTGCATGTACTAATCTTATAAAAATAATGATAAAAAATAAAGTTCTGTAGAATAAGAAAAAAACAATGTTCATATAAAATATATCTTGAAAAAACTTGTTTCAAACATCTCAGAAACATGAAATAATTGTATAATGATGCCATCTTATTAAAATTAGTAATTAAGCATACACAATACACTATCAACTTTACTACAATACTTTAAAAAATAATGAGCATTGGAATCAGATGTAAATTTCTTTATCAAAGAAACAAACTAATTAAGTATATTAAATAAGTTTTTCTTTATTATCAACATTTGTATACGTTTAAACATAAGTGTTGTTATATAAATTTAAAATAAGAAAAATAAAAAAAATAAACACATTTTTAATTATAGGATCAAACAACATTGTTATTAATAAATAAATAATTATAAATAAGAAATATAATCAATGTGTTAATGCTTTTATTTGTATGTGTATATCACTTTTGTGTTAGGTTCAAAAAATTTATATTTATAATTAATTTATTAGCATTGGTTAAGTGATAATGAGTAATCATTAAAATATACTGAATTTTCAACTTTTCCAAAATAGTATTAAACCATTAATTTAAAATAATTTTGTATATACATATTTGTAAATAACACTTGAACATTTGTAAAATATAAATAATAAAAATGTAAGCTACATAATTTCTTTCTTATATATTCAACCCCCTAAAATAAATCACCCTGCCCTTCACTGACAATTTAATATATCCTCTACCTTGTACAGATTTCCATACAACAATGGAAAGTGTGCGCTGAGGAAGTACGATACAAAGAGACTTATTATTCATATATTCAAAACATCCCTCTTTTTACCCCCACCCTATTTGTTGGTCCCAAATAGCCACTTTAAAAAAATTGGTAGACATTACATATGGAACACCTACTACACACGCATGTGTCACACACAATGTGAGTGCTAATGAAAGGTTTGTGGTTATGCTTCATAGATGGGGTGCAATGCATTGTGTGGTTAAGGCAGAGGTGTATTTAGAAAGCTATTGCAGTCCTTTCATCGTTGAATATAACTAACTGTCTAGTTACTTGATAAATATGAAATAAATATCATTTAATAACTAAAATATTATAATTAAGGGGTAAGGTCCAAACGATAAAAAAGTAGCATATTTTCGATAATGTTTTTTGACGACACAGTTAATATATAATTATTTCTATAATTACTACATGATAAAATAACATTTGAAGAATACTTTGTGAAATTTTTATAAATAAATATCAAGAAATGAAGCATTGACAGCGAATCTCCGCAAACGTCACAAAAAAAGTAACATTGCGGTGCCACTCATAACTCATCACTGGATTTTCTGAATTAAAAAAACCAAAATGATTTCATTTTGAGTTCCGGTTTTTTTTTTATTGGTTTTTCAATTTTTTAAAGCATTTTTCATAAAAAAATCAGAAACTTTGTTATTTTAAAATACGTTAAAATTAAAAAATAAAAAAAAACTCGACACCGTTACCTCGGCATTTTCAAAAGAATCGGACTAGTAGATTTTGAGCTAGAGAGAGCACCGACTCTGAAAAAGCTATACCAATGTGTGAGAAACCGCGTTTAAAAGTTTCAAAGTAACACGAAAGCAGACCAGAGAGGTGAAGACTTAAAACTCTATATCTCCGACAGTTTTGCTCCAATCGACTTCAAATCTTTACACAATAAACTTAATATGTTGTACAATAATATAAATAAATAAAAAGTTGGAACCTTATATATTTTGATAATTTTTACTGGTCTGATATAAGCCCGCAAAGTTTCAAACCGCAAGCGCCTGATATCACGCTACACACCTAACATAATCATTATTAACTCAACGAGGCGTGAACTTGAACGATATCTTGAAATGGGATTATAAATAACGTTCTGTTGCCATGCGTTAGGGGTGGAAACATAGAATGATTTACGTTTAGCAATAGGATGTTGATTGAGGATGATACAATTGTTTAAGTATACAAATCAAGTCTATTCTGAAACCGCCTACAGACCCTTATACTACTATCTTATGGGTTTTTGGTAAACCTCAAAGCAGTAATAAATTAAATGTCAACTGCAGAAGAGAATGAATACATTATTACTTTGATAAACATGCTGTGTGGGATATGTGTAAGAGACATGCTGAAATTTCTTATATTTAAAATATAAAAATAAAAAAATTGCTTAAGAAAGAACTCCACCTCGGATAACCAGTCGGAAAACGATTTCGTTGGTATCTCAGAACACCAGTAATACTCCGGTAATTATATTATTAATAATGGTACTACATATATAGTGTTTATGGTACATCTAGTACCCCACACATCTGCCTAATAAGTATATAATAATATTTTGAATTTTATGAATTTAAAAAAATGACAAAAACTCTGGAAAAATAGTGCTTATCCGAAAAATCAAATCAAAGACACAGTAGTCTGGCGTTTACGTCTTTACGTTCGGCTGCTATACCGTTAATAAGAATATATATTAATTTTACTATTTAACATTCGTGGTTAAATTTATTCATATAAACAGTACTTCTGCTGCCATCTATTAGCAAGAAGCTTAACTTGTTACTAGCAGAAATTCAAATAATATCAACATGTAAATTTTAAATGATAAAATAACATAAAAATTAATTTTAAATATGTAAATAGTTTATAATGTAATGTTACTGTAATATTGTAACAATGTGACAATAATTTAAACATGGTTAATTTGAAATTTCAAATCCAAGAAACAAACCGATTTCAAAAAATAAATTTACTTTATTTTAATTTTGAATTCGATGCAATACTTTTTTCGCTATTTAATCTACAATATATATATATACAACAAACAATATTAAATACTTATGCTATATATCGTACCAAGCTCCATATAAAGAGCAAAAATAAATATCTAAGTGTTCAATTTATGATGTAAGTACAAAATATAAATTAAGATAGTAATATTTGTCTAATTTAAAATACTACTCATTAAATGTCACAGATTTGGCTCCAGTATGTCCAACGTCTGTGTCCAATAATCTAACGATGAGATAATTCCTGGAATTGAGAATTGGGACAAATCGACAGACAAGGTTGATTAATGAGTCTCAGAGGCGTTTAATTTTGACAGGACAGGTTTCGTTCTAAAGATATAATAATATATTAAATTATTTTAACAATAGCGCCTTCTTCAAATATAATTAAATAATAGATTAATCATAATAATCATTCAACAGGGTAAGAGAAGTAAGATCTTCATTATATTTTATTGGCTAGCAATGTCAATGCTTCTACCACTGTGAACACTCACTTCTAACGCTATTTAAAAATTGATGGAGATATAACTATTTAAAATTTGAATTTCTTTTTACCGATTTTTATATCAAAACTTTATGTGAGGTTTGAGACAGCTGCAAATAGTACCGTTTGCTTTTATCTAAGCTATAACATTTTTTATAAGAAAACAACTGTGTTCAAGTTCAATGTGTTATAAGTACCGAATTTGTAAGACAATGCTTCTCATTGTTTTTGATTGATTTTTAATTACGCCACTGTTACTAATTATTTTTTAATAAACAGGTTTAATAAACACTGAAATGTAAATAATACTATAACATAATTAATATACAATGGTTTTTAAACTACCTGCAAACCTGTTAACACAATTTACACCTGTGTTTTAAGCTGACACATGTTTTAAATCTCATGCTGTGTTAAGTTAAAAGCAGTGGTGGGCAACCCCAAAATAATGTAATTTGTATTTGATCAAAATCTCAGTATAAATCCCAGTTCACAAGTAAAATTGTATTTGAATTTTGAGAAATTAATTCTGAAGATTTTTTTATTTCTCAAATAAAATCAAAGTTTACTTCACCGATCGAACAACTAAAGTAAAAAATTTCGCTTCGAATAGTAAACATAACACTTAAGCTACTATGAGCGCACCGCTCGAACTACGTGCTGTGTTCAATCGTAAACCAACGCCAAATTATCAACTACTCGCGAGCATAACTCAAACTACACTGTATACAAAAATTAACTAAAAAACATATTTTTTAAATTAATTATCACGTTGACCAAATATTCTACACTTCTGACAAATTAATAGACAAAGCACCTCCATGCTGCTCCAAGCCTGCGACACCTGGATGATGGATGGCTGATGACTAATTAGCTGGCAGCTATTAACCGGTGACATAATCAGTCCATAAAGCGATACTATGAGATCAAAATGTCTTCCAACGATTTTACGATTATTTATTTAATTAATTTATTTATTACATAAATATTATTTTATATTTATTATAATATAATAATTACATTTGAACATAAAAGTACTTACTTATTTAATTTTATTGTTAAATAAGGCTTCACGATAATATATTAATTATTAAAAACGTTTTGTTATGTTAATTTAAATTGTTCCCACAGTGATTCATCAAAAATGTTAGAAAAACAATTTTAATATCAAGTAAATAAGAATTTTAATAAGTATTTTGTGTGGACGACTCACCATCAGTAGTGGGACGTCTATTTTAATTTTAATATTGATGTCGTTTAATAGAAAATGTTTTAAAGTTGCAGAAAAGTAGAAAAAAAGACAAACCTAATGTAACTAAGATACAATTAAGCTAAATTCTATACAAGGGAACTATCCTAAACCTGTAAGACTCCCATATAAAAGAAGGTATGATGCAATCAAATTTTATAATTTAAATTATAAGACACACATATTTCTTAAAATTAAAGTTTATAACAACCTTAGGAACAGGAAGCACACAATGAAAATATCATTTAATGGTGATATATGGTATTCTAATTTATAATATTTGATAATAAATACTTATGCTGTTAAATATTTCCTATAAATATTTAAAACACATAAGAATTAATTATATAAAATAAGATAATTCATTATTTTACTATAGGATTAAGCATAGATTTATAAATATAACATATTTTATCATGAAACGTGCTAAATAGGATAATGAAAACTCACCAGCAGGTGTCGTCAGCATTGCAGATGGTCCATCCACCTCTTTAGGGTTGAAAATAATACCACAACACCATTATACACTAGTTCAAATCACAAAACAATCTGCTAAATTTAAATACTAATTTCTTTTTAACTAATAAAACTTTCCTATGTACTAAAAAATTAAATTTAGGTCCTGCAGAGACCTCTTATTAATAACTCTACAAATGTTGTTTGGAAATGAACTAGTATTTAAGTTTAGCAAACCGTAAGCACGTTAACACAATTTTTTACTTCACCCACTACTGTTATTTTGAATATACATGTTATATAAATTTAATATTTACATGATGATATTTAGAATATTTGCAACAAGTATTACAGGAGATAGAAAAGGTATTTATTTACCGTGAACTCTCTAAACGTAAAAATTAATGCAAAAAATATTTTGAATCTATAGAAACATTTTAAAGAATGTCTGATGTGTTTAATTCAAAATTCAATTTGGAAAATAAATAAAAAGATTGAGGACTCAAACCTAAATATTTATCAGCAGATTTTTAAGAAAATATGCATTTGATCCTACAATCTATAAGTAAAGTTATAAAACATTGGCAGTTTCAGGTTTTTATAAGAAAAGAACCTTGTAAATGGTTCTACAGATTTTGCTGATCTTTTCTGCTGAAGAACATATATAAAAAAATTGTAAAAACTCTACAGTTATTATAATAAAATTATTGGAAGAAGTGATATAAGAATTTTACGTGCTAATATTCATAAATATCATTTTAAACATGCTGTTTTATATCAAATTTATAAAAACTACGTATATGAACGTTCAAGGTTAGGTTAGGTTAGGTTCATAATTGCAGAGTTTACTGAGTACATTATCTTAGGTTAGTTTTTATGTATTTTAATTGACTCAGTAAAGACATACTCATTTGAAATAGACTTATTCTTAATTATAATAAATCGATAATCATTATTTGAAAATCTTATTGTTAGTTCAAACCCCTTTGAGAAGAAATTATAGAAAAGTTCTAAGTATGGGAATCTTTGCTTACCGAATGTAGTATGTATAGAACACAGAAGTCTTATTATATTTTCACACACAATAAACACAGAAATATTTTAATAAATTAGTTTATAATATAATAGTAATTAGCACAAATAATTCAACCGACAAATTAGCATAACGAACTCAATCTACGTGGCGTCTGTTCCACGTCACCCTAAAGTGATGCCACCTCACAAACAATAACGTTGCAAATCAACTAGTAGTCAGGCGAGTGTAATCTCTAAACAAAAATTAAATAAATGTTAGATTATAAATAAATTATTGTATATTTGTTATATTATTTTAATAAATTATTATAATTATTAATATGATTATAAATAGATATATATATTAAATAATTAATTATAAGATTAATCACTGCTTTCCAATCAGAATCCATTTCCTGTTCTAGTATTACCAGCACCTAACAAAGTACTACCAGTTGTACAAATAAATTTTTGCGGTTGTGTCGGTTACGAATTATATATCTAATTAAATATTTTATTAATTATTTATACAATATAGTGATAGGGACTGTAATTTAGTGCATCCTAACTTCAATTTGAAGACAGTATAAAAGAATTACAACAGGTACAATATTTTAGTTACAATTAAAATAAAAAGATGCTAGCAAACCTAGAGCATCATGACATTTAGAACAATTACAGTATGGTGAAATTAATATAATTAAGTAGTTAATGTTTATATAAAACTTTTTAAATAGTAACATTTATTCATGTCTCGTATTTGTTTGAGAAACAATCCATTTTTCGGTCAAACATCTTTCATAAAATTAATAGGTTTCTGTGCTAACCCTATTTCTGTGCTAACCAGGGTTGTAACCTTGAATAAGAATATTCATTTATAAAAATATTTATCCTTCCACTCAGATGAATGCTTAAACAATTCAGAAACTAATGCCTACATACTTTTAATTACATAGAATTGTATTAGATCAGACACATCTTAATATTATTATTTTACAAATTCTTTACACTCTTTTAGGTTATGTTGACATGGTAGAAGGATCTAATTTAAATAAAAATCCATTTGTTAACATTATAAATACTCTGCTGTAATAAGCAAGTGTTATTCTTTTGCTAAATGATCTAATATATTATTTTTTATATTAGTTTACGAGTTTTGTAGGAAATTATTAGAAATCAATCGATTATACATCCTCACTCTGATGATGATTCTTCTTAATAATTTGTAGAAATCTCTTGGTTGATTTATTTTAAATCATATATTATAGATATGTAGGTTTTGTGATAGTGTATGTAATATATATTGTGCAATGTTTTTAAAGTGCTTATGTAAAATAAACTTTTAAAATAGTGGAACAATAACTTTAAAACTTGTGAATACTTTTGAATGCTGAAGAAGCAAGAGCTTGAGGAAGATTTACTTTGGTGAGTCCAATAAATTTGTTAGCATGTGTTGGCATGTATATATTCAATTTTTTGCAATTGTTTATATGTGTTTATATAGTCACCCTGATTTTATATATGCACTGTTATTATTTTTATAACAATTAGATGTTTATTTTTACTGAACTACCAGGTACATTGCCATCAGGTTCAATAATAAGTCGTAACAACTTGAAATATATTTTGTGTGCATTAGATTCACTTTATATAATTAATAAAAAACATTTAGTTACCGGAGTTGAAATATATTTAGAGATATACATTTAAATGTACGCAAAATATTTGTAAAAACTCTTGCAATGAGTGTTAAAAGAACATGGTTCTCTTTGGATTGTAATTTGTTTTACATTCGGTAAAATTTGTCAGATATTTTGTAAACTATACTGTATTATGAGGAATGTTCGTCAAGTAATTTCCGTTTGTCTATAAATAAGAATCTCGCACAGATACAAATATTTTAATATGTGGCTGTTGCAACAGCAGCTTTTCACTACTGTTTAACATATTCACCATTTAAATCCAAACACTTCCCATACCATTTCTTCAATGGGCTTGTGTCTCATTTTTTAGTGGTCGATTTTTCAATTATTGATTGAAATTGATGTTAATAAATGTGTATTGGCGTGTATATTTTATTAAATATCTAAATATTGACGGAGATATAGCAATTAAAAGTTTGAATTGTAGTTTTAGCGCTAGAAATGGTCGGCTATATTTGTATGATGTGAAATGCATTTTAACGTCAGTTATTTGATGAGTAGGTCAGTGCTGTGGTAATGTTTTGTAGCTGTTGGTAGTCAAATAATCAAGTCAAATCAAAGAATAATAAGTTTTTATTTTATTTAACCCTGTTACGGCAGAGATAATATTGGAATTTGAGTGTTCCTTGAAATAGCTGTAAATAATATTTGATATATAAATCCATATAGCAGAGATTTATGAGCTGTAAGGTTGGTAACCTTACACAAGGATTGTGATGTCACATGCACTTGGAATGTGTACAACGTTGAATCCCTTTAATAATTAAAGAGACAAAATTACTTTTTTAATTGTTAATATCTCCTAACATATAAGGAGTTTTTAAAAAATAATTGGACACTTCAGGTTCTAGTAACCCACTTTATCAATATATAGTACACTTTTGTAGAAATTAAAACATAGGACACAAGCCCATTGATAAATTACTTCTGTATAAATCTTGGCAGCCTGAGTAGTTTCGGTATCAGCCGAGCAAAGAATTTCCGGTAGCCCAATTTCTCGGTGAGTCAATTTTCTTAGTGAGATAATCACGGATTGCTGAGGCACTGTAATTGGTATTTAGACGACACCTTCACTAATAAAAGTAGTATTTCCTTTCGCTTTAATGTTTGATATGATAAAACCAATGCGATTGATGCCCACATTGTTCATGTTACGCCACTGTCTATATTTATTCTGTTAACATATATTTTCTGAAGTAGTTATTGCAAGCACCCAGATAATATATTTTTTAAATATATTTGTCCATATGAGACAATAAATAAATATTGTCTTTGTTTTGGCATTGGCATTGCTTGTGTTGTCTTGGGTTGGGTTAGTAGAGGAGGGGGAGGAGGCAGTAACATAGTAAGTCAAATATTTAAGTGAAGTAAAAAAAAACAGAGACAAAGGTCGGTGGATTCATGAAGCTATGCCGGTGCCGGTGCCGGAAAGTCGTATATTTTGTAATAGGAAACGGAAATAGAGATGGCGCTATGATTAATCTTTATGCATTAAATGAAATAATATGTTTTTAGACTAAAGGAATTTATGCTCCCTTATTTATTGGACAACAGACTTCCATTATTTATTTAAATATTTGACTATCAAATCAGACTGAATAATAATGGATTTTCTGAATTGAGCGAATGAAAGGGAAACTTTGGTTAGATACTTTTTAACTATTTCAGTTAACTGTAAACATCTCAGAGTAACATTTATGTATCAGTTACGTTTTGTGCTTTCTGAGTAATTGAAATTTACCCAGTTAAGTTTTTTTTTACTAGTTTTAAGTTTAATTAGAGTTCATGAAATGTAGTTAATCAATATTTGGAAAAATGTAAAGCCTGCAGCATACATTTATATAAATATACATTTATATCTATCTATATTTATTTATCGTTGTATATCATGACATTATATGAAACAACATCTGCTAGGGCTGTGACGTTCAATTTCGTATCTCTTTTACTCTTCTCTTGTTTAATAGCGATGGAAAAGATAGTCCAGTAAACATTTTGGAGCATTTTGGAGTCACTTTTTCATCATATTGGAGATGCGTATGATATTTTTGTCATGAAAGAGCTCATTTATAGTTCAGTTTCTCACAGTCGTTCATATAAAATGCCTGTTTTATCGGATACAGATGACGGAACCACTCCACCTGTCGGAATACAAATGAAGATAAAGTTGATGCGAACTATAATTGAAGTGAAATACCCAGTAAACAATTTGGTGAAGTGTCCTATTTGGTGAAGTTCGAGTCACTCGTACAATTCTATTCTAACGCTTTACAAGTTCTCTACCTGTCACAGATTTTGTGTTAGTTTTTCATAATAATATTCTTTCTTTTTCCAACATCATTCATTAAGTATTTCTGTTTCTTTCCCACATGGGTATATTTTTATTATCCGGTCATAAATCATAAACCTACTCCGCTTTTAATTCAGCAGTGAACCGTCGTTGCAATGTCTGTAGCTTATAAAAAGGACCTTTCCCTTGAACGACTGAATAGAAAACGAACACGTTCCAGACAAAAAATTCATGATATGTAATAGAAATTAAGTAGAATTTACTCCAAAATGTTTACTGGGTAGTGATAGAAACGTCACAAAAAGGGACACTTCACCAAATGCTTACTGGGAGGCAAATGGTAATGGAAAAGAAGTTTAAGTTATAAAATGAACAAAATGACTATTGCAATAGGAAATACCCAGTAGACATTTTGGAGTAAACTCTATTTCATTTCTGTTTGTTTTCTATTCAGTCGTTCATAGGGAATGTCTCTTTTATGAGCTACAGACGGCGCAACGACTGTTGAATAAAAACGAATCCTATGACAGGTAGGAATTCTGTGTGATTAGAACTTCACCTAGCCATTCTATTTCACCAAATGTTTACTGGGTAATAATTTAATATTTGAGGTTTTCATTGCCAACTTTATCAATATACTGTGCCTAGACTACTAAATGGGAATGGTAACTTACTTATTATTAAGCTCAAATCACCAGCCCAGTTTCCCACCGCATACAAATATAAGAATTCAATAGAATCATAAATATTATACCCATAAAATTCTTTTTATGTTTTCGACCTTGAAAATAATATCCAGAATTATATTGTACGTACATTTGTGTAGCTTTCTGCTTCCAATATGTTTGGACATTTTCATATATCTTAGAAGCAATGTTATAGTATACAAACAGAAACACTTGTGCCAAGATTTCAATAAGAAAACTGAAAAACTGGCTGGATAACTTTATTGTGAAAACTTTTCTACAAACAACTGCATTAGGATTAACCATTTGAAAACTAAAAAGACTCATTGAAAAGAGTTTATAGCGGTTAAATATTTTAATTTAATGTTTAGAGACTTTGGAGAACGTTGCAGACATGAACGATAAATTGGGGAGGAGGGGGATGCACTTTGTACGGCTGGGAGTGGGAGAAGTTGTGATTTTTAAAGGAATATAATAAAAAAATAGATTTCTTTGTTAGTGTCTTAAATTTAATACAGTGCCGCATTAGCGCTAGGGATTACATGGTCTATAGACTAGCCTTAGGCCTTAGTCAGATAGGGGGCTTCAATTTAATTTGCTTAACACTTTTAAATAAATTATTAGTTAGTAGTTTTTTCAGGTCGGACTTTTTTTATTGGCTTTTTTCTTTAAATTTCTATTTAAATTTTGAATTTCTATTTTCCAAATCATTTTTAGGTCACATAATAGTCTATAGAAGTTTGCAGAATAAAAAATAATCGATATTACTTATTCTTTTTTTTTTGTTATTTCTCCTATGGTTTCAGCAATCTGCCTAAGTAGACAATAAACTTCTTACATGATTAATTTTAATAATTAATTAAGACATGTAAGAGAAACATTCCAGTGAATGCCCTCTTGTTTTTATAATATTACTTATAACATCAAAACTTTATGTATTGCTAGAGGTATCTGTCAACTTTAGCTGTAACTTTATCAATATAAATACAATTTTAAAGATATAAGCTTAAGGGGGTTCTCCTGTGTGATGAGTTCAAAAAATTGATTTTTTTGCATAAATTTATTCCTTAACATTTGTAGAATATGCTGGTAAAGTGACTTTTTAAAATTCGAAGTCGTTGTAAAGACACAGCAGTTAGAAGAAGCAGATGTTCGAAGCGCGTAGTTAAGTGGTAGGAACTTTAAACGCGTTTTTCTGAAAACTGTGTTTTTCAAAGTTTTCTCCATCATATCTCGAGAACGGTTTGCCCGATTTACGCACGGAATGAACTAAAATCTTCCTAAAAATTCCGAGTATTTCTAATTATTTCGAAACGAAAAAGTGAACCAGCCAAGTGAGTCTGCCAAAAACCCAATTTCCAATATTTTCAAATGATTCTAGTTCACTCCATGCATTTGGGTCTATAGATATATGACTTATATATGATATTATAGATATATGGAAACGACGTTTCTTTTCTTTCTTTCCAATAAGCTTTCAGTCAAAATCGTGGAGGAAGTCAGCGTCCCTTTTTTGAGGCAGGTGTCTTGAGAGGCCTACAGCATACGTTCTAATGAAATTTTTTACATGAACTTTGTTTTACATACTTTTGAAATAGTAATAAATAACTGATAAAAATCTCAAAGTTCTATCTTTTCATTGGACGTCAAAAAAGATTTTTAAAAAATGCTTAAAAAACAGGCCGTCACACAGGAGAAGCCCCTTTAAGGAAACTACCCAATTACAAAGTTTTGTGTATTTATATTTTAAAATGAATCCATAATTGCGTTTAAAACACTTAATTTTATCAAAAATCAAACAAATTAAATATGTTAGGTAAACAATGGTCGGTATATACCGCACGGCACGGCTCGGCATGGCACGGTACGGGCAGGCCATCAACATCGTCATAAACCACTTATACATTTTAGTGTTTTGTTTGTAAATCCATTACTCTGATTTTAAAGTCGCAGACAGGAAAAAAATATTTGTTTTGGTTTAAAGGTTCAATGTAAACAAGAAAAACAAGATGCATACATCATAGTATGTTGCGGCAATGATGCAGCACCGCACAGATAGGGTTATTTGATATGCACTGCTAATGCATTGCCGACAGGTAGGCGGAATTGAATTGCATGCTTAGGATTCTACATGGAAATATGTTACAGAGAATCTGCTTTATCGACATTCAGTTAGGAAATGAACCAAAAATATATAATGGGCTTGTGTCCTATGATTAATGGGCTTGTGTCCTCATTTTTTAGTGGTCGATTTTTTAATTGTTGATTGAAATTATTGTTAATAAATGTGTATTGGCGTGTCTATTTTATTAAATATCTAAATATTGACGGAGATATAGCAATTAAAAATTTGAATTGTAGTTTTAGCGCTAGAAATGGTCGACCATATTTTTATGACGTGAAATGCATTTTAACGTCAGTTATTTATTGAGTAGGTCAGTGCTGTGGTAATGTTTTGTAGCTGTTGGTAGTCAAATAATCAAGTCAAGTCAAATAATAATAAGTTTTTATGTTATTTAACCCTGTTACGGCAGACATAATATTGAAATTTTATTGTTCATTGAAATAGGTGTAAATAATATTTATATAATAAGACCGTGCTATTAACTATCGTATCGATTAATACTTATTAATAGGAATTGGTATGAAATATGATTTGTAATGTATCAAGGAAGGAATTAGTAGATTAATACATAAGGAATAAAATAAATATTAATAAAACAAATGGTTATAATTATACATCCTATCAAATTTGTCGGTATATTATTACTCACAAATGAATTTTGTTTACATAATGTAGTAATTAATACATTTAATACACATATATATAGTACAACAGTTTACAATTTTAACATAATTGTTTATATTTAGTTATTTTTGTTTATTTAAAGCCATATATAATATATTTTAATAATAATAACTACAATATTACATATGTAAAATTTATATATATATATATATATATATATATATATATATATATATATATATATATATATATATATATATATGTTACGGTTGAAATAAAAAATCCATTAATATTACATATACAAAATTAAAAGTAATTAATAATAATTCACAATATCTTTGAAATCTAAATAGCAGAGCGGAAAAATACTGCGAAGATGTAAAAGTTCTTTCAATAAATAAGTTAATTCCTCTATACCTTGCTTTATCAAATAAATAGTTGCTGTAGAAATAAAGAAGTAATTTAAAAATAAGATACAATTTTTTTTGACTAATTCATAAAAATAAGATGTGTAAGTGCCGTGGTTTAGGTTGTCAATAAAAACACTTAAATAATCTAGTAAAAATTTGTTATAAACAAGAAATATTTTAACTAAATGTATCAAACTACACAGGTAATTATTATTAATTAACTTTAATATGAATTTATCAAATTATTAATATTTATTATAATATCAACCGTAACCGTAATTTTATAAAGCTCCAACCAACAATAATATATCCGTTTCTCAATTTATGCAAAACAGAAAAATAGTTTCTCTTTCTAACACATAAACCATCAGAATTTCTGAATGAGAAGAATCTATTGCTTACATATTGATAATAGAAAATGAATATTATAATATTCGAGATATTTTACATAAATAAAAACGAAAAATTGTTCAAAAAATGGCCAAAAAGTAAAAGTTATAAAATATAAATCTATGTTTAATATCTATTTGTTAAATTAATTATTACAAAAATTATATTATTGTTCATTTTTTATAGTGTTTAATTTTGTGGTACATATATAATATATATTATTTATCTACTAACGGGTATATAGGAACATATAAAATACTTTGTTAATGCTAAATATCTGTTCAATTATCAATTTAAAAATATTTACAATTTTTTGTTCATCAATGATAAAATATAGCTTATTTATTTAACTGAAGTTTAAAATAAACGTTGGTTGATATAGATCTGTCTTGTTGTCTGGGTATAACGTATAAGAAGAAGCAGAACAATATTAGGGGCGATAAAAGGCTACGTGCCTAGGAAGCCCGAAAACTATATATATAAAAAAAAAAAAAAAAAAAAACGTTGGTTGATATTTCTGTTTCTCAGCTCTTTTTTTTGTTCGAGTTAACATAACTGTAGTTTAACCAAGCAAATTACCTTTATCACATTTTTTAAATTAACACTACTCGGTTTTTGGCAAAACCAGAAATTATTAAGTATATCATGTATAAATAAATGTAATTTTTGAAAAAGGAAAAAAATATAATAAAATTTAGTTAATTTAGGATAAAATCTTCACAGAGAAGCTAACGATTTATAAATAACAAAGTAAAACGCAAAATATAAATAAGAACTTTTGATATAAAACTAAACACATAATATATTTCGAAACACCTTGTATATCTGAACGTGACATAAACAAATACAAATGAGATTGTATTGTTATTTTGATCCGTGTTTGCCTAGCCAATTGTAATATCGAAACAATAGAAAATATACAAAATACATCGTACGTATGATGTTGATTTTTATTTAACATTGATAAAAAGTAAATAAATTATAATTTAATAATACGTTAGGTAAATATATGGACATGGGTGGATAATTATAATTTCTTAAAAAATATAAGTTTCAGGGTCAAATAAAACTCCCATAGTTCAACGCGCTGTGTAGCGCTGCTTTTTCCATCTTAGGCAACAAGGAATTATTATTATTATGTATATTTTAAACTATTACTATATACTCGTAGCCTTCGAAATGTAATTTTAATTAAATCATATTGAATGCTTGCATATTAATGCATACATTAGAAAATGAATGAAAAGAATAACATTGTTATGTTTCATATATCAGAGATGGTGAACCTTTACATGTGTGCGTGCCAAAATTACTAAACCATTGTTTCTCTTTTATTAAAAATAATATTGTATAATTTTTTAATTTGATATATTGAACATATATTTATTTATCTTATATTATATTATTATTAAAATGCAATAGAGAAAACTATTATTAATTGACTAAATTTAATTACTCAAATAGATATAATAATAAAACTTAATTGTTAGAATTTATAAATATTTAATAATTAAAAACTAAAATTAGTCATTTCTGGTGTATACAGTTTACTATATAACATATATTATTTATTTAGTAATAATTAAATATCAGACTAATATGCTATAATTAATTATTTCGGAGTCTTAATTTGCTTGGCTCCCAAACGTATTAAAAACATTAATTTTCTCGAAATTTTTGTACTTTCCAGATAACAGTGTAGCATATTAGTTTGATGTAAACTTAAACTAAAACTTTAATTTAATATTACGTTAAACGGAATAATTTTTATAATATTATTTATATTAATTATTTGGTAACATACAACGATGGATGACTTCAAACAAACAGAGCTGGTTTCTCTCTCTCTCTCTTTCTCTCTCAACGTCAATAATTAGACAATAATCTTCATAATCCTTTAATTAATTTGTTCACATATTAAATGCTCTAAAAAGCATGGATAATATTTTAATGTTTCTTTTAGCTTTTATAATAAAGCTTTCTAAATATTTATAATTTCGAGCTTTTTTATTTTTGATTTTTAACACAATCTTTATAAATTGAAAGCTGTTATTTTTATTATTTGTTTTATTTTTTTAGGGTTTTGTTTAAACAATTTTTTATATAATTGTAATAATTTTTTTATATTTTTATTTTAATTTTTATAATATTTAAGCAACTTTTGGGTGATAGCTTTTTTCAAATAAAATAAAACCTCTTGCTTTGAATTTAACTATTTTAATCAAAAATATTTGTAAAAATTCATCTAAATTATTATTTATTCGTTGGTTTAAATTTGTAGAAAAACATTCGCGATCGAAGTTGTTTAAATATTTTAAAAATTAGAATAAAATTTAGAATCATTTGTAATTTAGTTTTTTTCTTTTTTTTTAAATAAAATCATCTTTAAGAATGTGCAGTGACATTCTTAATCACTCTATAACGCCAAGCCTCTCTATCTTACAGTGCTACTTCCGATAACAAATTCGTATTTCAATTCTACAAATATATAACATTTCTAATGCATTCAAAAATTCAGAATATTGAAACATAAATCCAAGTCAATTTCACAGAAATTTTAAAAACATTCAAATATAAAAAAATATACAATAATATAAATAATAAATAAATAAATAAATAAAATAATTTAAAAATAGAACAAGACTTTCATCGATAATTTTTCTAAATACCATCGCTATCTTATAACGATAAATATTTCTCTCAAAAACCAAATTTGGTTAATTTTCAAAATCCCTCAATTTAAATTCTCTGCAATACATTTGCACTGTTTGATTTTCTGTATCCGTTTCTTGCGTAATTGCGGCGTCATCGACGGACACCGCAGCGTTACCGTTACCCAGGTGAACTTCTTAGGTTTGCAGAAGGAGCAGGAGCGAAAAGCAGCTCCAGCAACATCCTCGTCATCAGCTTCCTCGACGGTGACGTGTTTTGAACGTCTTCGTCGGGGATTCTTCGGGATGTAGAAGGAGTTGCACTGTCCGTAACAAAACCTGTTGATTACCGTACGCGTCAAACATCCTTCTTCCCTAATCCTTTGCACCAGTGGCTCCGTTTTGCACCAGTCCTTCTTCAGGTACTCCTTCTTCGTGACGATAAGGGCGTTCTTGCTGGATTTCAACAATTTATGCCCACGGTAAGCTGAGAGATCCGCAACAACATCTGGACCATGATAAGGAGATGAATCGTTGTATTGTCGCATGAGAACATCGATACCAACTCGGTGGTTTCTTTGCCGACGACCATGCTCAAAACCTACCGAAATCTCCGAAGGTTGGTAAACAATTTCGCCATTATCAGGCTCGGGGAAATCTTCATCTAAATCATTTTGGGCAAGAAATCTTTTATCATTTTGTGAGTTATTTTGTCGTCTTTCTGCGATTAATCGTTCAACTTCTTGGGTGTTTATGATCTCGAGTATACTGTCTGTGGATGTTAAAGACATTGGACGACCTCCTGCAGCAAATGTTGCTGATGATGTTAGTACAAATACTATTGTGTTGAGGATTAGACACTGAAAACTTCGCTCTGATCGATACGCCATCTGTAAAAATACGAAATGTATGTTAATACACAAAATTAATAGCCTTGAGTAGCGGAAACATATTCAATCAAACTAGGGAGTTATATAGGCTGGAAGACAATTGTCTAGCAGCATTTGTGTTTTCGCAGATATTACTATAAAAAGGTTGGAAAGTTGGAAGTTATATAACATTGTAGTTTCTGACAGTGTAGTATACCAAACGATAAACTAATTTATTTATATTAATGCACATTGCTTATTAATTATTAATCTTAAGATTATAAATGAAAGATGCATCTCTAAATACCGATGAATTAAAAGAATATTCAATTTATAATAAAAGATTTTTTTGATTTGATGAGAGATGACATGAGTCAAGATTCTTGGTCTGTCTCAAGGTCCATCGTCTCCTCCACGTCCACAGAGCTGGTTAGTTCCATCGACACGAGCATCGCCATCGTACATTATGCTATTGTCCAATGTTAACATGCATAAATACATTCAATTGTTATTTATTGTTAAATGAATACCCCGCAGGGTAACTCCCGTCAAATTGTGAGTGGGTTGTCCAAAAATAATCAACAATATTTTACTGTCAAAAAGACTTTTTAAATGTTAAATATAAGTACTCTGATGTTGACTCAACAAATGTTTAAAATTCTCACTCAAATATCAGAAATTAATGTGTTTCAATAGTGGTTGATTGTTTTAAATTTGTCGCCATTTTGTCACAAGAGTGGTACAACAAAGAACATTGTGAAGAACAAGTTTTAAATTTTTTTAGGCTTTGGCTTATTCAACCTGCTTGCCAAATAATTATTTGTACAAAGAATTTACATAGGTTAATATCTGCACAATAATTTACTTAACTATTATACCGCTAAACATAGTTACGTATATTTGACGTTTACTTAACATAAAAAAGTTGACCTGTTATATATTTATACATGTGCGAGGTTTGAAAAACATTAGTAGGAGAACTAGTTTGAAAAATTCTATATTAAAATTATTAATCTGATGTATATTACACTTGGACTTAATAGAATGGCATAAAAAGAGTAAGTGGCAGAATTAAAACCAGTGCTGGACACAACCCAGAAAACATTTGGTGAAATATAATGGCTAGGTGAAGTTCTAGTCACTCGTACATTTCAATTCTAACGTTTTACAAGTTGGAGCAACACACAGAAAATCAATTTTAGTTCAAATTGATTCCCTACCTGTCGCAGGAGTCGCTTTTATTCAACAGTGAGCAGTCGTTGCGCCTTCTGTAGCTCATAAAAGAGACATTCCCTATACGCGTTCATGACAAAAAACTCATGAAAAGTAATAGAAATAAAATAGAATTTACTTCAAAATGTTTACTGGGAAAAGAGTAGCAACAAATTGAGATTGATTAAGGAAAATACAAGAAAGTAGAAAAGTTCATATTAGAGCAACAGACAATTTAAAAAAAGCCATCTTCAGACTACGAACAGGATATACTAAGTTGACGCATCGACATTTAATGAGAAAAACAATAGCTCCGCAGTGTAACAACTGTCAGACGCAAATCTACTAGTAACCTGCCCACAATATCAAACTCAACGAACATAAGTGCGGTGAACTAAAGGACATGCTTTCAGACAATCCAGAAGAAGTTCAAAAGGTTCTCGAGTGCCTAACTGATAAAATGACTTAAAATAAAATAACTGCAGCCGAACATGACCTTGACATTAAAAGCATCTCAAATTCTAATAAAATTAATAATTATTAAACCAATTTGAGACCCATGATTCTACGTCACTGGAAACCCATAAAAAATACTAATAAAGAATAGATACAATATTATTAAAAGGCGGCAGTGTTAAAAAATCAGACATCAACGCATTTCCACCCACATGAAGTTAACAATAAGTCATAAGTATCTGTGATGAATACTTCGCAGTAGAGCTTAGGACTTATGTTAGGTGGTTCGCTTAAAGTGGACCCGCTAGCCACAGGGTGTCTGCAAAGATCTGTTCTGCGGTGACGTTTTAAATTTTATAAGGTCAAATATGATAAGAAATGCGGAAGAAAAAATATGTCCTCAACAAAAAGGGTAAATAAAATATCAATTCAATTATTTCCCGCTAATGGTACTATATTTTCTATGGCCTATTTTCTAATGGTCCTATTTATCCTAATGGTATTATATTTTTCATTAAATTTCCTTCAAAAAATATTTTATGATTTTTACTTTTGGAATTTTTGAAACACCCTGTACTTACAGACCCGTTCAACACTGGAAATATATTTATTGGTGTTATGTAAATGTCAGCAACTCAACGTTACAGCGCTATCCAAATTAAGAACGTACTTTATATAGCAATTTATAATACCTTCATTATAAATAATATATATTAAATTTAACGTGTTATGAAATATGATTTGTTTCGTACAATCGTACCAAGAAGATGTTTTTAAATGTTGCTTAGGAGGAAAGGAGCTTAGACGATGATCCGGCTCGTTGCATGTTGCTTGTTCTCCTGCCAGAGCGACTCTACTGACAGTTGCCACCCAACCTTGTATAACTACTGAAGACAACTGTTTAGTTTTAATTGTTTGTACTTATTTGGAAATCACTATTTGTATTAGTTCTAATATACAGGGTGTGAGGTCCATAGATGTCATTCTTAAATAGGTTAAACGGTAAAAAATCTAAATATTAAGAGACTTAAACCGAAACTATTATTATTTTTCGTTTTTGTGTAAATCAAAACTAATAATTAAGTATTTAAGAAAATGATAATTGTGTCAAATTTTATTATGCCAGCCCTTCTCTCCTCCCCCCTCTTCACACATCTAAAAAAAGAAATTCTTTTTATTCTTTTTTTGTTTTTTGAGCTTGTTTATTTTCATTTTTTAAGATGAATTTTGAATTGGATAAAACTATTATTATTTTTCGTTTTTGTGTAAATCAAACCTAATAATTAAGTATTTAACAAAATGTGTCAAATTTTATTGTGTCGCACTTTCTTCCCCGCTCTCCCCTCTCTCCCTCTTCCTCCTCTCATGTTGTCACACATTTGAAAAAAGAAATTCTTTTTTAGTCTTATTTTGTTTTATTGAGCTTGTTTATTTTCTTTTTTAAACGAATTTCAAAATGGATGTGACGTCACCTCCCCTCTCTTCCTCACCCTTTGCTTGTCACCTCTTGTCACATAATATAATATTATATAGTAATATTATAATGTATGGTAGTTTTGTCTCTAAGTCAAGACAAAATTTAACATAAAAAAATATTTATTAAAACCTCATTTTATTCAAAGTGTTACTAATTAACATTTATGTTTATGTTGTCTGACGGACTGGACGCCGAACAGACGTACAGACGGACGGGACGGGATGGGACGGACAGGCGACGACGCCTGGTCCCGTCACGGACACGAACGTGGACCAACAAACATCTCTTTGGGATGAAACCACATTAACATTGTTTACATCTTATTTACATGGCGTCTCGGTATATAAATATTCCAATTAATAATTCTTCTTTTTTATAAATTTAGCGCCATGTCATATCACATAAAATTCTTATTATTTTTTCTTATTATTATGTTCTCTTAATGCAGATGTTTGTGTGTGCGTGTGTACGTGAACATATGTCGTTGTATGTGTTTTCTGTATTACTGAATGGCGTGAGACTGGTTTCCAGTAATTGCTAAATGTGAATGGAGTAGTAGGGTCTGTCTGAATCAATTTCATTTAAGAGAAAGGTGCGTTTAAAACTCACACCTTTATGATTTTATTGTCGAAGATTCTATTCTTTTTTTTCATTGCAGGTATTCACTAGAAAAACCACTGAATTTGATAAAATTTAAATATGATGTTAATATAAATGTCCTTAATCTAATTATTGAATTTCAAATAATTTTGCAAAGTGTAAAGCGAGATATTAATAGTTAAAGCGAGTAAAGCAAGGTCCTAGTAAACATTTTGGAGTAAATTCTATTTCATTTCTATTACTTTTCATGAGCTTTTTGTCATGAACGCGTTTGTTTTCTATTCAGTCGTTCATAGGGAATGTCTCTTTTATGAGCTACAGACGGCGCAGCGACTGCTCACTGTTGAATAAAAGCGACTCCTGTGACAGGAAGGGAATCAATTTGAACTAAAATTGTTTTTCTGTGCGTTGCTCCAACTTGTAAAACGTTAGAATTGAAATGTACGAGTGACTAGAACTTCACCTAGCCATTGCCAAATGGTTTTATTAATAACAGTTTTTAAAAAGTATAAATATAAAATGTTACACAAAACTACTAAGCTAGATAGGGGGTATTTCGTTGTAGGAACCTCGAGTCATGCATCTTATTTATATACAAAAAATAACAACAAAATATGTCAAATCAATCTGAGATGATGAGACCTGCAATTAAAATATGTCAAGCAGGTTGTCTGGGCCATAAAGGTGATTATGTAGGTACCTGTATGGCTATATGATTCATATGTGTATACACACACAAACATCAGTGTATGTATGTATGTGTGAACGTTAAATTAACGTTCACGTACTAGATCTTCAGAAACCCAGAGCGGAAGACGGTGGGTGAGAATTGCCGTTATGCCCACGTGAGGGCAAAACGCACTATAAACACTATAACAAAAAACAAATACATACATAAATTTACAAAATAGATAGACAGGTACATGTATATGGTTAACACCGCGCGCAAATCGACGCAAACCGCGCGCAAAAACATTACAACCGTGCTGTGCCTGGCGTGCGTGGACCAGTAGACCAGTGAAGTTGAAGTAAGAAGTTGTCGATTCTAGAGTTGTTGTAAAAATAGAAAGAGAACACATTGATTTAAGAGTAGGATAAACAAAGGAACGTGTTGTTGTCATTGATGCGTGTCAAAGTTCACAGATTCTAACGGTTATTGTTATGAAGGCATGGGAGAACAAGGTCGAATAGGCTGAGGAGCGTATATTATCCTGGCGCCAATATTAACGGTGTAAAATTTTTATTTTTGTAATTTGCGGGTTTATTACAGCTATCTCGAGCAACACATAAGGTTTTTTTCGCGCGTAAGCCGAGATAAATAAAATCGATTTCTACTTATTATTTTACAGAGGGTTATATTAATTCTGTGTCAAAAATTAGTCAGTGAAACAGAACTTTAAATTTTAAATCTATAGTTCATATATATAGTCCACAGCTACATTTCTTATTTTTGTTATATTGGGTAGTTGTTCTTATAAATATATTTTTTATAAATTGGCTTCCAAATTTGTCTTGATACTATTGCATATTTTCTATAAATTCATAATACTATCTTAGCTAGTCTATCAATAATGAAAGTCAATGATTTCTTTCATAAAATCACACACACCTAAATACTTATAAACAAGTATTTCTGTACAATTACCTTTAAAGAAGGGTTTAAACTTAACGTAAGCTTGGCTAGTGACTTAATGTGAAAATTAACGCAGTTGAATTGTACTTAATATATATTTTTTACATGTTACTATAAGTTTAGTAGCAGTGTAAAACTATTTCGTCACGAACTTCCCTAAATTCGTCGAAATCAAAATGTAAGTAATATTTTCATATAAAAAGACAATGATGGGAAACGAAGAGAAAGGGAACAGATACTGAGCAAATTGAGGGACGGGGATAGAAACGCATTAAGTTTTCATGTGAGAAATGAGTAAAAAGTGATAAGAAGATTGTGCAGTTATTAAAGGGCGAGAAGTAAGAGGTGGATGGCGGAGATAGAGAAAAGAAGCAAGGAAAGATAAAGAATGGCAGAGTAGAAACAGGAGGGAGAGTAGCAAGAAGAGGGAAGCAATAGGAGTTTAAATTTATATGATTTGTTTTTATTTTTCTTTTTTCTTTTGGAAGGAGTGAGAATGGTTAGATATAATAAGAATCACAAATGTAATTAAGCACAATGATATGTAATTTAATGATTTCAGAAGATGATGATGAAGGCAGAAATAATAAATGACAATGAAATTGTCATCTTTGTTAATTTATAATTTTAATTCAATAGACAAGCTGTAACACTAAATATTTTTGATTTCATATTTTTGTTTGAATAAAAAAGAAGCCAAATATATGCGTTCGGTAGTTTTACCTGTGATAAAGTACAATAACTAACCGAGGGACTATTGTAAAGGGATAGCTTTTGTTTTTGTTTGTTCATATATAATTTTCTGTTGAATTTAATCCAATTTTTAAAATAAATCACAATCATTTTGAAAAGAAATTTATGCCTTCACTGCTAAAAATAACTTGTACTATTTTCAATTCCCGTACTACCTTACCCTAACCTTAACTTAATACCTTAACCTAAATATAAACCATACACTAATTGTTTTTGGTTCGTCTATGTATGGAGATGAATGGGATTGGGTTTGGACATTGGGATGTTGTGAATATACTGGATGCACGAGAGTACCCCCCACCAGTTTGGGGCCCTGACGAGTACGGAGGAGAACAAGGGGAAGGGGGCACCTACACATGAGTGTCCCAAAGGTGGGTGATCTAGCCTTAAGTAAGAAGTATCTGAACGTCATGCGAAATGTGAAACGTAGAAAAAAAATCATTAATAAATTGCAATAAAATAAAGAAAAAAGAAAACGTATATGAAAATATAAATGTTAGAGTGAGACAGAATGATTATGAAGTAAGGTGTTAGAAGAAGATAAGATTAGTAAAAAATAAACATTAATATAATTATATTATATGATATATAATTAAGCACGATGATATGTAATTTAATGATTTAAGGCGGAAGAATGTAGAACCCAATGGCAAAAATATTTAAAAAAAAAGTTAAGTTTTTAAACGTGGCAGTGAAAGTGTTACCTTCCCTATATTGTTTTCTTTATTCAAGTTAATCCCTTTAACATAGGTGTTGGTCACACCATTTGTCATTTAGACGCCGAATAATTTTTTTAACATTTTTTTTTACATTTCAACAATAAAAATGTTTAAAAAATATGCAACAATAGGTTCTTAAATCTGATGTATTGGTTTTATATATTAAGTATTGTTCAGTCACAATAGGTAATATATGAAAAACATTTACTAATCTTTCAATAAAAGAAAAGAACGTGTTTTTTTACCCTGTTTCTTTTTTTATAGCCGGCGCCTTCCTTTTCTATTTGAATGAATGAAGTTTTTTTTTTTTTTTTTTGTAACCTTAATAATAAAACATTCTGGTTGTTTTTTAATCCCCGTGTCTAGAATTTCTAGACCGTCATAAATAAAGGAAGACACATTTATAGTGCGTTTAATTTTGAATAATGTGGTTGAATCAAATACCTGAATCAAATGTCGTCTTGTGTAAAATTATACTCCAGTATGTGAAATTAATGGACGGAGATATCTAAAAACATTTATTTAATCCTTTCAAATATCAAAATAATAAGAGATACATATAATCAAAGAATTTGGTTGAGTAAACACGACCCAGTAAACATTTTGGAGACACTTTGCCATCAATTGAAGCTGCGTATGATGTTTGCCCATGAAAGAGTTCAGTTTTTCACAGTCGCTCATATGAAATGTCTATTTTATCGGCTACAAATGACGAAACCACTCCATCTATTGGAATACAAATAAAGATAAAGTTGATGCGAACTATAATTGAAGTGTAATAGTGATAGAAACGTCACAAAACAGGACATTTCACCAAATTATTTACTAGGTAACAATTTAGTCTTAAAACAGTCCTCCACACACGACTGATTGCAAACTAGTCGATTTGTATGTATATAAGTATTTAAATACTTTTGAATAGTATGTGAGCACATCTCAGTTCATGATGTCACCATGCAAACAAGCTTGGCCCGTCGATCGAGGAACAGAGTCGCTGAAAACGTACTCCAAACCAGTTTAGTTTCATTCGTGCCGTGTGTTTTCTCTCACTCGTATACACGTTCGTTCTTTCACTAACAACACAGTTCCATTCTCATTCGGTTCGGGCAGATTCGGGGCTAAGGTTTGCAATCAGACGCCTCATGTGCGGACGCCCTTAGTGTAAAATCTTTCGATACTGAAAAAACCGCTTTTACCGACATCATATATTGATGTATCTTTTATGAACTAAAATTACTTGGTGACTCTATGAGCGTATGTCAGGATAAGGACTAAATAAGGATTGTGTGTTTATAACTAAAATATATTATAAAGTATTATGTTATAACTTGTTTTATACTCTGAACTGATAACAAAAATAAACAATGGAGCTAAGTCTAATTCCCTTTCTTTCTACTTGATAGACACCTGTGTCTTCGGGACTGGCGCTATATTTTCTGAGTCTAGTCGTTGACAAGCTAATTGACTACTCATTCTGATTAGCAGTGATGAAGTTAGAACTCGATTCACGAGGCTATAAAATTCAAAATGTAATGGGTTTTCTATGAAAACAAGTAAAAAATAGTTGTCTCATTGTATACCTGAAGATAACCTCGCATGGAAACTTGAAAGCTTTATCTAAATAAAATTTTTATAATACTCAAAGGTTTCTTAATATAATACTACAATATAATAATGAATAGGCGATTCCAAATCCTAACATCAAGAATTCTATATAAACGAGTATACATACATATAAACAATGAACAAAATTCCTAAAATTTTTCTTTCGACATTTACAAAATCTGTTTTAATTTTTCAAACAACCCGCGTGGGAAGACTTAAACATTTAAAGACGGCGAGACCTAATTTAAAATAGGGTTCCTTTATAAAGGTTGAATCGACCTGCGCCAGATTGTAATCTTCAAGATCTGATCTCTTAGATAAACATTCCGGCACAAATTCCTACATTTCTTAAAAAATTCACATTTTTATATTGACAATCATTTATTTAACAGTATTATACTCGTTAGTTTTTAATCACCCTGTGAATTATTAAAATGTTAATTATGTTGCAAAATTTGTTATTGCTAAATGTATGTAATAGTTTAAAAAGTGTTTTATAGATGTCACTGTTATTGTACGAGTATATTGAAAATCAATAAATAAACAAAGGAGGATGTAAATATGTAAATGTTGGAAATAATTTATAGGGTATTTACATTTATGTCTTCGATGAGGCGTAAAGTGTCTGGCTTCCAAGGTAAAAGATTTGCTCCAATAAGAAAACCCATTGCCCTCCTGCTGATGCTGCAGTTAGTGCTTATCGACTGTCCAATTGACAAGTTTTTCTGCATTATAATTATTTAGTTGTATTTATGACTTATCTGAATATTGAAAATTGAATGACGTAAGTAGATACAACTGAATTTTCGGAGTTCAAAGGTGTTGCTCATTATTCTACAGTGTTTGTGTTGTATTCTTATTTTGTGACATCAAAATATAGCTAAAAATAAAGCGGTATAACAGAAATCCAAATATAATTATTAAGATATTTGAAAATGTACTATCTTAATATATATAAATTACGTGTCACGTTGTTCCTCCGCGATGGACGCCTAAACTACTTAACCGATTTTAATCAAATTTGTACACCGTGTGCAGTTTGATCCAACTTGAAAGATAGGATAGCTTACATCTCAATTTATTATTATCTTATTAATTAATGTCTATTAATTATCTGTATATGACATATGACATCTGGCGACGATGATGGCGACATCTGTTGACTAGATTGAGTAAATAGATTGAGTAAATATTCAATAGATGGCGCTATGTAATGTAATATGACAAAAACGTTAGACACAGCAACGCGTGGCCGGGACAGCTAGTATTATTATATACTTCAACAAAAATTTAAAAAATCCGAGCATAGGAAAGTAGATCCAACCCAATTAACTTATTTATTACCAATATGACGTCAGCTCGCGTTTTATCCTATAAAACTAGTTTCAAAAAACTTCATAAAGTTCATACTCTTTAAAAAATGTTTTAAAATAATACCATATTTTAAAATTGAAATAACATTTGTTTTTAACATAAGAAAGAATATAGAATTTGGTCCTCACATGCATAAAGGATGTTGCTATTTAAGAAGAACCCTTCGCTTTTTAAATCTGTTAATAATTTTAATTGAAATAAAATAATAAAGTGGACGATATCATGTAATAAAATTAAATGAATAAATTGTCAGTTTAATCTCGATAACAATGGCGTCAACTAGACAGTTAGTTGGACAACAGGGCCGGACTCCCCGACAGTTGGGATATTGGCGAAAGCTAGGCACCATAAAGAGACTTTTAAAATAAACTTTTCGTAAATTATTTATGAACAATAAATTTTGAAATGATGTCTTGTTTTATATTTTGTCTTGTGTGTTTGTGCAGAAAAACTGGTTTAAGGGAAACCTATTTTGCTGTGATGATATTTTAGATATATTTGGCTGTGTTGTGTAGCATACGCCTAGAGAAATGTGTCTTTCGATAGTCTGTATTTGATTTTGAAGGGTAGGTTGTCGTGTGTGTATTGTCCAAAATGTTATTGTGTTTTTATAGTGCTATAACATTTTCCGTTTGCTGTTTTATGATAGATCTGATGTATTAAGTCTTGTCCCAAATATCCTAATATCAATTCATGAAATAGAGTATTCAAAAGAAACCTCTCTCGTTCATCATCTACAGCTGCAGATCTATTATCCTAATGACTAAAATGACCATGCTGGTTTCAAACGCGTCGAGACAAGCGAGGTTGAATGTGTACTATAGCTCTCGCCACGTTTGATGAGCGATCTTATGACACAAGTCAAAAGAAACGAGAGGTGAGACCAATAGCAATGTTCATTCTCAGAACATCGACAAATGTTTCGACAAATGTCTCGCCGAGAGTGAACTGCTGAAGGAACTAAGGAGTAATTCGGTTAATGATAAAGATTAACTACAAAATTAAAAACGCTCTTATTCCAAATCCATCTCTGGTCCCACTAATCAATTATCCAATGTAACTGGGGGTCGGCAATTGTCATTGAGATGCTGCCTGCTCGTTGTCTGTTATTGTTATTTGTGATTCTGTATTTTGATTGAATAATATCGGATGTTACATACATCCACACATACTTGTATACGTATAAACATACACATACATACGTCTGGTGCTTTTGAACCTGTGTTAGTAATCACGACACCTATATCCGTTTCATTTAACCACAACTTATTACCGCCGACAACTGTCGTCAATTGTTTAGCTTAACTAGATGAGGGATCATCTAGGGGCGCTGTGTACACCAATGGGAGGAGGGGGGATGTTGTAGTTATTCTATTATGATCTTCACTGTTGTCTACAATTGGTTTTATTGAATTGTTAGACAATTTGTCGGAGAATTTTATTAGAACATTTTGTTTTATTTTTATCGTTACAATTAAATTAGATTATTTATAGATGGGTCTTCTATGTAACCGAATTTGATAAGTAAGTCATGCTGCGACTGTAGTCCGATGTTCGATTCCGATTTTTTTTGTTATTTTAAATACTTTATCACTTGAAAATTTATTATGATATAAAATAGCTTCCTTTACAGCACTGCCTCGAGATGAAATTAAATACCAACCCGATAAATGTCTTTCTTCACTTGCACTTACTATCTCCACCTGGATCTCCCTCTCACTATTCTTCTCCTCGGGTTTCTTTCCAGAAGTTTCTTTAGCTCTGTTTCTAACCATTGGATTCCTTCTAATCATCCTTCTAATTTCCGTCTCAATGTCGATTTCTCGATTTGACTTATATTTCCATATTTGTTCTTTTCTTATATATAATTTTTCGGGCTTCCTAGGCACGTAGCCTTTTATCGCCACTAATATTGTACTGCTTCTCCTTATACTTTATATCCAGACAACAAAAATGATCTATTCATGGCTACTGCTGTTATAAATTTCGGTTTGATATTTGTTCTTATTTTCCATTGTCCATTTTCACATACCGCGCAAAAGATTTTGTTACATATATGTACGACCCTTGTACTTACACAGACTTTATTTTATTATATCAGCACGAGCACCCTTAACTAATATTGATACATATAAATAAATGATGTCACAATTCCACTTATAATATTTATTTCATTGCACTGGTTACATATGTATTCGTACTACTATAGTTCTATTTAAACATTATATACTTGTAAATCGTAATAGACCTATTAAGTTGTGAATTATCAGAGACACACACACACACACAGTCATTAATAAACGTGTTACCCAGTATGTACTTGAAGTTGGCTGATTATTTTATTATTACTATAGGAGACTGGATAAATAGTTTATTACTGAGATTTGCATAAAAATACATTCATTTAGATCTCGTTCTATTTGTTTTATTACATATGTTAATTATATGTTAATACACATACACACACATATCTGTGTATATATTAACTGCTCCATACCAAAACACAGTAAGTTTTCGTATTTCCTTCTTTCCCCTATATATTTTGGGTCCTAGTTATATTTCGTTGTAGACATTTAATTACCTTAAGTTGGGTCTACATAGAAGAATAAGCTGCTCTCACGTAGTTTAAAAAATAAAAGCTTAAATAAAACTTGGTCTTTTAAGTTTGCCCACTTCTGAAATAGTAATAGCCAATTCTCTCTCTACAGTAAGTTCTTTAAGGTTATTGACAAATAATTCTGGTCTAAAGTTCGGTGCAGTGTAGTTTACATTCAGGGTGTCCCAATATTCAACGATAAGCGGGCACCAGGTTGTGGTGGATAGCAATGCTATTTAGGTTGCCGATACAAAAAAAAATCCGAAATATTTGAAAAATTGTGGTCTTGGTAGTTAAAAACATCTTAAGGTGTTTCAATTTTCGAAAGATTTTTATTTTTTTTTTGTAATTTCTAAACAAAATGAGATGAATTCTGTTTTTCCTTTTTTCTCGTGTAGTCATGAGCAGGACCATCTTCTGGTGCCCGCTTATCGTTGAATTTTGGGACACCCTGTATACGACACTACAAAAACGGTTAAGTTACCAAATAAGTTAAGTTTAAGAAAATAATAGCACGATGAAATTTATCTCACACAGTTTGAAAAAAACTTAATAAGATAGCAATAAGAATATTTTAAAATAATTAATATATACATTTGTCTCTGGTCTGTCGCCTAACGTCTCTGAGCCTGCGACACATTCTTAGCAAATCCCATCCAAAGGAATTCGACCTAAACTAAAAACTTGATCATAATCGTTATGATAATTTCATCCTTGTCTCTCTGCTTATATTTACTCAGCGTATATTTTTTTACATAACGTATTTCTATATATACATACGAGTATATACAATTCAATAATGTCCTTGTCGATAATCATTCAATTGCTAATAACAATTGTAATGGTTGTAACACATTTGTTGCATTCCAGACTGATCATTGATAATAACAATATCATTATAACAACAATGACAGAGTCGACGACGACTGACACACCTTTAATATTTATATTTTTAATTAACACATTAACATTTATTACTCTTTTGTCTTTAAATTAGGTAGATGCAGCTCTGTTACAGATATGCATCTTACATATATATATGTATATATATATCAACTATACACTCATGTGGAAGTCATTTGTATAATTCTAATAATAGTTTAAAATAATTAATTATGTAGATAGTTGCGTAGAAGAATATTTTTATAAATTGTAACAACATCCAAAGAATGCGAATTATTTTTTAGAACAAAATTGGCAGTCTGACCTTGACGTGATTGTTTAGTCAATCCCTCTAGCTTATTTCTTCTCTGACGTCACACATTGAGCTAAGACAAGCAGCAAAACTGAATTTCAAATTTGATATAGGTATAACTCCGTTTAAAATTAAAAAAAGACCTCTACAAAATGAGTTCACAAGCAGAAAGGCTGACAAGCTAAAGCCTATTATAAATAATAAAAAAAGTAAAATTTAGGTTAGAGCTATCTTGTTCCACTTACAATAAATTAAAGATTTTTCTTAATTAATATCAACAAAGGCAATAAATCTTCCGATCTAATTAATAGGAAAAATCCACGGATGTTGGTAGCAGGCAAAATGACATCAAAACAATAAATAACCAACATGATTTCATCTTAATTTTATGAGTTATTGTCGACATAAGACTTGTCTGATGTAGATGCTCGTAAAACAGCCGCAAAATGAGGAGATTTATGAAGAAATCCATCAAAAACAACTATGTATATCGTTTCAACAACTGCATCGTTTCTTGGAAGTAAACCATCATTATTCGACTTAACTACTTACACAAGATAACGATTTGCTGGAGAATCTTGTAAAGATAAGTATTACAACCAGTGGACAAAGGGCTTGCGAATTCGTTCTAGAAATAAGCATTAATATATGTATGTATATTGGCGTTTTTTTTTTAAATATCCAAAAGTTGACGTCACAAAAGTTGACGCATAAGACGTCACAGAAGAAATCATCGTAATTATATTACTTACTTGATACTTGATAGAATAATGACGTATACCATTGGATTCTTTTAATAATTAAAGAGACAACATACCTTTTGTAACTGTTAATATCTCCTAAAATATAAGGAGTTGGATAATTGGACGTATCAGGTTCTGATAACCAACTTGATCAATATATAGTACAGTTTTATAGAAATTAAGATATGGTCCACAAGCTCATTGTTAAAAACAAATGAAGAGGACAAGAAGGAAACATTGATCACGCTTGGTATGTTACTTAAAGGAAGCTACGTTTATCAATGCACAAGTCCTGCAGTAACTGCTTTTCATCTCACCTTCCAGTCGATGAACATCTTATTACTGTAATTCTTTCTTATTGATTTAAACTGAATTTATTTTATGACGTCGACACTATTCATTTTCATTGTCCCAGTATTTTTTCCAGCAACCACAGCGATGACCATGTGATGCAGCTTCGTGGATGACGAGTAACAGACACTCCTTCGTTGAGTTGATTATTGATGCAGGGAGTTTTAAAATTATCTTAACATATATATGTTGTAGTCTTATTTCAGTCCACTTAAATATGCATGAAGTATGCCAATTATTTGTAGGGTGATCATAAATGTGATCACAGACAGAAAATAAAAGTTTCCTTAATGAATCATAACTCATTAAAGCATCTTCCTAATCGTGTAATTAATCTTCATACAGCTAATTAATTAAATGTGTTAGATGCTTCACTTTTAGTAAATTTAAAAAACGTTTGAAACAATTTCTATTGGAATGGAATAAACCAAAGTGAATATGATGCAATTACTATTTGTGGGATTTTTCATGTATGACAATTTCCTGCACAGATGTCATTCAATGGAGTCGTATCGTATCGTTGGTGGTTAATTATTCTCCACGGTAATTAAGTAATTGAATAATTACTGTAATTATATGCTCTGTAGGTAGACAACAGTAAAACAGATGTGTTAAAATTGATTTGAAATGTATATTATTATACATATATCCTTCATGGACGTGGGTCATTGGAAAGTTCCAGGTGTCGTATAGAGTAAAGTATGGTTTCATCCTTGATAAGATTAGTTTTGACGTTGTTTGGGAAACTCCCAAATTCAATCCAAAAATATTTGTCGAACATTGTCCTTTTATAAGTTGGTGATAAGATACATCTCAATGAGAAACTATCGTGGACGGATCAGCTACTATGATGTGGTGTTTTTCTCGGATGGTTTCGTAAGTTTTGCTTCAATAGATTTTTATGTTTTCTCCTATTTTTCATCGTATCAGTGCTTTTTCGTATATTCTATGTTGGTGATAAGATGTGTTCTCAAATTATATTATTCAAAAAAATGAAATATATTTTTACTCTTTTTAAGTTCTTGTAGTGTTTCTTTTTGTTTTTTTTTTTTTTTTTATTTAACGTCGGCCTATTTCCGATGCTGAGTCCTATCACCGACGACCTCCTTCAATGTTGGCAGTATTTATGGTGTCGTGGCCTCATATATGTGGGCTACACCACTGCCTAATAACTGTACGATTATGTATGACCATAATCAATATAAGTTCATAATAACCAAACCCAGAAAATATATATCTGGTCCGGGGATCGAACCCGAAGACACAGCAGTCGGCGTCAAGTATCAATGCTCTCGCCCACTGTGTCGTCTTCTTTTTGTTTGTTATTAAGATTTGAGTGTAGGATTTCATAGAAATATTGGCCATCCCTCGATCCTTGCATAAATGCTTCATTAACCAGTTCGTTACCGAGAATTCTTAAGGTATTCAATCTTCAATTTCATCTTGAAAGAAGTAAGTTGATGCGCTTGGTAATATTTTTTAATTATCAGAATGTTTTTTAAGATATTATGTTTAATATCTTATATATTTTTATTATAACACAGTATTCTTCATCATTTGTTACATTGTCACTCTCAAAGTCTATGTGATCAATTGATAGAACCTGAAACTCAATTATTTAAGGCGCTAACATTTAAATTAAAATAATTGCTTACGGCAGTACTTATTTTCTTTTAATGTAGAAACTTAATTTGGTGTTTAATAAAGTGTTTTAATTTCATGACCATTGTTTAAACTAAATAAATATTAGATAGAATTTACTATTTCTGACACTGATAACAATAATTAATGATGAATTAATTACATAAGAAAATGATAGATTATATAATAATACTCGAAACGTAATATACTCGCATAAGTTTGAAAACACCTTAGTCACTTGCTGTTATCTTGAGTTCAAAACACATTAATCATTTCTCTATGTTATACCATAATTCCCTAACATTAAACTGATTTTCTTTTATTTTTACTACTTCATATTTTCCAATAGTTTTTCTTTTACATTTCCATTACTTTCTTTTAATATATAACAGACGATTTTCCCGGTTATTAATGTATGTTCGACGACTGTTTTGCTTCTTCTTTTTGATCATTTTTTTTATATAATCACATTTGATAAAGATTGATTCAACTTATTCACAGGGTGTTCATAAATGAATGTAGCTGAATAAAAGATAGTTTTGTTACAAATATTTGTTATAACATTAAAAAGCAAGACAGAAAATGCGTAAAGAAATATCACGACATTAAATAATCTATTTCTCAACGTTATAGTGACATAAATAAGAGGTTTTCTAAACTAAATAACAAAATTATATGTTGAAAAACAATTTAAAAAAAATACTGGTGATAGTTTCTGGAACACCCTGTTCATACATCATTTAATAAATATTTCACGATGTTTGTTTTCTGTCATAATTATATTTTATTTCTTTTTATTTCTAACAAAGATAAGGTTTTTATATTTTCTTATTGATCAGAAAGTTTTTTTTAAGAGTCAATACATGAAATAAATAACCCATTATACAAAGTTAGCAGAAAATGGGGCAGAAAGAAATCTTTTTTTGCCAATAAACAACAAAAAAAGTCTAACACAATTAAAACTACAAAAAGCAGAAGTTTGTTGTTCCGGAAAAGTTTGTTAGAAGTATAGGGTGCCTAGTGAAAAACTTTACTCTTTTATATATATATATATATTTCTTTTTTAACTAACTGACATAGTTACAATAGTTCTAGTGTGCGACCGCACTAACTGTCAATTCATATTTACATATTCTATTCAATATTGGCAAAGCTATTCGATTTGTTGACCTAGAAAAATCTAATACCATTTGAAATAAACTGAAAGCTCGATAAGCTTATTGGCTAAAATGACCAGTAGAAAGTTTTCAAATATAATAATCCGAAGTGAAAACATATTTTATTATTGTTTATCTATTTCAAGATAAAATGTATAAGAATAGTAAGTGATCATCTCAATTTACAGCATCTCACGTAGATCACAGATCAAGCTGAAAAGCTCGTTACATATGTAAATTCATAACAAATTTATGAACTAATTTTGTTTATTTTTTATTTTTTTTATTACTAAAGATTATTACAATCTGTCCTGCTTATAGGACATTCAGTGATAGGTATGTCAAAACAAAGTGTCTTGCGCGGGATATGCCCATCGACTCATCCCTCAATTTTAATAGATCCTACATTCTGTTTATTTGGCTAGTAGGTCCTGAGGTCCTACCTTCTTTTTCAGTCTGCGTACTGTGGAAATATTGGACATTAGACATCTGGTCAAATTGTTTGGATGTTCTATTGTTCTCTCCTTGTATACTTTGGTTCTAAGCACTATTTCTTCTTTTACTGTAGGTATATCCAGGTCCCGATGTATTATGTGATTAGGTATAAACCATGGTGCATTCATGACAATCCTTAGCGTTTTGGACTGAAACCTTTGCATTATCTCAATATTTGAGGTAGATGCAGTACCCCATAGTTGTATACCATATGACCATACCGGTTTAAGTATGGTTTTGTATAGCAGGAGTTTGTTTTCTGTGCTAAGTTGTGACTTATGTTTATAACTTCCTTTATATAAAAGTTACAACAAAAAGCTATTAGTAAAAGTTGTAGATAATATTGTTATCTACAAAAAAGCTTTTTACAAAATTTTTGTGGAAATTATGGTTTTCAAGAAAAATAGAAGAAATGAATAAACACTTATTTTCAAGATGGAGGCGCTTCTATCCCGAAAATTCAAATGTATTTAAAGGTTTAACCCTGTTTGATGATGAAGCAAATAAATTGCTGCCTACGCAAGAGGTTGGGTCCTTTTTTAATGACCGATTTAAAGAAAATGTAAGATCCGGGATGAATTCACCGTCCAAAGCAATTGTATCCCCAACACGAGCACAAGTAAGATCAGATTAATACAAAATCGTCGGTAACAAGAGAAACTTTACAAAGATGTCGGCCGTGAACAGATTATACAAAACATAATGAATATTCAAAATCAGTTAATTAGCAAGATTTGTAATCTTTTGGCAAAAGCATTAATTGACAATACCACAAAATAACATAATTTACCCACTAACACCTAGTAAAATTTGCCATCAAGTTATGAATGGAAGCATGGACCTTAATTCCTGGAATACACCTACATTTATACTAATTGTGGTTTCTATTATTGAATAATCCGACATTTCACACCTTACCGACACAGACAAATGGACCCCGACACCGACACCGACGTGGCCACCGTGAAGCAACCTCAAACCAATCAAAGGCACTTAGGAAGACATCTGTCAAATCATTCATTCAATAGATTTAACAATTTCAATTTAGATATTATTATTTATTTTTGAGAATATTTATCGCTAATGTATTCTACTTTGTAGGATAATAGATTTATTTAGAAAATTGAGGGGTTATTTGATTTGTAAAGAAGTTGCCCTCGAAACATCTTAATCCTAAAGTAAGATTTCTGATGGACCAGTATTCCAGGAAAGAATATGAATAAAATTAATCTCTATTCATACATGAAAGCAATTTGGATTTTCAACTTTTTTCTTCCCACGACGCATAGAGAGATACTAAAATGATTAAGGCATCCACGCAGTCACTTTAAGGTTAAATCACTAGACTGATTAGCTCGACAGACAATCGATCTTTAATTTTTTTCCTTCCACAACTAATTCAAATTTGTCTAGTCAATAATGCGTAAGACTTTGAGTATGCTATGCTAGTAATAACATTATTACAAATGATTGTAATTGCAGCGCGAATCATCGATTCAAAAGTTTAATTTGTGATATTTTTTGATTGGCATATAAAACACATATCAATTGTTTGGCATATAAAACACATTTTAATACAATAAATGAAATATTGAAAGTTGTAAAAGAAAATTTAAATGACGACAAAATTTTATTGAAATTAAATAAATTCATTGTCTATCATAAAATATACATATTAAGAGCTTTTTAACAGCTTTTATAACTTTAAACTTGATGAAAACTTTAATATAAAAAAATAAAATAAAAACTTGATGACATATTTTTTTATAGCTAACATGAAAAAGCTAAATTAGGCCAGGGAATTGGGAATTTGAATATTAAAAAGTACAGCTTTTGTGCTTTTAGGTGAATATCTTCAGAGAATGAAAAACTTGTGAAGTTATGCAATGAAAGTTCGGTTTTATTAAAGCTTACGATATCAAAAAAAAAAACTGTTATAAAACAATACGGTAACTTTTAAAGCTTTATCAATTTCTTTTAATATAAATCTTAAATATTTTGAATAAATTCCATACATTTACTCACTGCACTGCACCTAGCTTCAAGCTATATGTAGTTTTGTTTATATTTGTCTTAATTTTATTTGAATCCAGCGGTAAATAAAATAAAATTAAAAAAAAATTCATAAATAAAATTGTTTCCTATTTACTGGCCTATGATTAATATTTATAAATAAAATTCTTGAATGTAATATCCATGTAATATAGGTTGTTATATTGTTATATATGCAATATTATGTATTTTCTCAAAGCCAGCACTTCTGGAAATAAAGATTATGACAGTATGTGGAACTGTAGAGTGTGAGGCCCCCCAAAAGGGGCCCCATTCGCCGGAACAGAACACGCCGCAACATACGTAATATATAAAATATGAATATAATTCATTTAAAACTACACTTGAAACAAAACAGGGTTAAACATATGGAAATAACTTTTATATGACTAATATTTGATAATGTTATTGCTCTGTTTTTAATGGTTTTTGTTTATATGTATAACAGTGATGGTAAATTGTAGGTCCTTGTACTTTATATTAAGAAATGTTTTTGAGTGCATCAACTTTCAAAAGTTATTAGGACATAAAACAATATATACTTTTATAAATATATACAAAACATAATTTACAACTTATAGATACGAGTATGAGTACTCAAAAGAGATTAAAGTCGTTTTATGGATAAAATCAATAAGGTTTGTCAGACTTTCCTTGCTTCAAATATCTGCCTATAATCCTCAGGTATATTACAGCCTAATTTGTGCGAGGAATACCTGGAGCATCAAAGAATAATAATTAAGAAACTTATGGAAGGAAATTTCAAAGATCTTAAAGGAAATCCAGTGGTCTATGTTGGCTGTAACGCCAAGATGATGATGTATTTTATAATGATAACACAAAGAGATTTCCAGGTAGAAAATGTAAATCAATAATAACACTTAAATTAGCTTGAAATAAACAAGTAATGAAACCTGCTTTAAAAGACAATTTATCTGTGCGAAGTAGAAAATGAACCTTGGAATTAGATTGTAGCAAACTAATAAAGTGAAACTGCTCTACTTAAAAAACATAACTTAATATTCCTTAGTTTGTATTCGCATTTTTAATCGAATACAATCAATGATAATACAGTATTAAAGTGTTAGTGACATATTTTTTTATAATCGAAGCTTAGGATCACGATAAACGATTCCAAATATTGCAAAAATTCGTAACATTTTAGAAATTAATTTATACTAGTTGGAACTATAAAGAATTATTTCTTATTAACCTATTGATTGTAAGTTTAAAGAGATTTAAATGTAGTTAAAAATATGAAGTGAAATAAGTACAGTGAGAACTTTATCGACTAGTATACCAATTCGTGAATATATTTAATTATATTTTAAAAAGAGTTTCTTTTAAAAACTTCCTGATATTTAAGAAATATAGAACATATATCTTAACCGTAGTTTACATTAACAAAAAACATTTTCAAAATAAAAAATATTTGATAAAAATCTCAACTATGAAGACACGATTCATATTTAAAATCACCTATAAGAGATCACCTCAATAAATCGATATTCTATACTTTATTTCAATGGAAAATTGCAGTAACGACCTTGGGGTTTTTCAAGTTTTCCTCCGTCAGTAAATTACACAAGAAAGCACATTGCAATAAATAAAATTACACTGCATGTGTGGAAAGCTACAAAAGTAACTTTAAATCATTTCTATGAATTTTCTTTGTATTTTCCTGTTATCAGCATTTTCATAAGGTCATACTTTAATAAAGTAATGTGTTATGTTTGTAACAACCTTGAAAATGCATGGAAATATATTAAGCGAAAATTTTCAATTATTTTATAGCGTACAGGAGAAAATGTCACGTGCGCTTAGTGATATATTATTTAAGACATAAATTGCAAAGAAAATAAAAAGGGTTTCAACAAAATTTATATTGTCAAAAATACATATTTATTAAGATAAGCTTTCTATGCTAGATTATAAAATGTTACGTTAAACAATACATGAATAAAAAAGCTCTCTTCGTTAATTGCAACTTTACGTAATAAAAATCTTACAAACTACATTGAATTAATATTTGAATTTCAACATTTTGAGTCACCCTGTACATGTGATTATCGAGGCGCCGATTATAACATAGTGTACGTGAAAACCATCATGTCAAAAAAATCAGTGTATTTTTATAAATCAAAGAAGTATCGAAGTTAAATCGAAATTACAGCAAACATTGTTCTACTGGTCAGTTATTTGGCGAGTCTTAAACAATAGCACCTCTAGCTATAGCTAATTACGTTTGTGCAATTAATAAATCGTTAATTATAGCTCAACAAGCTGATGGTGTCACTAGTGCAAATATAGTATACTTGTGAACAAACACAAACAAATCATTATTGCTCAAAACTAACACTAAATTTATTAGTGTTATTTAAAGGTATATATTTATGTTAATGCAATTTTTATTTAAAGCGTATGAGGTGGAAAATGTTAGTTTGTTGAATTTTGTATATATATAGTACAGGTTCATAAATAGTTCCTCCATTGTAAATTCTAAAACAAACGCTATGGTTTGTGGGAATTCTTATTTACCTTCATTTATATCATTGAAATTAGTTTCACTATTGACCTATGATTACTTAGTCGAAAAGTAAATTGTGCGATATTGTACAAGAGGTGAGGACAGAAACTTTAAACTATTGTTCAATATATAATACTATCTTAAGGACGACACAGTGGGCGGAAGCATTGGTTCGGTCCCCGAGCCTGAGTAATATTTTCTGGATTTGGTTGTTATCAAGTTAAATTGGTTATGTATATACATAATCGTCAACTTATCAGGCAACGGTGTAGCTCACATATATAAGTCCACAATACCACAAAAACTGCTAACATAGAAGGATTTAGTATCGGAAATAGGCTGACGTTAAATAATTAAGTAAAAGAAAATTAGTTAACATTTATTACAAAATAATTTAGCACAGCAAAAATGAGTTTCCAGCGAAAAGGGTCATTTTTAATTATAGTTTTTATTTAAGAATACGGTAATGCTTAATTATGATTTATCTAATATAACAAAAGAGTTGTGACCTTCTTTCTAACTTTTAAAAAATAAGTCAACCTTTTTGCAATTGACATAAGAATAAAGAACTCTTTAACATTATAAAACTCAAGAATATTCTTTTAGTGATTTAAGCGAAATGTTTTAGGGAAATAAAACCCCATTCCCACTCACTGTTTTTAGTTTTAATTTAAGGTTTTAACCTGAAATGTAATTTTGAACTTATAAAATCATGCGTCATGCGTCAGTAATATAAATAATTGTATTTAATATAATTAATTTTATTTCTTTATATTTCTCAAACTAAAACAACTTACATTTTAGATTAAAACGTTAAATTAAGACTAAAACTCAGTGAGTGGGAATGGTGCTGAAGAATGTAAGGTAATAATAATGTTTTGCGTTTATCAGAATCGTTGTAAACGTATATATTTTTTCTAGTACCCAAAAAAGTTTCCAAAATCCTTATTTATCGTATTAGACATAAACAAAGAATTTACGTAACATTTATGTAATAGATACATGCTATGTAGTGGGATTACATTATACACAACACTAAAATTAAATTGTGTTAAATCATGAATATTTCATAATATAGCTTTCAAATAAGATCCTATAATAATAATTAGCATAATTCAATAAATCATTAAATACTTAATAAAGATTGACAGATTAATTAAAATCTAATTATTAATTATTAATAACAATTACAAACAAATTAAATGCTTACCTTTTATAAATTTTATTATCAATTTACTAATACAGCTCTTTATTTATAAATTCACCAAAGTTATGTTTTTGTTTTTCAAATGTTGACAACACTTTTTACATTTTAAACACTTTTTTAAAAAAATTTCGTTTTTACCACAAACATATCACAATCACAATAAAAATCACTGAATCAGACAATTAATGTGTTATTTATCACAATTGTTTATATGTTTTATTTATTTGTCGTATTGAAAGAAGTCAGTACGAGCTGTCAATTTGTTTTTTGACTCTCTCGAAGAGATCTTCTCTTTCCAAGTGTCTAACGTACACTGAGACTGAATCAGGACGTACTAATATCGTTAGGTTCCAAACCACGCACACTGGCATCATCCACCATCAAAGTATACGACCATACACCGAGCGGTGCCTTGCTTGTTTGCCGAGCATGTCGAACATATATCTTCACAGCCGGCAAAATCCTAAATGATTAAATTCGTTTTAACATGTGTCTGTATGTGTGTGTGTGTCGTTTTTTGTTATACATATATTGTGTTCTGATATTAGCACCAAATGGTAACATTAATTCTAGTGGATTATTCATTCAGACTTGTCCATCAAATTAATCTGCTAAAACACCTTCAAATTTAATTCATTATAATTATGTAAGTATATATTGTTAGTTATATAGGAGCATGATGGACATTGGCGTCCGCAGGAGGGTAAGAGACGAACCTAATACAACCCTCTCTTTATTTTTGGTTTGATTGTTATCAAATTAAATTGATTATGTATATACATAAAACCACGACACAACAAATACTGTTAACAAAATCATCTTAGCATCGAAAATATCCCGACGTTAAATTAAAAAATTAGACGTAGTTTGCGCCACTACCTGCGTAACATCGCATAACTTGTATAGATTTCAATAAAGTATTTCACAAAAATTTGTGTTTTTAGTTGAAACATGTTTATTATTATGCATCAAAAACCCCACTGTACGTTTGCTAGTTTTCGCAAAATTAATTTCTAAAAATTTCTTAAAAGGCAAGCTTCTAGATGGTAATACAGTATTTCTCAAATATTAAACGTGCTGTATATAACAGCAGTAGCCATGAATAGATCATTCTTGTTGTCGGGATACAAAGTATAAGAAGAAGCAGAACAATATTAGGAGCGATAAAAGGCTACGTGCCTAGGAAGCCCGAGAAACTATATTTAAAAAAAAAAAAAACGTGCTGTAGAAAACTAAATAAATTTGAAAATTTGAATTTGTGTTTTTCGTCCCATTTTCCAGTGCTGTGAAAAACCAAAACTTCAAAAGTGAAATTATTTCTATTCGTTTTTATTCAAATAAAAGAATATTTCCGTTTCCGTTTACGGTTATGCCCATGTCAACATTTCTTTAAATAACGTTATACCAAAACCGTTTTTAGTTCTTCCTTAGAAGACAATTAGTAAAAATAAACTTAAGGCACAAAAATAATAAACATTGGAAAAAATTTATAGAAACTTTATTTTGAAACTAAACAAATTTTGAAAACATTTTATTGGAAGTTTGAAGAAATTTTTTTTTTAATATTTAATAACCGAGCTGCGATATACAAAAATATTTTGCAAATCTACACTGGAAAAATCAGAATTTGTAACAATTTCACAAAGAATAGAATGTAATCTTAAATTTTACAAAAGTTTTCCTCTCTGTTTTGAAATTTTCTGGGGACGCCTATGGTGTAACATACAAACAAAAAGTGATATCATTGGTAAAAACAATTATTGTTTATAAATATATGAATGTTTATGTATGGAAGTACTATTATTAGTGAGTATTATAAATTTAATTGCAACTTCCGATATTAAATATATATTTTAATGGCCTTCATTTGCTATAAATTATATTTTAATTATGTACGACTATGTACTGTTCTATATATTTCAGTATTCTTCCTTCCCCCACCACCATTTGCGGAATTAACTGGTGAGAATTTTGGTTTTATACGTTTTCCTATTTAAAAAAATTAGTTTATCTAATTTTTTTGACCATAAGTGTTTTAGAGATAGGGAAAATATGGAGACAAATGTTCGTCCCACGATTACGCTGATTCGTGATCACATTTAAATTCTTGCAATAGACATTATAAGAAACAGAGCGTTGTAATATAAATTTATATAATTTTCAATTCAATTGTTTAATGCAGTAGAGAGTGTCACAACTAACATAACTGTGTCCTAAAATTGGCTATATTTTATTATCTATTTTTAAAAATATATACGTAAAAATACATTTTTACCATAACATTAGTCTTTCTTTTAAAAAGGAGACACCATGCCTGAGATCATTTATGCTTTCTTTGGGTTCGAATCTATAATCACTATATAGGATTGATTATTATCAAAATTAATATGATTATATGCTCATAATAATAGAGCTGAAAATGCAGCAGTGTAGCCCACATAAATGAGGCCTCTACAACATAGAACTGCTTCTAAAGTAGAATTCCGTTGGTGGTAAGAATCATCCTCGGAAATGGACCGACGTTAAATAAATTAAAAGAAAAAATAAATAACAAAATAATATTGTAAATAAATTATTGTTTTAAATAATTGAAATATTGTAAATTGATTTAGAGATTATTAATATATTTCGATTTTACTTGGTTAACACAGGATTCACTATAAATATTATTGATCATAACTGCAGAGAAAGTAAGTTGACTAGATTATAAATCACGCAGAGTAAGTGACTGATAGAGTGAGTGGGCAGCTATATTTTTAAATTATGATATTGACAATTTAAAAGATGAAATATTTTTAAATAAGGTAAATTAAAATTCCACATTAATGAAAAATATTTTAATTTTAAACTAATAAAAATTAAAAGAAACACAACGATTGAAATTGTTTTTGTGAAAGAGTTGGAATGTTAACTACAAGAAGAAGAAGAAGAAGAAGTATAGAGATGCTGGCATCTTAAAAACATTTATCTCATTGTTGTGGGAGGAGTTTTAAGCAACTTGGACAGTTAATTAATATCTTATTTGGATAATAGAAAGTTTCGTATAATTAAGATAAACTTACAGGGTATCCAATCGGAATCAGAAAATGTTTTTATTTATTTCAATTTAAAGAGATATTTTAAATTCAAATTTGCTATTCGATTATGCAGAAACCGTGTGTTCTAATTTTGTTACAGATTTTATTTTCGAAAATACAATGTGTAAATTTTTTGTTCAAATAAAAACATTGAATAATATATTCTCTGAAACTTTTCCGCTAAATTTACATGAAATTGTATTTTGCGTTGTTGAAGCTATTTTTCAGAACTTCAAGTACAATTCTATTGTAAAACTTTTGAGATTTTACACAGAAGTTTTAGTTCAGCATCACAAGATGTCGTTCTGCATTGATTGCAAAATCAATGTTTAATACCAACCTAACGAAAAATAATTTAAAATCGCTAATTTTTGGTCAGGTGGAAATTGTGAACGTCACATCGCCTGGTGTAGTACGCTGATTACCGCACTTTTATCTTAGGCTATAGGCAGTAAAAACTCGAATGACAATTGGAGATTAACCGGCTTTGATAACATCTATTCAAATGATGAATGAGTTGATTGCACCATTCGATTGATTGGTTTTGTTTTGAATTGGATTGGTGGTTCCAAAAAGCATATACACTGTCGTTATCGTAGTTACACATATGCATTAGAGCAGGATAAAAAATATAGTTTGACTTACGTTTTGATTGAACGATTTATTACCAAATGAAGACAGATGTACACTATACAATATTTAAATGGGTATTAAATGTACTAAACACACTAAAAGTAACTGATAATAATTATGGTCCAGGTGTACGTAAATAGAATTGTTCATTATGATACTAATGAAATATTGAGATCATTTCTAGATTTGATAAAAATTTATTAATTTAAAATAAATAATAAAATTTTTATTAATTTGATAAAAAAGTTATAGGTTTTCTTAATGAAAATAAAATGCCTTTTTTTAAATTTTTTTTTTAATTATGTAATAGGCTCACTAGTTCTTAGATCTAAGTAGAGTCACTTAATACTTTTAAATAGAGATTACAATGTGGTCAAGTATCATTCCAAAACAGTGTTACTATTTCTAATAGTGCTTTGTAAGTCCGGCTTTTGTGTAATATATAATAAATGTTTATAAAAGTATCCGATATCTGAAGCGGAGTAAAACGTAATTATATTGTTTGAACTTACTGGCGCTAGGCACTAGGCGCTTAGCTATTTATAGCTGTCCAAGACGGCAGGCGTCAACTAATCAGAATTATGGCCGATGGTCGACGGGTTAAGGAGGCAGGGGACCTTTAACCTTTTAACCCTGTTTTACAATACATTTTTGCACCTCTTGTATTCTTCTTCCGCCTCTTCTCTTAAAATCATTAAATTACATATCATTGTGCCTAATTAGATTTTGTGATCCTTATTCTATTTATCCATTTCACCCCTTCCAAAATAAAAAAGAAGAAAACAAACAAAACAGTTAAATTTAAACTCTTCCTGCTGCGCTCCCTCCTGTTGCCTCTCTTTCCTCGCTCCTTCTCTCTATCTCCGCCATCCACCGCTTCCCTTCACTGTCTCCATTTAATAAATGCACAATATTCTTTTCACTTGTTACTTTTTTCTCACATGAATACTTAATGTGATCCCCTGTTTCTATTTCTCTACCACACACCTTGCACCTTTTTACTCTCTATTTTCCAAGTATCTGCTACCTTTCTCTTCGTTTCTCAATATAAATTTTGCGATTTTTCTCATGTTTCTTGTCTTTTTCTCGTATGTATTCCGGTAGCTCTCTCCCAAATCTTCTTGTATCTTTTATTATATTTCCTATTATGAATTAAAATGGCGCCTCTTGTAGAAATACCCCAGTAAACATTTGGTGATGTGCCCCTTTTTGTGACGTTTCTATCACTATTTCACTTCAATTATAGTTCTCATCCGACAGTATTCCGACAGGTGGAGTGGTTCCGTCATCTGTAGCCGAACAGACATTTCATATGAACGATTGTGAGAAACTGAACCATAAATGAACTCTTTCATGACAAAAAAATCATACGCATCTCCAATATTATGTCAAAGTGACTCCAAAATGTTTACTGGGACCCTATATAGTATAAGATCAAATTGCGTGATTTCTACGTCCAGTTTTTAATCAAAATACACTTCTTATAGATAATTATTAATAGATAAATACGGTTCTGTCGGGTTGCCTATTAAAATATAGTCGCAAGTAGTGTTAAATAAAATTTAATAGTTGGCACATTGTGTCCTTGTCTGATGGATGGTGTAGTGCACTAACTCTGTCTCTCTTTCTCGTTCTTATGAATCTTTAACAGTAGTAATCATGGGGATCTTGTACTACTGCTATTAATTATAAGGAAACCAAAATTAACTGCTGTAAAAAGAGTAGCTACATTTTTTAGAACTCATTCTAAATAGTCCAGTGTTTAATGAGCAGACTGCCATGGTGCCCACTTAAAACAACGGCAGCTTTTAACAATTCTAATATTAACATGTACTAATTCTTCGATCCAATTTTAAACATTAAATTATTATTGATTAAAACAATGAATGTTGTTCAATAAACTAACAAACAGGTAACAAAATGTTTGTTTATTTTTAATTTAGTTACAGGTAGAACATTAACAAACACATGATAATAACATTAGTAATTGTATGTATGCCATACGAGGGTAGTTCCAAAAGTACACAAATGGAACTGATTTGTCAATACCTCGGCTTGGGCATTTACTCTATGTGATTTATTGTGTTTTAATGCAGTGTGACGGACGCATAACACAAAACACAACTCTCCGTGTTATCGTAAAGAACTGCATATCATTTCTTTAAATCTGCATTAAATACGGTCTATTTTGGGGCATCATAAAATGTTTTAATTATTCTCCGGACGTCAGGTCGCGGTAAGAGCACCTCCTGATGCGTGGGTGTCTGCTGTCAGTTTACTGTCTGGTGTTGATACTGGTACTCTAGTGCTTGTGATGCCGATGCCTTTACCGTGGTCGAGATGATGATCAGCAGAGGTTGACCGTGACATTGAATCGAGCCGCTTTAAGTATTTTTAGCCGTATACCAGTTTGTATATGACATATAGTACACAGTACGGACTAAGGACTGATTTCCATTCGCAACTCCAAAACTCACTTCAAAACCAGTGTTCGACGCAATAAGTAACAACAAATTGAGATTAATTAAGGAAAATACAAACAAATAAGAAACTCTTATCACAGCAATAGACAATTCGAAAAAAACATCTTCAGACTACGAACAGGACATACGAGATTGACGCATCAACATATAATCAGTAAAACAACAGCTCCGCAGTGCAGCAACTGTCAGACGCAAATAGCAGTCCATCATCTACTAGTAACCTGCCCACAATATCAAACGCAAAGAACAAAATACAACATCAGTGGTGAATTAAAGAACATACTTTCAAAGAATACAGAAAAAATTCAAAAAGTGCTGGAATTTCTTAATGATATAAATATAAAAAACTAAATTTAATTAAAATAAATTAACTTCAGGTGAATATGACCATGTTATTGGAATCGCCTTAAATTCTAAAATAAAAAAAAAATTGGTCCAAAAATGTTTGCGCAAATAATAATAATAAAAATATAAATAATAATTTCGGTGGGACTTTTAAATCAGCAGAGTGTATGTACATTTATATGATTCAATGGTCTTATTCTTTCAGTGCAGCCTTAGACAAAGACAGAGGCGTCTAAAGCATTTTATCGACCAATTTTATTTAAAGTGTACTACTCGCTGCAATGGGACTTATTTTACCTTTCAAAAATCATCTAGCCCTACTAGCCCTGAAAATGGATGGCGCTGAAGTGCTATGCCTTTACTCAGCCGTTGGGGCAAGTGAAGTATTTATAACTGGCGTTTTAATTATTATAAAACGTCAATGAGTAGGAGGGTCGCGCTGGTGTACGCAGAAGGGTAAGGTCGTGAGACTGTCTGGAGCCGCCATGTGTGCAGAAATTGGTGGTAGTAGCAAAATCAACGTCGAAAATTTATTTAATTTATACCCAAATATTATTAAATCAATATGCTTTTTAAAGAAGTCGCACAAGTGGGCACACTTGCTATATTGTTCTTTTTGGGACTAAGAAATGACGCAAATAATAATGAAGATGCATTTTAAATAAAATGCTAAATAAACATTAAAATAATGTAAATAAAGGATGGTTTATAATCAAAGTAACACGGTAGTTAAAGTATTTTGCGTTGACTTGTTGCAATATTTACTTTAACATAATAGTTAGTGATTCGAGCTACCAAATTTGCTGAAGGTTGGTGTTTGCTAATAAACAATCGACAGATAGCGAGGTTTTTTGAGACGTTTGCAAACTGTATGATGATGTAATTGTAATGAAATCATTCTGCGATAAGATTACTCTATCTGGACATTCAGGTTGAATATTAGTCACTATTATGACGATGTTAAAGGAAAACTGTAATTTAATTTTAAATTAACCTAACTTATAAATTTACTGTTGACTGAGTAGCTCCTTTTTTTGTTTCAGTCCCGACTAGTAGGGGTTAACAATAAACGTATTAATAACTTGCTTGTTGTTAAAACCAAATAAAATTTAATTTAAAAACAATAATTTGTGGAATTAATTAACTGCAATAAAGTTGTTTAAATTTTATTAATATAAACATAAACTTAGCTATTATATTGTTTTAATTATACGATGAAACAGCTTATAGTCATATAGCCATGTGTGTGTGTGTGTGTGTGCGGTTTAACGATTGGTCAGGTGTTTTGTGGGTGAATCGCATTCACAGTAGAGGACAAATGCTATACAATTTCATGGACCATATTATTCATAGTATATTTTATCATATTTTCTTTTAGAGGTTTGTTTTGCCAGCCAGTAGTCTACTAGCGGTGCCAATATGGTCTTATATTTTGTCTTCACGACAAATTTCACCCGTTCTCTTTATTTAGGCCGCAGCCAATCTTTAGTCAATCAGTGTTAAGGGGGGTAAGGCTTCAATTTTTTTAAGATATTTTAACATATTAAGTTTATTGTGTAAAAATTTCAAGTTGATTGGAGTAAAACTGTCGGAGATATAGAGTTTTAAGTCTTCACCTCTCTAGCTCAAAATCTACAAAACCGATTCTTTTGAAGTTTTGCACACTCTTTCTTTACATAAATGCCGAGGTAACGCTGTCGAGTTTTTTTTAATTTTTTAATTTTTTAATTTTAGAATAACAAATTTATTTTAAATTTATTTATGATTTTTTTCATAAAAAATTGGTATTTTGACTTTTAAGTGCTGTAAAAAATTGAAAAATCAATAAAAAAAGGAAAACTCGACAGCGTTACATGCAGAATCTTATCAACTAATGAAATCATTTTGGTTCTTCGATTTCAGAAAATCCAGTGATGAGTTATGAGTGACACCGCTGTGTTACTTTTTTTGTGACGTCTGCGAAGATTCGCTGTCAGTGCCTCATTTCTTGATATTTATTTATAAAAAATTCACAAAGTATTCTTCAAATGTCATTTTATCGTGTAGTAATTATAGAAATAATTATCTATTAACTGTGTCGTCAAAAATCATTATCGAAAATTTGCTTCTCTTTTATTCGTGTGAACATCCTGCAGTATAATGTTGTGTAAACTCAGCCTTAAGCCTTAGCCTTAAGTAGCTTATTATTTAAATCAGCAAAAATAAAATACCACTGGAAAGAATAGAAATTTTAATATACTTGTATTAACTTAGCAATTGTATAGAAGCGACTGCATTAGTTGTCAAGCGATTTCGAAGTTATGTGTACATCTTTGTGTTGTTGCTTCACTGAACAAATAGAAACGAAACCAAGCCAATATTTCACGCGCGATGAGACCAAATGGTGAAGTCACTACTTCAAGAGAGAACAAATAACTGAAAACAATAACAAAGTAATGTCAGAATATTAATACAGCGGATGTAATTAAATATTGTACCGTCTTATGATACATCACACTCGTACTTCTTTTAAAGGAAAAATTTACCAATTTGTAATAAATGTAATAGCTCTTTAACAGTAAAACATATAATTTTTCTTAATAACTCAATGTTTAAGAAGCATCGAATGAGAGCATGAATGTTGTCCGAGTTTTTATTATGGACCATACAAATAGATTTTAAAATTGAAATATTTTTATCCGAATTCTTTTTGAATATCCTTTTAGCCACGAAAGCGTATCCAAATTTAAGTGACACGTATTTTTTTTAGTAACCCAGGATTCACAACAGTCAACAAAATTCACAGAATTTCAGTCTCAAAATATTTAAAAATGAAAAAAAAGGACATAAGTATAAAAATAATTTTATGCAAGAGCACGTACGGTCTGTTCCCATTTATGAGGATATAAGCTGAAGGTTTAACCATCAAAAAACTAAATGTTAATGTCATATCCTTCGAGCATGCGCAGGACACGTTTGTAAACATTATGAATGAGATTTAAAATGATATTACAAGCATTGAAATAATGAAAAGAAACCGCCCATTTCTTTAAGTATTTAGACGTGTGGTGTTTTAGAAAAATAGGATTAGAAGGTGATAGAAATTTGTGAGGTCTAGCCATATTAAGACTGCACGCACACTGAAGATAATACCGCTTAAAAGTACAAAATCGTGCCAGCAATTAATATACATTTTTTGCTCTATTCGACATACCTGTAGTACATATACCTGTGTGTCTTCAAGCAGTTCTATTGTGTTTTATTTACCGCAACGAGGGCAAACATTCGTGTACGAATTATGAACATTCGTATCAGAGCACGCATGTGTGGTCCATTTCTTAGGTTAACCTAGTAATTGCAACAAATTGAAAACTTTCTATAAGAATAGGACGAACAAACTGCAAACAATAGAAGATCATAAAATGTGGTATAAATTTAAAACTAATATTATATAAAAGTTTAAACTGTAATATAATTGTAATAAAAACTTAACTATGAAGTGTTAATTGCTAAAATGATGAATAGAGAATAATAGTGGGTTATAAAATGAATGTCACTATAAAAATATAGCGTTTGCTACACCTAGTGGTTAGAATATTAACTATTAGTTAAAGAAATGAGCTTGTGTCCTATGTCTTAATTTCTATAAAAGTGTACTATATATTGATAAAGTGGGTTACTAGAACCTCAAATGTTCAATTATTTTTTAATAACTCCTTATATGTTAAGAGATATTAACAATTAAAAAAGTCATTTTTTCTGTTTAATTATTAAAGGGATTCAACGTTGTACACATTCCAAGTGCATGTGACATCACAATCCTTGTGTAAGGTTACCAACCTTACAGCTCATAAATCTCTGCTATATGTATTTATATATCAAAATATCAAATATTATTTAGAGCTATTTCAAGGAACAATCAAATTTCAATATTATGTCTGCCTTAGCAGGGTTTAATCAAATAAAAACTTTTAATTCTTTGATTTGACTTGATTATTTGATTACCAACAGCTACAGAACTTTACCACAGCACTGACCTACTCAACAAATAACTGACGTTAAAATGCATTTCACGTCATACAAATATGGCCGACCATTTCTAGTGCTAAAACTACAATTCAAACTTTTAATTGCTATATCTCCGTCAGTATTTAGATATTTAATAAAATAGACACGCCAATACACATTTATTAACATCAATTTCAATCAACAATTGAAAAATCGACCACTATAAAATAAGCACACAAGCCCATTAAGAGAGTATGGTTAACATTTGGTTAAATAGAATGGCTAGGTGAAGTTCTAGTCACTCGTACATTTCAGTTCTAACGTTTTACAAGTTAAAGCAACACACAGAAAAACAATTTTAGTTCAAATTGATTCCCTACCTGTCACAGGAGTCGCTTTTATTCAGCATAGAGAACTCGTTGCGCCGTCTGTAGCTCATAAAAGATAAAAGAGACATTCCCTATGAACGACTGAATAGAAAACAAACGCGTTCATGAAAAAAAACAGATGCAAAGTAATAGAAATGAAATAGAATTTACTCCAAAATGTTTACTGGGAGTATATGCTGGAAGGAAGAGGAAAACCTAAACTACATCAAAAGTATTTGTAGAGAGAATGAAGAGAGTGGCAGAGAAGAAGGATGACTGAAATAAAGAGGAGGTGCGAAGAACATGGGCAAGAGAAGTGACAAAAGCGGATAGAGAAGAAAGGCAATTCATGTTTAGTTTTCCTTTGTTTCCAAGTTATAAAATTGTCTTGCAGTGCAGTTTTAAACTGCAACAAGCTAATATAAGTGTTACATTGCGTTACATTTTCTACCAGAATTGGTAATACAATTAGAAAAATATAGTATTTGAGTAATTTACGTAATTCAAACACCAATTCTTGTCTAGCGCCTAATACCTAATACCTAATGCCTAAGATTGTGATAGCTGATGGATGGGTGGACGGATGATGAATATCAAACCGATAAGAACAGCCCGGTCCCCATTAACCTTTATGGACATACGAGTATTTCATTATCAAACGTAGTTGTATTATAAAACACAATAACATTATTTACAACATTACACATTAGACGCGTTAGATACTCGTACATACTACAAAGCGGTGGGGCTATAAAGATTACAATACACACACACAAACATACATACGCATACATTTACATTTGTATCTAATATTTATTTATGTAATAGCTGTTTGAAGTGAATAATTGATTGATAATGTTTGAAAATTAAATTGATTGATTTTCATTTTTTTTTTTTTTTTTAATTTATCTTGATTTAACATTGTAGGTGGATTAAAAAAGAGCGCACGTGACTAACCGCAGCGCACACTCTCGATTTATTAAAATGAAGTATTTTTAATTAAGGCTAATCGCAGATTCTATAATTTCCTGTGTAAAATTCAATTTTATTCGATTAAGCTCTAGCGTATTGCATCAAAGGCAAGAGATTGGCGACTATCGTCAATTGTCAGCTTTGGAATAATCCAACAGTGCAAACTCAACACAATTGTTTTCAAGTTCTTTATTATTTCAAGTTAGTATATGCATTATCCAAGTGCCACCAGTATAAAGACTTTGAAAAAGCCTTTAAGTTTTGTTTTTGCTTGATTATATACTCACTTCAGATCACTTGGAAAATAATTTTTTAGTTGAGTATCAAAAAATATTTCAAATTTACCGCCACAACCAGAAGCAAAGAAGCGATACCTTACAAACAATTTAGATCTGAAACGTTTAAAATTCGAATACGATATTTTAGAACTCGACCTAGTATAGGAATCGACATTTGTGCGACATAGGATAACTTATGGACAACAAAACTAAAAATAGAGTATCCGTTTCGAAGGCTTTTTGGATTAAAAACGAAACCGAAAGTTTCAGAAGCAAAGATGCATCTCACCCCATAAACTTAAGCTTTAAAATACGAAACATCTTTTCCTGAAAGTACCTAAATATATTTTTTACTTGTGGCTTAGAATGAACTTCGAAAAATCTTACTCAAATTGTAGTCAGGCTATTCGTCATTACTACGATAAGAAAAAATGTTTTAAGGAGAAATGTTGATTTTCTTAACAAAATGTTCTTACTATTTAAATAAAATCTAAAGCACAATAACAAATAACAATAAAACCAAATAGAAACAATTAAAATGTTAAAATATTAATTAAAATATTTATACAAAAAAAAAATACATTTACAATAAAACCCAGTATGTCAATAGGTCACTACTGATCAGTACAAAGCCAGGTATATAGGTACTGAAATCCTCCTAGCTTCTCAAACTAGTGGGCCTACAGAGAGGTGCAATTGTATTGTGGAACGAATTCAAAGATATTAAACTAATTCCTACACTAAAAAATCTCGGCGCCATGTAGTGAATTCCAGAATAAGTTTACAGCGGTGTTTCTATTTTATAGTTATGTATTATGGTATTATATTTTATTAGTTTAGTGTTTGGATGCGGTTGTATTGTTATGTTTATAATATTTTATGGATGTATAATAGCATACTGTGGTTTGTGTCTATGCCTGAATGATTGTACACATATTTGACATAGTAGGATTAACAGGGTGTCATGGAATTATATTATTTTATAACATGCAGTTTATTTAAGCGGTTCGGGTTAGAAAACTATACAAACACCTCCTTTGTTCAAATAACTTAAAAAATGAAGTGTCGATCCGGGATAGCTTAATTCATAGAATATCTATGTAATAATTTGAAGATGTGGGTTCGAATCCACTTCCAGTTAGTCATTTAATATTGAAATTTGAACTTATAACGAGAATATTAAACTCCCTATTTATAACAATTCAATATTAAACGCCTGTAATTGTTTCTTGTAGTGATACCAATATTATTCATAGTCTGGAAAGATGATGTATAAAAAATTTAATCTATACTTTGTCAAGTTCACCGCTCAAATATGTGATTCCATTTTCACAAATACTAAACGCACACAAATTAGAAATTAATTTCTTTTCCAAAATTTCGAAACACCTTGTAATTTGTTATAGATATTTTTTTTTTGTTACACCCAGTATTAATAAATAAGCATAAAGTTATAATTTATGAAACATAACCTAACAAATTTAATTATAATAAATTAAGAAAATATGCATATGAAAATAGTCTTCTATCACTAATCAAAGGTATTCTAAAAATAACTTGTTAACTTATTTATTCATAAATTGAAAAGTTCTATCAATTTATTATAATTGTTTCCATTTTAAGTAATATTTCAGTAAATGATATTCTTTTTTATTTGTGAGCATAATTTTATGGAAATGAATAAGCTGTTTAAATGAAAAATAACTCACGCTGAGTTCAGGAGAGAAATTATCAAAAATCCGAGTCGGAGAGAGATTTCATCATATACTCTTAGACAGAGCAGATGGCTTTGTAGCAAGATACTTCTACTGGTTAGAATTTAAAGCAAATGACAGCTTAGGCGAGTGTTGTAACTAGATACAATTTCAGATAAAGATACAAGACAATAGATTCGTTTCCATATATTGTAAAAATATTTAAATACTTAACGTATCTAGATGATACGTTACAACATTGGGCTAGACTTAATTTTTTGTGAAAAACGTTTTTAAATATACCGAAATTTGACTACAATAAAAGATATAAAAGGTTGTGGGAAAATAATGTGCCTCAGTACCTTATAGAAAAAGACATAAAACACATAAGAAGAACAGCAAGGTTTAGATTGGGAAATGAGGAAAAAGGAAACAGATACTGGGAAAAGAGTGAGGAAAGAAAGTGTAGAGTGTGCGGAGTGGAGGACGAAACACTGGAGCACATTAAGTTTGAGTGTAAGGAAAAAGTAGCGAGCGAAAGGAATATTGGCCAGCTATTAAAGGGAGACAGTGAAGGAAAGATGTGGATGGCGGAAATAGTAAGAAGGAAAGAAAAAACAGGAGAATAAATAAGCTGATGGCTGGGTTGCACAATGAACAGGAAGAGAAAGGAAGTACTAAAAGAGGCAAAAAAAATTTCTTAGTTTACATGAATATTTTATATGATATTTCTTTTTATATGTAAAATTTATATAGAACGAGTTAAATATTTCAATTTAAAAATGGAATTAAAATTTGAAATGAAATTCAATTCACACACAAAAGACAGTTGTCGCTTGCGACAGGGGTAAACTTTAGTAACAAGTATATTTTCTTAGATAATCTACTAAACTAAAATTTCCTTATTATTAAAACAAAATCATTGTATTCTAACTAATTTTTTAATAATTATTTAAATCAGTGTGAGTCTCTGCAAGGAAATATATCTTCGTAATAAGATAAAGACAAGCACATTGTGTTCGTTAATCGAAAGTTCAAGAATCCTTATCTTTTCACGTGTAAAAGAAGTGTAGGTATAGATTTGCATGTAGACACGAATACCCGATGCCTTTTTATGTACAAGGTCAGGGGTCAACTGAAGAGGCAGTCGCCTCCGTAGCACAGCAACCAACATAACTCGAAATAATACGGTCCTGTTATAATTTAAAGTAATGGGCATAAGTAAAAACCAATCTGATTAGAATTGTTCATATTTTATAAATTTACAATATTCTTTAATAAAAAAGTTACTTAGTTAAGACGGCCAAAGGTCAGATTGAATAACGAAATCATTTTGAATATATTTCATAGAGGTATGAAGGAGTGTATATAATGCAAACAAGATCATCCCCTTAATTTTACGTTACAATATCTACACTACTTTGTAATAAACTTTTCTCAAATTACCGAAGCTAAGAAACTTTCTCGGTGTTTGTTTTCAAAGTTATCCGACGCGGTAAAAACTTAAATGTGTAGTGCTGCCATCTGTTGGTCTTTTTTAGAAATAACATGTCAACACTTGAATTACTCAAAGATACATTTTAATTCCAAAAACAATGTAGAAAGTGGGAAGAGTATTTGTTAACTGATGAACTGTCTATCATATCGCAAGCGTGTTCGCTTCGAATTCGAGCCCAACATATACTTCACCGTGTATTGGGCCTTTAGGAGTGTAAGCCTATAACAGATTCTGTTTCGGGAAGGTAAAATTAGTCTAGCCATGTAATTACATCAAGAACAAAACAAAACAGGTATTATGCGTGTGCGCGGTTATGCGTGGGTGAACTGGGCACTATGAGAAGACAGGGGCGAATTGGAATAACACCGATTAAGTACATTAAATTTAGTACTACCTATTACAAAACTTTTTGTATTTAATATAGTAATTTAACTTGGAAATATTTAATAACTTAGCAAAGAGTAGAACAACATAAAACGAATATAATCATATTTTTATTTTTAATGCGGTGGTGTAACATATATCGAAGCCACTGATTAAAATATCATAGAGCTAATAACAAAACTAAGAATATGTATTCCTTAATATTTCCTAAAGATGTTTTTGCTGAAAACTAAACAAATGTAAATACTATGTCAAGTTATTGGTAAATGTTCTCCTTCAAAAGACTTTTATATCAGGTCAAAATCATTTAGAAAATCAATAAATTAAATGAACAAAAAAGAAAAAAAAAAAGTAGAATAAATTACCGATTGATATTTACATTAATGTTCTTATTAACACAAAAGATTAACTTAATATCATTGTTAAACAATAAATCTTATTAAATATGTTTAATATATTTATTTAATGACATATTAGATGTGTGGGTGGAAGTTAATCCAACATGTTCCTTTTCTTTTCTTTTCAGAGTCCCCTTGTTCATTTGCCCCACTCTTCTCTTGAAGTGTAGGCACATTAAACATGATTATTTATTTGATTATTACAACTAAATAATACTTACAAATACGCATGCGCTATAAGCTCTACGTATGTGGACAGACTTACAAAATCTTATTAACTTCGTAGTCAAGTCAAATTGTAAACGAATTGCGAATAATGATCGTGATCGAATAGATCTGATTTATATGAGTGAAACATTTTACGAATCACTTTTAAAAGAGTATTTCTGTACTATTCCTGAATTTTATTATTAATTGTTATTATAGTTCAGATATATTCTTTTAAAAGAAATTCGTAAAATGTTTCACTCATATAAATCAGATCTGTTCGATCACGATCATTGTTCACAAGACTCAGGAATAAGTGCTGAGGTATTACAAAAAATTCAGATACCAGTATATTAATTTTCATAACATTCAAACAAAAATTCTTCTTAGAACAAATAATTAACGGGTTGTTAATTTTAATACGCATTTGTCTATTAAATTTGTATTAATATTAAGAACATTTTTAGCAATGAAGGAAAATAATAGACAAAGAAAATTTGCAGAATGTATTATTTTCTACACGGACATTCCTTATTGAAATGAATTGCTTTCCAATTATAATTCACAATTACATTCTTATAAACATAGTTAATTATATTTAAAGCTTATGTAATATAATAAAAGTCACTTTTTATGTAAACGATTTTATCTAATAAACTCGCACAATGTTTTGTGACCTATTTTCGTCCATAAACTAACAGATGATCCTATACTGTTCATCCGATTTTGTGTATATGTTAGTTTTATAATAAATTACAAAATGTTTTAGAATATTTTAGTGGTAAAAATATAGTAACTGTGCGTAAATAATTTTATCATTTCTACTCGGCATAAGAGAAAACAATCTAATAGTCATTACGAATGACCTCTCTGGTTAAATTTTGGACATTAAATTTGTTTACACTAACCTACAAATGTATTAATTTCTTTGTTTACTGTCATTCCATGATCTAATTGAAATATATTTCTATAAATATAATATCGACACGTTTCTCGTTCTTCGACTGGACGTTGTTCTCACATTAAACTGTCATCTATATTTATTGTATTTCGTAAAAGTGGATGTCTATGTTTACACAACGGTTAAGTGAGTGATGCGTGATTAATCGTTTAATACGTGACGTGACGTAACGTCACATAAGTAACGAATTAAGTATTTAGTTTAACACCAATTAAATTTATAGCGTTGCACATATGTAATTGAGTGTAATTAATTATTTAACTTATTTGAGATTTAGTTCTAAATAAATATTATCCTACTAGATGTAGTTGTTCAAAAATTACACTAGCACCATCTGTGTAGTTTGATAAAAAGTTTGTGGGGAATTATTATGACGGTGTTTCCTAACTCAGATTTACATTTTTCGTTGTAAATACGTTTCAAGATTCATTTAGTCTTAGTATCTGATTTTTATCAACTATTGATTGTATTTAGAGCAACATCTATGTGAGTTACGAAACATTTCTTTCCCTCTTGCTTGAGTCTTTTCATTTTAATTTTACTTCGCTCGGTAATTAAAAGAACCCAAGTGGCGTGCGTGGTACGGCACATATCGCGAAGGTTCGAGAATCAGACTCCCTTCAAGATTTCTTTCGTTCGCACTGACGAATTTGTAATATTTGGCGTCACAGAAGCTTCGAGAACTAGCAAAGAAATAAGTGCTTTAATTTACTAACTCAGAACAGAACAAAATTCATTTAATTTGATGATATATCAAAGTTAAACCCACCTCATTCCTAAACAATAGTATAGAAAACATATGGAAGAAAAAACATTTACTTAAATAAACAATTCGTATTATTTGGCGCAGTGCCGTCGACGTTGTCAGTGAGCTGCTAGTATTATTTAGGCTAATATGACGTATTCAATCAAAATAATGACATGGAGGAGTGCTGAGGGCTGACATACATATATAATAACGTTAGTGGAATTATAATATTGCGGGTTCATAAGTTATTACACCAAATATTCTAATAGTGGGTTTACCAAGTTATGGACGATGCCAGTCATTTCAGGGTAGACTTCAGACAGAGATTTGACCATTTGAAATCCAATGTGACGCCTTGTCCCGCCAGAATAGAGAGATTCAGCATCAAACCGCAAGATGAGATACATTAGATCAGATATATTATACTTAGATATGCAGAGATATTTTTGAAGTATATTGTTACACTCACGCTCCTGTCTGCCAGGATAGGTCTCCTTTCTCTGCAGGGTCGGTTTTGTTCTTTATGTTTTCTCAGTTAATGTTTTAGGGGCCCTACAAACATAAGTGTGAGCCACGAGAAAAGAATTGGTTTGTGAACTTTTATTATTGTAGTACTTTTGTTGAAAGATGTGTTCATTAGTGAAAAATTAAAAAAATTATCGGAATAATTATTCTTTTTCTAATGACTGACGCTACAATGGGTCCACAATGTCTGTCAAGCCGTGTCAAGAAGGAAGACGCTTTAAAAAACCATCATTGATGAATGACCCATATTTCCAAAACGTGCCTTGTTAAACTACTGTTATGATTTTACTTGCTATAGTAGAGAAAAAGGACGTTTTATTTATTAACGAACCAAATAGAAAATACTGGATTACCCAAATAACTTGACAGCTGTATCAATAAAAGGAAATTACCTCAGAGTATATTAATCAGCTAATAAGGTTGTAGGATCTTTTCAATTAAGGGATGAGTCGATGGGTGCACCCCGCGCAAGACGGTTTATATCATTGCACACAGCAAAGGTTGTAATCATTTCTGGAAGTAAAAAAAGTGGGTAATATATTACTAAAATCTAAATACCAAAGGTAGCAAAATATGAATACCGACAAATATAACACTATCTATCTCTATCTAACTCATTATTGTATTTATCTATCTCTCTCTAACTCATTATTTCATATTCATCTCTTAACAATAGAATCTATTTCTTACACCCATAATAGGTATTGAGAAATTCCTATTCACCATCTAAGTTTAAAAAAGATTTACAAAGTTTGAACTACAGAAGACGATAGGATCATGATTTTGTTTATGACTAAGGTAGGGTCATATAATAATGTTTAGGGCGAGACGAGGTTTACTTTACTTTATTTAGTAAAAGAGGAGTACAGATCCCTTTTAGAGTTAGGATAGGTCTAAAATTTCGACTCAGGTAATCTTATAAAAAAAGGTATTGCAACGAACTTTATTGCTATTGATTGACACATCTTAGTTTCTTCATCAACCTATACGTTTTCGTAGGCCCCTAATTACACCCCTGCAACGAATTAAGTTGACGCTACCGTTCTGTAGCTCTATCTATACTCTAGGTCTAGTTTTGTTAGGTTTTGGTAGATATGAAGAAGACGCCGTCTGGAGAGACGACGGTTGCTTCTCTTTTTAAGATGAAAGATAAATAAATGTTGCGGAGAAGTTTTTCAAATGAGAATAATATTGGACAGATTTCAGCTGAGTTAGTAGCAATTTCATAAATTGTAAAACTATTTTGAAGGTGATTTGAGCCAAATAAATTATTCTGCCTATTTATATATGGATAAATAACATAAAATCTCTGTATAAATGTATATGTTGTAAGATTTCTTGTATTACAATTTGTTAACTTAATTAGTTAAATTGTTTAAAAAATGTTGCAATAGGTGTTATTAAAGTTGCGTTTCATTTATCGCAGGCACTGAATGAAAAACAATGTATAATTTTCAAAAAGGAATTATAAATTATTGTTATTATTGTTTGTAATGTGCCTAAAGACTATTTTTAGTTCTGTTTCATATATCTAAATTTAAGAACGCTATTCCAAACAGTAATTAAATATTCATAAAACTAATTAAAAACTTCGTATAACTTCTGTTCTTAATGATAATTCTAATGCATCTAATAAAGATAAACTGGATAAGCCAAAACTAAGCTCAGTGTTTTATTTGAGTAATAAATTTATTTTAAGAAACCCGGCGTTTAAAACAGCGCATCGGTTAACCGGCTTACAGGACTGACTGTCTGGGAGATCTCAGATAGTTAATTAATTAGGTCAGAGGTCATTAGGTCACTCTAATACGTCAGGACACCTGCATTATAGCTATATGATTTGTTATACTTGTTATAATTTGTTATTTTGTTTTTACTTTCAATGTCACGATCACTACTACAAGGTCGTCTATTGTTCTGTTTCGTAGTTCACCGATGTTTAATTTTAGAAATGATTGATTCTACTTCAAATATTGGTTATGATCGATTTGTTTGCTGTTGAACTTATAAAGACACGTTAGCAGTTCGCAACAGACTATATTTGACATAAGAAAAAGTTTTTACACAACAGATTACAGATGGCGTTACTAGTTACAAAGTAGTGATATTTTGATACCTATTACAATACCCCCACTTATCAGAATAATCTAAGTACACATGATTACACAGAAACAATGCCAAGTAAATTCATAAACTTATAATGTTTCAGATGACAAAGACCTTTTGTTAAAATATCTGCAGGCATTTCTTCAGTAGGAATGTACTTAACTTTTACAAAGTTGTTCTTTACAACATCTCTAATAAAATGACAACGCACATCTATATGCTTGGATCTATTATGACTCTGACTACTCGAGGCTAACTTCAATGCACTTTGGTTATCACAATACAAATCAATTACATTAAATACATCAGTAATTTCATGCATTAAATTTCTTAGATAAATAGCTTCTCTTGAAGCTTCAGAAAGAGCAGTGTATTCCGCCTCAGTACTGGATAATGAAACCGTTTTCTGCTTCCTACTTTGCCAGGAAATGGCAGACCCTGACAACATAAAGCAAAATCCAGTATAGGATTTTCTATCTAGAGCATCACTTGCCCAATCACTGTCTACAAAACCTTGTAAATTACTATTGTTATTATTGGTATATTTTAAACAATAACTTTTAGTATGCAGTAAATATCTTAATACACGTTTACAATAATTCCAATGTATGTGACTATAACAACTATTAAATTGACTGAGATAGCTAACACAGTAAGCAATATCTGGTCTTGTTAATACTGCCAGATACATCAGACTTCCAATAAGTTTTTGATAAGGAACATCAGGTAAACATTTATCAGATGACTTATCTAAATTCAATTTAGGCTCAATCGGAGTACTTTGTGTCTTACAATCAGACATTTGAAATTTAGAAACTAACTGTTCAATATATTGTTGTTGATCTACAGTAATAACATTTTTATTTTTATCTAAATTTATTCTCATGCCTAAATATTGTCTTACAGGTCCCAAGTCTTTTAACTTAAATTCTGAACCTAATACACTTTTTAATTTATTTGTTTCAAAATCATTGTTTGAAAAAATCAAAAAATCATCCACATACAGGGCCACTATCACTTTAATTTTACCAGTTATTTTTGTAAACAAACATGGTTCATATTGACTATTTTTGAAATCTAATCTACTCAAAACTTCTTTAACTCTTTCATACCATGCCAGGGAAGACTGTTTTAGCCCATAAATGGCTTTATTTAATTTTAAGACCTTTCCCCCACTTTTGTTTACAAAACCTTCAGGTAATGACATATAAATATTTTCTTTCAAAAAACCATTAAGGAAAGCAGTGGTTACATCTAGATGTGTTATACTCATTTTCATTTGAACACTAAGTGCAAACAACAATCTTAGAGTAGAATGCCGCACTACCGGTGAAAAAGTATCTGTATAATCAACACCTGGTTTCTGCGAGAAACCTTTTGCCACTAATCGAGCCCTATACCTTACATTGTTTTCAAAATCATACTTTTTATTTAGCACCCACCTACACTTCACTATTGTCACATCACCTGGATGGTCCACAAGCTGCCACGCATCACTGTCCTCAAATGACTGTAATTCATCAGCCATTGCCTGCTTCCACTGCTCCCGGTCAGGCCCTTCAAGAGCCTCTGAGAATACAATCTCCTCCGATGCTGGAACAGTACTGGAAACACATATGTTGCTAATACCATAGCGCTCAGGCTTCTTTCTCTGACGCTTACTTGGCACATCTGGCACTTGCTCAGGTATTGATACTGCTTGTTCTGGAACATCTTCAGTGTTTATTTCAGTCAGTGTTTCATTGTCATCAGTATGTAATGAGGAACCTGAAGAGCAATCTAAAAAATCTGTTTCTGAAACATTATTAGACAGATCCCCCACTGAATCTCTGCTCTCCCCCACTTTATCTTTACTTTCCTCCACTAAATTGTCGGTAGGATTTTCTTCATTGGATATCCAAATAGCTGACTCTTCACTGACTTCCTTGATAGGTGTTACATCTTCTATCACTATTATATCTCTACTGATCATTACAGTGTTCTTAGAAGGATTGTACACACGATAACCTTTAACACCATCACCATATCCAACTAGAATATGTTGTGTAGCTTTCTTGTCCCATTTCAAACGTTTCTGTTTGGGTACATGCACCATAATTTTGCTTCCAAACAAACGTAGGTGACTTAAGTCTGGTTTTGATCCATACCATAACTCATAAGGTGTTTTATCCAATCCTGATGCAATCGATCTATTTTTCAAGTACACAGCAGTATTGGCTGCTTCCGCCCAAAATTTCTTATCTAAATTTGCATCATATAGTAAACATTTGGCTTTCTCAACAACTGTACGATTACTCCTTTCACAAAGTCCATTTTGCTCAGGTGTATAACAATTTGTTTTCTGGTGTATAATTCCAGCTTGCTTCAAATAGCCTTCAAATTCCTTGTTACAAAATTCTAGTCCATTGTCTGACCTGATCACCTTTATTTTCTTACTCTGTTGATTCTCAACCAATGATTTGAACTCTTTAAATCTGTTCAAAGCTTCATTCTTTTGCTTCAGAAAATAAATAAAAGTCATGCGACTATAATCATCAACAAATAACAGGAAATAGCGAGCACCACTCAAAGAACTTGTTTCCATTGGGCCGCAAATATCTGTGTGGATTCTGTGTAAAGTTTCTGTACTCCGCTCACCCACATGAGAAAATGGTAATCTCATTTGTTTTCCCTCACAACAAGTAGTACATTGTGATTTGGTTATGTCAAGTGAGTTATCATAAGACAAACCATCAACAATACCATTTCTCATTCTGTGCATGTCTTGGCTGTTTATATGTGCCAGTCTTCTGTGCCATAACTTTGCACTAGCTGTAGTAGCCAACATACAACTTTGTGATTGTAATCTCAACTTATAAACACCATCAGATAAATCAGCTGTCGCCACCAAAACATTGTTCTTGTCTCTAATATAACAGTTTTTCTTTGTAAATATCACATGATTGCCATTCTGAATGAGCTCACTAACCGACAATAGGTTGGTTGTCAGGCTAGGCACACACAACACATCTTTCACTATTATATTGCATCCAAGTTTAGAAATAATGTCAACTTCTCCGGAACAAACAACTGGCACTTTTGATTCATTTGCTACAACAATTTCTGGTATACATGGAGTTGTGTTCATGTTCTTTACCCAATCTTTATTTGCTGTTATGTGTGCACTTGCGCCGGAGTCAATGTACCATTCGTTTTTGTTATACTTTCCGTTTAGGAAAACAACGTTAAACACGCATTTATTTGTGTTTTTCTTCAACATTGGGCACTGATTTCGATAATGTCCATCCTCTTTACATTTGAAACAAGTGATTGTTTTTGCTGATGTATCTGCCGCGGTCTTTTTGTTCGACATTGGGTTGCCGCCATATTTCTTTGGTTTACCGCTGCTGCCAGAATTATATTTATTTCTCGCTGCAAATGCCGCCGTACCGCCAGCTGCACCTTCAAAATCACTGGTTACTTCCATGTCGAGTAACTTCGACTTTATAGTATCCGCACTTATCGAAATGCCAGAATGTTCTATTGCCATTATCATTGGAGAATAGCGATCAGTCAAACCTGCTAATAATAATGATCCGACCCATTCATCTGTTATTGTAAATCCAGTGCCATTTAACTTTTGAGCCGTTTCGATCATTTGTGTGACATAGGTAGTCATCGAATCACAGTTTTCAAGTCTTATCGAAATCAAATGTCGAAGTAAGGTTATTTTTCTTGAGAAACCGGAGTCATCGAACATGGCTTTCAATTTTGTCCATAATTCTGCCGAGCTCCTGGTATTCCTTATATGCACGTACAATGCTGGATCGATGGTTAAAATTAGCTTTGCCTTCGTTTTGGAGTCGTCCACTGGCTTAACTTCGAAGTCTGCACTAGGTTTGATGTACTTTTCCATCCCTTCTAGTACCAACAAGTTTTCGGCCGCGAAACACCACTCATCGTAATTCTCTCTGCCTTTTAGCTTTGGCACACTCGCAATATAGTTCGTAGTCATGTTTCCGCGAAAAAAAAAACGTAACAATTTATCTATTTTATACTATAAAAAAACTGATAAACCGGTAAATTTGCCCATAACCTATAAAGACACGTTAGCAGTTCGCAACAGACTATATTTGACATAAGAAAAAGTTTTTACACAACAGATTACAGATGGCGTTACTAGTTACAAAGTAGTGATATTTTGATACCTATTACAATAGAACTATGTACATTCAATTAAGTATCATTCCCACTCACTGCTTTAATTTAATTTTGTATTTAATTTAAATTGTTTAGCATATGACAATACGCGTAGTCATTCACAGTACCATTTTTAATTTAATTTAATTTTTAAGTTTTCTTTGTTTTTTAGAACCTTACAAGATCCAATGTTTTAAATTAAAAATATTAAATTAAGAAAAACTATATTATATTATAACCTTCAAAATGTGACAATCTAATTGTGTGAAATGTGCAGTAGAATTTATATTTAAAAGAAGTTTAATGTCATTTTGTCAAAAATAAAGAAATAAAAACAATTTCTATTGCTAATTGTTATTACAAACAGAAATTTTAATTATTTCACCTTCAATTTTGTCCAACTGTTATACAGTCAAAATTTATATTACTAACGACGCATGCGCACCAACTAAATTACCTTAACTCAAATTAAAACACGAATGTGACAAGAAATGCCTATTCTGAAAACCTGAAATCTAGATTAAAATCTTAAATAAAACAGTAAATTACATATCAAAACAGTGAGTGGGAATGAGGCTTAAGTATGTACAAATTGTCTTGTTTTGAATATATTTTCACGATGCATTTCTTATAAAACAAAGTAAATGGGCATGTTAAAGAAAACAAGGACTTCTATAAAATAAACTGATCAACACACAAGCATAATACTTTAAAGTCCCATTCCCCGCTACTCGTATTTTTCAAGTTGTCTTTGCAAAACAATGTTTTTGACCTATCATGTGTTCTATATTACAATATTGACATATTTTTGTGTTTTTAAATGTCGTGTTTTAACAAAAGCTCGTCGCGGAGTCAGGGAACCGGAAATAACGAAATACGAGTATGTAGAGTATATAACTAAAGTCCTATTTACGAAGACAAGTATAATTTAGAATTGTGACATTCGCGTTATATAGAGTTGTATGTATTTCAATTTGATTGAAGGAAGGAATCGTTTAGTTTTCTTATATACTCGTAGATTTTGATCGTAAATACGAATTGCTGATTATTACCGCTCGAATAATTACAATTGGTACAGCGAGTTGACTTAAATTCGGTTGGGTAGTTTCATGGAGCAATAAATTCATAAAACAATGGAATTAAATAAGTGATTTGTTGCCATCTTCATAGTTTATGTGGTACAGTGTCCCAATTACAGTTGTCCAATGTTTAAAACAAAGATCTGATTCCTTATTTTGACAAGAGTATCACTAAATTTTGTCACAATAAATAAAGAATATTTTTCACACTGTTTTAATATTTTTAAATTGATCCACAAAAATAGTTTATGATGTTAGATGAGGTCACAGGGGTTGTTAAAAAGAAGCAGGGAGATTCTCACAGCTCGTTTCTGGCGTCTTGAAACATATAAATGTATTTTTCTCATATTCCATACTTTTATTGTGATATTTTAACAAGAATTTCAAATGTAAAATATATCACATAGCAATAATCCAATATAAAATTTTGTTGAGCTTAAAGTTAATACAAAATAACTATCTAATAAGATAATTTTTAATGTGGGAGAAGTGAGAAGGGGGTGAGAAAAAAATGAAATTTGTGTGTAACTTCCTTGCATGTATATTATCATTTAGTTCATCAATGATTTGCGGATTAGTTTTGTAGTGACCTATTTGAACCATCTGATTCGTCCCTGTATAGAACCTAAAATACATTCGATCTCAATAGAAACATAAAAGATCTTTAGTTTATGTATGGTCTTATATTGCGCTCTATAGTTTTAAAGAAATTTCCATTGTACGTCGTAAACCGAAATTTATGTAAGAAGACGTGTCTTCTCATGAAGAAATACGAAAAATTAATGAATTCCAATAAACCCATAAACTTAGTTTTTGTTTGTCGTTGGCAATTAACAATACAAAAGCCAAACAAATAAACAATCCTAATGCGTAGTTATTCAAACAACTTTTTAAGTGGATAAAGGAGAGAGAAAGATACTCGAACCAATTGTCATAAAAATGGCTGACTAAATAACTAATCTGGAGTGATCCTCCTCATATCAATATATAGACGGCCTGGCCTCCAAGTTGTAGGACAATGGGATGAGAATCGAAGGATCGAGGCAGCCCGGCGGGCACCAGCCTTGTCTTCCCATCGACATCGCCATCGCCATCGTTCTCCTATTCAGAGATGTTCAGCGTTGTTGAACGGGCTTCAGGTGTTGACAAAATATATCGGCCCGGTGACATTATACCCATACTGTCGCTGTGCCACTGGCTACCCATACGGTATCAGTACTACTAACTGCCATGCCGTAGGTCATGCCCAGTCATTTTCTGACTGCATGAACAAACTGTCGCCAGATGTTTGTCACAGATTAAGCTGACAAAGCCTAATCTTTGAGATAACCAAATTTTATCTAAAGTAGTTTGTGAGGAAAATACTTTACTACATGTTTAGGTAGATGCTCATCTATCCTTTGGTTAAATATTTTAAAATGACATTGAATTTACCACAATTGTTTTAAATAATATTATTACCCGATTATGAATAACCTCTAAAATTCAATAATCATTTGATATCAAAAGAAATATTTAAAAATTCTGTGTGTATTGTTATAATGAAACAGATTAACCTCGCACCAATCTTGAAAGGTTAAAGCATATAATATTGTCACCATACCACCATCACCACAGAACCCAGACTGATGGGGTGAAACTAGGGAGGGTTGTTATTGTTCTTAGGGGATGCTCCATAAATTGGGACAAAGAATAACACGCCACTTGGGAATCAAAGATGTCAAGAGCTCATGAGTTAATAAATCGCTTTTTTAAATTATGATATGTCACGTTTTAATATGATTAAGTCTCTTTAGATATAAAATGTTACCTATTAATGATAAGTCAGCGATTTAGATTTAATCCACATATATTTAAATATATTTGTATTTAAAATACATCACAATTGTACAATGAATCATTTCGAAATTGTTTCTTTAATTAATAAATATTAATTCAATGAGGTAAATGAGTTCGTGGCTCCATTTGGAAGAACTACAAACAATGCTTCCGAAGTAGGAGGAATCCATCTTGGTCGTTTTGTGGAACTCTTCAATATTTCAAATGTCTTTGACTTATCATCGTAGATATTGATTCGAGTGGTGGCCCAAAGAGTCTTTACTAGTTTCACGTCATCCTCATCCCCACTACTATTTGTTTGACCAGTTTTTGATACCTTTGGCACTGCGCTGTCTTGAACAGAACGATCCCGGGTTAGCTTCTTTCTTTCAGGAGGTAGCTTATCACTTGTGGATGAATCTTTGAATTCAGTTTTGACAACACTAGTTTGCTTTTCTAATAATTGATTTGATACTATCTTCTCATCAATCTCAGAATTGCTCGGTTGCTCTTTAAGTTGATTCCCGGAATTATGCCTGATAATGTCTTCTATAGTTTGTCCCGGAATAATTCTAGAGTCGATTTCTTCTTGACTAAATTCTTTAAATTCTTTAACTACTTCTTCAATGGATTTTCTGGTAACACTTCTTGCTGGTATGGTACTATCTTCTTGACTTAATTCTTGCTTAACAATATCTTCAATAGATGGCTTAAGTTCAGAGAGTATAATACTACTGCGTTTGGAATGGGTAGATCTCACAGAAACAGCTGATTTAGAAACTTGTTCTTGAGATGCATCTGTAACGTTACTTGAAGGAATTGCACCATGATCGTCATGGGTAGAGTGGGAACCTTCAAGGCCAGTACAACTTGAAGAACACTTTCCTGTCTGTAATTCAGGTGAGTCTGATCCATCGTTCAAATGATTTATAGTAATATTTTTCAGGTGTTCAGGAATATCAAGGTTACAAGATAATCCACAAGGTTTAGTACAGAAGCCTCTTGAGGACAGGTCTTGTAGGTTACGCGAACAGACCTCACAGTTATTAGCTGCACAAGCTTCCCAAGCTTTCTTCAATATTTCTTCTCTGGACAATTGTTCGGTGTCTGGGTCTGGGTTGTTACCTTCTTCAATACTTGGCATTGTTTCAAATTCCTCTGCTGCAATCTCCTTAGAGTCAAGTGAACTACTAAGACGTGCTTTGAGCTCAATTTGATTTTGACTGTCTTCTACTATTTTCATTGCACTTTGTTGTGACGTTTCCACACATTTCTTCATTTGTTCTATAAATATTTCTTCAATCTCCTCCTTGCTTCGAATGGAACCATTCTTTTGTTCTTCTTCTTGCACTTTTGCAATGGATTGTCGCATATTTTCAATTAATTTAGCTTCTTCTTCTGTTAATGATTTTACAGATCCGAAATCTGATATTTTACTTTCGTTTGATTTGTTTGTCTCGATGTTTGCAGGCGATGAATTACGTTTGATTATTTCACTTGATTTTAGTTTTCCAAAGTCGGTTTGAGAAGCGGTGTTTTCACTAAATTCAGATGCTATGTTCTCACTTGAAGCTTTATTAGGCTTTATGACAATGTCGACATTTTCAGACTTATCAACTGTATCCTTGGATACGGTTTTATTTTGAGAAGACGTATTGGTTTTCATGCTGCTTTTGGATACCCTTGCAGAAGATGATCTACTTTTTACAGATTTTTTTGAGGCTAATGAGCTTTTGGATGACTGAGGACTAATTATAACTGTTTCACTTCTTCTTTGCGAAGTTTTTGAACTTTCATTCTTAACAGATGGTTCAACTTCTTTTGTTGAGCTTCTAATTTCCACCGACTCTTCGAGAGGTTCATCATCTTCTTGATCATTTTGAACTTCAGTTGAATTTGTGTTGTTCGAGGCATCAGCATTTGCATACTTTATATCAGATGTTGAAGGTTCAGGCATTTTTTCTCTAACAAAATATTCATTAAGAGAAGATTTTTGTTGCTTTTTAATACTACTAGAAGAATCCAATTCTTTCGATTGCGATTTACCTCCAGTTTTTTGTAAACTGCCTTGAGATAGTAACATAGCTCTTTGTTCCTCCGATTTGTTGCGTCTTAGTGTTGAAGTACGCGAATCTCTAACCAAACCTGAGACTTTTGCAGAGCTGTTTCGTATTGACCTTACTGAACCAGTTTTCGAACTATTTAATCTTGTAAAGGAATCTCTTACAGGATGGCCACTAGAGAGTCTTGATGTAGCTGACGTTCCCATTTGCCTGGAATCAGATGCTTTTAGAACTGATGCCGAATATATTGGTTCCAATGGTCCGGAATGACTTTGTTGGTTTAAATCTTCTTTTCGTAGTATGAGGCTTTTATTTTCAAATATGTTTTCTGATTGCATTAAACTGGATCTTCTCCCTGCTGATAATTTAGATGGTTGAGCTTCAACGTCCTTTTGAAATGAAACATCTTTTAGCGAATCGTTGGCAGCTGTTGATGCAGATTGGGTAATCGATGGTTCAGGATTGATTTCTAATGATTTTGAATTCAAATTCTCCGTTGGATCCAGTGCTTCAGTTTCTTGCTCTTTACTGGTTTCAGGATCTTCATCTGATAAATCATGATTAGTTTAAACCATTTCGTTTAATAGTGAAAATATTTATTCTTACCTTGTGTGCTTGTACAAAAATTACCTTGTGTATTGTATAAAAATGTGTAACAATAAAACTTTTCGATTAACATAAACTAGAAATGTTTACCAATTTCTTCTTCACTCCCGTGATACGGTGACGTTGCACTATCTCTGCGAGTTGTTTCATTTAAAGATCCATTTTCTGTTCTCTGCGGTGGATTCGGAGGAGAAATTGCATCATGCTCCGTACTTCTTCTTGTACTATTTTCTACATATTCTGCCTGTTGACTTATGGCTCTCTAAAGTGTAAGAAATTATAATAAGTTGTCAAATTATATCTGTGTGTTGGTAGAGTGTTTTGCTTCGTTATTGGTATTGAACTTACTCCATTAGGGTTATATTGTTTATGTGGATAGAACACATCTAAAAATTAAGCAAATATCGTAAGTAAAGATGTTTATGTAATTATTGCATTCATAGATTAAATATTAGTAAACCTTCTCTGTCCTTGTCCAGCAATTTTTCGGCTTCTTGTTTTCTTATCATATCAAACACTATAGATAATCCTTCCATGACATTCTCATCCAAACTTTGCCCGAAAAGTCCTGTTAGGATTGTCATAACGCCTGGAGGAAATTCCTCATAATTTCCAAAGGTAAATGGCTCCTGCGAAATTAAGTTTAATTTTCTTAAAGTTGGCGTCAACCACTTCAACGTATCATCCAACGTCGGTCCAAGAATATTTTCATGCGTTAAGAAACTCAAGTCCATCCCAAAGACTGTGTTGCAATTGGTTTCATCGTTTGTGGGAACTTCATCTATACTTGGATCTTCAACTACGGGGTTGCTGACATCAACTTCACTGACGTCCTCCTTCGGGGAGTTCTGCTGCACGCTGCTAGTCGATGGATTCCTGGAGAAGTACTGACGATTCTCTGGTCGCTCCATAAAGGCTGACAATCGACTTGTTTTCTTACGTTTTTGGAACGACATATTGGGAATTATATCATTCAGCAACTGGTACGCTTTCTCTCTATTTACCACAAGTTTAACTGCCTTCCCAGAATCAGGTTGCGTAACTGTTGAATCGTTTACTAAACTGTTTTTATAATTTGTCAGTAAAGTAGTTGTGGATTTATCAACAGTAGTAATTGGAGTAAATGTTATTAACGTATTTTTAGATATTGGTACAGCATTTATAGTTTTTGGAAAATTAGTAACTGCCACCAATTCTTCGGAACATTTGTCTGATGATAAATTTGATATTGTTTGAATCTGTTTACTGGAAGTTTCGTTTGCAATAGAAATTCTAACCAATTTTTCAGAACTACTAGCAACACGTTGTTCGGAATCTGATTGGAGACAGTCTACCGTTGTTGAATCTTCAGAGACTTCAAGTTCTGAAGGTGTATTTTCAGGTTTGCGCCAGAAAGTACCTTCTTCTTCTGAAGAACTTGTCAGATAAGTTAATGTGGGCTGCTGTATTACCTTAAATGAACTGAATGGTAGAAAGGGTGGTTCATTTAATTCGGTGTGAAATCCTGTGGAACACAACATACATTTGAAAGATGTAATTTTAATTATCCTAACACCTTTAAGAGCTTTAAAAAGTTAAAGAGCGAACTGCAAAGTTGGAATAGATCAAGTAGCAGAAATAATTAAATAAATCTACCTTCATAATACTTAGTTCCAAACAGTTTCTAATTTAACAAAATTAATAATACCTTCAGAAGAGTTTTCCAAAATTTGTTCTAAAATTCTTCGATTTATTGAACTAAGGTTTCTGAAAACCCGCCTCTGTTTGCGATAAGAACTTGTAATAAGTTTCCTTGAAGATTTCTTTGATAACAGCTTTTTACTGCATATGTAATCCTCCTTTATATGTGAGTGCAATTGAATATTTCTAAATTCATCAGATAATCTCAAATGTTTTTCTTCATAAAATTTTTCTTCATCTAAATAACGTTTATACATTTCCTCATATTGATCAACAAACAACAATTTATTTTCCTAATTAAAAATTAGAAATTTCATCCCTTCTGTAACTAATTCTAAATATTAATAACGAATTTTGTTTAACTACTTAAAACAAAATAGTTTTATTTAATATTTTTTGTTTTTTTTTTAAAGATGTTAAAATAATTTATTGTTTCAAAGATTCTCCACTAGGTGGTCATTTTCCTATCAGAATAAACTGTGAAAACTGCTAATATCTTTGCCAGTGGATAGTTTTGAGCAGATTTTAACTCGGCTTGAATTACAATCTTTAAATATAATGGATTCGTTGTCGCTTAGATCTTCGAATTCTATGGGATCCCAATATAAAGTAGACTTCGACGATTTTATGGTTTCTATATCATCCTTATCATTTCCTTCCGGTGATAGATTATGTACGCTTACATTAGTTTCTGAATTCTTAAAATAATAATTAAAATATGGCATTGTGAGGCAATCTTTGCTGAAGTCTTTGTCGCTTGTGTCATCATTCATCATTAGGACCGTGTCAATGTAATCTGCAAAAGAAGAATACCTTTCAATATTCAGATTTGTAATTCTACTTTTGTCATACTAGTAGCCTTAGTTAAACCAAACTTATGTTCAACTGGAACAAAAGACTGTTTTAAGAATTTTAAGCTTTCAAAAAGCTTTTGAAAAATTTGTAATTATGTAGTTTTGTAATCACCCTGTATACGCTTATGATTACTAAACATTAATAGCAATATAAACGAACTAACCTAAAATATCTTTCCAAATTAATGCCTCATTTTTACTTCTTTCGTTAAAAGTACTAAAAATTTCATGCATGATATCATTAAGCAAAACTTTTGTTAATTGTCTTTCCCTGATGACTTTCTCTTCACTTTCTTCTCGTGTAATACTTTCGTTACTTTTTGGTAAATCTTCGTAATTTACAGATAATTTTCTCTTATTATATCTTAACGAAAATAAATGATGAAACCACAATTTAACATATTTCATACAGCTAGAAAATATATTAAATAGTTGTTTTATCATAATTAATAATTAATTTTTAATATTTTAGACATATTTTTTTTGGTATACATGAAATTTTGAAAACAATTGAAAACTATTTATAATTTCAAACTGCACAGTTTGAGAACTATTACTTATTACGTAATATATCAACCATGTAGTAGAAGTGTTCTACGTTATCGATACTTCTGAAAGCTCCGTAGCTTATGGAAGGCATTCATAGATAGCAGCACGTTGTATAAGTACAACAAATCAAGAGCTTTCAAAAGCTCAAGTAAAGTAACAAACTATTCCATTTCGTAAAATAAAGCTCACTCATATGATGGAATATAGAGACACATATGATAATTTATTTTCAATTTATTATTTAAGAAAGAGTCAAATGTATAAGGATAACGTATTTAGCTATTCAAGATTACACGCTGGCAACACAAAGTTCATAGCACAAGAAGTTAAATTTATCATTGGATAGAAGTAAATAGCAGGTTTTAAACTTACTTAACTTAAATTAAGACTACTTTAAATAAAGCTAAAGGAGTGAGAAAGTCCCTTAAGTCTCTTAGCGTAAGTCACCACTAGCTGTAACATCATCTTCTAATCTGCAAAATTCAATTACATAACTTTAACGTTTCAAGATTATAAAATGTTTCGAATTAAACGAATATATATTCAAATATTAATAAAAGATGTGTACGATCTTTTGCATTTATTTAATGACAATGTGTAAAACGTAAACTTTGGTGAGAAATATTATGTTAAATAATACATTAGTTTACGTTGTGTATTTAGAGATAACATTTACTTACTCTTAACTTATTCTAACAATATTTTGCTAACTTTAATTATGTCTTCATTTGTTGTGATTATCAGGGCCGGTTTCGAAAGCTGTGCCCCGAATAAACTTACCCATTATATCCATTTAATCTATATATATAAAAATCAATTGCTGTTCGTTAGTCTCGCTAAAACTCGAGAACGGCTGAACGGATTTATCTTATCTTGGTCTTGAATTATTCGTGGAGGTCTAGGGAAGGTTTAAAAGGTGAGAAAAATTCGAATAATTGCCGGGAAAATCCTCAAAACAGCATTTTTCTATTTCCCATACAAACGTTTTCTAAATAAAATGAAGAGTCAATTTGTAATTTATTACCGCTGCATAAAGTTCAAATTCGCGTGCGCGTTGGAGAACCTAATATCGCGTTCTGAAACTCAACAAAAGTGAAAGTGAATCGCGAACGCGACAAAATTGCATAGTCTCAAAATACATAGTACATAAATAAACACAATTTTAGCTAACTTCAGTTGTTACTCTGTCCGATTATTTTTTTATTTTAGCTAACTTAAGTTGTTACTCTGTCCGATTATTTTTTTAATAAGACTATATAGAAATCGAAAGATAAATCAATAATAATAAAGACAAATTAAATTATAAATCTTAAGTTAAATTCTGAACGCAATCTCAATATGTATTTGACATTAGATTTGACAACCAACTGATATGTCATTCCATCCTGTCGCATTTCAGAGCACGGAAAAAATTATATTATCGTTATATCTATCTTTGTGGCTACGTGCGCGAGAACTTTCTTTACTTTGGTGATCCTTTGTGATAGTGACATTCCAAGTAATGTGTTCTTTTTTGTGATAGTGACACTTTACTGCTAAATGAGCGGGAAATTTTCTCACTTTGATTAATTACAATTTACGATGCCGAGGAGAAGACGACCTAACTTAGGTCGTCGTAGTCAATCAAATGTGCGAAGAGCTACCTCACGTGCTAACCGCACTGATGACCAGAGACAGACAGATCAAGAAAATAGTCGTATTGCTATGTCAGAATTGCGTTCTTTGGTGAGTGACAATGTAGGAGATAGGCTTAGAATGCAACGAGTTCGTGCACATCAAACACAACAACAGCAAGCTAGACATAATGAAATTGAGCGAATCCGCAGACGCAGTGCTCCTGTGATTCTTGAACGAGCTGCATTCCACTATGATCCGGCAATTGATTATTGTGCCGACAAATCGGTAACAATTGGGGAAATGAAAACAATTTGTAAATATTGTAAGGCGTTAAAATACACTGGTGAATCTACTGGATTATGTTGTGCTGAAGGCAAAGTAAAATTGCCACAATTGGTCCCACCACCAGATCCTTTACGCTCTTTGGTTTCTGGGATTGGAAATGATTCTAAGCACTTCTTGACCAACATTCAGAAATATAACAACTGTTTCCAGATGACATCATTCGGTGCTACACATATTATACAAGACAATTTCATGCCCACTTTCAAGGTATTATATAAGAATATTTTTTTATATTATTCAAGTTTGTACTAAAATATATATATCGGAAACTATTAATGGAAAAATTTTTAAAAATTACAGATTCAAGGACAAATTTATCACTTACTGGGAACTCTGTTACCACTAACTGATGCAGATCATCAATTTTTACAAATTTATGGGCAATTCAGATGCGGAAATTAATAATCGTTGTGCTCACAATCCAACAGTGAAGAGAACCATTGTCCAACAATTACAAATATTTCTTCATCAGAATAACAATTTAGTAAACATGTTCAAAATAGCATTGGATCGGATGCCATCTGATAGCCATAATATTATTATTCGAGCTGACAAAACACCTGCCGGTGAACACACAAGGAGGTTCAATTCACCTACCATTGATGAAGTGGCTGTTGTCATTGTGGGCGAAAATTTACAATCTAGAGATATTGTGCTTCATCGTCGGAATAGTGAGTTAAAACGTGTATCTGAAACACACAGGAGTTATGATGCACTACAATATCCTTTGATCTTCTGGCAAGGGGAAGATGGATACCATTTTAATATCAAAATGGTAAATCAAGTAACAGGTAAATGAATTGAACAAGATTAAATAATATTTTTAAATTCAATACATCTAAGTAACAATTTAAACATTTATCATTTTTGATCGCAGGTGCTGAAACCAACAAAAAAGTTAGTGCTATGAATTTCTATTCATACAGACTCATGATCCGTCAAGGTGAAGTAAATCATATTTTGATGTGTCAACGACTTTTTCATCAGTTTGCAGTTGACATGTATGTCAAAATTGAGACTGAACGATTGACATACATCCGTTTGAACCAACGACGGCTACGGTCAGAGGAATACATCCATCTCCGCGATGCTATAAATGCTGATGGCAATGTGAATAATGTAGGAAGAATGACAATTTTGCCAGCTACTTATATAGGAAGCCCACGTCACATGCATGAATATGCTCAGGATGCTATGTCATATGTTAGGCATTATGGCCGCCCAGATTTATTTGTTACATTCACATGTAACCCAAAATGGTCCGAAATCGAGAAGGAATTACTACATAGCCAAACACCAGTTGATAGACATGACATAACTGCCAGAGTTTTTAAACAAAAATTAAAATCTCTCATGAATTTTTTAATAAAGCATTGTGTGTATGGCCGAGTCCGTTGTTGGATGTACTCTGTAGAATGGCAAAAGCGTGGATTGCCACATGCGCACATTTTAGTCTGGTTAGTGGACAAAATAAGGCCAGATGAGATTGATTCTATAATTTCAGCTGAAATTCCAGATGAAATAGTTGACCCAAAATTGCATGCAGTAGTAACCAAACACATGATACATGGACCTTGCGGACATTTCAACTACAATTCACCCTGTATGGTCGACGGTAGGTGTTCCAAACGATACCCAAGAGACCTGCTTGCTCAAACCATAACGGGAAATGATGGATACCCATTGTATCGTCGGCGATCAGTTGCGGACAGTGGGCGATCGGTAGTTGTGAAGGTAAGAGGACAAAATGTTGATGTAGACAATCGTTGGATTGTGCCATACTCGCCAATATTGTCCAAAGCTTTTGAGACTCACATCAATGTGGAATATTGTAATTCTGTGAAGTCGATAAAGTACATATGTAAATATGTTAATAAAGGTAGTGATATGGCTGTCTTCGGTGTAACCAATGCAAATGATGAAATATCATAGTACCAGATGGGTCGCTATGTAAGTAGCAACGAAGCTATTTGGCGTATCTTTTCATTTGCGATCCATGAAAGACACCCTACAGTAGTCCATTTGGCAGTCCATTTAGAAAATGGTCAACGAGTTTATTTTAATGAATCTAACGCGGCAGACAGGGCGGCACATCCACCGTCGACAACATTAACAAGTTTCTTCACAGTTTGTCAAACTGATGATTTTGCTCGCACTTTGCTGTATGCTGACATGCCACGCTATTACACATGGAACGCATCATCGAAATCGTTTCAGCGTCGAAAACAAGGAACACCAGTTGAAGGACATCCAAATGTATTTGCTTCAGATGCTCTGGGTCGCATCTACACAGTACATCCAAATAACGATGAATGTTATTATTTGCGGTTGTTGTTGGTGAATGTTCGTGGTCCGACATCGTTTAAACAACTGAGAACAGTTAATGGACAGCTGTGTGCGACTTACCGTGAGGCATGTCAACTATTACATTTACTTGAGAACGATTCGCACTGGGATGATACGCTCAAGGATTCCGTAATATCTTCGTCGCCGCATCAAATTCGTACATTGTTTGCGATTATCATATCGACATGTTTCCCCTCGAATCCAAAAGATTTGTGGGTTAAGTATAGAGATGACATGTCTGAGGATGTTTTGTATCGTGTGCGCCGTCAAACTTTGAATCCTACACTACAAATGACTGAAGAAATTTACAATGACACATTGATCATGATAGAAGATATATGTTTATTGATGGCAAATAAAGTATTGTCGTGTTTGGGAATGACAGCACCCAATCGTCATATGCACGATGCATTAAACCACGAGTTGCAAAGAGAACATCAGTACGACATTGAAGCATTGGCCGAAACAGTTCGTACAAATGTTCCACAATTAAATCAACAACAAAGAATTGCGTACGACACTTTGATAGAAGCTGTGAACAGTGGATCTGGTGGAATTTATTTCCTTGATGCTCCCGGAGGAACCGGAAAAACGTTTTTAATTTCATTGCTTTTGGCGAGGATCAGATCGCGAAATGATGTTGCTCTAGCGTTGGCTTCATCTGGAATAGCTGCAACTCTGCTCGAAGGCGGGCGAACTGCACATTCTGCCTTGAAATTACCACTAAACATGCAAATCACCGAAACACCAATTTGCAACATCGCCAAAAATAGCCAAGATCCTACAGGTATGCAAATTAATTGTTTGGGATGAATGCACAATGGCCCATAAGAGGTCACTGGAGGCACTGGACAGAACGTTGAAAGATCTTCGTGACAACCAAAATATTTTCGGTGGGGCCATGATTCTGTTGTCAGGTGATTTTCGTCAGACTCTTCCAGTTATTCCCCGATCAACTGTTGCTGATGAACTAAATGCATGCCTAAAATCATCAAATTTGTGGCAGTACGTAAAGACACTCCACTTAACAACTAACATGCGAGTATTTTTGCAACAAGATGAAACTGCTAATGTGTTTGCGAAGCAGTTGTTAGACATTGGAAATAATAAAGTTGCAGTGGACACCTCGACCGGATTCATCACATTACCTACAGATTTCTGTCACATCACAGACTCAAAAGTGGAGCTTATTCAGCGAGTTTTCCCAGATATAGCGCAAAAGTTCAATAACCATAATTGGCTGGGTGAACGAGCAATATTAGCAGCGAAAAATAATGATGTAGAGGATCTTAATGCGACCATTCAGAATTTTCTTCCAGGACAGTTGGTTTCCTTCAAATCAGTCGACACCGTAATGAACCAGGATGACGTAATCAACTATCCCACTGAGTTTTTAAATTCACTGGAATTGCTTGGATTACCACCTCACAATTTGCAGTTAAAAGTAGGATCAGTTGTCATCATGCTGCGTAACATTAATCAACCTCGACTATGCAATGGAACAAGACTGGCTGTGAAAAGACTGATGAATAACGTCATTGAGGCGACAATCATAAAAGGAAAATACAAAGGAGAGGATGTCTTGATCCCGCGGATACCGATGATTCCAACGGACTTACCATTCGATTTTAAACGCTTACAATTTCCAGTACGTCTGGCCTTTGCGATGACCATAAATAAATCGCAAGGACAGTCTTTAGAAGTTTGTGGAATCAACTTGGAGTTTCCCTGTTTCGCGCATGGACAATTATACGTCGCGTGTTCGCGCGTCGGAAAACCGTCTTCTTTGTTTATTTACGCACCACAAAACAAAACAAAAAATATAGTTTATGAGAAAGCTTTAAATTAATTAACAGACTGTATTTTCACAGTGTGTGTCTGTGAATATCAAATTTAAACCTTATAAATAGCCAGTATTTCAGGAAAACTCTGATTTCTAAGTAAGCAACATGATGTATCGAAAATAATAATAAAACTTCATGCTTTATTCAATAAATGCTTTTTCATTAATAATTATTTTGTTTGTTTTAAAATCATTTTATACAAAAGATTAGGTCTTTTATTTATCGATGAGGCAGTACGAAGTCTGCCGGGTCAGCTAGTTATTTATAAATTATTTAATAAATTATTTTTACATCGATTTTTTTGTGTGGTGGGCCACTAGGCTCAAGAGCGGCACTGTTGAGTATTATAAACGCTGTCTATCAATGCTAGCTCTTGCAGATATAGCCACCGGAAGGCGATGAACCAATATTGACTTAATCTTCGCCGCCAGCAGCTCAAATATATTTGAACGATATTATATTTGTACAGAGCTTTATACAATTTGGAATAAATGACAGAAATCGATATTAAGCTGAGAATAACTGCCAAAAAAATTGAAATATCATGTCGCATTATAACATAGAGTCTTCGACGTTTTATTCTATAAAACCTATGCGTTTTGTGAAACAGCCCAGTCCTATGTGGAAATGACCTTGAGTTGAAATTAAAGCAAAAAAAAAGCATATTATTCCTCGTTGCTCAAGGTACTTATCGCACAGACAAGACCGAATTATGTTTGAGGAATAAGTTCACATATTTGAAAGCTTGGAAAGTCTGAAAAACCTTATTGACTTAAATCAATAAAACTAATTTAATCTCTTTATTTTAAGTACCCATACTATCGTGTCTATAAGTTGTAAATTATGTTGTAAATGTTTATAAATGTATATATTCTTTTAAGTACTAATAATTTTTGAAAGTTGATGCACACAAGTAAATATTAAGAAAAAAAGAAAAAGCTCATAGAGTCTACATCAACTTTAATATGTTTTATTTCTAATGTTTAATTGTAAAACTCAAGAGAGTTGTCCGATATTGCTCAAATTTGAAATAGCCATTGAATACAGTGCTACCAATTTACGAAATTAAAGATATTTAAAAAATAATTATCGCGGGCCTCTTTAAATTGCAAATTCCCGTTACTTTTTAAACCCACCTTATATATTGAATATGGTTTTACTTATACTTAATATAACATAAGAAACTCTGGAATAAATAAGAGCCACAGTGACCTAGAGAACTGCGACGTGAGAGACAAATTGATTCTCTAATTTCACCAAGCCACAAAGTGAATTACAACGGCTTCCGAACCAATCTCAACGTTAATTAATTTTTATTCTTTCATTCTCGTTTGTTTGTTAATTGAGTGGTACTAATTGAATTCCGCGCTTTTCCTATTCGGTAGTCTTCGGGAGTACTCGTATTTCCTTTGTAAGGACCTCATAAAGCTTTACCAAGTATTTTTTTCTTTTTTTGAAATAGAATTTCCAAAGAAAGGTGATGTTAATTAAATGTTTTCAACTAAAGTGAAATTCTCTGTTTAACTTTTAATTGAATCCCACGGGAACATACATAATAGGAATTTAAAGGAATTATTTAGGGAACGAATAGAAAAGATTTTTTAAATGTTTTAATCTTCTGGAGATTGTATAATTAGTTTAAGAGACTTTCATTAAAATGGTTAAAAAATATTTAAATTAATTTTTAGTTTTTTGAAATAAGAAATTCTTTGAAGACTTTATACAGTGCTATGGTTGAGATGGGGATGAATACCTTGCAGTTCAATATTTTAGCACAAAGTAAGAAACATTGTAAAAAGACTATTACATGGATGATAACCCAGGTAACACTTTAATTAGCTTGTAGTAAGCTAGTAAGTATGAAACTTACACTGTGAGGCAATTTTTATAAGTAAAGTGAAGCTTGAACCTTGAAATTAGCTTGTCCAGAACCTTGAAATTATACTGCAAGCAATTTCTACCTGGGAGATTGGTTGAGGTTCGGTTGTAACAAATTTGTACAATATTTCTCATTGCTTTCTACTCAGCGATAGCTTATCTAAGCTTATCAAGAAAATGAACATTGGAATTAGCATGTGAGAAGTTAGTAGCAGTGAACCCTACACTGCAAGACAATTTTCTACCTGGGTTAGTTTCACTTCTTTTAATGTATTTGTTGTTCTATTCAAATTTGGTTTTAGATTTAAAGCTCTATTTTTGAAATTTTATGGTTTCGCAATTTGTGATCAGAGTTCATTACTAACAAAATAATTTGGATTCAATTGATTCTTTTAATTAGTTATTTTATTAATTTTCGAAGTCTATATATAACTCATATCGATCAGAGTAACAAGACCAGGGGCTATTTTTGAGCTACAGTGAAAGAGAGGTTGTTGCCTATACTTGATAATATGTATATATATTTATATATATATATATATATATATATATATATATATATATATATATATATATATATATATATATATATATATATATATATATATATATATATATATATATATATATACATACATATATATATTGTTAACATTCTGTATTGCAAATTTGTGCAAATTCTAATACTCTATTAAGTCAAAAGCGTAGGCGGTAGGCGTGGTTTTAAAATGAATTTGGAAAGCTCCTCCCACTTCCGCTTCAATTCACAAGAGTTACACTGTTGTATACGTATAGTCAACATGAAAATTAAATTAAATTCTTGTAATTAATAATTTATATTCATTAATATCATGAAATTCTAATTAAGTACAATAAAGTACTTGCATATTTAAAAAAATCGCGTTTGAAATCAATTAGAAATCTGGAATTCGTTATACACCTGGTCCATTCATTATTTAAATATAATTTTAACCAAGTATTGTAGATACTAATCACTAAAATGTGTTATTGCTTATTCTATCTACATGTATTCCTCATAAAACTTGATTTAAATTCAAAACTTCCTTGAATTTTCCGTATTCTACAGATTTTAAGAAAAGATTCCTTCTTTCAAAATGTTTAGAATTTTGTTAGTCTATTTTTTATTTCTATGGTGCCCAATTTTCGCCAAAATCCACATTGTCAAAGTTCTTAGTTGATGTCTTGTATTATATTTTGTCTTGTATGTTTGTAAATAATCAATATTTTGATTCTTTTCGTTACAAATTTGAAGTACTTAATATTTCTCATTTGATTGACAGAGTTATCAGATAGAGTTTATATTTCAACATTACAATTATTAGTTAATGAATTCATATCCAAATGATACAATGTCTCCCGTTCGGAATGGTCCTGTGGGAATCAATATTTCAGTGCTGATTTCCAGGGTATCCCTACACTACCCACAGGACCTATTCAAAAAGCTGTCTGGAACCTGTAACGCGATCCGGGAATTTACATGGATATAGATACTAAATTATTGAATAAAATTCAATAAAGAGTCGTTTACAGTAATATAGCCATCTCTTTTTTTCTTATACTAAATTTATATTCTTACAACGTTAGCAATAACACAAAAATGTTTTTATTTGATTTAGTTTACGTTAAGTACTTCATTTAAATAATATAATTATGTAGTTCTGTTAGCTTAAATATACAACGAATTCAAAACTGTCGTTATAGAAGCTTTTGTTTATTATAGAAAGAATGAGACAACACCATTGGAAAAAATGAAATAAACAGGGAAAACGTAATAGCATGTCAGCAGTGACATTACGCAGCTAACGATTTTGACATAGATCAATTATAATGCACCGTTGATATCAAGTACATATAACATTGTAACGAAGCATAGAAACAAAGTCAATACAATGGCATAAATCTTCTCAATAAAGGTAATGGTCCAGATTTTCCTTTTTCCAGACTGTTCGTTCGATATAATTTATGATTGCATTGTAAATATAAACATAAGTATTTTAATATCGAAACAAACATAAAACTAAATATTATTTTTACAAAACAAAACAAATATATTTCTAAATAATATCTGTCTCATTCATAACAATTGTTTTCTCTTTCTAATCCTTAACTAATGAACGGATTAATGCGTAGTTCAGGGCTGTTCCGTACAGATAGCGTCCTAAGCACTTCATAATCAGTGCACGGTGCACCCGCTACGAGCGCTTTATGAGCACAAACGAGGGTCCATTCATTTAGACTTATAACTTATAATAAGCAATAAAACGAGATTACAATGGAAGGTGCTTTGTTGGCATTAGGAGGGGTGGGAAGGGAGAGATAACATAACAACTCAATAAGAGTCTCGCGAAGTATGTTCAGAAGCTGTGTTAGTTCATTTAAATGAATGAAACATCAACGATTGGTGATAGTTATTACTTGTGCTTCTTAAGAAACTTGCAAACTAAAAATACCGATATGTAAAGTTATTATAAAACCAGTGGTACTATATGGCTTAGATCGTTGAACTTTGAGGAAGAACGATGGTGATCTTTTAGGGATTTTGGAAAAAAACATTTTACGAAAAATTTGGAAATGTATTACAGATATCGAAAGAGCGATTAGGTGATAAAAGTTTGAAGAAAATTATGGAGGTAAGTCAAGAAAGTGCAAGAGTGCGAGAAAGACCCAGTACGAGGTGGAAAGAACAACCTAATGAGGACCTAACAAGGATAGGTGTGATGAATTAGAAGAGAAAACCTGATGACAGGAAAGATCTGCCTAAAAATCTGCCAAAATTGACCTAGAATCGACTGTATATATTTCTCATTGTTCTCATATTCTAAATTTATATCCCGCCCTCTCCCCCCGCGCAGTATCAGGTAACCAGTATGTCAAGTACTCGTCAAGTGGAGCTTTTGTGGACACCAAGTGGCAAACGTTACAGCAAACACCCACGAGCTGTAGCGCTAAGAGCACCCAGAAGAATAAGTGACAGTGTTCTGCGATTGCAATAAAATCAAAGCTGAACTGATGTGACCCCCACTACCCTGTTGTACCATTAGATTAGGGGTAGTTGACGTTCACACACATGTCCATCGGCTTGCAAAAGCCAGGCTGTCAACACTTATCAAGTACCCTATACATCAAGAAATGGCGACCGGGGTTAGGGTCACTTTTTAAAGAACTGAAGCACGCTAATATCGATCTGGATTTTATTTCTTTTCCTAAGCTTACTAGAATTACCAAGTATTAATAAAAATATATTAATTTCACAAAACGCAAAACATAGATGTTACTTTACATTCATGTAATATTTTACTTAAGCAAAACTTAGCACATAGGGTGACATTTCACCAAATTGTTTACTAGTGAGCTAATTCCAGGATTCATTTTCTATATCCCACTTCTGAAATGGTAACGCAAAGTGTTGCTAGCGTGCTACGTGAGGAAAGTTAGACGTCATTGCTACTAGTTAGATACTAAATGTATCTCACTTTCACTTCAGTGCTAATAAAGTTTGCAAATAACTTAACAAGTTGCACCAGAGCGGTAGAAACCCGCGAACAAACCCGCCTTATAATATTAAAATCATAAATGCGATAAACCTATGTTGATTTATGTACTGGAACAACCAAACCGATTTACTATAAGTAACGTATAAACTCTCCTACCCCTCAGGGTGGTTGTACAGGGGTGTAAAGTACTACTGTAGAACGTTTTAGGGTAAAGAGGTAGTGGGATGAGGGTGTGGTATGGACGGCGCGCGTGCCGTGATCACTGGACCGTGAAAACTTCATCTGCGAAACTCATCTCCGTGAAATGAAGTTCCAACTTGGCAATGCTACTTAAAATACAATTCTAATCCACCCACTTCTCTTCATTGCCTTTATAATGGGTTGATTATTAGATAATATAAAAATGTATTTCATTTAGACTATATAGTAGCTCAAAAAATTGATATAAGTTTAGTTTATAAACTACTAATTAGTTTTGAATAGATTCTTAAGGTGAACATTCACAGGACGACATGGCTTGTATCAATACAGACTGATTCAAGCAACTACTGCAAGCAAACGGATTGATCAATGCAACTGTGTTACGAACTTACGGGAAAACAAAGATTATTATAAAGTAATTAGCGCGGTTTTTTTAAATTACAAACTTCAGTTACTTTTTGAATACGCGAAAACTCTTAAAGAAGTCATATTTTCCAGTATATCCTTCATGTAATTGCTTCCTTCATGTTATACCTGTCATCTTCGTCTTTCTACTTAACTAATATGATTCATCACTAGACGGTGTTATTACGTAAAACTCTTATTGAAAACTGAGACAGTTTAATAAAAGAATTCCCTGGGCTTGCTTTGGAGTGCCTGCCGCCCGCCTGCGCCTGCTACGGGTGCCTGGCAACCGTTTAATATACATCAGAGTTCATGATGGTCCACCAACCTTTACAGAAATGGGAACGGGAGTAATATATATTTTATATTTACTGGAAATGCGAAGGTGAATCGGAAACAAAAGTTACCAGGGTTACAAGTATTTTGCGAAACTTTCGAAGCTAGAAACCAGCGCCGGCTGTAATTTTTCTCATCTCATTTACAATACTATGAAAATGAAATTATATCTTTAAATATTATGTTGATTCCACACAAATATATTCAACATTTATTTTTAAAAATGAAAAGGAAATATTCTTAAAACGTTGTATAAAGTAGGAGGTTATTTTAGCCACTACTATTTCTATTGCCACCCTTAGATACAAACAAACTTTATCCACACTTTATTGCCACCCTGACAATCATGACGTGAAGCCCTAGAGTCAAGTGGTTAAAAGGTGAATCGGGAAGACAGAATCAATCTCAGTGGGTTGTTGGGTGGTAAGACAAAAGGGTGGTAGAAGAAGACCGAGTGGAGGGATACAAAGAAATCTTAAAAGTTAGTATCAGTACTGTTTGATACAGTTGGTATTTTTTACTGCGGAAAGTTGGAAATAAACTTGGATAAATTTAAAATAAACTATAAAGAAAGTATTTATTTCTTAAAGTAATTATAAATTAGAATTAAAACTAAATTCAATTCAATTAATAAGTAGATCTTAGGTCTTTTCAATATGTGATGCAAACAGTTTTACCATCTACAATATATTCTAAATCTTCTTCCACCATAAATTAAGCTCTCTTTTTTGTATCTCCTATTTTTACCGTGTACTTTGACTTATCACGGATATAATTTCCACGCCGTTTAACGCACCGATCAAATGTTTAGGGTGACATCTATATATAATTTATACTACAATAAAAATACTGCGTCTTACTAGTTTAACGAACATTAAAAGTTATATCTTTATAACTAACGTTGTAAATATATTTCGATGACTTTTTGATATTATAATGTTAAACAGAGATAGTAGTATATTTATGTGAAACAGGTATATTATGAAATTTAATTTATGTAGCGTGAAAAACTTTGATTCAAAATTCGTTATGGTGAACAGTTTTAAATAATGTGAGGTTAACCAGTTAGAAACTAAGAAAATTAACTAATTTCTAATGGTTTTTTTTTAATTTGGGGAACGTTTGGATTATAAAGTTTTGGAGAATATCAATCCTGTATAAAAATATGATATTGTGTTTAATATGCTACATTATTTTATATAAATACTTTTCCATTAATTAAGTCACTCGCAAAAGAAGTGAGGTGGAATGGGAGTAACCTTAAGTGAAACAAGAGAGAGGTATAGGAGTTGTAAGCTTAGTAAAGTCACATTTAATCTAGAATTTGTCAATTCAATTCGGAACAAATTTTATTTTTGACATGTGTGACGTCACAAAGGGGGAGGTTCCGAAATGTGTGGCAAAACTATGAAATTTGTGTTACTTAATTTATGGATGACTCCTTACTACGAAATGCAGAATTAATAAACGGTTTTATTCTTTCAAAAATTCGCTGATAGAAGAGGTGCTATTACATATATTAATTCTAACAAAATTAAACTATTAATATAATGCACTGTCAAAATACGGATAAGGTATGTCAACAACAATTTGGGGGCTTCTAAGAACGACACACTCTAAAGATACGACTGTCTTAGGAGACCCTGGCTACACACCACGGGTCATGGGGAAATTGTTAGCATTGTTTCTGTTTGTTCAGTGCCACAAGGTGTGTTACCTCTACTTTTTTATGAAAGAGGCAAAAGATAGTCGTGTCTGCAGTGTGCCGGCTCTAACTAAATTTTACAGAAATTGAAAATTAGAAATCTGTAGTAGGTATTTCCTCAAAAGAGTTACTGACTTGGTTTTACGTAAATTTTACTTAATATAATTACAAAAATGTTGACAAAAACACTATTTTCATACTGTCTATACTAACTATGCTGTATACCAACTTCAAAGAGTTTTGTATCAGACTGTAACTAAATGAAATTTCCAGGTGACAAACAAAAGCACGCCAAAATGATGAAAGACTTGTTCACCAGAACTTGGGGCTTCACACAGTCACGTGGCTCGGAGACTCAGGGGCTGTGTGAGAGGTTCACTTAGCGCTCGACAGTCGGCACCAGGTATGTAGGACCCCTGTAGTTACTAAGCGACGGAAATTCACATCTCATATTAATTCCGGTAATCAAGTCACTCGGAAGTAATGTGCTCTTGAAGTAATAGATGTATACATGTGGTAAACGTGTCAGTATTGTGTCATACTTAATGACCATGTCAATTTTGTAATTTTATAGCGACAGCAGCGCCAAATAATTTAGGAACTAATGCAGGCTCTTTTGACGTTATAGCCATTCACTTAAATGTGATTTTTACTGTTATTTAAAACTATTTTCATCGTATGTAAAATATAAGTAAATAAATTTAGTTTGGATTGTTTCTTTGGCTCAGCTAATAAGAAGTCAGTAATAGACTTTATCTCTTTTCAATTTTTGAATGTCTAAATTACTAAATATTTTTAAAATCTATGGCGAAATACTTATTCAAAACTTCAACTTTCAATCTTTTACGGAATTAAAGTTATAGAGAAGAAATTTGACTTATAGAGAACAATTTCTAAATACCGGCGCCGTGAATAATATACTAACCCGTGTCTTCATCTTAATGCGATGATACTTTGTCCTAAATTATTTCATACTGATACGACCCACTGATAATTTCCAGGGCTTTCCAATACATTTACATAGACAAGAAACTTTTTAGCTTTCTATATATAGATATTCCATTTTATATAATGTAAGCTGCGACGCTAATGTTTCAACGTTATCACATAATGAAATCTGCCGCCCACGTCCTTACCATGTATCTTCGTACGGAAGTTATACAAAATTATATATATATATATATATATATATATATATATATATATATATATATATATATATATATATATATTATATATACTGTAGATCACGTAGTCGTAGAGCTACGGTTCGTTCTACGGTCTACGGCAGAGTTCAACATCCAAAATGGCTCCAGATGACGTCACGTATTCAATAATCCTGGCTCTGATACTCATAAAACTTAGGAAGGATTTTGATTATTTCGTATTTTTCAAGAAATAATACATAACATTTATAACTCAACCTTTTACATAATTTTTGTATGTTAATATAATGATAGATACATAAAGAACTATATTTGTTATAAATTTATATTTATATATACGCAATAGAGTCCTACATATATATATATATATATATATATATATATATATATATATATATATATATATATATATATATATATATATATATATATATCGTATGTAGTTAAAGATCTTTACTCTCATAAATTTTACTGATTAAAACAACAATTCGTTCATTACATTAAAATTAATAAAATCGATTAGTAATACACTAGCTTTCGACTTCCCATTCAAATCCATCATTAGTACATTAAGTTTTACAAAAAGATTCAGTTCAACTTTAATACCAACAATGTGGATTCCTTTCTCAAAATATAACGATGGTCTATCTTATTTCTAATTTGGACATTTTAAAATTAGGGTACTATTTTGCATTTAATCTAAATTTTACATACAAATTGTCATTTCATTTATCTTTCTTTTAGTATTCGATTGCAACAGACTGCAACGAAATATAAACTTATACGATACATTGGTGTATTGATAAATAATAAAATAGAAATTTCTTCTCACAATAAAGTGGTCAATAACCATATTGAAAATATCGGAACTAGTTCTTACTGTTGAAGTTGCTAACTTGATAAAACCTAATTTCAAGCTTTATTTTCTATCTGGAAACTAGATAGTGTATAATTCTGAATTATACATTATATGCATGTTCTCAGCAAACAATTAGGTGAAGTGTCCTATTTTGTGACGTTTCTGTCAGTATTGCAGTTTAATTATAGTTCGCATCAACTTTATCTTCATTTAAATTACGACAGCTGTGGACAGGAGTGGTTTCGTCATTTGTAGCCGACAAAATACACATTATGAACTCTTTAGTAAATGAACTCTTTCATGACAAAAAGAAATCATACGCATCTGCAATATGATGGCAAAGTGACTCCAAAATGTTTACTAGGTTGATTTTATATTTATTTCTGTTGGCTGTGAATTATTTCATTCTTGCCGTAGAATATATTCATTTTGTTGCTGTAAAATGTAAATTATTGCATCAACACTACAGCGACATTAAAACTTTGAAACCATCCATGTCTTCTGCAATTAGTATTTTGTTAATTTTACATAAAATTAAATTAAATATTTAATGAAACATTTTCATACTCAGAAACAATTTACATTATAAATAAATTTCCCAGAGTTTTCAACTATACCAGCGAGCTTTAAAGCTCGTCTATGGGTTCCTTACAAATACATACACACAAAACTGAACACATATACACATAGGTATAGGGGTAGGTTGTATTAAAACGTAATCTGCTTTTCAATTTGAAGTAGAAACAATGTGTTTGGTGACCTTTCAGGGTAAACTCCACCCACTTCTCATTTTGGGGGTGGATTTGTACGTTATCATAATGTGATGTGACTCTTTAGACAGAGTTACTGTATCTTTAGCGTCCAATGGGGTTGTTTGAAACGCGGCGGCGCTTTACCTCAATCTAGATACCCCCCACGACGCTATAACGTCGCGACGCTGGGTGGGGGACTAGTAGAGGCGTCGAACTGTTCGTGCAGTGCTCCTGATAGCGCCGGCCGTGTACTACAAAAGGCGATCTAACACGGTAAGAAAATATATATTTTTTTAAAATTATTTTCTTTGCTTTTGTATTTTGCTTATTTATTAGAATATATATAGAAGTAATAATTTGTTTGAGCGCTACTTGTATATTTTTTATTTTGTTCATAAATTATTTTTTATTTTTTTATTAAAAGTGTTTTAAAAGTAATTACTTATATTTCAAATCTTTAATGTCACGTGCATCAAAATTTTGCTTTATTAAAAACAGTTAAACAATATTTGTTAATCTTTGATATTAATAACTTGTAGTCACCCGATAAAACATAATTTCATGTATAATTTAACGTAATATTCTTTACTTAACGTTATTTTTATTAATTTAGCATAACTTTAATACAAACTTATTAAATAAACGTAAAACACATTACAAATCATTTACTAATATATTATGTAACATTAGATAACCTTACATAAAACCTTTACTAACGTCAGAAAACATACTTTTATGTCTAAAGATAATTTTTTCTATGAAACCCCTTAATTAAACCTTACATAAACGCTACTGTACAGTTACGTGTATTTAAGGTTTATCCAATATAAAAAAGTTACCTGTTACGCAATTTTTTTTACCTAATATAAAACGCGTTTTACAACATATGTCTTTATAATTACTATCATATAATAAATGACCTTTTTCAGATTGATAAAATTATAAAACTACCAAGACATTTTATGGATTATAAACTATCTATAAAATAAGACTTTTGGATTAAGTTTAATTTTTTCTATCAACTCAAAGAAATACCTATGCTTTGTGTTAGCGAGTAACCCAAAATGTATCCTTGTATACGAACGTGTAATATTTATAAATGCAAAATATAATTTAAGCAATCCCTGTTATAAAAAAATCCAACGGAAGATTTACATCAATTCGTCACTTAAAACCAAAATTTCATAAACAACATCTTGTAATTAGCTTGTAACAAACTATCAACTGTGAACCTTGCAGGGGGACGGGGATCCAATTTTTTACCTATTTGCGGTTTTTTAATTTTACTTTAAGCAAATCTTCCCAGCCAGAAAATTGCCTTGCAATGCTTGCTTTTAACTAATTCAGGTGGTATATTTTCTGCCTGGGAATATTACTCTTGATTCCTTTTTTATCAATAATGAAATAAGTTTCACTAAGTTAGTCCAAAATATTTGTGTTGTAAAATTGGACTACTAAAATTGAAAAGTCAAATGTCACATTTAAGTAAATCCTTTTCCTCTGTTTCAGCAATGTCGCTTCGTTAGGGTAACAATTGAGGTCTCAGGTCGGTGTACCCTGAGTCGACCAACCAGCCGACAAATCGGCGCTTTGTTGAACGTCGGGACGCGTCTAGAGACATAGTAGTGCTAACAACGCGATGCCTGGACTATCTGGACTACGTGATCGGGCCTCCGGGATGTTCGGAGGGTAAGTCTTATCCAAATTTACAAAACTCTGACAATGTACATTTTCTCAATATCTTCCAAATTAGACACCTTCGGATGGTGACACGACAAATCACAAAAATTTCCTAAAAATATTTCACCAAATTACCAAATAAATATAAGTAACCACTGCTGTGATAAATATGTTAGATTTTCTCGCTTATTACTTTCCACGTGATCATTTTCTACACATTTGCATGGTGTTATGTTGAACACGTATTTTGAACTACTTATGGTCTCGGGTTCGATCACCGATATCAAGTTACAAGGAATCTAGAGACTGTAACATGAGCCGAGCAAATAACTTTGTACATGGGAAGTATCGGAAAATTCACCTTTAATGTAAATTTAAAGTGAAAGTGTTTTCCCTTCTTTCATACCTAACAGTTGAAATGACTTTTGGAAATATTAGTTATATGTTCTTCGTGCTTTTGTTTTCTTTATTAATTGTATTTAACCATGTTGTAAGTTTTTGTGGTGTCGATACCGATTTATGTGAGGTGGATGGAAGACATAAATCAACAGGATGGCTTTCACATCCCAGTAAACATTTGGTGCAGTAGAATGACTAGGTGAAGTTCTATAGTCACTCGTACATTTCAATTCTAACGTTTTACAAGTTGGAGCAACACACAGTTGCTCAATTTTAGTTCAAATTGATTCCCTACCTGTCACAAGAGTCGGTTTTATTATAAAGTGAGCAGTCGTTGCGCCGTCTGTAGCTCATAAAAGAGACATTCCCTATGAACGACTGAATAGAAAACAAACGCGTTCATGACAAAAAAGTAATAGAAATGAAATAGAATTTACTCCAAAATGTTTACTGAGATCCTATTAAATGTAGTTATATTTTAGTGTTTAAACATAAAATTAACAGACAGGTCGTCTGATTCGAAACTAACTGAAGATCTGATAGAATAAAAAAACAATTCAAGCTATCGAATGATTCCTCCGTCAATTTTTCAACTGGGTTTTTCGTGTTCAAATAATACAAATTTAAAATGTTAAAATTGATCTGCTTGATAAGTGACTTTTTCCACCCTTAAATATAATAAACTAATCGAAGAATATTCTGAAACGATTCGCAGAATCGAATACATATTTAAATGGCTGAAATGAATCGGTTTTATGCGTCAGTTTCGTATTCGTTATAATTGAATTCGAGTATTCCTCGAAATAGTTTATTTCGCGACATTCCAACTGGTGGAACGCGGAGCGCCGCGACGGCTGACGACTGACTGCTGGTGGCTGGGTTGCGTTGATAACGCTGGTGATCTGTAATCCGCAATTTATGTCCTCTTTGGAAAGTTTGGTGGCGCCGGAAATCCTCCCCTAGACTTGAAATGAGTCTATTGCACCCACGCTTTCTGGCTTCTCTGGATTTTATTATAGAATTGTTACTGCGTGCTACTGCTACGTCATCCGAAATGTGACCGCAGAATAAAAGAAAAGTTAAAACTTCTACAAATAATAAAATAACTGAATGATATTTCAATTTCGTTTATTTTTTTTTAATATGTGTTGAACCATCATTTTCTCATAGCAAAAAGAATAGCATCGCGCCAGAAAACCATATTATTGAGTTTTATGATCTTTTATCATCTACATATTAAATTTAACACAGTTGTGCATATTTAAGGTTTATCTAATATAACAAAAGTTACCTGTTCCATATTATACAACGTTTTGTAACCTCCTTTTTTCTGTTTTAATAGAACATTAAACTCTTGGTACTCTTTTATACAACACAGTGTTAAAAAGATGCATAATAATGCTAATCATACGTCACTTTCTCGAGCAACACATTAACTTTTGATATTATGAATGTGATGAACAAAAATAAATAAAATCGATTAATTATTAGTATCTGTAATACATCAAAAGATGGTTATAAATGTGACGGCTACATAGAAATTAAAATTTTAAATAAATAGCTATAAGTTTAAGATATTTAAAAAAGTAAAAAATCGGAGAAAATATAAAAACAAAATTTCTGTTAATTTAGCTTTGTATTTTCAAAGTTCTGCTGATATAGTAAGGTAGTAATAAAGGTTTTTTCATCATTAAATAATACTGTTGATGTGTCCGTCTTCCAGCAATATTCCGACTGTTATATAATCTTCTGTAATCTTTTACTAATAACTTAATACCTTACTGTATTGTGTTATGCCCCTGGAGGGTAGGTAATTATGTGTACGTTACAGTAAGAGGGTTGCGAAAATAATCCGTTTCAGGCGTATTTAATATATGTTCAAAATATTTTCGAAAAATGAATTTTATATTTTTATAAAATGAATCAATTAATTAGAATGTACGAGTTTATTATTTTAATTTTAAATAATGTCTTACTTTAACAATTTCATTAACAGAAAATTCCCAACCATTAAATACAAAACAAATAAAATATTTTCCAAATTCCACTTCTCCACACAAATCGATCACTAATACTTTTTTCATCTGTTGTTTGTTTGTATTTATTTTCATACTATCTCTATCTAACATTTGTAATTTAATATAGTGTTCTCTTTCTAACTCAGTAGTTTTATAACAAGTAGGGGTTGTTTGGTCGCTAAGCGGTTCGCGATTTAATGCCCATGCCCTGTGGGAGCAATTTGCGGGACTCACATACCAGAGCGTGTGGATGTGAAGTCTGACTAAGTCCTAGTTTACGGAAATTCCCTGTTCTTTACCAGGGAAAACTACCCCATCGACGAACTGGGTTGTAAACAACTATAAGTACATCAGAGTTCATCCCGAAAATCAGGTGGTTGTCTGGCCCTGGGTGTTCGACTTCGAATTAGATGTTAGGGATGAAAATACCGTGTCGAAAAGATGTAGACATGTGAAAGAAATGTTGCTTTTATCGAGTTTTATATAAAACCACTATAACAATATATCTATTAAGACAATTTGTGTAATAATTTAATTAATTACACATGCAAAGTCTGGAATGTAATTAAGGACGAGGGCGTATGTATTTAAATACTCACTTTTAAATTTCTATGAATTGCAAATGAAAATCCAGGCAAAGCGCATTTTTGATGTCAGCTATGTCACTCATAAAAGTATCCACATAATACTCCCATATATCCACCACAATGTGAAAATATTGTCCTGTATATTTTGCATATACATTATATATACATAAAATGAATATACATGACAGTACATACTATGTATATGCAGTAATGTTTATATTTGCACATACATATTACATGCAGTGTAGATTTTACGTCATAAGAATATATACATGAATATATATACAAAACACATAGCCTATAGAGTTATTACGTGGTCTATGCGACCTATATCTACAATTAAAAAAAGTGAAATTCACTTTGTCACCAAATAAACTATTCCATCAGCGTAGCCATTATTGTGTTCATTACAATTTGCCATCCAAACAGTTGCGTCGTGAATTACATTAACTTCTCGTCTCGTGTATGCTTTTAGCTCTTTGGTAGTCACACCGAGTTACGCTCTGTTACGCGAAGACACCCCCATCCCTCCCTGTAACCCCTAACTCACCCTAACCTTGAAACGCTAATGCACACCCCCCTATTGTACTTCTCTCAATAGATATGGACGTTTATATTTTAACAATATTAAATTGTTTAGTATATTTTGTATAGTAATGTATTTCGATGAGGGAGGGTGTTGAATTAGGGGTGAGAGAGTCGGAGGAGGGGGAGGTATGTTATATCATTTATGTTGATAGTTATTCAGTGACACGAGTCACGATATTTTTAAATGCTCACTGCATTAGAGTCCATTAGTGTTTTTTATATGTAAGTAAAATAGCGATTATGTACAGTTTATGTAGTAATGTAATATTTAATACGAATAATAAGGACACACGATTGAAACATTGGTAGTACACTTCTATACTTCGATTCCTAGGTTAACGATACAAAATACACAAATAGTATTATATAATACAATTGGAACATACCTGCAGAAATTGTGTTAATAGAGACAACTACAACTTATCTACGATTGTACAGTTACGATAGTTTAAAACTGGTTCACTCACAAAATTATTTTATTTGTTGTACCTGCTGATATACTCGTGTAGGTAGTGTGATTCTTCAACATCCGGAAGTCGCGTGTGTCGATGACGATCGCCGACACGGCTAATGGAGTCGTCGATAGCATCAGCCAACCGCAGTCGTGTGCCGCGTAAAATCAAATGAATGTTCCGTTTTTACGTTTTATAACTTTTATTGTTATTGAACTGTGGGGAACTACCAGCAATTCTAATATAGAAATTTTAGAAAGATTCCAATCAAAAACAGTAGAACCAATACGCACCGGGGTTTGTGAGAAATGCAACCCTAACATATCATACGTCATAGACCTACCGATACGTACTGAAAAATACCAAAAACGATTTCAAAAACATCAAAATCCTCTTGTCACCAGTTTGCTAAAGTCCTAACGACATCTTATTGCCGACAACTTAACAATTTAATTCCGCTATTCGCTAACAATACCTTGTTTTATTGTAAAACTATTTGTTATTATTAATTCATTGAAAATAGAGATTCCAATTTAATCTCTTCTTATATACTTGTTGCTAGAATCTTAGCTTCTTGCACTGGTTCATTGCACCCATAAATGGATCAATCATATTCAAGGCAAGTTCATATTTAAAGATATTTATGAATCAAAAGTTATTGCAATAATAATTTTAATCACAGTCTGTCTTATTCTAATGTATAAGCCTAGCCTGAGTCTAAATCCACATTGTCAATGTTCTTAGTTGTTGTCTTGTATTATATTTTGTCTTGTGCGTTTGGTTAGGGAATCGTGATTAAAGGCTACTTTGCTATGGTCTATGTTGTGTAGCATGCACCTGGTGCATTTTGTCTTTTGGTAATCTGTATTTGGTCGTGATCGTGAAATTTATTAACGTAAGCATCCTGGGCCCATAACCTATTGATGCATATGGATTTCCCGGATGTTGTGTTAGTTGAATGTAGAATTCGGACTATACGGGTTAAACAAGCTTCTATTTTCGCCATGCATAATTATTTCTGTTAAATCTCACAAATTAAAACAAAGCGAGCGACCGGCGCATTAATTAAATAGAATAAACGTTCATATTAATCTATCTATCCGTAGAAACATTTTCAAACTGGTATAGTTTACTCAGATAATACTGTTAAGAGCTTAACAAAGCTTTGTTGAGCTTATAGCTCTTCTGTTTAGTAGTCCGCTTTAAATGGATAATATACCAACCCCTATTTTATCCTACAGACAGATTTTATAATGATATAATGCTAGACTCTTAACGGGTTTTAATGGATTGATTAACAGAGTGATGGTTTACTAATGGGCGATTATACTATGCGAGTATAACAAACCAGTTTCATATACATCTGCAACTACCATGGTTGTATTTTAGTTTCAAGTTGATTATTTTTAATGGAAGTAAGTAATAATTAATTGCATAATTGCTATTACAGTTTCTATATTAATAACTTTTTTTTTTCATTTATTAAATTTAATAGCACCTCCTAAGCTTCCGCCTATATGTGCTGCTTTTTCCACTTATTCTATCCCCCTTAATTTTTTACATTTCAATTACATTTATATATAATTATATAAGAACAAATGAAAGATGTACAAAGGAACTTATTATAACTCATTTTATCTAATTTACTGTTCAATTTCATCCGCCGTGAAATTATCCCAATTCCCTAGCTCTAATTCTTCTCCTTCACTTCCTATTACTGTCTCTGCATCTCTTCTTCTTTTTACTTCATAATTCTTCAATAGCATTTTTCTAGTTTCAAAAATCTCCTTCGCATACTCATTATAATATCGATACCTAATCTCTTCATTTACTAGATACTGCAGACTTTCAATTTCTCTGACTTTTATTCTATCTTGAAATGTTACTCTCGCTTCATAGTAGTCTGGGCATTCTTTTAATATATGCATCAGTGTTTCCCGTTCACCACATCTGCACCTATCTGGACTAACAAGCTGGACTAACTTTGCTTTAATAGATCCATGACCGCTTACTAAAAAGGATAAATACAGTCCAACAATCTGTTAATAACAATCAAAAATAGAACTCATCTACTGAGATTACTTTGAGCAAACGCGCGGCAATACAATGTTTCCACTAGAACAGCTGGAAATTATGGCTTTACCGATTACACCGACGTAACAATGACGAAATTCGGTCTAATGCTACCAGGGATCAGCAACGATCAGTATATAAAACATGATCTTTAATTTTATCGGTCAAGGTCTATGTGCAATCTTCTCAAAATCCGTTTGATCCAAATGTTATTGTAACACCACACTTTATAATGCATTACGACAACCGGAAGTGACGTTATCTTTCCAAAACATACCGACAAAAACTTAAAAAGTATTATTAACCCTCTAGAATTTCCCCTTTCTCCTTTTCTCTTCGCTGCATCCAAAAAGCGTGCTGGGTTGATCGTAATTCATATCGCGATTTATATTGTCTGTTTCTAGATCGTCGATATTACAAAAGATGATGATAGTCAACTAAATATATACCTGTCCTTGTCACTTGACATATTGATGTCTCTTTTTTATTTTAAATCGTATATACAGTTCAAGTGAAAACTTTTACGGAGCTTTTAAAAAGCACATGACTTTGAAACACGTGACTTTGTTTATAAAAATGAACTCTTACTAGAAAAATATCTTTACCTATGGGTTGTTTATTTAACGTTACAAATTTCGATAGTGGGTTACGGAGATAAATTCAAAATAAGAGATGCTTATTTTGAAAACAAACTTTCTATATTGTTAAATACTAAATTTGGGTACGTTTCTGCTGATAGACAATAAGAAACTTTTGGTATTTTGTAATGTTAGATAAAATTATAATTCAATTGACAAAATGAATATATTTCTAATAAAAAATCATCAGAACTTTTCAGCTCCAATCCCACTCACTGTTTTTAGTTTTAATTTAAAGTTTTAACCTTAAATGTAATTTTGAACTAGTGAAATTATATGTGATGCATCAGTAATATACATTTTAGGTTTAAAGAATAGAGCTTTATTGCCTATAAATAAAAATGCAAAATATGAATATCACATGTGTCATATAATTTTACCACGTTGTTTTAACATGTTGTAATCTAAATAATTGATGTAACGTTATAAATATTTTAATGTATTATCTAATACAACTAAAATTCTAAAAATACCAACACAGTATTGCAACAAATAGTGCCAGTCACGTATAACCCAGATTTTACACTCGCGTACGTATTTAAAAAGCTTTTAGATAAATAACATGGTGAGCTTTATAACGCTACAAACATTTATAGACGCTTTAAAGTTGTATAGAAAAGCTTTCAGTAGGAGAATCGAAAGGGTTATTTTTATTTAAATACACCCACTTCTCTCTTGTTATGTCATAGGTTCCTATGAATTTGTTGCACATTTAGAAGGGAACATAGTAAATTTAGTCAAGCGGTTTACCTTTAGCAAGCTTTTATTTCGGTTGACGTAACTTGACTTTTTAGTGTAACTGATTTCAACATATTAAAATTAGGTTATTAAAAACAATAGATAGAACTTAACATGAGTGGAAGTAGTGGATGACGGAGATAGAGAGAAGGAGCGAGGAAAGAGAAGGAAGGGCAGAGTAGAAACAGTTAAAGTTCTGTTCAGAAAAAAGAGGATTCGCGGAAAGCAGATAAGGAAGACAAGAGTTGGATGGCGGATATAGAGCCAAGAATAAAAAGTAAAGGAAGTAAAGAGAAAATATAGAAACAAGAGTATAAAATTCAAAAACATTGCTGTTGGAATTATTAAAAATGTTAGAATAGTTTTAAGTTTAGTTTAAAAAAAAGTTCTTAGCATTTTTAATATTGTTGTTTGAATGAAAGTGTTTAAAACTTTGCTACAACAATTGTAACAACACTTTTGTTTGACTTTGATAGTTTTACTAAAAGTTAGGTTAGATATCGCAAGCATGTTCATGTGCAAAACGGGATCACAGTGAACTAAAAACGGACCTTGCTATCAAGTCCTTTTAAGACCGTTACTTTAAACCTATCTTTTGGTACTCAATTGCGTCACAGCATGTGTCTTTATCTGACACAGTGGATGATTCACAGAACTACTACTAGAAGAACTAAAACATGTACCTGTTAAAATTCAAATAAAATATTTATTGCATCAAAATTTCTGAATAAACCTGTACGCAACTATTATACACTCTCAATCGACGGTTTTTTGCACTAAACGAATTCCCTCCACGTCTCGCCAAGTAAGGAGATGTTTTTAACCCCTCAAACTCTTCAACAGTCATCCCCCTAACACTGAGTATAGATATACCGCGTGTCGACTGACTAATACCAGCAAACGTTTAGAAGGAGATTCGTTTAGCAGTGCAGTCACGTGGGTTTTGACACCTACACATATAGGTTAACACCCTCTGGTGGGAGATGAAGCAACCTAGAGGCCTATATTACTGGGAATACCATTACGGAAGTCGGAGGACCTTAAGAGCAGACGAGGGCAGTGGAAGAACACGGCCACTTTAAGATGCATTATTTAACGAGTTCGCGTGAAGGAATGCAGAAGAGAAAGGACAAGAGAGAGAGAGAGAGGGAGAAGTAGAGAAAGAAAGGTCTATTGGTGTTTTATTGAGATCAAATGTTAGGAAAAGTGATAAAACTAATAAACGTGTTAATAACTTATTAAAAGGTCTAACAATTATTAAAAAGTACTGGCGAATAAATCAAAAATTGAAAGATAAAAAATGTCTTGTAAACTGTACATATGTATTACACAGATCACAAAACATTTGACATAAAACAAATAAAATTGTAAATATACTTGATGTAGGTAATTCCATAATTGTTGTTTCTAAATATTACTCTATACTCTACAAAATTCAGTAATTTTTTTTATTTCAAAACGATAAAAGAGAAGTATATTTTCGATACTGATTTTTGCCGACAGAGTTAACATATAATTATTTCTATAATTACTACATGATAAAATGATATTTGAAGAATACTTTGTGAAATTTTCATAAATAAATGTCAAGAAATAAGGCATTTACAGCGAATCTTCGCTAACGTCATAACTCATCACTGGATTTTCTGAAATCGAAAAACCAAAATGATTTTATTAGTTGATAAGTTTCTGCAGGTATAAGGCTGTCGAGTTTTTCTTTTTTATTGATTTTTCAATTTTTTACAGCACTTAAAAACAAAATACCGATTTTTCATGAAAAAAATCAGAAACTTTGTTATTTTAAAATTAAAAAATAAAAAAACTCGACAGCATTACCTCGATATTTATGTAAAGGTTTAGGTCCAGTAGATTTTGAGCTAGAGAGGGCACTGACTCTAAAAAAGCTATGTATGAGAAACCGCAGTTCAAAGTTTAAAAGGTTAAAAGACTTAAAACTCTATAATTTTTACACAATAAACTTAATTTGTTGTACAATAATATAGATAAATAAAAAAAAAATTAAAAAAGAAAAGTTGAAAGCTTACCGCCGCTCCCACCCCCCTTCAGTGTGTCTTTTACACCGCAGTATTATCCATGCTTGATATTATAAATCCAATGCGTTTGACGCTTACCTATCTTAAGATACACATACTACGATCAACAAGGTGACTCACTCTTACTTTTCAGAATGAAACGAAACTCAATAAAACAGAAATTGAGACACTCCTTGGTTGTGCACAGCGCCTTCGCGTGAACTCTCCGATGCTTCAACAGCAATAAAGCCATAGCTAATGAATATATGGAGGCATCTGTCTCACATGTGATCCGACCCTTTGAATCTCATTATTACTTTCCAGTTCTAGTCGCCTCAGCCTGCAGCGAAGCGCGGCATGTTCAAATTCCTATCACGTGCGGAACAAGTGTCTGCGTTAAAAAACTTTAAAGTATAAAGACGTCGGGAAAACCGGAAAACTTTCGGGATTTGATTTGAATAAATGTGGTCTAGAGATTACCACGATTTAATGAAGATTAAGTTGGCGGTAATTATGAATAAGTTTAAGATAAAGACAAGTTATCTGCAAAGAATGGAAAGTTTTAGATTAAGAGTAGCTGTTGCATTAATGGATATCCTTTATCCAGTGGCGTAGATGCGGAATAGCAAGGGTCACCCACGTGTAGAGGCTCTTGGACAAGTAATTTGGCAAGAAGCACATCATTTCATAACTGTGACCAGAAAAGTATGGTTGCTTGAAAAGCGCCACGACGATTTTTAACAATAGCATAATAGGGGATTTTATTGTGTCGTATTGTGAGATATTTGTATGTATGTATGTATTTAAATACATACACGAGAAACACAGTCACTCAAAACGTGATCAAAACCAGTTTAGTTTCATCCGTGTAGTGTGTCTTCCCACTCGCATACACGTGTGTTCTCTTACTAACAACACAGTTGCATTCTCGACCCTTGCGGTGACATTAAAACCTCATATATATTCATCTAGCAACGATGCAGGGTGTTCATCTTAAGGGTTTATCATTTACATATACTCTGCTTCTCATTTCAACCCTTATAGATAATGTGAATATTCAAAAGCTACGAAGTACAACCTATCAACCATTATTTGAATTTATAACTATCTTTATCTCTTTTACTCTAATGGATATAGATGATGTTTTATCTTTTTCTAACACCGTTTACAATAAAGGGTGTTTGTTTGAAACCGGAGACCGATTCATTGTGCACACTTTACTAGATTCAGATTCGAGAATTAATTAAACTTCTCTGAATGATATCAAATTGCAGAATCTTAACGGATATCATGAGGTATTATCGCAGTGAAAAAGAAGCGAAGAAAAGATATTTATAAATGTTCTATAATTAAAAGTTGAAAGCGAAAACTTCATTATGCAAAGTTTGAAATTGTCAAAGTTTGGAAAATTTATGACCATAAAAAAAAGAAGAGAGAGCAGTTACATTGGAGATAGTTACAGATTTCATCAACTGATAGAATTTAGAAGAATGGAAAATGCTTCAAAAAGGAAGGGGGAACACAAACCGGTTAACAGACTTTTGGGCATTCCCAGTAACGAAGTGTCTTATTTTGTAACGATTCTATCACTATTGCACTTCAATTATAATTCGCATCAACTTAATCTCCATTTGTATTCCGGCAGGCGGAGTGGTTTCACCATTTGTAGCCGATAAAATATACATTTCATATGAAAAACTGTGAGAAACTGAACTGTAAATGAACACTTTCATAATAAAAAATCATATGCATCTTCAATATTATGGTAAAGTGACGGTAATTATTAGATGCGTCTATCCTCTTTTGTTTTCACTTTGTTAAAAAAAACTACTGCATTTTTGTGTGTTTTATTATGCTTATTGTATTCTCAAAACATGTCAAAATCACTACGTAATATTTATTTTACCACTTTTAATTAAGAAAATAGGAGATATTGAGGGTTAAAGTTGCCCAAAAATGTGACATTTGACATTATTTTACGCATAATTTCGTTACTATTGGCCAGTGTAATACTTACTTCTCAAGATTCCAAAAAATTATAAATATATGTGATGGCTTTGAGAATACTCCAAATGACTCCAAAATGTTTACTGGGTTAGGCTTCTCTCACAATGCAGGCGTATACTCACGTATTATTAACACATGAATCTTTAACGCTTACATGGACACAACAGGGCATACATAGCCGTACTTAAAAATCGTATGATAAAAAAAACTAAAAGATCTAAAATTAAAATCTGATGGTAAATAAATACGCCGATCGCTCACCGTCAGTTTTCGCATAGGCATTAGTGTACATGTACAACTATATGTTAAAGCTACTGTCGTAACACAGAGTAAATGAAATAAAAGTAAAATTAAATTTGGTCTAAAAAAAAAACTTTAACATAAAAAAAATTACCTATTAAGTAAAAAATATTACCTTATATGTAACATTATATGATTTATTTTATCAAAGGTATAGTCCTCTATATAAATCTCTACCTAATGAATAAAATTAACCATTCTTATTCTGCCGGCCGTGTTTCATTGGAGAACATCCATTAAAACGTAAATCTCTCGCTGATTTATGCAAAATAATGTATAACATGAATTTAATAACATAAAGGGGTGCTCTAGGGGCGCTCCACCCGTCGGTCGGTACACAGATACACACTGGTGCTGAGGGAAGAGGAATGGGGAAGGTCGAGTCAGCATTTAACTAATTGAAAATAGCAATGGTATTGTCCCAATTGGAAAAACGAAAAGCGAGGACAATTATTTTAGCGCTTAAACAAAGATAATGCACCAGTGTTAGCAGCAGTCTCGTAATTATTAGAATTGTCATCGCTTACAGGGTTGAACTAGGGGGTAAATTAAGTAAAACAGTTTTCATTATTGTATTCAGGTTTTTTTTTAAATATTTTATACAAGTATCAGTAGGAACTGACTGCTAATCATAACACAACAGAAGTATTCTTATTAAAATAAAGTTAATTGGGTCATTACCAGAGTGTTTGGACCGCTTAGCTTCTAAAGATGGTAGCACACTGAAGACAGGACCGCATTTAGACAAATATTTTTTTTTAACCAAATTTTGTATCCTAACTGTTTTAATACCTAACAAAATGAACATGATATTCTTTAATACCCCTAATGCAGACCTTACAACCCCTTTTAAAACACGTTTTGCATTAGTGGAGATTGCTTAGGGTTGAAAAGGACATTTATAAATTGAGCAGCATACATTCACGTTGCAGAACAAAGCGCATGCCGTGAAACGAACGGTTTCTGTGGTCATCTGCTCGACCACCAATGGACCAAGGATGCAGCCAGTGCCAGTGCCACTGCCACTGCCAGAGCATTAACGCTTAATGCACAAACCGCAAACACTTAACATTATGAAATGATTGGAATTTTAATTCTAAAGTGACAGTTTAAGTATTGGAAATATAAATCACTCTTAAAATTGAACTAGAATTGTTTAAGAGTGAGTAAAGTTAAAAATCAACAATAATAACACTGTTTCTTAAATAGTTCAAATTGTGTGATATTATGCTATGTTACAAGTTATATCAACAATCAAATGAGTATCAAAATATTGTTCAGAAACTAGATCTTCTGTTTAGTACACCACTACTCTTACGACTTTTTTTTTATATATAGTTTCTCGAGCTTCCTAGGCACGTAGCCACTCTTACGACTTGAACTATCTCTGAAGCCAAGGTCGTGTGAACAAAGGAGGTATTTTCCATAACATTTCTAACCAAAAGTTTTAGAACAACTAATGTGCTGTATCAATTACAATAAAATCTATAAACATCTTAAAAAGAAATAAATTGATACCAGATTTAAATATGTAACTAATAATAACTTATTATCAAATAATTAATATCCTAAAGTGTCGGTGATGTAATATTTAACATAATTTTTAAGGTTCTTTTGATGAACCTGACCTACCACTACAAATGCAATGTATTTCAAGGTTATAAGGTCAACAAATAAATCAGAGACATGTGTCAACAATTACAAATGCCAGTTCCAAGAATAATTGTCTTGAAGATTGATGCAGTTCAGATGAACAGCTGTTTTGTACATATTTGTTGCATTAGTCATCTCTATTTCTCAATTACGAAACTATTTGTATACAAAATTGGTAAAACGGGTTAAAATTATATTGGTTTTTTATTTATACATTATAAAAAAAATTTAATTTTAATAGTAAACAAACTAGAGTGTGTATAATACTGAATACGTTTAGCAAACTTGTAACACTATTTCTGTACAGTGCAATCAATCGTATCCTGAAATCTTTTGTGTAGTATATACATACATATATATTGGGAAGGTCTTTAGCAAAAAAAATTGGTTTGATTTCTTTTTACTTTTATAAATCTCACCTCTTAATTTCTTTTCTGGTAAATTTTTATAAAACTCAATACTTTTTTTAATATATTTTTATGTGAATTATTTATTTTATACTTTTAGATTGAAATGTGAATAAAGAAGTGCAAAATGCACGTGGAACTACGACAGAGTTGCATTGTCATGATGTAAAAGATCAGAGTATTAACTTCAAAGATAATAAGTGAACATTTTTTTCTTAATCTCAATGAATTTCTAATTTTTAAAGCTCAAATATTTTTTATATAAAAATGAACAAAGCCTGTGACTAGATCTTCATCTACTAATATAACAGTATCATCGCAGACCCATCAATCACTCCTGGTGATCGTTGGCTCCAGCTTCTTCAAACAAGGGCTATAACCCACTTCCCGTTTTTGGCAATACCAAGTAGTACAATAAAACACTATTATATTTCTTATTTTCGTTTGTATTTCTCTACGATCAGTTTTATGATAAACCGGGAACTGGGAACTGGGAAGTGGGACTAGGGAATCGGGAAGCGACAGACGTCGACGCACATAGAATGGGCGCCGCCAAACATTCCCTGACGCGTCTAGACGGCGTCTAAACTCAAATCTTTATATTTTGTTGGTTTACGTAACCGAACGGGAACCGACGTCTGACTTCAATATTTTCTACGATTACAATTTGGGAAAACACTATCCAATAATAATATTTATTTTATTATATTAGTGCAATTTGATTGCTGCGGATTTTAATCTTAGTTTTGACGGATGACGTCAGATATTAATTTATTATTATTTCTATAATTATCTTCTATAGAAAAGTCTATACATGTGATACGCAAATCCCTTAGAAATGTTACCAGTCATGTAAAAATTGGAATTTAACTAGAAAATATAGCAATATTCATTTTCACAAGTTATTTTTTCGGTTCCAACTCATTAAAAGTCAGTGGAAGAAAGCTTTAAATGTAGATACGTTATTCATCTAACTAATTGCAGTTTTAGATTTTGATTCGCGTTAATAGTTACTTACATAAAACGATTTAAACATAAAAAACATGGTTTTTTTGATAATATTTAACCTGCTGTATAGTATCGCCATCTATATTTTGCTAGAAAAAATGGCCAAGTATCGTTTCACCTTAAGATTAAAATGTTAAATTAAAATTAAAATGTATTAGATGGTAATGCCTCCTAAATCACTACTAAAAGGAATTCTAATGGATGTCCATTTTCCAGAGCGCGTTATAAACGTGACCCACACAAAAACAAACCGATAGCATCAACAAAACTTTACACATTACATTCAAAATCTCTTTTATTAAAACCCCTTTGTGGAGCTCTACGCATCGTAGCCATAGAGTCTCGAGCCGCTACGTTTGTGCTACGCCGATACAGATATGTTTATGTGATACAGGGACTTAAAGAATTATGATACAACGATCTTAAATCTCTCCTTGACAACGCAGCATCCGCATGCTGAAGGTTCTACGGTTCTACGGCATGGATCGTCTTCAAAAGACGTAGACGCTACTCTACGTTAGCTACGAAGGGTAGTATTTTGTGAAAACTGAAGGGTAGAGTACTCTGTAGTCTGTAGAATCCATCCTCTCGTCCCTTTAACGATCGTTTCGATTTTACTTATAGCGGCTAATTCTCTCAAGTGGTATTAAATTTTGTAAATGTATGTGTATGTATTGATATTATATATGTATATAAAAACGTCAAAGTATTTATTAAATGCTTGGTATATGTGTACACTGTACACTGTACAGCCTTCAGCATAAATTAATAATTTATATAAAAGTATTTTTCCAAAAATGTATTCTTTTTTTTAATTTCACTAGATAAAATTTTAATTTGGTGAAGTATCCTGTTTTGTGACGTTTCTATCACTATTGTACTTCAATTATATTTCACATCAACTTTATCTACATTTGTATTACGACAGGTGGAGTGGTTTCGCTATTTGAAGCCGATAAATAGACATTTCATATGAACGACTGTAAGAAACTGAACTGTAAATGAACTCTTTCATGACAAAATAGTCATGCGCATCTTCAATATACATTTATATACATTTACGTATCGGTTACATAAATAAAATGTAAACGCAATGATTCCATATTTCCTACAACGATTCTCTGTATTTATAGGCAGAATATTATATATTTATTCTCTAAAGTTTGTCCCAAAATTGTTCGGTTGTCTATCAAAACTAAATCAGAGATGAATAATGCTGATGCGACTTAACTTTTCCACCACACACTAACCCAACGACACAAGCGCACATTCTGTGTACATGTGAACAGCCATACAAAATGCTCGGGTTGTAAACCTACAAGCGGATTACCCAGAATGCTATTTGGTTTGGTGGAAAACGAAGCGAGTATACTGTTATATAGGACATCACAGAGCCCTAGCCCTTTCCTTTCTGTGATGTCCTGGTTTCCTCGTTTCCACATTTCATCCGTTGTCAGTTTTCCATGAGTTGCGCTAATGATACGAGATATGACGTGGCTTTAAAATTATTTTGAAAACAAAAAAGTCCAACAGAAAGTTTATTTTTAGAGAAATTGTATATTATGGAGCATCTCGACTGACATATATTTTTGTATGGCATTATTCGTGTTCAATATTGTAACTAAATAGATGTGCGTGTAAGAAGAAGGTTCTATTTTTTGCCCCTCTGCTGTACTAATCAAAATTTTGATTGGTACTTTTGGTAACTTTTAAGACATGTGAGAAACTGAACTGGAAATGAACTCTTTCATGACAAAAAAATGATATGCATCTTCAATATGATGGCAAAGTGATTCCAAAATGTTTACTAGGAAATTAAATAGAAATAAAAAAAAATTGTAACAAATTAACCGTGTCATACGGGCCCGAAAAGTAAGAACTAAATGTAAGATATAAATGTTACAAATTACATCTTTGACTCGTGGATAAAAATGTCACGCCAGTTTCATGACATACGTATTAACTGTCATTCAAAAAACTCATCAACATTTAGCGATTTCTTCCATAAAATCAATTCCATTCTATTTGTTCATCAAAGTCTGTAGTCAGTAGATATTAACAATCATTTGCGAACCACCACTGCACCCCCCGGTCTTCCCCAAATCCCTCTATCACTCAATATGTGAGTGGTGTTAGGGTGGCTGCATATTGACTCGGGGTGAATGGATTTCTCATATAAATACACGATATGAATGTTGACTTGAAACAAATATTTACAGACGCGTTTTAGCTGGCGGCTGAGAGTTTCTAAACTTCAATACTTCATATACACCGGAAGTCATGTCAGCAGGATAGTAGGAGGGGGGAGGGGAAGGTGAGAGGTTAGAGTTGAGTGTCTTGTTGAAAGTAACCATGAGAAAAATTGTAAGATTTAATATTGTTGATTTTGTAAGAATGATATGAGATATATTTGAAAGCAATGCGTAAAGGCAGCTGAAAATCTCGTTTCTTTTCTCTAAGGCATAAAAACAGATATTCAAAAATAAAGAAAATATTACAGAGTTAAATGCACAGATGTGCGTTTTTCAAATACATATACTCAAAATGCAAATACAAAATAGTAAATACCTATTTCTATTTTGTATTTAAATATCTTTTAAGAGTGTAGAATTTTATATTTTATTTGAAAACTTTTACAAACCTATTTCCTATTTGGAAAATACAAAATACTTTTTTCATTTTTGTTACTTCATAGTGTTAAATCAGTAAATATTATTTGTTTAATATAAACTTAAAACCCCACCAACATTAGCACCATCTATGATCTAAAAGTATCTGCACAATTGTTTTAATAATTCTAATTTAAAATGATAGATGTGCCTATTATTTTATTATCCTTCCAGTTCCCACCATAAGACATCTGATTTTCGTTTACCTAAATTTGTTAATCATATTTTCTCGTTCATTATTTCTTTTAGCACAAGACAATCACTCCACTACATTTCTTACTGAAATATATATACATAAAATAAATATATATTATTTTACCTACTACCCCCACATGCGACATCCAACATTTATATATTTTCATTCATAAGTTGACATTATTTAGACATGAGTGTACTAAATGTGTTGTACTTTTAACGTACAAACTATTGCGACATAAACATGCGACACTAATAAAACCCTTACTTTTGCTATTTTTTAAAATTCTAGGTAGTATTTTTATGATAATAAATATTTAAATGTCCCGCCTTAAATCTAAAAGGATATTAATTATAAAGAGTTTGTGACATACTAAAGAAGGCAGAAAATATAAATACATCCGGGCTTGCGAATCTATGGCATGGATTAAAGTCAATAATGCCTTGATACAATTTCTTTTGCGTAAAAGCTAAAACAACTAAATATTTATCATTTTTCTACTGCGAGACCTTATTAGAAATCTAGCAACCCTGATCATAAGATCCATTACTCTCAAATCAATAGGTCTATGACACAAAATGTACTTTAAATATATAAATGTCAATGTTCTTTAAATATATAAATTAGAAAACGTAAAAAATGTATGAACTGACGTAGCATAATATTTGTGCAAGTCATATGAGACGTGCCTACACTACTACAACTGATTATTAAATGTAATTATCGTAAGATCGTGTTTAATGAATGCTACAGCTAACTCTGAAGTTTAAACAGTCCTTTAAACAGTAAACAAAGCACTTATTGTTACATTTAGGCGACTGTTGATTATTGACAGACAATGCAACGCAGTAATGGTGACAGCTCTATGAGTTATATTGTGTTATCCCCTAGCATCAGCATCCGCATCCGCTTCTGCCTCCCCCAAAAACAGCCCGGGGATATAATTTAACCCTACTACGAAACGACGATCTAGCTAAAAGTGTGCAGAACTCGTGCGTCAGCCTTTTCTAAGCTGAGTAGTAAAAAAAAAATGTGATACAAAAGTTCTTGCATCACAAAAGTTAGGTTATGTTTCGAACTGTCAGATGTGTCAATTATAATTAGTAAATTGTGATGATTAATATCCTGTAATTAGAGTAAGAGTTGATGTAATAATGTTGAAAGGGGATTACTTTACTTCACTTCAAATTCAACTTTTGTAAGTCAAGTAATCCTTTTGTAAACCTAAGAAAGAGTACAATATTTTAAAAAGCAAATATTTAAATGTCGCGCCAAAAATATTTTCACTTCAGATCCATCAGTCGGATGACATAGGTCTAACAACGACGGAACAATCTTGAAAAGAAAAGAGATGGTAATGATACTATCCGCTTGCATTAGGTATCGCAAGCATGTTCATGTGCTAACGGGACCAGAACTGACGCGATCCTGGCGGTCTAAAAGCGAACGATATAGTCAAAGTTATTTAAAAACGTCACTTTACTTCTTTTACGGGATCGTGCTCCTACTATATGCTGTATCATTACATAATGTTAACTTATGTGAAGAGTAAGAAGTGACAGCGTATAATGTTTATGTATTACATGTATTATATCATAATTACTAAGAAATGTTAATACACAAAGCTTTGATATATGATATTTCAGACCTGCGACACATATCAATATCAATTAAACGACCATATCATCTTCTAATCAGCACCAAACAATGTCGCTTCTCTATTAGATCAGAGAAACATCCTTGTTATCATTAATGCTGGTTTTAATATCATTTAAAACCTGACAAAGTTATAAGTTACTAATTTGATCAAGAGATGGCAGGCAGGCACACTCACGCAGATGACTAAATTAGTATGATTAATTACAAATAGTAGGGAATGCTTTATTGTATACTAAACTAATTGAACACGAAGTAAAAGTGGGGATGGGGGTGTAATTTGAAGAGGGGTGGTGAAGGTAGAGGAGGGACTGTGTTTTATGGAGTTTATGACGTGGTAAAATTAATATGTTTATTATTATGAAGCTACAAAAATACAATAAAGTTACCGGGAGTTGAAAATCAAAGGGAGAAATATTATTAAAAACCAAAAAGAGGGCTCATAGAGTAGTGGTAGGTCTTTTAGTAGTACAGGGTTGATATCCGAGTTATTTAAAAGCTTACTGATGAAGTGTTTTTTGTTCAAGTATAATGGATACTTCGAGTGTGTAGAAAAATCTGCAGGAGAAATTATTTTATATAAAATCTATAATATTCATTGTCTCAGTTTGTGACATATTTGTGTCACTCATACATAGAGAAGTATACAAGTAAAATTAAAAATTATTTCTCTTTAACCATCATATACATATTTTAACTTTGCAAATAACTTACAAATCTATTTTAATGATCACATTTAGTGTCTCTGTTATTTAAGTCACACTTGTCAACTCACGCACACACATTAGCATCCCCTGTATACATTTAACAACGTTTTAGAATCGTGACATTGTCATGTCACCGGCAATCATTCAACACTCTTCCCCTAATCGTTGAGTGTAGTGTGTTGCCTACGTTACAGTAGTAAGGCGCTACGCTGTTAAATAGTCAACATCCAGAACACCACATGGGGAACAACGTTGAACGGGTTTTTGGTTTATTAACGATAAATCCAGGGGTAATGGACATGAAAGAACATGATAACTAGTACATTAGAATTATCGTGGGTATTATGGTTGTGAAATGAAGTGACTGGAAATTCTTGGGAGACACTTTGATAAGATTATTAATATAAACTTGCAAAATATTTGTTATAAGAGTATATAACGTTAACTGTCACAGTATTTAAGATATCGTGGTATAGTACATAGATGTGTACTACACCGCTGTCTCATTATGAGCATATAATCAAATTATTTCTGAAACCAAACAAATCTAGAAAATATGTAACTGATCTAGAAGTCTAAGTAGCTTTCAAAATATTTTCACAACTGAACAATTATTAGCAAGATGCTTTTAAAACGTGTATAACGTACTAATTCAACATCTGGGACAATACACACATGATAGCCTATCCTTCAAAATCAAATACAGACTACCGAAAGACACAATTTTCTAGGCGCAGTCTTAATTTAAATTTGGAGTACCCTGAAGCCTCATTCCTACTCACTGTTTTGATATTTAGTATACTGTTTTTATTTAATATTGTAATCTAGATTTCAGGTTCTCGTTTAAGCATTCCTGTTTAACATTTGTGTTTTAATTTAAGTTTTGTTAATTTAGTTGGTGCGTATGCTTCGTTAGTAATATATAAATTTTGACAGTTCGACAAAATTGTATGTGAAATAATTATAATTGCTGTTTTTAATAACAATTAGTAATAGAAACTGTTTTCACTTCTATGTTTTACAAAAACTAACATTAAATTTCTTTTAAAAGTAGATCCTACTGCATTTTAACAGATTGTCACATTTTGGAGGTTATAATATAATATAGTTTTTCTTAATTTAATATTTTGTAAGGTTCTAACAAAACTAAGAAAATTTAAAAAATAAATTAAATTAAAAATGGTGCTTTGAATGACTACGCGTATTTCCATATGCTAAACAATTTAAATTAAATACAAAATTAAAGCAGTGAGTGGGAATGATACTTTATTAAACATAAATCATTAGAACCGCTTACAACAAAAATTGCGCAATGACAAAATAGTATAGCTTTCTTTGAAGCTCCCTGCATCTAAATATTCTTATATAGCTTAATATGAGATTTTCCATGCTATTGTACTTTCACAAACGTAGTCTTCGGCGAGGGGCTCTTAGAGCAAAAGCTTTTTATTGTTGGTTCGTAGCGCGACTAAAGCTCACACAAATCTGTTAAGCCTTCCGGATCCGTCTTGAGGACTCAAAGATTTCTCATGTGTGAAGGACACATGCGAATATAGTGTTAGAATTTTGAATTTTGTTCGTACAATCGTATCTAACCTTAGTATCGAAGTATCTCTATAAATTTTATATATTATCAAAACCTCACGCTTTTATTATTTTTCATTTTATCGTAGAATTATGCGGCACAATTTGTTTTAGCAAGAGTCGCCGCCGCACTGTCGTAATTAGAACTATATATATAGAATTCATTCAATTAATTTGAATATATATTTCCGAAATATTCATCATATGACTGTACTTGCTCTAAAATACCTAAAAGGAGCATTTGGCCGGACTAAATGGAGTTACCCGGAGCGTGACATAATTAAATTTAAGAAGCCGTCAAACTTCATTCTCCACCCTCTTCATCTTCGAAAAAAAAAACCACGTGGTTTAAAAAATAAAAATCACATTGCAAATATCGTAAACCATTTTGAAGGAGAAATTCGAGAGGTACTAGGTTTCGGGCTGGTAGATACTTTGTGCAAAACATATTCACAATAAATTTATATTGAGAAGAAACCAAATAAAATCAAATAAAAATTGAAAGGGAAATAATAACATCGAAGTAGGATTTCTTTTTTTGTAGAGCGGACGTGCCGATCGCTCTGTTTTGATATTTTAGAAATGGTAAAAAGATGAAAATCGGGAAAATATACATGTCATTCTCTTCAGCGTTTGGTTTAATATCATAGGAAAACATTTGAAAACCTTTAAAATAAGAGATTTTATTTTCAATATATTTGTTTTATTTAAATGTATTGTGTTTTGTATATATATCAGGCGCGTCGGTCCATAGAAGCTGTGAAAGGAGCGCTTGCGGAAACCTGTAAAGAAACGCTTCAAGCAAAGCAATGGCTTGACAAGTGTTATTCGGACTAGGTATTTTATTTTGCATTCAAAAGCAAGGCTTTATCAATACACGAAATTCAGTTTCAGAAAATTACAAAAATATTATCACTAAAACTATAGTAACTCGTAAATTAACGGTCGGAATGTCATGAAATTTTGGCACATAACGTTTAATGGTTGGTACTATTTAAAAATCATATGCATTTGCCAATAGTTGCGCCACATATGTATATGTCAACCTACAAACTTATTAAGTGATGTGTTAGAATACACAGTACGGAATAAGTGAAGGTACCTTTGATTTTACTGATGTTTTATGCATCGACAACGAGACAAAGTCACAAGAGAACAAACATTATATGTATGTGTGTAGATATATGTATACTTGCTTGGTTTTGCATGGAGGTAATAAAACCTAAAGTTAATAAAACTGTTAAAAATTTTCGTTTATTATTAAAAATATGGGTGTTAAACTATTTAATATGATAAGTTAGTTATAATTTTAAAGGCATTTTCAATATCTATATAACTTTTCAAATTTTCATGTATTTTGACAGGTTTACTTCCACAGAATAACCCAGTATCTAAAACACCGTTAAACAATGATGCTGCAGGTACATGCTTGTACAACAAGATTTGTAATCTTATAAAGTACAAACAGATCCCTTCTTTATCGACTTTAATACAATACGTATTTTACGGAGATGTAAATGTAAATAAAATGCTAGTGTATTAGATAATACAAAGTAAATAAAAACCTTTAAGAAAGTTCGCGAGTTTATGACAATGTAAATTTATCGACAAATGAAATAAAAGGCAACTTAAAATTAAGTAATCACATAATTAAACATACGTTTTTGATAAATATCTTGAAAATTTGAAGTCGATTGACCGTTTCGGACTCCAGATGAAATTAATCTAAGTTCGAATATTATCCGACTACTTTTTAATACATGATTTTAATACTAAAAACTATAAAACTACCTTTAAAGTGTAAAATAAAATAAAATAAAATAAATAAAAAATAAATAAAATGTGTAAATTGTGATGAAGAACATGATGCGACTGATAAAAATTGCAAAGAAAGAAAAAGGCAACAAGAAATAAAAATTTTAATGGGAAACAGAAATCTTAGTTATCAAGAAGCCGCTATTGAAATACCTCAAATTTGGAAAGACAAAAATTCGTATGCTGTAACTACAAAAAATAGATTTGATATATTATCTAATTATGAAAAGGACTTTCCTCAAAATTTAACAAGTCGTGAAAATAGTATACCATCATATAAGCCAGCACCCATTAGAAAAAGAACATATTTAGATAGAAACTGTAAAAAGGAAAATATTAAAAAACAAAATAATATAAATGATAATAAAATTGAAACTAAACAGAATGAGAAAGAACAAAGTTTCATTAATTATATCACAAATTCTACACCTAGAACTTATAATACAAGGAACAATTACAAAAAAAATGAACAAGATAATGACGAGGAACAAACAGAAAATAATTCTCAGAGGTCCATAAAAGTACCAAAAATTCAATCCAACTCTAAATTATTAGTATCACAAAATTTTAGTGAAAATAAAAATGAAGAAAGAAATAAATTCATGACGGATTCAAATAAATTTTCTATATTTGAAAATATAGAAAGAGGAAGAAAAAAATAGCGAAATTATAAAAATAATATAATATAAGAGCATACATATTAGAGTAACATATAAAATTATAATTATTAAATAGCGTCTATTCGTAAATAAGGTTTCTAGAAATTGATATTATACAGTGGAACGGACGGAAATTAATTAGTGAAATATTAAAATATTTATAAATTTGTAAAATTAAATTATAAATTATAAAAGATGTATTTAAAAAAGATTGTTGGTGGCTATGACGAAAGAAAGTCAAGGCAAATAAGTGAATAAATATAAAAAATACCTTTAAAGATTTAAATCATATTCCAATTCCTCCCTGTAGTGGTTTTCCTCAAAGTATTTAGTCAAGCGACCCGGAAAACCACTTACCCGGTAATTACATTACATTGTAACTATAACAGATTGAATATAACCTTGCTAAATAAATAAATCAACTTACAGAGAGAGAGAGAGAGAGAGAGAGTACTTTCTACAAGATAATTCAATGTAATTTTAGGTTAAGTTCACGTTACGCAAATAAATTTATTCAAAAATATTTTTATAATACAGGAGATGAATACGAAGGGATATTCAGATTTAGTTTCATGTGTGTGTGTGTTTTTATATGTATATCCCAACCAAATTACGGGGAAGTCTGCCGGAAATTCAATCAGGATCTTTTAAAGGATTGCTATAAGTATTAGGAAAAGGGAACCAACTTGATAGTATCACAGATAGTATCAATGCCGATTTAATATATGATCAGGAAACTAAAAGGGTACCACTAGAAAAAAAATAATTTTACTATTCAATTTGAATCATGTTAATCATGTTTTAATATATTTTTAAGTTGAAGAGTGTCATCAGTAGAAGCATTGCCAGATCCTAAAACATAATTTTTTTAGTTGTCGTCATGTCGCTCCCAACTCCACTAACTATCGGTATCTGTTTTCTACACACCTACGCAATGTGCAAATACAGCTACCATGCTATCATAACATGTAAACGAGATTTATTAATATATTATTTATTAATTAATTATAATTTGTGGAAAAACTCAAATTTATATCTAAAAATAATATATTTTATATAATGTTACATTATATATGTATATAAATATAACAAGTAAATTGTTTTATGTTAAGTAAACCTTATATATATGTACCGAGTAAATTTTTTGCTGAGTAATATGACGATCAAAACCAAAATTGAAAATTTTGAACAACTGTAGCACCGCCAACTTTTTATTCTTTTCAAAGTTATATATGTTAGTGAAGATTAAGTAGATTTTCTATTCGACTATATATACAAAAATCTATTCCTACAGTTACTAGTATTCCTAGCCAGCGGTGTAGAGGACAATAAGTAAGATCGCAATAGCCAAAAACAGATTTTTAAACAGAAATTCATTAACTAGTATAAACCCAGTAAACAATTTGGTGAAGTGTCTTATTTTGTGACGCTTCTATCAGTATTGTACTTCAATTATAATTCGCATAAACTTTATCTTCATTTGTATTCCAACAGATGGAGTGGTTAAAATATACATTTCATGTGGACGACTGCGAGAAACTGAACTGTAAATGAACTCTCATATGAGAAAGAATTCATACGCATATGATGTCAAAGTGACTCCAAAATATTTACTTGGAATTTTTTTTTCTAAATATTTAACATGCTGATTTCTGTGGAATATTTTCAATACTTACTCGGATAATGTATTATGAGTTCCTTTTCATTGACTGGAAACCAATTTTTATGTAATACAAACTTTCTTTACATCACAATAATCTGATGCTGCTCATCGCAACGAAATAAACTACCCCTTGCCACCCAACCAAACCGATGAGTTAAACAGCTATCTCTGGTTCGAATGATTTCCCTTGGGACTGCATAAGTACTGTTACAAACAAAATATTATATACATATATATATAAATATATATATATATATATATATATATATATATATATATATATATATATATATATATATATATATATATATATATGTTACTGGTTTTATGTGTATTACATAATGTACACAGATTCTGTGATAATGAACCATATTTTTAAAAAGTAACTTTTTCATGCTTATTAATCCAGCACATAATAATAACGTCGTCGTATCATATTGAATAGATTTTTCTTGCCGTAATAATAAGCTATCACATTTTCAGTTAGTTCTTTGCGGTCCTTTGCTATCCCTGGGGACACTGTCTTTGTGAAGAGATATATATCAAAAGTCATTACACGCCATTCAACATGTCTCAATAACCTACCCCTAAAATACCCTCACAAAAACCACCCCAAACCATTGACAAACTCCAGACTCGTTGGGGATGAATATGGCATAGCGAATGATGTATTTACATAGGCAAATATCATATCCTCCGACATTTTAATTAAAAATATTCCAAAAATAATTTTTTAGTATTTATTTTAATTGCAATATATGAAAACTAAAGTTTACCCTCGTCGCAAGCGACTGCCATTTTTAAATTGAAATATTAAACTTGTTCCATATTAATTTAACATATAATAACAAATAATTTTGTATTTAAACTTAATAAAAAAATATATATTTTTTAATATAATATATAATATTTTCAATTTATTAGGAATTTGACCAACTTTTTTTCAAAATTTGGGATTTTTTGTTCGATTCATAAATTAAGTACCAAAGTTAGCCCATATACAAAATTTTAACTTTCTAGCACAATTTTTACTCTCGGCATGACTAAAAAAGTTTTACAAAAATACACAATTAATTACATAATTCTAATAATGACTAGTTTAAAACATACTAAAAAGATTAATAATAATAATATTTACTAAGTACACTAAATAAATTGCTTGCCAGCAGTTCTGGAATGAATGTATCGCATTGGGACCGCAGTATCCACAGCGCTACTATCAGGTCTTCGCGCTTGAATGGGCGCGAAAAGCTCCATACCACCACCTCTCACCCCTCTTAAACCCCATTCCATTTTCCTATCCCATTACACCCTCAGGATCTCCATGGAACCCGTGACAACCAGAAAGTATCGGCCGTTTGAACCAAATCATCCATATCAGATTAATATCAATCGTTACGTTGGAAAATGCGTGATGGATTACAACCACCCATCGCTTAAAAACATCCCTTACTCCTTACCCTATTCCACAATATTTTATCTGCCGCCTCAACGGGACGAAAAATGACATCAGTACTTAATTTGAAAGGATTTTTAAATTATTGTAAAATATATTTTGGGATAATATATTTTCCAAAAATTACAGTTTATTTTAAAAATAGATTTACAAAATGGTCCTAGAATTGGAATACATTTTTCATTAACTGCACTTTTAAATATTTAACGACGATTTTAACATCGTCTATCATATTTGCCGAGTACTTTTATATATCCTTGTTCGGTCCAGATAGATCGCCAAAAGGGTTCTCTTTTTACCTACCCTACTGTACTAAATCTCGGTGCATTATCTCTTTTTTGATTGACAGAAAAATAAATATACTTCGACTTTCAGTTCAGTGGAATTTAATGAACTTTATTAACTTTTCAATGCACGTAACCTAAAATGATGAAATTGATTTTGAGTGACAGGAAAATTTATTTTTATAAACAACTTCCACTAAAGTAGCTATTTTATTGAACCAAAAAAGCACATTTCAAGAAAAACATTTAATAATAATAAACTAGTATCAGTAACAAAGCGAAAGAAATTTTTTTTACATTCAAAAGTTACCAACTTAAATAAAATAAATATCTTTATTCCCTAACCTTTGACCCCGTGTATTTATATCCCTTACTAACTGTAACCCTCACCCTCTTTAAATAATCTGGTGTATCCTAGAGCACTATTAATCTTGGAGACCATATTGGTCAGTTTGGAAGCCCTATAATGGCCCCAAAGTGATTGAAAAGGTTTGTGACATTATTCTTTTACTGAATAACATCAAAAATACATTTAAGTTATTTTTCTATTATGTTGGTAGTGTACAAGTCGTTGATCGGGTGATACAACATTTTTTTTTTAAATATTGGCAGCATGTATTTTAGTCACGTACTTTAGAATTGCTGAATTATTTTGTTATTTAATTTATTTTAAATTTTCTTTTTGTTCTTTTTTTTGTGTAATTCGGTTTTAAATTTAATAAAGAATGTTATTGAACTATATCTTCATTTCATTTTCTTAATCCCCTTCTTGTTAAATAAGTATATTCCCACCGAAATATATTAGTGAAAAGAAGATTAAGTTAACTACTACTTGATTTAAATTCTAGGTGCAATTTTTTGTATCCAAAACTCAATTAAAATTAACATTTAATTAAATTAAGTAGTCGAGAAATAAATCAAAAACTACATCGTGAAATAATCAAACAATAAGAAATGTTAGCGCCTGGTACGCATACAACCTCAACAACACCAACTAAAGACAATTATTTTAAAACGTCCCACATGCACATGTATTTGATTTTTTTGGTATGATAGCTTCTGTGTATTCCTCTGTGGGACTCCTGGAGCGTCTGTGATACGGAGAACAACAGATCGCGGGGAAATAACAATGGGCATGTAGTTTTAATCATGTTAATGGTTTTGCTTGAATAACAACCGAGAGACGAATTGTTCGAACTCGGGGGATAACAGGATACTATAGTGAAATACGATGTGGATGTATTTTACTGTAATGAAATTGAATGAAATATTGGCACTACATTCACTTTATGTATGATATATTTGGCTATTTACAAATTGAAACATTTGGTAGAATAAATATGATATTTGTATGAATTTGTATGCTTGCACAATACCACTGCCTTATAAGTTTTATTATTATGAGAGCAAATAATGAAATTTATTTTGATAGCAGCCAATCGCAGAAAATATAAACCTGCCCCGAGAATCGAACCCGAAAACACAGCATAACTTGTGTTTATATGGCTGATGTCTCCATGGACAATACATAGTTCAATTTTATAGCGTTTTAGATAAAAATATGTACACAATTGGGTTGTGAACTGATTTTTTAGGGGTCGATTTTTAATTCCTTATTAAAATATTAGTTTATTAATATTTACGTATATTTACGTTTTCATTTTACTAAATATTCAAAAATTGAGTAATCTTATTTACTTTTCGTTTTACATCACGACATTATATGTAAACTTGATGGGTTGTCACAACAGCTGCCATCGCTGCGACTTTTAATTCTGTATCTCTTTTACACTTCTCTTATTTTACAGCAATGACAAAGATAGCCAAATGATGATCAATAGCTCTGTCATATTTTATAATTAAAGAGATGAAAATGACATTGTAAATTGATTGTAATTGTAGTTTTTAATGATCTGAATTAAGAAACACCCTGTACTTAAATACTTTTCTTTTAAACAAAGATTTTAATTTCGTCCATGTTTTCTTAACACTTTCTTTACTTTTATTCAGAAATAAAATAAATCTTTCAAATTCACTGTACATCTAATATACGCCGTACCAGTATACAAGTGCAGCGTTTTCAAGTAACACAATACACAAATAGACAATCCTTAAGCTGTAACAATATTCCGATATGGATGTGTTAATTTGATGATAGAGATAAAAGTAAATTGTTTTAACTTCGTAAAATGACAAAGAAAACGACCAGAGCACCATGGGTAAATTATTCAAAGAGATCTTATTTAGATAAAAGATTTTGTAACGGTTTTTGTATTTGTGATGTTGATAGTTTTTATACACTTCAAGTTTAAGAGCTTTATGAGCTTAAAACTCTGATAAGAATTGTTGAAAATGACTCTTAGTCATTTAGCTTTTGTATTCTTAATGATATAAATAGAAAAAGACATACCAGATAAAAATTATTTTAAATTTATTTATCATATAATTTACTTATTTCATCATTGATTAAGTTTCTTCCAGGTTAATAGATCGATTAGTAAATTGAATTTTCCAGCTACAATTAATTCCATCACACGGTCGGGTTGTTTTCGTCTTACACTCCAGTAGTTTTATGATATGATTCGATTTGTAACTATCGATGATAATTGAATTTAAGTAATAGGGTTGTTTCTTATAAGGGATGCAAGTGATTACAACTGTTATACGTAAAAATTAATATCTGTCTTATGACAGGCATATATTTCTTATTGAAGATGGTAACAATCTTAATAATTAATATAATAATCTATAATAACCATATTTCAATTTTATCCAATTCTGCTGCGAATTGCTTTTACCAGTGCCTACATTCATCCGCACTAAAAAAAACTCTTATAATCCCTTTCCATGCAAAACGCAAATTACTTATTTTTTATCTCTCTTTAACCAATTCATTTCCTATAAACGCTATCCTTCTCTAATGATAATGGCAACGCAACGATGTTTGTATTGTCACCGTGACTATTATCTATAATGTGTAATATATACCAACACCATCTATTGTCCATCGGGCTTTCTACGAGTAGTTGAATGGAAGTATCCACCGGAAATGAGGTGGACTGAAGTAGAAAGGATCTACAATCCCTGTAACCTTTAACCTTTACGGCTAACCGTTAAGCCGTCATTTGATGACGTGGACGTAGATGCCAAGCCGAGATAAAGGATCACTCGTATCTGTATCGAAGCAGAGATGAAAGAAGCTCTGGGAAATGAGTCAAGCTGCTCCATGCTCCATGAATGGTTCAGATAAGTGAATCAAATCTCGGCTCTCTATCTAAGGGGTGTTAATAGAACGAAAATGGTAAATAAAGCTGGAGATATATGACGAGATTATTTTAAAAAGAGTTCTGGTCAATTTAATTGAACTGTTGGAATATCTGAGGATGAGGAAAGAAGATAAACCATCGTACATTATTCATTATTTTTAATGTTACCTTATCTAAATTTTTGTCGTTGCCTAGACACTATTACGGGCTATGAAATTTGTAGGTTCGTCCTTTATTCGACGGCTGAAGTGACGAAAGCGCTGTGTCTAATCTTGCGTCGGCGTTGATGAAGTTATTCAGATTAGTATCATCATTTATGCTTGCAAATTTATTTACAAATTTTTGATTTTAAAGTGTTAAGACTGTATTACATCAGATCAGTTCATCAATCAGATTCAACGTTAGTTTTCAGATTATAGATATTATAGTCTTTGCCTCTTATCAGACCAGATGAGATCTTTTATAAGAGTATTTCTGAACTTTATTATTAATTGTTACTATAGTATAGAAATACTGTTTTAAAAGTGATTCGTAAAATGTTTCACTCATATAAATCATATTTGTTCGATTACAATCATTGCTCGGGAGGTTCAGGAATATGGGACCTAATCTAATCCTCTAAAAAGATCCTTAATCAAAATTCTAAAATTAAGCAACGTTGCTAAGTTTTAATTTAGTATTATCTAAATCCAAATGTAACTATATTACATTTACGTTATGTGAAATAATAAAGATATAAAAGAATATTGTACTAGTCTAAGTATATAAAATAAGAATAACAAAAATTTAACGATATTTTTAGCAAATTGCATAATAATAAAATTGTTATGTAAAACACAAAAAGTTGACGCATTTAATTTTGTTACAGTCATAACCTAAATGTGAGTAAACAACATTTTGTGTCGACTTTCCATTTTAAGAGCTCTCTCTCTCTCATTTACTATAAAGTCATTTCACTTCTCTGTGATACATTACACCCTACTGCAGTTCATTTGTAACAGTGATGGTCAAGATAAAACAAGAAGCGTTAACTACTCGTTTGGAACATTAATCGTTTGAAAATAATAGCTTATTAATCTTATTGGTGTTATTTTAGTTGCCTGTATACCAGGCGCGACTTTTCATATTTTTAATACATTGCAGAACATAATCATATTCACTAGAATTTCATTTAATCTACGATTGAACCACATGTTGGATATCACTGTCTCATATCTCAATAACCTCCTCCATATTGAGTAAATCATCCCTTCGGCAACTACCCTTTTGGTGTGGTTGGATATATAAACTCATTTAGCACTTGTATTTGTTTTATGTTTGTCCACAATTTAAGTACTGCATTGAATTTTTGATTAAAATTTATTTGAACTACAAAATACTCCCATCTACCAACCACCCCTCACCCCTCACCCCTCTTCTATCCCTGTATAAAGTTTCATTATATCAACATGTAATCATTCGTTTTAGGCCAACGCTGCGCTGTGGTCTTTTCACTTAATTTTTTAGTTTTGCCTCATTGTTTGTAATAAAGATGAATGTTTGTAAACCGAGGATGTTAAACGAATACCGGGGAAGCTGTGGGGGAGGGGATTGTGATTTCTATTTGCGCAGTTCTTAATATATATGCAGATCGTTTTCAAATATTAGTATATGCAACAATCCTCATATACTGTATTAAAAAAATGTGTACTTATGTAATTGTATATACGTGGTATTTTCAAAAAGAAACGGGAATTTATTTTATAGAAATCGTTTCCCATAAGTTGCCAGCACTACATATTGATGAAGTTGGTTACTAGAACCTAAAATGTCCAATTATTTTGGAATAACTCCTTATATTTCTAGAGATATTAACAATTAAAAAAGCCATTTTTTCTCCTTAAACGTTGTACAATATTCCAACTGCATGTGACATCACAACCGCTAGTTGCTATCTCTTTTATACAACAGAGCTTAAAAGAGATAGCATATTCAAAATATGGCAAGTTTACAGGTCACCAACCTTACAGCTCATAAATCTCTGCTAATGTATTTATATATCAAAATATCAAATATTATTTACAGCTATTTTAAGGAATAATAAAATTTCAATATTATGTCTACCGTAACAGGGTTAAATAAAATAAATACTTATTATTCTTTTACTTGACTTGATTATTTCGACTACCAACAGCTACAAAACACTACCACAGCACTGACCTACTCAAGAGCGATCTTTGCTTTATGGTTTTAACCGAGTCAAAATGAGTACGTCTGAGCGGCTGTTTTATTTTCTGGAACATAAAGTAGTAGACGGGGTTGATTTGGCATCATCGCACCACCAAGCAGATTTTTATCAGATTTTCTAATGACCTCGTTATTATTAATACAAAATATGAATCTTCATTCAAAGAATTTGTTACCATCTCTAATGAATTTCAACGACATTTCTTTTTATTAGACATCTCACAAAAGCCTACAGTAAAAATCGTATCACATTATTTTTCCGTCCCCACATCGTTGTAGTTATTGTTGAGGGCTGTTTCACCCCCTTCACCCCGTGCATCCCTTCGCCATGGTACATTACATATCTATACAATTTCACCACATTGTTACTTTTTATATATCGAGAGTTTTTAGCCATGTAGCTTTCTCGTTTCTAGATTTCTTGATGTGTTTCTATTGCACGAGTATGTATTCAATAGGGTAGTATTCATTTTTAAAAAGGGGTGACTTTTAAAACCACCCCCTATTCTAAAAGCCACGCTATTTTCATGTTGTGAGCTACAAATAGAGTTGTGTTTATGGTTCTGTTTGATATGGGACTTTGATTTTATTTAAATTTGCTGCCTTCTTCCTTCCCCTCTCACAGCAGACCACCTTCGCTACATTCTCACTGTAATGCTATTTGTTTATGTAGCTTGGAATTTCTTTAATTGATTATTGCGAGGCTCCATGAGAATCTCTATCGGGTTTTATCTGCAGGAGGAGGAAATGTGTCAACAACTACCGCCGCTTGCATGTCAATATTTGAACTATTAAAACAGTATGTCAGTGATCGTGTATCAGACCACCCAGAGCAAGTTTAATGCCAGGAAGGAGGTATTTTGAACTTCTATACAATCTGCAGCACTAATATTTTACACACCGCTGTCAATAAAACCGTTCTAGATATAGACAAAGCGCCACTTCAAGTGCATGTGCATCACCACTACTAATTAAATATTAATTAATTCCGTGTTAATTTATTTTCTTGTAGGATTCCATCGCGCAATATTTTCGATTCTACAAACACCCAATGCGCAAACTGGTAGCATACATCTAATTGTGGTAAAAAGTGGGGGAAATAAAACTACGGTACTACGAGACGTAGCATGGGGTTGCATCCCTTAGACAAGACCATTCTGATATTCACCGTCAATCTATAAACTTACACGCAAAAAATAAATAGACTCAGTGTGTGAAAATAACATTCTGAAATCGATGTTCGACAAGTGGTTTTAACAAGTGAAAGAAAAATGTGTGAAAATTCTTTGTAAATAGTTTAAATTTCTCTCGATTATGAAGTCGAACTCGAAAGTGCAAAATTTTATGAAAATGAGTTTATTTGGGTAAGTGCTTTGTTATTTTCTTTTTTGAGTGTTTTTTCTTTTTTCCTTTTTGTTGATCAAAATTACAAACCAAATAAATTGCAAATTTGACAGAAACATTTGTTTTAACGTGAATGAGAACGATAGTGATCGAGAGTAATGATGCTTGACGGTAGACAAAGTACCTTCGGGTTCGATCACAAGTTCAGCGCTATTTTTTCTCGCTTTGGATGTTATAAGTTTATGTGATTATATCTTTGCATAACCATAAACTGTGATGTTAATAACATCAGACTGCAGTGTCTTTGAGTTATAAATTAAGAAACAATTTACAATTTTTTTTCTAAAATATTTATGAAATTTAGTTTTTAGTAATGTAATAAGGAAGTACCAAGAAAGTATTGTTTTCAAAGGACTGCAACATATGATCCTGGGATTTTCATAAAAATAATTTTTTTTTTCAATATTACGAATTTAATTAAATACCTAAATATTATTTTAAGATTTGAATAAGCTTGTTAGAATTCACTGTAGTTGTCTTATTTTTAAGTTATATTGAATTTCATCAACATAATTTCATTATAAGCTGTTCTATAAGCAGGTAACTTGCAGTTTCGCGATTTTTCGGGGTAGACTACGACACCACTGATTCAACGATAGAGGCTTCAATAATTACAATTCATTCTATACTAATTATAGTTCAAATTACGAGAGTTCGGTGGCGACTCATACTTAAAACAAGTTGTGGGGTATAAACTGCTGATATAACTAAAAAGCACTGACTCACTTATTTTTCTATAATGTTTATAGAAACAAATAAGATAAAATTCATTATCATATTATAGATTTATACCGCTGTTATAACCTCTTTTAAGTATAAGTCGCCGCCGAACTCTCGTGATTTGGACTATAACAATTTCCTAATAAACTGAAGATGAAGATATATAATAAAGAGTTAAACTGCACATTTTTGTAACCGCGATACATAGTTTTAAAATCTCTGGTAAAAGTACTGCTAAATCATGCTTCCCACACTTTCCCTATATCCCTAGGGTTGTACAAGTCCCTCAAGATCATGCTATGATACAACCTGTTGGATTTGAACAGCGTTAAATCGTGACAGGTGGTGAAAGTTAAATATAGCACCGCTAGACGTCTCTATCTACCAACACCTTATCACCTCAACGAATTTATTGTAAAATTGATTACATAATTTTATGTTTTAATTATGGTTTAATGAAGTGGGGCATGAGGTGAATACATTAAACAGTAATGTACTACATAATGAGATTGTAATAAGCCTGAAAGCAGGCACCTGTTTTTATTAACCTTACCTAAACTATTTATTTTATTTAAAAAATATTCAACGAAATAGAGAATTAATTTAATATCATACCGAGCTGCAATTTTGCATGCCCAGTCTTCGTCCATAATATTCTGTAGACAATTTGTGGTTCGAAAGGTTCTCTAATAAATATATTCTAAATATCTCAAGTAGCGCTCCATTTTATCGATTCCTCAGATACAAAAATCTGTGCTAAAACCTATTTTACTCGAATCCGTGACTCAAATCTAGAACTTGGGATTAAATGGATTTATATCATAAAACGTAAAGTACCTTTAAACGAAAATACAAGATTGTATAAGACTTAAGCCTGTATTATTTACCTACCACCTCCCACCCTTGAACGGGGGTGTATTTTCTACCTCCCCTACGTTATATAATACACCGTATTAGGACTTGATTTAATCTAAATTTGTTTACATACATTCTCAACCATTTATATGTATTTACTTATAAAGCATTGATGGAAATTTAGTGCAATTTACGCCCCCTCCCTTCGATGTACTTTCACTTTGACAGCTAGAGGGTTTTGTAAACGGTAAATATCAATTAACGGACTACAACGCTACGGTTTCAATTCTATCAGAGACGCCCTGTAACGTAGCAATTTAAACCCAAAAAACGTTTACTTTATTTGAATTTTATTTAATTGAAATAACGCTTGTTCTGCGATTTATATTTCCACGCTGCTTGAACGTAAAACTTAGTTTTAGAATCTCATGTTTAACTTAATTAAAAAGTTTGTTATATTAAAAATTGTACTACAATCAGGGATGGCAGACAGGCGCTGGACAGTCTCGCATAAACATTTAAATGTCGCACACAGTGTCGGATTCACCGATAGACAAGTAAGACACATTTTTGGGCCTCTAAATTTCCTACTGTTAGAACAAGAAACAATTTATTTTTGCGTGAAACAGAACACGTTAAATGTTTACTACATATTCTGCTTTAAATTTTTAAGATCATTTGTTTTGCAAAAGATTCGCAGTTCATTTTGACTACAATTTTATTTGCTAATATTAATATTACTAATATCAAAGAAAGAGTTACAAAATAGGGGTAAGCGTCGGTGAGAGCTCTACGAAAATAACCTTTAAAAGCGCTCTTTTAGACATAAAATAATGCTAACAACACAAGCAAGAAATTTTATTTTATCAGTACCAATCACACATTTTTTTAAAATATGGTTTTCGAAACTGCAAATGCACTACAGCTCGTAGATTAAAATAAATTGAATATGATATATCATATATGGTACCAAGTATTCATATAATTTTAATAGCTTCGTATGCATCAGCGGAAAGCAATAAAGCAGATGACGAGGCTCCGCGAGTGATTGCTGTGGTCCACATTAAAGAGGCTGCAATCGATAACTGACGCTGGAAGTTGGCGGGGTGCTGCATTCAGAAACCTGTCATACACACATTAAACTACTAGATTTTTAGAACTATTCGAAATAATGAAATTCAGGAAAGGTTTTTTTTATAGTCGCTAATTATACCCTCTTCCCCTGCATAACACCTTCGTTTGGATACAAATATTTCTGACTAATATATCAATATCAGTGTGTATCACAAATGTTCCGGGACAAAATTCTAAGACACAAAATTCACAAATTCTAATGAGCAAATAGTGGAAGGCTTGACGTAAAGCACTTGACGTCACAACCGCGACGCCGACGTCAACATCATGCTATACCGCGAAGTTGAACACAACTCAAGTGCATATTACATAATACTCCTCGTTTTCATTCCACAAGAATCTAGATGCCTACAGATGAACACAGATGATGAAAACCATGCAGATATAATATGTTTACTTTGATTAAATTTATTTCTTAAGTTGGTCATACTATTTAATTTCTAACTGCATTTGTAATGAATTCCTTTGTTTACATCGATAATACCTTCCCAATTACCACCGCCACTGGATATAATTTTGTTAGTTTAAACATGAATATATTTTTATGATTCAGTAATTTGAAAATAATGGATTCCTAGAAAATTAATTGTTTTTTTCAATATTAGGGATGTAAAATTGTTTGCAAACCCTGCTGAATAATACAGCACACAGCCAGCGTATATATGCACAAAAGAAGCGTCATGCGCACGCACCACTTGAAATCCGTTTGCTTATTTCTTATTCTTCTTCTTAAATTTGCCGTATCAGCTGTTTTCATCTCAAGTACTCATTCAAATTTCAATTCTATAAAAGCATTGTTTAGGAAAAGCGTTTGCTTACTTACTTAAGTGACACTTAAGTGTTAATTGTATTTATGAATCAGAAAATTATTCATGTTATAATTAATTAAGAAATAATAGAGTAATGTTTACTAGAATCGTATAGTTTATGAATAATAAAAGTTTGGAGCTCGATTATATTAATAAGTAGGTTGCTTGAGGTCTTAGGCGCAAAGAAAAATGTTGCTCACTTCTAGTTATTCAGTCATTGGTGTCGTTAAAAGAAAATGTAAGGTTACTTGTGGTTTTGCCTCTAAATTCGACACTGATTTTAACTATATTTCGTTATTTATAGCCGAAACGTTGTTATTGAAAGTATACAGTAATATTTGTCACCTCAAATCCCCAAACGACAATAAAAAAACACACCCTTAACGTTCGCGGGGGTAGTAATTCAATAACAAACGCCTTGTTATTTTCGGTTTTAGATTTATTTTCTATATAAGGGTAATAAGAACATATAAATAAAAATAATGATTATAAAAAGTTAGGTTAGGTAGATATTTGACTTTTTCATATAAATATTAAGTTTTGATTGAATAAAGATAATTAAAAAAATACCACTCAGAAAGTATTGCTTCCATCACTAAAATCCGTAGGATTTCAGCTGAACGGTCATCGATGGCGACTGAATTCCTAAAATGGAACCCAAGTGCCTGCCTCACGCTCAGGAAACAACACCTCAACTCATCATCATGGCTGCATCAACTCTACATTTGAGTAGAGAGATTGTGAAGACATACTACAGAAATGATCCTGTGAAGTATGATCTTAATTTTGACTTTCTGAAAATGCCCCTATAGTCAAACTTACTATGTACATTACCTTTACGGTATAAAACATATTTAATTTTATTTACTGCTGCCATCTGTTGAATATTCTTTTATTTATTGAACAGAGACAAACTTCTATAGAAATACTAACGATAGAAAGGGAAAACATATGAGTAACTTTACTGAAAATGTTTCTCTGTCTAATAAAACATTTGCATATAAGTCTGTCTCTAAACTGTGATATAAAACCTGTATAAAAATATGTACAAATCATTCGTAAATATTAATTAAAGCTGAAATGCAATACTATAATAGTACTTTGAGTAATACACTTTGTTTCGTATTACTAAGATTGAGGTTAAAAATCGCCAGTCTCTTCATTTACGCCATTTGCGAAAGAACCTAACGTAAAAATCAATTTAGATAATACCGAGCTGCAATTTGGATCATTGTTACTTCGACAATACAATTTGAAAACCATCTTAAGCTATTCATATAAAGTCAATGTCAAATTGATGATAAATTGACACAAGAATAACTCATAAATGATAGGTTTCTTTTTTCATCATTGTAATTTCCTGTCACCGGATGTACTACATTACGTAGCGGCGTAGGTGCAGGGTGACGCTGGCCGTCGCTCGACGTCGCTTTGATTGTGATTTGTGCTTTTGTGACTTTGTTAAAACGGTATAATATACATAGAGGTAGAGCTTTCATTCGTACGAGGGTTTCCTTCATGTTAAAACAAAGTTACATGGCGTTTAATAGTGAGACGAAATTAATCGTATAAAAATTGGTAAGCTTTCTATGGAAAGACACTAAGCGGAAATTTAAATATGTAGATTAAGGCGGGCTCACACTGTAAACACGAATGTCTCAAGATAATCTCGTTTTTGTCGTAGAGAAATAGTGAAATATTGAAAAACAAAACTATAGAAAATTAGTTGGCCCGTAACATATGCAAACATATAATAAACGAAATGCTTTTACAAAACCATTAAACAACTTTAGTCATATCTGGCAGGTGACATTTACATCAACAGACCATAAAACCAACTAGGGTGGTTTTTTGAGGGATGTAACTAAATGGCTTGTTCGATAATTACTACGACGTGATGTTTGACGAATATTACACCCCTTGTTATTATACCCCGAGGGTGGTATCATAAAAATAATTCTTTCATGTAAAAGAGACACATCAATCGCAACCCCTAAGTCATTTGTACTGAATTTTAGTTTTAAAAAGTTTTATAAAAAAAGGGGATGTTTATTATATTTATTATTATAAATCATTTTATCATGCTGTTCATTAATAATCAAATAATTTTAAATAGAAGCTTTATTAAATTGATTATGTATATTACAGAGTTTTCTGTTTTAGAATATAACAAATTCAGAATATAAAACTGATTATTTATATGAAAATTAATACAATACCTCCCATAATGGCAAATGTATACGTTTTATTGCTCCCAAAACTACTTCAAATTTTCAGAACAATTAAAAAATGATATCTCCTATAAATGACAACGGATTCGTCGGATGCAACTTCACTTTCTCTAAGAATATTCATTTACTAATAAGAAATATATCTGATTGTTACAGAGGGGTCCGATATGAAGAGTTCGAGATGCCTAAACATGGGTACGACAAAATGGGAGGCAACGACGACCGCGGCTGGGCTGGTGACGCACAAACATTAGACGCTGATTCTCCAGAATCTGAACCGGATATAGAGAGACCTCCTCTCCGCCATATTGACAAATACGTCCGGGCGGAGTGTCCCTGTCTAAGTAAGCGCTACACAATTGCGCTAATGACTTGCATGGGATTCATCATCAGCTTCGGAATGCGGTGCAACATGTCGATGGCGAAAAATAAAATCAAACATGGGGTAAGTTTGTTAAAGTCATAAATTTGCAAAGAAAACTATAATTTTCGCATTCGTAATATAGTGCATACACAAACATTAAGGCGAGTATGCACGAAAAATTCGTCTGCGTTAAGGCAATATTGTGTACGTCCTAGAAATCCTAGTGTTTTAACATTTTGTAGATACACCTTCAGATACAAATGCAACGTACTGTAGTACAAATAACAAGAATTCGGCGATGACTCATGCTGAAAACAAGTTATGCCTTATAAATCTGCGATACAATAAAAAGCACTGCCTCACTAATTTTTTTATAATGTATATAGGAACGAATCAGATGAAATTCATCATCGCATCGTATTAGTCACCGCCAAACTTTAGATACGTTTCCAATATGTATCTAACTGTTAAAGTATCTAGATGCATTACAACACTGTCTTCTTGCAATCTGTGCTTAACTTTATGTCAGGGGTAACAAATGGTTTAACACCCGTGGTGTCATTCCCTATGAAAAACCGGAAAAGGAAGCTGTTCTGTATTTGCATATTTCCACGCCATAAAACGTACGTTAAAATTATACGTTTTCGTCATGAAAACAGAGCTGCAAAACAATAAAGTAGTTTGTTGTTTTCGCTAGTTATATATTTTCTAAAATCTTATTCAAAAGTAAGTTTATTTCTTTTTACACTTTTTAGAAAATCTCTAAATTGAGGGAGAAGTCACTATTAGAACTAAAAATGGCATGTTTCATTTAAGATTTGTGGAACTTGAAACAATCAATTAACTTCAAACTTTTAAGATAATTAGATAATGCTATCCTTTATCAAGTAGTTTATAACACGACAACTACGATAAATGATACATATTTTTATAAAACATTATTTTCAGGCTATAAAGTATAACTGGACCCTAGCAACAGACGAAGTTGTGGATTCGTCCTTCTTCTGGGGATATTTAGTCACACAAGTTCCTGGTGGTTTAATAGCTTCTCTATTTCCTGCCAATCAAATATTCGGTGCAGCTATAGCATGTTCAACATTCCTCAACCTTATGTTACCATCAGCTATAGAAGATGCTGCTTCTGTAATTGTTATAGTTCGCGTTCTTCAAGGATTAGTGGAGGTATGTCTATATCTATATCTAAACATAAAAGAATAAATCTCATAAAAACATTTCATATAAATATCGGATTATTAAACAGATACAAATCTCATTGTACCGCTGCAGACAACCAAATCCCTTTATAAATAATACAATATTCTCTATTGTGATATTCCTTTGAAAAGAATGATTTCATAATCGAATGATGTAGAGGAGAAGAATCAGTCATTGAATGAAACCATTCGTGCAAAGACCCTCCCTAACTCTAATGCGATAGATTTACTACGAATATTTTTGTATTGTCATCATTTTGATACTCTTCTTTATTTAAATTATATCAATTCCTTGGAAAAAACTGATGTAACTAAAGAAACCGTCAATTCTCTAATATTCTTAGTCTTTAGCTACTACTACTGGAAATATATATTTAAGTTTAAATTAAGAATAATAACTGACCTAAACAGTTAGTAATTAATGTAGTAATTATAGAATTCTTAAACAGGGTGTAACTTATCCAGCATGCCACGGAATCTGGAGATTTTGGGCGCCCCCTCTAGAGAGATCCCGACTTGCAACAATGGCATTCTGTGGAACATACGCTGGAGTGGTCATAGGAATGCCATTGGCTGGTGTCTTGATATCAGTTATTGGTTGGCAAGCTCCATTCTACTTCTATGGGATAATTGGACTTATTTGGTAACTATGACACAGTGTAATCACTTTGCTTATGAAATTGATATGTGAACATAACACTCCCATTTGCAGGTATTGCTTTTGGTTGTGGTTAACATTCGAAAGACCTCGAGACCATCCTTGTATATCCATACAAGAGTTAAAGTACATAGAGAAATCACTAGGTGACACAACCCAGGTTGCAATGCCTTCGTTGAAAACGACTCCTTGGAATAAATTCTTCACATCGCTTCCTGTCTACGCAATAATAGTAGCAAATTTTTGTAGATCTTGGAACTTTTATCTTCTGGTGCTGTTCCAAGCTAAATACTTGCAAGATGTATTTGAATTTTCTATCGGAGGGGTGAGTTAATCGGTCATTTCATCATGACTGAATTTCACAACAGTTTTAACAACTATTGGTTTCTTATCAGAGTGGATTTATTGGAGCTTTGCCTCACTTGCTGATGACTTGCATCGTACCAATTGGTGGTCAACTTGCTGATTATCTAAGAAGAACTAAGATATTAACTACTACTGCTGTCAGAAAGTTGTTCAACTGCGGAGGGTTTGGAATGGAGGGACTGTTCTTCTTGGTTGTCGCATTCTCTGGGGATCCAGTAAGATAAACTTTCAAAATATCCAAACTACAATGTTAAATATAGATCAATAGACTTTCTGTAACTGATGCATTCATTTTAGATAGTAGCCAACACAGCGTTATGTTTCGGAGTGGCTTTCAGTGGTTTCGCTATTTCTGGCTACAATGTCAATCATTTGGACATTGCTCCTCGGTACGCAAGTATTCTTATGGGAATGTCCAATGGTATTGGTACAATTGCTGGGATGCTGTGTCCAGTTGTGGTAGACCACATCACTCACAAGGGGGTAAGTGACAAATCTCTTTAGGAAATTTAGGATGTGTAGCTAATATAAATTATCTAAGGGTTAAGTTAAATTTGTTAGGTTTATTGAGTAAAATAATTGGAAAACATGGCTTAGTATTCCTTAGTTTGTAATTGCATTTTAAATCCAAAATAAGTAAAGATAATAAAAGATTAAAGTGTAAGGGTAAACCTATGAGTCCATAAGTTCAAATTTTTGATATTCGTATCTTAACTACTCGATAAGGTATCCTAAATATTGCAAAAATTTATATTTTTTTAGGAACAGCTTGTAAATTTCTTTTCAAAATTGTTATATTCTAGATATTTTTATTTATCTTATATAGAAAAAACATTTGGTATAAAGTCTGTAATACAAAGACACGGTTTTTGTTGAAAATTACCTATAAGACAATCCCCTTAATGCAAAACATTTTTTAAAATGGTATTATATTCATTGTTCATTCTGGGGCGTCCAACAATGCTCTCGTTACGTCACAAAGTCGACAGCCGTAACCAAATCGCTTTATAAGAATAAAATATATGTTATTTATTACGAATCTACCAGTATTTGAATACACCGTTTGTGTTTACGTATAAAACACTCATATTTCGTATTTTTTTTAAACTAAATGTATATTTCAAAGAGTACAGAAGTAAATTGTACGCTGTTTTTCTACTTTTAAGATCAATTTCCCTAAGACAGTTGTGCCTTAAATGTCAAGACCGCGCTTGATGGCGATAGTTTAATATTTGAAAATTTACCGCTGTATTTATACACGATACAAATAACAGAAAGCTTCATTTATGATGAATATCCTATACGGTAGAAGTGGAAATGAAACTCGCGAGAAGTCGTGCGTTAAGAATAGTTTGCTGTTACTAGAGTTGCATGTTTGTAGGCGTATTGGTACAGCGCGTAGCGTAGCGTAGCATAGTATACTATTATAGTAGAGTACCACGTAGAATGGCTTTAAAAGGGACAAGAAAAAGACTGGGGGAAGGAGAAGAGCTTGGATTGATATACCCTTCAGTTATACATAACGAATAAAATGAATGGAAACGATTTGGAAGTGTCATGTTTTAACGACGACACAATACAATATATATTGCTTATGTTTAATTCAAATCTACTTTTTATTTTTATTGAGAAGAGTATACTCTGCCACAAATATTGGAAAGATAACGTATATATCAATAAGTGAATGTATTTTAATTGTATTATTTTAGACCCCAGAAAATTGGAAAAAGGTCTTCATCATAGCGGCTTGTATCCATTTTGTGGGCATCACCTTCTACGGTATTTTCGCATCCGGTGAACTTCAGGAGTGGGCGGAACCAACGGTAGAAGAACAGCAGTCTTGGGGCACTGCGGAGCCTGTCGTTCCGGGAGACGTTCAGAAAGAAACAACTTTTGTGAGAAAATCTTTCATACTACTTACTCTTCTTCCTCATCTTTTTCATCTAACATGTTGTTTGATTTATCAAATGTTAATAGGCAAATAGGGACCCCAGTTCTCAAGCTTCCCAGTTAAATCAAAAATCTGTGAACTACGGCGCCGTAGAGCAAGTTGCCGGACATCCGTTTGCATACGCTAACCACGTAGCGGAAGAAGTCCAACCGGAAGCCAGGGACGAGTATATGCACGGCACGGTGAACGACAGGACATACTAACAGTAATTAAACTAATATTAGGTAATTAATTAATTAATAAAACTAACACTGCGATGTGACAACATTGACAAATAATAGGATTAAGACAAATTTAGTAATTAATTAAAAAAATGTGAAATATTAATTAATTTAAATAACGGTACTAATTGATAAAACTGTTGTATGCCACTTATATTTATTGTATATAACAATTATTCATATAACTTGTACAGTTGAGATAAACTTACGTATAAGCAGGTGTGCTAGAAAGAGAAAAATATATATAATTTGTCACTGTGTGTAAAATATTTCTTTATCTAGCACTAAACTACCTGTTGTGACGTAATTACAAGTACTAAATGAAACGGATCAATTTTAATCTTCTGTTTTTTCAAGCATATTCACTCTTTTCTTTATCGTTCTCTCTCTCTCTGCATTTCTTGTTTTTCTTTCGCTCTCTCTTTATATATTGTGTATATAGTCTTCTCTTTTTCTCTGTGCTTTGTCTCTTTCAAATCAAAATCTTACACAAATGCATACTACTTTTATAACTAGTTCTCTATATTACTTTTTAAAATAAACTATTTTCTCCAATGCATCTAAATTCCTTAAAGATGAGTTTTCTTTCATTTCTTAACAGAAGCGAAAATAATGAGCATGTTGCACACGAACAACCACTCCAAGAAGTTAAATTCAGACTGGAAAGAATTGTATGTACACAGTAGCATTACCTCCAATTACAACTAGATAATTCAATGCTACTATACTTGAAACATTATATCATTTTTTACAAGCGATATATTATTTTTATTACTACTAATGACATTTTTGTTAGAATTATTCCAGAACATTATTACATTTCTAATTTAGCGAGCTATCTTTTACTACTGATCTTTTTATTAATTTAGAAGTGAAATTTAGAGCAGCACATGGCAGGAATTCGACTCTCATGCAGAAGTTTAAAAATTGCGTTATAAAGATATTTAAACCGAACTAAAGTGCATCCCATCGCACCTCCTTGAATTCCAGCTTCGCATATATATGGTAAGCAAGATGCCTTCATCTTTTTGAACTCATAGTTGATATTTTTTTGAAAGAAGTTAGCAGTCTGTTGCAACAGCACGATAGAAAGTATGCCAAACAATTTCCATTACTGCATCCTGTATAAATATGGTACCTCGATCTGTAGTTAACAAATAAAGTACGTATGACATTATTAATTATTCATAATTAAAAACCACACGATGGCATTTAACAGTTTTATTAAATTACAATGCATCAAATGTATTCAAATTTATGCAAAATATTCTTAATGTGTATTCTTAAATAATGAATACCACAGTAAAACCAATTAGAGCAAATTTCAAGACCCTGAGCTCATCTCGCAGTTGGCAGACCTTAAAAAAAGATGTCTAGTCTCAGACAACTAATAAACCCAACTAGTAAACTCAGAAAACAAGAACAAGGCTCTTATTGATGTTACACCACTGTATAAAATACATGTGTATAAAAAAAATGAATTCTCAAACTTTAACAATTAATACATATTTTATAAATTGTGTTATAAGATTTTGTATCTAGATACAAGGCGCTAGATATGTTTTTCAGTAAATGTATTTAATTCCTTAACATTTCTAGATACATTCAACATTATTTATAAATTTCTTGAACCTAAAATAGTGAAGCATATTTTTGATATTATTAAAAATCAAATATTAATATCAATTAGTATGTTTCAACACATAAAAAGATTTGAATACATTTAACTCGAAGTATGTGTGTGTATGTGTGTGTGTGTGTCTTGGGTTTTTCAATAAAAGGTGTTTTGTTGACTTCTTATTCCTGCAAAGTGTCTGTATTACTCATAAGTCAATACAAATAGGGAATATGTTTAGTACATTTTCTTGGACATTTTAATTAACCTTTTTTCTCCACTTCTTAGCATTTCGTACTGATAACGCCTAAGTAGTAAGTGGATTACACGCATAAGGTAACAGGCATAAGGTAAAACTTTAAAGAACGAACTTGTGTTAATAATGGTTGAACCAACTAGGGCATTTACATCCAACTATTGTAATATTAACCTTATTATATCAGAAAATCCAAGTCCAGTGATCGATATCACCTTCCTCATGAACCCACTCCCCTGCCACCGTATCATCACTCACCTTTTATTGTAAAACTAAATATATAAAGAAATAATAAAATATTACATAAAATTACATAATAAAAACATAAATGATTTTCTATATTCTTCTATAAAAAATATTTCTTATTTGTAAAATAACATTATGCATTTGTTAAGAATTGCACAACATTTTTACAATAAATAATATAAACAAATTGTCAATTTTAGAGAATCTATATATTTTGTGGTCATAGGCAAGCATTGTGTTTAATATTTATACCCGTATATTTAAAAATATCGAAGATTACAGCGTAAAAACGTCATAACCTAAAAAGCGAATAAGCTCACAGGCAAACATTCTGTTTTCGTACACAAATAGCTATTTTTTCGGTGTAATAAATTACATTATATTCCCACTTAACATATATAATTTTACGTAAAATACCCTATTAATATTTTAAGTATTATTTACGTAACATTTGTATTATTAGGTTTAAAAGAAAAGCTTTTTGTTAAATACTTTGCTTGTCCATGAATAGTATTTGAATTAGAATCCGTAAAACAAATAAAAATATATTAGACAATTTTTTAGATGAATGGTTTTTATGCTAAAATGTGGTATTTGAATTGTAATATAGTTGTTGTAGAATCTATAGATTGTCGATTTAAATATTGGGAACCATTGCTTTTGATAGTAAATATGTATCTACGTTTTGTAATATAAGAAATATATTAGCTTATATTTTCAAAATACTTCTTATAATACTATAAATAATTTGTATTATATAATTAATAGTAAATAATATGATAATATTAAATCAGAAGAGCAAGGAGGTTCAAAATAATAATGTTATTAAATCTGATAATTGAATGAAAATCAAATTAATCATAATATCAAATTTAATAATTATTTTTAAAAATAACATAAAAATTTGACAATTTAATAATAGTAATTAAAGATAATTTTATTAAATATTTTAATTTATTATTATTTAGATTAATTTCGTACTTAGTGTCCCGCCGCACATGCAATTCCTTGCTTTGTTTTAACTAATTACCATCACTAGATAGAAAATTGTCTTTCGATGCAGTTCCAAACTTATTAGCTTGCTACAAGCTAATTTCAAAGGTTCATGTTCTACATGGGCAATTAAAATAATTTTTTTTATAGAATAGAAATAAACGCACATAATAGGGTAGTTTATTAAGTATATACCTCCTTTTAATGATTGTCTCTTCTGAAGCACATTTTAGCACTTGCACAAGCTAATGCACAACATTTCTGCACACTTTCCGCACACTTTCCGCATTTATTAAATTAAAATTTCACGCGCACAAGCAGTTTCACACAATTATTTTCTTTTAATAGATTTGTAAATATGAAATTTCTATTAAGAAATTATTTATGAATAAATGTAATATTAATATGTCAAATTTTTATATAATAATAACAATTAACGTAATTAGTTATAATTAAATAATTATTTGAGGTGTACACTCACTCTCAAAGGCTGTGTCGACAATAAATAAAATAATAAATAATAATGTGCTTGCTTTATGCATACACTTACTGAGTATTTAATAATGAAAGTTATATATACGTGTATATATATATATATATATATATATATATATATATATATATATATATATATATATACATATGTATATACACATATATACATAAATGATATTTAGAATAATTAGTTCGAAAATAATAATATGAATATGTTAAAATTATTTTATAGTTAACATAGCTTGATATAATTGACAATAATTTACTTTTAGGGTAATTTATAACTAATTAGCATTGTAATTAATGAATAAGCTTTATAATATTAATTAATTTTATATGAAAATATGAAATTTTTATTTAAACTTTTGAAATATTAAGTTAACCGTCACAGATCTGATTTTACAAAACTCTCCTCTAATTAAGCTTATATTTTTAATGTAAATTATCGACCCACTAAACACAGTAATGTAATTTTATGAGTATTTTACGTAAAACAACATTTTCAAAAAAATCCTTTCCGAGCATGTCTTTAAATTTTTTTTTACATATTATTTATATAATTAATATATATAAAACGTAGGCAATCATGTATATTTTACATAAACTAATATTTTAGTATACAAAGAAACAAACATTACTTTCAAAAGATATAAATTTCTTTAAAATGTTTTGTAATCATTCTTATGTAAATTATACGTAACAAATGAAATTTAATTATTAGTAAAATGTTGAAATTATTTTACTTAACCACAGTAAACAATTTGGATTTAAATCGAAAACATATTTATTAAAATCTATGAATTTTAGTTACCCAATTTTAGTTTATGAAATGTACGAGGCGTGTTTTTTAAGCAAGTACCGTTTTGGAATTAAAAAAAGACGTGCAAAGATATCGCAATTATTTTATTTTTACATGAAAGCCTGTACCTTAATCTACTTTTCTACATAATTTCCGTGAATATTGAGGCACTTGTCATAAAGTGGCGCCAGTTTTTGAATACCCTCCTCATAAAATTCTGCCGCCTGACTTGGTCACAATGCGATACAAAACACTACGAAAATATTGAGGAAACCAGTCGCACATTGATGAAATTGTAAAGCGTCTGTTTTCTCTCACCTTTTCTTCCACTTTCTGCACAAAATCTTCATTAAAGACCGAAGGACGCCCACTCCGTTCTTCATCATGCACATTTGTGCTGCCATCTTTAAATGCTCTCACCCATTTCCTTACCATTCCATCACTCTTCACAACTTCACAGATCTCACGATGAATATCGATCGGTTTTACGCCTTTAGCACTAAGAAATCGTATAACAGCCCGTACTTCACAATCGGCGGGACTCACGATTGTCGGAGGCATCTTAAACACTCAGTAAACAGCGTATACAATGAAGAATCAGACTGTAATGGCGTCAGTGCGTAGACAAGAGATGTAGGTAACCAGCGCGCATACGCGGAACGCCGACCGTAGCGCTGCAAAGGCGGAAACGCAAAACGGTACTTGCTTAAAAAACATGCCTCGTACAAATGGATAAAATGGTTTATTGGGATAATTACATAATGTGTTTAGCGGGCATTACCTGCTTAGCATCATTAGCTAAAACATTTAGCGCTTAGCAACAAAAAAAGCATCCCCATAAATATTTACTTAATATAAACAAACATAAATTTAAATTTCACGAAATATATGAAATTCCTATACTAGTCAATGTATTAATATATATAAAAATATTTAAATATCGCGCTATTATACGAGTATAGTTATAATGAATCAATCAAGATGTCATTTGACTAGCATATCAGTTATCGCAATTTATTGTGGTAACAAGCTAACTTAATCTAAGAAATATTATTGTTGTTAATTGTTTAATGGATTGCGCAAATATGTTGGATGTAAATTATTTAATATGTTGCACAGATAGCTTGTAATAATTTATTAATAATTGTTAAAATAATTAGAAGACTACTCCCTTGTTTATATATTTAACAGTTATATGCATTTAGTTACGTAGCTGCTCCGTTGTCGTTTACTTAAAATAGAGATAAAATCATATAACAAAATGTAAATATTACAAAAAATTTTATTGCAGAAATCTTCATAACATAAAAGTAAAATTTATATTAAATAAACTATGTAATTTTTTATTATACGTACGTAAAATTTATTACTACTTATAATTACAATTTTAAATAATCAAATATTAATTTGTGAAAGTTTATTCAAATCGAAATCAATATTCGCACCCGTTTTCTGGTAACTGGGCGACAAGTTGGTATTACTTATATATTTACAATAACTATTTCGTAATTATGTATATCTATTTAATGTGGTGTAATATTTTAATTAAGGATTGTGAAAAATTAATTATTAATTGATTTTAGTGGTTTCCATAAATAGCCTAATATTTAAGGGGCAGATTATTAATTAAATAAGTTTTATAAATAAGAATTTTTAATAGATATTTGTTATTTTAATTGTCCTACAAACGTGACAAAAATTTTAAAAATTAGCATAAAAAATCTTTTGTAAATATTTCAATTATCGCCTGGGTGTACTTGTCACTTTCCTTTGTGTAAAAAGTCAGGTGTTTATCGTATAACAAACAACACAGTTTAAAAATACAAATATAATAATGATGTTAAAATATAACTCTTACAAATTGTAAGTAATATAGAATATACAAATATTTATTTCAATTAGTTTTAATCAAATTTTTTAAAAACGATTACAATTTTTTATATTTGATTTGTTATATTTGACACGATGCAAAATCAGATCTGGGGATAGAACAATATTATAAATAATTAATTAAATACATTTTTATATATACGCATAACACAAAACGTAAATATGAAATAGCAAAATGGTAAAATGTACATAACGAAATCTATAAATGTTTTGCGAATTTTTGTAATAATTTTTTTACGTATAATTTATATTTATATTCGTTGTTATGTAATATTTACGTTTAATTCATTAAGATTAAGTTCAGCAGCTTAAATTTCTAAATTATTTAGAATTAACTTTTCTAATTTTATTTTATGAAGAATTTTTATAGCATTCCTATAAAAATAATTGTCATTAATATAGGAATGTCATTAATGGTTTTAACGATAATATTTAAAGAATGCTATAACATTTTCAATTTAACTAAATAAACTTTTATTACGCTAGGTAGAATTTAAAAATGACTAAAAGTTAGGTCGTGTACTATAAGTTGTTGGTATATTTTGTTTAATTAAAAATAATGCGTTCTTAAAATAAAGCGATAACTAAGACAATAATATGTAATAGAGTATAAACTGAGTACTTGCATTTCTGCCGATTTAAATGTAAATATTTATTGAGATTTCTAAATGAATAGCGGTTATTAATTTGGTCATAAAATGAACTACTTTCTACTGCATCAGATACAGTTTATTTAGCATGTCTTGTGATAAAGCATCTTCACCTAAATAGCTTATTTTAAACGAGTTAAAATCATTCATTAATATGCTAAACTCCTTTCTTTCTTTACACCTTTATTTCTGTCTCTATCTTCTATCAATCTATTCTTCTTTTCTTATATCTTCCGTCTCTTTCTGTCTGTTATTATTTCTCTTCTTCTTCTCTAAATACTATCCCTTTAACTTAGGATCACTTAAGATCCACAGACTTTACAAATTCTATTATTCAATGCTCTGTAAAAAATAAATTAAAATATTGATACTTCTACTCTCTTGCGGAAGATGTTTCCTAGTAGCCTTCTATCTCATTTCTATCTTAAATAATCATAACATTTTCAACTTTCAAATACTTATTTACATTCTTATTGAAAGGGAGAATATTAGTTCCTATATTCTTCGGATTTTCAACTCAAAGATCATTCAAATTCAATGCATTTAAAATGAAATGAACACTAAAATAATGTACACTAAATAATTTTGTAATTGAATTTCATTGAAAGTTAGTGGTCTCATAACCTTAGTTTTTAAGTTATTGGGGTAATACACCTCATTTATCCAATCTCTAATTTAGAGAGTTCAATATTTATTGATTTAAATGTGCAGAAATAACAATTTAAAAATAAGAAACGGATAAATACAAATGTACATATAGTATAAAACAATATTTAAAAATTAGAAAACGAGTATCATATTCACATGACGTATGCATGTGAACATGTCTTTAAAATGATTAATAAATGGATTAATCATCCTGCGATTACATCCCGACGTTTAGCGGTTCAAAGTTCATATTAGTTTTCTCATTATTAACAAAATACAACCCCTAAAGCTATTTGCAAGTTTACCACTTTAACAATAAATTATCTGCAGACATTTTATGTGGTTCCACTTGTACTCCAATAGAATAGGCTTGTGAACTCATTTTTTAAGGGTTGATTTTTCAATTATTGATTGAAAATAATGTTAATAAATGTATATTGGCGTTTTTATTTTATTAAATATCTAAATGTTGACGGAGATATAGCAATTATAATTTTGAATTCTAGTTTTAGCGTTACAGATGTCGGCCATATTTATGACGTAACATGTCGCTACGTTAATTACGCGGACGTTACGTTACATTTAATAATTAATGAAAAAAATGACTATTTTAGTTGTCAATATCTCCTAAAATATAGCGAGGAAAAATAATTGGAAATTTGAGGTTCTGAGGTTATAGAAATTAAGACATGATTCACAAGCCCATTATCAGAAGGTGGCGACATAGTAGCCAAGATCGTAATAATCACAATTTCATTTCATTCCTTCAACGCATCACATGTATAAAGCAAACAAAGAAAACAATAATATACCCATAGAAACCCTCCTACATTGTAAAATATATCAAATTAAAATAAATGAACTAACGAGCGGTAAATACTGAGAAGTAAACTGTCTTATCTACTGCAGCATACGTGTACTTGTTAATTACATTAGCTTCAATGAAATTAATTAAAACAAAAACGACGAGACTTTCTAAAATGTCTGCTTTAAGCTATTAGTGTATTAGAATTAACCTCTAATACAGCGGCACTAGCGCTTGTAGCAGATATTTTTAAAACTAAAATATTTAAAAAATGTACTATACTCAATAAATGTATAAAATTACGTAACATACACGTTTTAATGTAAAAAATATGTTTATTGGGTAAATACATAATATTTTGAAGCTACTGCAATTGATTGTTATTTAATTTCAGGGTATTTTAGTAGTTTAATTCAACTTACAAATAGATGTTTTTATTTCACCTTGTTAAGAAAATTTTAAGTAAATATTTTCGTTTTAGTAATTAATTTTTCAAAATATCTTTTGTAAAATTATGTCAAATTTATTTAAAAAATATATTATATGAATGTTGGAAACTTTACAAAAAATTGTGTTTAAAATTTCTCATTATTTATTTATTTCCGATGCTGATCCATTTCCACAATCTTTGCAGTTAATACAGTGTTATACATGTTAAATATTTACTATTTCTTTTTTGTAGGATCTACAAATACATAAATTTGCCTTAATGTTATAAAGAAGAATATCTCCCCCTCACTTACTTGTAGAAGAACACAAATAATTAAAAGAAGAAACTGGAATTAAGAAATACAGGTATTTTTATTTTTTAATAACTAATTTTACTCGTATTTTTTACTGTCTTTTTCTCTGTTGGTTGAAGATTCTTTATTCTTATGTTATTATGACAGGCAAACTTACTGGCTCTCTTCTAAAAGGTACCTTTAATGTGAACGATTTTACCTATTACACAACCCTTTATGACCCTTTTGCATTATAATCTCGCATCTTTTAAGGATTAAATGCATTAAAAATAGCTATAAAATAAGACCCTTTTCGATTATATATTGCTAGGTCTCGCTTTTGCAATTTTATAATTTATACATAGTTGTACAACATTTAGATAAAACTACCTTTAAAACATATCTAATATGTAAATATTATGTAACAGTACATTAATGTTTAGTGTAAAGAATATTACTAAGAGTAGAAATTCATTTAAACATTATTCATAAATTCATTACGAATATTTATTTATTTTAAAACAAACCTTTAATATATATTTAATTATAATTAACATATAATATTAAGAAATTCATTAAATAACAATAATATAAACAAAATAATAATAATATTTCCTAAAAATTAACTTTCCCTAACAATACAATAAATATATACAATTAAAATTCATTAAATCTTTACGCAATAGATTTTACAACTAAATAATGGCTCTCTTCATCGATTCCAAAACCAGGAGCGCTGACGACGTGACCGCCCCTTTCCTGGGAAACCCTGCGCAAATGGCTGCTTCCCGTTTGTAGTTACATAATAAATTCCTCGAGCTCTGTAACGAAATATCATTTAATTATGGTAGTTGTCATGCAGTTTCTAATTAATTATTAGAATTATGGTTATCTTACTCATGCGAAAGATGCTCTCCCATTAACACAAACTCATCATCTTTAGGCTCACACCATCCAATCAAATAAGATATTAAATTAGCACAAGGACCTGCCCAAAATCCTTTTCTACTGTTAATAGATTCGATAAAGTACGGCGTCACTTTCGTGTGATCACAAGCCAAGGTTTCTAAAATAAATATTATTAGTAAATTTAAAAATATCGTCTTGTGTTGTTCTGTACTGTCTTCTTACGCAGTATTGTACTACTGGCACATCCTGGTTGACTAGTTCCGCCGTTAACATAGAAATCTGCATGTCCGTTAGGTCCCCACTGACCCAGGATGCCAGCACCAGTGTGGATAACGTCAACGAAATGTGCGTCACTTGGGTCCAAGTCCCGGGAATTATTTTGACCTCTGTAGAAGAATATAGTTGGATCCAACCCTGCAAATAATAATTTTTATATGTGTTTATTTGGATAGCAGAAATTTCGAGAAGAGAAAGAGGGTATTCTCAAACTTGTAGTTATTACCTCCTCTTTTCATACTAAATACAGTAAAGTAAACCTCGTCTCGTCATAAACATTATTATATGACCCTCCGTTAGTCCTAAACAAAATCATGATCCTATCGTCTTGTGTAATTCAAACTTTGTAAATCTTTTTTAAACTTAAGATGGTGAAAAGGAATTTCCCAATACCTACTATGGGTGTAAGAAATAGATTCTACTGTTAAGGGATGAATAAAGAGAGAGATAGATAGATGCAATGATGAGTTAGATAGCTTATAAGCTAGCAAGAATGTAAAAACACAAATAATTCTTCCTGACCTGTAATTCTTCCAAGTTTTCCTACAGGAAGATAATTCGCTACTAATCCAGCGATATGGGCGCCTACACTGTATCCAATTAGATGTAAATTCTCCGGAGGAACTCCTCTGGGATGATTCTGCAGATACAGCACTAATTGTGCTATACATTGTCCTCCAAATCTAGGCGCCCATTCCATTTGGCTAAGACAAGGTTGCTTCACAGCTCTTCCATAATCTACTATAAATATATTGTAATCTCCTTTTGCAAAATAAGCTTTCCTCATATCGGTACTTGGGGAAAGATTTCTTCCTCCTCCAAAGCCATGGATGACCAACTTAACGGGATGATTGGGATTGAAATGGGATTTGTATAAAGAGTCGTTATCCAGGACGTTGATCAAGTCAGGGTTGTCTTGCGTGCGTCGGGTGTACAGATACATGTTTATCTTTGGATGGGGACAAGTAAATGGCGGTTCCAGACATGATGAACTATTGTATACGCTTCCTTCTGGTTTATTTTCGGTTTCTATTTGGTTTTTTGCGGCTCCCTTTCTTTGGCAATCTGTAAAATAAAAGAAGGTTAAAAATGCTGGAAGAAGATGCTTTGGAAAGAGTAGAGAAAAGCAGGCACAGTATAGCACAGGAAGATAGGAAAGAAGAGAGGAAGAAAAAAAGTTGGAATACATTTGTAATCGATGCCGCTGTTTCCTCAATTAATGGTCATTATATTATGTAAGACCTTCAAAGAAATAATGATATATGATTCTTTTCTTAAATGTCTAGAAAGTTTCTACATTTTTATTACTAAAATTACATTAAATAAATAAATTTTAATATTGTCATCGCCATTTTCACCCGTGGATATCATCACATTACCAATTACTTGCAGTTTTATCATTCCGCGTACGGCGGATGTGTTTACAGAACGCTTTAACTAGCTAAAATGTTTGACAAGGTCTTTCCTTCACAATTAGGTAATTCCTCATAAATTATTACCTGTTTTGCTGTGCATTAAGCAACCCATTAAAGTTACCTGCTATTTATTTATTACCAAATACTACGCAAGACGCTACTTGTTTATAATGGACAATAATTTTATCAAGGATTACAGCCGAGGCTCTAGTTCCACTGGCATAAACCATTGATGCAAAATAATGTTTCTTTAAATTTATCATAATATATTCAAACATGTTATTCACAGTGTAGAATATGTAAAAACTATTTCTCCAAATAACGCAAGAGCCTAATACAATAATACCTAAACTTCGCACGAACTGTGTACATGATAATTACATTATAATATGAATATATTAATAATATACACATGTATAGATTCTCATACATTTACTAGACTGATACAAATAACTTTCACTGATTTCAAAAAGACAGCTACTAGTACGATATATCTTGTACAAGAACTAATAAAATCTAACAATTATTATTATGCTCAGATAATACTAAATATTACAAAAGTAAGGTAAATGTAATGAAATTGTAAACAAGAACAATCAATTACTGTTATTACCATCATGTACACAAGCACATGCTTCCTAAAATGTGTGGCAATACAATAGATACACGCAATGTAAACCATCATTTCTACTTTTTTATAGAATCGTAAATATATATCATTGTTAGAGAGAAAATATTTAAGAAAACAATGTTTTGAAAAAGATATTTAAATAAATAAATAATAAATACACTTTGCAAAAATTAATTTAATTCTAGCGATGATCATCTGAATGCACTCTACTGTCATTACGACCGGATGTCGGAAGTCATTGCACAAAGCATTCGGGAGTATTGCATCATACGTAGTGTTGTACTGTCACGTCAAGATGCATAATAATAATTAAAATAATATTTAAATATTAATTATAACATTAGGAACAGTTGATTAGTGATATGTTTCATTAGTGTAACAAATTTAATTGTGTTGTTATTTACGTGCGGTCGAAACAATTTGGTTCAGTGTGTGCAGAATGTTTAGTGTACATTTTTAGGTTATACCGGTACACGGTGTTATAAACTTATTTATTACCTGTTACATTTATACATTATTGTCTTCTTATTTGCGTAAATAGACATAATAGTTTTGTATAGTGTATACATGATAAATTAAAACATAACATTAAGAAGTATGTGAAAACAAACATATCTAATTATAACCAAATTACTCGTGCTGTATAATTTTGTTCATTAAGGTAAAGTGTAAGTGATTACAGCTATTAAACTATTGATTTATTCTTCAAATAAATACCACATTTGGTTAGTGTCGTGAAATAGTTTACCATCTGGATAACAACATTAAAGACATATAGGTGAGTTTTATTTATTTCTTAAATTCTATTGCTTTTATAATCTTAGCATACTGATCAGAGTTACTTGTCAACAATATTATCCTTTTTGTCATATATTAATGTGCAAAATAATGCATTGTAATTATATCTAATGTTCAACAAGTATGTCAGCTGCAGTCGTCAAAGTTGATATGTTCCGGGTTGTTAACGATTATAATTAAATTAGTTACATTTGTAAATATATAATTCATAATTCTTTTCCATACTATAAGTGTGGCCTATCTCTTGCCTATAGTTCTTATTCGCTGCAGTCATTAATAGTTTTTCTCGGTACAGAAATTTATAAGATATTAATCTAGACTGACAGAAATTTTACTTTTTTTTTTGAAGTTCTGTTGTTGTTTTGTTGGTAAATCAAATTCTTGTTTTGTTTTATCAAGTTGTAAGCTTAATATCAATAATTCGGTGAAAGTATTTGTTTAAATTAAATTAATCTATTAAAAAGTTTATATAAGATTCTTTTTTAAAACATAAAAATGCATTCCTTTTTTACTTTCAAATTACATAAATTTATTTGAGAGCTACGGGTTCCTTGTTTCTATCATTTTCAAATAAATTTAGGGATTCCGTATAATTGATCGATTGATTGATTGATAGCTGCATATGTTTCTTAATCTAAATAATGTGTTATACATTATTTAGAGTAAAAGATCTATGGGATCATAACTAACTATTTTGTATGCCCTTCTGCACTTCGTAGAGAAGGGCATAGGTTTTAAAGGTTGTTTAAAAGTCTATTGTATTTTATTCTTTTCTTCACCCAATATAATTTAAGTTTTAAAAACAAAGTGATCAAAGAGAGTAGAGTTTTCATAGTAAGGATATACTTGTGTGTTTTGCGGTTAAACTGATTATATTATTAATTATTTTCGTAAAGAATTATCACTAGAGAGAATTGACGTTATTGCTACTGCCAGAAATGCATTTTTCTAACCCAAGAAAAATGTAATCAATAAAAACAAATGTATATTTATATTTATTTAAGCAAGAAAGTTGATTGAACCAAATTCAATATATCTACTACATAAATGTTATGTACAATAATATAAAATTAATACTAAAGTAAAGAATGTAATACTCACGTGCAATTTGTATTCCAATAATTACCAAATAACCAGCTATTAATAAACAATCTCTTGTTCTCATTTTGACCAATTGTAAATGAAAGTAACTTAACTAGACACTGCGTTAATGAACTTGATATTATTCTATATATATAACTATAAACATACACTGTTAATAACTCTTAAATAATAAAACATTGATATTAATTCACTGAAAAAAGCATTCGCTTTCAATAATTCTCATTCCTAATAATTGAAATGATTGTATAACATTTTAAAGTATAATTTAATAATTTCTAATTGATTAACACTTTTCCTTTTTTATTATTATTTTGTAGAGTAGTCTAATGTTTACTTATTTTTCTTTCGAATAACCGGTGTTTTTTGTGGAACGAATTTCTTGCGTGTTTGTCTCATCTGAGTGTGACTTGTTATATGTAGACAAGCATGCAAGTGAGAGTTGCTTGTGCCTGGCTTGGCTTGTTCCGAATGAATACTTGGAGACCCACCTTGGTGATGGTCGTCTGCTAGCACAGTGTGTCAATGCATTCAAGAGTACGATGATAGCTGAGATTATACTTTTGATTTTTTTCCATCCCCGCTCCTATCGCTTGTTCACTGAGATATAACCATAATATAATTGGAATGAAATTGAATTAAGTCTTCATTTTTTCTTCAACAAAAAGTATGATCGTTGGAAAATTACTTATTTATATCAAGTAAGATTACATATCGGTCGTTAGTTAATAATATAGCTTTGTATTACACTACCGAACTTATATAAACATAAATTAGTTTTTTAGTTAAATAATATTTAGATTTTTTTATATTTACTAGTATATTTTAGTTCCTATTTTCACTTAATGTGCTACATAACAATCTGTAGTATGAGTATGTATGTTAATTATGGATGTGACCATTTAAGGAGTACTTGCCCATTAACACAGCTTGCTTGAAAACCAGATATTTGTGAGTAATCACAGTGAATGATGATTTGATAATTTCTGTCAGTGAAATACATCGAATCGTATAAGAATTGGGTATGAAGTAATTTATTTATTATCAAACAGGTATTTAAATATGAATTTTTGGGGTAGAAGCCCGATAAGTGTGTAATTATTTATCTTTATCTTAAGTATAACAAACTTACTATACTTTTATATTAAAATTGTTATTAACAAAAATATCATAAGACATTAAACATTTTTTTAATTCTTTTAACGTTTTTACTATAAAAGTTGCGACAATAAGATGTAAATAAAAGTTGTATAGAATATAATTATCTACATAAAAAAAATTTATAACATTTTTGTAGAAGTTATAGATATCAAGATAAACGAAAGAAATTATTACGCTCTTACCTTTAAGACGGTATCTGTTTTGTTGTGGAAATTATTGCGTAATGTAGGTCTTAAATTTTTCTAAATAATATTTAAAAAAAATTAATTGAAGAGTGGTATGAAAGGTAACTTTCTTAAATTTTGGAAACCTGTAATAATTATATTCATCCTTCTACTATCAATAAAATTGAAAGAAATTAATTCGTGAATTATTACCCTAATTTGAAAACCTCAATTAAACATTTTTTTCGCATAGACTTTAGGATAATATTTAAAATTTTCTAGGCTAACTGGTTGATTCACCTTTTAAATATATTTATAGTATGTATTATTAAGTTATGCAAATGTGTAGAGATGTTGAAACTATAATAAATTATTTCCTAATATTTCAAGGTTATTTAAGAAGTACTTGAATCTGAAACTATGTAATTCGGTTCGGTTGAATAAATTATTACGTTTCAACGCCCAAAGCCGTGTTTATTTGTGTTTTTAGTTGTAGTTATAGTTTTGGGTAAGGTATTAGTAAAATATGAATATTATATATTTTTCTGTATTATTAAGATTTATATAGATTTAATTATACCACTATTACATTTAAGTATAATCATTTTCAGTATAGTGTCAGATTCCTTGAACTATCAAGTTTTTGCAGATGTCCTTGTGTTTGTTGAAAATCAGGGCATCGTACAATGTCAGTTTTCTATAATAAGTATATATAGATATCCATAACTGATATGGTGAACTAATGCTGATATATCTTAGCCAACAAAGATGCAAATACAACTTATGCTAAGAAAAAAATAAAAGTTTTATCTATTTAAGAAATTCAAAATAAAATTATTCTAGGTTGACACATAAGCAATTTCTGCAAGGATGTTAAGGATCCGCTTATTTTTTTTATACATTATATATCGAGAAAAAGATCGAGTTTTTCACCGCGCTATTCAAACACAATAATGTTTTTATGAGAAAATATTTAGCAGCGTTGGAAGTTGGCAAGTTGTCTGACGCAAAATATTAAAAAAATAATATTTAATCAATTATAAATTGTATTATTATTATTTTGATTATTCAATTATTGATAATGAATCAATGGTACATATTAGAAATTCACCACCTTTTAAGCTGTCGCATTATAGTATATTCCTTCCAATCCCAATGCATACGGACTTTGAGTGTTTGTTCTTAGATAGTAGACTCCTTTGGCACTGAAACAAATAAAAGTGAATGAATGTATTGAATTAAAATCTTTAATAGAAGTTTTTCCTAGTTTGTAATACACAACGTAAATATAACTTTAGATTTTATATAAATGTCCATAATATGTAACATTTTTTATGTGGACTACATATCATTGTAGTTATTTTTACCACAACATTGGTTTATTTTTTCTAAATTACGAGTAGTTAAGTGTTTTGTTTATTATATACTAAAGATTGTTTTATTTATTGCTAAGTTATTTTTACCATGACCTTAAATTATATTTTTTACCATTTAGTACCAAAGTTTGTAGCTAGTGAATAATTACTTTATAAAATAGAATGTACTCGTATGAGACATGCCTACCTTGAAACTTTAACTGTTTACAAGATACTCTTTGTTTTTATTTAGCAAATAACATAACACTTTTCTTACACTGTTAACCATAATATTTTAAATATGATAATTAATTTAAATGTGCAGTACACTTGATATCCCCTCCCCAAAACATGAATGTTGCGTAACATAAAAAACGTATTAATATTTAATCTAAAGGGGTCTTATTTTATAGTTATTGTAAATGTGTTTAAACCTTGAAGTCTTCTTAAGAAATTTTATGAATTTACAAATGTGCTAATATTTTTTATTATTAGTATTATTTTAATTTTTTAATATTGTAATTTACTACTTTGGGATTCTGTAGTCAACTCTCTAGTTTTAACTGATCTGGCTGGTGACTATAACGTCGGTTAAACACTATAAATAGAGAAAACATTCATAGGAGGTCTTCTAGAATCTATAGCATAGAGTGCTCGAAAAATTAATCATGATTAGATAGAATTTAATTGGTCTTGAGTTAGTTAAAATAGTCATTTGGAATAAGAAAAATTCGCTCCCAGTTGTATGACTGATTTTAAAAATGCATTACAATGCAATAAACAAATATATAAAAAAAATCTTAATCGAAAATATGCAAATATATTAGTGTCAGTTCCAAAAAGTTGAACACATTTATTTGAAAGTGATTTATGCATTCTATTAACATACAGAAAGTTAAATATTTCGCAGAATTAAATATTTATTAACAAAAACGATTAAAAATCTAAATTTAACAGAAATATAAGATAGAAACGGGCTTACTATTTCTTTCTCGAATTTAAAAGTGATTCAGCTCAAAATTTCATACTCGATTGTACTCAGTTTGTCCACATAAGATTAACCTAACTTCAGAAATAAGTTTTTCAGATAATTACTTAACGATGTTAGTAGTTAAATTTTTAAATTAATAGTAAAATATTTCTTGTTGCTTTTAGATGCACATTAAGTGTAGATTTGTCGATGCATTAAAGCTATCATCAATAATTATAAATTTTATTACCAATCGATTTACCGAACGTATACTAAATTTTGTTTATGATAATTATCGTGATTATTTCATTAATTAATAGTTTTAAATTATGAAACCTTTAAAAAAGGTAATTACAAATATCATCGAGGTATAAATTAAAGTTCATGTTTTAATAACTTGACAGTGTTTTTGTTAAGAACTTTTACCTTCAACGCATAAATATATGTAGTTAATGAAGTTGTAATGTTTGAATTTAAAATATAGAACGAAAACAGAGGGTTATTTTTATCTCATTAAAATATTCATGATATAAAATATGCCGTTTATATAAAAATATATTAGTTTTGAAGGTAGTAACATTTTGTATCTAGATAAATTTGTATCAAATTCAGATATAGATATTGGGTGCTAGTTATATTTGCAAATACTCCAATGTATTTAGATTGTCAAAAAAAAATTGTTCAAAAAAATGCTTTAGATGTCTCTTTCATAGACTAATTCGGCATTGTGTCTCATTTAATTATTGTTTTTCAAGAAACTCCGGCTATTTTAATACATTTTATAGTTTGTATTGAAACAATTAGAAATGTAATCCGTCCTGCAAATTTGGCAGTTCGATTTGTAGGTAATGAATTTTTAATCTTATAAATGCATCCATAAATGCACTCTACTTATTTAAAAGCCGCGTGGAAAAATCTGTAGTTTGATACTAATTTTCGGTGCGGATGGCGATATACTGAGTTCTGATTATATTAGGTTGCCTTGCTTATATTAATTCGCTAGCGAACTTCAATGTTTCCTTATTTTCTGGTAATATATAATAAATACATCCTCTTCTTGACGTAATAATTTCGGAATTGGTTATTACATTTTTACACAATTTCATTGTAAATTGGTACGCACATGTCAGCATGCAATGCAAGTAACAGAAGATATTCTTTGGAAAGACTACGTCATCGTCATAAACAGTCAGACCAGGAGGTGGATCAACAAACTAACCCGGGCACTTTCTCCGGCGAGCATTTTACTTTCGTTCAACTTAATATTATTACTTTAAAAAGAAGATTTCTCTGTTTCGTTGAAGTAAATAAAAACACGGATACACATTTGAAATCAATTGACATAATGTTAAAGTGACCGACAGATTAATACGAGATTGCTGTATCGATAAATACTGCCAACATTATAGGAGGTCGTCGGTGATACTTACTCAGGAAGTGTATATTCGCCCATGGCTTCTATTATATTGTCTCGACAAAATCCTGATAAAAATAATAAGTAGTTACTGCATTTTAACCCCAAAAATTGCATATCTGCGTTAATGGATTCCGCGAAATAAACTGGAGCTCTTCCGTGATTGCAGCTGCTTTTGGCTGTAACAAAAAAAAATGAATACTACTTAATAATGTGTTCGATTTGTTAGGGTTTCTCACACTGCACTGTTCCCTAGAGCTATGCAGTTCAGACGTCCGTATTCATAAAACGGTTTATACATATATTTGGTGCGACTCATGCATATTTGTAAATAACGTGAACTTTTCCTTTTGTATTTAATATTTCATTGGAAGAAAATCAGAGAGGAAAACGATATGCATAGTACTTTTCTATAGTAGCAATGAAAATGGATGGCATTGAAGCGTTATGCTCAGTGAATTAATATAGATTATCTCATAGGGCGTTGCAGTGTAAGACAGCCCTACTCTACCGTAAAATTGAGTCTACATATATGGGACATACTCAGTTGAGCAGTTTTCTTGCATCCTGGTTGGCTAAAGCCTCCATTTACATAGAAATCAATGTGTCCAGCAGCAAGAAATAGTCCTCTGGTTAAAGCATCAGTATGTATCACGTCTACGAATTTAGCAGCTTGAGTACTCACACCATTCGTCAAAACGAATAGCGGTTGCGCTGGATCTAAAGCTGTTATATAAAATATGTGTAAGAAGTATTGCATATAACTAGGCGCAATATTACTTACTTATCGTAGGTTTGAGTCTTTACTTACCAGTAATTCTTTCAGGTATACCGTTTTGCAGGTATATTCTAAGCTTGCTAGCCACTTGAGCACCCAGACTATATGCTTGATGGAAACATATTGTTACAATTGATAGTTTTTAAGTCGTATAGTATATATATATATGTTGTATATATGATTACCTATGATATGTACTTCATCCCTTTTGAATTTTGTGTTGTCTATAATGAAGTCTATGAGTTGAGCGAAGCATTCTGCTACAAAATTAACATTTTGCCGAGATTGTATGTAACATCCTTCTTTCACAAGGGGGCCGTAGTCTATCGAGATAATATTATACTCCCCTTTTTCAAAATAAGCTAAAAAGTAAATGTTAATACAGAATTTAATTTTAAAATAAATTAAAGTTCATTTATAAATAAAGTAATATTAACAGTGTGATTATTTACCTGGTCTAATTTCACTGTTGGGGCTAAAATTCTTGTCGCCAGTGTAGCCATGTACTAAAAACTTAAGCGGCGCATTTGATATAAAAGGTGCGTTTTTAAGAGAACCTGTATCCAGTGGAGTCAAAGTATAAGGATTATCCTGGTTTAGCCTGAAAAATTTCATTGATATAGTTCAAATTACGAGAGTTTGGCGGCGACTCAAACTTAAAACAAGTTGTGGGGTATAAACTACCGATATAACTAAAAAGCACTGACTCACTTATTTTTCTATAATGTAGTGTGTTTTGTTTACTAAAACAGTTTTTAAAGACAAAAATGTTTTAAGAACTGTCTCTTTGGTGTTTTTGTTCAGAAAAATAGTTTTTATTCGTGTTATATATACTGCAATGGTTACTAAAAGTTGCTTCTTCGTTCAAATGGTGGCAATAACACATTAGTATGTCTAATCAAATTCGATGACGTCATATGAGTAATTTGTTAATATTCTCACCTGGTGTAAAGATGGAAAGTGACGTATTTACTTGGACACAATCCATAACTTGGGACTATACATATGTGTTCTTCTACTTTTGAGTCATTTGCATTTACTTTTGGAGAGATACTCGGAACTGAAGGAAAAATACAAATTTTCATTTACATCTACATATATAAATATAAATGTAATGCTCTTCATTAGTAAGCGCATCACTTGAGAACAGCTGGACCGAGTCGTAATAGTGAGTTTTTAAGGAAAGAAACATTTCTAAATTCTGGAAAAACTGAGTTTTTTTTTCTACGGGATTTTTGTTACTATGTGAATTTTGAATCAAGTTAATAATGATTTTATTTATTTTCGTAATAATCGTTTTCTACTTGTCAACACATTATTTTCTATCTGCCATTTTTATAGCCATTAATCTAATTCAACAGGTTTTGCATATCTTTATGGGACAGTATAAGCAATTTGATAATTTACAATGTGTTTTTTAATTGCAATTAAAGTCACGTGCACATATTAATGGGTTTACTATTGTAGTATCGCGTATACTGTAATTTTTTATATAAATACAGTAAACTCTCTTTAATCTTTCACCATTTGATCCCCTTTTTAATTTCTAGTATAATTTTTGATTTTCATATTGGTGAATTTAAGTTGGGAAAAGTTTTATATTCAATGATTCAGTTAACGCCCCAGGTAGAAAATTGTCTTCCAATCCAAGTTTCATACTTGCCAACTTACTTCTAGCTAATTAAAGTCTAACATGGCGTAAATCGAGTATTTAAATCGTGTCCAAAGTTCAGAATGTGCGTAAATACATATTTTTAACGTTTTTATTTTTATCTGGAGTGATTACCGTAAAAAATATGTAAATATGTTCGATAATCCGGCCGCTGAATGCCGTCATAAATGTTTCCGTTAGAGTAAAGTATGAACCGGATTAAAGAGAGGTGACTGTATTGTTAAACATATTTGTAACTTTAATGTAAAACACTTTGTATGTAAAAATGCAAGTGATATGTTGACATGATTGTTTTTATAATATGAAATACACATTTTTTTATTTATTTTACTTATTATTAGAGACGCCTCGAAAAAATATGGGGGTTATTTTGTTATATTGAATAAATTGCTATGATAAGGAATATATTAATTTATTAAAATATAAAATGTAACTTTGTTTCTTGGGGTAATGAAATTATGTAAATAGAGAGTAATTTGTAACAAATCCATTTTTGCCTATTTATTATTAAAATGTCAATTTTTTTCATATTACATTTGGTAAAAAGAAAAACAAATCTAAATTGTGTAGATCTATTCTGATTATTGTCTAAAAAAAGATATTTTAGTAATAAATTTGAAATTAGTAATCATGTGTCTTAAATGCTAAAACAAAGCGATCGTTAAATTTACCTAATATCATTAAGTTAATACCTTATAAATTAGTTAATTAGAAAACAAATATACATTAGTAATTAGTTGATACTTTACCCTTATAAATGCACAATAAAAGTGCATATATAATTAACATTGCACAAGATAATTTCATTGAATAATTCCTATTGTTAACTACTCAATTGCATCAGGTGCACTGCAAGTCTAGTTGCTTATGGTAATTATAAATACAAATTACATACGTAAACTGATTACTGAAACAGAGGATGTAGTCGCGGGTGTAATTAATCACTTTAAAACCCCCTCTAAACACATAATTATGTTCAAGAATTAAATCCGAAATATCCTATTTAGATTAAAAACAAAATTATTGTTTCATCATAAAAAAATAGTGTTTACATTTGCAATAAATTTTTACAAAAATAATGTATAATGATAATTCCCGTTGGTAAAATAGTAAACATATACATTGTAGACACCTGTACATAACAGACACTAGTCTGTTGTGTCGTCGCATTTTTCTGAGCTTGGTTGTTGTGAAGATAAATTGATAACCTTTAAATTTGTCAGGGTTCTGTCATGAATATGCTATCTCTTTTACGCTCTGTGTGTATAAAAGAGATAGCAACATAGTGGACGTGAGGTCTTGTAATGTTCTACAATGTTGAATCCCTTTAATAATTAAAGAGACAAAATGACTTTTTTAATTGTTAATATCTTCTAACATATTAGGAGTTATTGAAAAGTAGTTAGACATTTGAGGTTCTAGTAACCAACTTTATCAATGTATAGTACACTTTTATAGAAATTAAGACATAGGACACAAGCCCATTGAAGAAAGTCAAACTCCTATGACATCTTTAAATAGAGCCAGGTCCGTTATTTTAATGTCTTGTCCAGGTAAAAAACAAAAAGTACTTATTCCGAAGTGTGGGCGGCAATGCATGGGGATTAAATCGAAAGTGCAATAAGGGGAAGGATAAGGGCTAGAGATAAGATTATTAAGAGCGAACCGCTAGGCCTTAAAAACATAAATGAATTGATGTAATTAGTAGGTTTACATTGAAATGAGTTTAATACTCATTACATTTATTACATTTAATGAATTTTATCAAGCATTTAATAATGTACTTCTAAGGATGAAATTTAGTATGCAGGTTGCCAGTAAAGTATTAATTTTGAAAACGGATTGCTAAGAGATTAGTACGCAGGGGGTGGAAGCGCAGGATTATTTAATGATTGCGCGAAAACGGGGGCGATAGGAAAGTGCCTTAATGAGCGATGATGCTGAGGTGGGATGTGGTGTTGCAAGTGGGTGCATTGCGGCAGAGGTGCAGAGGAATACAATTGAAAGTGCGAGAACGATACAGAGCATGGAGCCAAGAGGTGATGATTGATGTTTAGGGGCGGGGCGCAGTGAACATTGCTTAATACAGTCCGCTAATTATCTCAATCAAAACGAGGAAGCCTGACTACACCCATTTGACATAAGAAGATATTTGTGGTATCCTATTTATTCTAAATATTTTACAAACAAACTATTGATATAACTTATTAGTAGGAATTGTTTCAAAAAAGATTTGTAAACTATTTTTTGTAAACTAAATTTGATATTTATTAAATGAAATTCTTAACCAATTGTTCCAGGATATTTTCAAATCTTTTAATTACAATAGTTGTTGAATAGTTTTGTTGTGAAATAAAAAGGAAGTTGTTGAATTACTTAAATGTTTCATCAGCATCTTATAATCAAACGTTTTGGATAAAAGTAAAGAGATTCACTGTTAATTGCAACAAAAAAACTTTTTTTTTTTTCAGCTTATTAATGGGCTTGTGTCCTCATTTTTTAGTGGTCAATTTTTCAATTGCTAATTGAAATTGATGTTAATAAATGTGTATTGGCGTGTCTATTTTATTAAATATCTAAAGATTGACGAAGATATAGCAATTAAAAGTTTGAATTGTAGTTTTAGCGCTGGAAATGGTCGGCCATATTTGTATGACGTGAAATGCATTTTAACGTCAGTTATTTGTTGAGTAGGTCAGTGCTGTGGTAATGTTCTGTAGCTGTTGGTAGTCAAATAATCAAGTCAAGTCAAAGAATAATAAGTTTTTATTTTATTTAACCCTGCTAAGGCAGACATAATATTGCAATTTTGTTGTTCCTTGCAAAACTAATAAATAATATTTGATATATAAATACATACAGCAGAGATTTATGAGCTGTAAGGTTGGTAGCCTTACACAAGGATTGTGATATCACATGCACTTGGTATGTGTACAACGTTAAATCCCTTTAATAATTAAAGAGACAAAATGACTAATTTAATTGTTAATATCTCCTAACATATAAGGAGTTATTAAAAAATAATTGAACATTTGAGGTTCTAGTAACCCACTTTATCAATATATAGTACACTTTTATAGAAATTAAGACATAGGACACAAGCCCATTGTGTTTATGGTCCTATATATAAGTTTGTCAAAGGGACTACGTTTGACCGCTGTTTTGTACATGAACATGCTTGCGATATCTAACAATATTATTCATAAAACAATATTAAAATTGTTTGTGTTTCTGTTATTTTTGACAGATAGTTTTGGAAATTTCTTTTTCAGCGCCGTAAGCCCGAAAAGTCGACTCAAAATGATCAAAAAGATGTATGTACCCAATGCCAATGTCCCCTTTTTTTACAGGTTGTATCTACGGCACTGGATTATGTTTATGTTATTGAGCAATTATAAACTAAAGTGGAATCATTTCCTCTGTATTATTACTAAACAAATATTACGTTACTAATATCTTGAGTGACAATTAAATAAATTTTAAATTATGCAAAACAAATGTCACTGTAAAGGACATATGTTATAGATTTAAATAGAAAAACACTTTTTTAAAAATCGTTTTCGTTTTGTATTGAAGATTTAAGGACTTTCAAGGACTGGCACGACTTTCTTAAGACAATCTGCCTACATAGGATACATAAAATTATACTTGTCGCACTCGAATGAAATTAAACTACAAACTAGTCACATATAGCTGAGACTCAATCCTATTATATATTTACACCATTACAAGAAAGCATTCCATACATGGTTCGATTATTAGATATCAGTCCCTCAGCCTACAGTTTAGTGTAGTGTTTCCATTATTGATTTGTTAAATTATCTCTGTAAAGATAGCATCCTTATCAAAGTACATAAATACTAGATATGACTTTACTGTCAAGAAGTACTGTGCTCACATTTAATAAAATAAAAGCAGTGTTTCATATATCAAATAGAAAATATAAACCTAAAGAAATGAATAAAAATTTAAGTGCATTAAAAGATCTAAGTGACAATCTAAAAGATGTATTTGATAAATCAGTGACAGCTGTAAAGCCGCAATCATTAATTAATTATTGTTTCGAGGTCAAACAATCAGTAGATTCAACCGCCATCTCTGTGAAGGGTCACGAAATAAATATAACACAAAAAAATGTGAAATTGGTTGGTTTCGGTAAAGCAGTGCTCGGCATGGCGGTTCAAGTCCAGAATAAGTTAGATTCCCTTTTAAAAGGAGGAATTCTTAGTATTCCAACAGGAACTTTGGAAACTTTTAAAAACAATCCTAATCTGCGTTTAGTAGATAACATTAAGGTATTTGAAGGCGCTTTAAATAACATTCCAGATGAAAATGCATTTATAGCTGGAAAAGAAATATACACATATTTAAAATCTTGTCAAGAAAATGATACCATTATTGTTTTAATATCTGGCGGAGGTTCTGCATTACTGACTTGTCCTATTTCTGGTGTAAACTACGCTGAAAAAGCTACCCTAGTTAAAGCGCTAGCTAATAAAGGAGCTAATATTAGAGAATTGAATATAGTTCGCAAGAAGCTATCTAATTTAAAAGGTGGTAAGTTAGCCGAAATTGCACACCCAGCTACAGTAGTGGCTTTAGTTCTTTCTGACGTCATTGGTGATGATTTAGAAGTCATTGCTAGTGGTCCTACTGTGCCAAATGAAGACCATCCGGAAGATGCCAAAAATGTTATAGAAAAGTATCATTTGGAAGGTGTTTTAAGCAATGAAATACGAAAATATATCTACGATACTTCAAATAGACCCGCAGAAAAAATTACAAATGCTTCGACATTTATTATTGGAAATAATAAAGTGGCGGTGGATGCAGCAGCTTTGGAAGCTTCCTCAAAAGGTTATATTCCCATCATTATGTCAACCGAAGTGCAAGGAGACGTAAAGACGATCAGCAAAATATACAAGGAGCTGGCTGTACTTACTGTTAAATATATATCCAAAGAAGTATCCAGAGAAAATTATATATTTGCTATGAAAAATATACGAAACAGTTTAAAATCAGTGGATACTGAATACATTTTGCAATATCTTGATAAATTCAATGAATCGAAGGGTGTTTGCTTTATTTTGGGAGGCGAACCAACTGTAGTTGTAACTGGGGAAGGAGTGGGAGGTCGTAATCAACAATTAGCTCTTCAGTTAGGTGAAGATTTGCACAGCATCAAGAAGGATTTAGACGGTTTTGATGTTGTTTTCTTGAGCGGTGGAACAGATGGTATCGATGGACCAACTAACGCAGCTGGAGCTATTTCTTTTCCAGCTTTGTATGATCTGGCTGATGAAGATAACTTAAAGGCGCATACATTCCTATTGAATAATGATTCCAATACATTTTACAGGCAGTTTTATGGAGGAGAATATCTCATAAGTACGGGAATTACCGGTACTAATGTAATGGACATTCACTGCCTTCTAATCGCTAAATCTTTATAACAATTTTTATAAATTTAAATTCATGAGTAAAATAAGCAACAAAAATATTATTAATCAACAATGTATATTTTTATAAAAATTAAAATCTTTCGTTTAAATTACTTATAGTACTTAATTAGAATTTATCATATGTATTTAGAAATGATAGCTAGAATAATTAATAACATAATAAATATTTAAAACTGAAACGCAGAAAACTGGCGATGACTATCATAAGTGCACTAGGGGTTTCATCATAACTCGATGACGTTGATTTTGGTTCTACTTTCGTTTCACCACCTTCTATATTTGACACATGACGATCAGGTTTTACAATATCTTCATCAACAGAACTTTTAGGTATACTTATTACATATTCTAGGTATTTTGTTTCGGAACCATCTTCAGGTTTTTTACCACTGTGTTGATATTCTTCAGATTCTGATATCTTAAAGTTCTTAGCTTCGTTTATTGATCTTGTAGATTTCTCATCCGATCTGACTTCTTCGAAGACGCTCTTTATTGCTTTTGGTATCTCGTATAAGTGGTTCACCTTCTTCAGAGATTCACTTCCGAATCCTACAACAATAATAATAAAATTCAAATAATACTTGTAACAAAATATACCGCGTTATTAGAATATTAGAGCGTTTTGTTTTAATTTTGACATTTCTCTAGTGAAAAATGCAAAATCATATTTATTAAAATCTATTAATCTTTAGTAGTTCATGTGAAGTGCCTGTCATGGGCTACAAATGGCAAAGCTATTTGACCTTTCAGAATCTAAGCGACGATAAAAGTAGATGCAAACTTCATCTACCGAGACATTACACCAAATAGTTCTTACCTGACGCAAAATAAGGAACAGTTATGATCAGCTTTCTTCCAAAACCTGTCATTTTCCTATTTCTAATATCGTTGGACTAATATCATTAAGTTGATACCTTGTAAATTAGTTAATTAAAAAATAAATGTATTTTAATAGTTATGTGATACTTTACCCTTATAAATGCACAATAAAAGTGCATATATAATTAACATTGCACAAGATAATTTCATTTCCTATTGTTAACTACTCAATTGCATCAGGTGCACTGCAAGTCTACTTGCTTATGGTAATTATAAATACAAATTACATATGTTTACTGATAACTGAAACAGAGGATGTAGTCGCGGGTGTAATTAATCACATTAAAACCCCCGCTAAACATTACTTATGTTCTAGAATTAAATCCGAAATATTCTATTTAGATTAAAAACAGAATTATTGTTTCATCATAAAAAAAATAACGTGTACATTTGTAAAATAAAATTTTACAAATATAACGTTAATAATAATACCCGTAGAACCCGTTTTTTTTTACTTCCGAATCCTACAACAATAATAATAAAATCAAATAATACTTGTAACAAAATTTCCCAAAAATGTATTAATCTTTAACAGTTCATGGGAAGTGTTACCTGATGCAAAATAAGGAACAGTTCTGGTCAGTTTCCTTCCAAAACGTGTCATTTTCTTACTCCTAATATCGTTGGACGTTTCCTTCGGACAATTTCCCGTTACCACAACCAGTGTGTTATATTTCGATATATTATTTAGCACATATCTCACACCCTCTGTAAACTCCGCACTCCTTTCTGGACGTCCTCCCGTTATTACCAACAAGAATCCATTATCATTATCGATAGATGATTGAGATTCAATATCGTTTAACGCATTTCTAACTAATTGATAATACGAAGGTTCCCGAACACTTCCGAGCTGATCTATATCAAGATTAGCATTTTCATCGCTTGCCTTAGCATCGATACCTTAAAGGAAATGAAAATCTTGAGAAAATAACTAAATAAGTAATTTTTTCGTAAGTATTAAGTTGTAAATTTTACCCATTTTAACCATGAAATCATCCAGAAATGATTTCCGCATCAGATCAAATATATTCCATTTATTATACTTTGGATCATCGCCTGTGATTGGTTTGATCAACAATTTTCTTTCCGGATTGCTCGAATAATAAACTTCTCTTTTATATTTTCTTATTACTGGAGTTACCATTAATGGTTCATCGTATTCATCATCATCATCAAAAGCAGGTGGTATTGCAACATCATCCCGTTCTTTCTTAGAAGTTTTTACAGTTTCGCTATTTTGTTTTTTCTCTAATTGCGATATTTTGTTTATTTTCCTTGGATCATTTCTCGAATTAAATAAATCGGGTCTAAATGGATATAAATAATTCTTTTTTTCGTCAGATGCTTCTTGGTAAGGAATTTGGTCGTAAGATCCACCACTCCAATCTTCTTCGTTTTGAATAATTGTGATGTTGCTATTGGTTGGAGACTGTATTTCGCTAACCGTCGATGCGTTGGTTACAGTTACAACTCCGGTTGTCATTTGCTGGTCATTTCTTGCCCATTCTACTAAGGATGCTATGTTCGATTGGAGGAGATTGCTACAGCCTTTTGTTACACTGCGAGTATGTTGTCCCCCCAAGAGTTTTACTAAATTTTGCGGAACTGGTGCAGATTGAGTGTCGTCGAATACCTGCAAGTAATAAAGTGTCAGATTTCTGTATATAGAAAAAACATATATTACACAATTAATTACTTTACAAAATCCGTGAATGGGAAATTCCTGTTTTAATTGATCAGCTACATCTTTGGTTTCCGTAGTTGCATCAGATATAAAAAGAATAATGTTTTTCCTTAGTTTTTCCGTATTTCCTATACCAACAAGTGACTGCGTTGCATTTATATTTGGTGCGTCGACATCCATAAGAAGTTCCAGCCCTTCAAAAATATTCCTTTCTAATTAAAAATGTTATATATAATATATTAATAACATCATAAATTTTCTACATACATTTCTTTTTATCAACATTTTCACTTAAATTTTCAGCCAATGAGAAAAACAACAAACTGACTAAAATAAATGATATAATAATAGATTTCATATTTTAATTAAGTAAACACTAAATTTTTAATTTAACTATTTTAATTATTATAAACAAATTATTGACCACTAATAGATGTTGAGAAAATGGTTATGTTGTTAATATGAATAAGGAATATGAAATAAATGGAAATAAACAAGTGAACGAATATAATTGTTAAAGTTCGGAGTACTAGATGCCATAGACGATTGTTTTTAAATTGGGCGGTGAATCATAACTGAACTTATATAAAAATGCGCTGTACAAGTATATTGATAAAGTTGCCTATCAGAAACTTAAACATAGTTCAAATTACGAGAGTTCGGCGGCGAATCATACTTAAAACATGTTGTGGGATATAAAGTGCCGATATGACTAAAAAGCACTGACTCACTTATTTTTCTAGAATGTATATAGAAACGAATAAGATAAAATTAATTATCGTATTATAGATTTATACCGTTCTTATAACCTCTTTTAAGTATAAGTCACCGCCGAACTATCGTGATTTGGACTATATCTTCTCTACCATTTACCCTACTACAATTGCCTCCACTTTTAATTAAAGAGAAAACAAATTTCTAACGAGAAAAATCTGGCTAACAATCAATAGGTAAAACGAAATTCAAATTTTAAATAGCTATATCTACGTTAATTTTTGAATACGTAATAATATAGAATCACTCCTTAAAAATTAGTTCGCAATCCACTTAGGAAATTATTTTTTGAATAGCTTTCTATATCTTCAAAGCCTTTTTCATCGTATATTAAACTACACTACTCCTTTAGCCAATGGGAAAACGAGATTGCATAGATGACAGCTTAGGTATTGTTTTTGTGCTATATGTGTAAGATGACGTTCGAGTCTTACATCATTAATTAGTGAACGGAGGGACACTCATGGAAGACGCTAGGTTTTCTACGTTTTAAAACAACTTGAATATCATTCAGAAACTTGGTTTGTGAACCCACTTTTTAAGGTCGGATTTTAAAAATATGTATTGAAAAATATGCGTGTAAATATCTATTACTTTTTTATCTTTTTAATTGTCCAAAAGTTAACGGGTATATTTAAAATTTAAAGCATATTTTTGACGTCACAAAATTAGTATTGAAATCTATAGAATAATAAGTATTGATATAGTCTTTTGTATCACAATGATAGTAATTCTTTAGTATGAACGTCACAGGATTAGATTTTTTTTTTACAAATTTTGATCCCTTTCATTGATCAAAGGAACACAATTGTAACAATTGATTAATAATATAAAAGCGTAATTTTTCCAATAACTTTTAAATATTAAATGTGACAGTTAAACTGGTATGCAATAATATATTTTTGGTACGTTTTTCTAGTACATCTCTATTCTAACCATTAGCCGATGCCAGTGCCAGCCAGTCTCCAGCATCTAGCTCCACCTCACCTGTTTATAATGTACGCAACATTAAATAGAATTATATAAACAACGTGTTTTGTTATTTTTATTGTAAAATACATAAACAGATTTTTATTAATTTATTACTTACGCAGTTGGCATCAAACTACTTGAACTATGTCTGTAGCCTATTCGCCTTCTATTAGCTATAAGTTTTCAGGTTATTTGTACAATAGATACCCAGGTTTAGTAGCAATTGTAGCAATCACAAGTAAATTATTCATTATTTAAATATTTATATTCTATACTAAGAATTACTTGTTTAAATTTAATTGGATTTCTACTGCGTTGCGAATATAAACAGAAAATGTTTCCAGAGACAGGGTGTCCTAAAAGAATGCTTTTGAAGTCATCACAAGGAACACGAGAGGCACTGCTATCGTTACAAATGGCGGCGAAACGTAAGTCTATCTTTTCTGTGATTTATTCTATTTATTTAATAGAATAGACTCATAAAACAGTCTATTAGCAACAATTAACTTATATAAATATACAACTTTATATATTTTCATGTAATTAGCAATAGTTTGTTTAAAATGTATTTTAAATATTTATTTACAATGAAATAATAAAGGGGCTACTGATTAGTTTTCACGCTCGTTAAGAGATGGCGTTAAATGTATGTGTAATTTTCTATTCTTGATTTATTGCGGTTTTGTTCTATTTATGCAGTGATGTTTAATATAGCACAGTTATATAAATATTCGACCTTGGAATAAATTCAGAAAGCTGAATATTTGTAGGAACCTTTATTTTGAAGTTGTAAAGATTGCCTTAAAAGTCTTAACCTGCGTCTCAATATACCCGAGGTCAAAGGTAACCAAAATCGTTTTCATCCGAACAATATTTACGCTTAGTTGCATAGAAATTAAGATTTGGTGCGCAACCCCATTACAATAATAGAAGCGCACGTTTCCTGTTTGCAAAAATCCGGTATAAGCAACCTTTGTATATTATTTTCTTATATTATAACATATCCTATATACATATCTATATATTACGTACTTGAACTTGAAAATATTCGTTCTACAATATTATGCAAAATATTTACATTAATCGAAAAATCTACTTATGTAACATTTACCAGGAATACGTCTAAATAATTTCTTGAAGTAGCCCAGTAAAATAATCATTTAACCTTAGAATGAAAGTTATGGAGCTATAATTTTGCGTAGATATCTGTTTGACAACGTTCTGAAGCTCGGCTGGAAAGTTCGCATAACCATATATAAGCTAGTCAAGATATCCGAGGTCAAACGTCTCAAAAATCATCGTAATTAGAGCTTATTCAAAAACTTGTAGGTTATAATTCTCTCTACAATTATTATTCGTATATGAAGTTATTTCCAAAAAAGAAATGTTTTTGATTTCGTTTTTCTTGACTCGCAGACACGTGATTATGTGAGACTTTTCAGTCAGCCTTTAGACCGTCAAAACAAATGTCCCTACAAAATTTCAGCTGTTTAACTTTAATTCTGACTTTAACAATTTTACTTATTTTACTGGGCTAAAATATCACATGGAGCAAATAGATCACTATCGCATCGTACTTCCCAGTGGGCACTTCGCATCTTCTTTAATTTGTTGCAACAGTTGGTATAACTTGTTTATATTAGATTGGTGTACGTGCACATTTTCACGTTCTAATTTTTAATTGTTTATTTTGACAGTTGTTAGAAATGTATTAGAATTTACTTAAAACGTAATTGTTTTATAAAAGTACGTTTATAATCATGTCAATCAACATGTTGCTTTGGTTAGAAATACTACCTACGAGTACTTTAGTTTTTGTTGATTGTTTTAAATCAGTGATAAACATACTGAGGTCTTTTATGGATATAAAATACGTTATACTTCTTAGTTTGGCAAGAATCGTACAAGATTTGTACGAATCGTATTAGAATCGTATAAGAATCGTATTAGTTTCGTATAAGAATCGTATTAGTTTCGTACTATTACAATATTATTTAATTTTAACTTTAACTATACACAAATTGTGTTAAGTAACAACGACAAAAGATCTTCTTCTTCGAAACTTCCAGTTGAGAGATAGACAAGAAGTCTGTTAAAAATTCTTACTTGATTCTTAAACAAAATTATGAAAAATTAAATTATTTAAATTCACATAAAATTAAATTATTTCTTAGAAGGTTGTGTTTCCGTCGCGTTGCTTCTTAGCTGCCCGCATAGACACCACGTCTCTGCTCGGGTACACTCATATCAAATTAATGATCACGTTTTAAGGTCATCAACTAATTCTATATTGTAAAATTATGAAAGACAAAACAAGGCTGTTCAATATCCATAAAGAAATATTCTTATATAAAAAGATAACAAATGATATTCAAATTTATATATCATGTGGTCGATTTGGATCATTTAATTTGGTCTAATTGAGTGCTCTAAATAAATTATTATTATTTTCTAATATTTATGAACAAAATTATACTGCATTTTTATTTTATTTTTTGATTGGCAAAAATGTAATATTCTACGGCAAACGCATTCGTTTACACATGTATAAATTATATAATAAAAAAATATATATATATAATGTATATTATATAAGTTCACATCATTGGTATTCATATTACTTCCTTGACCTTTTCAATTTGAGTATGTTCCATATTTTATCATTAGGTATTAATTCAAATATTTTAATAAATTAAGCAAAAATCTGTGAATGACGTCATCGCAATAAATTGTAAACCCCATCCTAATATAACTTTCTGTTTTACATAAATTAATTCAACAAGTGAATATCAAAAGAAGATAAGGTTGAACATTTAGTAGAAATTATACAATTACGTATTTAAAGTTAATTTAACATAAAGAGCGTTACTTTTTACGTAAAATATTACTTTACTTTATTATAGCTATTGTATTGAATTTCCATATTAAATGCATGCCGCTAAACTTTTCTTTTTTCGTTTAAATTTAACTTAAACTATTTTAAAGCATATTTAAACTCAATTAGCCTTAATCTAATGAGATTTACTCTATCTTGTCTTCTCTTTTTACACTCTATTCCTCCTTTTCACGTTCCCGTTCCTTCTCTTTCCTCTACCTTCACTTCCTTGCCTCATTTCAAGAAATGTTCTTTTATTTTTATTATCTGCCTTAAATTCACGTTCTGTCCTGCATACGTTTCACTCTTTCTTTTGTTCCCTCACACATTCTAAATCTCGTTATCTCTTTTTGTGTTTTTTGTCCTTTTCCTTTATAAATCCTTCTGTATCTCATATTATATTTTGCCTCCTTTCTATTATTATTAGAAGCTTAAATTTATAAGCGATGAAATTTTGTAAAACCATTAACCATTTTTTCTACCAAATTCCAAAAAGTCTGCATTTCCTTCTTGTCTGCTAAATACAAAATCTGAAACCACTTGACAAATCGTCTTCTTCAATCATTGTGAATCAGCAGCTATTATTCTCAACCAAATCTCATTATAAATTCATTAATGTTCATCAGATGACATAAAACAACATAATTAAACAAGCCGCCATGTTTTACAAATATTTTATGCATATAATTAAAATATTTTTAATAAATTATTATAATTATGTGTAAAAAAATGTAATTTAAATTCTCGAAGAAGAGGCTGGGCAATTTCCAGTATGTACCAGATGATGTTTTTGATAAAAATTGATTTTATTTAGAAATGACGTGATGTAGTGTTATACTCGTATCATACCTGGACAAGTCATTTGCATTAGAACACCTGTATTTTATTCATGGATTTATGCATGAGAGACCTATATTGTGCCATGACTGGTATTTATAAATATTTCATATTAAAAGTTGAGTTGCAAATTAAGATTTCTTCTGGACACAAAAAATGTTAGATATTTTTGTTAATGATCATACGATTTCGATTATTTATGAGTGATTTAAAAATATACCTTTAGTATTACGAGTCCGGTGCAGCGCGTTTATTTTAGAAAAAATATCAAAGTTTCAAGTGTCATATTTCATTACTTCATATACATTCATTTTTAAGGCCTATACGCACATATCACGAGGCAATCTTAACTAGTGTTGTCAGAGGTGAAGATTGAAGATGTTGGTCTAAGAAAAAGGCGTCTAAAGCAATTTTTTTGACGACAATTTTTTATAGTGTATATTTTTATTTGAAAAACAAAATCTTACAACACTATAATAACGCGCTGAATATTGTTGCGTATTAGAAAATTAAGTAATGATATTAATTACGTTGTTCATAGGCCATTACAAGGTTATAAATGGTGCAGGGGGGGGGGGGGGTCGAGTAACGTTAAGAGGGGAGGATCAAAGAATGATTCTTAGCTGAACAGATAAATTACACTTACAGCTTCAAACAAAAATAAACAAACAAATTACAGCTCGAAGTCAAATTCTGGTTAAGAATAGTTAAGCGTAATATATGTAATATACATTTGTTTATAGCACCTACTTTATATCCAGTGGTGGCGTTTGGAAAATAAAACAAAAAAATAATTTTTGTTTGAAGTAGTTATTTTTGCATTTCGTTAATGGTTTCAAAAGTACGTGTTAACGTTTTCTGTTTACTTCTACAGGATTTGGTAAATTTTTATTAAGGAAATTGATACCATTAATTTAACTGCATCCTTATTTATATTTATTTAATGTTTTCGCTGTTAGCCACTACATTCTTCCGCCTTAAATCTATTAAAGTACATGTCATTGTATTCCTTAGTCCTTGTAAAAAATAATATATTATTTTCTCAAATCCACCACTGGATGCAACTGTTTCTTCTCAAACATTAAACACTCTCTGTTCACAAGAACTTAAATAATATAAATATTTGTGTTATTTCTAAATCAATTTTCACTGTTGGTAATGATAAATTCATTTAAACAATCAATTATCCAATCTACAATCAGGCCAACCTTGAAATTGATATTAAAAGCTTAGCTTTGTACTAATTGATTTATTGTTTCAGCAGACATATTAAAATATTTGAAGACTTTCATTCTAAATTTATTTGCGGTCGTATACTGGACATTTTATATTAATGAAAATAAAATAAGAGAGTAAATTTTCTGTTGGACACCCTGTATAAATATTATAGTATATAAAACGTATGAATATGAATTATACACGGGAATATTGATTTTTATGTTGCTCGTAAATTGGAATAACCATCATTATTTTTACAACTCACCGTTGAAGCACACAGCTGCAATTCTAACTTACTCGCAACTACTAACTGTGATTTGCATAATGTTTACAAGTTACTTTTTATTACAGGAATATTTTTATGTATACTATGCCTTATGCCTTAAAGTACTACTAATCAATAAATCGAACTAATAAATAAATATAATAAACATTTAAGTTAATACAAAAATATTCTTCATTATTCAAATTATTCATTATCCTCCGTGAACACAGGGCCGTGTATTTAAGGTTTATCTAATATAACAAAAGCTACATGTTATGTAAACAATTTTATTTAATATACAACGTAATTTAATTACCCAATTACTTGTATTTCAATTGAGCTAGAAAGTTACAATTTTGTATATCGGCTAACTTTGGTACCTAATTTTCAAATTGAAAAAAAAATCCCAAATTTTGAAACAAAGTTAGTCAAATAATGAACAAATTAAAAAAATATATTTTTTTAGTCAGTTTATATGAAAAATTATTTGTTGTTATATGTAAAATTAATTTAGAACGAGTTAAATATTTTAATTTAAAAATGGAATTAAAATTTGAAATGAAATTTAATGCACACATAAAAAACTCTAGTACTCATAAAATTTCTTAAGCCTTAATTATAAAATTTTTAAGAATCAGCTATAATCGACAACTTTATCTGAGTTATAATTTTTCAGAGATGTATCACTAATGAACTGGAGAACCCATATATGATTTTAAATATATGAACATATATACATATATTTCTTATTTCTCACATCTCCAAGGTAAGGCAGTCACCGAATTACCAATAAATAATCAAAGATGCCACCTTAATTATAATTTTCATATAAACATGTTTTTAATTCGCGTGTTGGAATGCGTTGTTTACACTGTTATTTATATTGACTAAATGAAACACACTGTAAATTTCTATACAGTTCTTTTTTTAATTATTCAGCAAAGAAGAATAAATAACATTAAGCATGTGCTTCCACAGATAGAGGGCAAATGAAGTAGTTACCCCATACAATAAAAAGCTGCTACTTAAACTGACTACACTGTTAAAAATATTTTAAATAAATACACAAATGCATATTAAAATTAAGAACCGGGTATTAAAATTGATAAAATTTACACAGTACGTTATGAAAATTAATAAACCGGATCTGAATTCTTTTTCATATGCACTGGTTATAAGATATGCTTCAGAAATATTATAAAGTTAAATTTGGCGCCAATTTTGAATTTGGTTGCAGTCTGAAATTTGTTCGCCCTGATCTACAGAATCCGTACCCTTTCATAATCACGTTGTCATCTCGATGTATGAATTTCTCCAGGTCCACAGGTGTGCCCGGGCCCACATTTCTCACATCCCATCGACTCATAACTTGACTACTCGATCAGACTGCAGTCCCTAGCTCCGTGATCTTCTCCATGGGATTGTTTGTTTGTTTATTTGTTTGCTTGCTGTTTGTTTGGTCTGGTCAGACTATGTGGTGGCAGGATATTTGATATTCTAATATGATATATACCTTTATAAAATCAAGATGTCTTAAAGGGCTACCCTTTTTTTATATAAACCATATTAGAATTAAGTATCTCACGGATCTCTACCTTCATGTCTACCAAAATATTTAAAAGGTCGTTATAGAGCTGGTTTATAATTTATTTAATAAACTGCATTATTTTTATAGGTTTAAGGTTAAAATACGTATACTCAAAATGCAAATACAAAATAGTAAATACCTATTTTCTATTTTGTATTTAAATATCTTTTAAGAGTATAGAATTTTATATTTTATTTGAAAACTTTTACAAACCTATTACCTATTTGGAAAATACAAAATACTTTTTTTTATTTTTGTTACTTCATAGTGTTAATCAGGAAATATTATTTGTTTAATATAAACTTAAAACCCCACTAACATTAGCACCATCTATGATCTAAAAGTATCTGCACAATTGTCTTAATAATTCTTTAAAATGATATATGTGCCTATTATTTTATTTATTACTACAAGACAATCATTCCACTACATTCCTTACTGTAATATATATTATTTTACCTATTACCCCCACAAGCGACATCCAACATTTATATATTTTCATTCATAAGTTGACATTATTTAGACATTAGTGTACTAAATGTGTTGTATTTTTAACGTACAGACATAAATATGCGACACTAATAAAACCCTTACTTTTGCTACTTTTTAAAATTCTAGGTAGTATTTTTAAGAAACAAAAATGTTTCAAAACGAAGTCGGTCTTTATCAAAGAGAATTCTCATAATTATTAAAAATAATAATATTTATATTAGTAACATAAAGAGTACTCTATTTTCTGAAAAGTATTTTTAAAATACGTATTTTGTATTTTGTTTTTAAATGCTAACATGAAATTTATTTTTTATTTTGTTCTACATGTTATAAACCATACTTTTCTGAGATGATCCTATGGATATACGGTCAGGTCAGTCGGATGCTGGAGAGATGTACCCCGAGTAAGATAATCATCTCGGAACACAACGAGTATTGTTTATTTTACTGTGCCCAAGTTGTCTAATCTCTGTATTTTATTTTGCCCTTTTGAATATACATATATGGATTCCAGGGTTAACATTACATAAATTCTTAAAAAATATACATAATTTAATAATTTTTATTATTTTAAGAAAAATATTTAAGTCACAAAGTAAGATGTTTATGATGAATTTAAAAAATAAAATTAAGTCATTTTTATATTAAGTCATATAGGAGTATTTTTACTAAAAGATGTGACGTGTGATTAATTAATATTTCGATAAGTTTTTGTAGCGTTGCTGAAGAATAGTTAAGTATCATACTCTTTTAATTTCATTTTTTAGTTGCAAAAATAGTTGCAGTATAGCACGAACTATGGCTTGTCGTTTCTTTTTAATCCGTTTCTTTTAATATATTTTTTGAATTTAATTTACTTAAATTAATTCACTGATGATCTCTTACTATGTTAGTAGTTTTTGTGGTGTCATATATAAACCATAACGCTGCCAAGTTTATGATTATGTATGTACATATTCAATTTAACTTAATAACAACAAATCTCAGAAAATATAGTTCTTCAATTTTTTTCAAATGTGTAATGTTATAACAGCAATGGGCAAAATTATATCACCTATAATCAGAATCAAAAGTAATCATTGCAAAACTCCAGCTCACCTGTACAAAATTAATATTAAATCTGACGATAGATGTCAATGTGGTGAAGAAGGAACTTTGGATCATATTATATTTGAATGCATAAATTATATTTTAGAAAAATCAAAATTGAATAGTGATATATTAGATGTGATTAAAACTTTTCCTGTTAATACTAAATTTTTTAATTAATTAGTGAATTATTGAAATATTTAGAAATTTGTAAAATTCAATTATAAATTATAAAAGATGTATAAAAAATGTTTGGTGGTGGCTATGACGAAAGAAAGTCAAGGCAAATAAGTAAATAAATATAAAAAAAGCAATGGGCATGGAGTGGTATTTAAACCATGAAATTTGTGTACACATAATTTAAGGATGATCTCGTAAAGTGAAACTACCTTATTTCATTTGTAGAAATGTAACGGTCATTACTATACAATCTCTGTTAGTAATTTCATTCATTTAAGACCCGTACTCATTAATCAGTTCATAATTTAAAAAGTTGATAATTTGTTTACTATTTAAATTACTTTGCCCACCCCATGTACTAACCGAGCGTTAAATTACGAGTTAATAGAGTCGATTTAATAGAGTGATAAAAAATGAGAACTGAAATAGCCCAATAATTTTAAGTGAGAAAAATAAATATTTATTTTTTCTTTTATCACTTATTTAAAAGACATCGGAATTTCAACTAGACTTCAAATAAATAAAATTATTAACTTGAAAATATTTTAATTTTAAATTTATTTATTCTACTTGTGTGGTATTTTTAAATTTGAGTTTCTAATTAGAATAAAAATTATAATATATATATTTTTTCAAATGTATGTAACCAATTAGTATTAATTAAATATATTAGTGGGTACTAATTATTTTTAATTATTATATTTATACTAATTATTGCTGTATTGTTATATATTACATAATATTTTTTTTATGTTTTTAAAATTATATTCTTTTATGTAAATTACGAACGGTATATAATTTTGAAAATCAACCAATATGCAGATTTTTTATATTTTTGCTAATGAATTTAATTACATAGAAGTCACATCTTTTATGAAGTCCCTTCTTGCATATGATAATGCGCCGTCACTGACGTCACCCTTTATGAATAAATATTAGTTAAATTTAACTACCCTGCTTGACATATTTACATATCATAAAAGGGAATAGCGGAAATGCGATATCCAGGTATTAGACAATCTAATCAGGACACGTTTAAGCTTCCTTAATGTTAAGGCAGGTCGTTACTAAAACCACTTATCTAAAGAATTTGATAAATATGATGTTAATATAAGTGTCCTTAATTTTACTACAAAATCAAATGTTTAATTAGCTGTGAACCGAGATGTTAATGAGATTGCATATTTTACAAGCTAATACAGGCACAAAGTGAGTTGACTATGCAAAATATGAGGACCGGCAAGTATGCTCAAATTCTTTTGTCTCAGGCATCAAATAGAAAAGAAACCATTTTATTCGCCCATTACCACACTTTACGGCCAAATAGAATCTTTGCGATGCTCGGCCAATATCTAGAAAGGAGTGGACTCGATAGTATTCTTATATAAGCCAATATTTATGGTACGAATACTTTGTGATCAACTCTCAAAGGTACTCCCCAGTAAACATTTTGGAGTCACTTTGACATCATATTGAAGATGCGTCATGATTTTTTTGTCATTAAAGAGTTCATTTATAGTTCAGTTTCTCACATTTTTTCATATAAAATATCTACTTTATCGGCTAGAAATGGCGAAATTACTCACCTGTCGGAATACAAATGAAGATAAAGTTGATGCGAACTATAATTGAAGTGAAATAGTGATAGAAACGTCACTAAATAGGGCACTACACCAAATTGTTTACTGGGTCGGTATAACGGACGTATTAGAGCACACAAATTTTTGTACGAAGCTTTAAGAAGCGTACAGTTTGCCGAATTTATAGAATGCATGAATTATTTACAACAGATAAATACTTTTCTTCAAGAGATAAGAAGGAATACAGTAGTTTGTTTATTTTGTCGCAGTGGAAATTTGATTTTTCGTGGCGAAAATTTGATTTTTCGCTTTTAAAATTCGTTTTGTCGCCGCTAAAAATTGTTTCTTAGGTGCAAAAATTTGTTTTATTGCCGCTAAATTTGTTTTGTCGCCGCTAAAATTTGTTTTTTCGTGGCGAAAATTTGATTTTTTTGCCACTAATATTACATACGATTGTCACTAGTTTACTCTCTCAACAGAAACCCCGCGTAAATACATTCATTAACATTAGTGTTATATAAATGTTGCAATACTGCACACTAAATCATTGCTTTCTCTTTTAAATTAAGGGGTTAGGGGTACTCAGAGGCCTGAAAAAATGATGATTTTCAATAATTTTTTTTTTGTAGTTAATTACTTTATTTGACAAAAATAAAAACATATCTTTATTAGAACACGTTTCGATTTGACTTCACGAAAATTTCAAAAAAAAAAATTAATAATTTAAAAAGTTATCGCTGTTTTTGTAGAGCCCGTTCCTCCCGAAGTCCTTTGCGGTGATCATCATAAGTCCTTGGAGATTCATCTAAAATCAATCGGACAAGAAAAATTAGTTTTATTAATAGATAATCTTGTGCCTGATCGAAGCTTTTTTTTTTTTTTTTTCGAAATTAACAAAATGGCGGCCTAAGGAATTTTTTTCCAAATTTTCAAGAAAAAAACCGACAGTTTATTGTTAAAAAAAAAATCGAAATTTTTGAAAAAAAAGAAATCCTTCGATCAGGCACGAGTTTTTAATGTATTTCAAAAGTACAAGAAATTTTATTGAAATCTACCGAGCAGTTTTTAAGTTACAGTGATCACCAGTTCAGAAAACATAGTTTTCAGAAAAACGCATTTAAAGTTTTGCTATGGATTTATGTCGAATTATAAGAATTATTTAATAACTTACACTGAGTCATCTATTCCTGGACCATATAATAGCTCTTCAGCCGTCATAGCAGCTTCCAAAATATCGATTTGCTGGTGCCTACGTTGCAATCGACCTTCTCGGGTGTTATCATTAGCGCGCTTATCTGCTACTTTGATACGTGCAGCATCCATTCTTTCTGCATACCGATGAGATACTCTGGTATACCTTTGGTCATTGTTAAATAACTCGAAAAGAATTTGTCGGATTCACTTCAAATTTTCACACAATATTTTTAAAATATTATACTTTAAGAAAATGCAAAAAAAAAAAAAATCGATTTTTTTAAATTCTGACTACCCCTAACCCCTTAAAATAAGATAACGTTAAATTTGCACCTGGAAAAGATAAAGTAAGTAATTAACGTTATGACGTACACAATTTGACGTATTTATTAACACCTACTTCATATAAAAAGTGATCAAGGATAGAAAACGGCACACAGCAGGTAAAACACATTGGCTGTATGATAGATTGATGGGCAAAGTCCAGGAGACGACAGTCAGAGACGTGTGGATGGTACTAATTGTGAGATGAAGCTGAAATAAAGATTCTGGTTTAAATCCATTTGTGGAATCTGGTCCCGTTTGTATAAACAGTGCTTATGACCATACTGGCGATGATTAGTTGTTCGACAGTTAATAATGCCAGGTGTGTTACATACATGTCACATCAGTCTCAGTAGTGTTTGTCAGAAGCGGCACGTGGGTATTTTTCTAATTATCGATAATGAGGATGAGGAAGACACTTTCTCTATGTTTGGTTGGGTTCAGGTCGGATGCAATGAAGATTAGGGGCAATGTCACTTGCAAAGGAAAAAGGAGGGGGAGAAAACATAATAAATGGGAAGGAGCTTGTGTGATGTTACATCTAATCTAAAATTCTTTCAGAGAAAAGAAAAAGCAAGATTAAAAAAGATATTTTTTTTTTCAAATGTGTAATGACGTAAAAAGATGTGACAAGATGTGACGGGGGGAGGGGGGGGGGTTAGGTTGTTAACCATTAAGAGAGACTACACCATATATTAAGCATACAGAGGTGACACTAATAATTACGTATCTACATTTTAAGCTTTCTTCCACTGACTTTTAATGAGTTGGAACGGCAAAAATCAGTTTTGAAAATAAATACTGCTATATTTTCTAGTTAAATTCCAATTTTTATATGACGGGTATATTATCGAATACTCTATATATTTTTAAGTGTTAAGCGTAAGTTTGAGAACTATAATAAAGGTTATAAAATTTATGACAAACTCTTAGAAATGTTACCAGTCATGTAAAACGTTATTCATCTAACTAATTGCAGCTTTAGATTTGGATTCGCGTTTATAGTTACTTACATAAAACGATTTAAACATAAAAAACATGTTTTTTTGTTGATAATATTTCATCTGCTGTATAGTATCGTGTCACCTTAAGTACATTTATATCAATGTCATAATTAAATTTATCAAATTCTGTTGAAATGTAGTTCTGTTATTACTAAATAGATGTGGCAATATAATTATGATGATGTTCAATTATTTGTCGCGATTCACAGTTTGAACACAACTGAAATATTATATCTTAGTTCTTAGTTATGAACGTAAGAGCTTGTAATTATTGATTTTAAGGGGTCTAAGGGACTGAGAAGCAAAAGAAGATGGCCTTATATAATTCCACTCCTTTATGGTAGTTCCATGTAACTTAGTCGTGGGAACCTGAAACTTTAACAACAGAAAAATATCTCTTATCATTCTCATAAGGTAGTTAGTTGTAAGTATATAACAAACGGACTCAAAACAAACAAAAATTTTAATATGAGTAAAAGAGACAAAACTAGAGAAAGAGTAAGAAAAAACACGTAGGCCAATTAACCTAAGATAAAGCCCATTCACTTTGTGCGAGTATATTTTTATAAATCTTTTGGTAAATATTTCTCTACGCCCGAAATACGCTTGCAGTGTGCGAAAGGCCTAAGTAGTCGTTATTTTGGGGCACGTTGTCTTTTAATTACTCTTCTAAAATCGAAGTAGTTAAATACAATTCATATTCTCACAAATTCTTCACCTCAAAGTACTTGAGATTATCAAAAATGGGCGTTGTTTTTATTTTTCTATTTAAAAACCATTATACTTATTTACAGTAGATTGCATTCTTGATTGTTAGTGCCGATCGGCTTCAAGTACCGCAAATTCTCATTCTAAGAGCCTCATTTACGAACGCTTAATGGACTGGCAATTGAAGAAGCTATATTGAAATAGATTAAGAAGTTAAGCACATCTAAATACAGATTTTTACTTATGATAACGTCTTATTACTTTACGGTTTCTTTTGTTCTGCAAGCATTGTTATTCTTGTTTAGTTTTACCTGATTACTACGAACTTGTTTTTGAATTTATTCGATCAAGTAGAAATAATTAAACAGTAATCTGTGAAATATTTATCTATTAATAGATGCCGAACAATTTGGAACGTAAAAATTGATTAAAATTCTGTATTGTTTGATAAAGGAAATGCGGAACAAAATCTGAAAAAGATTCGAACACATGATTAATGTAAACTTAGTAAATATAGTGCTGGTTGGGATATTGAACAGGAAGGCACAGAAATCTACCCAAACATCTTTGCTCTTAATCACTATGCTTCCTTATCTAATTTGGAAGTCTTTCAATATCTAAAATAATTACATTTTCAAAAATGAATAATGTCATTGCACATCATATGGAAGAAAACCAGTTCCTTTTAATTTGTAGTAAATTTTACCTTAAATAAACATAGGTCTTCACGATCTATCAAAATTTACAAGAATAGCTACTGGTTAAATTTTAAAATGTTTATTATCCAGACCAGGGGTCGTTAAACAATGGTACGCGAGCTGGATGCAGTTTCTCTAAATTTTGATTTTGACGATTTATTTAAATACTTGAAAAATATAGTTAGTTTTAATTCAATTTATTTTTAGCTTACTTCTTTTTAATTCGGTATAAGTATATTATTCGATTAGTGTTCTACCGTTTTATGCTTTTCTAAAAGTATGATTTGGCAAACTCCTCTTGTCGTTGGTTTCAGTAATGACTTGCTCATTTGATGACTTTTTCGTTGCATTGTAGTAAAAAAATGGTACCCCATAGTTGGATACCATATGCCCATACCGGTTTAAGTATGGATTTGTAAAGCAGGAGTTTGTTTTCTGTGCTAAGTTCTGACTTACTTCCTATCAACTAGTATATCTTCCGCAGTTGTAGGCCTAGTTGCTTTCTTTTTGTAACTATGTGCTTCTCCCAAGTAAGCCTCCTGTCTAGGTGTATTCCCAGGTACCTCACATGGTCAGCCTGCGGTATATTGACATTGTTTAATGTGATACTTGGGCAGTTTCCCTGTCGTAGATTTATATCCATTTATTTCTATCTCTCTATACTTTAATGTGCCTCGCGGATTCCAAAAGTTTTCCTACCCCTGACCCAGGCGTTCAATGCTCTGTAACCCTTCCTTCTATTCTGATCTTCTCAGGTTTGTCTTCATCTTTACAAACAATACCCCTCAAGATGACTGGAGTAAATTATTCATTTATAGTAACTTGTTAATTTCTAAACAAAAGCCAACAACACATAAAATACCACAAATATTTATAACTGTGTGGGTTTTTCAATAAATGTATTATTAAATATATAAGCTCAACTCGTACACAAATACAAATAAAACATTAGTATGATGAATTTGTTTAAATAAGTTTATAATTAACCATCCGCTGACAACAGGCATCATTCCCAGGGGACTTACCATGTTAGATAATTTTCATAAGTACATAATTTCAACAACACATAAATATTACGTAAACTAAACTTGCAGCGACGGCACTAACAGGTATGGGTTAATATATGAGGCGTCTTTTCTTTAAAGTTCAGTATATTATTAATCTGTGTTCGTTGCATTCAAAATTCAACCTTTCTTTTACTTATAACATTTTACTTTGGTACTTCCACTAATATCTGCAATGATGGCGGCTCCAGTTAGTCTCACGATTAAGGCTGTATCATATTTATACCAAGTTATTAAAGATTCCGTCGTATATTCGAGAGTAGTAGTCCATCGATAAGTCAATCCGACAACGACAATCGATAATCGACAAACTGTAGATTGCTGGTACTCCGAGTGAAGCAACGACACGATCGCCGAAGACCCTGCGCAAGAAGATGCGAGACCAGGTGTATACCTTGAGGGCATTTCAATATATATCTTCTTAAATTATGATCTCCTATCTCGCTTTAACTTATTGATGCCGTTGTGTTTATTTATTTATAAGGAAAGATTTCAAGAACAGAGTGATTAGTAAATAAAGTTATTGTAATTATATTTTATAAGACGACACAGTGGCCTAGAGCATTAGTTATTACTGATTACCCAGTAAACTTTTTGGATCAATTTGCCATCATATTGAAGATACGTATGATATTCTATTCTATTTTGTCCCCTTCAAAGTAGTCCCTCTCAGATATAATACACTTGTGCCAGCGTTTTTTCAATCCTCGAAGCAGTTCTGATATGCACTTTTTGGTATGCTCTTGAGCTATCTCAGCGATTCGGTTTGTATCTCCTCAATCGTCTCAAAACGGCGTCCTTTCATGGGTCTCTTCAATCTTGGGAACAGGAAAAAGTCGCATGGGGACAAAAAATTGCATGGCATGAGCCAACCGATATGCCGACATCCTCAGCATAACAATTTTTTTCACTTCCTCAACATTTTCATCGGTTGTTGATGTGCTGGGGCGTCCAGGGCGAGCGTAGTCATTCCCATCTTCTCGAACTTCTGTGAAAAGCTTGTACCACTTTTAAAAATTTTTTGGGTTAAAGTAGACTCACCGTGTTTTGGAGCACTTGATTCCATTTTTCACACAAAATTTAATGCAAACTCTTTGATCCATGTTTTCGGTTTCGCAGAAAATCGCCGAACTCGCAAAACACTTCTAACTTTTATGCCTCTCACAAACAAACTAAATGTGCTATATAGCTAAAACTTTGAACATATGTTCGAGACGACTGTACCAACATAACAAAATAAAAAAATCGATAATCGAATGTACGTAGCCCGCGAAATTTGACCTTTTTCAAAAATCCACCTTATTTTTTGAACAGACCTCGTACATATAGCTGACATTGCGGGCGATATATTATCAGATTATCTATTTATGTAATAATTTATTTGGAAACACCTTGTTGCTCTTCCAATAATATACAACTAGTTATATGTTCTCATGTGTATAAGATTCAGATTCTGAATATTATAAATATTTTATAAATAAATATAAGTAATACGTTTCCCAATCTAATTATATATATATATATATATATATATATATATATATATATATATATATATATATATATATATATATATATATATATATATATATATATATATATATGTATATATATACATGTGTGTGTGTGTCTGTGTGTGTGGCAGCTTTTTTCTTATGGTGCCCTATTCCTATGCAGTTTGCTTGCACACCTGTTCAGTTCAACTTGTTTCATTATTAATGTGCTTTTAACTCGCGTATTATTTGTCTGAATCCTTCAAATTCTCGTTTGTATCGACTTTTTGTTAGAATAATTTAATATTAATTTATAGTTATACGATCATCTTAGTATTCAGAAAACTCAGTATATAAAAGTTTTCTTAAATACAATTTTAATTTTTTTTAAGCTACGACTGTCTTAATACAGTTTTGTCTGGTATATAACATATAGCTATATTCATATCAATAACATAATATATATTTTTTCAAAAATGGACTTGCCCCAGTTACAAAATAAGCAGCCGTGTTTTACCTTATTTTTCGAACCCATTTATAGATGCAATAAATAATATATTATTCCCATATTTATGCGAACTCAATTATGGTAACCATAAATAGTTTACTTGATACAAATTATTAATATTAACATAATTACTTCACTTGTAATTAAAGTAAATGTATTTCATTGTGAGACGAGCGAATTCACGAGAAAACTATTTACGTAATTTCACTCTTTTAAAATTTGTTATATTTTTTAAATTAATTGAAATATTTATTAGATAGTGGTGCAGTATAAGCTGTTTCTTAATAACTGCATCATCCTATTTGGGAGTCCTAATCGCTTGATTCACATGATAAGATAGAACCTTAAATGCTATTTTATTGTCTCACAGAAAATTCATTTGCATTCCGTCACAGTTGTCTAACTATTTTTCGCATTTCTTCACATTCTTCTCCATCAGTTGACATTGCTTGTTACGTCCATTGTCTATGCCTCTTTCACTTTATTCTTCTTAAATCTGTAAAACAAATAGAATAAAAACGATTCTCTTTATCCTTCACTTTCGCTCGCTTCTTTTTTAAACACCCTCCGTTTTATTGTAGTCACATTCTTCTTCTATTCATCCTCTTCTCTTTCCTGTTTCTATCTCTTGTTTATTCTTCCTCTCTTCCTCGAGATATCCCCCCTTGTCAGGTTCTTCTTCTATCTATTTAATTTAAACGTTATCTTAGTGTAGTCAGACGAAGTAATTGGAATATTTTAATGTCATAAATAATAACCAGATGCTGTTATAACCCTGATGCATTTATAGTAAAAATCCTTAATTGAAAGAAATTACCATAACTGCATATTTATGATACGTTATTTTGAATAGAATTTAAATTTATTATGTAAATGAATAATATGTAGGATGACATTGAATAATATTGCACAAAGGACATTCTGGACCACTTCACTGTTCTTTGCGAGGAATTTACACCTTTACTGGTGGAGATTTACCTTTAGACAAACACATTATTTGCGCCGTGTGTACTCCCTATCTAAAGTCAACTTTTTTATGTGTCCTAAATCTTATTCCGAATATCAATTAACATCCCGTTATCTTTAGAAATTCCAAAATCTTTTATATATTTTATTACTCACTAACCTTTTTTTTTTTTGAAAATAAAATTAAAACAAAAAGTATAAAAACCAACATCGATAACATTTTTTTAGTGTAGCGTGAAATATTACGGCCCCCAAAGTGTGGCTGCTAATTTGTTGATAATTATCCAACAACGGTGGCTTTGGAAATATGTTTTATACTTATTATACCCTTATCTACTGATGTAGAACCTTAAGTGGGTCCTCGGGGCCCTTTATTATAGCTCCTTTGTAATAGGGATGATAAAAATATATCGAACTGTCATAAATGAAGTTTGTGTCAAGAAAAAATTGGATCTAATACTCTTAAACTCTAGAAATTAGCTTGCGGTAAACTAACAAGTCTAAAACTACAAGACAATTTCTATATGAACTTTTACTGCACGGCAAGATAATTTCTATACGATAAGTAGAAATTTAACCTTGTGATTAGTTTGTAGTAAGTTAGCAAATGTGAAACTACATTCCAAAGTCATTTTCTACTTTTGTATTGGATTTATATAAAGATCGCAGACATCGATGTATATATATATATATGTACATAAAACATCGAGGTTTTTATTTCGGTGACCACCACTATTACCTGTGGTAACGTAAGGGTCCTACATCAACTTCAAATTTGATGGAATGTTTGATAATGTGCTTCTTTTTGTAACAAATGTTTTTTTAAGGTTTTTTTAATGTTATTCTTTTGTTTTTGTACTTTATTCTTAACCAGGGCTGCTACTTTTATTCTACTAGTATAAGAATGTCGTTAGTTTTATTTTCTTGTTTTATTATTTTATATTTATTGTTAATATATAGTGGAGTAACGAGAGACTAAAAAAGTGCGGGTTTTAGGAACCAATCCATCTTACTCTGATTATGATATTAAAATCCTTGACGCTCTGATTAGAAAACCTTTCCTGAGTTTCACTCGCTAACAATGTGACGTAAATCTCTTCTTCTTTTACTCAAATTCGACACGACATGAAAAAGAAGTAGAGTTACCGTCACATTACAAGTCATATAAAGGCTACAGGTAAAAACATGAAAAATTAAAATTATATAGCTGTCTCGTTTATTCTCATACTACACAAATATAAGTGGTTAGAATTAGTCACACTGAGAGGCAGCTACGTTTGAGAAGCCTGTATTAGTGGAATGCATCTCAGCATCGAACAAGAATTGTCCAACCGTTCAACCCAGATGATAATGTTATCTAGGTACAATTTTTAGTAATTGATAATTTTTTCTTGGGTCTCTTAAAATTCCAATCAACTTTTTGTTAACATTACTCAATAATGTTCCTGTGGGATTGTTCACTTATGAACAGGTACTTTTCTCGGATGCATTACAGTTTGAAGTGTCACTTTCACAGTATTGGCAGGAGCTATTAGTCATCTTTGAAATATATTAGATTACGAAGTTGCGTATCGATTTGGGAATCCTGTTTAGGTTAAATATGCGTCATTTAGTTATTTGATACATTTTTTAACACAAGGTTGAGCATGTTCGAAAATTAATGCTTCTAATTTCTCTATTATCTTTAGTTTGAGGTTCTTTTCCTCATCAGTAATATTGCAATGGAATAGGATTGCGTTTTTTGCCACTCTTGTCGATTAATAGTTACAGAAATCCAACCAGCTTCATTTCCAGATGAAGCTAATGCAATGATCGTACGATTTAAGGCAGGTATTTGCTTTTATGTTCGAAAACAGATGATGATTGTAAGCTACCAATACGAAACCAGCAACTCAACTACAAAACCAGTGTGAACAAGGACCCGTAAAAATGTTGACAGCATATTTAAATGATTCTAAACTGTTATTTATTCGAAATATTTTTTTTTATTAAAAGAAATAACGTGTATAGGATATATATCATATAATACCACGCTGATAGGACATCGGTCAGTAATTGTAAATACGTGTATCTGTCCCAAAAGGATAAATGAACGATCATCGATCGTAAAATGTCAACAGTGACAGATAGTGTCATATCGGCGAAAAGAAATAAAAACTCTGCTTTGTTTCACACGAAGAAAGAGATGAAAGATATTGTTAGAAAGAGAAAGTATGTCACGAATGTGCATGATCGATGAAAAATATAATCTAGTGAGTTTTAAATATCTTTTACGTGGAATTATTTTGTTCAGTAATACTTAAACATACAAATTTTATTTGTTACAAATATATTTATTTTGAAGTTTTTTATAACAACATATTTATAGATTATCTTCCTCTGATTGTGACCCCTAATAAATGTTAAACATTTTATTATAATGTCACGCAATCGTGTTTACCTGATATCATTATAAAATAGTGAATTCTTAATGCAGGTTACAAAATAGTTGTCACCGTTTATCTGTGTCCAATGCTATCCGATCAGATCTGATCTGATCAAAAGAATTTAGGAAGTCACTGATAAAGATCTGTCGTGTCACCATTTAATATCATTATAAAATCCTTAACATCTTTTTACCAGTGAATTATCAGATGACTAGGATAACGATTTTATAAGGTAAACGTTGAATTTTGTTCGTTTATTATTATTTTATTAAAAACTCGACCTTTCTAATTGAAAAATCCGTGACAGTTCAGAAATTTGTAGTTGGGATAGAACCTTATTTGCTGGGCCCTTGTATTACACACTATCACACTAAGAATTTTTTATTTGTCATAATTTTTTAGGGCTCGATGTTTTAATTGTAGATTGAAATTGATGTTAATAAATGTATATTGGCGTTTTTATTTTAACAAATATCTAAATGTTGACCGAAAAATTCGAATTGTAGTTTTAGCGCTTGTGATGTCGGCCGTATTTATGACGTAACATGTCTGTACTATTAAGAGTAGGTTAGTTATTTTTTCTAAGGATAAGTATTCTGTGTTGAATATGCTATCTGTTTTACGCTCTGTTATATAAAAAAGATAAAAACTTAATGAACGTGATGTAACATGTCTTGGAATGTTCTATAACGTTGAATCCCTTTAATAATAAAAGAGGCAAAATGACTTTTTTAATTGTTAATATCTCTTAACATATAAGGAGTTATTAAAAAATAATTTGACATATGAGGTTCTAGTAACCCACTTTATCAATAGTATCAACCTTCAAGCGTTATGTGTCAAAATTTCATGACATTCGGACCATTACTTTACGAGTTATAGTAGTTTTAGTGGCGGTACTTTTGCAATTTTCAAAACAACGGAAAATCTAAATTTCTTGTGTTGATAAAGCATTGCTTTTTAAAGGAAAAAACACCGAGTCCGAATAATACTTTGCGTGAACGGCATTTTGACACATCCTTGAAGGATTGCGCTGTCTAAACATCATATGGATTTGTCAATACTGGCGCCATTTATTAGTCATCCTACAAACTTATTGAGTAATGTAATAGCTTTCTGCTTAAAAATTAATCTCTGAAATTATCAATAAAAATATATATATATAAACCTACGTATAGTATATTCATTTATATTTAATCCTTTTACAAGAATGAGTCCTTCAAAATAATGCGGTAATGTAAATATTTTAGCAAATAGTTGTCCACTGAGTAAACGCTCCATTCATTCATCAATTTGTCATTTACCTGTCGGCATTTAGAATGACAAAGATTCCCAGTGGGACAGTGTTTTTTTAGTTTGGGATAACATTTAGGCTAAATTCTTGAAATACTTTTCTACTTTCGGTAATTTAGGTTAAAACTACTTTAAAAATAGTAATCGACCATTAACAAGAAGATAATAGTAAGATTTTACCGTATAAATCGGTAATTAATAATTAATAATACTACTAAATAAGTAATTAAGTCAGATAATTAGCAATGCTAACATTTAACTGAAAGAATATCGAATACTCGTAAGTTTGTTTATAATTACTAGAAAAAACAAAAACATTTCTTTGTTACATGTTGAAGCGACATTTCTTTAATTTTTTTGCTCAACAAAATTTATTTTTGAATATCGTGAACGTATGAATAAAAATATATGAATGTCGCATGTGTAGTCACACTGGTGTGTACCGGACCTAACATATACATATATATATATATATATGATAAACAGAAATAATGAATAATGATTTTTTATTTAAAACACTTTAAAACAAAAGAAGAATCTATATTTTTCTCATCATTCCCGGTGCCCGGTGCGTTGTGGTGTCACTCAAACACTCAAATGGACCCGAGATCAACACTTCATTTATAACAATGCACTTAAAATTATATTTAATGTCTTAAGAATAGTTTTTGACTCTCCAACCTATAATTTAGTTTTTTTTTTTCTTAAATTCTTTAAAAAATAAAAACTAAAAAACTTGTGACTAATGGCAATTACTACGACAATACTGGAAACATTGTTTAAGTGAGGTTTAAACAAGAGGCTGAATTTTTACATCGAAAACTAATTATACATGTTACAAACCTATCGTTAAAAAACCCCAACGAATCGTTTTAGGAAACAGCCCCTTGGAATTACTGTTATACTCAAAAAAAAATATGTTTTTAAAATTGTGTTGAATGAAAACGAAAATTCAAATAATGATGACGAATGGTCCATCTGAAATAGATATATAATTTTGATTATTTTTATAGACTAAAACTAAATCTTTTATTTTTATATAACTCTATAATTTATAAATCCATTTTTTATGAAACCCTGTCTGAGATCATTGATATCAAATTGAAGGTCTATTATTTCGCGGATTTGGAAAAAATGTCATTGAAAATATCAATTAACTAATATAAGAAAGCAGTATTAGAATTGAAATATAGAAAAAGAAGTAGTTGTGATCCTAGAAGCGATGAACAATTAGGACAATACACACACGATGACCTCATAATTGAAAATAAATATGTACTACTCAAGGACATTACATTATGTGGCAAAATAAGAGCGGTGTTATGGTGTCAACAATTTAGCACGGAAAGGAACAGCGCAATCTATTTAATAAATAAAATGTAGAAGAGAAAGGAAGTTGAAGGTGTGTTTCTTCCTAGTACCATCAACGCACATTGAAATTCGGCAGGCAAAACACATTTCCACGAGTTAACATACGGTAATTTGTTAGCTTTAAACTTTCCCCGCTTTTACGCTGAAATGCTCTTTTTAGCTTCTGAAATTTGTACAATACCAGCCTTACAAATAAACCTGTTTTAATTTATACCAGGTATAAAGCCCGTCCGGACAGACTTATTATCAGTTTATACCTGGTATAAATTTTATAACAGGTTTATTTGTAAGGCGGTAAGTGTTTTATATAAACTTTCATTTTCACACAATTTTCTGAATGACTTTCCTTGAATTCTCTATCGTATTTCACGCTAATTTACTCATTTCGCTCGTTGATTCATAAAATCTTTTGTTGATATTTAATACATATATATTTCTTTTGTAACATAACAGCATCTGTCTATACTCATATTTTATTTGGCTGAGTTCTTCACAAATTGCCGGTGCTTTTTGATCATACCTGATGGTTAACATAATGACAAGTCAGCGCATGCGTAGTGGTCCATGGTCCGTGGTTCATGAAACTTGATGATTCGATGATTCCATGATTTGGTGTTACCTAAAACCAACAAACGGAACCGAAAATAATAACCATAAATAAGAAATCAAAATACAAACACAGCGAAAATATATACGGCATTTTATAAAAAAATAATATTTATAATAAATAGACTAGCTTCTTATTGGGTTGCCAACTTTTTGGTATAAGAAACATGTTATATTTTAAGTAAAGATTCTATTCTAAAATATAAAAGTTCATAGTTTTAAATTTTAACATGTGAAATGGCCTCCCACTCTCAGCGCTATATATCGGGAACGCTTCATCACATGAAAAAATGCATAATATCAAATTTGTAGAGATTTTTATGGTCTACAACTTTACTAATAAGTCTAAGTTTCATTTAGAGCATAGGAAACGAGATATCTGCCAAAAATCGACTTTAATCGAAAAGTAAGACTCTGGTACACGAGTTTTTGTATATGTACATCTAGATGAAATATTAAGCAACGTTGTTAAGTGATAGGAAGCCAGTGATCTGAACGGTTGGCAACCCTCGCCTACAGGCATTAATATGCGAGAATAATAATATATTATATTATTATATACCAACGAATCTAATCTATGTATCATTTGATTTATGCATGTGTTGAGCGAAGGACGACCGCACCTCTTGCTGCTGGCATAACCCCATTGTTATTGGCTCTACTTTGTCCTCAGGCAAACAGCAGAAACACTCAGATCATAAAACAACAAGTATACCCAGTGCTACTGCCTAAACTCCAAAACAAATCATCAGCAAGTTTGAACATGTCGGTAAATGTCAACGACTAATTCAAAAAAAAATTTAGATGAAGGAATGCAACTTAGTGGAAATTCACATTCCACAAAATAATACAATTCACCTTAAAAATAATGAATCCATTTACAAAAATAAAATCCGACCGGATGTTGAAATAAATTGAGGTGGTTAGTAGATATGCACCCCCGTTCGTCGTTCGTTCCTATCTCTATCCTCTCCTATCCCTAAACACCCGTAAAACAATATAATCTTTGGCAGTAAATAACTGACGACGGTAAAATTTTTGACAGGAATAAAAAAAATTTGAAAGAAACAATTTTACTTAGTTGGATACTTTGCGGCATTTCTTTTGTTTTATATCTCATAGGTGGGCCGTCGCACTTCTGGGGGGCAATGAGGCAACTCAGGTGAAACATGAGGAGAGGAAGGGATGCTGGGGGAAGTGATCAGGACTGTAGGGGTCAGCACAGCACTCAACAATCACAGCTAAAACACTAGCTTAGAAAGCAACGCATAACGCATAGGTCAGCGAAGGCAAACCTTTTTATGAGCGCATGTCGACTGAAACGACAACTACACACCGTTAAGACGTAAATAGAATTTTATGTATTTTATTGAAATGTAATAAAAATTTGGCTACTCAATTATCTTCAATCCATTTCGAAAATTGGAACCTGGTTAACTATATTTCTATAAGGTTCAAATTAAGCGGCTAAAACTATGAGTTTATGGGACTATGGTAGAATATGTAACGCAATGTGACACTTTAATTAGCTTGTAGTAAGTTAACTGTACTGTAACACAATTTTTATATAAGAAATAGAACATGAAACTTGGAATTACATTTTGACAAGTTGCAATGCGCGAATTAACTTGATCTTTTCTTAAAACTTACGTGTGTCTAGGTTCGCTATCCCTACCTTTAGCAATATATCGACGAGGCGCGCCTTTGTCTGGCAAATGTCGAGTTATACCTCTTTGATAAGAAAAGATCTCCCGCTAAATCGCTAACCACATCCGTTGAGATCTTATGGGAATCTAACTCAGAAAATTGGAGCTAGTATCCATTAATTGATTTCGTTTAGTTTAAGGTCGTTATCAATCGTCATAGCTGGTTGAGTTGTCACAGGCGTAGACATTCACCCGCGATAACACTAGCACACCTGTGGTCCAGCATCTTAAAGTGGTTCCCACGGGTCATGACATCACCACCACTTAGGAGCGCGTTTCCAAGAATTACTCTGGAGTTAATATCTGCTATTGTTTATGATTATGACTGTAGAAGATTTTAGGGCGGCCGGCAGTGGATTGTACCCACAACGATAGTAGCTTTCAGGTTCAGAAACATGGGCATTTTTAGAAAATTATTCAGTAAATGAAAATATAGAAGATATACAGTACTACAAATTTAAGATTGAAAAACTATATATCTTGGAATGGCTTCTACATTTGGGCGTGGCAGTGCGTTATTAATCTGTTGAACATATAAACTTTACAAGTAGAGTACCCTCGTTGGCTTGTTAATGTCGTTAAGATATGAATGGCAGTGACCAGAGCGTAACCCGAGGTTATGACCACTGACCAGTACAGGAGCTGTAGCTGTACCAACATGATGCTGTGAGGAATACTGCAATGCAGCAATGTTATCAAACCCCGGATAAAATCACTGCATGGGAGACAGATTCTGAAACGATTCTGCGTCTTAAATACGTTGTATGCATAATAAATAAACTGGGTGGGCTTTACTAACAAACTCCAAACATTCAAAATGGCGGATTGGGCTGAGCCATATATTTACAATACTACAAGCATACTACAACCACTTCTGATGTGATCAAATTGCCAATTATGTGATTTGGAACTAAAAGGCTATTCTCACGCATATTTTTTATAATGGTACATGAAAATATTTTAAATTATAATTAATTATTAAAGAATAATCTAAGTACTCTTTCATTATTTTTTTGTTAATCAGTTTTTATCTTCTTCTATCTTTCCATTACACTTTCTTATATCTTGTTTCTCTCTAATCATTTAGTAATATATAGTTTATATTTTTGGAGTATTTTTAAACATAACTAAAGGGTTTACCAAGTGTAACACCAACATGACAGTTTTGACATTTAGTTTTTTGACATATCAGTAGTAGATGCTTTGTCAATTGTTACAATGAATTCAATTTCGCTTGATAATCGCATTCAAATAATGGAAATCTACTTTGAAAATGTTGGATTTGTAAAAGTTACATTTCGCAAAATTCGTGATATTTTGGGTCTACATAATCGTCCTTCTAAGACCGCTATTAAAAATTTGGTCAATAAATTTGAGTCGACCGGGTGCTTTGAGATTTTGGAAGTTCAATTATTAACAAAACTAAAATCCGAATATATTTTCTTAATAGAGAAGAAATTGTGCAATGGTGCGGTCTAAATAGATATGTACAGAGATCATATTCATTCCTTGGTATGTGTTTTTTTTTTTTGCATAAAATTATTTGTGAAATTAATCACGAATACAAAATTCTTCATTGCACACGCACTGATGTAATTGAGTCAACAACAAGCTATATTTTCCTAATTTGTAAAATTTCTTAAGTCAAACTTTACATTTTATGTAATACCAACACCAAAGAATATCATCTGGGAATAGTCTTTATCAAATGTTCTTATAAACGGGTTGGGTGTTTCGCCCGCATGTCTGCCGATTCGGAATGTTGAATGATATGGTACAGGGTGATTTAAGTGAGAATCTTTACTTTTTTTGGGTATTACCACAAAATTTATGTGTTTCTGTTTACTACCTTAACTTTTTACCGGTATGAAGACGACGCTTTAAGACCTTAATTGCTCAATTATTGTTTAATATTAATAATTAAAATTGTCATTTTTTTTATTGTTACCATCAAGGAAAAAGAATTAAAAAAAGTTACCAATTCTTTGACGTGCTCCGATCATCTCTGTTAAACAACAGACTCTTCATAGGTTAACAGAGGGTGGAAAGAAGGGGGAGAGGGTAAAGCGAACTGAAGATATATTAGCATATAAAAAGATTCGAAAATAAATGTAGTCCACAAGCTCCTTAATACTTTAGCGTACATTTGAAAATAGCATTTTACTGTGGTGATTTGTGGGGTCTCTTTTTATCTCATTAGGACAGAATTTCCATACTGTGTATTATTTTACATTCCTTTAGTTCAGTCTTTAGAAAATAAGGATAGAGTTCAAAACATGTTACAAGATAAACAAATAAATAAAAAATAATTCATAAAAAAAAGTGAAAAAATTTGAGTATTGAGTGTACGTTCGGTATTCGGTATTCGCTGTGTATTCGTTCGAGGTTAATTGCCTAGCGACGTTAATTGTTTGTGGGATAGTTTGAGTAATTCCATAATATACTTCGTATTCGTCGTAGTCCGTCCAGTGTTCAGCATGGTACTGGTCACTGGATGCTAAGATGCTGGGATGTTGAGATGCTAAGATGCTGGTACCACTGCGGCTGGTCCAAACATCTCGAGAGACTATGAGACGTCTTGGTAGTGATGCTGTAAAACAGAGATTCAAAACCTTTTTACTAGACATAGATTTTAATTCTTACATATATTTTTTTTTATTTGATTACTAAAGATTATTACAATCTGTCCTGTTTAGAGGACAAAGTGATAGGTATGTCAAAATAAAGTGTCTTGCGCGGGATGTACCCATGGAGTCATCCCTCTATTTTAATAGATCCTAGATTCTGTTTAGTTGGTTAGTAGGTCTTGAGGTGCTTTCTTTTTTAGTCTGCGTACTACCGAATTATTGGACATTAGACAGCTGACCAAATTGTTTGGATGTTCAAGTATTCTCTCTTTGTAGGCTTTGATTCTAAGCACTATTTCTTCATTAACTGTGGGTGTATCCAGATCCCGATGTATTATGTGATTAGGTACAAACCATGGTGCATTCGTGACAATCCTAAGCATTTTGGACTTAAATCTTTGGATTGAATTCTTACATAAATTGATTCTTTGGAGTATCTTTGTCTACCAAGTACTCTAAATAATTTTTATTGAACTAATGAATTACATATTGGTGCTTTTTTATCTCTTCATGGAAAAAAGAATATGGCCACAGTAGACAATTGCAAACGTAATGTTTAATCACTGCGTCAATCTTTTGTTAGTCACGTGGGCTGTGGCAGATTTACACATTTTCCGCCACTACCGACAATGTGTCAATTCCTAGATTATTTCCAACAATCCAACAGTTGAGATTGTAGAAGAAATAGTTTATGTTATATAAAATAATAATTATTTGGGAATAATTCGGTCAGACACACTTAGCGAACGGTCATCTCCCTCATTCCCGCGCCACAACTAAACCAATATGGTAAAACATTTTACATGATGAATTAATTGTTTGGACCTAATAACATTTAGGTATATAAATATGATTGTTTTTAATCTTTGTAAGACAAAAAACGTCATCAGTGTGTGACTGCCTCTAGTTAACTTTAACATAGGATAAGTTCAGGTCAGCGACATGGTTGCCAACCTCTGATTTATATGATACTGATGAATGTATGTATTGGTTTATGAAGTAACAACACACCTGTGCTTCGTGGTGTGGTGCTGTTTCTGTGATACTGGTCTTAGCATACGACTGTTAAGAAGGTGAACACCAAACAATTTCAAGTCTGTGCGATCAGCATCAGCCACATTGCCTGACAAGTACAAGTATTCGAGTATACTCGTATCTTAGCTACAAGAAAAGTATTCAGACTGTAGTTTCAGGTGTTTCAGGTGCTTCAGGTGATTCAGGTGCTCCAGGGATCGGGAATCAAGCTGGAACGAAGGACTATCATGCCCTTAGGCTTCCACATAACTTAAGACAAAACACTGTATAAAAAAGAATTATACACGCGTACATTTATCTTTTATATTTTGTCGTTCATTTTTATTTTATGAGCATGTGTATTCGTTTGCAGAGATTTCACATTTATTTATTTCATAACTATAAGACATTTTAGAAATTGTAAATTTTTAATCAAACTTATGTGTTGCTTCTGAAATCAAAGACTTTTATTTTAGTAATTTACTCACACATTATAATAATTACGATAGTTAAAGTAAGATATCTAATTTTATAATAATTTAACATTATGCACAGTGAGTTCTGTCGACTTCAAATATCAACTGTGTCCAAATATCAAATGGGGATGTGAATTCAAGTTTTAAATGAAGCATACTAACATAGAGTGTTTAATTATTAACGAGATTTATACAACAAATTCGTTTTTATTCAATAAACTAAAAAGAAATGCAATAATTATTAAAACTTGTGATTTAATTAAGAGATTATTGTATTTAATAAATAAACATCTAAAATAACTAAAATTATTAGCGAGAATCATTAAAAAGAGTTGCAATTTTACGTTTTTGTCCATTCTTGAAAAAAACCTAGATCCGGGGCTGATAAATCTACAGTAATATTAGTTTTTAATTACTTATAACTGTGTAATAAAATCACACGATAATACACAGATATAGTAACGAGTATAGTAACAACATTGAGGTACGAATCGATACCTCAAGGTGTAAATATATACAACTTTCATAAAATGACACTCGTAGTATATTTATAATATTTTATTTATAAATAATGCCCGCGGTATTTTGGAGTATCATATATATTTGTCAGAGTATTAGTGTCAGTACGCAGATTAAAAAAGTTTAATATGTACTACGTGTACTTGTATAATACAATCATAAAAGTTATTAGATTAACTATAGAATAGCAACAAGTATTTGCGTTCAGAAAACTCTTGTACTATTCTCATCTACGTTTTAGTTTTCGTTTAAGGATTCTCCAGTGAGCAAAACTATTAATGAAACATGCACTTCCGTTAATCATAAAGTAGCTACTCGCTAATCACAACACCACTAATAATATAATATTTTAATATTACTTGTGAAGATATTTGATTTATATTTTAAAGTTTTAAATACTATATACATTTTATTAATTTATAGAACGTAATTCCTTATCTCTGCTAATATTGTTACATTATTTAGTTAGGAAATCCTACAGCTAACCCTTTTATTGATTTATTTACTTATCGAAGTTCTACTGCAATCAGATAAGAAGCTTTAGTAAAATAAGTGCGTAGTTAATAGTGTTCATTCTATAATTTACTTATAACTTTATATCTAAATTGGGATTGGTTCTTAGTTGATTGTAAACAACACTAAATAACGTTCAGTTAACAGTTCAGGTAAGCCTTATCAAATAGATCGCAGAGATCAATTACAATCGCCATAGGGCAAATGCACAAACACTGGTCCGTAGCTCAGAATGTGGTAAGCACCAACCGAAGTGATGGTCAACAACACGTTCAGAATATACTGGTATCTACATCGCTAAAAAATATCACGTTATTTACAATAAGAAAATATATTCACTTAACGAAAAGTATTGGAAATAGATTTAGGAAAACAATACACAACTTTCTCTACTTTACAAATGCGTCCTGAAATCGATCTGGTCTTATGGACTTCAATATAGAAATTCTCCAGAGAGTTCTGCCAAAATATCTTCGATTAAAGAGAAGGATAATATTACGTACTAAGAAAAAAAAGGAATGGCGTTAGAAGAGGTACCGCAGCAGCAGGAAGGGATAAGACAAATGTAACAAGATTGTTTGGGAAAGAGAGATAACTACCCAGTAAACATTTTGGAGTAAATTCTACTTAATTTCTATTACATATCATGAGTTTCTTGTCTGGAACGTGTTCGTTTTCTATTGAGTCGTTCATAGGAAAGGCCCTTTTTATGAGTTACAGACATTGCAACGACGGTTCACTGCTGAATTAAAAGCGGAGTCGGCTTATGATTTATGACCGGAGTTATAAACTTGACACAGTTGAAGGCCTGTTGTCTTCGTCAGGGATGGCAGGGGTATAAAACTTAATGGAATTCTACTTTTTAAAGTCTGCAAAATATAAATATTTAAATGAAGAAATAAATAGATGTAATCTTTAGTACGGATCGTGATTTTTTTAATGAATATTATTCATCTTCAACAATACTCGTTATATTAGTTTTTTACATTGTTTTAGTGATTCAAAAATCCACGATCGGCAGGTCTGCGTTAGGTTTAAAACCTCACTAAAACCACAAAAAAAATATATCCTAGTGTGAAAGAAACTACAGCTACTTAATGAATGATGTTGGAAAAAGAAAGAATATTATTATAAAAAAATTCTAACAACTAACACAAAATCTGTGACAGGTAGAGAATCAATTTGAACTAAAAGCGACTTTTGTGTACCACTTTTGAACTATTAACGAACTTGCTAAGACTACATATATCAGATTTTATTTCACAAAATTTTGACAGGTAGGGAATAAATTTGAACTAAAATTGGTTTCTGTGTTGTTGCTTCGAACTTGGAAAGCGTTAGAATTGAATTGTACGAGTGACTCGAACGTCACTACATGTAAAAGAAGAATTGAAAGGAAAAGGTAGCAGATACTAGTAGAAGGAAAGTAAGAGACTGTAAATAAGTGCCAAAAGGTAGAGATGGAACATTGCTAAAACAGTGAGGAGTAGAAGACAGAAAGAGATGGATCAAAAGCTCTGGAATTTGTAATAGTATTAAGTGTAGCCTATGTAAGTTAAATTTAATTAAAGAATCAGCTGAAATTAATATAGAAGAATAAGTAGGACAATTGAAAAAAACCTGTTGAATGGGTTTATTTTTTTCAACATTTTACTTTATTTGTAGCATACTTGTAATACCTCACATTTCATAATAAGTTTCAAATACAATTCAGTTTGAATTCCATTTGTTCGCGCCAACTTTCTTTCTAGTGACACTCATGTCATTGCTTGTCTTCATTTGTTTCCGAGCATATCCACTGGAATAGGCACTAGACGTAGTTGTTATCTCTGTTCTTTGCGCACATGATCTTGAAAGATATTTATTTGTTGGTACTTTTCTTAAACTTTCCAGTGGTGGAAATGTTGAATGTGGACTGCAATATGTCACAAATGGTTTTTTATTCTCAATCGTGGTTGCTGTATTTGCAGATCGACGCATCGATTTCTTTGATGAGTTACTTACATCTCCTGAAACTTTTTATTTTGTTTTCATTATTTTTACCTATATTTTTATATTTTATAATATGGTCAGATGATCAGAAGGTAAGCTGTGGTTGCATGTTATGACATTCTTCTTATTATATATTATTCTTCTTTCTCTTTTTGTTGAATTTCGGCTGGAAATATGATTAGAAGACGTACTTAGGTTTTTAATATTCCGATTCCTTGCAACTGTTATATCTTACAAATATCTAAACAAACTGCAATAATTGACTCTAAATACTTCTAGTTTTGGTCTAGGGATAAAATTGAGGATCAAGACTGAAAGTGTTCTTGTATTGATCCGGGTTTAATCATTTATTACAGTTTATTTGTTAATGATTTAGGAATTTAATACTTTTAAGGAAAACAAATGAAAGGAGAGCATTTTAATATCTTACCATTGGAGCAGTCAATTTTGGACGCAACCAACGAGACCTTCGAGCCCCCGTTGTTCATCGCTATGTGTTTCGTCCGAGCTATCGTAGACTCGGAATAAGAAGACGTGTTAATGTTACAGTTGTTAATAATTGGAGCAGCATTTAAATCCGATTTCGTTGGACAATTTGTGATAATTTCCATGTCGGGATAGTAGTCAAAGTCTATGCTACTGATAGACGCTTGGACTTCGACTTTCTCAATACAATTGTCATAATTATTGTCCTTCTCAATATACAAATCATTCAATTCGTTCATTTTCTTATCGATAATTTGATTGTTACTTTCCCCTTCGTCTAACAAAGCATTTAAAATATTTTCCATATTTTGGGCAGCCTTTTCACTTTCCGTACTTAAATTATTGTAAATTGGATTTTTAACGTTATCATTTAGGATATCCAGTTGCATTTCCTGAATTTCCTTCATATCATGCTCCATTATATTTTCCATAATAGTGTCAATTACATCCATTAATTTGTTGGTAGACATATCTTGTTGTTCCGGGTTCGGGGCATTGATATCTTCATCCGATACCTTGGTTTTGTCTTCCTGTTGAGAATGTGGACGGACCTCCTCCTTTTTGTAGTAGACATAAATGAAATACAACAAGGAGCCCAGAAATATTGCTAGACTCAGTATAAATTGAATGAGCAACAGGTTGTTGCCATATCTGCCTAGGATTTCTGATTCATTTTTCAGGTTGAACATCTTTGCACAGCTTTATATAACACTTACAATTTTATATTCTAATCCACCCTAATCCTTTCTAATCGTGAAGTCGTGATGTCTATAGAGAATTAGTAATTTAATTTTTTTAAATTCATTTTTTGTTTAAATAAATTACGCTAAATTTCATTATTTACACATTTTGTTTTAAAAAACAAATTTCCATGCTCAGAAACTCCTATATAATTTACTAGTTCCTGGATTTACTCACTTGTTTCATGTTTACTTTAGATTTTGGCAGGAAACAATAGCATCCTTCACTCTTTTTAATTTTGGCTACCACTTTCGCAACACAATTACAACTAATTGACAAGCTGTTTTTATTCTAATTTTTGGTTATATATAAAATAGCGATATATACATTTATACAAAGCAATGCAACACTTAAATTAGCTTGCGGTTACCTAACAACCTGGGTTGCACTAAAACAAAGGGAATATATTTCATATTCAGACATATTTTTATTTTTTTCTAACAATATTTTTTGCGTAAGGTACAACTTTCAAACATTTCAAAAATATGCCGTTAAATTATATAAATCATATATAAATATAAAAAATGCAATATAACAAATTTATCATTATTCCCATAAATTAAAACATTCAGATAAGTGAATTTCTTTTCCTGTTGTCAACAAACTTGAATTGGAACTTGAAGCTGATGTTGAAAAGGTACTTGAATAAGATTCTGATGTTGTGCTACTAGACCTGGAACTCCTAGGCAATAATATTGCTGTAGCCGAAGAGGTGCTATTCGTTTGTGTTCTATGTCTCTGGTCCACAAATGATCGTCGATTTTTATTATTACTTTCTTGTGTATTTCTGACACACAAATCTGGTGAAGATATTCTAAATGATGATCTTGATATTGTTGTTGGATAGAGAATATTTGTTATATCGTTCTCTCCCTCTAACTCAATACATCCTGTTGAAGTGATTGAGTTATCACTAATATCTAAATTATCGCCATCTCCCTCACCCTCACCGAGATACACGGCGTTATACCATCTATGCTCGGTACTGAACGAATCATCATCGTCATCTCGAGGAATTTTGTATTTATAGTGTCTTCTTAATATCAGCAAAATTCCTGTTAGAGTCCCAGTGATGATTACAGCTCCTGACGCCAACCGCAGCAATCTTAAGTCATCCAGTGAGCTGTCTAACAAACATTCTAACATTATTATACTGCATTTCCTTAATTTATCAAAAATCAAATCCATTTTTAAAAATTTAGCGTTTGTTTCTTCTAAATATATTTGATTTTTAAAATGATTTATACACAGAAATCATTTTTAGAACATAACTTAAAATCTAGAATTTTGTTTTTCAAAATTATTTTAATTTAAAATATTTAAACACTTACGCCTACTTAACTTGAAACAAAGTACGATATCTTTTGCGATAGGACTTTGAAATCAGAATAAAAGTAACTTCTTTTGGAAACCTGGAAAGAAGTTTCACTTCTAAAATATAATAAGAGTATAAATGTTTCAAAGAAACTTGTCATTAAATCATTGTTCACTTATTGTTTATACAAAAATCAATAATAAATGCAATTTAATTGAAATACACCTGTCAATCTGTCACTGTGTGTTTATAATTAGATCTGCTACAACTTCTTTGTAATCTGATCTCATCTGTACGTATTTGCATATTTATTTATATCTACAATCGGTCGCCCATGACTTTTTGCACTGGAATGATACATAGCAATATTTTTCAATGCCATTATGTTTTTATTTTTTGTTTTATTCTATAAGACAGGTACATTTCAGTTGAAAACAAAATGGTCCTCAAACTATTGGAGCATTTATCTTATTCACCTAGGCTAATACCACACTAAGGTGAATCTCACACACTGCGTTACTTAGAAAATAGACCTTGTAAGTAGCTTGTATTTCACATACTACACCATACATTTTTCTTTTCCCAATTTGCCAAAGATCACAATCGCTCTTCCTCAAAATCGACGTTTTCGATCAATGGTTTTATTAAAACTTTACATACATAAATTGCAATTATAAAAACGAAAGTTTGAGCAACATCGGTATATCAATTCGTTACATATGTAAATATATTGTCTATGTACTTGTCACTTGTCAGTTCAATCATTATTTAAACAAATACAACGACAATATACTCGTATAATATCAACCATTGTCTTTCAATTTATTTATTTGATTGCTAAGGTCAGATCTCAGCTATTCCATTTAATGTATTGTTTGTTTTGATTTATCTTATGAGGGGGCGGGCGTTACAACTCCGATGTGATTCTAATGATTGTGTTTTTCTCATTAAAGCACGTGCTTAACACTTATAAGGTAATGCCTGATCAGATATTACAGATTTAATTGTTCATTCTATTCAGTGATTATCAATTAGCTGCAATTAATTCTAATACAACGAAACAGGCACGTGGATAAGATTGATTTATTTATGTAGTTTCTATTGTTTTTGTTTATTTCACACTTTGTGGTATTTATTTCCTTGTTAGTAGAATATTTGCTTTAGATTCTCAGGCTTTGTTCTACAAATCGAATTCAGTATTTATTTCCACTCTTCCTGCTAAAAGGAGTTATAGTTCAAGATCTCTTAGTGCTCCGATCTACGTAATTTTAACAAAGCTAAAGTAAAGGAGGAGAGTAGAAAGGAGGGTGAAAAAAAAGAAACAAAAAGGAGGAAGAAATACTTTGAAAGGACCGGAATGACGACAGAAGAGGCAGATAGAAGAATGCACAAGTGTGGAAGAGGAGCAGAGACAGAAAGATACAGCAGCAGGAAAGATGCAAGAGGATTTGGGAGGGAGAGATAGCGGAATACATACGAGAAAGAGACTTAGATTAAGAAACGATGAGAAAGGCAGCAGTTACAGGGAAAATAGAAAGAAAAAGATGTGCAGTGTGTCAGAAACGCTGGAGCACATTAAGTATTCATGTGAGAAAAGAGTAAAAAATGAAAGCAGGATTGTACTGTTATTAAAGAGTGAAGAGAAACGGTGGATGGCCGACATAGAGAGAAGGAGCGAGGAAAGAGAAGGAAAAGCAGAGTAGAAACAGGAGGGAGAGTAGCAGCAATAAAAATGTAATTAAGAACGTATGTATACTTGCTACCTTGACAGCGGAGCCCTTTCAAAGGTAGCATTTAAAAATGTTTTCCCATTTTGGGTAATTTACCTCACAAGCCAACCCTGATCTAGAAGATTTTAAAAGATCAATTCGAAATAAGAGCCTAACAATGATAGATTTTCTGAAGTCGATTAATTTGAATTTCTTGTGGACTGTATTCCTTCTTAGGTATGCTATCAAGTCCGCTGAGTGACTTGGCGTTGGTTTTGCATGCCTTAGCAGGTGGGTCACTTCTCCACTTCTCATAGTATTTCGTTTATATATCCATATCATTGATTTACCTTTTGGTGACATTAATTGGTAAATAAAAATTCTGTTAAAAGACACAGGTGGATCGTTGTATAAAACGCTTAGCAAAAATGAAACGCATTTAAAAGTTAAGTGGACAGTGAGAGGACAGGGCTACAAACAAACATGCTATGAAATGCAGTTTACGATGCTGTTAGTACAACACTGTTGATTATAATGGGATATCACCGTAAATTATGTTAAACCGCAGATTCGGAGATATGTTTATACACACTGAATGGTTCCAGAGAACTGATTCTAATAATAGAATTAAGAATAAATATATTTTATTAGTGATTATATTTTAGAGGTCTGTGTCACATCTAAAGTAATTTGTACAACAGATTAAGGTAATCGTTCACAAATCCGCACTACTTTTGGAGGCGTGTCTATTTCTTTCCTATTCCTTTCCTCCTTTCTTCAACATACAATACCCAGTAAACAATTTGGTGAAGTGTCCTATTTGGTGAAGTTCGAGTCACTCGTACAATTCTATTCTAACGCTTTACAAGTTCTCTACCTGTCACAGATTTTGTGTTAGTTTTTCATAATAATATTCTTTCTTTTTCCAACATCATTCATTAAGTATTTCTGTTTCTTTCCCACATGGGTATATTTTTATTATCCGGTCATAAATCATAAACCTACTCCAATTTTAATTCAGCAGTGAACCGTCGTTGCAATGTCTGTAGCTCATAAAAAGGACCTTTCCTTTGAACGACTGAATAGAAAACGAACACGTTCCAGACAAAAAATTCATGATACGTAATAGAAATTAAGTAGAATTTACTCCAAAATGTTTACTGGGTAAGCACAATACGGTCTTCGTTACTAAATCCATACGTCCCAGTAAACATGTTGGAGTCACTTTGACATCATATTGAAGATGCGTCATGATTTTTTTGTCATAAAAGAGTTCATTTATAGTTCAGTTTCTCACATTTTTTCATATAAAATGTCTACTTTATCGGCTACAGATGGCGAAATTACTCCACCTGTCGGAATATAAATGAAGATAAAGTTGATGCGAACTGAAATAGTGATAGAAACGTCACTAAATAGGGCACTTCATCAAATTGTTTACTGCGGTTTATCCATGCACTACACTACCCAGTAAACAATTTGGTGAAGTGTCCTATTTGGTGAAGTTCGAGTCACTCGTACAATTCTATTCTAACGCTTTACAAGTTCTCTACCTGTCACAGATTTTGTGTTAGTTTTTCATAATAATATTCTTTCTTTTTCCAACATCATTCATTAAGTATTTCTGTTTCTTTCCCACATGGGTATATTTTTATTATCCGGTCATAAATCATAAACCTACTCCGCTTTTAATTCAGCAGTGAACCGTCGTTGAAATGTCTGTAGCTCATAAAAAGGACCTTTCCTTTGAACGACTGAATAGAAAACGAACACGTTCCAGACAAAAAATTCATGATATGTAATAGAAATTAAGTCGAATTTACTCCAAAATGTTTACTGGGTATGCATGGATAAACCCCAGTAATACTGATCTATGAACGCATGCTACTCCTCACATTCGTGAGCATTCGCTCACATGCCAGAATCAATCCCGTCCTGAATGTTGCCGTTTTTAAGCATACGTTACTGAACAGTAAACACACTTGTAGTTTTCGTAGACGTATTACAGACGTAGATGACAACAGTTTAACAAGTGACAGCGAATACTTGTTAAAGTACTACATGTGTTGCAAAATAAATTAGATATTAGAGATTAGTTTTGTTGTATTAACATCTTAATAATTGAGAAATATTACTACCCCTTTTTTTAAATCTCTCGTGTTTTGAGTGGTTTTTGATTTAAGAAATTATGTTATGATTACGCTGTAAAACAGATTGTAAATTTTTAAACGATATCATAAATATTACTAAGAAATAATAACCGAATATGAACACCACACGCTATTTCAATCAGTTTTTAGCCCGCGGTATTGTACGGGTTCAAAAATGTTGAATATTTACACGAAATATTGTAGTGAACACAGATCTGTCTATCATCCCATATGGTGCCGTGTAATTCAATTGATTGATTGCTTTAAGGGGGTTGTACATAGTGGTAACTGGCATCATAAAGAGAGCTATATATCATAAGGGCCATTTTAACGTACTGTTTTAATTAAATATTTTAGACGCAGAAGAGATTATGCGTTTCTTACTGTGTTTTAGATTTTATTTGTATGAAACTTTTTAGAGCGCGTGCGTCGTGCTTCTGTAATACACTTTATTTTATATTTTTGTTCAATATTAATTATAATATTTAGTATAATTTTTTCTTTTTCTTTATTTTTCATAAGCTCATTAAGTTTGATTGTAAGGAAAAAGTAGTGAGCGAAATGAATATTGGCCAGCTATTAAAGGGAGGCAGTGAATGAAAGAGGTGGATGGCGGAAATAGAAAAAAGGAAAAAGGAAAGAAAAAACCGGACAATAAATAAGCTCGTAGCTGAGTTGCATAAGGAACATGAAGAGAGAGGAAGTACTAAAAGAGACAGTGAAGGGAAGCAGGAGAAAGAAAGAAGTAGCGAGGAAACTGTTAAACTTCAGTCCAGAAAAATAGAGGATTTGCGGAAAGGAGATAAGGACAAGAGGTGGATGACGGAGATAGAGATAATAATAAAATAGTAAAGGAAGAGAGTCAAGAGGAAATAGTATAGATAGAGTGTTTATGCCTGTAATAGACATAAGTGGAGAAGTGAAAACGAAGAGAGAAGGCAGGAAGGATAGTGAAAAGATAATAGAGGGTTTTTCGAGAGGAGACAAGGAAGGCAAGAGGTGATAGATGATGATACAGGCAACATGATTCAGAAACGGTGTGAATAAAGGAGGAGTAGGGAACATGAAGAGAGAGGATCAAGAGAATAAGAAACAGAAAGTACTATTCGAAGTAGTAATAGTCTAGAATAGTTTAAGTTTAGTTTTAACTTTGAATTTATATGAAATGCATGAAGAAATATTATAACGTGGATTGTAAACCTGAAAGGCACACAATTAATATAATAAATAATAAAATAATATTTTTCATAAGCTACAACTTGGAGCGTCCCAAACTATCAACATTTGGGTTTAATTATGACTAGACACTATCGAAAATAAAATTATAATTTTAAAGAAGCTGGAAGACAATTGTGTCTAGATACAATTGATTTCGTGTGGAAGCTAAAAAGGCGTGACTCCCAAAAAACATGTCAAACATTTTCATATAATATACTCGTACTTAAAACACATGCAAATGATACTTCAGCACTAAATACTTGTTCGATTACTATTCGATAAAAGTCACGCCGTGTGACAGATACCGTGTAATACTATGCGCCACTGCAAGGCGAATTCGTTAAAGTTCATTCGATTTGCTTGACAAGTCCGATGAGTATTCGATAAACGTGTTTATCTGTGTACTACTTTTTTTTGCAGTGCAAATATCGTGTGAATGGTCCTATATAAAATTTATGTGCCAGTATTTATTCGACAAGGTATTATACTGCAAAAAAACGTGCAGTACAATGCCGTGTGAACCCAGCCTTTATTATGCGTTATACAAACAACACAATTTCAACTAATTAGCCTACTCATCCTTTAAGAACAAACCAGAGAGGAGACGAGAGGGAATAGAGTTGACATTTATAATGTAAAATAAATGTAATGTATATAATAAAATATGAAATAAATGAGATGATTTTAATAAACTGTAAAGTTACACTATAATTACTTCCGTCGTCTGTTTCATTAATAACATATACGTTTACATTTACGTAACCTAATTACCAAAATTTAAACAAAGTTGAAATACAAAAGTGTTCTTAAATTGCGTGTTAACGAAATAGAGATGTGTGGTTAAAGTATGTGTGTACAGAAATGTAAACAAAATTCCAATAATTAACACATAACATCTGCAACAGTTTAAAATGTTATATTTATACTAATTGTAAACAAAATTAAGTGATTATCTAATTCTAGAAGCGTGAATTTGTAACCACGGCTAGAGCGAGACCGATGTATATTTTAAAATCAGTCAAAAAGGAATGTTACCTTCATTTAATATGTCTATTTCGCTGTAGTTGTACGATCCTTTTCTACAAACTCTTCTCTACCTATTATCCTTTCACGTCATAATATTTGTTTTTAATTTCAGAAGAAAGGAGCTGTTTTGTGATCCATGGCGGATTAGTTTCGGCTGCTGCAGTCCCTAGGCTCGTTATTTGATTATCAGGTCAGTTTGAAACTCATTTATTTTTTTAGACTAAGCCATTTGTTGGACAGCCATGAATATTGGATATTTCACACCTTTTTAACGGCTTCATGGTAAAAAGAATGCAAAAAAAAAAACAAGAATTAAACACTTAACACAAGCTATCAAAAGGAAATGTAAATATTTGTGGTTTCTTTTATTACGAGTTTATTATGGGAGTTTATCAAATTTATTGCATGATTAAAACTGTACACCTTTTCTTAATTGCATGATAAATTATTATACGAGTATTTTTTGTATTTAATTGAAAATCGGTTGTTTGGTGCCCTATTTTATGTTTTGGTCACTTCTAAACTTGGAGAGATCTACTCATATCTATCCAGGATTAAAATGAGACAACATTTACCTACATCCCAGATTGTCAGCATTTGGTGACGTTGCACAAAAATCAATACTTCCAAAAGAAAACATAAGCGTTTAAAATGCAACACTAATGCGGATAAAATATTCTTCAAATAGGTGCTAATACCAGAAACAAATAAAACAAAACTTAACCATAAAAGATAATTTCATTCTTCTTGAAATTTTTTCCATGACTGAGAGTCTTTTAATCTCTTCACAAAATGAATTCGATGCAGATGTGTGGAAGTATATTCATATGTAAATAATATATTAATCTTTTGTTTTATCTTGAGTCTGAACATGAACCTGAACCGAACCGGCTGAGCATTCAATATGTTTCTGAGTGATTTCTTAAGATGCGCGCATATGAACATTCCTTAGGAGACTCGATGTCTACCGCAGACTCTTGTTTCCAGCCTCTTCGGAGTCTACAGTTCGAACTCCAGACCAGTATTCATTATTTTATTTCTTTGTTTCATATGTTTTAACGATACTACGTCTTTTGTTACGTTGAGGATTTGCTTCCATTCAAGATTTTTGTATTTGCATTATTTTTATCATAAAACGTTTATTATTATTGTTAATAGAAATCTTTACGAAATTCTGTTAAGCGAAGGTCTTTGGATTCGTGTCACAGTAATTTTCCTATAGTCCACTGCAATAGAATTTGACCTCATAATAAGAACTTGATCAAATGGCATATAAAACGGTGTCTATACATTTTAAGCACCTCAATTACTTTATTTATTAATACACTAATACGTTTATTGTCAATTAAGAACTACCCAACACTGATTAAAATGAAATTGCTCTGGAAAATTAACCAATTCATTTAAAGTTTGAAATTCAAGTTAAATTGTAAAAGAATCATGAGGTAAACAGAAAAGGTATAAATATATTAGGTTTAGTACGCATTGGAAATTAGGAGTCGATGTTTGTACTCGTAGTTATCGCCAAAGTTAGTAAACATGACCAATTAATGAATTAAATTGTAGGTGTACTTAATTTTATTCTTTAGTTATTTAGTTATAGGAAATTTCCGTCAACTTTTCCATCCGCAATAAGTAGGTGAAATAAATAATGAATCGAACTCCGATTTCCGTACTTGCATGCTTGGCGTACCTTGTGCTCATCTCTAAATGTCTAGCTTAGCCTGGGTTGTCTGTTCGAAGTCCCAGGTTGTAGTTACCTACAGTTGTCGGAGTCCAGAGGAGATAGGAAGGTTTCGAAACAACATTCTTCCATACATGATTCAAACATTAAGAACATTGGTGTCTGTCTTGCGTTGCGTTCTGTTCTGTTCTGTTGTGTTGCATCTCTAACTCTTTCATTTTTATCTCTTTCTTTTGCTTTTATACTAATCAGGCCCGGGCTAATGTATCATCTGACCAAATACCAAATCAAATTTTATTTATTGGTTGTGGTTTAAATTTACGACAAGTAAATACATCTTTTTAAGAAACAGTCTGCCCAAGAACTAACAGGAATTTGATTTTTTTGAATTTCTTTCAACTCTTATTAAACGACATTATTTAGGCAACTGACAGATCTCGCCCCAAAGTTTCCGTGTGCATTGGGCAAAGTGTTAACAAAAGTCCTTTCGTTTACTTTCCAACATAATGTACTACTAATTCTTTTGTTTCTACTTACATTGTTGCTGTTCCTTTTCCTTCCTTTGGAATAATTTCTTTAATTTTTTCAAATATTATATTTAATAAAGTTGTATATAAACATCTCCAGTTTGACTCTGATACTAATTATAGAAACTGATTAATCCCAGTTTCATTCCATCTCTTTCTATTAAATATACGAGTATATCTTTCTTTTTCTAACATTTATGAATTCTTTTTGATTTAGTTTCGTGGACCCACAAATTTTTTAAACTCTTTAGACACTCGGGAACCACTATCTTCTCTTTTTCCCATTCCCCCGGACCCTAGACCCTGGATCCATCTCCCGGGAACTTAAAAGAAGGGTATAGTCATTATCAGAATTATGCTTTTATTTGTTATACTCGTACAGTTAATGGTCCAATAATGATATTTATATAAAGTGGTTAATGGTACATTACACGCTTGTTAGAAATGCTTTGGTTGCTTGGTTCAAGTTGGGTTCGCTTCATTTCATTTTTCTTTCATTTAATAAATCATGATTTGTTTATTTTACTTCTGTAAATTGATTTGTTAGTGCCGTAAAGCGTTCTAATTGGAAATTAGTTAAATATATAGAGAATTTAATGAATTACTCAATTACTTTAAATAGATGTAGATGCAGTTATAATTTTAATTAACAATTAAGGCTAATCCATGTTAAATTATCGAGGTTTACAATGTCTGTACTACCAATTTCTGCCTATAAAGTTGACTTGCACCTTGTCTTGTATGCAAATCTAGTGTAACTGGCTAGTAAAGCTTTATGCTGAAACTTTTAGTGAGATGAGTTCAGTCTTCTTCTAAACCATTATATTCTAACCAGGCTATTCCTCAGCATAATTATCCTGGAGTGCCTTCACTAATGGTGGCTCAAGACAAGCTCAAAATCAAACTCTTTCTGTGCTCAAAATAAGTAAATTTATTCAGATTCAATTACATCCTTATTATTCTCTTCTTAACTTCTAACTTTATAGTGTCTCCTCTTTACTTCAATTCTAATCAGTGACAAATTAACTTCTCTATTAATTGCAGTCCTCTCAATTATAATTCACATATTCTTATTACAGTCATGGAGGTTAGGTTCAATCCCTTGATTCCCCTATTTGATTCCCAAAGCAGTGTTACAAATTTCATTATATTCACAATTAATTTTTATAATATTTAAATGATGAGGTTTCTGCAAAGGATGTCTGATGATGTTTCTGAAACTTTTCCCGATTTTTTAGTTCCAAAAAAATGCAAATATTCAAGGCGGTCTAAATAAATAGAGATAAGCAATCAAATCAGGAAAACAGCACTATCTAGACTAATGTAAATTTCTTAAAGATTAATTTAGGAGTCTTATGTTTGTATGGGACTTTCGTAATTGTCGCTACCGCTTAGTTACATTATTTTGAAACGTTCACAATTAGTATTATATTTATTTTGAATAAAATATATGCAAAATTGTGTTTATTACTCAGATAGAAAATCTCGTAATATCTTCACAGTAAACAATTTGGTGAAGTGCCCTATTTAGTGACGTTTCTATCACTATTTCACTTCAATTATAGTTCGCATCAACTTTATCTTCATTTGTATTCCGACAGGTGGAGTAATTTCGCCATTTGTAGCCGATAAAGTAGACAGTTTATATGAAAAAATGTGAGAAACTGAACTATAAATGAACTCTTTCATGACAAAAAAATCATGACGCATCTTCAATATGATGTCAAAGTGACTCCAAAATGTTTACTGGGTTAGACCTGGACCACACATATGTGTTTGGGAGCGAATTCACACATAGTTCGTGATCACAGGACAAAATATTCACGTATTCGTACACGAACGCGAACATTTTCATTGTAGTAGCAGTAGCAGCAAAGCATACGAATCTGACAGTCGGCAAAGAACACGAATAGTCGAACGCAAATGTGTGGACGTAGGGTTATACACATACGCATAGAGTCGTTCTACATATTTGAAAGTAAATTATTTAATTAAATATAAAAATAATTCGAATATTTCAATGAAAGTGTAATAAAATGTAACATATAATAATCATATAATTTTTTTTTAATTTAAATAAACTCTTTCTTCTCAGGCATTCCTCTCCATTCATGAGTTGTGTATTTTTTCTTTTAATTTCTAAATATTAAACAAATTATTTTATTACCAATAAATAAATTATTTCCAAATCATCGATTTAATTATGTTTTCTTTTTTGTAATATATTTTTTTTTTCTTTTGTTATATTCAATGACGCGTACAAAAATAATGATCTTATATTTTTAACAAAGGGGTTTCCGCCATCTATACTTATATTATTATATTATATTATGTTATATATATATATATATATATATATATATATATATATATATATATATATATAAACCAATACAAATAAAAATTAAACTATCAAAAACCTGCTTGACTTTACGGAAAAAAAATGAACTTTTCAAATATTTTTATAGCTAAATAAGAAGTAGTTTATTATTTTGACGGTCATCTGTTGGCCATAATCTGTATTGAATGGTTATGGCCTTATGGCTGTCGAAACACAATATTTAAATAATGTTACTTTTGTTTTGGTTTATTTTTCTATTCTTTTTTCTTTTGTGGTCTTCTATTTGTATTTAGGGTGTTCTAATATACATTGAATTCGGCGATACAATAATAATTTTTGATACATCTGTTTTATTTTTAAGACTATTGTTAACTACAAATGGTTACTTAATTTTAACAGCACAGACTCTCAGAAATGTGATCTTAATTTGACTTTTCTCCGTTTTTATTATTGATTTGTCATTTCTTATTTGCAAGATATTTATAACACGACAAATTCCGTCCAAATAGCAACTGCCTGCTATAAACCTATTTAGGACTTCCTTCTACAGGAGTTACAACAGAAAAATACAATTATAAATTTATACTAAATATTCTTTTAAGGGTTGTTTACCCAGGGTGATTATTACAGCCCTGGTTACACGTAATATTCGTGTTGTAGTTTCAAAATTTAAAATATATTTGAACACGTGTAATTATGTAAAAAGAGGATAAACGTGAATTAACACAATGTTAAATTCATAGCAGTTTTAAAAATTAAAATCAAAAAGAAAATTAACTTATAGCTTCTTCTTTTCAAATACGAGGTTGTGCACTTTCTCCGGATTTCCGGCACACGCAAGTATTATGTGTTCTATTCAAAGAAAAAAATTGTGCTCTTTTAATTTTATTGCGTTCTATTGTAGAAAGGGTCACCCTTTTCTTGGACTGCCTTACGATCAAAGTGTCATTCTTATCTCTAAATTTGTCCTTCAAGTACATACTATTAATAAACAACAACAAAAGTGGAATAAGTGATTTTATTTATATTAATTTTTTATTGTATTACTTCGATTTTAGTAGCTACTTCCATTTTGAGTTTCTTTTATTTATTGTAATATAGTAACTGTTCATTATTGTAGATTTATTCATTTTATAGTGAGCATATAAACTGAGGCGGTCTTAGGGGATGGCAAGTAGGGCAACCGCCCAGGGCCTCGTTCTTGTAGGGGCCTCGCACTTTTGCGGAACAAGTAAGAAAATTCATAACTATATATGTATAAATCACTTAAATCCCTGCACTCATTTTTAAGACACTCATGTACCTTAGTTTTTCATCATTAATATATGCCGTCTTTGTTCTTGTTAACTTTTATAAAATTTACCAATATAAAATTTAAAACTCTGCAAAACTCGTCAATCATCATCAAAAATACTTACTTTCAATTTACATAAATAACACAAACAACAAGAGCCTCGCAAAGTTCTACTGCCCGGGGACTCGCAATGGCTAAGGCCGCCTCTGCATATAAATATTTGCATATGTTCTACAAATCCGGCGTAAAACTGTAAAGTTCAGCGCAACTCTGTTTGGTGTTGCACTAACAGTGTAAACGTCAAAATATGTTAAAATATCCTACACTTGTTCGATTGAATATACTAACTTTTTTTTTTTTATTAATGTAATATTCATATTTTGTCTTAGCGAGATTTTCCTCCACAGTGGCAATACATTCGACATACTCGAAATGAACAACGTAACATTCCTCCGAGCGTAGTATTTTTTATTAGTATGTTAGTATATTTGGTGTAGTATGTTAGAAAACAATTTTAAGTGGCATTAGAAGATTCCCTTTAGTTTATCGTATCTGTAAGATGAGAAGTGCCGCTGGCTTTTTGACGGAGTTAAGAGGAACTACGATAACCCATCGGTGTAGAGGAGGGAGGGATGTAGAGGTCCACAGGGAACTACCTTAGCCACCCAGGTGTTCGTTTGGCCGTGTTTGCCGGTTTAGTTCAGAGCTTCCACAAGCATACATAATGACTTGCCTAAAAGAAGCGTCGAACATTAAAAAAAAAACATACAACATGTACATACTTGCTGATAGCTCAAAGTAAATAACATATTATAGTCTGTAGTGCTACTGGCGCAGCTATACAACTCCTAAATGTACTAAAGATTTTGAAAATTTCTTTACTTTTTCAGATTTATTTAGTTAAAAGATTCCAGCGATGATAAGATCTCATTCAATAATTATTTACTTTTCATAATCATCTTAGAAAGATGTTTGTTCACAAATAGTTCATTATATTCGATGACATTGCGAAAATTGTTGAACTGGTTTGGATCCTAGGTTTGTATTGCAGTTATGTGCAAACCTTCAGGGGTACCACCTCTTTGATTTGAGTTGTTTACTTTGTCTCTAAAGTTGGTTCATCTTTTCGTTGTTGAAAGTTGCCATTTGTCATCAAGCGAAAGAAATAAACCCGGTCGAAATGTATGGGCCTATTTTGTAACTGCTTTCCTGACGTCTGTTAACTTCTGACCTAATATTTTCTATACTAAGCTGTGTAAGTTTACACAAAACTATTAGAATACCTTAAATAAAGAGGAAAATGAATCACATACCTTGAAACTGACACAAGTAGCCTAATTTGTAATTCAACCTAATTATAGTGGTTTGAAAAATCGTCAGAATTTACAAAATAGGCCCCATAAACTGGTAACATTATAAATAGGCTAAAAGAAAGGCTGAGAAATAATTTTTACTATATGAAAAGTAATATTCGTAAGTACGTAAAACCTGCTTGAGATAATTCGCGTCAAGCATCTTCCCTAGTAAACAATTTGGTAAAGTGTCTCTATTTTGTGACGTTTCTATCACTACTGCACTTTAATTATTGTTTGTATCAACTTTACCTTCATTTATATTCCGACAGGTGGAGTGTTTTGCCATTTGTAGCCGATAGAATAGATATTTCATATGAACGATTGTGAGAAACTGAACTATAAATGCATCTTCAATATGATGGCAAAGTGAGCCCAATATGTTTACCACTTAGTCATCTTAATGGGCTTATAAACTCATTTTTTTTTAATTGTTTTCAAACGTTTTTAACTATCATTTTTTCAAGATGAAGACCTATGCCATCAAAATTGAGGCTGATAAAGAAAATATTCGAAATTTGCACACAAAAATTCTCGATTTTAAACTAGTATACATAGAATAAAAAACACATAGTCTATTTTTAGCCTCCAATAGATTGAAATAGGAATGTTCTCTTAATGCAATGGGATATTATTCTTCTTGTACGAGTTGTTTCTGGCTGTTGCAGCTATCTTTTATCTAGTAATTTGTTTACAACCAATTCTTACCACTTTCAAACGTAATAATGTTGTTGTCAGCATAACACTGCGTCTGTGTTGCTGTCCCTCCCTATGTCTGTCCTGCCATAATGCATACTCATACAATATACAACATTCAACAGCGAATAAACAAACATTTTAAAAAACAAACTTGTTTATACTTGTTAATTTCTTTCTATCTAAGAAAACAGAAATGTCCATTAAGGGGATTCGTATCTGATTAGAAAAAACAACATGATGTCATTTACATGTATTTGAATGGTATCATACGAGATAGAAGAATACCTTGAATTTAGAAAAGTTTAGAATTAGGTGAGCACTGGAAATAAGACTGTTTTATCCATAGAAATATTGAGACCTGCATGAAAATGTTGACAAACTTAAATAGATGTAACATTGTACTTAAACGAAACCTAGTCATATTGTTTATCTAAAATTTTTATTTATTTATTTTCATACTGAAGTGGACTCATTCAAGTAGCTGCTATAAACAAACGGGTAGACCGATTTGGCTCATATTTGGCGTAGTAACTGAGTATAGTTCTACCAACTTACTGAAGAAATTAGCGCGGGAAATTTAAATCACAACAGAAGTTGCACTAATTTTTTTTACTAATTATGTATTGTTTTTTAAGGGCCACAAAACCGAGCATTAATGCGCCACTGTTAAGATATGATTATAATACAAAGAATTCCAAGAAATAAAATCAAGTTATTAAAATAAAAGAAATTTTAATTCGAGAAATAAATAATTTCTTTTTCTAAACAAATTATCTTGAGATTATTATTTTTAAACAAATTCTTTATTAAATTATATACATAATTAATACATTATGTATATGCTTATAAAAAAACCATCATAAATTATTTATATAAATACCCATATTTACCTTTCTGGTATGTGAATGAAGGGAGCAGAGCAACAGGAGTAAAGGGGAACCAAGGGAAGAGAGTGGAGCGCTAGGGAATGGGCCAAATAAATATTATTAATGTTATTTTTTGTAAATATTTTTTTCTTTTGTTTTGTTTCTCTCTTCTATGAGAATTTCATTGAAATTTATAAGAATTTAAAATAAGCAACAACTAATGAAAAAATGAACTAACATCTCTGTGTTGACCAGATCATTTTTACTTTGCTAGCTTGTTTTTCTTTTTTTATGTTTCCCAAATTTTTGAAAATATATTTGTTATAGTTGTTATCTATTAATAATATTTTCTCACGTAAAAATTTTGGCAGTGATACTAACTACTGCGCCACCGAAGAAACTACCGTATCATAGTATCATCTTACTGATATTCAGGGCCCAATTTAGAGGGGAAACGAAGGAGCGGAGGACCCTAATTATTTTCCAAATAAAAGGAACAATTTTTTTCTGTCATCCAAAAATTTATTGCTTTTATCTCTATTGTGGGGGGCCCTCTCTTGTAGCTCCTCCGCTGATATTATCTAATCAGATTATTCCTATTCTTTTGTTTTTTTTAGTTATTTACCTCTAATAGAAAAGAAATAAAAATAGAAACATCTAGTACCTAATTGTTGGCGCACGCTATAGACAGGACTGTCTTGAAAACTGTGCTCAAAATAATATGTGTCTCTTTTTATCTTTTGTTACTCATATATAAGTGGTTCTCACTCACTCATGTTAGAGTTCCTTATGTTAGGGTTTTCCCAATTAAAAGTCAATAATTTTTTTAACATTTATCATTTATAAAACACACATACAGACATAAAATAAATATGTCTCTTAAGCAGTCTGTATGTGTTGAAGTGTCAAAGCCGAATCTACAAGTTCCTTGCCTGCTTGCCCTTCTAGCACTAAGACCATAGTTCGCAGGTCTATAATTCTTGAGCCCAAAGCCTAGTAATAGGAGAATTCATAGTAACAAATATCTCCACTTAAGACAATTTTGTTTACTGTATATATTGTGTGCCAATATCTTAAGAAATCTTCAGTGACTCCAACTCCAATCGTTACTGCTAAAAATCTACAAATAGCTAATTAATAGAAAATATGATGTCTCAAAAATAAGTACAAAAAGTTTAGGATTTAAATGATTTTTTTTTTTTGGTAAAATATTTACCTTATAATTTCAATATCTTCTTCAAAAACACACATAAAACTCCCGCAGGATCTCCCGCGGCCACGAAATATATTCAGGGTGGCCGAAGCGCCGAAGTCGATACAAGCTGACCGCTACAAAGGGTTCCTAGCTGATATTCACTCATCACGTCCCAAATTGCCTTCCAAGCACACAACATCGAAAGACGGCCTTTCTGACGGCTCCTCACAGGACCTTTTTGGAAACACTGGTCAATATTCAATCTTCAATCTTCAATGGGCAATCATACGATGCTTATTGACTCGCGCTTTATTATTATATACTCGTACATATAACTAATAAGTCGACATGTATATAATATAATATATAAATAAATAAAAATATAAGAGACCATTAAATATCATAACTAGTGAGGTTAACAGACCATGAATTATGGTTTATGGAGTTATGGTAGTTACTTTATTTGTTATGGGACCCATACCGTATGGAACTTATGTCCTTAATATTTTCCACCTACGTTATTATTTATTAGTCATTTTGAACATTCTTTTATAAATAAATAGAACAACTGGAATGATGTAGGCGGAGTTTTAAGTTTCAAATATGGCTGCTGAATCACGATGTATGGTTCACGTCACACAGTAAGATTGTGTGGACTATTTAGCGTATTCATTTTGAATTAGGAGTGTTTGGAAAATTTCATGTACAATACTATCTAACACATTGTGTATATCTTTTTTCTATCGACAGTTATAGAATCACTATTTCAATATACATAGATAAAATATCCACTCTCGCTTGTTGATAGGTTTAAAATATATTGCCTACACCCAAATTAGAAGAAGTCAGGGCTCGAATAATGAATATCTTTTAACTTTAACTAACCCCGTGTAAATATCTTAATTATAATTAACCTGTCAAAATGTAAATTCCCAGAAACACTTGTACTCGGGTTTTATTAGGTTGGTAGTAGGGGTGCTGATAGATAAATTATAATATGTGGTGGTTGGTTTGGTTTATAAATTAGTAATATCAAATAGAAACTTGAGGGGTAATAAATCAACCCTTATACGTTCATTCTATAACATAGGAGTATATTGTAGTTTATAATTGTTTAATAGAATATAAAAGAAACACAGTGAGAGTCTCGAACTTCATGCGTTAATTCGTTAGAATCTTACAAAACCATCGATACAAAAAAAGCATATTTTCGATAAGGTTTTTTGACGACACAGTTAATTTATAATTACTACATGATAAAATAACATTTGAAGAATATTTTGTGAAATTTTTATAAATAAATATCAAGAAATGAGGCATTGACAGCAAATCTCCGCAGACGTCACAAAAGAAAGTTTCATTGCGGTGCCACTGGATTATTTAAAATCAAAAAACCAAAATGATTTCATTAGTTGATAAGTTTCTGCAGGTAACCCTGTCGAGTTTTTTTTTTAAAGGGGTAAAGTTATATATAAGAGAATAAAGTTACAAATTAGATAGAGAGGCTAGAGTTGCAAGTACAGCTGTTGAATTTAATACAAAACAATAATTTGTATTTACTGTAATTGATCCTTAAAATAATGAGTATAATAATTAACAATACATTATTATAAAAAGTTAATTTTAACATGAATATTATTAAATGTCCAACTACCAATTGAGTCATCCATATTTCTAGCAATGCATTAAATTTAGTCCAAGACTGAATTAACTATTTATTAGTCATTTTCGAATGACCACCTAGTTGCAACAATAACAGACTATCCAATTTTTTAATTAGTGGACAAATATTTCTAAATTTTCTAAGAATTTCCATACATTTTTTAAATTCCTATATGAATCATACATAATTTTAAACACTAAGATTTACTACGACTTCCACCCTAATAACAATTTTTAAAACAACCCTTACTATGAGTAACAAATGGATTCTGCGAACCCAAGTCGAGCTCTGTGGAAAATAAAGGACCTCCCGAAATAAAACCATAGATATATTTCTTTGTCATCAATTTAGAAACAATATCGGATATATCTACATAATTACCTTCGGTTCGGGTTTTTGGAACAGAAATATAACGCGGTGGAAAGGAATTTCCGACACGCAAAGACTTATGGAGAAATTCAGAATGGTTTACATCAAAATTAAACACCCACACTGAAAAATACACGTATTACTTTAATTATAATTTTTAATCTGTTAGCTGGGCATTTACAATGGGCTTGTGTCCTATGTCATTTAACGTTAACATGTGACACCACAACCGATGCCAACCTTACAGCTCATAAGTCTCTGCTATATGTATTTATATATCAAAATATCAAATATTATTTACAGCTATTTCAAGAAACAATAAAATTCCAATATTATGTCTGCCGTAACAGGGTTAAATAAATTAAACACGTATTATTCATTGACTTGACTTGATTATTTCGACTACCTACAGCTACAGAACATTACCACAGCACTGACCTACTCAACAAATAACTGACGTTAAAATGAATTTCACGCCATACAAATATAGGCGACCATTTCTAGCGCTAAAACTACAATTCAAACTTTTAATTGCTATATCTCCGTCAACATTTAGATATTTAATAAAATAGACACGCCAATACACATTTATTAACATCAATTTCAATCAACAATTGAAAAATCGACCACTAAAAAATGAGGACAAAGCCCATTTACCCGCTAAACAGTCAGTTTCTTCTATTTAATCCTAAATCAAATATATAAAACGTTTTTTAAGTATTTCACTGCTTTTTAGAAAATATATCTTGGTTTACTTAAACACTAAACAAAGAAGAATCACTCATTTATTTTTCCTTTTACATACATTTTAATTTTTTTAAATTTTTCTATAATTAATTTGATGATATGATATATTACAATTATCTATTATCATAAAAGTATTAATTAAGGTTTTATACTATATAACATCTTTTGAACTAGGGCAGTGTTTCGAATATAATGAAGTCTCTTATTCTATTTATGCCTTCTTATATTATTTTACCCCTCGTCATTTATAATAATATTTATACCTAAAGACTAATGTAATCCTTATATTGTAAACGTTCCAACTTTAACATGATTAGTTAAATGAGTTAGAAATATTGGGCGGTTTACGGGAACAGATTGTTTAGTCATTATGAGTGTTTATCGACCTAGTCTGTGTCTAACAACGCTTTAGGAGTTGTTGGAGGCATTGGAATGCGTTAGGATGTTCCAATTAAAAATCTCGTCGTTAGTTATTAGTTAGTTCACAAATAAAGTGTTGCAGAAATTGGTCATTCAAGTAAATTTATTTGATTTCAAAATTAATCACTTAAAATGTCTTTTTAAAAATTAATTATAAAACAACTGCAGTTTTTTTGCACTTTTACGGTTATAACTAATGGGCAAAAAGCGATACAATATTTATTGCGAAAGATATGGGTATCGATAGGATTTTATGCAGGACCGCATTAAACCAAAAGCAAATCTGTTAAATAATGAAACATTTTTCCAAGATGATGTCAATTGACCATAGTTTGGAATTTTTTAATCAGTTCAAATGTAATGTATGGTACTCCACTTAGGACTTCACCTGTATTTTAAAAAAACATTGTGTTAACTGTACGCAAGATAAAAAAGGTAGATAAATTAACAATGAGATGACAATTGACCATTTGACCATTTTGAGTCATCATCCCTTGGGCTTTTGTTACATTTTTAAAACATACTGACATAAATACCAAATAGATAACGTTTTTTTTGCTTGTAATTTTTCATTTCAGGTGGTATTTTTGGAATTTCGTCATTTTTTTATTTATTTCAATTCACTTTTTCCCTGTCATAAAACTAAGTGCAAATTCTTGCACTAGCTATATGGTAGAATAACCTTTTCTTTGTTGTTCTTCCGCAGATTTTAGATAGGATTGAATATCCTCGGTAGGAAATGATAAGAAATAATCCCTGCTGATTCAAAAAGGTTCCTAAAATGTGTTTCATTCATTTGTATAATACGGAGTCAAGGGCTTTGCCATAAAAACGTTGTACGTTTATTTCTGAACCATTTAATACATAAATTACCTTTTGTAGAGAAACAATTCGAAACACTATCACATTTCAAATTGAAGCTTTCTTAAAATATGAATACATATTTCTTTGGTAGTTAGGGGACATCCATAAACCACTTGACTTAGTCAATGGGGGGGGATTAGGTAGAATGCAGCGGTACGTGAGGGCAGGGAAGAGCTGTCAAGAAGACTTTTCTTCATATATTTTGTTTGGCACAATGAAAACAGTTTACACAATAAGTGACAGCATATGAATTTTCATAGTTTGATTTCCTTTATATTTTAAGTACGCTATAAACTTACACTACCGTATGTATGTTAAGGTAGCATTTCTATTGTGTAACAGATATAGGTTCAAATTCCAGACTATGAACGTGATGGTAGAAGCTACGTTATGTATCGTACACACTGGTGCGACTTAAACATGCGACAATCAACATTTATATATTTTCATTTAGAAGTTGACATTATTGAGACATGAGTGTACTAAATTTTTTTTTTTTTTTATTTCTCCTATTGCTTCAGCAATCTGCCTAAGTAGGCAATAAGCTTCTTACATGATTAATTAATTAAGGCATGTAAGAGAAACATTTCAGTGAATGCCCTCTTGTTTTTATATACAATTAACTAGTATAATATATGATACATTGAACACTATTCCCTATCGAGGATCTAAAGCTAAGTCTACTGGTTGATATCGCCTTAATCTGCGGGGTTCCCTGTTGTCACACACGTTCAGTTGATTCGCCAACGCATTGGCATGGTTGATTAATCTATCACTATATTTTGTACTGGATAGATATATTTCATCTTTGATGGATGCTATTGGGATGTCTTTCTGGATGACTTCGTTAGTGACGTAGTAGTGTACTAAATGTGTTGTACTTTTAACTTACAGACTAGAGCGACTTAAACATGCGACACTAATAAAACCCTTACTTATGCTATTTTGACTAAGTTAGACAAGGGTAAATACGAGTTAGCAGAGACCTTGTTAAATAACTTAGTTTTATTTTTCTTTTCCAAATATTGTATTTTCTAAAGCAGGTTGAAGGAATTCGTTCGAAATATGAAAGCTTCCGACGTATTAAGTTGCATGTCGCACTAGTGTGGACGTGTTGTACAACTTCTTACAACAAATGTTGGATGACGCACGTATGTGTACGATACTTTAAAGTACTTGAAGAGAGGGAGAGGGTTTAAAGAGGTTAAATTGAAACCACGTGGTTTATGGATGATCCCTTAATAAAAGTTTAAGTTAACCCATGAGGATTTTAGCATTTATATTTGGTAAACTGAAAGAAATACATCATTTCAGCAATTGACATTTCTAGATTCAATTAAAATTAAAATCGTTTTGTACGGTTCAGTTTTCAAAATAAAATAAAATGAAAACAATAACAAATATTTACGCATTTGATGTTACTTACCTTCATATCCGGTCTATTATACTTCTAATAATATTAGAAAAACTTGTCAATTACTTAGTAAATAATATTAGTACTCAGAAATTAATATTAGTTATGTGTTGGAAATAACACTGCTGCCAACTGTGTAGTTGAAAGCCTATGAAGCAGATGAACAAAAGTTTGAAAATGTTATCAGTAAATTATTTTACAATGTGATAAAATATACCTGGAAATAAATAAAGGAAACCAATTTTGACTAATTTTTTTTTCCAATAGATGGGTGATTTCCTCTTTTTTGTGGAATGAATTCCTTAGTAACTTAGGTTTATTAACGGATGTGACAACAATAAAACTAATATTTATATCGCACTGTTTATAACTTCAGGGTCCAGGGGTATATAGGTAACTTAACATGGAATTTGGAAATAAACAATTGAAAAAAAAATCATTATTAAAATCAATTTTATGTTTGCTAACTTGTTTTGTGACTCAGTTTATTTATATTATTGTAAATACATTTATATATTATCTTGTTTTTTAGATTGTATAATACGTGTTCAGTTTTTTATTTGCTTTACTTTTGTAAAATTCGTAACACGATATCACCAATCGCAATGTGTCCATGGCTGATTTGAAATCTCTTGTGTATACTTTACTGTTGCATGATTGGATCAATCTGAGATAGCGGTTATGACGTCAGAAACTACCTTGAGATAAATCTATCTATGTATTCTAATACTTCTCATATTTCCTGTGTTATAAACTCATAAAAGATATTTATAGGCACTTAATGTTTTAAGATCTGTGGTTATATAGAGAAGAAGATACTTATGTTCTATTTTCGAGCTCAAAACTAACATTAATTCTAAATTCAATATTATTTTTTTATTATTCTATATTAACAATTCTAATTTTATATTGTTAGTTGTATTCAGCTGTGATTTTCGTTATAAAGTCGGGCAGAACTGTAGCTTCGGTCTTTGACAAAACTAGAATTGTCCTAATTTTGTTCATATTTTATTTATGCATTATATGTGAAACTTTGGATCTGGGGTTCACTTTCGAAAAATCCATTTTTTTTTTGTCTTATCTTATTGTTTAACATTTCAAGAATACGTCCTTAAAATTTTAAGCCGATCTAAGCAATATTCTTGAAGTTATTGTCTTATTAATCCGGTATATTATATATATATTATATGTTAATCAGGTATACAGTTTATTCATTGCTATTGTTCTGAAGCGTTTTTCTCAAAACTACTTTTTCAAAGTCCGTGTTCACTGCCATTTAAATACTAATTGACCGATTCATTTCAAACTTCGTACACATTTTCTACATATAAAATTAAAATTTTTACATTAAGGGTGTTTCCCACACACAAAATGGCGGAATTTTTCGTGGAAAATAACAGTTCACACTTTAGATGGCCGCCAAAAATTTTTAAATAAAAAAAAAAATTATCAGAGAACGTTGGGGGGGAAGAATTATAATTTAACTAAATTTTAATGGTTTTTCATTTTCAAATAATTTCCGGCCGAGTTATAGTGAACACCGCAAATTGTCTTTTTCCCAAGACCTTCTGGAGGAAGCTTTGTTACCGGCTTATGCTTCAATATTGCTGCATGATAAAATTATACAACATAGTCAAAAGTATGTTCAATAATGTAAAAAAGGTTCGAATAAAATTGCTCAATCTATACTTAAGAATACAAAAGAAGTGTTTTTTTACGCTGAAACCCTAACCCTTCCCTTAAAGTAGGTTAAATTTTCGCAGAAATGTTAAGCGAACGATTTCTGTTATTTCTCTTGTTAACTAACTTTTGCTATAATTATGAGTTCAAAAATCGGCCCCAAAAATTTTTTCAATGCTAATTCTTTCAATGATATACAATTTATATCATAAAAAGGACTTTGTTTGACAATACGTGCGTACACCTTTATTAATATAATCCCAAAATATATAACTTGAATTATTATGTTTGAAATATAATTTTTGAAAAAATTATTACTATAAAAATTTAAAATAATTTTAAATAGAAATGAAATAAAAATAAAACAGTAATTATTTTGTAATTTTCCTTTTATTAATTAATTGTTTTTAATTATGGTTAAATATAATAATATAATAATAATAATATATAATAATATAAAATTATAATATATACAAATTGTACAATGATAATAACAACACAAATAACTAAAATCATACGTCTATCACGTAATTAAAATTTAAAAAGAAAAAAATAATATATTTATTTATAATTATTTTTTTCTTTTTATTTTATAAAATACAAATTTTTTACTTTTTACATATTACAGGATAATGGCGCCATCTCTTGACTCGTCACGTTACTTTGTACAAGTAATTTACATTTAAAGGTATACTATATATTCTACTTTATTACTTTAGATTAAATAAATATTCCTTATATCCAGGTACTAATATATTACAAGATTTATACACTTATATTTTTTAAAATTTTATATTTTATTTTTATAAACAAAACGTGATTTGTTTTTATTGTCATCATCTACATACAATACAACACATTGATAACTTTAGTTGAATAATGATTTTATTTTAAAATGATTTGCGTTGTAATTTATTAGAATCATTATCCAATAATAGTTCTCAAAAGATAATCAAGCCGGCATCTATTCCTTAAGATAATTATTTACAAAGTTTCTTAAAGTACAAAATTTTAATGAATAATTCTATTGATACTTTCACGTCAGAATAATGAAATTAAATTTAAAAAGCCAATAAAAATATTATTAAAATATCGCCTTTAAAAATCTTTTTCTCATATTATTTTTTTTGTATAAAAGATATTCTTACAATAACTTGATTTTATAATGCCTTTATAGTAATACTGATTAATCATAATAATTACCACAGTATTAATAATTAATTTATTTACATAGTAATATCTTATTGCACGGCGGCCATTTTTTATATCATGTAATGGCTAATAACGTCATTAAGGCACCTATCTTTAAAAGTTTTCATTTACAATTCTTTAGCACATTGTAATAATTTATTAAATGCAGTTTAAGGCACATTATGGCACTATTGAACAATCAGCTGAAGAGGTCTTTGTCAATTGTCATCTTTTGAATTCAAACACTGGTTTAAATTGTCACGAGATTATTTGTCCGTGTTTTTGTTGTTACACATACTCGTTAGGAACGTCTGTTGATTTTAAAGTTTTACACTAAAACGTTACACTTTCCAATAAGAAGGCGTCATCTGCTGGGATTATTGTTTCCAATGTAAACTAGAAGTGTCGAAGTAGTTGTCGAAAGCGTTGAATCTCTTCATCTGCATCCACAGCCAACAACAGACATGTCCTGGTAATTTTTCAAGACCACTTTGTTTTCTTCATCGAGATAAAGTATCGATATTGAACTCAGCGTCGTAGGGACGCAACAAGCTTTAGGCACAGCACTGGGGTTCACTCCGTTCACTAAATTCTGAACAATGGCATGATTCGTTGTATTTAGATGATCAGAGAGCGGAAACGGACAGTCCCCGTGACAATAGAACGCGTCGTATCCAGGTGGAGCAACTATCCAATCGTTCCACCCTACATCACTGAAATCTACGTACAGTGACCTCCTTCTGCAGATTACTCTACCATTTTTTCGTTTACGCTTCTCTCTCTTCGATCTCTGATTTTGTATCATTTCATGTCCTGATCTTTGTAGATATTTACCATCATCTGTGTACGTGTATAAAACTGGTTGCTTTGAACTCCAATTTGTTTCATCTTCATCCATACTTCTTCGTAATCGTAAATGGTTATGTTCTATCGTTTGTGATTTCCTACGATTGACTATTTTTATTATTAATCCATGATTTTGTTTTGGATATTTAATCCATCGTTCTATCGCTGGAACTACATCCAAACTGATTGATCCTCCTTGTCGGATATCAATTCTCTTGGAGTCCACTAGAAGTAGTATTGGATCTTGCTTTCCTTTAATTCCTGGTTTCATTATATCGTAGACTAATACTTGTTCTTGATAATGATCACCTAATACATTTTCTACGGGTTCCCTTATCACTGTTAATTCAGCTGCTTTAAGGACTTCTTGTTTTGGTATACTGGATATGTCGAAGTGAAGCCGGAATCTACGCTTGTCAGAAAACCTTTTGTCGATTTCACTTTCTGAAACAAAATTAATTTTGATTTAGTCAAGTTGTACAATGAACACAATAAGTAAAAGTTAAAGGGGATGTTTCCAAATCAATGTGGAAGGGCTTTAATATGTTACGCTGTTTATATCTAGGTTCATCAACATATTCACGTTGTGTTGTTGTTGTTGTTGTTGTTGTTGTTGTTGTTGTATAATGGTGTTACCGTCCCACTTTCGCTGGGCTTCAACACACTCCCTGCCCTGATACCCGACTGTACCTTACATCTTACAAGATACCAAGTACTTCATAAATCAACGTAAGTGTTGGGTTATTGTGATGTCCATGACATATCGAAAATAACTGACTAGTCAAAAGCTACACCAGGAAAATTCCATTCCTTTTATAACGTACAAGTGTTTATTTATTTTTATTATTCATTTATTTTCTCTACAAAATATTTAGCAACATTAAAAAACTTTGATAGCTAAGAAAACTTTGAACTAATCAAGGTATTATAATAAATAAAACTTATGGTTTTATGCAATACTAAACCAAATGTAATTAACTAAATTCAACCGAAATAAATTAACTATTGTCGAATATGACCATGCTTTTTATAACCATAACATTTTGTAAAAGATTGTATTCATTTAGACTGGACAATATTGAAATGTTGAAAAGAAAAGAAGATAGAAAAAATGATATCACTCCGAAAAGAAACTGTATAAATTTTTGAACAGTTCTAATGCATATTTTAGAGGCAGGTATTAATAGAAATTCAGATCCCAGAGTAATAATTTTCATAGCATTTTCATCGAATTCTTTAACAAATTCAGACAAAAATTCTTCTTAAAAAAGATTAATAATCGGTTCTTAATGTTAATACGCATTTGTCTCTTAAATTTGTTTAAAATTAAAAACATTTTTAACAGTGATATCTATCAATCTATCTAGAAATATAATACTCAATTCGTATTTTAAAATAACTACAATCGAAAAACAACAATACTAAGAAATATATATCAGACAACACTAAATTTCTGATTGTCGATTTAAAGCACATTATACAGTTTTAAGATCGTATCTTGAGCCACATTCCTGTGTTACATATTGTACGTATTAACACATCAGTGAAACATATGTAGATATCAACACAGACTCCAATATATATCGTATGTTAAATATATAAAGAAGAAGAAGGTAACGCAAATACACCAAACAAAACACCACTCTTCTTTAACTTGTTGCAATTGTTTGTAAATGTATATTATTCTAGAAATTGGGTCATTTTAAATCAACATTATACTAATTTTGTACAGGCTATTTACATTTATTGAAACTTTTAATTAAAGGGTGAAATCTAATTTTGTTTGCATTTATTACTAAAACTTCATAGATTATTTTAAATGTTTACCCATGCCTCTATTTCTAATATTAAGGCAGGAATTGCCCTCTATGTCTGTCCCACTAGCTACGACCCTACGATCCAACAAATAATATGATAGTACCAAAAATTTGTTTCTGCAAATATTATTTATGTAATATTATCTATCTATCACTAGCTATAACGTTGCTACAACGTTGTTTATTAGAAAATTTTGAAGAGAAACAGAAACTAATTTTTTCTTTTAAAGTTATTAATTACCACTTCAAAAATTTACTGGATTAAAAGAATAAAATTAATGTAAAGAATATACTTTAATCGTTTTTAAATATACTTAAGTTCTAGAATATACCCCACTCAAATCCGTTTTAGTTTTCTGTTGATTGTTATTTATAAGTAGGTATATTTTCAATACCACCCTGGATAAGCCCCATCTTTTACGAGCACTGTTATAAGAATGTAAGGTAAGAGTTAATTAAATTAGACCTTTTATAATTACCTATTCTGTTAATGATTTGCTACTAACAAGTACTCGAAACCTTACAAAAACCTTAAAATCCATATGAAAATTTTTATTAGTTCTTTCTAAAACAATTCAAAATTTGATCCGAAAACATTTGAAAAACTTGAATATATAAATAGTTTCAAGTGGTTATATACCCTAATACTCATAATCCTACCCCTAGTTTATATAGCGTTTCTTATACTGTAATATCTTTTACCCAAAATATGTGTTTACTACCTGTGCATACTAAAGAATAAAATTTAAAAACCGTTTGCTGAATATTTTGCACATAATGGCACAACTAGAAAAATTCTTCATTCTGGCTTTTCGCGAGGCACCCCTTTAAGTGGTATTATAACTACTTCTCTCTTTTGATCAGTTCACCTCTCTGAAGACTAACGTACTTAGTTTCTTCACGGTACTTATACAAAACTACGCTAAGACCTTTGCACCAAGATCTAAGACGACCACTCCGATTAATAAAATATAAATTATAAAGTTTCAGTTAAAAGTTATATATAACACAGTTTAAAAACCACTGGTAGGTTAACGGTCTTTTGAGTATACCTGGTTTTAATAAATTATTAACAATGGGTACTTTAAAGCCAACGCCCACTTTTTTTTATCTTCTCTTTAGGTAAATAACTCCGAAGTCTTGTTTGTTCTTATTTTTAAGAACATTATCATTTCGCAACGTTAGTTCGGTGCACATAAAAGGGACTTGGATTTTCCACTTGTGCGGATTTCATTTAAAAAATATAATTAAAAAATCTATAAATCTTTCTAACAAATAATTCATTAACACAAAATATTTTCAACAAATAAAAATTTAAGAAAACTTGTTTTAAAACATTTTTCTAAAACTTATATAGTAGATAAACGTAAATATCAATTAAAGAATAATAAAGAGATTATATAGATATAAAACAAATTTAAATTATTACTTTAGATAAAAAGCGAACTATAAAATGTAATTTTAACAAGTGAATAACAGATGGTATTGTTAATTAAATTTTGTTTATAAAAAGGTATATTTGGTTTAAATATTAGCTAAATTTATATTACGAAAGAAATGAATTAAAGGCTAAAACGATTCTCACCTCTGTGAATAAAGCTTCTAACAGTGTTAGCTGTTTTTGTATATATCCCAGCTTTCGGCATTGCGACAGTATCACGTTCTTTTCTACTTATTTTATCATATAATTGTTTCATTTTTTCTGGTATAACAACTTTACTTGGATCAATTTTATTTAGTCTTCTCCCAAATCCAAATAATTCGGATAATGTATTTCTTTGTTCAATAATTTTTGGATGATGTTTATTTGATGTTAAGTCAATGGAATCGGCGCCGGCGACTAAGTCAGTCAAAATAAGCAGCGCCAGCACCGCAATCGCTGTCAACCACCCGCGCATTGTCGCTCAAACCTCTGCAAAAAATAATTACATCATTAGTTTTTTTTATTTAACTATAGTACTACTTCTTCTTAAGTATCATTCCCACACACTTTTTTAATTTTGTATTTAATTTAAATTTTATAGCATATGGGAATATAATTGAAGTTTTCTTTGTTTTTTAGAACCTTACAAGATCAGTACATTATATTATAACCTCCAAAATATGACAATCTATCAAAAATGGATTAGGATTTATTTTTAAAACAAGTTCAATGTCAGTTTGTCACAAATAAAGTAATAAAAACAATTTCTATTACTAATTGTTATTAAAAACAACAACTTTAATTATTTCACATTCAATTTTGTGCAACTGTCAAAGTTTATATTATTAACGACGCATGCGCATCAACTAAATTAACTAAACTCAAATTAAAACACGAATGTGACAAGGAATGCCTATTCTGAAAACTTGAAATCTAGATTAAGATATTTAAATCTAGTCTTGAGTAAAAGTTTGAATGAAGGCAGATGTAATATATTCCAAATTTAATAACTATAACTAGGTATTTCCAAAGATCAAAGTATTTCTAATATCCCGGTGTCTAAAACCCTTTACATGGATATATATTGGTACTTGTAGATTATATGGTATATTGTAGATTAAATTCACTATAAAAGAAAGCACTACTTTGTCTTAAACTTATTTATCTCTACAGCGTGTTTTTATACAATAATAAAATAATTGTTGCTATTACCCTAAATGTATGTTCCCACTCTTACTGACTAAATACAACTGAGACTGACCAGAGCATATTCAAAACAACAACCCCATTAGAAGAAATTAGACCGCGAGATATATCACTGCAATGTCTAGACTTTGTGTCTAGCTCAGCTATTGTCGTTTCTCCCTGATAAAGAGTCGAGTTTTTACGACATTTATCTATATACGAGTATTGCGTATAAATATTTATGGCACACTTGCAACAAATAAACCGAGGGTGCTTCACCCTTTTCAATCGCGTTTTGCAGCGAGAAAAAAACATGTGCTTTTTCCTTATTATGTAATATATAATGTTGTTGCATCGCTGTTCCAAAAGAACAGTAGAAAATAGCAACTCTACAGAAAACCTAAATGATTTTACTTTTATCAGATAAATCTTTGACCCAAAATCTGTTTAATAAAAAATTAAATGATATACAAATAAATTAAATTAAATATTAAATTTAAATCAAATACATAAATATATTTATAAACGTTTTGTAAATAATAATATAAACTAATAACAATTTAACTAGTTGAGTGTACTTGCTGCTGGCAGTGAAAGCGGCTAAACAGACGCCTTGCTTACAGCCACGTAAATTAATTTATTTAAATAATTATAAAGATGATATGGTCAAATTGTAATATTCGTTGGTCATCTGGTCATCTCAGTATTAGGGAATCTTTCTCATATGTTGAATAAGTTTTAATTTATTTACTTGTACATTCGTTGTACAATAGTAACCGGTTACTACTACATATATACCAAGTAATATGTGTTTAATACAATAATGGTTTAAAATAACTTCATTATGTTGAAATTAATTTGAAGATGTTTGAAATATTGAGTAAATATAAGTCTAGTTAGTTTGTTCAATATTATTGTGATACGTACAACCATATAATCAGCAAGTATATATTTAATATTGTCCAGAAATATATAAAATAGACTGTTCTAGTTAAGAAAGACATAAACCGAAATTACAAGTTTTGGGACCCTTTCTAAATGACATGTAGCAAATAATTTGGTTACAGTTTTCATCATCCTAAATTCAATTCTACCTACTAACAGTTGTCTTCTTCTATAGAAATGTCTTCATTGTATATGTGTATAGATTTCATCTACATTTTAAAAGGACAACTCATAATAAACATACCACAAAAAGTAGTTCTTTTTCAACGTTTTGCATACAATGGTAGAACAATAAACGAGAAGACAAATTTTATGGAAAATCTTAATTTGATCGAAACAGGATTGAGCTATAAGTCTCAAGCATTGTTTGTTTTTTACCATTTAAACGATTTTCAGAAAAAAGTTATCTCCTTTTTGCATGGCATTGTACATGGAATTATAGTAAACGATATATGGTGCTAGAATATCCAGATAACTTCAGGTAATTCCTTCAACAGGTGCTTTAAATCTTAAATTGGACCTTGACGCAGATGCTGGATCTTGATGGATTTCCATTTATGGATAGTTGTTGGATGTTATGTGTTGAAATGGATACTTTTACATTATGGCATATTTAATTCTTTATTTGAGATGGTTTGCTTAAATCTTTAATCTACTGAAATAAGATGTTCAATCAACCTGTAGGAATTATTACAGGTTTTAAATTAAAATATAGTTAAAGTTACGAGAATTCGGCGGCGACTCGTACTTAAAACAAGTTGTGGGGTACATACTGCCGATATAACTAAAAAACACTGACTCACTTATTTTTCTATAATGTATATAGAAACGAATAAGATAAAATTCATTATCGTATTATAGATTTATACCGCTCTTATAACCTCTTTTAAGTATAAGTCGCCAGTTTCCAGATAAATTTCAGAAGAATATAATTTTATGACGAACAACTGCCGGCAGTTTGTTCCTTTCCGAAACCTTGATTGGCACAAAGGAGACTTGCCAAAATTCTTTGTTTGCACCACTTTCTTGTACTTTAGGTAGTTCCAAAATTTCAAATGTTCAACCTGCTTTGAAGCGGGGTAATAATAATTCAAGTACAAAACGTCCTTGGTAAATTCAAGTAAACAAAATTTAAAAAAAAGTGATATACTCGTATGCTCGAGTACTTAATATCTATTCTATTTCCTCCGATTGCCACTAGTGATCTACCTTAAAATAATCATCTAAATAGTTTGATAAACCTAATGGAATTTTACATCACAATGTTCGATATAAACCAATCGCAGATGTTCAAGAAAAAGGTTTCACAACAGCCTGTGTGTCTCCATCGATAAAATACGTCCTACGTGATAACGACGGCACATGTGTACCGTAATATCCATCGATGGTAAAGTCTTGTGACTTCTTTCCCGGATGGTGTTCATACGAACGGATTGGATTGTTCTCTGTGTTGAATAGGAAACCTCCTTCATACGCGCCGAGCTGTCTGCCTTTAGCAATCAATCCAGCATCCATCCACGTCTGACAAGACTTGATTTGATCCAAGACTTCATGGAGAAATGTGTCGTTTGACACGTTTTTCTTATTATTACCATATAAAAATGACTAGTCAATAACTAATTTATAAGTGCTTGTTTTTAAACGTAATTTCTGTTACAACGTTGAAACATGGAATGGATTCACTAGGTGTGTACGTCATTCCATAGCCCTGTACACAGATTTAGCAACGATGGAATGATCTTGATGAAAAAAGTGAGAACCTTAACGCACTGTAAACACAGTCCCAAAACTATATACCAGAATAGACGCGGTTCTAGCCTCAAATTTGTATCTTTATAGTAACTTTATTTAATAATTTTAAATAGTTTAAATTGCAGAGAAAATCAAACAAAAAGGAATTTTACTTTTGCAGGTTAAAATTACGGCGTAAAAGCATTACATGGTTCTGCAGTACTGTAATAAATAGCAAGGTGTACTAAAAATATATTATTTTATACGGGTTTATGGGTAAATTATATTGATGGCCATCTCTTTAATGTTGAAATATTTCTTATAGTTCTTAGATTACCTCTCACGCTAAAATTGAATCAGTTTAAGCGAGAATTGGGCTAAACGATAAATACATTAATGGCGGTTGTATTAAAAGTATGTACACTTTTATATTTTTAGTTTAAAACTATTTTTAACTACAAAATTTGACAAAAATTAAAATATGATTTAATACAAAATTTCAAATGTATTAATAATCAAGCGCATATTTAACATGCAGAGAGCTACAAATTTTTTCCTACAATTAACGCCAGTGACAACGATTCAAATATGCAGATTATACATTTTTTCCCATTAACTTTTATACATATAACTCTTATCGCCGAATAATAAGTTTTGTAATAATTTACCTTCCTATCTAATGATAGCAAGGAAACGTAATAGTTTTAAGTAATATTTATAGAAATAATTAGTTTTCTTTAATTACCAGCCAAGTGATTACTTCTTATCAAAGGGTTTATCAATATTTTAAATGCACTTATTATTATCAAGATCAAATAAATTAATATTTCATTTTGAAAATTATTTTTTGCCTGAGAAATTTTTCGAAAAGTTGATAAGATTTTTATTACTTTATTTGTCATTATAATTATTACAAGAATAGAACTGAAGTGGGCAAGTTTACCTGCTATTATGCTAGCAGTTTTTATAGTGTTAAAAACTTATATGTGATTATATTTAGCATGTTGTTAAATAAACGGATTAATAATCATATTGAGTATCGATTACCCAACCCGAGAGTACAAAAGTCAAAGTTTTGTTATATCGATTTGTTAGTTAATTATGTGATACAATTGTCGCGAAAATTTAAGATGAAGAATTGCAATCAACAAGCGATATGTATTTACATATATTTGTTAAAATATATTAAGAGAAGTTTGTACAATTATTTAAATCATTTTTAAAAATTTTTGAAATCGGTAAATTAAAAATTAACCGTATAGATTTTTTGAATTATCGGTAAATGATTCTTGTAATATTATTTATTTTCTCAAAGTATTTAACGCATTTTTAAATGTGTAAAAAAATAAAATTATGCTTTTGTTTGTTAACATATTTATTGCGTAAAACGTGTGGTTTTGAGTGGACTACAAGAAAACTTAAAGTCAAATCCGTTGCAATCAGCTTGCCAATAAACGTACTTCTAAGAATTAAATTTTGATTTCACTTTCAAATTTTCTAGGTACTATTTGCGCATATCTTTGTTAACCATAAATAAATTTATGCTAAAAATTTTACGAGTTAGTATTATGTACTTAAGAGTTTTATGATTTTTTCTGTATAAGTTTGCGAATGAGCATATTTCAACTATATATAACCTGTTAAAAGCATCCTTGGCCATTAAAACAGGCGCCAGATAGATATTTAATAACTGTAAGTACAAATAGAAATATAAAACCTTTTCAAAAAAAAAAAAAAGTTTTGCCAAAAATATTCAAAATGTAAAATACCACTCAGAAATAAAAACAAATAAAAATTAATAATAATTTAAAAGTTAGTTATCACTTAAAATAAAAATAAACTCTCACCAAAATAATATGAAACGGTATCCGCAAGAAATTAGTAACCAATCTAAAACACTTTTCACTATTCAGGCTTATTGACATTTCAATGCAATAATCAAATAACATTAAAGAACCATCACTTTATATTCTTTATAACTTTAAAAAAAAACGTTTGACAAGTTTAAACAAGATTTTTCCAAAAACTCTTGTCTGTATTTCACTGTTAAAACGATGGTACGTTCTTCGCATGTGAAACAACACTGCCAGGTCGTCTACTGTACTGCAGTACACGACGTCTGTCTGTTATACTAAAATCTACGACGAAGTTTATATCTTGTGATCGTAAGGTAAGAAACCAGCATGAACGTGTTCTATGTTATCAAGGTAGTAAAGAACAACCCCCTGACAATTATTGGACCAATAGGAGATCAGGATTTTAAATATAGCAGGGAGGTAGGGTTTAGAATATACCTGTTCGGTATACTTTGTATCTGTAGGAGAGAAAATGATTTCAAAGATGGATTTAACACGTGCCTGAAGCTGGTCTACTTTTATGTATTACTATTAGAGAAGGACCACGTAATCATCGCTTGTTGTGTGGTTAATATTATGGAATTTACTTTATTATTACCATTTGGTAATTATCGACACTAAGTAAGGAACTGCACCTTTAAATTATAGTAAATATCGATGTTTGAACCGACCAACTGTGACTTGAAGAAAAGTAATGTTTCAAATTGTTCTCACTATACAATTCAAGATAAAGGACTTGATTTCAAGTGCGATTAACTCAAGGTAACTTTAAAAGATTGAGACAACACCATAGACCACGTGTAACAAACAGAGACAACTCTATTAATTTCATTTTATCACAAGTACCGAGTAGCCAGCCGGACTGTTTTTACACAGTCGTAACTTCAATGTGTGACCACTCTAAAATTTTGTAGTAGAATTTGGGTTACGTCATTAATCTTAATCTTTTAATCCTTTAGCATATTGACTTCATCTTACATTTACTAAATAAAACATAATAGTTGTAGATCGGCTATATTGGATTTGTCGCCTTATTTTAACAATACGTTTTTATTATTGATTGAGGTTTCATAGATATCTTCATAGAATTGTTCTCAATAGCTGAACTACTATACAGCTTGATCACTTCACCAATGGAGTTGTGAATAAATTATTAAAGTGTAACAGAGACAGATATATCTTGTTTCTTTTTCTATGATATTCTTTTGAAATTATGATTTTTGAAGTTTTATCTCTACTGAAATAAATATTTTTAAATGTAAGAGACCTAATAAACAGTTTGGAATCACTTTGACATCATATTGAAGATGCGTATGATTTCTTTCCCAGTAAACATTTTGGAGTCACTTCGCCATCATATTGAAGATGCGCATGACGTCATGATAGAGTTCTCACAGTCGTTGATATGAAATGTGTATTTTATGAAATTGCGAAACCACTCCATCTGTCGGAAGGAAGTCTTATGAACGCTGATTCGAACTATAATTGAAGTGAAATAGTGATAGAAACGTCACAAAATAGGACACTTCACCAAATTGTTTACTGAGAAACTAAGTATATCTCATTTAAATCTAAAAATGTGAACGAATTCTGACAATTGCTTGTTCATAGATAACATCTATCTGAAATCTGAATAAAAAGGAATTAATTTTTTACTGGAAATTCTAGCTATGTTTTTACTAAAACGTTTACTGGGTACTGCAACAACAGCGAAAAGATCCTTCTGGAAGTTGATAATATTAAGAGATTTTTCAACATATTCATAGCAAATATGAATCAATAATTTTTAATTTACTAAAGTCAAGATGTAAAAACTTCTTGTTAAGCATTTCTATGTAAACTATTCGCATAAATAAATATATTTCAAATACGTTTATTCCAATAGCTTGAACACAATAAATAGTAACTTTAATTTTTCAAATGCTAATACACATCTGGAATGCACCCCTGACTATTTTGAACACATGGATTTCCTAGACATCTTGGCACCAAAAAATAAAAATCAAAGGCATTGGAAATGCCCAAAATATAAAAAAAATAATAACAGATGCTATATTATATGGGTTGTAGTATTACAATTGTATTGCTCCATCTCTTTTATGTTAACTCTTACAAATCTGTTAAACAGAGAAAGATGATGTAGATTTTAATACTAACAATGAATTTGCTTTATGTAAATTTGTATTTTTTTCATCTAATTTTCTTTTCTTGGTATTACAATAGCTTAGCTGTTAAACCTAAATCTGTATTTAAGGTGCTTGCACATATGGTAGCATGTAAAGACGACCTCTGAGTTGTATTTCTTTTTCTTTACAAAGTATTGTAGTTTTTGTTCTTTCTTTAAGTGGACGCAGAAATCCCCAGTGTTCAATGTCCACACAATAATGCACTTGTTTACTTAAGTTAAGTACATTTTTCGGTACAGTCAATTACAGTAGTTTTTAGCATCTATAATTGCACCGTGAAAATAAGTTTAAGGAATTATTGTCAACAAACATCGTTCTACCGAAATGAATAGCGAGATTCCCTAACTCATAGAGCAGGTTTTAATTTATTAAGATTGTACTATATATTGATAAAGTTGGTTACTAGAACCTCAAATGTCCAATTATTTTTTAATAACTCCTTATATGTTAGGAGATTTTAACAATTAAAAAAGTCATTTTGTCTCTATAATTATTAAAGGGATTCAACGTTGTACATATTCCAAATGCATGTGACATCACAATCCTTGTGTAAGGTTACCAACCTTAGAACTCATAAATCTCTGCTATATGTATTTATATATCAAAATATCAAATATTATTTACAGATATTTCAAGGAACAATAAAATTCTAATATTATGTCCACCCTAGCAGGGTTAAATAAAATAAAAACTTATTATTCTTTGACTTGACTTGATTATTTGACTACCAACAGCTACAGAACATTACCACAGCACTGACCTACTCAACAAATAACTGACGTTAAAATGCATTTCACGTCATACAAATATGTCCGACCATTTCTAGCGCTAAAACTACAATTCAAATTTTTAATTGCTATATCTCCGTCAACATTTAGATATTTAATAAAATAAACACGCCAATACACATTTATTAACATCAATTTCAATCAACAAGTGAAAAATCGACCACTAAAAAATGAGGACACAAGCCCATTGACCTAATGCAAAAATAATTGTGTCAACGGTAGGCCTATTTCAAGGGGAAAAATACGGCACTGGTTAAAAACCTATTTGTGAAATTTTAAGTCTATTATTATCTAATTGATCCTGAAAGTTTGAAATCGATTGACCATTTAGTACTCTAGTTAGATACAATCAAACTTCGATTCATTTGCGTAAGTATCAATGAGAGCGAAAAGGATGCAAATACTTTTAACATTTTTTATTTTTAATAAAATATTTGCATTAAAACACAAAAACGCAAAATCTAATAATGTCGCATCTAAGAGTGTCTTGTTTTATTGTTATCTATAAATCCTTTAATCCTGAAGAAGTATTTCTCTTTAGATTTAGATAGGTCACAGAACGTATATTAATTGGTTTAGGTTGTTCACAATGTGTAACAGCACGTGATAGTTTTAAGTACCTCATTCAGTTTATTACTCACCTCATACAGTTAATCGTAAACTATTAATAAATCAAATTGAATACACTATAACACTCTTTTAAACTATTACAACGTATAGCAAATAAATAAACAAATAGATTTACATGTAGAATAAAATTTGTTAAAACAATATAAAATGAATCCATCAACTAGTGCATTGAAATGAATGCCTCTAGATCGACGTCGTAAAATAAACTAAATTGTTAAATGTTTTATAAAAATTAAAATTATTTATGCAATAAAAATTATTTTGATAAAGAAACGTAACAATACAAAAGCAGAAAGATTGTTTGTTTATAACATTTATTAAATTAACTATCAAAGGATTTCACAACAGCCGGAGAGCATTGATACTTGACAACAAACCACCGATGTATTTGTTATCAAAGTTAAAGTGCTGACAAACTTTAGAAACTTATTGATCAGTGATGTCGTTCACATATATGATGCCCAAGACATAATGAAAACTACAAACGTAGTGGGAGGTTTTTGGTGATACTACTTATTACCTTAGGAAGTAGGCTATAGTTAAGTAATAATTTCATTACTTAATTCTTCCTAATCTTCAACCTCCTTAATGAAAAAGTTTGTTATAAAATAATTTCAAATGATGAAATTGTATTCTTTCAAAATATCGTATTTATGATGTTGCAATTGTCACTGACATTTCTAATCTCACAATGATTCACGCGAAATCTTTTATTGTGAACGCACTGGTGCCTGATTTGACACATCTACATGGGCGCATGCGGGATTATTTTCAGGGAGGTATAAGTTCAGTCTTCACAGAAAAAGGGTAGAGAAGTATACTGAATTCATTGGCAAAGTATTGAAGAAATTTAGACAAAAACCCTGACAATCTTAAGTTTTTATTCAAACAATGATTTTGATACTAAAATTTTTATTTCTTAAACTTTTTCTGTGTATTTTCTTGCATGTCAGGGGAGTGTTAGTGCACCCTCTTCCCGGCGCTCATGCACACGTGTTACATTAGTCTTTATTTTTGATTCATACATTTATATATATAGTGAATAATGCCAAATCAACAGGCCCGTATTAACGCTACGAACTAATAGCGTTTTCCCTTCATCATTTAGTTTCACACTGTTTTTTTTAGTTTTGCACTTTATTTCATAGTTCCACTCCTTGGTTTCTTCAATCATGACATTTTCTTACAGATTAAAGATTAATTTCGGTCAACCCAGATCTTTAGCCTTGCTCCCTCGAAGACATAAAATCGTCTAAAGTACGTCTAAAGAAGTACTTGACCAATTAGCCTGTATCTCATGTTTCGAATTCTGGATCTAAAAATTACCTAGAAACTAGTTAAAAAATCGCAAGCACCAAAATGTCTGTTGAGCAGTGTATGGTTGTTACAAACAAAAAAAGACAAATGCTATAATTTTTTTTTTTTATAAAATTAGTTATTTTTAAACCCTATTCTTTAAGAGTGTACAATAACCTGCACAGGTGCACGTTTCAAGTTATATATATATATATATATATATATAAGAGATGTCCATCTTACATTTACATTTTAAGACATATATTTCTACACTACATTTGTTTTTGTGAGCCAAGCGAAATCATGACAGATCCAAATACCTTTAAAAAATCAAATTTACTATCTTCATTTCAGGTTACATAGTACTACATATCAATAGAGTTATAAGACCCAATATTATAAAAGTTATTAACAAATAATAATCATTTTTGATTTTTAATAATTAAAGGGCTTAAAAGTTGTATAAATAATTGTCCATCACAATAAGTGCGTAAAACTCAAGTGTCATTTATTACTTACAGAGCTGGCTCGTGCAACGCATAATTTTGATAATATAAAAGTTGTGAACAAAGATAAATAAAAAATATTACAGAATTTAATACTATTACGTTAAAAGATATTTAAAAAAAATATGTTGACAAGGCCATTGCAAAAAAAATCCTGTTAAGAAATGTGTATTGGCGTGTCTACTTTATTAAATATCTTAATATTTACGGAGATATAGGAATTAAAAGTTTGAATTGTAGTTTTAGCGCTAGAAATGGTCGGCCATATTTGTATGACGTGAAATGCATTTTAACTTCAGTTATTTGTTGAGTAGGTCAGTGCTGTGGTAATGTTTTGTAGCTGTTGGTAGTCAAAATAAGCAAGTCAAGTCAAAGAATATTAAGTTATTTTATGTAAGGCAGACATAATATTGAAATTGGATTGTTCCTTGAAATAGCTGTAAATAATATTTGATATATAAATACATATAGCAGAGATTTTGGTTTGTTGGTAACCTTACACAAGGATTGTGATGTCACATGCACTTAGAATGTGTACAACGTTGAAGCCTTTTAATAATTAAAGAGACAACATGACTTTTTAAATTGTTAATATCTCTTAACATATAAGGAGTTATTAAAAAATAATTGAACACTTGAGGTTCTAATAACCCACTTTATCAATATATAGTACACTTTTATAGAAATTAAGACATAGGGCACAACCCCATTGAAGTGATTCTTTTATTATAATTTGAACGTTATCCTCAATTTATCAAAAATAAAAAAAAACAACATCTTATAAAAATGTAGTTAGTATATAATATATTTAGTTAGATTATATTGCTCTCTATGTGGTCCATTTGAAAATCTTTCAGAAACTGCGGGAGACCATGCACAGATCCTTTGTTGGGACTCACCAATGTATTATCTTATGTCATTCTCAACTTTGTTTCCAAATTTTTTTATTCATTTTTTCTGTGTATACAACAACAGTATTTATTTCTGTTTCTTTTAATTTTATTTTCAAGTCACAAATAGAATTAATTTTGCTATCATTATATTTGTACTTTGTAAGTAAATAATTTAAATTGCGCACTACACCTATGCCAAAATAGTTTTAATAGTTAATAGTTTTGGGTATTTGTATAAATATTTTCTAAACGCGTTTAATTAAAACATTTTTATATTTAATTACATTCTAATTTATAGCACTTCATTAATTTGCTTTATTAAATAAACAAAAGAAAGTTTATTATTTTTCTTGTTATCAATTGTGGAGCAATGCTATCCAACTAGGGGGTCGCGGAAAATATACCACTGTCAAATAGATTTTTCTGGGTCACTTGTCACTTTATAATATTCTGTATTTACATAAAACAAGCGGCCCACCATTATCGACAAGTCGACAACCACTGGAGAGTTGTAAGAAATTTCCACTTCAATCCAGAATAAGATATTCAATGTACAATGCGATAACACACATAAAGTATCGCTGTTTTCTTGTTTACATAAATAAATTAGATTTTATACGGATAATTAACAAATTAAATGTTACAAATAACTATCTTAATTATTACTAATCACTCATGTCATCAAAACTAGGAGTGACCCCAATTAATATTTCATTTTTTTATTTTTGTCAAAATATTATTTACCATATTTTATTTAGTAAATAGATACACTGTGAGAAATAGGCAGAGAAATGACTGTGTGATTATTATTACTGAAATATGGTTAATAAACGTAAATTGACGTTTTTATTTTATTCAATTTCGAAAAATTGACGGATATATATATCTATTTAAAGTTTCAATTTTGTTTTACCATTATCTAGTCAATAGAATATAATAAGTAATCTTTAAACGTTATGCTATAAACAGCTGCTATAGCTTTGACGTTTAATTCTGCATCTCTTTTGCACTTCGCTTAAGCGAATATATCCAAGTATGAAAGAAACAGGAATACTTAATGAATGATGTTGGAAAAAGAAAGAATATTATTATGAAAAAAATTCTAACAACTAACACGAAATCTGTGACAGGTAGGGACAATCAATTTGAACTAAAAGCGACTTTTGTGTACCACTTTTGAACTATTAACGAACTTGCTAAAACTACATATATCAGATTTTATTTCACAAAATCTGACAGGTAGGGAATAAATTTGAACTAAAATTGGTTTCTGTGTTGTTGCTTCGAACTTGTAAAGCGTTAGAATAGAATTGTACGAGTGACTCGAACTTCACCAAATAGGGCACTTCACCAAATTGTTTACTGGGTTGTTGAACAGTGATAGTAAAGGTTGGCAAATGGAGGGGAGGAGAGGGGAAGAAGGTGAGCAAGAAATAATATCGATTAGTCAATCTTTAACTTTTACTAGCTAATACCATAAATTCTATAATATGGCGAATTGAATATAAATATTTTATCATTTTATAATTGGGCACTGGTCATACATACATAATAAAATATATAAAAATTTATTGAAAAAAACATATTTTACAATACTATGTAAATAAAAACGAAAGAATATAATAAAGGGCCACATCTTTTATAATCCTCTCTTTTTTGAAGTGTGCTCACTGATTTTTATTCATGGATATAATACAATCATGATGTACTTAGCGCGTGTCGAATTTGGGTGTAAATTGAATAAAACTTACTTTTTTAAAATAACAAATAAACTTAAAAAAAAAAAAAAACTTCAAATAACAGAAGATTCATATCAGAGGTGTAGTTATAAAAGTAAATAAAAGAAATAGTTAAATTATATCATATTATTTGTTAATATTATTTGTAAATGTCAATTCGGATTATAGCATGTGCGGGCCCGTCACGTTGAGTGCATTTTAATTGATGATTCGATTTAAGTATTATGAAATTCTTAATTACCCTACATATCTAATTTTTCAATTCGTTACACATACATGATCCTATAAGTAATCTTCCAATACGCCCTATACCGACTACATCACTGTTTAAAATATAAAAAATAATAAATTTAAAGTAGAAACTGGAATCTTAGGCACTGCTAGACTGCGTGACTGCAGTGACGTCAAAGTTTCTAGAATACAAAAACATCGTGGAAATATATTGAATATAGTTACATTTTTTTTCTTCTTTTCATTGAGATATCATTAATATAATCTTAATGGATATATTTATTTACTTCAAGAAAATATAAACATGCTTCTTATAAAAAAGTTACAAGGTCGCTGTGTGAATTGTAAATTAGATTACTCTATGAGATAATTATCCGTTTAATAAATTTAACGTTCATTATTTTATAAAAATCAATATAGTTTTGTTGTACCAGACAAATAAATTTAAGGTGAAACATTACATCATGGTTATACATTTAGATATAGATGGCAACTCCATGTTTTAAAATATAAAAACGTTAATAACTTTGCACACGATTGAGCTATTTAAACCATATAAACTTTAGGAGTCAGATAAATGTTCAAGCTTTGATTATAAATAGATCATTAATTAGTATATAAATTATTTAGTAACATATCGTGTGTTGAAGAGAAGAAACTGAAATTTTGGGCGCTGCTAGACTGCACGACTACAGTGATGGCATACTTTGTAAAATACAGCAACGTTCGTGGAAATACGAGTATATTTATTATAAATTAATTGATTTTTAATCATTAATCATATCTTAATTAGTATAATCTTAGTTAATTTATTGCACTTATTTCCAAGCATTTGATAATTAATAATTAAATAATTCATTATTTTTATTCAATTTGTTATTTATCAACTCCAGTTCTCAGTATCTAACAAGACTTTTAAAATGTTTGAAACTTCTGGATGTAGTTTCCAATAAACTGTAAATTTAATATTCATTTTTAACTTTTGGGACTCCCCCTCCTCCCACTTCTGACGTTCTAAATGACGTTTAACCCAGATGCCACAATGTCTCTGACCATATGGGCATATGTTTATAATCTTGTTACGGTCATATGACTGATTCTTGTTTAGGTTTTACACATTCTCTCGTTCTATACACTTAAATGTTGTTGCTTGAGGCCCTTCTCTAGGGATTTCTCTATAAACAATAACAAATAACACATTTTAACACTTACAAATATATACAAATACATAAAACATATGAATAACATGTAGCAGGCGTTGAAAACGTTTCGTAATAGGTGATAAAAGTGTCGAGTTTGACTGATTTCATCATCTGCCAGAGCAGGATTACATACCATTGACTAAAGGGTAGTCGCGGAGCCCTTTTAAAATCGATTCTCTAAACAAAAGTGTGTAGAAAGTTGTAGTCCTCAAAATGTTAGGGCCGGTGAGTCTATTTTGCATTTAATTTTCTTAAATTTCTATTAACAACATTGTTCAATAGACTTTTAGATGTTGATTAGAAAAAGTTTGCACAGAGCTGATCTACTTCCTACAACTACAAAGAGACTCTGCATTCACCTTCTGTATTTTTCTTAAATTTCTCATAGTTTCCATCCCGCTGCCCCTTTCTTCCTCTTTTTCAATTAAGCTGACGAGTTTTTCGAGACGTAGCAAAAACTTTGTAAAAAAATTTTAGTTATTGTATTTTTTTATACGCAAATTTGTTTATATTCACTAATAATCAGCACACTTGAATTTTTTTTTTCTTAAATATTTATTTAAGTGTATCAACTTTCAAAAGTTATTAGCACTTAAGGTGAAACGTTACTTGGCCATTATTGATTCGCGAAATATAGATGGCGATACTATACAGCAGGTTAAAAATTATCAGAAAAACCATGTTTTTTTTATGTTTAAATCGTTTTATGTAAGTAACTGTAAACGCGAATCAAAATTTAAAGCTGCAATTAGTTAGATAAATAACGTATCTACTAATCTAGCTTTCTTCCACTGACTTTTAATGAGTTGGAACTGCAAAAATAAGTTTTGAAAAGTAAGTTTGAGAACCATAATAAAGGTTATAAAATTTATGACACACCCTTAGAAATGTTACCAGTCATATAAAAATTGGAATTTAACTAGAAAATATAGCAACATTCATTTTCAAAACTTATTTTTGCGGTTCCAACTCATTAAAAGTCAGTGGAAGAAAGATCGGGGCAGGTGCTCCCGGTAAATCCGACAGCAGTGATTTTTTTATTAAAACTAAAAACTATATTTTCTGAATATAGCACGCAAGAATAATGTTGCAAACCTCTCACAAAACATATACAACTAAAAGTAACATATGTTAGTAAAATAAACACTAGTATCTTTACATGTATTATTGCTTTATCATTATGAAATAGTAGTGTTCCTTGTTCACTCTCCAACGCTAAACTAACGATAAGCAAAGCTCGATAACGCCCGCCGCCTGTTTGTCTACAGTGACCCAAAAACATGGAATCCACAGTTAACAGTACAACTCGAGGAGTATTATCAAGAGTCGATACGTGATTCAAAAACCACATGATTTTGTTGAACAGAAATCAAGATTTAGTCAAAACGTGTTTAAATGACATTAAGAAACTAGTTATATGACGATGTCGACGGTACGGGTTCCTAACTATTCAACGATTCGTTCAAATCAAGAAATATTTGAATATTTAATTTAATACGAAAGTCTTTGATTTGGTTGTAAAAATTATTGGATTATAAATTTATTTGCATTATGCTCTGAAAGATGTGAGCAAAGGAACCGCAATTTCTTACTTTAGATGAAAGCCAAGATGTATTGGTTTATGAGGATTAAAATATCAATTAGAGATTGGTGTTCCACGGCGTTCACGTTGGAAGAAGTCAGGGCTGTTGCCAGTCTACCCCCACCACACACTTGATCCACATATCATGCACTTTTGCATGAATCGTCCAACATTGGAAGGTTTTATACTTGAAAGATTATTTCTTTACTTAAAAGTTTTTGTTATACAGTGTCAGTGTCAATAATATCAACAAGGAGGAAACTTGCCATGTCAATCTTCCAATATTTGACTCACACGTTAGAGGCAAGCTTTTGAATCAAACGTTCACCGCATCGTTTGGAGCTGTCTTTAACCCATCGAACCATAGCAGCACAACAATAGTAAAACTAGAGAGGCTACCCTTAAAATGCTGAACAATATCTCTCCAGGTCATAAGTTATTTCGATGAGAGACTCAACACCATACTTTTATGTAAACAATTCAATTATTTTATGTAACAAGACAACTAACTACTGTGGCATTGTTGTGGTCGAGGTATTTTCGCCTCAGGCTACAAGGTGTATAAAAATACGCGTAAAAACAGCTGGTATACTCACTGTAGATACTATTTAAAAATAAGGTGATATTTTCCACATAATAATTGACAACAGGTGTCATATATGACCTTAAGTGATTAAGCAATAATCAACATTCTTTGTTAATTATATAATTACAATGAATTAAAACGTTTTTTTTTTGCTAGATAATTGTTAGAATAATAATATTGTATGTAACATCTAAAAAGTTTTTATAGAAATATTATTCTGCTGAATAATTTAATTTGATCACTGACATTGTTAATTTAATACTTTTATAAAATATTCTATTCTATTTTTATAATGTTGTTATATTGTTATTAATATAGATTATGCAAATGTCACATTCCTATTTATAATATGTATTTACATATTATATATTTTAATAATACAGCTATTTCATTATTAGTATTAATACATTGTAATTTAATATGCAAATGAACTCCACGTGTTAGGATATGTATCATCGTTCAATGTTGATCTATAACAGCAATCACCCACTGGATCAATGGGCCTACTGGGCCAATGTGTCCTATGTCTTTATTTCTATAAAACTGTACTATATATTGATAAAGTGGGTTACTAGAACCTCAAATGTTCAATTATTTTTTAATAACTCCTTATATGTTAAGAGATATTAACAATTAAAAAAGTCATTTTGTCTCTTTAATTATTAAAGGGATTCAACGTTGTACAAACTCCAAATGCATGTGACATCACAAACCTTGTGTAAGGTTACCAACCTTACAGATCATAAATCTCTGCTCTATGTATTTATATATCAAAATATCAAATATTATTTACAGTTATTTCAAGGAACAATAAAATTTCAATATTATGTCTGCCTTAACAGGGTTAAATAAAGTAAAAACTTATTATTCTTTGACTTGACTGGATTGTTTGAGTACCAACAGCTACAAAACATTACCACAACACTGACCTACTCAACAAATAACTGACGTTAAAATGCATTCCATGTCATACAAATATGGCCAACCATTTCTAGCGCTAAAACTACAATTCAAACTTTTAATTGCTATATCTCCGTCAATATTTAGATATTTAATAAAATAGACACGCCAATACACATTTATTAACATCAATTTCAATCAACAATTGAAAAATCGACCACTAAAAAATGAGGACACAAGCCCATTATCAGTAACATTGCCATTGGACTGGTTTTGAATTTACCGCCATTTTGAACAAACTGTCTCTTTCACATTTAAAATTTCACACTCTTTTGGGACCATGTGAAGTGCAATAAAACCGTATGCCATGAATAAATCAATAAGATAAGTAAAACCTCATTCCCACTCACTGTTTTGATATCTAATTTCCTTTTTTATTTAATATTTTATTCTAGATTCCACATTTTCAGAAAGGCATGCTTGTTTAATTTGAGTTTAGTTAATGTGTCGTTAGTAATATAAATTTTAACAGTTTTGGAATAATTAAATTGCTGTTTTTAATAACAATTAGAAATGCATCATTCCCACTCACTGCTTTAATTTAATTTTGTATATTGTATTTTATTCAAAGTACCATTTTTAATTTAATTTATTTTTTAAGTTTTCTTAGTTTTTTTTAGAACCTTACAAGGTCCAATGTTTTAAATTAAAAATATTAAATTAAGAAAAACTATATTATATTATAACCTCCAAAATGTGACAATCTGTCAAAATGCAGTAGGATTTACTTTTAAAAGAAGTTTAATGTCAGTTTGTCAAAAATGAAGAAATAAAAACAATTTCTATTACCCAGTAAACAATTTGGTGAAGTGCCCTCTTTAGTGACGTTTCTATCACTATTTCACTTCAATTATAGTTCGCATCAACTGTATCTTCATTTGTACTCCGACAGGTGGAGTAATTTTGCCATTTGTAGGCGATAAAGTAGACATTTTATATGAAAAAATGTGAGAAACTGAACTATAAATGAACTCTTTCATGACAAAAAAATCATGACGCATCTTCAATATGATGTCAAAGTGACTCCAAAATGTTTACTGGGTACTAATTGTTATTAAAAACAGTTATTTTAATTGTTTCACCTTCAATTTTGTCGAACTATCAAAATTTATATTCTTACTAATATATAAAAAATATAAAATACTAAAGCCTATTCTAAAAACCTGAAATCTAGACTAAAATATTAGATAAAAACAGTAAATTAAATATCAAAACAGTGAGTGAGAATGAGGCCTAATAGAAATTGTTTTTACATCCTAATTTTTGTCAAACTGATATTGAACTTCTTTACAAAATAAATCCTACTGCAATTTGAAAATTGTCACATTTTGTAGGTTATAATATAGTATAGTTTTTTTAATGTAGAAACTGTAGAAAATGTACGACTTTGTAAGGTTTTATAAAAACGAAGTAAACATATTAAATTCTAAATTAAAAATTGTTTGCTGTTTATTTAAAGAAACTAAAAACTCGTCGGTAATAAATTAAAGATCAACGTTAAATAAATTATTTCAGTGTCTATGAAATATTTTTCTAAACAAATACCTGTCGGTTTTATAACCTTGATTATGCGCGGTCTCTATAGAACACTTCTAAGTCAACATAACTGTCTAAAGTCACTTCTAAGCATCCTTAACTTAACGTACGAGTATAATTGACCAACAATTTTGACGTTTAAAACTATGAAATTGTTCAAATAAACAAACGATGTTTTGTTTGTGGATCCCAGAAGGCAAAAAATGAACAGAGGTATCTTAATGTTTAGCGAAACATAAATTTGATGGAACTTGATGTCCAGTTAGCCCCAGGGCGTCATCGCCAGGTTGTTCTTATGAGGTAGCTTTCCTCAAACACTTGAATAGTTAGAGTTGTTTGGAGATACTTATTGTATATCAACTTGATTTTAATGTAGTGTGACCACGTTAAGAATTCCCAGGACAAAATATCTTCCTTTATTTAAGACACGTGTGATTCTGTTTTGTTTGCTTTGGAATATTAAGAACTATGCGAAAGTCAATATTAAGTTGTATTCAAGTATTGTTGAAATTGTCAACATAAATGTTATTTATGATAAACAAGATATGCCGGGTCGGATTTATATTTGAAAATAACATTATGTGCATAAGGGAAATAAATGGATTTGTTACCCAGAAGTTGAAATCGACATATAACAATAAGGTCCTGTGTAAGAGGACAAATTATTAATGAAAGTTCCTAATTAAGCAAACAATTTAATCCTGCCGGGAATGCTCCAATTTCTTATTCGCAACAATTTCCCGATTTTTACTTAAAGCATATATATATGGAGTGTGAATAGCCAATATTTCCTATAGAATAACAGTGTGTCCAAAATGTGTGCGAGAGAGAAAGGTATATGTTCCTATTTGTTATCTATGCGCATGCGTCGAAAGTGACAGTTGTAAAGTCATAACTGTCTGGATGTTAAATATGACATTATATTGATGTTAATGATTTTCTTTAACGTTATTTCATAGTGCATCTGCTTTAGGTTACTTATTACACGTTTTATGTCCAACTTATTACCCGCGTTATAGAAGAGTCTAATGTAAATAATGTCCTCTACAATGTCATACGATTTGTCAACAAAAATATTGCATAAAAATTGATAAAGATTGCATAAATTGAAGTCAGATGTTCAATTATACGGAAAACAAAATCAAAACAAATTATTCATACGTAGAGTATAAATAAATAATGATTTGTACCATATACGAGTATTCCAGAGACCGAATGATCCGGTCCCACTAACAACTGATAAAACAGAAGCGATTTATTTATAACTTGGATTCCGCCATGTCACACTTTTTGACGTCCTTTACTCAGTAGCTATGTGATAAGATATTTTTTTAAAAATATCATCAAACTGACATCTGAATGAAACATATTTGATTAATCTTTCTTATCAGTTACATTCCTAGGAAATTAAACAAAATCTCTTTAAAGTTCAAATGACCTCTGCTCTCTCGCTGTAACTGTACCAAAATGAGTTTATATCTATGATAATTCTTTAATTAACTTTAATAACTTTTAATTGATATTTCATTTTTTTTTTATTAGATATTTTATTATTTATTTATTTATGTAACTTTGTGTATACTTTATACTTTTATTAATTCGGTCAAGCTATTTAAATAAATATATATTTTCATACTGCAATCGATCATATTGGCACACAACATTGCCGTTTAAACACAATATCAAAAATTAATCTTGCAATAATCTGGTCAAACAATCTTAAAAGCAGAAAAAACAAAACTGTTCAAATTTATTAATTTACAGTAAAAACATCGCAAAATTATTTATTAATGTCGTCACCATGGTTGATTTTTCGTCCACTCCTAGAGGTGTGCGATGCCAGCCTTTATAGACCCTAAACTCGCAAAGTTTGTGCGTAAATTGCATCTGGATATGCACGAGAAAAATGAAACTTAAGGTATGAGCTGGGGGAGAAACATCCCTAACTAATATGATCACGTGTTCGTCACCTAACACTCTTCACCGTTGGCACGTAGGGTACAATGACATCGGAAATACCATCATTTGCATACCACCACGATTTAGTTTCTTTTCGCACTGTCACAGATTTTTTAACTACATTTTACATTGTTCAACTGACTGAATTCATTTAACTTAACTATTTTTGGTTTTTTGATTGGTAAATATTAATTCATCTTAACAATTATTTATTATTAATTGAATGTCTTAATAATTACTTTACTTTTACACATACCTACATATTTAATAATACATGATAAATTACCTGCTATTATTATTACTGTAGATGCAAATTGATTGGCAAAGCCAGCTTTAATAGCCGAACACATCTCGTAAGATTTAATAAGCTTCGCCTACATTTACGAGTACTTTTCAATCTCATAAATCACATTTGAAATGTGTTGTTAAGGTAATTGATTAACCAAAGTGATTTAAGAGTTCATTGTTTATTACTAATTAAAACTAGAAGAAGTACAAGCACGTCCCAATATTATTAGTTAGAAATACATTTTAAATTTTATAGCAAATACTGTCTGACTACTATAATTACTTCTTAGTGCTAAGTTTACAATTAAAGGATTATGTGTATATACTTTTTAGAAAGTATTAAAAATTAAATGAGTGTTTTAACAGGGCTGCAAAGGCACTAAAAAACATTCGACTATGACCTAATTAAATACTGGGGTGTGTGTAAAAGAAAAAGGAAAAAAAATGTCTATGCTTTCAAAGAGATGCGCCGACAAAAGCATATGGTTTTTTCGGAATTAATTCCGTAGTGCGTGTGTCCACATTCAACTATATATTCTACAAAAAAAAGATATGGAGAAAAATATATTTTTGTATAAATTCACAAGTTTTTCACGGAATTAAAACCGGTAGTGTGTACCTAGGTCTAAATCTACTATAGTCTAGTATAAATTTGTTATGAATTCGTTAAGGGGTTCCCTATTTTAAAAGGGAATGTACCGACCTGAAATAAATTAAATATAAACTAACACCATTCCAGACCATCTGGCATCTGGCTAATAAATGTTTAAAAAAAAAACATCTATTTTTGCATTTATTATGAAATTTCGGTGTACTGCAATTAGGTTTATGTTATACTGACTTATGTACCGAGGGATCAATAAATATGCTTTCTTGTTACTCGATTCCAAACACCTTTATTTTTATTTCTGTTTATTTCTATAATTTGACTAATGTGAAAAGAAAGACTTTTCTACCTTATATTATTTATAACACAAATTTGTCACTTTTTAATTATGATAATAATTTCACCAACACAAAATCTTTACCTCGTTTCGTTTATTTCCATAAAACAGGAAATTGTTATAATAATTTTATGTATTTCTGAACATAATCCTAAACATTCTGCGTTCCTTTTCAATCTAACGTCAAATTTGGTACAGAAAAGGTTAAAGCAAAGTTGTTATTTTCATTCATAAATTGTTTTTGAAAATTAGCATTTTATTTTCGATTTCGTTTTACTATTAGTATTTACTTTGAAATTCCTACTATTTTATTGCAAGTAAAAATATTTGTAAATAATATATTTATTCTGATTTTGTTGTGCAGGTGTTGTTTATTACACCAAATGGTTTGTGATCTATGGAGTTACAGGTGTTAAATTTATGCATTTATTAACCTATAGAGTGTAACAGCCTTAAAACTAATCACTATAGCTATAAAAAAACATCAATTGAAAAATGTATATTAATATCACTAGAAATTATACAGGGTGTGAAATGGTATTGTAAACGGATTTTGCAGTTCATACTTTTGACAGGCGCGTAGTATGCACATTCACAATTTGTATCAAGGGATCATCTATAAATTACGTCACAAAAACTACAAATTTTTTAAACCCCTCGTCCTCATTGTAACGTCTTGTCAGACATTGCAGAACCCGAGAAAATTCGAACGAAAAAGTTACTTGTTTTTATTTAGATATCTTTCAACGTTAAAAATCTAACAGTGTATGAACCTGTTTATTTAATTCCTTCTATAAAAACGCACCTTTAACCACTAAACAACATTCAGCAAAAATTCTTACATCGATAAAGCATCCATAATTAACTTTAGATAGAATAAAGATTTAAAAGAAACCATTCAAACTATACGCCATCTGTGAACCAGATCCAATAATTAATATGTAATTCTTAAAATTCCTTATATTATACGAGTATCTACATAATATAGATTAAATAAAACAAGTAATTAAATATACGTATTCTCGATATTAATTATCGGTTCATATCCAGAAGAACAGGTATGAGTACTTTAATCCAGTTGATACTGGTATCTCTTGTATCGATATGATGTTCGATAGTTTCGATGTATCGCAGCTAGTTAACGATAAATATTTACACAAAATAGTTAAGGAATGTTCATTTAAATAAATTAACATACATGCCGCTGCCGCTGTACAAACTTCATCAGAATTAAGTAAGACATTTGTTTATAAATGTTGAATCGAATTTTCTATAATCTGAGAAAATCATCTTGCAGCTCGTTTGAAGAACAAGCGCATTGTATGGGTATATATAAAGTCATTCAGTTCGGTGGAACCCTAACCGCAGAAGAAATGTTGCCCCTAAACTTCCCTCGATATAGGCCTCTCAAATTTACATTTTATGACTTAATAAATTTCATTAAAATCTCGCTGCCCAAAGAGTTATTTAGCGCAGTCGGTAGGATCTAACTCAATACTGTGTTACATTATTTTCATATAAAGGTTTATTAATTAATGCTCCGTTAAGATATTTTCTCATTTAATTTAATCTCTTGATAGGTATCAATGTACAACTATACAGTGTATCTATCTACAACAAAATAATATCAATAAAATAATAAATTATAAAAAATATATCGATTTATGTTTCAAGAAAAAGGCATCCATAAATAACATTCATCGCAATGTACTATTCTCGTACATAGCATTGAAATAAATGAATGTTTCAGGATAAAAAAAAACAAGCAAAAGAAACAAGTTAAAACAGGTTACATTTCTGCAGAATTCAATAACGAGGATAATCCAGCCACCTGTTGCACTGCTTCAGTTATTAATGAATATTCTTAATAAGAAGACATCTGATCGAATCTTAAAAAGAAAAACAATTTTTTTTTTATTTATCAATTAAATTCTATAAAATTCTTGTCATTGATTCGCCATCGAGATTAAAAAGCAGATTATCTTAGAGGTTTTATAAATTCATCTCTTTAGATTTTACACACTTGTGTAAACGTATTCGATAGCGTAGTGGTTAGAGATTCGGATGCAAGAAGCTTCATTAATTGAATATTATTTTTTAAACTAACTGATTTTTCATTATTTATGAAACCCCTCATAAGCCTCAAATACATGTAAAGGTTTACCTGACAGGTTTTCCTTTGCTTTTTGAATTTACAGGTAAACCGGCGCTAGTAAAACTGTACAGTTTTATCGCATACTCGTTTCTGTTACTTGTCTGTCCATCATTATAGATTTTTTAGAGTTTACTAGAGTTTAAATAAGTTACCAAGCCTATATACAAAATTTCAACTTTGTAGCACAATTTTTACTCTCGGCAAATACTGCCCCCGTGCCCCCAAATACAATTTTGAAATTTTTAATTTTCTTTTATTAATAATATACTTAATCATTCTAGAATCCAGAATATGAACTTTCTCCAAAGTTCCCTACTGGGCCCCCGAATTTCTTCAACCAACCTATTTCAATTTTTGAATTTCTAATTGTTTAAAAATGTCAGCATTAAATACCTTAATACACATGCAAAATTTCAACTTTCTATCTTTTACGAATTAAAAATAATACAGCAAAAAAGGGTTCACTTTTTCCAGTTTTTCCAAAAGTACGGGTTTCCAGGAAATTCAGAGAAAAATCCGGGCACGCCAAAAGTCTTAGAATTTTTTTCTCTACGAAATAGGCAATTTTCAAAAACATTGACGGAGCCGTTTTCGCGCTGCCATACAAAATTCACTACCAAACATATAAGATCATAAGATAACTTTAGAAATGTCTCTTAAAAAACATATTGGGCAACCATTATGAGTTTTGAAGTGTCCTCACATATTTTCATCAATACAACAAAAACGTTTTTTGTCGGTTTTCCGTTAAGGTACACGAAAACAAAATCATTTTTTCGTAACGAAGAATAAAAAGTATACAATCGAATAATCTACTTTTTATTGGAAAAGAAACAAGTGATCCTCTAACAGATGAACAGATGGCACATACTAGAAGATGAAGAGATAGGGAGATGGTGGATGGTGGATGGTGATACATTCAACAGCGTTCATCACAGTATCGTTAGGTTGACATTTTTCTAAGTACGTCATCGAAAGAATCCAACCAAACCTGTTACACACGGTACGCAGGCAAACCGCGTGCATTAACACAAGATACAGCAACATTAGTGTCTGATAAGTATCAGACAACCTGAAGATATGATACAGTAAGACAATCAGAGTCACAGTCGTGGAAGACCAGCAGATGGACTGATAGAGCCAGAGGAGAGATAGCCAAATGATATGACATAGCTGTATTCCTCATTATTCAATTATTTATTATTAAAAATCACTGAAAAATGTCGGCTAGTTTATGCACGATATTTTGTATAAAATAACTTTTCGTTACAATTTCTAATCAAAGAATTTTTCGAAAAAAAGGTATATTTGATAAAATTAGGCTATTTAATTCTATAAACGTTTGTTACGTTTAATAAACAACCTTTTATTATTTACAAAATAATTGCTATATTATTAAATGCTGTGTTCTTTGTGCGCACGCGTTAATTTATGGTATTGTGTAAAATTTATTTAATGTTTTGTGCCGTGTGCTAATTTAAGTTAGTTCTTAGGCTCTTGTGTATATTTAACGTCCATTTGGCGATGTGTTGGAGCGCATACTCGCGACAAAATAGGTTACCCAGTAAACATTTGGTGAAGTGTCCCTTTTTGTGACGTTTCTATCACTATTTCACTTCAATTATAGTTCGCATCAACTTTATCTTCATTTGTATTCCGACAGATGGAGTGGTTCCGTCATCTGTAGCCGATAAAACAGACATTTCATATGAACGATTGTGAGAAACTGAACTATAAATGAACTCTTTCATGACAAAATATGATGTCAAAGTGACTCCAAAATGCTCCAAAATGTTTACTGGGTATGTGGCGAATTTGTTGAATTATTATTGAAATATATGCAACCCACTTTCCAGCTTTAACATGAAAATGCTATTACTTGTCAAAAATATTCTGGTAATATAATTCCACATGCGTTGAAATATGAGCCATATTAGGTGCTTAGTTGTTGTTTCAAGTTGTTTTAGACAAGTCGAGCCGTCATTTAAGTTTTGCATTTGAAAGACAACACGTTTATGCAAATTTAGGCCGAAATGGGTGCTATTTAAAGACCATCATTTGCCACCATACAATTGTATTAGGACATAGCAGGGAGCTGATATTGATAGGGACATAGCAGAAGCTGAGGGGATCATATAGAAAATACGCAAAAGTTTTTTTTTAATTTTAATTTCTTACATATTTACATAATTAAAAGAAACTAAGAAAATAAAGCATTAAATTTACTTGTTTAAAATAAATATAAACAATGAAAATTCTAAAGAAATGTTTTCAATAAAAAATTCCCGGAAAATTTTAAGTTCTTACAAGCTGTATAATTAATTGAAAATATTTAACATTTTCTTTGAATTCATTACATGCGATAAATAAATACTCCGAATCTTTTAATTTAATTAACAAATAAGATGTATTAATAATTTACAATGTTACCAGTAACGTAATATTTAAAACAAATAATATTATTTGTGTTAATTATCAAATTAAAAGGTTTAATCTAGAAAATGACGCACTAATTTGCAGAACAATAATTTACATAATTAACAGACAAATGGACAGAATTAATAAATGTGATCTTTGAATTAATTACGCATTCAAATTATTGTAAAATACAAGGACCTACTGTGTGACACAAACTGTATTATATGCTGTTTTATTTCGTCTAATATACATATACGCACTTCTTTTTCTAGGAAAACTATCCAGTGCATTTTGGAGTCACTTTGACATCATATTGGAGATGCATTTTTTTGTCATGAAAGAGTTAATTTATAGTTCAGCTTCTCACAATCATTCATATAAAATGTCTGTTTTATCGGCTACAGATGACGGAACCACTCCACCTGTCGAAATACAAATGAAGATAAAGTTGATGCGAACTATAATTGAAGTGAAATAGTGATAGAAACGTCACAAAATAGGACACTTCACCAAATGTTTACTGGGTATAAGAAAAGTCAAAATACTTTTTTCAAAACTGCAGTTTTTTCTGTACCTATACTTTTTATATTTCTTAATAATAACCCAGTAAACAATTTGGTGAAATAGAATGGCTAGGTAAAGTGCTAGTCACTCGTACATTTCAATTCTAACGTTTTACAAGTTGGAGCAACACACAGAAAATCAATATTAGTTCAAATTGATTCCCTACCTGTCACAGGAGTCGCTTGTATTCAACAGTGAGCAGTCGTTGCACCGTCTGTAGCTCATAAAAGATAAAAGAGACATTCCCTATGAACGACTGAATAGAAAACAAACGCGCTCATAACAAAAAACTCAAAAGTAATAGAAATGAAATAGAATTTACTCCAAAATGTTTACTGGATTTTTGTATTCCACGTGGAAGTGTTCCGCCATTTATAGCCGATAAAATAGACAATTGATATAAACGACTGTGAAAAACTGTATCTCATTCATGACAAAAAAATCATACGCATCTCCAATATGATGACAAAGTGACACCAAAATGTTTACTGGGATGTGTTAGTAAATAATTTCTCTTTACAACAACAATTATTAACAATAACATTAATTTATTATTATTGATTTTAATATTTAGTAAACGTCAATTTACTTCAGATTTGCATATGTGTAAAATAACTAAATAAATAATCAACAGTACATGCTTTTGGGTTTATCCGAGCGTTGGGGATTTTTAATATGACGTCCAGTAATGCTTTTCTTTTTCATTAAATAAAAAAGAAAACTTGATTTACAAATATTTACATAATGTCGATAAAAGCGTTCTCTTTTTATATAAGATGTATCAATTGACGTGATACTCATTAAATATGCTATAATTTCGTCAATTATGATTTAAATATTATAAGACAATATTCCAAATACATAAAATTTGAAATTACTTGAAAAAATTTAATGTCATCTGTTTTTTTTTTTTTTTTTTGAGTTATTAAGTTAGCCGCCATTTTTGAGACTGGTAAAAACAATTTTAAGAATAAGCGCATCTAAATTAATCAGAAAAGGTTTTTTTTATCAGCTTTTCCACCAGTTTGCCGCATTCAATGCCGAGTTTTGTGCTTAAACTAATAATACAAACCATCAAATAACATTTTGTTAGAATAAGGCAAAGAATGTTAACTAAAAATAGAGATTATCAAATTGTTTTGAGGATATCAGCATTATAAATCAACCAGATTTGAATAAACTATTTGGAATCTCATTATAAATGGATTTTATTAGAAAGAAGAAGACTCGATTTGCGTCAATCAGCGTGTGTTATGTTAGAATACTGATATTGATTAAGGCTGCACGTCCCAAAAATTTTGTGACATTTTGTTTAATTAATTGAGATCGGCTTCTTTCTGATAGTATGCACTGGCGTAACTAGGTATGGGTGCTGTGCACCGGGGCCCTCGGACTTTTATAACTTATATTTATATTTTAACGGTTTCACCGTGAAGTAATACTCTTAGTAAATAGTTATTCCAGACAATGCATACACAACTTTTATAACAAAAATTCTAAATAGGAATGAATTTTTTTTTATTGAAAGTGTATTTCATACTCACTTGTGTACAAATTCATCACTAAACATGAGGGAGGGGGGAAGCATGGACCATACATGTAGTAAGTAGTTTTGCTGTGCCATTTAAAGCTTTGTACCTTTAAAGTATTTATAAATATTTATATCTAAATTGAAAAACCTAAAGAGTTTAGATAGGGGCCCAGATTTTTTTTTGCACCGGGCCCTTGGTTACCTAGCTACGCCACTGAAGTATGTAGATCAATTATCGATGACCTACGACCATAATTGGCTCACTTTATGTTTATAAGTTGCATATAATCGATTTAACGACACCCAAAAAATATAACTGCATTATGAATCGAATCCAAAGACATAGCAACGAGCAGGAAGATTTAAACATTTTCCAATTCCACTCGCCACCAGTTTGCTGAACTCCCAAAAATGCAATAGATTAAAGAGACGTGTACCCACAGATTTAATCTCACCTTAATGCCGGGAAATTAGGTGGAATTAGGCTTATTGGATTCACTACTCGCAAAACAATAGTTTAAAAAAATTATGTTATTCCAATTTTCTATATTTAAGTTTATCAGGACATATACACACACACATATATATATATATATATATATATATATATATATATATATATATATATATATATATATATATATATATATATATATATATATATATATATATATATACAAACGATCGTGATTAGAATTATATATTGCTCATGAATTCATCAATGAAGATAATAGATAAGCGTTTCACGTTTCAACGGTGAGGGGAAGGGGTTGAAGGGAAAGACATAAGAAATCAAACATTATGTTAAAAAAATTTCATTCATTCTATTTCATAAAAGAGTGCTTTATAATCAATTCAGAATCTGAAAAGTTATTTCAACAGATTGTGAAATATTTAAAGGACCGTTTACAACATAATCATTAATTTACTTTTAGTAAAACTTTAGTAAAATATTGAACGTAGTTTCAAGACTTTTGTTCCTAACTTAAATTTGTTATCGATAACGATAACATATCGATATACGATAACGATCGATTAACGATATCGATATTTATTGATTTCAATTCGTTTATGTCAAAGTAATAATATATCTGTTACATAAATGTTATGTTGCGTAACGTTTAAAAGTGTCTCATAAGTTTCAGATTACAGATTTCTTTAAAAACACACTTTTTTAAACTTAAATTTTATTATGCCTATTATGCCTATTTTATTATTATTATTTTTATATTTAACCTAAGTTGTATAATAAAAATATAAAATTGTGTAAAAAGTGTGCGCCTTACAAATCTATTAAATCATGATTTAGATAAGTGATTACTATTCGATTCGAGTTTGATTGTTCTCATGTTCATTTTACGATATTATCGAATAAACGTCGATAATTTCTTTTATGATAAATCTACATATATTGACATCGTAATGAAGGAGGGGGGAGGAGGGCGTAGAGAGGTAATGCCCTACATTAAAATGTCCATATCCTATAACTTAACCCATGTATCAACATGAGTGTTACAACACTTGTATCCAAATTTTTTCACGGATACTAGAATAACCTTTTTGGGGAAATACTTATTTTCTATTTTAAGAGAGCTACTAAAGACGGAAAGTGCATACGGTAGACAATGATAAAAGATGGCAATTTCGGATGCCATCTCTCAAATTCAACAATGGCACTTTAATTATTTGAATGTCCCAAATATGTACAATATTTGTGAAAACATTCGCAGGATATTTTACTTATTTCTTGTTTTACTTCAAACACCTAAAATATTGTCTATAGGCTTGAGTTCGCAAAATGCATAACACATGTGTGAACCAAACTATGTATTGTGTAACGTTTTTAATCCCGGCTCCAATTATTTCAGTTGTTAAGGTTTCAACTGGGGGTAGGAGTTGTTTTTGTATAAATATAATGATATAAATATGGAAATACCTTCTTTAAAATGGTCGTTAACAGTATACAGGATCAAATGAATAGCTCCTATTATCTGCGAACTATCACGGTCGCGAGATCGAATCCCTTTAGCAAGCATCCCAGCCGCTAATATCACAGCAAGTTCCATTCATATGTCAAATATAAATTAAACAAAATATTTAAAAACAATTTAATTTAAAATTTTCAATTATTTAAAATAAAAGAACAGTTTTATATTATAACTTGTTGTTCTCATTGAAGTGTTGAAAAAAAAAACTTGTAAAATTAAATCACTTTAAAGATATTAAATATTCCAAACATGTATTCTAAACTCACTTCACATGTATTGTAAACTTGTAAATATTGTAAAATATATCACTTGCACGATTTTTTATACATTAAAGAAGAAAAACACTGTTGAAAAATATAACACTGTTTAAAATTTTCACTAAAAACTCACCAACTTAACTTAAACACACTATTTAAATTATTTGAAAATATCCAAAAGTTATAAAAACGTGTTTTAATTAAGAATCTTAATCTTTCTTCATTAATAAATCTTTCGAAATAGTAAATGATGTTGATTTGAACGCGATCCAATCTCTACTGATTCCTCTTGAAGTTCCAGCTTTACGAGAAGTCTTATGGTGTGTATACATTAAAAAATAATTCTGGATTCTGTGATCTGTACACTGTACCATGTATAGTGTATAGTGTGTAGTGTGGTTGCCTCTAGTACTGGGGTCTCTGTAACGCGTATCTGTATCTGTTGTTTTTACAGAAAGGAGGTACATTGTAAGTTCACTTTAAAGTTTACATCGGTAGACAGGACGGGGCCATTTGGATGTTCAAATCATGAGGGCGGGTCGACAATCAACTTGATCAGCCGTTGGAGTCGTGCTAGCCCGTACTTATCTTGCTAAACTCTTTGAAACGTCATTATTTCGTTTTGTACATCTGGTTTTCTACTAAATTATTTATAATTGTTTGTTTCGTACTGATAACTAATACTGTGAACTTACATTTTCTATGTAAAGTACTTATATCTAATTAGAACATAAATATTAAGTTAATTTAACTGCTTTGAAACAACCTCGGTATATCTGAAGACAAATTCTTCAATGTCTCTATCTTTCTATGAACAAATGCAGTCGTTTCTTCGCCCTAATACTATAACTAACGACCTACTTGTAATGTTCTTGCGTTCAATGTGTCTCAAGTCATTTATTCCAACCACGATATCAACGGTCTAATATCTTACTGAGATACTAAGGACCCTACATTTTCCATCCACATGCACTCGTGCGATTTGCTTCTCGTGAAAAACAATCTTGTCTTAAGGTGAAACATTACTTCATGGTTATATAGTTAGATATAGATGGCAACAGTGTGGAATACTAGTACTCCATGTTTTCAAATATAAAATCGTTAATATTTTTGTACACGATTGAGCTATTAAATGTTCAAGCTTTGTTTATAAATAGATCGTTAATTAGTATATCAATTATTTAGAAACATATAGTGTGTTGAGTATAGTGGTTAATAGATTTGTCGCAAACGACTGTCTTTAAACCGTCTTCAGTATATGGTCTCTTTAACTCACCTTAATAATTATTAATTGAAATTGTTTTAATATTATACGTATCGATTTTCATTTTTACTTGACTTTACTGTTACTTTTTATGTTTTCAGGGATCGTTGTTGACCATTACTTCTTCCTGCTTCAATGAGAAAATAAACTGTGAGTAAAATTTATTTAAAATATTATTTAGACACTTAATATAAATATAGAAAATATTTAATATAGAAAGCAAGACGCCTCCCAAACTTCCGTAACTTTCGCATTAGTAACTAAACTATAATATTAACGACTCAACAAAATGTTACGCTTATGTTTACAGCGTTTTTAACAAATAACATAATTACGTCACAAGACTTGATAATAATTTAATACAAGTACATTTTTATTTCAATTTATTATGAACTCATATTTTGATATGAAATTAATTACTATAATTCATATAAAAGTTGAAACAAAAGCGGTTTGTGCTAATTATTAAACAATAATAAATCAAACAGATAAACAATCAAAGACCAGATGTTCAATGCGTACGCGTCCAAGATTTAACTTCATAAACAATAATAATGTCATTTGCATGTCAAAAACATCATTTATAAAACAGTTAATTATATTATTGAAATTACTTAAAGGAGAGAAATGTTTTAGCAGTGGAAAATATTGTCTTTTATAAGTTGAAAGTTCAAGCATTCAATACAGTGGTTCTTAAGCTGAAACGCTTGTCGAAATTGTAAGAGTTCTATGGCGAAATTTATCAGAAAATTGTTGGTATGGAAAATAGGTAAGCGGAAGGATACAGACTTTTTAGGCCATAGAAAGAAGGTAAAACGTTTTAACGGTAAATAGTTTGCTTAAAATATTAGTAAGATTTTGATTATTTTGTAAAGTACTAGGTTATATTTTAACCTTGCCAAAAATTAACAAAAAAGTATAAGCGAATAATGCTTCACACTACGGAAACCGACGCCACCAGACAAGTAATCAGCCTTGATTCAGCTCAAAATCACACTCGCACCAGTATCTTAACCCGTCAAGTTAATAACCTCGTTTTTGTCAAAGCCAACGTTAAGGACTGTCTCCACTTGAACATAATATCAAAATTCAACATCCAGCACTTTATGAAAATGAACAATTGAGCTCCCTTTCTCCTCTATCACATCTTGTAACAAATTGTGGATCTTCCTCATCATCTGATGATCCTTTACGAGCAGTTTTGCGCAACTTTCTTCATGTGATGACTTGATTTGAGTACGCAATAATTGACAATCTTCCTGGTGCTATAGTAACATACATCATCTTGCAACCAGTGAATCATAAGTATTAAATTTGTCGTTGTAATGAAGACACTGCTTTATACTCAATTCTTAGTACAATCAAACTTATAGTCCACGATGTATGTTTACTTCCAATGTTTTTATTTTTGTTTATTGCAAAGAGTGCTAGCATAGTATGGAGATTGAGTCTGAACTGTTCTTCATGGGGCCATCAACTATCAGCTCTCAGGAGAGATGTCTTCAGCGGTAAAAGAGCACAGTATATAGCGATGTACTACGCAACGCAATGAATACGTACTCTGGAGCATCGAGCATCGAGCAACTGGTGCTTGGTCTTGAGGTCTGCCACGGGATTCCGCCATTCCGGAGCGAACAACCACATATCTTGGTATCATTTCGTATAATTAAAATACCTATCACCTTTTTACATATATTCAAAGTATATTCCGTTACCAAAGTACATACACTAACAAAATATTTGCTCGTTCAGATATCTTACATATTATCAATAATATTTTAAAGAATTGGGATTTGATTAACTACAGAGATCAAAAGCATTTAAATACAAAATGCAAATACCTCGTTATTTTCCTATTTCAAATACAAAATACGTATTTTAAAAATACTTATTTCTCTTAATAATTATGAGAATTCTTTTTGATAAAGACCGACTTCATTTTGAAACATTTTTATTTCATAAAAATACTACCTAGAATTTTAAAAAATAGCAAAAGTAAGGGTTTTATTAGTGTCGCATGTTTATGTCGCACTAGTCTGTACGTTAAAAGTACAACACATTTAGTACACTTATGTCTAAATAATGTCAACTTATGAATGAAAATATATAAATGTTGTATATCGCATGTTTATGTATATATATTTCAGTAAAGAATGTAGTGGAGTGATTGTCTTGTAGTAAAACAAATAATGAACGAGAAAATATGATTAACATATGATTGAAAATAATAGGCACATCTATCATTTTAAATTAGAATTATTAAGACAATTGTGCAGATACTTTTAGATCATCCAAGTGATCCAATCGTCCACGTCTATATTTCGGGCAAGTCTTTAGTTTATTCATTATTTAATATTTTATACAAAATTATACGCTATTTAGATGATTCCTTGATTTATGATATCAAATTTCTATCCTTCTGAATTTCCAGAGGGCATATTAATTTAAGAAATGCATCACAACCCTTCAAAATACTGCGCTATAATTATATACTCGTAGAATGAATGCATTGGTATAATAAAATTAGAACAAAAAAATTTGTATACCTTTAATATATCGTGTGAACTAATAAAAAATGAAATGTTACAAAAATGTCGGCCATTCTTGTCCTCTTATCCCCCAGCCGAATACGAATACGTAAATATCTATTATAAGGTCAAGCACGATGAGAAATAAAACTAAAATATTTTCTAATTATATATAATAACTGTTGGTCGAGCTTCTAGACTTTTATAAAGATCCCCATATCTATAAAAATTATACATAAATACCTTATATTTAAATTTTTAATACATATATATCAATCTTTACATTCACGTCATAAGGTTTTGCGTCATGTTTTGATTTTCTTATTGTTTTAATAAAAAAAAAGTTCAAAATATAATTTTGTAACCAATGTTTGCAGTAAAGGACGTCGAGACTCCTTGTTATTCTTAATAGGCAGTTTTAATTGGATAGAAAATTGTTTTTTATGTTGAAACATTGCAGAAAATAAAAAAAATGAGTAATCTAAAACAATGTTATCTAATATACAACGATGTATATGACCTATGTTAATTTACTGATTTTCCAAAAGTAAATCTACCTTTTTAAGCATTAAAATACTCATAAAACGTTTTATACACCTTGTTAAACATTATAAATACTTAAGAAGAAGGTAAGAGGTGGATGGCGGAAATAGTAAAAAGGAAAGGAAAAACAGGACAATAAATAAGCTGGTGGCTGGGTTGCACAAGGAACAGGAAGAGAAAGGAAGTACTAAAAGAGGCAGTGAAGGGAAGCAGGAGAAAGAAAGAAGTAGCGAGTAAACAGTTAAACTTCAGTCCAAAAAAATAGACTAGGGAATAGACCAGTCCAGAAGGAAGACTAGGGAAAATGAAGGAAGAGGGTCAAGAGAAGAAGAAGCAGAAAGTACTTTTGGAAATAAAAAAGGTCTAGAATAGTTTAAATTTAATTGTAAGTTGAAGTATATGAAATGTATTAAGAATGTGGATTGTAAAGCCGAAAGGCGAACAATAAATAATACTTAAGAAGTTCTGTTCTGCATATAACCATCACCCCCCCCCCCCTTGTCACGTTTTGTCACACTTTATGTCTCCCTCTTCTAATTAATGGATGACCTTTTTTGTGACCTTTAATATACATATTTTACTTACCAAATAAACTACTGTATCCGGTTCTTCAGAATAACACTTTCTTCATAATTTCTCTGTGTCGTGTGTATCATGTCAATTCACACTTATTTAGCAGTTGGATATTTAAACTTAACAAATTATTTAGTTACTAAATTTGTATTTGTCAAATACAAATGTGTCTTAAATATTTACATTACGTATTACTGAATATTAAATAGTCGTATGTATTAGTCGTAATTTTAATTCACATACATTTGAAGTGTGATACTTTATAGTGATTATACTAAGAACGTTATTAATGTCTTTGTGCACTTAACATGTTTACTGAAAATTATTCTACAATAGATGATTTGTTTAATATTAATTTAGTGATTTCACAAGGTTACGTACATATTAGTTTAAGTTATTTTATTTCAGGAGACAGTGGATTTTTTATTTTGTTATACTTTGAAATGAACTTTGAATTTCTATAAAGCTGCACGATATATTGGCTATTTTTTAGGAGATATTAACAAACGTCGTTTCGTCTTTTTAAAAATTAAAGGGATTCAAAGTTATAGAAAATTCCACTGCATACGTATGTCACGTCCGTTGATTTGTCATCTCTTTTATACAACAGAGAAGCATAGAGTGTGTGTGTGTGTAATACGTCATTTACTGGAAGATTTATATTATTTTATGAAAAGAGAAAAATAATCCCGATTACTTATTTCTTTTATGACAGTCAACTTTTCGAAATACAAAAAAATAATCAAATGAATTCATACATATATTAACCTTTATTTCAATGACAAAATGAGTTCACAAGCTACAAAAACTAGTAACTGAACTTTTCTTACTTACTTGGGTGTGCTAATTTCGAATATTTTGTTTACCAACTTCAATTTAGGCTGCCATCTTGAAAAAATGGCGCCTAAAATCTGATAGAGAACTAAATTTCCTACAATTTGTGTATACAATATCTTTTTGTATATCTAATAGGATAGGCTGCACCGCTGTTTTATTTTCAATTTATATAATATTGTTGATTACCACTTTCGTATATTTTACAGTAAGTAAAATGTGACAGAGCAGAGAGAATTTTGAAACGTTAATAACTTATTGTGAATTAATAAAGAATTAGTGGACATTTGAGATTCTGATAGCCAACTTTATCAATATAAAAGTAAAGTACAATTTTATAGACTTTCAGTTATGGTTCACAACCCAATTGTTGTCTTCCTTTCTCTGTTATCGACTCCTTGCCACCTTAAGAATGCTAAATGTATTTGTTTTGAGTAAATATAATAAATGTATAATTCTAATGCTACAGTAGTATTCCAGAAATGTAGTGGTTAACTCTATTCCATTATTCTCTTGTAATAACTGTGTGGTTTTTATCTATATATAAAATTATTATCAATTTGAATTTACTGGAATTGTTTTCTGCTTCCATATCACAAATTGTTAAACCAGGAACTGCGTTTGCTTTAACGTTATTAAAAACAATTTGGTTTTGCATCTTCGTCTCTTCCTTCATTTAGTTTGTACTTCCTCAGAAGGAAGCGAATTTCCGTATTCCCTGTTTTCCTTCAACAATTACTCTAAGTCCATTTTGCTATCTACCTTACTCACTTTCTCTTTGATTCCCTTACACATTCTAAATCTATCAATTCTTCTTGTATCTTTATTATTTTCTCTTATATATATATATATATATATATATATATATATATATATATATATATAGGGAGTGCGAATAGCCTATATTTCCTATAGATTAAAAGTGTGTCCAAAATGTGTGCGACAGAGAAAAGTATATGTTCCTATTTGTTCTCTAAGCGCATGCCTCGAAAGTGACAGCTGTCTAGATATAATAAATATTAATATTCTATTAAGATATAATAAATATTAAATATGTAAAGAAATTATATTTCTTTAGTTGGTACAAAGCTCGTCTATCGGTAAAACAGTGACCGTTCAGTGAAAACATATACCCATGAACCGATTGTAGGGATAACGGCCAACAAAGTTGATATTTGGAGTGGACAGAATTTATATATAGCTTATTTATATTTATACATATCTTACATTATTGTACATCAATATAATGTCATATTTAACAACTGTCACGTATTATATCTAGACAGCTTTGACTAGACAACTGTCAATTTCAACGCATGCGCATAGAGAACAAATAGGAACATATACCTTTCTCTCTCGCGCACATTTTGGACACTATACTTACAACACTAACTGTCATTTATCAACTAATTAATATTCGTAGTAGACACACACTTGTTTTAACATAAATTCAATATATTGACAATCACTTATACGATATTGATATTCATTAAATGACTTATAAATTTTAATAACAATTTATTAACAAAATTCTAGGAATTTCTCATATAGTAGTACATTTAGATATGGAAGTATAAGTATACTCGTATATATATATGTATATATACGTACATGATAAATAAATTTATATTTAATAAACAATTACGCATTGACTTGATCAAGGAAAACTAATCGGTGTTTACAATTTGCAAATCGACCTTTGTCATTCGTTTCTTTAAGCACGAGACTTGGTAAATCAAAGTCTTCCGGGGTTGCATGTATATGCAATGGTCTTTAATTAATTAGCTAGGTCTGTTTTCGATACTGAACCCCATCACCGACGGCCTCCTAGTGCTGAAAAATAAAAGGAAGAATAGTATTACAACATCTTCTTTTCTCTATCGAATCTGCGGTCGTGCTTCCTTACATTTCCAGCGATTCTAATCATTCCGGAAAAGAAGAAAACATTCCTTCTAACCACAAATATTATTATTTACTTTTATTGTTTCGTAATACAAGAAATCAGCAATGGAGTAACTGGTAAATTAATATTGTTAATATTATGTAACTATTACAAAAATGTTTACCTAGATTGGGTTTTTGCCTTTGTATTAAATTATGTACAATTGTAATACGTTTACGTCAGTTACAGTTGTCCCGAGCAACACATACATTTTTTATATTATGAGTGTGGTGAACAAACATAAATAAAATCGATTAGTTATTATTTAATGCGCGTGACATCAAATATGTTTAAAAATAAAACGTCAACTTTTATGTAAAAAAAACGACTTTAAATATGAGTTGACAAGCCCATTAATTGCGTCCGTTTATTTCATTTTCATATTTCTCGAATATCTTTGCTTTCAATGTTTGATACACTGCTTCTAGCGTGATGATATTTCTTGTTTTCTGTTTATGCGTTATCATTTCGTTCCGTTGAAGGTTTTTTAGAATTACTACAGTTCATCAGCGGAGCCATTTTGTCTGCTGTTGTAATTCTTTAATTAAAATTTATATTGAGCTATCTTTCATATCTTAGTTTGTATGTTTTATAGAGATATTAATACTAGGTATACGTAAAATGTTTGCTTTACTAGAATTTGTGTGTAAGTCAATTAATTTTAGAAGTAACTGGTATCTTAACATGAAATGCTTAAGGATATTTCTTTGGAAAACCTTGTTGAACTTTCTAATTTCTAGCTGGTCTTTTTTGTTTAACCAATAGCAGTGAGTATGATCTCAATCTCAGATAAACGACCTTCATTTTTGTCTTAATAAACTCTTAATGCAAGCCAATGCTGATAAGTCAAAAGAAAAACGAGAAAATTTACGTTTTTTTAATATATTGAAGATCATAATCATGTTCAGGGGCTATAAAAACAAGAAATAAGTCTTTTAATAGTATAAAAGGAACGAGTAAATCCTATATTATAATGTTGCAAGTGTATATTTATATTCTTATATGTGTCCGAAATTTGTATGGTAAAATGGAAACTGGAATGGAATGAAAAACTGGAAAAAAAATAATTACTTTTTCCTGTACAACTTTTAATATGTAACAGATAGAAAGTTGAAATGTTGCATGTGTATTATCCTATTTAACGCGAACATTTTTCAAAATTTAGAAATTCAAAAATTTACAAAAGGGGCGCGGGGAAATTTGGGGGGCTCGGTAGGAAACTTTGGAGAAAGCTCAAATTTTGGATTGTGTAATAATTAACTATCATATTAAGAAGAAAAAATTAAAAACTCACAAATTTTTTTGGGGGGCACGGGAACGAGAGAAAAAATAGTGCTAGAAAGTTGAAATTTTGTATATGGCTAACTTTGGTACCTAATTTACAAATCGAAAAAAAAATTACCAAATTTTGAAAAAAAGTTGTTCAACTAACGAATAAATTGAAAATATTTAATATTTTGTTGAAAAAGTCAGTTTTTATGAAAAATTATTTGTTGTTATATGTAAAATTAATATAGAACGAGTCCGTATATCCGTCCGGATATTTCAATTTAAAATTGGAATTAAAATTTGAAATGAAATTCAATTTACACATAAAAGACTGTCGTCGCTTGTGACGGGGATAAACTCTAGTACTTTAAAAAGTAAAAGAAAATATATTATCCATTTAAGACTTCTAATTGGAAAGTATAAAAACAGAACCGTATTGACTTTGACTAATTTCCATTTGATTGCACTCCTTTTTAATAAAGATACTTTCTAAATTTTATATTTTACACAGATGACGTGTAACAAACAGTTTCTCAGCGCTTTTCACGGCTCGCATATATTATATCTCCATGGTTGAATTGTGAAGGATATACATATATTGACCATAGAGTGTCGAGTGTCAAACCAAGACTACTAAGATTAATAATACGGTGTATTACTTAAAAAATGTAATTACACTGTTAAAATATTGTTGCTATCATCTTATTCTGGAAGCTTCTCGATTTTACTTGAAATTATTGTTGTCTTTAGACTAGCGTAAACTATAACATGTCAATGACACTACATTTAACCCGTCACTTATTTGTATTTGCCATTAAAATGAAGTATATATTTACTTCTGTTAAACGACTTTGCATCTAAAAGAAAATAATTATCGCAAAGACAGAAAAATCGCCGAATGTTAAATTAAATTTTTGAAAATAACATAGAAAATAATGTACTTAACGCCCGGCACTAGCGCCGTTAATGTTAGCTCGATTTCCAAGCAAATATACTTTTCTAGAGTTTCTAAAATAGAGTCTCGCACATGCTATGGGCTCTTGCGCAACCTGTAGCATAGTATCTGAAGTTTAGGAGCAGATTGGTATTGATAAAATTGAATAATAAGACATAAGATCCCTTTTTCCAGCTTTTTATTGCCATAAATCACCTTTCTATATCTTTAGAAACAATGAGGAAATTTATATTTTCAAAATTTAAGCCTTCCTATATTATAATCTTCGAAGTGTATATTTATATGTTTGTTTGTTGCTGAAATTCGTATGGTAGAATGAAAACGGCTCAGTCAATGTTTTTGAAAGTTTGCTACTTCGTAGAGAAAAAAATTCTAAGACTTTTGGCGTCTCCGACTTTTCCACTGAATTTCCTGCAAACCCGTAATTTTAGAAAAATTAAAAAAAATGTTTTTTCTTTTTGCTTTATAACTTTTAATTCGTAAAAGATAGAAAGTTGAAATTTGGTATGTGTATTACGATGTTCAATTCTAACATTTTTTGAAAATTAGAAATTGAAAAATTGGAAAAGGGGGTGTAGGACTTTGGAGAAAACTCAAATTTTGGATTGTGTAATAATTGAATATCATATTAAAAAGAAAAAAATCAAAACTCAATTCTATTTGGGGGCACGAGGGCGGTTTTTGCCGAAAGTAAAAAATGTGCTATAAAGTTGAAATTTTGTATATATATTTTGTATATTGTAGAAATATTGTATATATATATATAATATTTCAATTTAAAAATGGAATTAAAATTTGAAATGAAATTCAATTCACACATAATAGACAGTCACCGCTTGCGACGGGGATAAACTCTAGTATTAGTAAAAAATCTTACAAGCAAAATGTATTCATAGTAAAATATTTGATATCACATGCAGTTATACTAACCTATTTAATTACAAAAAGAGAGTAACAGTGTAACATTTGCGTAGGTGTTACAGGATATGACTGAATCAACCCAATGTTCTTTTATAAGTAAGAAACAGGAATTTGTTACAAAATGAGACAACACATAATGTTCAAAATTAATAATAAAAACATTCACAAATTAAATATACAATGATGTATCAAAGACATGGACCATAATCATCTCATATACTGAATTACCATATTTTATTACGCAGAATAGCACCTGCTACATGTTAGAATTCCATAAGCCACTTTATTATTTAAATAATAATTATTGTGTAATTAATAATAATTATTTTATATTATTTTAATGTTGGTATTTCTATAATTTTTCCTTTTTAATATTCAAATGATGACATATCTGTATATAATTACATGTATTGACTAAAACTGGTACGACGTTTGTTATACGGCCCGTTTAACCAGTTTAAATGCAGAAAAATTCAAAAAATATTATCACTGACGCAGTGGTTTTATCGTTGTAAGAACTGTTAATATGTGAAGCAATGTTAACTTCAAGAAATCTCTTCATCTACTCATGATAAATATTGTATGTATATAGTTGTTAACCTCGCTCAGAGATGGCGTAACTGCGGTTCAATTTTTTTTTTTAAATTTACATGTAATTTGACCTTTTATGAAAGAATTAAAATTCCAATTTCAAACTAGAGACTCTTATTAGTCCTGGAATCGAACTTGAGAGCACAACAGCCTAACGTAAACGTCTCAACGCTCTCGGTCTCTGAGCTCTTGAAAACCTAGTATCTATTTTAATAAACTGATAGAGAAAATAATAAAATATAATTTTAATTATGTTATTAGTTTTGCATAAATATTAGGGGCAAAAACTTTTACATAATATAACAGTAGGCCGGAAATCGAACCCGAAGACATAGCACTCAGAGCAGAATCTGGCTCTAAAAGATCACGAGAGTTTGTGGAAAAATTGTATAATATTTTAATAGTTATTTTATTGATTCCCATATTATACATTAAATCTGTTAAACTACAAATATATTTATAATAAATTTATTTAATAATGTATACAAAATATTATAAATATATGCATATAAAATTATTGCATATCTTGACCTAACAAAGAAAGTTGTTTAAGGAATTGTTTTGCATTGTTTAATGTTGAAGAACCGTATATTATCCTCTTTGTGGAACCACTACCAGCTTTTTGCTAAAAATAATAAAAAAAATATTGTTATTATAATGGGCTTGTGCCCTATGTCTTAATTTCTATAAAAGTGTACTATATATTGATAAAGTGGGTTACTAGAACCTCAAATGTCCAACTCCTTATATGTTAAGAGATATTAACAATTAAAAAAGTCATTTTGTCTCTTTAATTATTAAAGGTATTAACGTTGTACACATTCCAAGTGCATGTGACATCACAATCCTTGTGTAAGGTTACCAACCCTACAGCTCATAAATCTCTGCTATATGTATTTATATAAGGAACAATCAAATTTCAATATTATGTCTGCCTTAGCAGGGTTAAATAAAATAAAAACTTATTATTCTTTGATTTGACTTGATTATTTGACTACCAACAGCTACAGAACATTACCACAGCACTGAAGTACTCAACAAATAACTGACGTTAAAATGCATTTCGCGTCATACAAATGGCCGACCATTTCTAGCGCTAAAACTACAATTCAAATTTTTAATTGCAATATCTCCGTCAATATTTATATATTTAATAAAATAGACACACCAATACACATTTATTAACATCAATTTCAATCAACAATTGAAAAATCGACCACTAAAAAATGAGGACACAAGGTTATTGTATAACTATTAAAATTATTTATATACTCTGTACTACCTTTGTAAAATCGACTAAATTTTGATATTCAATGTAGTTTCCACCTCCTACAATGAAAACTATGGCATCCTGGAAAGGCGCTCTTCCTTTAGGTGCTAAATCTCCTCCTTTTAATAGTTTTGGATCCAGATAATGGTAGTCATCTGTTTCTCCTCCAGTTCTGCATTCCATAAGTTGTTCCACAAGTCGAGTTACAGGCAAATTCTATAAATAAGAATTTTAATTATCTGTTTGCATAATGTATAGTATAGATTAACAAAATTTAAACTTACATGTCGTTTGACTACTAAATTTTTCACACCCTCCATTACGAAAGATGATCCTTGTGTTACAAGTTTTGAGAACATGGATACTGTTTTCGTTCCTCCCCCTTCGTATTGGCTAGGTTGCGCTACCATCTTCGTAACGCCCCTGAAAATTGCATTACTCCCTTAATATACAAGTTCAATAACAACAAAGATTTTATGAAAAGTAAACATACTTCCATCTCTTGATATACGTTAAGGGAGAAATGTCACATCCAGCGTTGACTAAAGCAGTTTCATATTTACTGTATTCAGCATCAGACATTTGTGGTGAACAAATAAAATAAATAGTAAATAATCTAATTTTATCTTCAGGTAAACCTGATTCCGGATCCGTTAACAAATCTAATATGCCTTTATCTAAAGTAGACTTAGCCATAATTTTTTCTTCAAGTTCAAAAAATGAATCTAGTCTTCTATTTTTTATATAATTTAAAATAGCTGTCGCTATTGTTGTATGCATATCAATCAGGCGTTTCTTTTCCATTAATTGAGGCAATGAATTAACAGCTGATGTTAATTTAGCTGTGTTATCATTAACCATAGAAAATGCAGCTTCATTTTCTCCATCGATTCCCATTGAAGTTTTTAATTTTTTAACTTCTTCTTCGGATGAACGATATTGCTCTAATTCTTCTTGGATTGCTTCGGCTACTGTTGGGAAAGGACTTCCTTTATGAGTTGACCAGAAACGGTCTTTTGAATCTAAGTCGCATGGTCTAGTTTTAGCTTTAGCACCTCCTGATGCTGATTTGCCAGCACTTTCTTCAACAACAACCCTTAAACGAGTATTTTATTAATTAACAAATGTTTGATACATGTAAAAGACAACATCCCTTTGTAAGAGGAGGCACCTATTTAAAGCTAAGTCCAGAACATCGTGTGCTAATGCCTGATAAGTCCACGTATGATGTAATGGAGTAGCCATATCGACATTACGGTCCAGTATTATTAAGAGCGGTCTTTGAAAGCTGAAACCTCCACCTTGTGTAGCATCCATATGGAAGAGATTATTTCGAGCATCCCAAAGATTCTCACGCAACTTTTTGTCTAACTTTTTAGCTACCATTTCAGCTGCGTTTCCTCGGGGACTAAAAACAATTTCTTTATAATATTTATAACATGTAAAATATTTAACAATACCGATGCAATTTAAAATACCTTCGAATAATGGGAACATTTCCTAAAGTAGCAAACACAGAGAATAAACTGTCTACAATACTATCCATAATTGATTCCATCTCTGTATCTTTTATTTCGCCCCTATTAATAGCTAAAATGCAATAACATTTAGATATACTAATCCATAATTAATAAATACAATATCCTTAACACGATATATCTGAAATTCACTAACCATAATAAGAGAGGGAGTCACTGTTTTGGTGTTTTAATATAAACAAATCCTCTTCTAAAGATATAAAGTTCAAGTACTGGTCATAGACTTTATGGATATTTGCAACACAACTGGCTTGTAAAGCTGCTGCTGCTAAATCTTCTAATTTCTGACGAGAAATTGGAGAAATAAAATTTAAGTGATAGGTATCGTACAATCCATTTTGTAAATCTTGTCCAATTCTACCAAGATTCTCTTCTGTAGGAGCACAGAAATAAACGGCAGGTACCTCAGGAATTGGATCTCGATCAGAATGTAACTGCCTAAATAAATAAGATATATTATACATTGTCTTATAGATCTGTACGCTATTATATATGTAAGACTAACACATGAAGGGTAACACCCATTTCTCTTAATTCCTTGATGGAAATTAATGGTGAAATAATATCTTGGCCAACTCTATCATAGATTAGAATTTTCCAAACGGGTTCAATGGCTATTGATTGTGATTGTGGTTGATTTAAATTAAGCATTTGCTTAATTGCATCTAGGAGAAAAAATATTAGGTTAATTTTAAAAACATACTGTATCGCTATTTAGATAATCTAACAAGAGAATCTATTATATATATAATACGTACTTATTTGTTTTTCCTTTAAAGTAACCATTTTAATTATAAATATAATAAAATATACAAATTGTCAGACAGTTGTCAAAATCATACACGGTGGATACACGTATATGACGTGAAGTTGCGAAGATAAATCTTGCAACGCTTCAAGCCTGTGCTGACATCTACAAAGGACGACCAGTCTTAGATTCTCATCTTAATATTTTGGAATGTCGGTAAAGATGTTTTCCTATTGTCATAAGGTCTTTTCGAATTGCATTATATCTGACAGTTCAACATGGTGGTTTTGTAGAAACGATGTGTGTTTCTTGATAGAGTTTCATCATTAAAATGTTGTTTAAAAATTGTTTTATATGTGTTTTTAATGTGACAATAGTTTATTTACTGTGTTTATGTGACATCGGAAAAACACAACTACTAATTAACGTTAAAAATCAGGTAAGCCTTTAATAATTAACCTTTTTACCATGCATGCTTATTGTTTTAATTACAACAAATATATTATTGTATAATAATTAATGCACGTGCTACTTTTAATTAAAGTACTTTTATATTTGCAATTCCTTGGAAATGTTGTCACAGAATATTAACATATTTTTGTATGATAATAACACATATGATACATGTCAAATAATATGAACTGGTTAATTTGTAATTAAACTTGTCTGAACTTGTTTAACATTCAGTTTTACAATTATAAAACTAATCTTGATTTATTACTTAAAACAGGTATTGTTAAACATTCCCCAAACTATGATAATGCATTGCTCTTTTTTTTGTTTATAAACAATAACAATCTGTTTCAATAACAATCAATTATTATACATAATTTGTAGTAAACATATTAAAATTTGAAACATTGAAATTTGATTGTTGATACATTTAAAAAGACAAAATAAGGCTTCATTTTTCATTGAATTAAGGACATTTTCCATGCTAACAAATCGGTTTGCAATCATTTCAATTTTCAATCATATCAATTTTTTGAAAAAGGATACGAAAATTCAAATTTATGCTGGCAATATTGTACTAGTTTTTAGCTGAGCACTCCTTTTGATTTCACGTTCTGAACTTTATTGTTTCTATTCACGATTGCACAAATCTTGAATTCATTTATATCCAGTCATTTGAACAACCACAGATTCTGGGTCTAAACTCTTCTGATAATTACAGATTTGTTTTCAAAATTCATATTTCGTAAAGCTCCAATTTTGAGGTTAATTACAATAATTTTAAAATCGTATGTAATTTTGTAGTGTCAAATATTTGAACATAATTTTCTTTATATTATGCCGCGGTATTTTTTCTATATTTCAAAGTCACATATTGAATTTAATAAAGTCGTTCTTTCCCTTAACATTTCAATTCACTTTATATTGAAATATTTCGTCTCTGTTTTAAGGGTAGTAGAAAGGGAAACTAAGATATTGGTATCTTTAAAGGACCATATTGAAATATCCCAATATCCTATCCCTAACATTTTGACACAACGAACCGTTATGTGTCCCTTTAATAATACCTTATGATAAATATTTTCCATTTTTATCAAAAGTTTTTTCACCTATATTCTTCTATAACTATGGACATCTTTCTTTAGCTATTTGCTCCCTAGTCCCAAGGGAAGGACGAGGTGAACGGCTATACTACACCAAGAAGTTAGTTGACTGTCAACTCACGTTCAGTCCATATGTGTGGTAGGGTGAGAATGACATTTGTGGTCTTAGAATGATATAAAAAAATATGAGATCACAACATCCGCAAAGGTTACAGGTTCAGAAAGATGCTGAAAGGATCTAACGATCTAGATATTGTTATTCGATCAGTATACTCTCCGTGACATACGGGGTTTAAATTAATTGCGACGTACTTTTGATAAACTTGATTTTATACGATAGAACTTTGACTTACGGTATCTTGGCATCTGTAAGTAGTAGAATAGTAAAACGCTTGCATATTGGAGGCAGGATTGTCTTTAAACAGTCTTGTGGCATGACATGACGTAAGCACTTGTGACAACTCTAGTATAACACGGAATTATTAGTGTTGTCTCTGTTTGTTCATTGCATTTATATGGCGATGTCTCTTTCTTTCTACGACAAAGATGAAATTTTGTTGAAAAAGGTCGTGTGTTTACCGTACTACTTGCTTAACTTAATGAGAGGGGTGGGGGGTGGAATTTATATATATTATTGTACAACATATTAAGTTTATTGTGTAAAAATTTCGTGTTAAATAGTCTTCATCTCTCTGGTCTGCTTTCGTGTTACTTTGAAACTTTTAAATGCGGTTTCTCACACATAGCTTTTTCAGAGTCGATGTCCTCTCTAGCTCAAAATCTACTGGACCGATTCTTTTGATATTTTGCACACTCTTTCTTTACATAAGTGCCGGGGTAACGCTGTCGAGTTCTTTTTTATTTATTAATTTTAACGCATTTTTTAAAATAACAAAGTTCAAAGTTTTTATGAAAAATCGGTATTTTGATTTTTAAGTGCTGAAAAATCAATAAAAAAAGAAAAATTCGATAGCGTTACCTGCAGAATCTTATCAACTAATGAAATCATTTTGGTTTTTCGAATTCAGAAAATCCAGTGATGTTATGAGTGGCACCGCAATGTTACTTTTTTTGTGACGTCTGCAGAGATTCGCTGTCAATGGCTCATTTCTTGATATTTATTTATGAAAATTTCACAAAGCATTCTATAATGTTGTAATTATAGAAATAATTCTATATTAACTGTGTCGTCATAAAACATTATCGAAAATATCCTTCTTTTTCATCGTTTTGACCTTAATTTTTTTGTCATGAAAGAGTTCAGTTTCTCGCAGTCGTTCTTATGAAATGTCTATTTTACAAATGGCGAAACCACTCGATCTGTCGGAATACAAATAAATATTAAAGTTGATGCGAACTATAATTGAAGTGCAATAGTGATAGAAACGTCATAAAACAGGACACTTCACCAAATGGTTTACTGGGTTATTTGAAAGTTAATTATTCAGAAAGAGATATTGATCATTTCAGCAACTAATTCTAATAGCAATAATTACCATTTAATTCACTGTGGCGCTGATGGTATCTTAAAGAAAATTGAATTAATTTTTGATGATTTTCCACTTTTTCAACTACTTAAAACAAAATTTAATTTAATTTTAAACACATTAACTCACCTTATAAAATATTAAGTAAATTTTATAATCATTATTTTCTTATCATATCATTTTCAACTCCACATCCTTTTTAGACGTGCTTGTGAATATTTTCATTATATTCTACTCAGTTTATACTTGTCTTATCATTTCAATCAGGTAATACTAAAGATAGAGTGAGATGGAAAGAGTACTTCGTTAAACCGTTTCACACATTATCTGTGTATAATCTTTATCAGTGTCTACATAGGCCTGGATTTCATCCTAACTCCTATTTTCGGTGTATCTCAACTTTGGCTTAGAGTCACATTTGATAGCATTCAAAGAGGATTATCCAGAATATTTTGTAGGTTACTATTTACAGGGGTTAATCAGGAAAAGTTAATTAAAATCTTTTTTATGTCGCACATTAAATAAACCACAGTTACCCTAACGATTTTAATATAAACAATGTTTTTCTAACCCTTAAATAAATATTTTAGTTACGGAAATTCGTCGTTAAAAGGATTGCGCTAATTCTTTTGTTTTAACAAGTAAAAAAGTTAAACTCAAATACCAGGGTGTAAGCGAACTTATTCCGTCGCTATCTTGAAAATAATAGTGTCACTTTTCTTTGTTGTTTATCTTGAAAAGTATAATTTCCACAAAAATTTTGTGAAGAGCTTTTTTGTAGATTATAATATTATCTGTAACTTTTATTCTAACTTTTTGTTCTAACTTTTTCTTAAGCAAAAATTAGTCTTCGTAGTTTTTCTGCGTTAATGAACTTTGATTTTTCTCTTGATATTTTTAAAACATTAGTAAGATATAACTTTATCTAAAAAGTAATTTCAGTCAATTTTAGTTGACGGTTTTATTTTGTTTTAATCTACTTATTGTTTTTACTATGGCTCTTCTTCTAGTACAGCTCTGCTTCGTCCTCCAGTAATAAAATATACGTACTGTGGTCCAATAGGTACGAGAATCTACCCACCTACCATTTGATGTTATTCATATATAAAAGGACTAAGCCAAAAGCTGAAAACCAGGACTTTAGACCTGTCGTCAAAGAATTACGATGATAAATTTACAACTCACAGGAAAATAATACTTTTTTTTATGTTTTGTAATATTCTACATTTTTTTTTACTAGGGAAAAAGTCTACTTTATTTTCGTGGGTCATTTAGTTTTTCTTTTCGCTACTTTTATTTACATAAAATATTTTATACAAATGTGTGGTTTGTGAAGTGTGTTTTTCTTCTTTTATATAACAAATTTTTTTATATGTTTACTTTAAGATATGTAAATTTTAATGTTACGTCTACAATTTTAAGAATTCTTTAGCGTAAGATGTATAAACGCGTGCATCATTTTTGTACACTGTCATCAGAAAGTTGAAAGAATTATTTGATCTTGTTTTTATGTATTTAGTTTTAAAGAAAATATTTCTCATTTGTTTTTTACGTTTCTTTTATTTAAGGTGAAACAATACTTTGCCATTTTTTCTCGCGAAATATAGATGGCGATACTTCCAAAAAATAAATAAATTCAAATCCTTATTGCTTCTCTCTTCCTGTTTCTCTCTCTCTCTCTCTCTCTTGTTTCTACTCTGCCATTCCTTCTCTTTCATCGTTCCTTCTCTCTATCTCCGCCATCCACCTCTTCCTTTCACTACCTCCCTTTAATAACTGCACAATCTTCTTTTCACTTTATACTCTTTTCGCACACGAATATTTAATGTGCTCTCTGCATCTCTCTCCAGCACATCTAGCACATCATTTCCTCTCTATTTTCCAAGTATCTGATACCTTCGTCTTCGTTATATTGTGACTTTTGACTACTTATATCTTGAGACTACTTAATCAATCTTTAGATCGCTTTAAAAAAAGGTCGCTTCAAAAATTCAGCTTTCTAACTTACATTCTGAGGTTAAGTCCTTATTTGGCTGGGCTGATACACTAATTCTGCATAACTTACCACTTCTCATAAAACACAGAATCATTACGTCACTTACTACTTGACTAGGGCTAAAGAATGGCTGCCAGGAGCCCAAGGAACCAGCACCAGCAAAGTTGGAAGGTTATCAAAACTAAGAACATTAAACACATGACAGAGCTTAATTGAGATATGTTATTGGGAAACGGGAAACGCTACTAGAATAACTAAACGGGGCTGGAAAGATGATAGACTGCGCTATAATATTATCGAAACTGAACTAATTTAACAAGATTATATTGATACATGTGCATGAGTCAAAAGTTTAGTAACGGAAACGTTATACCGAAAATATGACCAAAAAAATCTGTGAACGTGAAATGTATTCTACTAAAGCAGGGTTCGACAAACTTTTCATATTTGCGGGCTGGATTTAAGTAAAAGTACCTCGGTTACATTTTTGGTTAAAAACAAACTTTAACTTTAGAAGATATAAAAGGATTTGGGAGAAAGAGATACCACGATACTTAAGAGAAAAATACACAAAAAACATGAAAGGGATTGCCAGATTTAAATTGGGAAACGAGGAGAAAGGAAACAGATACTGGGAAAATAGCGAGGAAAGGATAAAAGGTGTGCGAAGCGTATTGGAGCACATTAAGTTTTCATGTGAGGAAAAGGTAATAAGCGAAAAGAATATTGGGTAGTTATTAAAGGGAAGAGATGGATGGCGGAGATAGAGAAAGGAACGAGGAAAGAGAGGAAATGGCAGAGTAAAAACAGGAGGGAGAGTAGCAGGAGGAGCGAAGCAATAGCAGTTTTGTTTTTATTTCTATAAGGATTTTTTTTTCTTTTGGAAGGAGTGAAAATGTTTAGATATAATCAGAATTGAATTAAGAACAATGACATACATGTAAATAAATGAGTTAAGGCACAAGAATGTAGAATGTAGAAACGGCACTACAAACAACTACAAAATGTAAATACCACAGCCGAAGTACCAAAAAATTAAAACTACAGATCAAGACTTAAGTGTTCGTGGTTTTTGAATAGCTTTTTGTTTTTTGAAACACAATAGGTGTATCCTTACTATTTGGTACACGTAACGGTCTTTCTGTAATTTTCCAACATTCATTAAATTCTTTGAGTAATAACTCTTCCATTGTGCATTAAATATTTGAAATTGTTGAGAGTAGATAAGTAATTGAAATGAGTTTTTTTAATGTCTGTAATTCCGTGCTATAAATTACAAGTTTATAGTATAGCGTCGTGTCTCGTTTATAGCTCGTTCTACAAAGCGTTGACATTTACAATTATGTGCATATTTTATGAAATATTTAATATTATGCATTGTTGTGTATGATATTTAATTTTCCACGCTGCGTGCTTTTTACACTGTGGCACAGTGTCACTAAGATGTGCTACACGAGTGTTATACTGCTTGTATCTCATAGGTAGAGTAGGTTTACCATGCCTATGAACTAATAAATAAAATTTTATTAAAAGTACAGGGTGTTTTATATAATAAATACACCTTTTTAAATGTTATTTATTTTTTTATGTACATTTTTTTGCATTATTATATTATTAATTTGTACCTAATACAAACAATTTGGTATATTTGTAACCTTAAACTTAACTTATTCTTAAAGAATACTTGACTCCATTTGAAGCCCTTTAAGACGCTAAATGAAGTTCAAAAAGTTTCATAGATATAACTTTAAATTATAAGTCAAAAAGCTTAACTTTATACTAAATTAAATTTAAAATGGAAAACAATTTCTAACTTCATTTACCAAAAAGCCCTTTTACTCGCGTATGTACATACATATGTGTATATGTAATAAATATATTAATACTGTGTCATCCGTGGTTCTCCTTAGACGTGTATAAAAGTACACGTCTTCTGAATCACACAGTATAGTACTCTCATGCTAAATTAACCGCCTTACATATATTTAAGTTAAAATATAATAGAAATACCATGGAAGATAACTTGGAGAAACATTTTTGTTTCTTTACATGGTTTTACAAATTACATGATTTTTTAACCCATTGTCCGCTTTATATCCTGTCACACATTTTAAAAAATATACAGTGGTCGGCGCTCGACCAATTAAAAATGTTGTAATTTTGTTATTTTGATTTTTTTTTATTTAAACAAGGCAGTTACTGCGGTTCAAACCATGACTGATGAAGACGCTTGCTTTCGCAGAATAATTCGCTGATCCAAATTGTCTTTTGATTTGCACCCTAATCATACACGATCGCTTTGTTTGTTTACATGTTGCAGAACCATAAAAAATAGTTTATAGGTATAGTTTTCTTTGCTTTTTCGTCTTTGAAGCTGAATTTTTCATTTGATGTGACTTCAGACAATTTTCGATTGCTTCCTCCCTTTTTTACATTTTGTCACACTTTGATTGGCTTAATTAAACATTAAGTCTTAGTAAAAAATTCTTATTCTCCATCAGGAAAACAAAGTACTAATAGCTTTAAGTATCATTCCCACTCACTGCTTTAATTTAATTTAAATTGTTTAGCATATGGCAATACGCGTACCATTTTTAATTTAATTTATGTGTATTTAAGTTGTATTTAAGTGTTCTTAGTTTTTTTAGAACCTTACAAGGTCCAATGTTTTAAATTAAAAATATTAAATGAAGAAAAACTATATTATATTATAACCTCCAAAATGTGACAATCTGTTAAAATGCAGTAGGATTTACTTTTAAAAGAAGTTTAATGTCAATTTTTGAAAAATATAGAAGTGAAAACAATTTCTATTACTAATTGTTATTAAAAATAGCAGTTTTAATTATTTCACATATAATTTTGTCGAACTGTCAAAATTTATATTACTAAGCATGCATACGCACCAACTAAATTAACTAAACTTAAATTAAAACACAAATGTGAAAAGGAATGTTTAAACGAAAATCTGAAATATAGATTACAATATTAAATAAAAACAGAATGAGTTTTTACTCTACGCTGCTATTTAAAATTACAAGTGAAGAAACTAGCCAATTTGTATCTTGCGTACTATAAATACCATGCTCTATGTATTGTATTGCCTTATATAGTACATACATACATACTCGTTCATATAAACGTTCCGCGTTTCTTAGTACCTAATCTTACATGTAACACTAAGCAGTCACTATCCCTGTTTCCATTCTCCTATTCCACTTCAAGACGTTACAGACGCTATAAAGGACGCTGGAGACGTCTAAGATGTCTAACACGCCCAGTCTCATTATTTGCAAACAACGGTTTACACAGATACTATCAGTTTACATCTTCTTGGTGACAACACATTTAATGCTACAAAATTTACTTTAAAAGGGATATTGTCCCTCTTCCACTCTCTCTGCTTTTCTCACATTCTATACCTTAACTTCTATTCGCTTATTTCTCTCACGCTACTGATGGATATATTTTATAAGATATTTCGTAGTAATAACTGTTACATTTTCACGCATAAAATGCTAAAAGATGATTATATTCGTAACAAATAGTTTTTCTTACATGGTAGTATCGCTGACTTGCGGTTTACGGTTTAAATTTAAAGTATTCTTAAAAAAAACACTCGCTGAAAGAAATCAACTACAAATATAATGAAATTATATTAATATTTTTGGTAGAGACCCAAACATTTTTGAAGCCCGTACAAATATATATAAAATTATTTTAAATTAGTTTAATTTATTACTTCTACATTTTATAATACAAATACAAAGATAGCTAGCTAACTTGATTCTTTTTATATGAATTGATAGATATATTTCCGTTTTATTCGTGAAAATTCAATTCCCGATTGATAAAAGGTCGGCACACAGTGTCGGTCTATCGGTTCAGTAGCGTTCTACAATGATCCAATTTTCCAACTTTGCTTCTTGATTGAATATCGTAGAGTTCACCGTAGACTATTTGTTTTTAGTAATGGATTGTTGTTAGTTTTACTCCAATAAAATTGAAAAATAAAACATTTCATTCATTGTATTTCTAAGCAAATATATAAATAATGTTTTTCTTGAAATTGAATACAATCCATTATAAATATTCTTTATATTTATATTGAATAAATAGTATTACATTAATCATCTATAGCGCGGTAACGTCAACGTCAAAAATGAGATGTTATAATTCAGAAGTGGGACAAGTTTATGTTTGGAAAATCGAACCAGGCTTAAAGACTTAGCGAAGTATCTCTAAGCTAAACTAGATGTTTTTACTAGTTTTATAAATACGTACCAACAACGCGTAGTGAACGCCATTAAATTTATTATTAAACGTTTCTACCTTTTCCATGTTTTAACAATAATACTTACCCCGTGCTTGTTAGTTCTTTGCTGGTATTTCCAACATTTATTTTACTAGTGTTTTAGCAATAAGAAAATGGTTTGTAGATTTCCTTTTATTCGTTTAAGTACTTGGGAACACACATTTTCAACGGTAAATACCATTCTGTAATAGTTCTATATTGGTTTACCAATTGTACACAAGACGACCATTGTTATTGGAAGAGACGGTTCTGACGTCATATCGTAAAAATACTATAATAACAAAGCACTTGTATGTAGAAGATATAACTTGAGACATTTAAGTAAATTGCAAATTGGATTTTTGAATCACATTGTTAGTATTTCCTTTTTGGAATTGAAATCTAATTTTTAACTTATGTATGTTACTGGCAATTTTGTGTTTATCATAGAAATATAAGGACAAGCTTGTACAAACATAATGCTTACAATTTTATGTTTGTTTTACGTTTGTGCAGATATATTTCAAGCCTATTACAGAAGAATGCTAAAGTTGTAATATCTTCTTAAGCGTCGTACAGATACGTGCGACATCCAACATTTGTTGTACAACACGTCCACACTAGTGCGACATGCAACTTAATACGTCGGAAGCTTTTATATTTAAATATGTTCAGTTCAAAATTCCAATCGCTGAAGGATTAAAACATTTTTGTTTCATAGAAATACTACCTAAAATTTTTAAAACTGCCATAAGTAATGGTTTTATTAGTGTCGCATATTTATGTCGCACCAGTCTGTACGTTAAAAGTACAACTCGTTTAGTATACTTATAAAATAACAAATGAATTTTCAGTGCAAATTGCACCTAAATGAGTTAACTTTGTTGTATTCAACTTACTCAACAACTTGTTATTTATGCATTGTTTATTATTTCAACACATAAAGCGGAGCATTCACCATCAGCTTCGGCAGTCTAGTCAGAAGTCTGTCTCGTGATGTGCTAGAGTGTGGTACCACCACTTTGTTACACTTTTTTTTCTCAGTAATAACACATTATTTTTCTTTCAAAATAAGTGTACTGCACGTCATCCAATTACCTCCGTGAAACATCATAAATCTAAACCCTATTACTTGCACTGTAAAAGTTCAACAACAGTGAAAATTACACTTATTTTATATTAGCAAGTACATTCGTGTTACAATGTAGAATGAGCTTTTATTTGTTTTGCCACAGCCATTTTTAAGGTGCTGCTTATATATGGAAACAGGATTTGGGTTTTATTGCAATATTAGCATGCTTATAAGCTTCCGACTTTAAAAAAGTGTTCTTGTTTCTAGCATGCTCAATGCACATGCTAGTATGTTGCATTTGCTTATTTAGCATGCTTTCGTGCTACTAAGAAGCATGCGTATTCGCAACTTAATATTAATAGTAACCTAAACATACATATTTTATTTAAAAAAGATGCATTTATCAACTGTAATAATCCAAAAAAAATATCATCATAATTCTGAAGGCAATATTAAATAAATAACAATTAGATATGTTTTTCCATATCAACTGTGTACTAGTTATTCTAAATCGCTCATTGAAAAATGCCCTCTGTCGCTTGTTACATTGTATTAGAATTAGAAAAATGTAATATTCAGGTCACGTTTGAAGTGTGTGTGTGTTCGGCGATATCGGCTTAGCGTTCGGTATTTGTTTGGGGTCATATAAGTATATTTCATTAAGCCTGCATTACTTTAATCGAATTAAACATTTTTTAAATGGGTTTATATGTTAATTGGATCCCCGGTTAAATTTATTACGTGTTTAACGTTATATAATATACACTAAGAAGCTTTAAGGATTATAAACAGAAAAGAATAAACATAAAGCTAGCTTATATACATAATTTAGGGCTTATTAAATGTTGGATTCACTTAAAATCGCATATCTAGAGTTGAAGAATTAATCATGCTACTATCTAGCATGCTATGTTTGGAATTGTATTGTTTGTAATAGTTAAATAACTATGTCTGAAGTATTTTTTAGAGAAGTGTGTTGAATATTGTTTAACCAGGGTGAGTAGGAGGGGAAAGGGGTGCAGGATACACAGAATATGTAAATATACAACTAAATAAAAACTGCGCTTCATTATTTTCTACTGTTGATGTTTAGTTTATATTTAATTAAAGTAAATAATGTATTTTTAATAGTTTTATTATCATTACTTATTTTAAATTATTTGTAAATAACCAGTATTACTTTAATATATATTTTAATTAATATTTATAATTAATGTTTGGTTAGATTCAGCTATATTACAATTTGTTTTGTACAACCGCTACTATCAATATGTTTTTTATGATGCTAGTGATGATTGTTAATAATTTAAAAAAACAGCCAAAACTTTAATTTATTTTTCTTCAATATATCAGTTTTTTTTGTAATCTGTAGTAGTTAAACCTTTCTCGAGATATTAAGATTATTAACTCTCTAACTAATTCAAGTGATAACATGATATTTCTTTTATAAGTCTTCTATATTATTATATAGCCCCTAATATAAATATTTTGGATATCACTGTTAATCATTTAACATGTTCAGTATATATATATTCTCTACAAGAACACTCTCATACAACATCACGAAGTAGATACTCATGTTACAACTTGTTACATAACTTGATATGTAGCACCACCGATAATGTTATAAACTTCCCTCACCCTCTCCACCCCTAAAACATTTTGGTTGAAAAGTGGAGAATGTGGTAATAACACATTACATGTTGCTATACACTTATAACATATTATATGCAACCAATTCTTTGATGTTTAACATTTTCTGGTATAACATTTAAATGTGTAACTATAGTTCAAATTACGAGAGTTTGGAGGTGACTCCAGCTTAAAAGAGGTTATAGGTTGTCAATAAATTAATGAGGCAGTGTTTTTTTATTTTGTCACAACTTGTTTTAAGCATCATGATTCACCGCCGAATCATTATAGTAATTTGAAAAATATACATATCTCGTATATGTACTTGACTAACGAATTAGATAAAAAACAATTTATGCTAATAAGTGTAATTGCCGTACTATTGACAAATCCATATATATATTTTTAGATAGTACCATCCTTTAAACGATGTGTGTTAAAATTTCATGACATTCCAATCATCAGTTTATGAATTACAGTGGTTTTAGAAATGCGATGTAATTTTCAAAATCTGAATTTCGTGTGTTGATAAAGCATTCCTTTTTAATGGAAAAAATATCGTTTTTTTATCTGTTTTTAACTACATACACTGCCAATATATTAGGAGATAGTTGAGGAAAGGCTTGGTATCAGAATTCTATTAGATCACGCTTTTTAGCCCCGTAAAACCAGCTGCCACTGTATATGGGTAAAATACACAATTTAAAATATAATTCCAGTACTTATTCGACTCTCATAATAAAAACAATTTTACAATTTTTGTTATTCTCTTCAAAATATTTCGCAATTATTTTTAATGATAAAATGTAGCGGTTATAGGATTTTTGGGCGTTTTATTTTCCATCCCTTTGCTAAATTAGTTTTATTTTCGTATATAAATGCATACTTTTCCATTAAATTCCTTTTTACATCATACTAGTGTTTTATCTCACTCTAACATTTATTCCACTCTTTATATTTGCTTACAAAGTGGAGAACAATGTATTTTACATCTCTTTCTCTCTTGGTATTTCACGTCTTCATAACTATTTAGATTAATAAACGAAAATGCAGCAAATCGCGCATAATTGTGTTTCATTTTTGTATCTGTTTTTTTTATTTCATTTTCCAACATAATGTTTAAATCGTGTTACAGTCCGAATATAAAATACATTTAAAACAATAATTTATTATTGCTAGTTTTTACAGTGGAAATATTAGTAAATTTTCTCTATTTTCTTTGAATAATTTATACCTGGAATACTCAGTTACCTCATTTGTTACCTCATTAACTTGGAGATCTGTTGTTTTGTTAGTTAAAGTTTGATAGATAACAAAGTAGCCTTTGCGATGTCATTCTTTGTTTCATCACACTTTTAAAGCTCCATTCTCATCTTAGCGTGCACCAATGCACGATGCATTGGTAACATACTTTATTTAAAATTAGTAATTATCTTTATTTAATATAACTTATTTTATTTAATATAATTATGTTCATTTCTTTATATTTAACAAGCTAACACATTTTAATAAATAAAATAAAAACTAAAGCTCTGTGGGTGAGAATGGCCCTTAATTCTATTTGTTTACGCCTTTCTTAAATGATTTTGGTTCTGTTTTCTCGTTTTTAGATATTTCTTAAAGAGTAATACTTCAAAACACCTGGTTATTTTGTTACACATTTATATTCAATTAATTTTATATAATTAAAATTAAAAATCTATTTGCTTTGTCTTCTTTACCGTTTTGTTTACAACAGTCGGAGCTTTCTTAAAGCTTTATACCTCGTTTGTCTGCAAAATAGAGATTACAAAATAAAGCTCTTTGTCTTTAAATCCTGAAATGTATTATGCATTGATAAAGCTTTTGTTTTATTAAAAATCTAAGTTCAATACGAATAAGAAGCTTTAAAAGCTCAAAATACTTGAAAAGCTTTACTTTGATTATATGTACGTGTAGTATACCTTTTAGAAATGAAGCTTTGTCTTATTTGGTTCTGCTTTTTGTGTTGTATTTTTTTTTTTTTGTTGAAAATAAATGATTACTGAGCTCAGCGATTAAAGAGCAAAAGTATTAAGATATGTGATTGAACGATTGAACTATGTGATATTCCATAAGTAATTCCCAAGCTTAAGCTTCGCAATGAATTAAGAAAATTAAAAATATTTCTATTATTTTAGCTTTTATTGAAAAAACAAAACAGTCAGTTCGTATTGATACACTTTTTATTTGATTTAATTTTTGGTATACGGGCCTGTATTTGTCCATCAGTGTTATTTACTTATTATTTAGAACACTTTGTTTAGAAGTCTTATAAGTCTTCCTATTGTCATTACCCTTTCCATTTTATATCAAATTCTTGAGTATGTTTCTTGGTACGAGTATTAATTCTAAAGTGAAAACGCAAACAAACATTCTGTTAGCGAAATAGAATCACAAATAATAACATTGTTGGAAACAAACAAATCCCTTTGATATATTTATTAAAGCTAGTATTAAAATAAATGAAAATATAAGGAATTCGAAATTGTAATTTTCATTAAATATAAATATTAGTATCCATCATATTATGTCAGGGGGGCAAGTATCATATACTATATTAGCTAACAAGTTTATTATTATTTAATTAATTAATTAAACTTGATAACAACCAAACCCATAATTTAAGTTACCTGCTATAAAACATTTAAATAATATTAAATTAAGTATTGACTATGTTTTGTTTCAGTAAAATATTACTTGAATGTAAGGTAGCATTCTCGTGTGTTTGTGGTCTCTGTTATAACTTGACATGCTTTAAAAATGATATGTTTTTGATAAAAGTCTTTTCAAAAGCATAAACGGTTTAGACCTTTTAAAATACGAGTATATTTAAACTACAAACGAATTTTACGAAATTATACAAAAGCATGAACAAGTCTATCTTAATGAGAAAATATAACGTTGGGGGAACATTGACTTTTAATTTCCTTTCCACTTTAACTCTATGGCATTAATTTGCTTGGATATATTCAATTTTAAAGCGATAATTTACCTCACTTCATACAGAACATTTAATATAAACCACTTCCCCCCTTTTTAAACGAAACCCAATGCCCGCCTCTCAACTTCTCTTAATCAACATGTTGTGTTTCTCTAAACGAACGAACATCTTCTTCTTCTTCTTATAACATAGAAGAGAAACGTTAAAAGCGCGGATTGATGAGTAACGTCTGTAGACCTCTAAAATTGTTTGAGGCAAGATTACGAGAAACTAGTCTTAGAATTATATAAATATGTTTTTATTTAAAATTAATGATAGGTAACTATGGCATTGGCAGGGTTTAGAATCTTCAATAGTAAAAAGAGGAAAAATTCTTTAGGGTTAGAAAAGAAACTGATGTATTTAGTTCTTTGTCTTACTTAAGATAAAACAATACTTGGCCATTTTTTCTAGCGAAATATAGATGGCGATACTATACAGCAGGTTCAATATTATCAAAAAAAACCATGTTTTTTATGTTTAAATCGTTTTATGTAAGTAACTATAAACGCGAATCAAAATTCTAAAGCTGCAATTAGTTAGATGAATAACGTATCTTCATTTTAAGCTTTAAACAACTTTTGAAAGTTAATATTGCTATATTTTCTAGTTAAATACCAATTTTTATACTCTATATATTTTTAAGTCTTTAGCGTGAGTTTGAGAACCATAATAAAGGTTATTAAATTTATGACAAACCCTTAAAAATGTTACCAGTCATATAAAAATTGGAATTTTGGAATTGAAACTTAAATTATTATTAATTAAAAATTTCCATAGTAATTGCACCTTATGTCATTTAATTTATTAGTTAAACGCATGTACGATGTTCAGTCGTAACTTTACTGTTGCCTGTGCGGCATATGAATTGTGACGTTCTTGGTGAGTATCAGATTGTGACTTTACTTTACCCGTGGCGTGCGTACTGATATATCGTGAATAAGACCTTGTTACCGATTCGATACAAAGCAGCTACAAAGCTACAAAACAAAACAGTAACTTGTTTTTATTAATTAAGCCTTGAAAATAATGAAACTAATAATAATTAACAATATATAAATATAAAAAGTTAATTTTAACATAAAGATACAATTACATACGTACAGAGCATGTAATCAATTCTTCATCATTCATATTTATGTGGTTACGACACAAAAGATTTCGGACTACGGCTGACTGCATTTCTTGGCAATATCGCTATTCGAATAACCATATTTTCTAGCCATAAATATACCGTTAATTTTCTTTAATAAAAGTGTAGAGTCGTGGTTTATTTTTTTAATGATTAAATAGAACAAAAATATGCAGTTTTTACAGAGATGCGATGTATCAATTGTCTAATTATACTTACACATGAATGGCTATATAAAATGTTACTGAACGAATGCATCATTTGACATCAAGCATTGTTGAAATACTATCTCTGTGAACGATATGCTGTAGCCAGAGTCGTCTGCTAAAATTATTTTCGGAAGGGACTTAAAGATAAAACTATTTTATTAGTTACTAATTTTTAATAATTGAAAAGAAAATGTAATAGTGCAATTTTTAAAAGATGATTAATGAACTCTATGATCATTTCTTGGTACGCCACTCCATTTAGTAGCATTATCATATATCAGCTCTAAAAAAAACAACTGGTTCTACGAGTTACATAATCCACCGAGTTGTGTTATTAGTGAGATACCTTACAAAAGAACATTGCAAAAATAATAACTGAAAAAAACCAGTAAAGCAGAGAAAAAATATATACAATAAAAATTTGTCCTCATGCTTTGTTTATGAACGTATTATTATGAAACAAATATGTTGCTTTAAGCTGAAATAAGAAAGACGGATTTAATTCTTGGAGAAATATTATATTTATATTAATAGCTTATTCTTCTTCTGAAGTTAAATATGAATTTGTTTCATTTTGAGGTAAAACATGTCTTACAAAAAGTAATCCATTCTATATATATTTCTTAGTATATATTTTAGTACATAAATATTTATTATTTTATTCTGTATATATTATTAAAATTTTGAACGCATCATTTATTTTCTTTAACCACATCTTTTTGAGGTGAAATATTACCATGATCGGTGAGTTTTCTTTTAATAATCCATGGTTAGACTTTCTTTAGATAAAAGGCTATAAAATTAATATGTACATTATTAATAGGACAAGAAAAATACTTAAAGCTGGGGCTGACAAAGACTGTTCTTCTTTTTAAAAGAATCATATGAAATTTGGAGAAAAGAAGTAGGGTTACTACTGATCATACCTAATTACGAAAACTGTTTTGATAGTCCCAGATTAAGTAGCTTTATTTTCAAGTACTTAAAATCTTATAACTCGTCCGTAACGCGAAATTCGTCACGGTGTAATAGAAGTAAAGAAATGCAACATTTTCTATAGAAGGTTTACAATTTGAGTTACGTTGTTTTATGGGTCATAGATCTCAATAAGGGCGGCTGCACATTGGAAATAGTCTTAACACAATTTTGTCCTTGTTGTATAAAGATAGAGAACCACCTTACTAACACATTGAACAAACAGAGAAAGCGCCAACAATTGTTGTCGCAGTGTACGCGTACTCATATTTTCTCAAAACCTCTACCAAGTAGCTAGATTAATTTAAGACAGTTGTGTTTCCAATATGCCTATCGCCAGAGGCTGTCTTAGGGGGTGGCAAGCAGGGCAACCGCCCGCATTCTCGCGCAACAACCCAAGTAGAAAAATTCATTACTATATATGTATTTGAATCTCGCGCATCCCTCTTTAGATATCCCACTAGAATCACTGCGTATATCTTTTAAGGCATTCATGTACCTTAGTTTATCATCAATAATATTTATCGTCTTTGTGCTTGTTAACTTTTATAAAACTTCCAATATTTCTCGTTAATTATCATCAAAAGGGTCCTCGCAATAGCTAAGGCTGCCCCTGCCTACAGTGGCACTTTCTTAGCAACAATCTTATTTATTTAATTCATTTGTCGTTACAATAGTTATCGACATAGATTAAAATGGAATAAAAACTAGTAATTTGTATAAAATTGTAATGTTAACCGACTGCGTTATGGCAAAGCTGAAACTTATATCGAAAGACTGGATTGTGAAGAAAATCGTATCGATTATAGCGCTGTGGAAAAAATTGACACCTAGCGATAAAATGTTTTCCTTCGTTATCTAAATGGGAAGAACGAAAGTAACCTTATAAATGGCCAACAATAAGCAACTATTCTTCGACTATAAGCTAAGAAAACATTCAAATTGTGACATACTGTCATAACATTAAAAATAAACTTTACTTTCCGCTAAATAAAATATGGAAATACATGGCAATATTTATTTTAGTACTACGTGGTGTTACAGCTTATAGAATTTATTGTACGATAGGGATATCAACCCTGTTACCACCCCACTCCCTCACCTTGACTGTGTATGTGTGTATGTGTGTGGGTGAGGTGGGTGTCATATAATTCACAGACGAGTCATGTGTCGTTTGTGTAACGACTGCAGAGTATAAAGTGTCACATATGAATGCATCATTGCAGAACTGTAAATGTCCTACAGCGTCATGTACGGTTGTACGTTCCATGTATAATATGTTTTACACATCTATATATAGATTATGTATTACGCGATATGATGGTTATAGGGTTGTCTGACAATTTTACGAGAACTAACGATTGTTTGGTATAGAGCGACTATCCGGCGTTTGATGTTTAATTTACTAAAATAATATCAAGAGATTGAGATTGAAATTCTCAAGTTTGCTGACGATATCACACGGTACCAACTTTATTAATTGTAAGTATAATATATTGCTGTTGTCATGAACTCTCGCGTTGTTCAGTTTTCATCAAAGAAGTCTTCATTAAAGCAATCTCGAAGAAATAAAACGTTGATGTATTAAAAAAGAAACTTCGTTGCTCGACCTTAATTTTAACTTAGTATAGATTAGATTGATTGAATCTTTGACGTTATATTGTATAAAAATGTGAGCGGTGCACTATACTAAGCTTAATTGTGTCGTTCTAACCGAGAATAAGATTGTAACGAACACATTATAATGAGCTTCCATCGGGTGAAGTTATAAAGGTACACATTCTTGAAAATTGCAAAAGAAATCAAACCTAAACTTGTTTTTACAATAATTGAGCTTTAAGAAATATTAATCTAATAATTAAAAATGGAAAAAACACAATAAGTTCTTTTCTCATGACATACAATTCTCTCCAGCAGCCTTTGTACATTTTCTATCATTTTTTCAGCTCTATGCATCGAGCTTTATAGATGAGTCGTATGTAATGCAATATCTGAATATACGAGCAGATAAATAAATTTTGTTAAATGTGTAAATTTGAAACACAACATGTTATGCTAGATGATTTATGATGTGATTGTATAGTAGGAGTAAAATCTTATGATTTGTGTTGAAAATATGTTCAACTGTCATTTTATAAAAAGATGATGACATATGTTTTTGATAGCTCTCTTTTCATATGTAAATTACAGTTTTGTTTCGTGATATAATATGATGTACTCTTTGACTTCTTTTGCTGCTAAGTAAATCACTATTCGTTCCACCAGGTCACTAAAGAATAGATCTGATTATGATATTCTTTAATTTGTTCACATAATTCTTCTATAAAGCAAAGATGATGATAAATACGGTTGAATCTTTGCCTTCCGGTTTACGGAATCAAGTTAAAATCAATCTTGAAGTTTAAACTGTTTAAAATTGATAAAAGTCATATTGGGTGCCACTGTTGCGTTTTTCCAAAGTTTGCAATCAGTGAATATCGTTAATAAGTTATGTTTTTTAATAAGCGTTTAAGTATAAAATGTAACTGCCAATAGACCAATGGGGACCCGATAATCGTCTCAAAACGCTAGATAGAAACATACCTTTACTTTGATTCATTGGTATTACCCGTTAAAGACAGTTTCATGTATCTAATTACCTGTTATGTAAACAATTTTACTTAAAACACACAGTTTTGTGACTTATTTCATTGTCTTTTTTAATAATAAATCTATTCTAGACTTATTTTTAAGACGTAGTTAAAAGAGCTTGAACCCGCGGATAAATTTTTACCTTGCTTCGACATCTAAAACGATGATAAATGCGCAGGGCAGCCTATGAAGTATTGCCTTGTAAATTCTCGATGAATTAACACTGCTAGTAACTTAATACGTTAAAGAGTTGTATAAAAAATAAATTATTCAAATGGTTGAATAAGATCTAACGTATATTTTTTGGAAAGCAACCTAAGTCGTTATTTTAAAACTTTTTATTCTAATTACAAACAGTAACTGAACCGTGTAATTAAATGTAATTAGCAAACATTTTCAATGGATGTACTTATCGTTTGTTTGTAACAATTATGCAGCTTTTCATACAATGTTTTTGTAGTACAAGTACACTGTTGAATATGACTTTAATTACACTATTATACACCTCCCTCTCCTCTCTCTCTCTCTCTTTCCCCCCCCCCCCTCCCCGGATGCCCTGCTGCTCTTTCTTCCCTCATCATTCTCTTGGTTTATGTACACTGTACGTATTTTATTAGCATAAGACAAATTCAATATTTGGAATACAATATTTAATTAACATCTCTCACACCTTAACTGAATAATAAACACTTGTTCTATGTTTTTGAGAGTTTTTCTATTAACAATTTTTATTAAGTACATTCTATATCATTGAGTTCGCTTCTTTTTGATACCGTGCATATAATTCCGATGACTATTACTATCACACCTTTGATTAAGAATCCCTTTGTTAGAGTTAAGGTCTAAATTCAGTGAAACAGTCATTTATCGCACCGTACCGTCTTTTTAACGTATGTTACTTCTTCTCTCCTTTTGAGATCAAGTATTGTGATATTTTATTAGTGGAGGGGATACATTTACCATATAAAGATCTCGAAGTGAGTGATAACTAACTAACTGTCATGCTAGTTAAATATCTACATTTGCTTATTTCATTTGTTATTTCTATGAATGTGTATATCACACTGTATGTGAACATAACGAAGGTGGGGACCCGATAATCGTCTCAAATCGCCTGGTACAGCTTTACTTGTAGTTCCCCATAATTTAAGGCAATATTACCTTATTGGTGTAAATATGTATCTAAGGTATGTTAGAAAATAACATAACAAAGTTACCTGTTATGTAAACAATCTTACATAGCCCACAATGTTTTGTGATTTGTTTCATTGTCTTTTTTAATAATAAATGTACCATTTGAACATTAGCATACTTACAGATTTAAGAACACCATTTTAAGGATTATAAAACATTGTGAAATCTTTTTTAAGAATTAATATAATCCTTAAAAAGATATTCTTACGAAGTTTTATAAGAATGCAAATACGCAATTATTAGTTTTTAATTATTTAAAAAGAAATCAGTAAAACAATTTACAAAACGTTGTACATTACGTTTTTATGTTAAATAAACCTTGAATACACATAACTGTGTTTAGCAGTAAATATGTTTCGTTTGATTTCCTTCTTCACCCTTCTCTTTTTTGATACCTATGTTTCTAACACCCAGTTTCCTGGTATATTTATAATGTAATTTATCCGTAAGTCCCAGTTCAAAGAAGATGTTTGTTTTTATTCGAATGTTGGAAGATTATAATGTTCAAGTTTCCCTGAATTTACAAATGAGCTAGATAATAAAATGTACACTTTACGATTACGACAGCCATTGCTGTTTCGTGCATGATTCAAACCCATAAAACAAATGGTTCTAGTATAGAGGGTGATTATTTGTTTTATTGTTATTTTTAGGGTGGCGATGTTGTGCAAGAGACTATATATTCCAATGTCAGCGATGACGCGGTAACATTAGAATTCCAAAGGTCTGATGGCACCCTTATCACCCAGCTGATTGACTTCAAAAATGTAAGTTTTTATTTAATATTTATTTTATATTATGTAAGATTATTCGAATTTTTTATGCTAATCCGATTTGTATGATTATAATTGCATCCATCTTTCCACAACAAGGTCAAAATTATATTAAAACAGTCGTATTTCATATTTACATATATGGCGAGAAGAAATAGTCAGGTAACTTGAGACGGGGGTGGATTACATTATACCATTATCCTCTTAAAGTTCCATAGAATATTTTTACGTTGAAATCATCAACTTTAAACCCTATTTTGCAGTCTATTTCCATAAGCGCAAAGATTAATAAATTAAAAAATATTGAATAAACTTTAATAACGATCTAGCGATTTGATATTACTCCAGCGTCTGCAATATCCGTTTTCATACCTTCCTTTTTTGTTCCTAAAGCTCTCTACAATATCTGATGAAGTTTCAACACAGATAAGTGGTAATTAAAACTATTATAAAGTTCGACATCTTGGCTTAAGATATAATTTAAAATAAGTCGCGGAATATTAAAAAGATTAAGCATTAAAAAGTTAATTCTTTGAGAAAATCCTTTTATAATGTTTTTTTTGTATATAGCCAACTATCTAGAAAGAAGAAAGCCATTGTACGTTTTGATGATGATATCATTTCTAACAAAAATATTTTTTTAATTAGAAAGTAAAATCAATTTATTATCTGTATTTTATAATATTAATCCAGCACTGTGGTGACTCTCTTGCCAACGTTATACTTTATAAAGCATAAATTCAAAAAATAAAAAAAACGATAAAAACAAGACGGTCCTAGACATATTAAATTTTAATCTCTCTATTATTCGATAAATCCGTATATTTATGTATATAATATTGGTCCATAAATGCAGATGGTTCTGTCATTTATACATCCCTAAAATATTATAAATGTGGTAGTATGAATTGGTTGGAGAATATGGCCAAGCTCAGTTATTGAAGGGTTGTATTATATGACTAGTGGTCAGTATATAGTATTTCCACCCCTTACTAGACTAGATCACTCCCTTGTGAACTCTCTCAAATCTCTTCACGTATGAAAACCAAAATAACCACCCCCTTTATCAACCCCATATAATCCCTATACAAATATTCATATACATGTATTTAATATTGATGCTTGAATAAAATATTATTAATAAAAGGATGACAAACTATGGAGGCAGGTTTAAAATTAGCTGAAGTCTATTTTTAAAATAGAAAACCCGATAATTATTCACATTATGTTTTTCAATCATAATTTACCTGTTTTTCCATAAGCGTGCACTTTTCTCTTCAACACAAATTTTTCCTATGTTGAAAATTAATGTTTTTTTTTTTATTACAAATAAAATCTTGGTGTAACTACAAGTAAAATGTATTTGCTTCTCATTCACTCTAATTGCAAATGATTCGCCACGTTGATTAAATTTTTTTCGAATCGTAAACAGTCAATCGCTTATTTACTATATAATCGTACGAGGTCAAAACTTTGCAGTCGATTTTTCTACTACTTTCTGATAAGCTATCGGGCTGAAATTTTTCATACACACTCTTTATGGAATAATAGTGTTCCGGAAAAATATATTTTCTTAATAATTTTTAAAACTAAAAAGGTTTTGTAGTTTAATATTTTCAACTTAAGCCTCATTTAATATTGTAATCTAGATTTCAGGTTTTCGTTTTTAAGCATTCCTTTCCACATTTGTATTTTAGTTTAAGTTTAGTTAATTTAGTTGGTGCGTTATGCATCGTTAGTAATATAAATTTTGATAGTTCGACAAAGTTGTATGTGAAATAATTAAAATTGCTATTTTTAATAACAATTAGTAATATAAATTGTTTTCACTTCTATATTTTTCAAAAACTGACATTAAACTTCTTTTAAAAGTAAATCATACTGCATTTTTACACATTGTCACATTTTGGAGGCTATAATATAATATAGTTTTTCTTAATTTAATATTTTTAATTTAAAACATTGGATCTTGTAAGTTTCTAAAAAATTAAGAAAACTTAAAAAAAATTAATTAAATTAAAAATGGTATTGTGAATTGCTTATTGCCATATGCTGAACAATTTAAACTAAATACAAAATAAAATTAAAGTAGTGAGTGGGAATAATACTTAAGGCGATAATTTTTTTTTGATAACTGAGAAATATAAAAAAAATTATATGTAATATGTATAAAAATTTTAATAATGTAGTTAAACCATCGAAGTCTCACGCTCTTATTATTTTTCATTTTTATTTTCACAATTTTAATATCATAGCAAGTAATCTAGAGCTTCGGCCAGCCATATCTCCTGTTATGGATATAAACAATCCTTTAATATTAGATTTAGTTATATGACCACCTCTGCACTAGTAGCTCTCGTACGTCGTCCGTCGTCCGTTTGTATATTGAGGCGTTAAATGTGAACCTCTCATATGTAGAAGGGTGGATACAGCGGACTGTGGTCGAGTTTCGCAGCGAAGGGAAGGTCTGGTAACGGCTAGGGGTTGATAGCTGTTATGGCAGAAATGGTTATGGAGGATAGCCAGTTCAGAGGTTAAAACAGGCTAAAGAGAGGGTAAAACGGGTGGAATATATGTATGGGGTGGCAATAAACAGACCGACCACATGCTAATTGCATTGCCACCTTTCTCTCTCTCACTTGCTCACTAAATCCTGCAAAATTCTAAACACAAATATATGCAGAGATATACACACATACTGGGTGATTCTACGGGAACACCGACAGTGATTTTGCAGGGCAAACACAGCATTATATTTGACATGGAAATTTTGGGAACAAGGACCACGGCCATTTTCGCCCTTCTTAAATCATTTTATTAACATTTTACATATTTACATTTCATATCATTGGTATTTGGTATCTCGTTTTTGGATCACCCTGTATAAATTGCATATGGTTGCTGTACTCTGCTAACATAAACATCACATATAATATGTATTAATATTATTATCCTCGCATTCAAAGTATAATTCTCAGTTCTGCATCTCCAATGAATATTACTAGACATATGAGTATACCAGGAATATCCACATGTTCACAACTTTATGAAAAAAAATATTAAAAACATGTAATGAAATTTTATTTTCCTCGTAAAATTAAGCGTGAAAACGTTTTGCTAAATAAAACTCATTACCACAAAAGTTATTTTATAAATATGTTTTAAAAATATTGTAGAGAAATCGTACTTCCGGATAGAGACGCTGCTTTATACGACTATTATAACAAATCATGATTATTTTATTAATGATGTTTCTTTGAATAGCCTGTGTAACCCAGATATAAATTGTTGAGTTTTATTTTTAATTAATGATTTTAAATATATACGAATACAAAGTTAGACCTAATTTAAGCATGAATAATCTTTTTGTGATACGACGAGCTATTTTATTATTCTCGTATAGAAGTTTTGTAAGAAACATTAATCATTAGTTTTTGCAAAGTAAAAACGTTTTAAGATTTATCATGTAAATTGTAAATGATTGGCTGTTTGTATGTGTGTCTGTCTCTTACTGTGTCTGTGTGTGTGTGTGAACTGTAAATGACGATAAAATATTGAATTCAGAAAGAAAGGTCAAAGGTTTTTATTAAATATCAGCAAAAGAATAATAACCCTATATTTCTTAGAAAATTTTCGTTGATGAAAAATGAACGAAGAAAAGGTTTTATAAAAGAAAAAGTTATTAATTTTCGTAATCATCAGGATATTAATTACTTTAGTCAATCTTTATAGAAAATCAACGTAGGGTGATAACAAATTTAATCTCCTTAATTTAAATATATAAATTGTAAATTAAAAATTATTAATTACGAATTATGTATTGAAAATGTTTTTTCTTTTTTATATTTATTTTCTTCTTTGTCTTGACTTTCTTTCGTCATAGCCACCATCAAATAATTTTTTAACATCTTTTATAATTTATAATTCAATTTTACACATTTCTAAATATTTCAATAATTCACTAATTAATTTTGAATCACTTAACAAAAATTTAGTATTACCACTATTCAATTTTGATCTTTCTAAACTATAATTTTTGCATTCAAATATAATATGATCCAAAGTTCCTTCTTCACCACATTGACATCTATCGTCAGATTTAATATTAATTTTGTACAGGTGAGCTGGAGTTTTGCAATGATTACTTTTGATTCTGATTATAGTTGATATAATTTTGCGGGACTCATTTCTAAACCATCTCTTCTTACTTAAATTTGGATGTAACGTATAATAATTTCTTCCTTTTAACTGACTTTTGTTAATGAATTCTGTGTTTCTCAAATTGAAGTTTAATTTTTTGTATATATTAAAAATTTCATATGAAGGTAATTTCACTTTCATCTTAATTTCCAAATTTATTGATTCTTTTGCCAATTTATCCGCAATTTCGTTTCCTCTTATTCCACAATGTCCTGGTATCCACATAAATTTTATGGTATTATTCCTATTTATTATATTGAAATACATGTCCTTAATTTTGCATGTCAAAATATTATTATTTGATTTGTTATCATTTGAATTTAAATTTTTTAAAACACTTAAAGAATCCGTTATTATTATAATTTTATTATTGTTGATATTTTCATTAATTTCCAATGCTTTTAATAATGCTAATTTTTCTCCAGTTATTGAGAATGTATTTATAAATTTATATACTTTTAAAAGTTGATGCACTAAAATAAATATTTAAAAGAAACGTAGGGTGATTATCAGTACCCAAAATATATTTAGGGTAATAGAAATTTAATTTATTAATACGATATAGATTTGATAGTAGATGTTAGCAAATAATAAATGAAATGAAAATATCAATATCTGCAGCTTTATCTTTATTGTATTATCATTATACAATAAAACCCAGTACTAGTGTTTTAACGCTGTCGTCAAAACATGAATATAAAGTTTACTGTTCTTTGTAGCAATCTACATGCAAGTTTTTAAATTACAACGATTCTGTTTCAATATAACGCTTTTGTTATAATTTTATCTGTGCTGATTTACTAAACTTTAGAAGATACAAGAATTTCTTCTCATATTCATTTCTGATTTGACTAACAAAATATTCTGTTTTCGTATTATATATATATATATATAAACATACTCGTATATATATGATATTTTCTAGAATATATATCTATATATTTCCATTGGGAATAGTTTTCAAAAAGATTTATGTGTAACTTCTTTTACCATTTATGTTTATATGTAAATATGTATATATTATTTACATAATTTATTTGTATGAAAATAACCATGAACTATGGACAAAATATGGTAATAAATATATCAAGAGAAATTGTAGAATGTCACCGGTATATATATAGATAAATAAAGTCTTTTAAAGTCAGATTTGTGGGACAGGAAATCTGCTTTATCCTCGACATCAAAATATACTACTACATTTAGTTTTTTTTTTACTTATTATGCAGCGTGTTGTGTCTTATATAGTTTTGGAAGAGGAAACTTTAAGAACAGTAGTACCATATTTCTATGCTTTAGATGATGAAGGGACGTAATATCGGTAATAGACTGATATATAATATTACAATAATAATATTATTTATAATATATAGGGTTGTAAAGTCAAAACAATAATAAAATAGGATATTTTCGATAATGTTTTTTGACGACTCAGTTAATATATAATTATTTTTATTACAACTACATTTGAAGAGTACTTTGTGAAATTTTCATAAATAAATTTCAAGAAATTTCCGGTAATTTCTGTAGGCGTCACAAACTAGACTCATAACTCATCACTGGATTTTCTGAAATCAAAAAACCAAAACGATTTTATTAGTTGATAAGCAGGTAATTCTGTCGGGTTGTTTTTTTATTATTGATTTTTTAAGTTTTTACAGCACTTAGAAGTTAAAATACAAATTTTTCATTAACAAAATCAGAAACTGTGTTATTTTCAAATACGTTAAAATATAAAAAAAAAACTCGACAGCGTTACCTCGAATTTATGTAAAGCAAGAGTGTACAAAATTTTAAAAGATACGGTCCAGTAGATTTTGAGCTAGAGAGGACACCAACTCTGAAAAAGCTATGTGTGACAAAAACGCGATTAAAAGTTTCAAAGAAAGACGAAAGTCCCAAATCAGAAAAATATAATAACATCTAAATTATCAAGTTTTTATCGCAATTCATTTATTATTTAAGTTATTACATAATAATTTGAGAACCTATTTTATTTTACAAGGTTTAACTAACTGCATATTTGGTAGGTTTAAGTTCATTCAATATATTCAAAATCACTTCAGCACTTCAAAATCTATTAACTCCAGAATTTGTGAACAGTGTAACTCTAACAAAGCTCGTTCAATATATTTCTAATGTTTCACGAAAACACTAATTATACTCGCGTGTTTTGCATGCTAAAATTAGTTCTTTGTGATCATAATTTCGTTTTGGAACCGAACCCGATAATTTCAATATGTTTGACATCACTAGAGGTATGCGATTTTTAACCTATGTTATATAAACTGAATATTTAAAACGTTATGTTTTATATAAAAACCCCAAAATCGATAGTTTTGTAGTTACTTAACAATTTTAACTTAATGTACGCAATGAATTTTGCTGATATAACAAATCCTAATATACACAAGGTTTAGTCGTGTATAAGAATTTCATGATGTGACCAACATTTACTAAACATATAAACCACACCCTTAGAAAATTTACTATCCAATTAGTATTCCATGTACACCTGCCATTCCACCCAATTTACCTATTTAACCCTCCATAAATTTCAAATCTAATGTATAAAATATAAACGAAGGAAAAAGCCAAAAGGAAAACGGAAAGAAAAATCTAAACTTCCTTAAATTCTATTGATATGTACGACGTACATACGGGCATAATTTAAAAGGTCTAAAAATAAAATATAAACATATAAAATACACATTAAACAGAGATTTCCAAGTGGGATTGTTTAAAAATATTTAAAGTATCCTAAATAAACAAAATACGCACCGTTAACAGTACCGTACTCTAAAGAATCGACTTTTTAATTGCAAATACAGGAGACCCTTTTAATAACACAATAAATATGAAATAAAGGTGGGTGTTGTGGTTTATTCAATAAAGTCAGTGCGGACCTGTGAACCTTAAGACGCTCGAAAGAAATTTTATTGTTTTATTTTTTAATATAAAAGTCCGTCTTGTTAAAGTTGTATTTTTATTTAACCTACAAAACACATAACCTTTCTTTTAATGAGCCACGTAGAGTTATCGTAAAATTCATCCCTTATTTAATAATATACCCTTAACCGCTATGTATACATATACTTTATATATTATGGTATGGTATGTACATGGAATATTTTCTAACCATCCGAACTAAACGTTATTAAAAATATCTGAAGAAATTCATTACGTTCAATCATTTTTCCTTTTTCTTTTAGTTATGTTCTTTTACTCATTTAATAATCATATAATGTTTAATATATTTTATATATAGAGATGTTTTCTGTGCTACTGGGTGCTTGAAAATGAAATGTCCAAGTTTTCTTAATAATTTACAGATACCACTAGCGTTTACCCCATCGCAATGCCACGTTTGTTTTAAATTTAATAAATAATTCGTAATTTCTATATTAGGGATTTTGAATGGGCTTGTGTCCTATGTCGAAATTTCTATAAAAGTGTACTATATATTGATAAGTTGGTAACTAGAACCTCAAATGTTCAATTATTTTTTAATAACTCCTTATATGTTAAGAGATATTAACAATTAAAAAAGTCATTTTGTGTCTTTAATTATTAGAGGGATTCAACGTTGTACACATTCCAAATGCATGTGACATCACAATCGTTGTGTAAGGTTACCAACCTTACAGCTCATAAATCTCTGATATATGTATTTATATATCAAATATTATTTACACCTATTTCAAGGAACAATCAAATTTCAATATTATGTCTGCCGTAACAGGGTTAAATAAAACAAAAACTTATTATTCTTTGACTTGACTTGATTATTTCGACTACCAACGGCTACAAAACATTACCACAGGACTGACCTAATCAACAAATAACTGAAGTTAAAATGCATTTCACGTCTTACAAATATGGCCGACTATTTCTAGCGCTAAAACTACAATTCAAACTTTTAATTGCTATATCTCCATCAATATTTAGATATTTAATAAAATAGACAAGCCAATACACATTTATTAACATCAATTTCAATCAACAATTGAAAAATCGACCACTAAAAATGAGGACACAAGCCCATTAAAGGCTATACACAAATAGATACATCTCTTTTTAAATTTTTGAATTTTTAATTTACAAATTATTTTTAAAATCAATACTTATTCAAAAGTTCAACTTTGTATCTATTACGGATTATAAGTTATGGACCAAAAAATGCTGAAATCTTTTGAGTTAAAAATAACTTTCATTTTATTTACATGAAATTGTTTTTGACCAAATTAAATGTGTGATTTTTTTAATTCGATTTGTAAATTTAGTACCAAAGTTATCTTACATACCAAATTTTTGCACAATAACATAGATAAAAACTCTAACATCTACAGATAGTGGTGTCGTTCAATAAAGTGAAGTAATCTACCATGTTAGCGCATCAAATACTAACAGTTGATTGTTAACGCTTGCGTTATTTTTATAGTGAAATCATATAATAAATATTTTGATGACATTATTTTTCAATATAAATTAAATTTAAAAGGTTACCTTAAATCGATTGATTATATCTAAATAAGCAGCAAATATTAAAGCTTTGAAGCTTTTTTATTAATTTACTATCAAATTTTTTAAGACACCCATTATATTTTTTATATTCCAAGGACTTTATTTATACTTAAAAATGATCTAAAATGTAGAGATAAGTTAGAGTGAGATAATAGTATATATATTCTAATATGTTAGAAGAGTTAGAACATATATATATTTGTTTTAATATATATTATACTTCAAAGTTCATTTTTACTTTATATTCTTTTATATTTTTAGACTTTGGGCAACTTCAGGTAAGCTACGAGTATTTTATTATTCAGTATATTCATTTTTTTTTATATAAAAGATATGTTTAGGAATATAGGTTAGTATATTTAAAGACCTAGTCACTGCACGTGGGTTTGTTCATGTCTTATAAGCTCAAGTTTAAAGATGTAATGTCGAAAAGATGTACAAAGATCGAATTTAAAGGGCGATCAGATCAAATTCAGGCGAATGGGCTCTAATCAGGTGTACCTGTCTCTTTTGTGCTCATAATACGCTTCTTTTTAATAATTATCTATCTTGTAAATAATTAAAAAATAAAAATCCCATTAGAATAATAAGAAAACTACTACAATGATTAAAATCAACTCTAATACTAAAATTACCTTCATCTGTATTTGTTAAAATGTAATGCATATCAGGTAATATAATAATTAACACACCCTCCTTAAAACAGTACGTAACTACTGTTAATTACCAGTCTAAAATAACATTAACAATTCTGTTTTTGTTTCAAATACAATATAAATATTTCCATTTACTAAATGAATTAAATGGCCGCACACTTATGGTAAATTTAATTATATCACTACTACAAATCATCATATTGTGTTCGTTGTTAGTTTGGGAGTAGGAGTGAGGGGTAGGGTTTTGTAACTAGATCCTTTAAGGAGGGTCCACCAGGTCCTTCGTCAATTACAAAGGATACTATTAATACCAGTTACGTTATAGTTATTTTACATATTAGGTTTGTAATATGAGTAACAAAATACTGTATAGGTCACATTATTAAGCTGATAAATAATAGAAGGTCTCAAGATTTATAAGGGTAAAAGGTTAATTACGATTTATATGTGTATTGCGGAATACTGGTTGGTAAATATGACATTAAGTATTCAAAACAAAGAAAAAAGAAAGAAAAGACGCATAGGGGTTAAAATTTACACATGTTAATATTTTGTGGTTATATATAATATTATATATAATATTTTAAGGTTGGAGGTTAATATTTTGTTGCCTTAAAGCATATATATATATATATATATATATATATATATATATATATATATATATATATATATATATATATATGTATATATATGTATATATATGTATATATATATATATATATGGAGAGAGAATGAGAGAGCTGAAAGTGTTTCCAAAATGTGTGCGAGAGAGAAAGGTATATGTTCCTATTTGTTCTCTATGCACATGCGTCGAAAGTACCAGCTGTCAAGATATAATATGTGACAGTTGTTAAATATGACATTATATTGATGTAGAATAATGTAAGATATGTATAAATATAAATAAGCTATATATAAATATAACTAAAAACGTGAATTCTGTTCACTCCAAATATCAACTCTGTTGGCCGTTATCCCTACATTGACATCTATGGCGTTCATGAGTATATGTTTTCACTAAACGATCACTGTTTTACCGAGAGACGAGCTTTGTACCAACTAAAGAAATAAAATTTCTTGACATTTAATATTTATTATATCTTAATAGAATATTAATATTTATTATATTTAGACAGCTGTCATTTTCGACGCATGCGTATAGAGAACAAATAGGAACATATACCTTTCTCTCTCGAACACATTTTGGACACACTTTTAATCTATGCGAAATATAGGGTATTCACTCTCCATATACGAGGCGTGTTTTTTAAGTAAGTACCGTTTTGGAATTAAAAAAAGACGTGCAAAGATATCGCAATTATTTTATTTTTACATGAAAGCCTGTACCTTAATCTATTTTTCTACATAATTTCCGTGAATATTGAGGCACAATTGATTAAGGTGCAGGCTTTCATGTAAAAATAAAATTATTGCGATATCTTTGCACGTCTTTTTTTAATTCCAAAACGGTACTTACTTAAGAAACACGCCTCGTATATATGCACTAAGGTTATGTTGAATTGTGAAAAACTCGTTCATTTTTTATTAATTTAAATAGTGATTAAATAAAAATAAATTTATATTACTTTTGTTATAAATCTTTTTATATCCGTATATTTGATATTTTTATCATAACAAATAATCTATATAACTATCCAAAAATGAAATTATGATTTTAATCTGATCAATATTTTTTTTTAAATTTATAACCGCATAAAATAATTTATATACCATATATATATATATATATATATAGTGTTATTTTAAAAGTTACATTGTTACACACATGAATAAATTTAATCGTAATCTCTTTTATAGTCGTTTGCTGTTGCAGCACACAAATTAGTATTAATAAAACATTGTCGTAAAAATATAACACCTCGGTTGAGTTGAAATGTGCATGGGACAGACTCAGTACTCGGCACAGAAGAGCGATGTTGTAAAATGTGAAAAGCTGAGCTTTATGATACTACGTAATTATTAAATAATATGATTAATTATTATAGTTCACTTTTAAAATACTAGGTGTTTGCTAATATATAAAATGTAAGCAAGAGAGGTTACTTAGTTCGGGGTAGAATTATCTTATAGAATTATTGAATTAAATTTACCGTTTTATTTTAATGCATGTGATAATATAAAATAAATTAACGGCTTCAAAAAATATTTCTTTAAATCTAAATGTATAACATTATTCATATTTTAAAATAATAGCAACAAAAAAAAGAATTTATAGCTTGATAACACCCTATATTTTTATTACAATACATAAATTATAACAATACTAGTTATTTGCTCTGAAACATGGTCTGGTCGTTTCAACGAATTCATTCAAAATTTAATTCAATTAAACAAATTGTTTATTACAGTTCACATTACTGCTTCCAGTGATTCATTCAAATATATTGAAATAGGATAGTTGGTAGTATTCATTGAAATAATTATTGAATTGCCATAATAGAGAATAGTACGACTACATATCCTAAATCATTACACGACGCGACTGTCTAAACTATTATTCATTTTAGATGGGATTTGTTCTATGATTATTAAAGATATTTTCTATCAGATGTTTAAAACCATTTGTAGCAGTTCTGTTTCGTTTGTTATAAAACATCCGGAAGGCTTGATTGTTACTTCCTCTGCTTCACAATATGCGATAGAAAATCTATATATTTATACTGCAAACAGGGGTCTTCTTCAGGGGGGTAGTTCTCACACGAAAAGAATTATAATTTTTTTTATTTTAGATCAAAATTTATGAATTTTTAATTTTATAAATTTTGATATAGAAAGTATAAATTTAACTTCATTTATAAATATAAATGAAAATTCTTTTAATTTAACAAAATTATATAATATACCTACAAGATTAATTACGATAATATTAATTCACTATTTATTTTTAACTTTAATCGTAGTTGTAAAAATTACTAATATTTTTTATGGTCCTTTACGACAAAAAAACTAATGAATAAACCTATTCGATTAAATCACCCTTTATTTAAAATTGCAAATTGCAATTGGTTTGAATTATGTTGCATGAAGTTGCTACAGAATCAGTTTTATAGCTCTCCTGCCTATTCTGTGTAATAAAAAATTAATTGTTTTCAAAAGATCTTAATTATCAATTATCATTTTCTTTAAGACATCTACAATACTACTACATTTTTTCACAACAGGTATTGAACAATCTAACCTACTCTCTACTAAAATAGAAGGTTCTGAAACTCTGTTGTAATTGTAATTTGTCCATTCAAAATATATAGACAAAATTCATATATTTTCCATTATAATTCAACGTAGTAAATTATAATTATACATTCGTTTTATCTCTTTCATTATTATTAAATATATGTATATTTAGAAAGAGATAAATAAAGCAGCTTACTGATTTTCAGTTTATGTATGTTAACCAACTTTATACTAATGCATATTAGTTTCGTCACAAATATGCATTACGGTATAATTAATATATGAATATATATATATATGTATTAATTAATACATGCTGATTTATCTAGGCACGTTACCGTTACACGCAAGCGGGAGGATTTGGCAGTGATTTAGTGTTTCCACCTGATTAATATTTCACTAATTATATAATTTATATACTGTTATTAATGAACATTTCGATTTATTAATCCTGAACATTTTTGCAAAATCCAAATAAATCTCTAGGATTTATTCCCGCCATATATTTTTCCGCCACCATATTTTTAATACTAATTTAAATAGTGCTCAATAATTAACTTTTTTCTTTCTTTTTTTGTTGAGGTCTGTGAATATAATCAATTTTTCATGTAGTTCCGGTATAACGATTGGAAAATAAACAAGAAAGTATTGTATACATTTTTATTTAAACTTTTATTTCGTTTTTATAAAAACGGCGTGATTAATTTTAAAATAATTAGGCTCATATCATTAGTATTTAATCAAAGAATAATTAAGCAAAGTTTTAATAAAATCCTGTGTTTCTCTTTTTTAATATTATTTAGTTTATTTAAAGTCAGCTTATGTCCAATGCTGAATTTTATCATCGACAATCTCCTACTAGCAATATAAAGCCAACACGTTCTTTTGATACCTTTACGATGTCAGCTAACTCACGCAACTTCACTTTTCGATCATTCAAAACGATTTTGTGGATTTTTTTTATGTTTTCTGGTGTTACCGCCTCATTTGGACGTCCACTGCGTTCTGCATCATCGGTGTCTCTACGACCACGTTTGAAGTCAGCAAAACAACGTTTTATTGTTGTTTCTGATGGAGCGGAGTCCCCATAACATTTTTCAAGCCATTGCTTCGCTTGAACGGTATTTTTTCCCATCAAGAAGCAGTGTAAAATTAAAACACGAAATTGTTTTTGATCCATTGTTTTGAAAATAACAAAAGTAGCGTCACTCTTAGCACAATAACTCACAAACTACTGAATAGAATATCATGAAATTTTGACAGCTGTCTTTTGAAGGTTAGTATTAACTGAAAAAAAGGTGACTGCAATAAAACTAGCGCCATCTATGTGTTAGGCCCGGGACTTTTCAGCCCATGTGCTATGTTCAAAGTTTTTGTGATTTAGTCTCATGTTTGTGATCGAACCCAAAGACACAACAGTCACCGTCAAGTCCCAATGCTTTCGCCTACTGTGTCATCTATTTTTTAAATATTTATTTGAGTTCATCAACTTTCAAAAAGTTATTAGCACTTAAAACAATATACACATTTATAAACATTTGCAATACATAATTTACAACTTACAGATACATGAAAAATATAGAGAAAAATTTTAAGTAATATTTAAATTTAAAAATATTGTGAAGTGAGAATTCGGGGCGGCAAAAGCATTTGTTGCATCAACCTGTACAACACATACAGCAATTTATTGAATTTTCAGTTAAATCAAAGAGGAAATAACAACTCATATACGACAAGGACCACCCTATAAATTTATTTAAATATATTTTTTTGATGTATTGGTTATGTGAATAGTTGAAAAGCTTTCACCGTTAATAGAGTTGACCAGACAAGGGATGGTTGCGATTGATTGGGTCCTGAGGGGCTTATGGGACACCAGAATGTGTTTAAATTGGGGTATTATGAATGTTGGTTGGTAAAATGAAAAAAAAAAACAAAATTGTCAAGAGATTTTCCACCTCGAAACATTTTGAAAATGCATGTTCGTGTAATATGAGTCATGGAGTACTCTCAATAGAGTAGAATTATAATTAATGTGAAAATTAATTGGAATTGCGGCAGTGTAATGTTAAATATTGTTCATTATATCATTTGTTCCATTATTAATAATCCATCACGCGAGTATAGAATTTCATCCGTTGAATGAAACTACAATAGAGAATTCTCATAAATTGTATTATAGAATTACTAATACTTAAAATAAAATGTTATTTTATTTAAAAGATTTGTTTGTCATCTTTCAAAAACTAAAACAAAAACAACTTTTACAAATATATGTTTTTGAATTTTTCAATTGTAAATTTGTGAGAAACAGCATATCTCTAATAACTACCCTTATTCTCTAAGCAGTCATTACTTTAAATTCTAAACTGGGCTAAACTAAACTTTGCGTTATAGACCCATAGCTCCTTACCAAAAATGATGAATAAAGTCCAGGTAGAGATACAATGGTACAGCAGCATCCTCAACCTCAAGGCACTACTAGCTATTACCTAATTAAGCGTACTCATCAAGTTCCTCTCTTTTAGAAATATTATTAAAACTGTAAAAATGTAAAACTAAATGGCAATTGTAATTGAACATGGGTCATATCTTAATTCGGCTCTGGAAACAATACATTCTTAGAGCTCGAAAAGTACAAAGCCTTTAATTCAATTTTTATTACTTCTATTGTTTTATAATAAAAATAGAATTTTGACAATATTTTCCACTTAAATTTAAATAAAATCTGCTTGAAAATCTATCCCCTTTATTTTAGTTTTCAGTTTTCATGATCTACAGTGGTCGGTAAAACAGATACCTGTGTGTTGGTTGAGCTAGGTTGAATGGTGGTGGAACTGCAAAAACCGCGAAACACCAAAGCTGAATGCGGGCCGGGTTGGGCCTATTTTAACGTGTTATTTATTCGAAGTTCTAAATGAAATATTGGGCAACAAGCGTTAAACATTTTACGCTTGTTGTATGTCCTTTGTGCTCTGTTGTGTGTATATCAGTGATTTCCAAGGGTTTAATTAAGGGTTCACTTTTGAAACAGAATTTTTTTGTGACCTTAGAAATATATCTTTTATATACTCGTATTTATATGTTGTATAGTTCAAATTGCGGTAAGAGCCGTATAAACCCATATACATTATAAGAAAATTAGTAAGGCAGTACCTTATCATTTAATCGTAGATTTATACAGCACAAGTTGTTTTTTCTCAATTTGAACTAGTCATAGAAATTGTCAAATATTAAAGTAACTCTGGAATTTATAATCTTACGCAAGAGTTTTTAGAAGGGATTTATTATTTTATCCACAAAAAATTAACAAATGCTTAAAAACCTAAATATTAAAACTAGAAGAATATTCACTGAGTTTTAGTGTTAATTTAATATACTTTTAGAAATATAAAGAAATAAAATTAATTATAATAAATACAATAATTTATATTAAATAAAGATAGTAATTATTACAAAATAATATATATTACTGATGCATGACGCATGATTTCACAAGTTCAAAATTACATTTAACGTTAAAACTAAAAACAGTGAGTGAGAATGGGCCTTTATGTTCCTAAGAAATAAGTTTTAGAAAATATTTAAGATATAAAATGAATACACCATTTCAAAATCTTTTATCTCACTTTTAATTAATCTTAGTCTGAGTAATTAATACATTTTTAACTGCATGTCCATTGCTTAACTTTCCTTTGACTTTTTTTTAACATAATATTTAAATACTTTGTTATTTTTGAATTAGTCTCATATCAAGTTGATTATTGGAAATCTCTGATAATATTTTTATTGTAATATTATTTGACTGGTTCTAAAGAAACAACGTGGAATAATTTATATCTCTTTTATAACATTTAATTAAAATATATTTCTAAATAAAAAAACCTTTGTGGTTTTAAAGTTATACATTTTTAAGGAAATCAATGCGTGAGGGGTGTAATTCTGGATATATATATATACACATGAAGAATTAAAAGAAACTTAAACAAATTTTTAATTTATAACAGACAAACTTACTAGAGAGAGCGATTTAAGCATCGCTAGGCTTTTATCACATAGCTTACACATAACCCTTATGCTAAACATTTATCATTAACTAAATAGTTCCAATAATTATGCCTAGATAATAGTCTGACCCTTGGTAATAAAGCTTAATATTTCTACATACAGTTTAATGATTGTTTATATCCTTTAAATACTACTGAATAGAAATCCTTTAACTAACTATATATTACCTACTAATTAATAAATCTTTAGACTAACATAGACATTTATTTATAGATATTAATAATTAAAATAAATTTTATACACAATGCCCAGTAAACAATTTGGTGAAGTGTCCTATTTGGTGAAGTTCGAGTCACTCGTACAATTCTATTCTAACGCTTTACAAGTTCTCTACCTGTCACAGATTTTGTGTTAGTTTTTCATAATAATATTCTTTCTTTTTCCAACATCATTCATTAAGTATTTCTGTTTCTTTCCCACATGGGTATATTTTTATTATCCGGTCATAAATCATAAACCTACTCCGCTTTTAATTCAGCAGTGAACCGTCGTTGTAATGTCTGTAGCTCATAAAAAGGACCTTTCCTTTGAACGACTGAATAGAAAACGAACACGTTCCAGACAAAAAATTTATGATACGTAATAGAAATTAAGTAGAATTTACTCCAAAATGTTTACTGGGTGTCATACATAATATTCTATTCATCTTGTATAGTAGTAATATTTAAAATACACACAAAATACAATACAATACAACAAAGGATATTTACTATGCTTCTTATACGTACTCGTATAACATGCACTGTGGATCTTTTTACTACGCTGTGCTTTTGTGTCATGGTTCACTGATTTTAATATTCCATTGACGTTTCAATCAGAGCTTGTTTTCCTTTTACAATTCACAGACCAATTTGTTGCGGTAATAGTGGAGCAGGTGGTTCAAGGAATCAGCTCCCAATATAACCTTCTAAATGACAAAGGTTCTTTCGCTATATAGTTTTTGTTTTTAATATATGAATAATGTGGTTTTCTTATGTATATAGTGAGAGGAGAAAGTTATTAATATTTTATTTTCTCAGTAGATTCATAAAATCAGTAATATTGTAATGTAGCTTCGCTTTATCAAATTGTCTTATATTTTTGTTATTTATATTTCTTTTAATTTAATTTATTTAGCCTCGACTTTTATACATCTAACAACTATTTTCATATATACTTTTACATGAAATTTATAATTCTATTTTACAATCGTCTAAATATTTGAATAATACACTAATTAATTTTGAATCACTTAACACAAATTTAGAATTATCAGGGAAAGTTTTAATCACATCTAATATTTCACTATTGAATTTTGATCTTTATGCATTCAAATATAATATGATCCAAAGTTCCTAATTCGCCACATCGGCATCTATCGTCAGATTTAATATTAATTTTCTTTATTTATATTTATTTACATATTATTGTAAATTTAATTTCATATTAATATTGATAAACAATAAGAATGAAATGCTATAGAATCAGTCGTTACTGTGTTTAGAACACGATATTAGTTGATTAGTTGTAAATTAGATTTAAGACTATTTAAAAGAAGTTCTTTTCCCTTTTTTTGCACATACAAAACAAGATTACTCCTTATCCAACTCCATTTTATAAATAGAATCTTTAGAATTAAAACAATGATAGCTCTAGCTAGGTTTATTTAAAATTGACATAAGAAATACTTATATAACAAATGTGTTAAAAATTCATATATTAATAAAATGACTTTGAACTTGAACTTAGCAATTGGTTCTTTCTCATGATAGCCTTCAACACATTTTCTGTTTTTTATAATAACTTTTCAAAGTAAATTCAAAAATCTCTCTTATGCATATAGTTCCCTTAAAATGAATCCCTTATCAGTAAGTATTCTCTTATTGGCGTCCCAGCTTGCCACCAAATAACTACAGTAATTAGTTGAGCTTTCTTTTACGCCTTTCTGGCAATTTGTATTTAACAAAGCTCTTATACCATCGCACGTATGGTTAATGTACTACAATAACCGCTTTAGAACATCTGCGCTCTCAACGAATATTCGCTAAATCAGATCTACACAATACAAATACAAATACAAATAAATGTACCAGCTTCCTATTTTAATATATAGTAGTGTTCTATATATAAATTAAACCTTGTATAGACTGTATTTAATCCATTCGACCTTTCGCATTCGCATTTGCTCTTTGCTGTGATAATTAAGGTTCTATTTGATTCAGCACGCGTGGTATTGGGTTAAATCCACCCATTCCATACCTTTATATTTCCACCCACTTTGCCACCCACATATGAACTAACGATCACTGTTACTAATCAACCCAGTTAGGGGTTGGTGTCCCATAGGATATATTCGTTTGGTTTGGTTCACTACAATTTGCTTTGGGCGTAAATTCGATGTTGAAAACATGAACAAATATATCGTATATTGTTTTCTTGCTATGATTTTGATGTTGAAGTATTAATCATGTAATATTATAACTACAATGTATATGTGTATATATTTATTTCACTGTATTGTTTTAACTACCTTCCGGCCTTTCAATTTATTTTTTTTGTATCAAAAAAACTTTATCCCTTTTTTTTTACTAAATCTGTACAATTCTATAGAGAATTAGAACCAAGTAATTAAATTTAATATAACATACGTGATATGTTAATACGAGAGTCATTTTTAAAAGTTCCGGGTTGTAACATGGAGTTAAAATATTCTAGTATTTAAATTTGAAGAGGTTAAACATGTATTGTCGTTTAAAACCTTATAGTACTACATCCGACTGCTTGATTACTACGTCGTTCTGTTTTTAAAACCAAAAACAATTTTTTATAGATTAATAGAGAAATACAGCGCCACAAGTCCTTGTTTGATGAACGGTTTTTATTAATCTAATGCCGGTTTTACACCAGAGAGACAGTTTTGTTGTCAAAAAACAAAACAAAAACATGTGTTATTTTATTTTAAAACAGTTTTTCGAAAACAGACTGTTCACACTGTTTTTAGTGTTTTTCTGTGAGTCCCATAAAAATTATAAACATGATAAACAACAACTGACAACCGAAAATGTTCACAAAAAACAAAACTGCGTGTTCAAACCAAGCAGACTAAAAAATAACAATAAACGTGTTTTCCTTTGATCTTACCGATTCCAGATGGGAATGTGTTTTGTTTACTAAAACAGCAACAAAAGACAAAAAAAATTAAAGAACTTTCTCTTTGGTGTAAACATTGGTGTTTTTGTTCGTGTTTTATTGAACTCTGGTGTGAAACCGGCATAAGATCCTACTGGTAAAGATATATAAGAGCGTGAGAGAGTTATCTACTCCCTAATTTCCTTTTACCATTACAATTGTCTCTAAATTTCGCCAACAACTTCATTCCTCAAAAACGCGTTTAAAATTTTGTTATCCTTATTTTCTGCACTGTACATCACATTATTGAAACTCCTACTTATGCCTCTATAAATTTTTGTAATTGTATCTCAAAATTTTGGACAGATATTCATGAAACATTTTCAGTTCTTCGTGTGGCTGTTACACTAGTCTGTATAATTTTTGAACCCTCTTATTGAAATCCTCAGTCGCTTCACTTCAATTTAACGAGACACAATACAGTTTAACTGTGCTACGTGCTCTATTGTATGGTCATTAGTGGTAAACCAAATCACTAAATAAATGTCACAATTCAATGAAGTACTGGTGCAAAACATATTAGAATATATATGGATGTGTGTACATAAACTGACTCACCCACATAATAATATATATACGAGTATGTAGTATATAGGGCTAGACAATTCGATAGTCTGATCTTGTTGTAAATTACATTAGAATACACATGAAACAAACCGGCGGCAATACTGTGACGTCACTATCCGTTTGTCTTGATCTCATAGGAATATGTGATGTTACAACGCAGTCTGTATAAAGCATTGTTTACCCGTTTGTAAATTAATGTTATTGTTGTTAACTTATTTTTTTGTACACTACCATTCATAAATAGTTTAAATATTATTAACAAGTATTGTAATATTGGGAGAAAGAAGGGGGTAGTATGACAAGAGAAGGTGAGTCATAATCTTTATAAACCTAAAATTCCAATTAAAAAAAAGCAAGACCAGACTAAAAATATTATTTTGTTCAAATGTGTTTCATTAATTATATACTCAATTACTACACAATCGAAAATTTGAACTTTCTCTTAAGTTTCCTAACTGAGGCCCAATTATTTTCTTAATACATATACCAAATTTCAACTTTCTATCTCTTACGCATGTCATGAGACTTATATAAGAGGGAAACACTCGTTAACAATTTTAAATCAGAAGCCTAAAGTAGAAATATGAATAACAGATATGTAACCTTAAGTTACGGTGACTTTAGATAAGTCAACCTACCCCTCTCCCCACTCATGACCCTCATTCATCTTCTCTAGTAGTTCATCCTCTTGTTAAATTCATTGTGGAGTATTGCAACAGTTTGGTTACATTTGTTTATACTAGAATGATAGATCAATCACTGTGTGGAGAGTGAGAGAGAATAATATTGTGCATAATGTAATGGTGCAATACAATGCAATAGAATATCACAGGTGTAACAGATAGCGGTTAATCAAAACCACATACACACAACTGAATAACCGTATATGTAGCTACATGTACATCACATGTAAGCAACATGTGAAATGTGATATTCCATCATGAGCTCAATCGAAACTGCACAATAGTACATTCCTGTAAATAATTTGTTGTATTGATTGTATCAATACGAGTTGGCTGTGGTAAATTCACCGTCACTTTACTTTACCAAATGTTATATTTATATAGCTGTTACGTAAACACAAAAAGAACAGACTAATGTAGCAAATAATGATATGATTGTAATCTTTTGTAAATAGATTAATTTTTTATATTACTGTCAACATATTCTAGTGCGTTTGGGACTTTTAAGGAGGTACAGGACGTTAACGTAAATGATGAAAACGTTGTGAAATTTGAAGGGTTGATACAAATAGTTAAAATACATGCTGTCTTAAAATTTTAGAGACCTCGGGTTCATAGTTTTATTTTTATACATGATTAAAAATAGTCATTTTCCATACAAATCATAATTTTTAGCTCAATTTCACCACATAATATAACATTTAGCTATTAAAAAATGGTGACACGGCTTTCAAAAACTAAGTGTATTTAAAAGAATCTTTTCTGTAACTATTGCAAAAAGAAAATTATCAAAAGAATACCTATTTACGAAAATATTTAAATAAAGCCAGTAAGAAACAGTAAATGTAGCTGGCAACGTTGCAAATGCCAATTTGAGCGGGAAATTCAAAATCGGAATAAATATTATATAAAATATAACAATTTATTTGTCAAAAAACCAAATCACGCATGCGTCAACACACATAAATTTACAGCGTTGCCAAATTTATTATTCCTTTTTTCAAAATATTTAATTTGAATTTAAATTGAATTAATATAAATTTGATATTAATTATAGGTAATTTTTCATTTATTAAACTATTATATGCATAAAAAAATCATTTTAACAGCAAAAAGCAGTTTAATAGGAAATTGAAAAATTCATTTTCAAAGGTACAGTCTCAATATTTGCTCGTCCCTCATGTACTTCGTATTTTGTATTTCGTATTACCGAGAGACACATTTTTAGTATTGACGGTACGTCCTGTACCTCAATGTACTGTACCTTAAGACTATGGAAACATTGAAATTTTATTAGTTTTTCATCAAACACATAGTCTTAACTGCGCTTCCTAATGGATCACTTTGGAGACCTCTAGCTCAAAATATTTAATTCGTTGGTTATTTATAATTCACTCTACTGGATTTCCTACTTTATGATATTGTTCAATTTACACCGAATCCATTATTAGCTTTCTTCTTAGAACTTGTTTTGATTTAAGTTCTCGCGCCGGTAACCCTGCATTAAATATTTACACGAAAATATTAATTTTTTATTCAAATATGAATTCAGCGAACAGTCCTTAAGTAACAAGTTACATGTACTTCTAGTACATCTTCAAGTTCTAAAATTTCTTACAAATTTAATTTAGTCCCCCTTGAGACAAGAAACTTTTCCACAATCAAACTTTAACTCCTTGTTTTTTTCATTCCCCTTTAACATTTCACGATAATATTCAAAGAAAATTCCTTCGTCGTTCGTTTTAAAACTCAAAAAGGTGTAAAGTAATAAACTATATTTACATTTATATTTTATTTAATGATTATTTTATGAGAATTGGTGATGCTTCAATAAGCGAACACAAATAAAGGACCCTATTTCGTCTTTACCCTCTCCAAAGCTGCTTTGAAGAATTGTGTAATATAGAAATAATTTTTGTTAACAATAATGCTCTGTTTTATTCATTAGACTTTGATGTTTGGTTTAACTAAGAAAATATTGTCTGTCTAAAACGAAGGGGAACTTTGCATTTTTTGCAGCGTCCTTGTTTGCAATAATCATTTATTTTTCTGAACTCGGTTGTGGAAATAATATAATATTATGCTTATTGCTGTTATTACAACATTGGTAATAATAATATAATAGCGCTAGAAAGTTGAAATTTTGTATATTGACTAACTTTGGTACCTAATGGGCTTGTGTCCTCATTTTTTAGTGGTCGATTTTTCAATTGTTGATTGAAATTGATGTTAATAAATATGTATTGGCGTGTCTATTTTATTAAATATCTAAATATTGACGGAGATATAGCAATTAAAAGTTTGAATTGTAGTTTTAGCGCTAGAAATGGTCGGTCGTATTTGTATGACGTGAAATGCATTTTAACGTCAGTTATTTGATGAGTAGGTCAGTATTGTGGTAATGTTTCGTAGCTGTTGGTAGTAAAATAATCAAGTCAAGTCAAAGAATAATAAGTTTTTATTTTATTTAACCCTGCTAAGGCAGACATAATATTGGAATTTGAGTGTTCCTTGAAATAGCTGTAAATAATATTTGATATTTTGATATATAAATACATATAGCAGAGATTTATGAGCTGTAAGGTTGGTAACCTTACACAAGGATTGTGATGTGGAATGTGTACAACGTTGAATCTCTTTAATAATTAAAGAGACAAAATGACTTTTTTAATTGTTAATATCCCTTAACATATAAGGAGTTATTAAAAAATAATTGAACTTTTGAGGTTCTAGTAACCCAGTTTATCAATATATAGTACACCTTTATAGAAATTAAGACATAGCCCATTAATATTATTAACGTGTTAAATAATTTAATTTTAAAATGAAATTCAACTCACACAGAAAAGACATACGTCGCTTTGCAACGGGAGTAAAGGGTAGTTTATATATAATGTCGCGACTACAAAATCTGGAAAAGCTTTTATCCGGATTTATTTTATATTGCACGACAATTTCACATCGGTTTTTCAACAGCAAAGAACATGTATTTATGTGATGGAAAAGATTCTGTTTTCTTTTTTTTGCTGCATTTTTCTCTAAGACCTATATTTCATTTTCATTTTCTGTTGTATTTTATATACTAGTTGTTGGTACATTGGGAATAAAATGATAAAATGATTGCGTTGCTAAAGACAGAGAAAAATGGAAGACGTGTGAATAAAATAATCATAAAATATTTACATTATATTTCTTAGTTTATACCATGATACTAAAGTTATCACAAAAGTTAGTTAGCATTCTTATTTTAACGAACAATCTTCTATTATAATTATTTATATTATTACTACCGTTTTAATTATTCCTAAACCAACATACTACACAACTTTTAATTACACATTTTTCAATGTATATAATAATAATTTTTTAATCACATTTTTTTAATATTTCAAAAATATTTGAATTTCTTATTCTTTTAATTATATCCTCAAACATAAAAAAAATAATATACATACATATAAAAGAAAAACTTATTTTTTATTTAAAATACACTCCGAAAATAATCAGCGTTGTATAAAAGTATGTATAAGGGGAAGAGGTAAAATAGAATGGTAGGGGTATTAAAAAAAGGGGGAAACTTTACCGTAGGATAAGCTATTGTAACTCCGAAATATTTTTCCATTCGCAATCTTTTATATATAATGTAGCAGGGATTAACAAGGCTTAAAGAAGGTGCTAATTGTTCATTAGTAAAACATGAGCTTTTTATATATTTTTAACATCTTGTTTTTTATGTTCTATTTATTATGTTATTTGAAGCCTTGCTTTTCTAATTCTATGGGATACTTATCTCTGAATAATGGGCGTTCATTATAGGCGAAACATGCGTCGTAATTTGAATATCAAAGAAGTAATAAAATATAGTAAACTACATTCGCCGACGTACATTAAAATATTATTCCCACTTTGCTTTAATTTAATTTTGTATTTAATTTAAATTGTTTAACATATGGCAATACGCGTAGTACCATTTTTAATTTAATTTATTTTTTAAGTTTTCTTAGTTTTTTAGAACCTTATAAGGTAAAATGTTTTAAATTAAAAATATTAAGGGGTCTTCTCACTTTAGGCACCTCGAAAATAGGCTATTTTCGCAATTTTTTTTTTTCGAGCCTTTTTGCACAAAATTATGGGATAAAATGGATCCTATGTAATAAACACATCTTTCAAGTACAAGAAAATTTGTTTTTTTTTATTTTTTTGAACACTTATTATAACAAAAAAGTAGCATCGAAAAACTCGTGTAGAAATGTAATGTTCGTGGCTTGTTGATGGTATCTCCGAGACAGGTCATTTAAAACAAAAAAATAAAACAGTTTTAGATTCAGTATATCAGTGGCTATAGCGCATACCAAAAGATTTTTGATATTCGCGAAAATAACAAAATGGCGCACGTTTTTTGAAAAAGTACCAAAAAAACGCGTTTTTTTGCAGTTTTTTGTAGTTTTTTGTAAAAAAAAAATACTTTAAATCAAAATTTTAAAAATCTGATGGTATGCGCTATAGCCATAACTATGAAGAATATGTCATTTAAATTTCATGACAATCGGCCGGATAGTTTCCGAAATTTCATCAACAAGGCCTATTCATCAACTGAAAAACCTTGTTTTCAGATAAAAGCGTTTAAAGTTTGCTCTTTTAAAGCCGGGTGCTCTGAGGTAGTCACCTAACGGTCGCCCAAAAATGTAGTTAGACTTGTCCGATCTTTATGAAATTTTGATATAACATTTTTGATGATATGTACTTTCAAAATTACAAAAAAAAAAAAAAAACGATTTTTTAAAATTTGCAAAGTGAGAAGACCCCTTAAATTAAAATGTGACAATCTATCAAAATGCAGTAGGATTTGCTTTTAACAGAAATTTAATGTCAGTTTTTTAAAAATAAAGAAATAAAACAATTTCTATTACTAATTGTTATTAAAGACAGCAATTTTAATTATTTCACCTTCAATTTTGTCCAACTGTCAAAATTTATATTACTAAAAACGCATCCGCAGTATCTACACTAACTGAACTGAAATTAAAACACAAATATGACTAGGAATGTCTATTCCGAAAACCCGAAATCTAGATTAAAATACTAGATTTAAACAGTAAATTAAATATCAAAACAGTGTTTCTCATCTTTTACCATCACTGACCAACATGAAAACAGCCTAATTCCACCAAAAATCTTTCTCTCTTGGTTATGTGGTCTTATCTTAAAAACAGAGTAGTGAAGAAAAGGCTTTAAGCCTTGAGTTTTAGGGTTGCGAAAGTAGTTATCCCATTTCTGTAGGATCCTTCTCTGCTAAAATATAACTTTTTACTACTTTGCGTAGCCAATTCAACAGTTATATTTTTACCAGACTATGTGAATTGTAATACAAACAAACAAACAAACATAACATAACATAAAAAGCTACGTTTGTTTGTTTTTGTAATGTTTTTGTGATGAGAGTTTATTTTCTACTTTATAAAATATTGAGGTAAAATATGAAACAAAAGTTTTTCTTTTTTTTTTTTAATGTAACATTTTTTTGTGTTTTTGTTTTTTGCATTTCTAACTTTATGGTTATAAAGGAATATATATATAGAAGTATGCTTTGCAGAAATCTCTGATGAGGCGGCCTGAGCTGTGACATGTTATTACAAGTTTTAAACACACATCGTTTTTTACTGGATCTGTCACTAGTATAATAATATATTTTGTTGAAAAGGAATAGTCAGTAATGCTGCTATTGAGTATATATTAGTTTCTTTGAGTAAATGACCTATTCAAATCGATTTTTACATAATTTATGTAAGCACTGCTTTTACAGCTATGTAAGTTTATTCTTATATACTGCAAAACACGAGCTGTGAATGTAATATGTTTACTGTATATAACATGTACATAACATTAACTAGAACTCTCTACCCTCCTAAGTTTCCAGATTTCCCTTTCGATGTTTTACCATTTAAATTTATATTTGATGTAATTTATTACCTCCTAGTTTCTTTTTAAATCTTTTTTAAGAGAATTCTGTTTTATTTAAATTAACAAGCAAAACAGATAAATGGAAAATGAAGAAGAAAAAAGAAAGAATATACACAACAGATAACGTTATTATTGAAGGAAATGATTAAATCTTGAAAGTAATGCCGGTTTTACACCAGAGAGACAGTTCTTAAAATATTTATGTCTTTTGTTGCTGTTTTAGTAAACAAAACACATTCCAATCTGGAGTTGGTAAGATCAAGGAAAACACGTTTGTTGCCCTGCTTGGTTTGAACACGCAGTTTTGTTTTTTGTGAACATTTGCGCTTGCCAGTTGTAGTTTATCATGTTTATAATTTTTATAGGACACACAGGAAGACACTAAAACCAAAACCAGTGTGAACAGTTTGTTTTCGAAAAACAGAACTGTTTTAAAATAAAGCAAAACATAATTTTGTTTTGTTTTTTGACAACAAAACTCTCTCTGTGGTGTAAAACCGGTATAGAATTGTAAATGTAAATAGAATTACATATTATAACAAAATGGTTTTTGGCGCCATCTTAAGTAATGTTGACACATCACTTATAAGCATTTTTATAGCATACAAATAAAATAGTTACAAATATATGCAGCAGATAAATCAAGCGTCTAGTGAAAAACTGTTACAAGTAATCCCAGTTCTTTCCGCGGCTTATGTTCCTAAAATGAACTCTACTAATGTGTGTTTGCCTTCATGGGGGTTAAATAACTAACCCCCGCTACACTTGTTCATCCTTGTTTTAAGGGATGAGAAGTTTGTGCTTATTTTGTAATGGAATGGGAATTATAACTATGTAACTCTCAATCTACAGCGAAGGGATATCCTGAACTCCTATAGGGAGTTTATATATTCTCCCTTTTTACCACCCTTATCTCTTACCAGCTAAAGGGTGGATTATAATGTACCATAGAAAATAACACCCTGGGATTTATTTTAGATCTGTGATTTGTCTGGGATATAAAGAAAGTAAAAATAAGAGTAAAAACAGATTTATTTTATATTGATGTCAGAGTTTTCAAGTATATGACCTATATTTATATATATACATATATATATATATATATATATATATATATATATATATATATATATATATATATATATATATATATATATTATAATTCTAGCCAAGCATTGAAGAAAAATGCATATTTTGAATTATATATATTCTAAGGATCTTTTCGTATAAATAAGAAATAAAGAACTATAAATTGGTGTATTTACTAGAAGATACAGATATCAGCTATAAAAACACGTTTAAAATAAAATATGTTAGGGAAATAAAACCCTCCAGCCAGCATAAGAAGGGGTTGCAAGGGTTAGAAGGGTAGCTGGTGGACAGTGAGAGCTTGGTTACCAATATAACTTTATGGGTATTATTAAACTTTAAAGCTTTATAGCTTGAGATCTCCAAAAGTGCACTTTAAAAATATTTATCATTCAAACTGCATTTATTACGAAAATTTATTTTATATTCATATTAGAAAAATTGATATTTTTATTATTTCTAGTGAATATTTTTAGAATATATAATGCACATATTGCAGAAAGTAATGTTTAATCATTGCGAATATTTTTAAAATATGAAAAATGCAATGTTTTTGTACTATAAATATATTTTATTAAATATATCGTAATAAGAGAAGGTGGCGCAAGTGTGGCAGAGGAGCTAACGAGAAGGGATAAGGAGACACAACAGCAGGAGAGAATGGGAAAAATAGAAAAAAGTAACTACAATAAAAGATATAAGAGGTTATGGGAAAATAATGTGCCTCAGTACCTTATAGAAAAGGACATAAAACACATAAGAAGAACAGCAAGGTTTAGATTGGGAAATGAGGAAAAAGGAAACAGATACTGGGAAAAGAGTGAGGAAAGAAAGTGTAGAATGTGTGGAACGGAGGACGAAACACTGGAGCACATTAAGTTTGAGTGTAAGGAAAAAGTAGCAAGCGAAAGGAATATTGGACAGCTATTAAAGGGAGGCAGTGAAGGAAAGAGGTGGATGGCGGAAATAGTAAGAAGAAAAGGAAAAACAGGAGAATAAATAATCTGGTGGAGAATAATAGAGAGGGTCAAAAGAAGAAGAAGCAGAAAGCACTTTTGGAAGTAGTAAAAGTCGAGAAGATTTTAAGTTTATTTTAAGTTTAGTTTTTAAGTTTGGAATGTATATAGGAATGAAATGTATTAGAAATATAATACTGTAGATTGTAAAGCCGAAAGGCATACACAATTAATATATAAATAAAAATATATCGTAATCGTGAATTGAAATATGTAATATAAAATATAAATTTGTTATAAAACTATAGAAGCATATAGAAAATTGTAAAAATGTTATTTGTACGGAACAATGTAGCAAATACGCACTTGTGAATGAAAGAGCGAATGGCGAGAATGAGTAGGACGTGCCAACGTGATGGCAGAACGTATTATACTCGTATTTATTCGTGTATGTATAAAACTCAGTGATGTCCAAACTTCGGTATAGTTTGGGCATCTCTGATCTTAAACATAGTAGGTCGACGTTAAATAAATAACATTAAAAAAGAAATCAACCAAAAATTTTAAAAATTACCCCTAATAATGAGCTAAAAGTTGACGAATATAACTGTCATAATTTTTTTACTTAAGTATTCATAAATTGTATTTTTTTTCCTAGACCTATGTACTGTAAATTTGTCCATCACTGAGTTTAAGTGTAACCAACTGCTGTAAGTATCATAAAAATTTCATATAAAACATTGAAAAATGTATAAAAATATAGCGAAATTATTGAAAGATGATACTTTTTTTATTCTTGTAAGTACGAGTATTAAAAATATTTCTTAATGGAGTGTGACACTTAAGTAATCTTTATATGTAATGTATATTTTTTTATACTGTGTTTTAAAGTCCTCTTTAAGTATATATACATATATGTGGGATTATTTTTTGAAGGAGTAATTAAGTTAGATTATATTTAGTTTTAAGTAATAGTAAGATAACTGTAAACTAGGGTAGAAATCTTGGATAAGAACGGGGTTATATTTTAATGCATGAATAACCAGTGACAAACACTAAAAACAGTTCAATGGTTAACGCTTAGCCGTTCACTTTTGATGTCGAGCGTACATCTCAGAGAACGTGGCGTATGCAATTGTTCGCTAACTTTTGAACGTGTTGCGACATGTTTTTGGGCGAGGCAGAATATAATGATGGTTATACGTGTACAGAGTTATATAATGCAAATGGCGATAGAAATGTATAAAGAGTATATATGGTCGTTATTGAGTGTTTTATAATTAAGTTAACTTTATTACGGTGTAATAGTTGTTATTTTGATCATTGTTTTTGTTAGAGTTAGGCAGCGATATTAATATTTTAGTACTAAGGTGTATTATCATTGAAATTATTGTGCTGATAACTATAGACAATTACAACTGCGTATTGTGTACTGAGACGTTAAAAAACATTGTGAAAAGACATTTTAATCTAGTGTATTTTGTTGTGAATATAATTAAGATTGATTAACTTTATTTAGATATAAGTTTATGACTTTGATTAGTGATTAAACAAACTATTAATAACCAAATTAAGTGTTTACTCATTTTAAAAGAAACTATATTGTTGTATTGTACATCAACCTTAGGCTGATGTTAATTGTAACTTATAATTGTGGGAAAATACCTACAAATTGGGACTCGAACCGGGATGTGTGCAGAGTCAAAACCTACAGATTATGATCTCAACAGATGGTTAGAGATAATGTCTACAAATTGTGAGCTATCAATAGTGATTGAATAGTTATAGGCTGCATAATAGAATCGCAACACGTGGTTGTTAATTCTAACCTGCAAAGCGGAGTCTGTACCGAGATGGGAATGGATTCAATAACTACTAATGTAGATTAAAAACCTACATACATATATACTTATTGTTATAAAGCTTTTTCCTCTTCAAAGATACTTTTACATTTTTTTAAATTTATAACCAACGACAGAATTGGTTTTAATTTTTTTTTGTTAAAAGATAATTTGTTTTATTTTGGGAATATATATTTTTAATTAATTGTAGATGACACAGTAGGTGGCAGCATTGATTCTTGACGCTGATTACTGTCTCTTCGGGTTTAATCCCCGAGCTAGAGTTATATTTTCTGGGTTTGATTGTTATCAAGTTAAATTGGTTATAATCAAAAACTTATCAGTCATCGGTATGTCTCACATATATAAGCAGCAAACATCGCAAAAACTGTCAACACAGTAGGAAATCGTTGATGATAGAAGTCAGTATTGGAAATTGGCTGAGATCTACGAAAACTGTCATCATATTAAATATTTCGGATATATTTATAGATTTTAACGATATATAAAACAAACCTTCTCTAAAAAAAATGTATTTATATAACACTTTTGCTGATGGTGTCTAGCTCTATCTTTGAAATTTCCAAAGTTCTTATGTTAGAGAAAGTAACGCTTAAATTAGCGTGTGGTAAGCAAGCAAATGTAAAACTTTCATTGCAAGACAATTTTTTATCTGAGACAGCGTGCTGTTTGTAACGTTAGTTCCACACCAAAGAGGCTGTTTTGAAAACAGTTTTGTTGTAAAAAAAACAAAACAAAATCATGTTATATTTTATTTTAAAGCTGTTCTGTTTTTCTAAAACAGCCTGGTTTTGTTTTTAGTGTTTTTCTGTGTGTCCCATAAAAATAAACATGATAGATAGACAAGAACTGACAAGCGCAAATGTTCACAAAAAACAAAACCAAACGTGTTTTCCTTTGATCTTACGGACTCCACATGGAATGAAAAGGAATGGAATGTGAATGAAAAGACAAAAATTGACATTGGCGTTTTTGTAAAGAAAAACTCTCAGGTGTGAAACCGGCATAACTATACTAATCAAAAGTTAACAAAATGAGAGCAATATTTCTTCTTAGCTAAGAAAGTCATCATTAAGGATTTTGTTTTATTATCCGGATAGAACATTTCTTCGTTGGGTGGAGACCAATATCTTGAATGATATTTTGTGTAATTCTGCAACCACCATCATGTTGTCTTTAACGACTCCACTGGGGGTCGTTCAAACCACGTTACGATTATACACGAATATACACGAAAATAAACGATTATTTTCACCATATAGTTATCCAATACTCATAGAATTTGTACGTGCTTATGACTTAGCTTATATAGACACTAGTAGGGTTTTCTAGGTATGTCAATATTGTTTTATATTACTAAAATTCAGCCTTATCAAAGCTTTTATCATATTAGTTATTCATATATCAAGTTTGTAGAGTTGTAAGCTAAATAAATAATTCGTTTCGATTAAACTACTACTGTTGTGTACTTTATATAGAGTCATTACGTGTGGCAGTAGCGTGTTACCCTACTCCACACACACATCATTTATTCGTACACGAACACGAATATTTTTTCACGAATTCGCGTGTTGTAATATATTTAGACACAGTAAACGTAGGTGTAAAATCGTTTATATGTGTTTTAAATTGTATCTAGGTACAAAATGTTATAGCACAAACTGTAAGATACTTTCTTTACTAAATGCAGCAGCTCTAACTTGTGTCTACTGTCCAGATTTATCCCCATATATTTGGTCCACTGAATTATTTGGCGATTTTTCATTTCCTAATACATAAAAAGCTCAACCAAATGAAACAATATCTCCATTTTAACCTTACAAATAAAGTTGAAATAATAAATATTTTTCTCATTTTTAACGTATTTCTAAAAATTGAAAAAATATAAAAACTTTTTCACATATTTATTATTTAAAGAGGATCTTTTATATTTAAGCTTCACTTCATGGAAGCTTTTATTATTAAAAAGTTCATTGAAAGTTTTTGATGTAAGTATATACTTTTTCTAAAGCTTCAGATGACTAAACTTATTCTTTCGATTGTCATGCGTAAGCTTGTAAGAAAAGCGTTTAAAGCTTTTATTGCACGTGCCTTTGAAATACAATACACTGAATACGTCAATATCTATATCAAGTTCTTGTTATAGAGTTTTTCTTTCTTCTGACATACTCAGATCAACCTATGTTATATAATTCTTTGTAATCCTCTTTTATTAGAAAGATGCAGTATGTTATTGTTATTTTAAAAATAGCACACGTTTAATGCTGCACCGGACGACACAGTGGGCGAGAACATTGTTTCTTGACGCTGACTGCTAATTAGTTCATTTGTGAAATATTTACAATCTAAAATTGAATGTAATATATGCAATTATATGTAAAATTGTATCCTTTATATAATTTAAAACTCATATTAACATTTAATATAATTAATATTTATTATAACTGCCAATTTAGTAGGTTCAAGTTCATTCATTATATTTAAAATCACTTCAGCACTTCAAAATCTATTAACTGGTTGCAAATCTTAGCCCCGAATCTACCCGAAGCTGTGATTACAACTGTTGTTAGTGAGAAATCGAGATATGAGATAAAACACGAGAAAGGCGCACGAGTCGGCTGATTGCAAACTAAACGCGAAACGATGTTTTCAACGAAAACGAGCTCAAGTTATGTCGAGCCGTGTATCGTGGCTCTATAGAATTTTTTACAATAGCAAAACAGGGGATTCTTTTGTGTTATATTTGATTGTATGTATTATGTATTTAAATACTTTACGTAAACACCTCTGTTGATGATGTCATCATGAAACCAACAGTGCCCTGCGACCGAGAAATCTAGCCGCTGAATATATGCTCAAAACCAGTTTAAAATCAGTTTAGTTACGTTCGTGCCGTATGTTTTATCTCATTCGTAAACACTTTCGTTCTTTTACTTACAACACAGTTGTAATGACATTCGGTTCGGGCAGATTCGGGGCTAAGGTTTGCAACCAGTCGCGTCGTGTGCGGAGGGCCTAATTAATATAGCACAAATTAAAACATAAATATAATAACTGAAAGGAAAAACCATTTTTTTAATATTTTTAATTAATAAGATAAAGTGCTTATTTCACAAACCTTTGGTTAACATTTCTGTAATGGGATATCTATGTTTTTTAGTTTTCTCTTTCTATCTACAGCCTCTCTATGTATCACGTTTTTATAGTAATGTTTTCATGTAGCTAAGCCATTTTTTCCGATTGATTGAAACCTAAGATATCTACACAGTATTGTTTGGTATATTATTGAATAATCTTTTGACTTTTGACCTGTCTGTATGAACTTTTTTGTTATAGACATCACAATATGTCGTTTTATATATCTATTTATCTATCTATCTCTAAATCCCATGGGTGTTTCACTCCATAAGACTATGGCAAATGTGGTATAGTGTCTTTTCTCGTCTTCCCAAATAGTTTTTATTCTTCTGATCCTCTTTTGGGATGATTTTACTAAGCTTCTTTTTATTTTTAGTCTTGAAAATTGCGAGCTTTATATTCGTCTTTCTTCCTCATTCTATCTCGCTTTCTCTCTTTCTCTTTTTTTTTGTCTCTAGGGAATTAAGTGAAATGGCATAATATGAAAAGACTGAAATGCTCTACTCATGTCAGTGTCACTTACAGAACACAGTTAAAGGTGGGACGTGGTATTCGACAAATCGAAAAAATAATGGACTTGTTAGAGAAACGAGCGACAACAGGAGAAACCACTGATTCTTTAAAAACATAATGTTTAATATTAGCATCTCGCCAACTGAAAGTTTTGTCGAAGAGGAACGTACAATTCTTTTTTTGATATACATAATGTGGAAAAGATTTAACCTATTAAAAAAGACGACTCAAATAATCCTGAACCCTGAAGTCTTTGACAAGATTGCACTGTCTCTCTCGATGTCAAAGCTTTTCCAGATGTCACTGTTTTTAGGAAGTGTTACTTTTGATACGTGAAACTTTTCGTATAAAATTTTACATAGAAAATAGTACATATTGAAAGTTAGTACATATTTTTCCATTAAATATTGAGGGCACAGTGGCCTTTATTTTCAGGGTATGGTTGTTATCAAATACCAAATGCCCCAGATTAAAGAATGACTTTTCAGAATTTCTTTACTTGAAAACTTCTAATTATCCTGTCATTTTATTTGAATTTTTATATTAATAGTATGTATTTTTTTTTTACAGGTAAGTGATTTTACTTGGTTCTACTATCTTCAATTGTAAGGTAACCTTATTCTTATTAATATTATTACTGTCCTTACAAATATTCTATTTACAGTCATTCGGTACTATATATATATTTATTTTTTAATGTTTTTGCAATTGGCCACTACATGCATCTGCCTTAACTCATTAAATTACATATCATTGTGCTTAATTCATTTTTGATCCTTATTATAAACATTATATCCTAAACATTCTCACAAAAAAAGTATCAATATCAAAGTAAAAACAAAAACTATTAATCTGTTGATAACAACAATCTCGACCACTGCGCCGATAAGCGTTATCTTCCAGCTAAGATAATTTAAATAAAATTCAATTTTTGTATCTATTTCTGACTTATCTACTCCAGGTCATCATTACCATAAATTATACGTTTGGTTACTTACACGATGCGACGCGATGCCTTCTTACCCATATAAAATACATATACTGATGGTAATAAGCAATGATCACGCATATTTTATCCATTACCCGTGCGTTAGGGTGGTAAATGAGAGCGTGGGAGACAGAGGGGATGGTTTAAGGGAAACGGGAGGTATATACTATAACCTGCAGGCGCAAAGTTTTATGACTCCGCATGTAGATATGGATACCGATATGTTAAAAGCCATAAAAGACACAAAGCGATCTAAAATACTTCTACCTTTAATATACGTTTTGAAATTGAGAAAATATTGGCTATTTGTCTATTATCTTATTCTTAAAAACACAGTATAGCGATGGTCCAATTCGTTAGTCAGACCTCGCCGAATACTTGAAGACAACAATGAAAGAAATATTCGAATTTGAAGCATTCAAATAGTATCGACAAGTTTATATACACATCATAATATTCTTTGGTTGCATTTATAAATTATCTGAATATTGAATCAAATAGAGAATACATTTTAAAGTGTCGTTTACACGATCAGATCAAATTCAGACTAGAATTTAGTTTTATTCTATTACTCTTTAAACTTCATAGAGATTTCAGTTTACTCCAGCTACTATTTCAATAAGAGTACTTGTGTTTCATTCATGAATGAAGACTATCTCGTTGCAATAGCCTTAGCTTCATAATTGTACATGTAGTACATGCAGTGAAGCAGAGTTTCAAGAGAACTGAATACGATCTGATGAAAAATCTGATAAAAAACAATAATCTGACACAATAGTGTTCCTATACTATCAGATCAGATCAGATCTCCTCAGATGAGACTTCATCAATTCAGATGATTCTTCATCAATATATGTTTGTACACTTCATGCGAAACGAAAGGTTCCACTCCAGAAAACGAGAAGTGTAAAGAAAATGAAACTAAAATCGAGACCGCCTCGAATATGACTGTGACGTCAGTAATACTAAAAAAGTGATGCAGTATTTTCCCATTTAAAAAGCTGTATAGTAGTGTGGTTCACTTCTTGAAAAATAATTGGACATTTGAGATCCTGTAAGACAACTTTTATTAATTCAAAACTATGAAATCTACTCAAGAGAGTCATGTAATGCAAATTATCTCGGTCAATTGCTTTCCTTGTTCCGATACACTCTTAAAAAGAACATTTCTGAAACATATTTTATAGCCAGTGTATTGAAAACTAAGTCAGATCCCGTATATTAATTTTCAGAACTGAATTGTTTTGTATAATTATATTATTTTAATAAATTCAAACAACGCATCTTAAAAATAATTAATATCTATTAAATTCAAGACCATTTTTTAACAGTGTAATCATCATGACTTTTCGAGCTTTTTTCTATATTTGGAGTACGGCCTTACATCTAGGTCATTAAAAATAAATTACAAGAGTTTCTTTAATATTACAAGCACCGACAAGGACTTATGTATCTACAGAGAATAATAATTTCCTCGTTAATAATGGTAATTTATATTTTATCGGAGGTAATGTCAATATTTAAAACTCCCTTCATAAATAATCCCTTTAAATGACACGATTTTGAGGGTGTAATAAAATAGATTTATGCTGGTGTGTCACGCACAATTTAATGTGAATCAAATTAACCAAAATAAAATAAAGGAAAAGAGCTTTTATTGATTGATTCAATTATACGCAAACCATAAATTATAGTTAATATAACTCGTGTACACAGTAAAAACTACTATAGTAGTTACATCTTTTTTTGGTATAAATAGCTCCCAGGTTTTATGTTCGTGTAGTAATTTTTTCTGTATATTTCTCACAGTGTAGTTATGACCTTGAACGAACATTTTGTTGATGATTTATAGCGAGCTTCTTAAAAAATTATAGAGTTTTGTAGATCGTTAAAGAAAGAAGCATTAGTGTGATTAAAATATTGCGCTAATAATAGACTGAAGATAATTACAACGTTCAGAGATATAGCAACGAAAGAGCTCTGTCAAAAAATAGAACCCACAATATTTTAGAGGACGAAAGGTTTTCACTTTTTAAGGTCTATCATCCTTTTCCCGTTTTCACACAAAGTAAAATATTAGTTTTTATTATTTCTATTTAAAAATTATTTCAATTACAGTTTCTCTAGATCCAACCTATTTCCTACACTCTCCAAGTAGCTGGTTCATGTTTCTCCTCTTCTCCTTCCTTCTCTGCCTCTTCTCAACAAATCCTATATTTTCTTTTCCTCTGCATGTATTTTTCCTCCACATATTATTCCGTCAATTTTCGATTGAAATTTAGTTTCGTTTAGATTCGAAATTCCTCTTTTATAATTTCGAAGCAAAGGATATAATTATTTGCATTATTTTACCATGAGCTTTACATTTTAAATGTATCATCTATTTAAAATTCAATGAACTGTTTTAAAACATTTTCAAATAAATCAACTAGACACACTGCAAGCAAATAAAAATGGGAGGAAGTTTGAACTGTGACCTACGGGTAATATATTTATATTCAAACCACGTCTAATTGAAATACATTTTATTGTACAAAATAAACAATCATTTGAAAATCTATTTACAGGGTATTGATATTCATTTAACATAATAGATATATGCATTATATATAAAGTGCATAGACTACAGCACACGGGTATAATCAGAGACGGGAATAAAAAAAATATTAAAATATTTATATTAAAAATTTATAATACTGTACTTTAACGGAATTTTTTTTTGCTGGCATTTTAATAATAACTTTATTTTATTTGCTTTATTACCACACGAAAGAAATATTTAAGAACATTTCTTTTAGAAAATTAGACTCTTTATTTTCGCATACTAAATTTTATTTGCTATAATTTTTTTTATTTTGAAACCCAACATTTCACCGGGCCCCGTTTTCTCGGGTCGGCTCTGTTTATAGTCGCTTATGTATATGGGTGTTGAATTGTGAATTTTGATGCATAATAGCTTGCAGCTTCATACGAAAACGAGGAGTTTTATAGAGTATTACCTACCTTGCTAGTGCTTGCAAAGGAAATCTTAACTATATAATATACAGCTATGTAGAACGGTTTTGAAGGCAGTGTGTTAAAACTAGTTTTCTGTAACATAACATAGTCTAGTAGCTAAAACTACCACCAGGTACCACCATAGGAATAATAAGTGGAAAGTTTTGTGAAATATACGAGTTTGTATATACAATAGACTTCCGTATTACACGCTCTATAAGTCACGGTTTGTATGAAACTGCGTTATAGAAAATTGTTTAGAGAGAACACAGAGAAATTGAAAATAAAATTGCAAATGCATTGGATTTATCATCCCAGTAATCTTTAGTCTTATGCGGCGCATGGTCACAGGCGGATTCTTCATATAGTTTGCACTGAGTATGTTCTGTTTCATGCGCTAAGCGATCTATCGCATATAAGTTATATTGAGCAGCTACGTGCGTTGTGGAGAGCGCACGGGAAATATTTCTTCGAGTGAAAATAAGTTTTAATTAAGTTGATTACTTGCAACTTCCTAAGTATAAAGTCAGTATGTAATTGGGGTGTTATATGACATTTTGTGAATCTTTTTTCTTTTTCAAGTTATAATTATTTGGTAGTGCACTGAAGATACAGCCGCCCGTGAGTGTACTACTGCGCCAAAGAGAATATTTATTTTCAAAACGCAGTAAAATCGTTTACGTAATAGAGAACTTTTCTTACGTTAGGTAAACCTTAAATAAAATTGTATTTAGCGGGATGTTACTTTTTCTACCTTTTAATATATGATGATCTTGGAAGTTATTTAGAACGCCTTTGCCTTTATTTAGAACGTGAACTTTGCATCTCAGTAAAAAATAGATTTTTACAAGGGTACTCTACTCAAGTATATGCATTCGAATATCCTCTGCAATATCTGCTATCGGCATACATGTATTCATCATTTCCAATAGCACTTTCCTTCAAAGAGAGAGAGAGAGTCACATATGTCGAAGCGTTATCAATAGATTGGATTTTTGTAAAAGTGTTCAAACTATAAAAAGCGTCAGTAGTACGTCGTGTGTCTTGGGAGTGAGTGAAGGGCGAAGAGATAGAGAACAAGATAGCTAGGAATCTAGGATACATACGATACCTATAAATATATTCGATCATAAACGTAAAACGTGGCTAGTTTATTTACACAAAGTTGTCTGTTTTTTGTGATGAACTTCATGCAAGATTTGTAACATTTGCAAAAACATAGATTCGTTATATTATGGGTAATTACCATATGGTTTATTTACAGTGTGTAATTATTTTCAACAATAATAATGAAGTTATTAATTAAACTTTGTAGAAACGACATGCATATGCAAATGAAGACGAAATTCAGTTCCATTTATTCTGTTGCAGAAGGAAAATTAATTTATAGGTTTAGCACAAAAAAAGTGTGTAATAATTATAATATTCGGGTGTGTTCTTAATTGAAATTACCGCCATCTAACATTTCTAAACGAAAAAAACTATAGGATGTAAGACATTATTATTGGGTTAGGAATGCTATTGGAAACACCTCCTTTGTTCAATCTTCGATTAACAATGAGTGTAAATTGTTTGCCAGAGATAGCGTTTGTGTACTAAACAGAAGATCTGGTGTCGAATTCAGTTTTTGGTAGATATTTTGATATTCACATATTCGTAACGATAACATTGGCTTTTCCGTATCATAAAATTGGTATCATATGTGGTGTTCCGAAGATATAGATTTGAACAGTACAACTTGCTACTACTACTTCTTGACCAAGGATTTTCTATATCGTTCATATTTTTGTTTCTTTCATTTCTTATATAGTTCGGTTTGTTTTCATCTTATTCAACCACGTCATTTGGATAGATATCAGTCCTTACATTTTCATGAAATTAATGCCTGATATTTTTTACTACGATTTTAATAGCTCGCTTCTATCGCATTAATTGTAAAATAATAATTACGTGTTTTGTATATTAAATATTTATTTTAATTTGTTTATCATTTGGTGAATTATTGCTTTGTCTGTTATGGAATGCATAGATTCCATTTCCAGGAATCGAACTCGTACTTTATACTATCGAAATTATACTTTACACTTTCTGCAGTAAATCATAGTTGATTTTTCTTCCACTCATAACGCCAATTTTTATAGAGTTTTGTATAAATAAAATATGGTAGTGAACCAACCGCACACTGAGGGGTGCAATGTCATCGTAAATACCACCACGATTACAATCTAAACGGGTGCTTCTGAGTGTCATAACTACGACCTAACTACCACGGCCACATGCCTGATGTGATAACTCATTTCACCTTATATGTGCGCAGCCAACACAGAATTCAAAATTTGTAGTCTGAAATGTTTTTCTCACGTAATAAATATACCTAAGTATACTATACTTCCTGTTTTCTACAATATAGCTTTCTCAAAATATATCACACAAGAGTTAGCCTTATTGAGTATGGATTTTATACATTCCAACTTATTGTAATTTCTTATTCTCTATAGATCCATTAAAGAATCGAGGTCTATAAGTCTTTCAACAATACAGGCTCAACAATACACCTACTCGTAATTCTATAGCTATAGCTATATAGTATACTAACTGGCAGATACGAGTTAAAATGGATAGGAGTTACAATGGGAGCACACTATGGTAGTAATTTCTAATCATGAGTCTGAAGGAAGTATGGTTACTGGGTTAAATTCGAGCTGGATCTAATAACGAAAGTTGAATAAAACAAGTTAAAGAAGGGTTTCCGTGAGACACTGTTATTTATATTACTGTTACGTAAAACATGTCTGAATTCTCCGTGGTACAAATCTTTAAGAAAATAATGGTGGTTTATTTAAATGCAAAGTTAACCCGAAATATTGTGAATCTAAAGTCTTGGAAACATAAGCAACAGAAACTTACAACTTTATAATGATCAATTTGTCCATGTTCGATCATAAACTCTAAAACTCAGCATATGTATGCTTACAGTAGATTTATATTAATAATTAAGAAACTACAAAATAAATAAATGAGTACTAGTGCTAGACAGGTGCACGCCGAGATATATGGTAATGGAAGAAATAAAAAGGGACAAGATAAGAATAATAGCAGGAAGGAGAGCAGTCAAGTTCGAGACAAAGGAGTATTTTGAAAGGAACGGAATGGCAACAGAGGAGGCAGAGAGAAGGAGAGAAGAAGACACAAGTGTGGAATAGGAGCTAAGGAGAAGAGACAGGGAGATACAACAACAGGAAGAGCAAATGTAATGAAAGGTATAAGAGAATTTGGGAGAGAGAGAAAAAGACACAAAAAACAAGAGATGTATCGCAAGATTTAGATTAGGAAACAAAGAGGAAGGAAACAGATACTGGGCAAATAGCGAGAAAGGAGGTGCAGGGTGTGTGGGACGAGTTTTCATGTGAGAAAAAGGTAAAAAGCGAATAGAATATTGTGCAGTTATTAAAGTGAGGCAGTGAAAGGAAGAGGTGGATGGCGGAGATAGAGAAAAGGAGCGAGGAAAGAGAAGGAATGACAGAGTAGAAACAGGAAGAGTCAAGCAGTAAAAGTTTAAATTTACATGTTTTGTTTTTAATTTTCTTTTGGAAGGAGTGAGAATGTTTAGAATGATTATAATTAAGAAAATACTTTATATCATCAATAAAAAATGTATTCATCAAATCATAATATTCAGTAGCTACAAAACACGTCTTCACTATACAACGACAAACTTACAAGAGAGCAATTCAAAGACCAGATTACACATAAAACCTTATCCTAAAAAGTTATTAGTAACCAAATAAATACAATCGTTATGTCTAGATATAGTTAATTAAAGTCTGACCCTTATAAACTTTTAGAACGTATAGAACCAGTCGTGAATAAAACCACCTGTACAGTTCACTTTTCCCGAGAAAAGCATAAATACTGTTTAATGAAAATAAAGGAAAATTTTGTTGAAAGATTTACGATATCTCCACCTCTATATAACTTCTATGCAACCTAATTTTACAGCAATTTTAAAAAGTATTTACAGAAGAATGCGATTCAATGCAACGTGAGGTACATGTTTAATAGGTCGTCGAGTCGAATAGAATGGTAGGAATGAGGTGGAACAACACCACCCTCTAGTGTTCTACACGTGCTAGTATACCGTACACGTTTACCGCACATCAATCAAGTGAACATCTAAAGGAATGCCAGCCACAGACGTGAAAAACATCATTTCTATTCAACATAAAAATGCAATATATAATATATATTTAAAATAATAAATATTTCATAAAGTGATTGTCAGCTGCTTGCACGAACTATTATTTCTATAGTAAAGTTTTGATGACGTCACAAAAATAATATATGGTACTACAAAAGTACAAGTAATGGAAAATAATATCTAGATACTTTTTCTGAAGGTAACATTTAATGAAGAGAGTTGTGAATGTTTAATAATTAAAGATTTGGTAGTCTAATTCTTTAACTTAAGTTTGTCTTATTTAAATACTGAAAAGGGCAATAATTTTTCTTATTCCTTAACCCTTTATATATCCCTGGTTTTATTAGAAAACATACATATCGGTTGCAATTACGTTGTATGCTTTTGATGGTGACATCATGATACACAAATACTTTTCAAAAGTATTTAAATACATAAATACATACAAATACCTCACAATACGACACAATAATAAAATCCCCTATTATGCTATTGTTAAAAATTCGTGTTTGCAATCAGTTGACCCGTGAGCATACGGACTAAGTCGTTATAGTTATAGTAAGACGACTACCTAAAATCTAGTTATGAGAGTGTAACACAACAGTCTTTTTATGAGCAGTTTATACATATATTTGGAACTCATCACGTTCAAATTATACTAAGCCTAAAAATGAAATTTCTATTACTATAATTGGTTATTTAAACATATGTATGCATACAATATATTTACTAATATAATAATGACGACCCAATTCTGTTGAATGTAGCATTTGTACGTAGAATATTCTGAATTTCCCATCTCAACCTGCTCTCACATAGTTATACATTCACAGTGAATACGCTCGCCACATCTTGACTTGTAATATATGTCATAGGTCACACATGTCACCTACGGGGTCGCTGCTATTCGTCTTTGTACCACAATGACGTGCTTGCGGCTGTGAGAAATTCACGCATACAGCACACATTATATATATATATACACGTGGGTCATTCAAATATAAACCGAAATATGTTAATACAGATTAGTTATGACTTATAAAAATACAAATGGCGTCCCTTTCTCCATCGAATAGGAAGCTTTTTGATCGCTTCATGGATAAGGAAGCTTCTTCAAAACTTTCCCCCCTTTAATGTGTCCTTCACTGGACCAAATCTATAATAATAAGGTTAAGTCTGGATTATAAGGCAGGTGTTCAAGAAATTGCCAGTGTAATTTAGTGAGTTTGTCACTAGTTAGAGCTGCTGTATGGGGAGCCGCACGCTGTCTTACAGAAGAAGGAGATCGCGAATAAGTTGTTCGTTGTGATAAGCAGTCTAATTGGCCTCATCCAGCAACTGAAATTAGTAGACCTCAGTTCGTCAGTCGATCATGTAAGAAGTAGAATTTCGCCACTAATAACAATCATTTCGAATCTTCTGGACCTTCAGCCAAGTTTTACTTAGAGTAGAATCATGCTTGGAATCTCTATAAAATTTCACAGCTTCTTTCGCGGGAAAGCGAATAATAAATCGCTGCACAAGAGATGTAGAAACTTTCTGTTCACTCTTAGCGATGCAGAAATGGCGGATAAGATTTTGATCTCTTCCCACAGACTCCCGGCCACTACGTGAATCAAATGAACCCAGTTGTTGCATACTTATTACATTAGTTCTATTCTAACGCTTTTACTACATGAAAATTTCCGAGTTTTAGTTCCCATTTAATACAACTAATTTTAATATAGCTTGTGACAATTTAAATTGATTAAAAGTTATATTAGATATCCAGTTTTGAACCCGTAATTCTATTTAACTATTTGACACTTTAAAATTAAATTTGTGCTGTCACCAGTTTAAATTGTACGTAGCACCACCATGGTTTAAAATTAATATACCGCCATTGGCGATCTAAATTCTGGTCCAGAATCATAACTTTCCTAACATTACTTTCTATCTCACTCTAATCCATGATGTAAGTAATCTCTTACTTGTGTCAAACCACAACGGGAGTGGGGGAAAGAGGGTGTTGTACTACTACCCCAATGTCCTCAACTTCTAAATAGAATCCAGACTTTACGAAAAAACCCTTAGGGCAATCGAGATAGTTTAGATATATAATTTATATATAGCTCCTAACCTTCGTCAACCTTTTGAAATCGCTGAAATAATTTCATCACTTTGTCATTTTTATACTATATTTTTTTCTTTTCGTAATGTTGGATTTTTCTGTAAGGGTGTATAGATTTTAATAATAGATTGTGTAAAATAACATGCTGTATTTTTATAATCAAGTAGGTCATCTGAAGATTTTAAGAGAACCAAGTTAAAAATTTAACTAGTTTTTTTAAATATTATTATCACATTTTACTTCTTTTTTTTATGGTTTAAATGCTTTTTAGATCCCCTTACGTTTTTACGAAACAGCTTATATTCTTCGCCCATACGAGGTGCGCTCTTAAATAACGAGATTGATGCTGTAAAACATTTTATTTTGATTTCATACATAGTTACTTATTATCATCTTCAATATATTGAAATTACAATATGTTAAAATATTTATGTAAAATTTGCCGTATGGATTTTTTATCGCACGAATACTTAACAGACGGTCTGATCGAATCAGATTACCGATTTTTTCGATATTGTCATGCGTTTGTGACGTGGAAGGGCGTGAATCATCTTGAACATCTTCTCGGCCATCTTGAATACGCTTAAACCACCCAAAAACACGTGCACCCGATAAAAATTTATTGCCATACAGTTCTTTTAATAAATTATAAGAAATTTCACTACAGTTCGTTGCTCTATTGTTACACTTAACATTTTTCCGGCGAACTATACTGATTTCTTTACAGAAGCGAGAGGCACTGCATTCGAAAGAGAAGACTATATTAATAGCCGCACCTCTTTTAATTAATAATACCTTTATATTTTTACTTTCTATAAAAATGTAAAATATTTCATTAAGATTTTTTTTTTAATTTTTTTAAATAATTAAATTAACTTAAATATTTTAACATAATAAAAATTAGAGGAATTTATAACAGACATTATTCTCTATTCAGTGAATGCTAATAAAGTTTTCTTTAGCACAAAGTAATGTCTAAGAGCAAGATTTACTTCGGATCGGTTGTTCTCTCTCTTAGAACTTGTAAAGTAGTTAATAATATGGTTGCAAACTCAGCTGTTTTATTGTCGTATTCTGTATCAGTGATATCCAACTTGTCTTTTAAAAAGGTATCAGAATAAGGATGTTCTTCTACTTAAAAATATTATTTAAAATTATGTTTGCTTATTAAGTTGTTAAAGTTAAAGTACAATTAAGTTTTCAAATACAAATTCAAAAAGTTTATTGTCAATTTTTTTGGACTATTTCTTAATTCTTTGCCGATGTTCTTAGTTAACGTCCTGTATTATATTTTGTCTTACGTGTTTGTATATAATAGTGGTTAAAGAAACCTTAATTTGCTGTGGTGATTAAATTTATATAAAAATATATTTATATAAAACATTTTTTTGGCTTAAAGTAGACTCACCGTATGCCACTTTCAACATTTCAAGTGTTTTGGAGCACTTGATTCCATTTTTCACACAAAATTTAATGCAAACTCTTTGATCCATGTTTTTCGACAGCAGAAAATCACCGAACACGCAAAACACTTCTAACTTTTATGCCTCTCACAAACAAACTAAATGTGCTATATAGCTAAAACTGAGAACATAGGTTCGAGACGAGTGTACCAACATTACAAAATAAGAAAATCGATAATCGAATGTACGTAGCCCGCGAAATTTGAAAATTCACCTTATTTTTTTAACAGACCTCCTATGTATCTGCCTTTGCGCCTAGAGAATTGTGTCTGTATTTGATTTTTAAGGGTGGGCTGTCGTGTGTGTATTGTCCAATGATTATTTTTCTATTCCCATGTTTTTAAACCTTTATAAATTATCCAAATACTTATAAATATATACCAACAACACTATATGCTTATTCAATAACAAAATCCTATCAAATAATTTTTGTCTGAATTAAAAATGTTCGCTGATTTAACTTCAACATATAAAAGTAAATTCAACATTTGTATTCAAATATAAAATGTAATTACTTTAAAGGTTTCAAGTTCCTAAAAAAGATTCGCTGATTTGCAATAAAAGAAAAGAAGAATTAATCATTCGATTCTTGTTGAACAGAAAATCATGGACCGTTGCAAAATAATCACTGCTTAGATCTTCAAAGAAAATCTTTCTCAGTTTCCCACCCAACAACACTTTATTTAATTCACAAAGGAAGAATTTTAAAGCAGCAATCTATATAGAGCTTAACTCTTCATTTCTTAGTTGTCTATCTCTTTCTCACACTCAAGTGAAAACACCAGCTTTGAAAACGTTGTCATTTTTCTTTTCTTTTTGTTATATTTTTTTTTTTACTCTTAGAGAATACTCCTATAGCTACTAGCTACTTAGTGATATATTTAAGTATTATAGTGGTTTGTTTTTACAACGTTGGTAGTTTTGAAATAGTGCTTCTAGGATGATAATGGAACTGGGAGGACATAATGCATGAATTAAAAATGTTTTAGTTTGAAATTTCAATCAGATTATAGAAAAAGTTCTGATAATAGCGATGGAAAATAGTAAAAAAATATTATATAATATCTATTCTGTTGGCAGCATTGAGGGATCGTTGAGATGAAATCGTTTCAGGGCTTGAGATCAAATTTCATATGAACAATCACTAGTATCAATGGTTCTATGCAAATTCACATATTACATCTAATAATTAATTTGTGTACATTGTTAAAAATAACTTTATGAAATTTTAAAATATTTCTAAAGTTTATTTTAAAAAATTCAGACCCATCCTCTTTTTTTTTAGCTCTTATTGAAATTTATACTTATTTCAAGGCTTCTTTTATTATACTGCATGTGACGTCACAACGCTTCTTACCCAGTGATGATGTGACAATTTGTTTAAACAGTGTAGTATATAAATGTTATAAAAATTATTTCCCCATAAATGAAAAGGTGGAGCCCACATGTTAAACTTCTCCAAATAACAAAACGTAATTTTATATAAAATATATTACAATAATACATTTAACTAATAAATAACATATTTAGTACGTACTTATACAGTATGAACATAAGCATTTCACTTTATTTAATAATCCCGAAAAAAATTGATATCTATTTTATCATATCTCAAAAATATAAATATTTACAAAACCCAAAACGAGTTACAAATTGAAAATTTTGACTGCAAAATGTTTGTTTTGATTGTGACCATCACAATCCGTAGTTTACTATAATAACAATTTTATTGTTTCAATAATCACTTCATTTTTATTACGTAGTATTGTTTTTATATAACTTAATATGATTTTTATTATTTATTTTGTTTTGTTTTTGTATTAAAAGTACTGAGCATATAAATTTATTCCACTTTTCACAAGTTCGTTGTTACACTCATAATTGTTTTATGAATTTTCTCAAAGCATAATTCATATTTATTGTTACTTTTATAAATGTACAACAAACAATTTGGCTTTTCATAAAATGGACAAAGTTACTGAAAACAAATTTCTGTATAAATCCAGAACCGTATGAGAAAGTTTTGCGTAATAAATAAATTAAATGGAAAATGATTTCTACGTAATTTCACAGATTCTAAAATTTTCAAAATGTGGGTTGTGTCCTAACTGTTTACTTATGCGAAAACTAGTTGTTTTATATCTAAAAGGATTTACATTTTTACCAAAAATGATCTTGTAGATACAAAAAAATTATTTTATGACTCTTCTACTCTTTAAAAGGTCTCGAGATTTAACAAATTCAGTACCTTTATGATTTTAATAATTCATGAAATATTATTTTAATAAAAATAAATTAAGTATTTTAACTGAATATGTTAGTAACATTTGTTTACGTTACAAGTTAACTTTTTTATGTTATTAATTAATTAATTAATTGTTGTTCGCCTTTCGGCTTTACAATCTACATTCTTAATACATTTCATATACTTCAACTTACAATTAAATTTAAACTATTCTAGACCTTTTTTATTTCCAAAAGTACTTTCAGCTTCTTCTTCTCTTGACCCTCTTCCTTCATTTTACCTAGTCTTCCTTCTGTACTGGTCTATTCCCTAGTCTATTTTTCTGGACTGAAGTTTAACTGTTTCCTCGCTACTTCTTTCTTTCTCCTGCTTCCCTTCACTGCCTCTTTTAGTACTGCCTGTTCTTCCTGTTCCTTGTGCAACCCAGACATCAGCTTATTTATTGTCCTGTTTTTCCTTTCCTTTTTACTATTTCCGCCATACACCTCTTTCCTTCACTGCCTCTACTTTTTCCTTACACTCAAACTTAATGTGTTCCAGTGTTTCGTCCTCCGCTCCGCACACTCTACACTTTCTTTCCTCACTACTTTCCCAATATCTGTTTCCTTTTTCCTCATTTCCCAATCTAAACCTTGCTGTCCTTCTTTTTTATGTTATTAATTTGTTAAATATATTTTATGCTCTGAACATTAATTTAAAAATTTAAAAAAATATTTGATCAGTTTTCAACAATTCTTTTTTATAAAAGAGTGCCGTTAAATCTTCAGCAATGCGACCCTGCTTACAGACCATTGTACTTGAAAGTGAACTAGAACCGTACAATGTCATTTGCATGAACCTTTAAAATGTTTTTATTACTCAAACGAACGAAATACAAAGACAAATGAAAACTGTATAATTAAATAACGTAATATTTTATGCGTTGCTCATGTTTGGAAAATAGTCGTTAAAAATAAATGTTCATCGTACACAAATGTACGTTAACGGTACTCTCGTCAAAGTGTAACAACATTGTAACGCAGCTCAGGTAGAATACCCTAGCAGCGAGCTTAGTTGATTATTTAACGTAATTCTTTATTCACCAAAGCGTATCAACAAACAAACGAAGGCATTAGGTATTTTAGTGTATTAAAAATGTAAACAGAATATATAACGGTCCTCTGTGTGGCATAGAGTTCGAGTAAGGTAATAGATTTTAACACTCAACTCGGCACACGTTCAGATTCGTTGACATTGCACCCCTCGTGCCAACGGTGAACAGTATTCGGTTCACCACATTACTTCCTTTCCTTCCTGGACGAACACGCTTCAGTAATTCATATTAGTTTGGGATGAATCTCCCCAATAATTTCTGAAATACCAATTATTAACAATCTGCGTCTCTGGCAACACTGTTGTTGCCAACTATGCACTTTAAACACTATGACAAATAATTGGAGGATACTTATATATTTTAGTAGTTAATTTGTCTTTGAAATAATACTCTCTATTACTCAATGCAACTGTTTCTTATAGAGGTAGAGCTGGAGCTTCTACAGTTTCGCATCATTACATTCGTTGTAATAGGATCTTTACACTGTTGTAAAATAGTTGGATAAAATTACTATCACTATGTAAACTAAATATCTATTATACAGAATGTTACTTGCAAGTTTCTCTAAATACAGAGTGGCTAAGAATATGTACAATCTTTTTCAACATTCATTATTAAAAAAAAACTAGGAATGACGCTTGATGCTAAGTTAAAGTGGGAAACGCATGTCAAAAAGAAAAAAGAAGAACTGAACATAATATACAGGAATGTAGGACGCTCTGAACTAAACATAGAAAACAAACTGCTTATATATAAACAAGTGCTATTGTTAAAGCACCAAGAAATCGAAAGTTAAAGCAATCCAGACGTTCTAAAATTAAGTTCTGCGAGGAATAGTTAATGCACTGTGGTATATTCGCAATGACGACATACATAGAGACATGAAGATTAACACAGTCGGAGAAGAAATCAAATCTATAGCTGCGAAGCACGGGTTCAGACTTCGTAACCACGAAAACATCGCCGTGACGCAAATGTTGCTTGATAGTAATGATGTTCGAAGACTCCGCAGGACTAAACCCTCGGACCTAGTAACCTAATCATGTAGAATTGTTCATTGGAGCAATCTCTACCACATCGTGTAATTATTGAAATGTAAGCCACTAGATAAGTATATCTATACTTAGTTGTAGTATTATAGAAAAGAATATGTATATTAAAAAAGATACAGAAAAAAGAACAATGAATAGATTTTCAACCGATTTTATACCGAAATTAATAAAACATTTCTCGCATACCCTGTATTACGCTTTTATCGTGTTCAACTGCAACAAACTCGAATTACATAATCAGTTGTATCGATTGAAAAGGGATAGTGAGGAAGTGGTAGGAGGGTTTTGATAGTTGTAGTGGGAGGTAACTACAATACCCCTGCTATATAATATACTGTTGAACATCGAAGATTCTTGTGTTGTACTATGCTCCCAATCGATCTCGCTGAAGGGTTCAATTGATCGCAGAATCTTCTCCTGCAACGTTTCTTCGATCTTTCCCTACGTAAATAGGATATACATACCTATATACATGTTTTTTCTTGTATATTGATATAGATATATGTTATATATATAACATACCACTTGTTGCTTTATATTACATACACATAACATACATATACCACAAGAATTCAACGAAATATAATATAGCAAGAGAAGCGTACTCTTGTTCCACAATGCATGCCCTTATTGCTGAGTACCACTCGCCTAGTAATTGGTGAAAGGATGGAAAATATGTGAAACTATTTATTCTATATATTATTTACTAATGTGCCTCAGTACCTTATAGAAAAAGATATAAAACACATAAGAAGGACAGCAAGCTTTAGATTGGGAAATGAGGAAAAAGGAAACAGATACTGGGAAAATAGTGAGGAAAGAAAGTGTAGAGTGTGCGGAGCGGAGGACGAAACACTGGAGCACATTAAGTTTGAGTGTAAGGAAAAAGTACCGAGCGAAAGGAATAATGGCCAGCTATTACAGAGAGGCAGTGAAGGATAGAGGTGGATGGCGGAAATAGTAAAAAGGAAAGGAAAAACAGGACAATAAATAAGCTGGTAGCTGGGTTGCACAAGGAACAGGAAGAGAGAGGAAGCACTAAAAGAGGCAGTGAAGGGAAGCAGGAGAAAGAATGAAGTAGCGAGGAAACAGTGAAACTTCAGTCCAGAAAATAGACTAGGGAATAGACCAGTCCAGAAGGAAGACTAGGGAAAATGAAGGAAGAGGGTCAAGAGAAGAAGAAGCAGAAAGTACTTTTGGAAATAAAAGAGGTCTAGAATAGTGTAAATTTAATTGTAAGTTGAAGTATATGAAATGTATTAAGAATGTAGATTGTAAAGCCGAAAGGCGAACAATTAATAATAATAATAATAATATATTATTTACACTCTCATAAAAAAAACTGTATAAATTTGAAAACAGTTCAGTTCAGAGCCCGTATTCCTGAGTCTAGCAAACAATGATCGTGATCGAACAGATATGAATTATATGAGTGAAATATTTTACGAATCACTTTTAAAAGATGACATTGACATTGTCATTGTTCTCAATTTCAAGTTTAATATTCACTTCATAGTGCAATAATTTAATAAATAACATAAAATAAAATACTTGTCACAACCTAATTCTAAGATTTTGCCTGGGTGTCATGAATACTCATGGGTTTGCATGAGTATTTAGTGCACTACCTTAATAATTTCAACGTAATATGAACGTGTACCTAGTATTTGAACCCTAACTCCAATTGAACCCACCCCCATATAACACTCTACAAGTAATATACACCGCAACATGATATCCTTTATACGAGGGTTGGGGTTGCTGCTCAAGATATATCCGTCTATGTTTTTGAGGTGGATGGTAACACTCTTCTAGACTTTATACTAGTTAAATAATATTATTTACATTATTTTTTTTATAATTACTTATATATGTCATATCTAAGAAATTGTTACTCAAGAAATTATTCTTTGAATTACAAAAAAAAAGAGTAAGTTTAAGAAAGCTTAGAGCGTGCTTCTGCTCTTTACTTGATTGGATGATTTATGAACGTGTTGACACTTATTATCACTTGTCATGCAATAGACTAACATTTTTTAGGTAAATACCGATCATTCGCGGTATCGATCAGCTACTGCATCTATTGGAAAACCAACCACTAAATAGAATTGAAAAAAATTGCGATACCAATCATACGATGCGGTGAAAGACAAATCATAATCTCCCCTTATCAGTCAGCTTTAACTATCAATTGGAAAAAGCTGAAATAATGTACCCAGACTAGGCTGCTTGATAACAAAGCTGACAACTGGTTGTTCAGCAGATATAAATCGTTCAGAAGATGCAAAGAAATCGCGAACCCCATTACTGAATCACATTAAAACATTTCACTAATTGCATCCTGAATTTCAAGAAAACCACATTACTTTCTTCGAGAAATACGACTTCTTCAATTTTCTTTAATTAAATTTTCAGTTAGACAATATACGTATACGAATACAACTAAAAGAATCATTACATCAGTCTGTAGAAAATGCAATAAAGAAATAAGAAAAACTTTTTTGTTTTCTTAGCAAAAACATTTTCCAGCAAATAATGTACTACGACTAGAGAACAACTAGATTTAATGTAACTAGTTGTTTCACAGACTTTAAGATCAAATGTAACTTAACTAATACTAATACTTATATTTGTAATTTAATTCGGCACTTAGTGAAGTAAATGAGGTTAATACTGAATTCGTCTAGTTGGATTTGTGCCAGATGCAATTGAGCTTGAGATTATCTCTATATCCTTTAGAAAATTGGCTGTGGTGAACATTATTCTACAAGTACTAATTACATTACATTTTTAACGTAACTTATTTTTTTTTTCTTTATTTGGTTTTATTTTTAAACCCTTCTTCTTTTAAATGTACAACCCCTTTTCTTTGAAACAGGGTGTTTGCAGAGAATTAAATGCCAGCTACTGAGTTTTAATTTTATATTTAAATGTTTGAATTTCTCATTTATTTATATAGATACTAGCTGTCCCGGCCACGCGTTGCTGTGCCTAACGTAGCGCCATCTATTGAATATTTACTCAATCTAGTCAACAGATTTCGATTTACTCAACAGAATATTTACTCAATCTAGTCAACAGATGTCGCCATCATCGTCGCCCGATGTCATATGTCATATACAGATAATTAATAGACAAACAATTAGCAATAAGATAAATAAATTGAGATGTAAGGTGGATATCCTATCTTTCAAGTCGGATCAAACTGGACACGGTGTACAAATTTGATTAAAATCGGTTAAGTAGTTTAGGAGTCCATCGCGGACAACACAGTGACACGTAATTTATATATATTAAGATATACTCACTTCGATTCCGCACTAAATTTACAAAATGTATAAGTTATTTATATACACTTCAGAACTCTTCGAAAACTAATTACATTAAATATTTTAATTAATTAAAAAAACATCTGAATTCACAAAATTATTTATACACACTTCAAAACTCTTTAAAAAATAATTACATTTAATATTTTAATCAGCACATGAATTGAATAACAAAATTTTTTTCAAATTAATCATAGCACCATCTGTCGGGACAAACTAAAATTGAAATAGAATAATATTGAATGCGATGATAGCGCCGTCCGCCGGATCTAATGTAAAACATTCCAAAATCAACAACTCCTTATAAATAAGAAATTAATTGAAAAAACATTTTCCAGTAGACCAAACTGTAAATCTAAACCATTCTCGAATCTCCACGAACACACACAAAAAATTTCATCAAAATTGGTCCAGTCGTTTAGGAGGAGTTCAGTCACATACACACGCACACAAGAAATATATATATTAAGATATATTTGAAAACAACAAACTCTCATAGTTAATTATAATAATGTATGCCATGGACATGACTTTTACATTTTCACTCTGAATTTATGAATTGTAAATATGTTTTTACCTTTTATATAATAAACAATTTGATTGATTATTTTTATTTATTTAGAAATAAAGAAAAATGATGTTTTCAATTTTTAATGACTCCATACTCTTCAATTTTTAATTCCAAAAGCAATGTTATATATATTGTTAATTGTGTGTGCCTTTCGGCTTTACAATCTACCGTATTCTATTTCTTGTTACATTTCATTCCTATCTTAACAATTCAACCTTAAAACTAAACTTTATTAATTTTATTTAAAACTAATTATTTACTTAAAACTAAACTTTATTTATTTATTAAAACTAAAAAAAAATTATTCTAGACTTTTAGTACTTCCAAAAAGTGCTTTCTGCTTCTTCTTCTCTTGACCCTCTCTCTTCATGTTACCCATGCAAACTAGATAACGAGCTGGACCAGATAACTGGATTTTATATATGGACGACGGTCACTTCGCAGACAATTAAATTTACATTATTCTAGACCTTTTTATCTCCAAACGTACTTTCTGCTTCTTCTTCTCTTGACCCTCTTCCTTCATTTTCCCTAGTCTTTCTTCTGTACTGGTCTATTCCCTAGTCTATTTTTCTGGGCTGAAGTTTAACTGTTTCCTCGCTACTTCTTTCTTTCTCCTGCTTCCCTTCATTGCCTCTTTTAGTACTTCCTTTCTCTTCCTGCTCCTTGTGCAACCCAGCCATCAGCTTATTTCTTCTCCTGTTTTTTTCTTTCCAAATCAAATCTTTAAACAAATCTTTAACAAGATTTGTTAAAAATCCAAAAGCAATGTACTTATTTGTAAAATATCCAACTAAAAAATATTTATATACATTATATTTGTAATCATCCTGTATTTTCGCAGGGTTGGTTTTTAAAGTGTTTCACTCCAGACACTATAGCTGCGGTACAACATATTGTAAATAGGAAGTCTAAAGTAGAACAGTTTACAAAAAAAGGGGTGAATAATGTTTTTCTTATTTCTAAATTACTTTCATTTTAATTTTCACTATAAATATAAAATTGTTAAGTGTTTCTATTATATATTTTTAATTACTTTTAATTATTTGTAACGAATAATTCTGTAACTTACAGTTTCAACATTTGTTTTTAATGATTAATTTAAGATAATTAATTGCTTAATGAAATTTGATTGATGAAATTTGTTTTTTACAACAACTTTTAGCACTGTGTAATTTAAATTAGATTAATTAATTATTGTTTAATTGTTTTTAGATTAAATATTGTAGGTTATTTGTATTTATTCATTAAATGTATATGTCGCTAAGTTTTACATTCTTTCAATATTAAATCACCTAATTACATCTGATTACCAAATTAAGCTTAAAACTATTTCAACATTCTAATATGTTTTCATTTTAATACTGGTTCCTATCTAATTTTTATATGACTGGTAACATTTCTAAGGGTTTGTCATAAATTTTATAACCTTTATTATGGTTCTCAAACTTACGCTAAAGACTTAAAAATATACAGAGTATTCGGAATACTCTAAAAATTGGAAATTAACAAGAAAATATAGCAATATTCATTTTCAAAACTTATTTTTGCAGTTCCAACTCATTAAAAGTCAGTAGAAGAAAGCTTAAAATGTAGATACGTTATTCATCTAACTAATTGCAGCTTTATAGTTACTTACATAAAACTATTTAAACATAAAGAAACATGTTTTTTTTGATAATATTTAACCTATCGCCATCTATATTGCGAATCAAAAATTACCAAGTATCATTTCACCTTAAGCTTATAAATGATCGAATCGAGCAGGACCATTTAATTTTTTAATTTGTTATTAACATTTTTTTTGTTAGGGATGGATGGGACGCAATTCGCACCTGTTTTTAGTTTTCCTCTCTTTCTATGTTGAGATAGATATATATTTACCCAAAATTGCTGTTCCTAACGATTATATCCTATTAACCCGTTAACATAATGTGACAATTACTGAAATTAACATTTAAAAAACATTTTCTAATAATACCTTGGATTAGGTATTTGTAATTATCAGATTTACCAACGACATATTTGCCAATTATCACTATGTTTTATACTTCGTCGTACTTCGGAAATAACCCTTTAAAGGAACCACCTTTAAATAGCCGAAAACTTTTTTAAGAGGGCGGCACACTTGTTCTCCTACAACTTCTTAAGTCTAACGTCTCTGTACTTAACCAGACTGAGACTGGTGCTGCTGCTGTGCGAATTATTGGTACTCTGATTAGTCCCTCGAGCTTTAATGGCTGCTTCGTGAACCACTGAATGGGTGTTACATGAAACGACTGACAAATAAGAGTGGTATTGGGGAGTTGGGTGCTTCTAGTAGGGTGGGGTGGTATATTTATTCTACTAATCGGGTTATTCGACCTATGTTGCAATGTTTCACTTCATGTATTTAGCTAAACTTAAGTATAGCTATTTTGATTTGCTATTTGATTCAGTTTATAGGGTTGCATCGTAAAAGGCTAAGTAAGGGTGGTCGCAGTGGTGCTGTTGTTTTTACATTTACAGGGTTCGGATAAAATTCGCTTAAGTAAATGAGCAGATATGACATAGAAATAAAATTAATTGATTAATTTAATAGTACCTTGTGTCTACCAACCCGTACTAACGTATAAATATACATGTCATCGCTAGAAGAACAAGGAAGGAAAACTATAATGGAACAAAGTTTCTTGTTTACTAACTTTAAATGGTAGAAAGAAATCCTGATAGTTATTTGTGAAAGTTTCTGATTTTCCGTTCAATTTAAGCTATAAATAAAGCATCCAATAAATAAATTTTCTTCTTTTTCTATAAAAGTTTATCTTTTACTTTTAACCTTCTTTGTTATATTTCGTTCAAAACTTTTATATGATTTGTAATCTTTTGTTTAAAATATAAATTTATTTTTTTATTGATCAAAATATATGAATAGAAATTTTTAGAAAATGATCTGGGATCAATTTCTAATCTAACACTTTACAAATGTTCTTAGATACATTCTGTGTCATTGAGCTATTAATTTAAAGTTTTAACCTAAATCATAATAAATTAATTATTATTCCCACTTACTTTTTTTATTTTGTTTCAAAGTTTGTATGTGTATTGTAGGTATATTAAATTTGTAGTTATTCCCTGTATCATTTTTAATTTACGTTTTCTTAACTTTTTTGGAACCTTAAGCCTCATTCCCACTTACTGTTTTGATATTTAATTTACTGTTTTTATTTAATATTGTGATCTAGAGTTAAGGTTTTCGTTTAAGCATTCCTTTTCACATTTATGTATTAATTTAAGTTTAGTTAATTTAGTTGGTTGCGTATGCATCGTTAGTAATATAAATTTTGACAAAATTGCATGTGAAATAATTAAAATTACAATTTTTAATAACAATTAGTAATAGAAATTGTTTTCTCGTCTATATTTTTCAAAAACTGATATTAAACTTCTTTTAAAAGTAAATCCTAGTGCATGTTGACAGATTGTCACATTTTGGAGGTTATAATATAATACAGTTTTTCCTAATGTAATATTTTTAATTTAAAACATTGGACCTTGTAAGTTTCTAAAAAGGTTTTTACAAAGTCCAATATTTCTAAATTAAAAATATTAACTTAAAAAGTAACTATATTATAGTATAACCTCCAAAATGTGACAATATTAATTGGCGTTAAATTAAATAAATAAAGACATAAAGAACAACGCCCTTTTTTCTCGCACATATTTAAAGTGTATTCCGATATGTAATATTATGTTAATGTTTGCAAATTTCATTATAAAATGAAAGTCAATTTAAATAGCGACGACATAGCTGAGTGTTTTATTAAATTCATGTCATAATTAAGGTAGAGAGAGAGAGATGTATAATATATGATTGTGAATATACATGTGTGAGAGAGATAGAGATAGAAAATGAAATAGATAAGGATAAAGAGAATAGAAGAGCAGATGGGATGTGTTCTGTGCTCTCAAGTTTTGTCTCTTTACAATCCTCTTGTCGTAAGGATAACAAGAAGAAGATGTTATATCTAGAAGTGTCCTTCAAAACTTTAGTGGAGATGCTCTAAATAAGTTATTTAAGTTTTGCCTTTCTACCGACAAAACCAAAGACACACCGCTTTGATAAGGACCTGACACTTCTCGTCTTTTGCTTTGTGCATATATTCTCGCTCTCTATGCTGTAGGAGAACTATAAGTGTTTATTTTAATTTAATATTAATTATTTATACTGTTTTACATCTAGAGAAGTTGAAATATTTTTGAGTTAAGAAATTCTGAATATTTTGAGTAAAATTAATTGAATTTTAGACCGGCCTAAAAAACTCCAACCGTTTTTTATGTTATTAAATAACAAAATACATATTTCGTTTCAAATCTCAAATTTTTCTGTTCATCTTCGTTCTTTCACTAATTATGAAATTATTTTAAATATTTTTCGTTTTATTCTAATTTATTTAACCTCGACCTACTTCCGATGTTGAATCCTATCATCACCAACTTCCTATTATGTTAACAGTTATTTAAGATATCGAAACATCTTATGAATATGTGTATTATACCGCTGCTTACTGAATTTATGATTATGTAAACATATAATCATTTAAACTTGATAACAACCAAACCAAGAGTATAGTGGCTACAGAAATTGTATGGAAATTTGGCTTGAAACCTATAACTTAAGTCTATGAACGATGAAACATATATTTTTTGTTTAAATATACAGGGTGTTTGGTAGCAAGGTGCAAAGCCTTAAGGGGATGATAGTTGACACCCTTTAGAACATTTTGAGCCATACATGTCTTAACCGAAGTCTGCTCATTTATTTTTTACTGCTATTTTTATGTTATTTTTGTAAAAGCACAATTTCTGATATTTAAATGCCTACAGTGGCCCAATTTAAGTTGGTATGTTAATTGTTTTATTTTTTGGCGTTTGTCAGATGTGTACCTAATCTAATAAATCAAAATTTAGAAAAATAAATAAAATAACCTCGATCGTTCAAACCTTTTTAAAAACATGCTCGATTATTGGCCTTTCTTTTAAGGTATCATTTAAGCTGATATCTCAATCATCTTAAATACCATAAACTGCAGCAGCATTTTTTAATTTTAAAAGTTTTATACAACTTCAAAAGCGTCTACTGTTTTTTTAAAATAACGCAGATGCTTAAAACTTGATTTAAGGCCCTCTTAAGGCTTTGCACTTTGCTACCAAACACCCTGTATTACATATCATCTCTATAAGGCATCTCACATGCGTTTTTCTAATAATAGAAAAAATAACCACCTAGCAGTGCCTCTTACGATAATTCAATACAAATATTAAAAGCTAAATAATTTAAATCGTTTAATAATATCACATTATAGATTTCACTTGTCAAATAAACTGTTCATGAATATCATAAAATTGATGAATCTGTCAGACGAATATATATTTATACAGAAAAGCACAAAGCCCAAAAATTCCAAAAGCTCTTTTTTTGATATGTTGAATATTTTGCTAGCATTTATGTTGAGTGTTTACGATTGGCGTGAACGACGGCGCCTGTGCCTGTTATAATAAAAACAAATATTGTTATATTTCTGACAGCCTCCTGGTTTGTTTGGTAGAATATATTCCATTTTTTTATACTTTTGTATGTTTTGTGGAATAAATCGTTTTATATATATGTAATCAATGTCATTTTATTTTAACATGGATTGCTAAATTAATTAATTTGCTATAGGAATAGAGATTTAATTGACTAAGATCTTTTAAAGGGCTATATTTTCTAAATTAGGCTATGTAAATTTACTCAAAATTATCAGCCGACCTTAATTATAGAGTAAATTAAATCCTACACCTTAATCTTTAGTCATAACAGTTTCTAATCAAGTCAAACAACATTTTAAATGATTTTGATGATTCTAACATCACTACAAACAATTTGAATCCGACGTAAGATTCGAATACGATATTCTAGAACTCGACCTAGAATAGGAATCGACATTTGGGCGATATGGGATGATTTATGGACAACAACAAAAAATAGTATCCGTTTCGAAAGCATTTTGGATCAAAAACGAAGGCGAATGTTTCAGAAGCAAAAATACATTACCTCACCCCATAAACTTAAGCTTTAAAATGCGAAATTTCTTTTCCTGAAAGTACCTAAATATATTTTCTACCTATGGCTTAGATCGTGCTTCGAAAAATCTTACTCAAATTGTAATCAGACATTTCGACATTACTACAATACCAAAAAAAATTTGTACGAATGTTTTACAAAATTATAATTAGTTATTACGCCTGCTGTGAAATCCGTTTAAGGCTCTTGTATACTTCTCTATTCTTGTTCTAATTAACAATTCTAAATCTTGTAATTTATGATAAAATTTTGTTTAAATAACTTTCAGAACACCCTGTCCGATAAGTGATAAGCTAAACTTGTGAAGTTTATGACATTTCGGTATAATAAATAAAACCGATTCAGTTGGAAGTTTTTGATGATAAAACATGGAAGACACGGAAAGCTAGAAAAGCTCAAAGTTCCTACTGGTCCTCTTAGTTATGTCTAAAGCTTTATATGAGCTTTCGTTAGATTCATTCACATGAGCTTCTGCGCTGTATGGTGTGAGCGGAAGATGACATAAATTCAATGTGCATAACATGTGGAAATAAAGATAACATTTCAGAGAATTTACATATTTGTTGAAAGATTGCTTTCATTGTACTTGTCATTGATGGTAAGAAAATGGGTTGGGGGACGTAAATCTATATATATTGGATGTTCATTAGATTTAAATTTAAATTAGATTGATTTTTCTATGACCCGTCCTAAAACAACAAAAACCATTCCAATAATAAATTAATAATCGACTTATTTACGACTTTAAGGATGTATGAGCAAGAAAATAATTTTCGATTTAAGGGCTCAAAATTTTTGTACGTGAAGATTCATGGTCAATGAATTTACTGTTAAAATTTCAGGGTAGGTAACCGTTCATATTTTAAAGAAATTAATTGTTGAAAATTGACATAATTAACATTGGTCTTATGGGGAAATGGGTACAAGTGATCATAAATCAATAAATATGAGTATGTTCTGTATTACGTAGCATAAAAAAAAACTATGCATTAGAAAGGTGAATATTGGCGTCACACGTCAATATTTTAAAAATACTATGTAACCGTTCATCCTGGAAAGATAATTAGAAATGAAATTCAAATTATGATATTTAAAAAAATATTTTTCGCCATATTTGACACTTGGCAACGTCGCACTGCTATAATAGGCGTCACAGCACGGCAGCGGCAAAAACGGTACATACAAATTTAAATATAACCTCATTTAGAGCTGTCAAAATAAATATTACGTGATAGTAACACCAAAAATTAAGTACAAAAATTAAGAAAATAGCATATATATAGAATTAAAATATTTATTAACACTTTAATAATTAATTAACATGACACATTTCAACAAAAATTTATTTTTGTTAATTTTATGAAGGATAAAAACCCTTCTGCAGCCAAGTTAATAGACACAGTGTCAACTTTAGCAGATTGTAAAAATTATTTTCCTCCATTAGTTGTAAGATCATTAACAGCAGACGCACTCGGTGGTATTCCTCTTGTCGTTAAAATGTAAACATTATATTCTGAGTAGTTTTGTATTTTGCTGCAATCTGAATTGTTTCACTGGCTTTTCCAAAACCGGTGGTTTCTAAATTAAAGAACACAACTGCTGCTGCATTATTAATCGCAATTGAACTTTTCAATCCCAATGTCTAATCCACTCTGCGACTGATAACAAAATGTAATCAAATGTAGCATGATTCAAATCAGACCATTTTATAATTTGATGATCAGCTTCTCTCCGTAATCTAGCAATGCTACTTGAATCATCATCTCCAATTAACACTCCAATTTTTACACGTTCAACTGTAAAGTCTTTATACTGTCTTTATAACTGCGTACAAGCATCTCAACAGTCATGTCTGACTCCATGGCCTTCGAACTCCCACTGAAATTTTCACGGTAGTCATGATCATTTTTATCATGTCCTCTTTCACATCTCATGCATTGTTTATTTCTCGTACTATATGCAATAACGTAGAATGACCTAAGAAAAACCAATTGTAATAATTCGAAATAATTAAATTTAACAAATTTTTAATCTTAAATATTTATTACCAGTTAAACTATTATACGTTCTTCCTGCTTCCTTTTTTGCCACCCAGCATCTATACTCAATATGAACACTACTGTATCCTCCTTTGAAATAACTTTAGGTGATTTTGAACTATATTTTAAGGAAAAAAATTCTATATTAGTAATAATATAAGTCATTTCTTAGTTTATAATAATGTTAATGAATCGTAATACCTTTGATGAGCTATTGGGAAACTTCTTTCTATTGTCATGCAATTTCGGCAACTTATTCGAGCAATATTTTCAATAGCCATCCCTACGTAAATCAAATCGATTCATATCGTTTTAGAAGAGTATGGTCAACTGTTGGAATATTGGGGCAAACTAGAATATTGTTTAAATGAGTTATTCTAATCCCACCGGTTAGAGTTGTTAGAAAATAATAGTCATAATTAAAGAATAGAAAAGAAAATAAATTGAATATTACTATCTTCTTTTTATAGAAATATTTACCCATAGCCATTACATACCCATTCTCCATTTACCAGTTGTGGTTTGTTGTGATGTTTGAATCTCGGACATTTTTTTACATCTTCTGACATATTCTTTTCTTACAAATCGCAAAGACAGGGCATCAGTACACGAATCACTATTTTATCGCTATTTTATTGATGTCAATAATTCGTCGGCCTTCAACAATTGATCCTAAAATGTTAAACTGCATATTGAGGTTTTATGAAAGATTCAATGCGTATGTTTGATGATTGTGAAAGTACCAAACATCCGACAATGTCTAAAAAAAATTGTAAACAATTTACATGTATACATGAATAATATAAAATATAATATTAAATACAATCATTATACATACCGTAGTTCCAAACACATATTAAATGAATTATTATCTATTTCTGGTGGTCGTTCTTTACAAAATAATCCTTTCTTGTCAAGCTTTTGAGGTATATCCATTTTTAAATGTCAAAAATTTAAATTTATTCAAATGTCACATGGAAAAAAGTAAACAAAATTTAAGCTATGTTGCCAAATGTAAAATCACGTCACGTGATAATTTTCTTCCCTTCTCCCCGCAAATGCTCATGCCTATCCCCACCCTTCAAAATTCAGTATTAGGCCACACCTCTGCTCATACATCCTTAAAAGATTATTGTGGCCTTTAAAAAATAAATTATAACGAAAAGGATTATATTTAATTCATAAAAATAATTTTTTTTTTTAAATTAATTTTACATCTCATGAATTTATAAACTTTTATTTAATTTATGTTATAAAACGGAAGTAACATAAATTCAAATATATTTGAAAACTCGCGATTCCCTTGAGTTCAAAGTTTAAGTCTCGTCTCGCTTTAACCTTTCAATTTTGAAAATTCCAGGCCACATTTACCTTTGAAATATTTTTCTCTTGATGTTATTAACATATTGATAATAAAAAAATAAAATATTTTTTAATTCGTTTTATATTTTACTATGCAATAAAGTGAGTGACATATATTTTAATCTATTCTATTTAAGCTCTTTTATTCATATTAAAGCTCGGAATAGAGTTGAAAATTTTTTCAAAATTCAACATACCATAATAAAAAATCGGTCTGACTAGTATATCCCCTTAATATATTTTCTACTTCACAAAAGTTAAATCAATACGATACTCTTGTAGAATTCAAGAACAAGATTTAAGTGGGCTTTAAATCCTATTGAATTGAAATTACATTATTTTCACCATTATTGAATTTCATAATTCTTTTTTCTGAGAGAAATCTCCAAACTCTCATCAGAACAGAATGCGTTGGTGGTATTAATGAATGATTCCATTGTTCAACATAAAAGATTATTTTGAGGTAAGATCTCTTGTCTATTTATGATAAGGGTTCTATTTAATTTCAAGAGTTCTTAATGTCTTTATTATCCTGCGTGTTCAGGTCGATGTCACGCACGGCAAAAATACGTCTCTGGAATTCAAAGAAGGTTTAATGACTAGAACCCCTTAAGAAGTATAAATAAGAATGACCATCGTCTTATTTTATTTATGCGAGTATATACACACATACGTAAAACATTAAGTATTGATGTCAGAATAAAGTAGAAAGAGAATTAAGCTTGGAGGAGTTGTTGCAAAGAAAGAGGGAAGGAAAAGTATGGATGAGGGAGGTTAGGAGAAAGAGAGAAGGATGGGAAGTGAGAGCAATGATAGATTTGATTTTGATAAATGCCGAAACGAGAGAGAGAAGAATGAGGAGAAAATGTTAGGAAGGATAGGAAAAAGATAATATAGGGTTTATCGAGTGGAGTCATAGAAGGAAGGAGGTGAGAGGCGGAGGTACAGACAAGAAGGAAGGAGAAGGAGGAAGCAGGATAATGAAAAAAGAGAAGAGGAGAAACTTTGTAAGCAAAGGAAGTCCGGAAAAACGATTGCAAAGAAAAGAAAGTAGATAAATTGTGGAAGTAAGAAGGAAGATAACAAGGGAGACAAACATCGAACATGAAATGAAATATAAAACGAATGTAAGGAGGTTGTAATGCCGTAAAGCAGATACAATAAAAATACATAATACATAAGTAAAATAAAATTCATTTTACTTCAAAATTTGTTAAATAAATAAGATTTTATATAAACATACCTAATTAGATTATTCAATAAAATAAAAATATATAAAATTCTAAAAATTAAACTGCTTTAACAAATTCTCAGCGAAACGTGAAAATAAACTTGCCTCCCTCTCTTTGTCTATGTTATAAATAAACTAATATTCTCTTCGTCTGAACTTCAAAGCCACTGCCACCAGAGTATTTGTCAACTGTGTAAAGTGTAAAGCATACACTGTTAAGTTACACTGTAAAAATTAAATTATATTTGTACATATAAAGTTATTTATATTTGCATATTAAACACGAAACTGTAAAATTGTAACGCGAGTTGCTGTAACATATTTATAAATTGAGATGTCATTTTTTTTTTTTTTATATTTATTTACTTATTTGCCTTGACTTTCTTTCGTCATAGCCACCATCAAACTTTTTTTATAATTTATTATTCAATTTTACAAATTTCTAAATATTTCAATAATTCACTAATTAATTTTGAATCACTTAAGAAAAATTTAGTATTATCAGGAAAAGTTGAGATGTCATGTTTAATGTAATATGATTCTGAAAAATACACATTAGGCATTGTAGAAAACTTGAAAATTGTTATACAATTCTTTCATCTCTGTTATACAATGCATACAATATATAAAGAATTGATATTATGAAATTGGTAAACAATAATAAATAAAATAGGGGACACATCCCATAACAGAGTATTCGTTACACACTGTATATTTATATATTAATTGTGTATGCCTTTCGGCTTTACAATCTACAGTATTATATTTCTAATACATTTCATTCCTATATACATTCCAAACTTAAAACTAAACTTAAAATAAACTTAAAATCTTCTCGACTTTTACTACTTCCAAAAGTGCTTTCTGCTTCTTCTTCTTTTGACCCTCTCTATTATTCTCCACCAGCTTATTACCACCAGTTTATTCTCCTGTTTTTCCTTTCCTTCTTACTATTTCCGCCATCCACCTCTTTCCTTCACTGCCTCCCTTTAATAGCTGGCCAATATTCCTTTCGCTTGCTACTTTTTCCTTACACTCAAACTTAATGTGCTCCAGTGTTTCGTCCTCCGCTCCACACATTCTACACTTTCTTTTCTCACTCTTTTCCCAGTATCTGTTTCCTTTTTCCTCATTTCCCAATCTAAACCTTGCTGTTCTTTTTATGTGTTTTATGTCTTTTTCTATAAGGTACTGAGGCACATTATTTTCCCATAACCTCTTATATCTTTTATTGTAGTTACTTTTTTCTATTTTTCCCATTCTCTCCTGCTGCTGTGTCTCCTTATCCCTTCTCCTTAGCTCCTCTGCCACACTTGTGCCACCTTCTCTTCTCCTCTCTGCCTCCTCGATCGCCATTCCATTCCTTTCAAAGTATTCTTTACACACAAGTTACACACTGTAATTAAATGCAATATTCTTCTTCTTTTATCATTCACAATAATACTATCTATTTTCATAGATGTGCAATAGTAAATATAATATTAATAATAAGTTAGTACGATGCACTAGAAAAAAGTATGAAAAAGCTTTTTATCATGCCAAAAGCTTTTAGGATAAATATTCACTTTTTTCAATATAAAAAAAGAAGTACAATCCTATACACCTATTATAATGTTTGTATAAAATCATATATCTATCTCTATCTACTATATTTATATGATATAAGTATCTCTCTGTCATTACGAGTCAATGTTTTATGAATGTACCGAAAGCTCGATGGAAGAGAGCTTTACATTAAAGCTTTCTATTCTCTATTGTACTTGTCGCTTTGCTAGTACCGTCACGTAGCATGACCACCCATATCTAACCTTACTCTTTTCATCCCCTCCCCCCATCTGTTTGAGTGGAGAATAAGTGGGGATAGAAGTTCAGATTATCATATAGAAGGTATCCAGATTACACTTAAAGCTGCATTTGTAGGAGACTGGATATATATATATATATATATATATATATACGCTTGAAGCTTGAATATTGTTATCTCAAAACGTATGCAGTATTCGGATATGTCTGTCTAATGAAGTAGATTATCGGTATATCAGGTGTCCTTCTTGGTACGGTGTAGCTCTTTACCACAGATAATTTGCATGGTTATTAAAGAATTAAACATGGGATACATAATATCCTGGCAGCTTGTCCACAAAGCCACATTTTAAAACCACAAATGCGTCGACTTTGCAGATGTGTGTATATCTATATATGTATTACATATTCACATCAAAATTCTACAAATATTTCTCAACTCAAACATACCTGTCTCTTTCACTCTACCATTTATATAATTAAACAAACAGAAAGAGACAAACACATTACAAAATGTAATGTTTCAGTTAAATTGTAACTATTATTTGCTCTTTCCATTATACAATCATTCTCAGTGTCCTCATAACAGGGCTAAATACCTGAATTAGAATTCCATGCCTTATCACCCACACTGTAAAAGTATTCTTGGCTATTTGTAGAGCCTCTACAGTACTCTAAAGGGTGGTAGCATTGTGTATGTATATATATGTACATATAGACATCGTTTAAATTCGTCTATGATTACATATTACGTGGCATGCTGATGATAGTGATGGTTAGATGAAGTTTGCTGTTGTGTGAGTGAGACAACGATAGTGCTAGCAATTTCTGATTTGATGTGATTTGTATAAATGCATAATTTGTGTACACTGCTAGTTAAAATTTGGATATAAGTTCTGTATTTATTATAACAACCATATACTGATGTTAATACTTATTTGTTCTAGGAGGTGCAGATCTTGAAGGCTTTAGTGCTGGGGGAGGAGGAAAGGGGGCAAAGTCAGTACCAGGTTATGTGTTTCGTAACGCGCTTCCAGAAAGGGGAATTCATTTCCTCCGATGCCATGTCAAAATTAAGACAGGTAATTACCAGTATTACAATCTTAGAGAAATTTGTTTCCTTCCCTTTTCGTTTAAGTTATATTATATATAGATTTTTTATTTTAACTGATTTTATATTAAATTAACGTAATAATTTATTATTACGAGCACGTGGATAACAATCACATTTACTAGAGATTTTAAGTTATAAAATAATTCGGGCTCTTTCCATTAATAAACAATGACACACAAAATTTAAATGTTTCCATTGTTCTGAAAATTACGAAATTAGAGCTACTAAAATCACTGTAGCTCGTAAGTTTATGGTCCGAATGTCATGAAATTTTGACACGTATCATTTGAAAGTTGGTACTATCTAAAACTCATATGGATTAGTCAATGGTGGCGCCATCTATATGTCACCGTACGAACTATTGAGTGATGTGTTAAGTTGTAATTTTCGATCATGTTTTTTGACGACACAGTTAATATATAATTATTTCTTTAATTACTACATGATAAAATGACATTTGAAGAATAGTTTGTGAATCTTTCATAAATAAATATCAAGAAATGAGGCATTGACAGCGAATCTCCGCAGACGTCACAAAATAAAAGTAACATTGCGTTGCCACTCATAACTTATCACTGGATTTTCTAAAATCAAAAAACCAAATTGATTTCACTAGTTGATAAGTTTCTGCAGGTAACGCTTTCGAGTTTTTTTTAGTTTATTGATTTTTCAATTTTTTACAGCACTTAAAAGTCAAAATACCGATTTTCATGAAAAAAATCAGAAACTTTGTTATTTTAAAATACGTTAAAATTAAAAAATAAAAAGAAACTCGACAGCGTTAGCTCGGCATTTATGTAAAGAAAGAGTGTGCAAAATATCAAAAGAATCGGTCCAGTAGATTTTGAGCTAGAGAGGGCACCGACTCTGAAAAAGCTATTTGTGAGAAACCGCACTTAATAGTTTCAAAGTACACGAAAGCAGACCAGAGAGGTGAAGACTTAAAACTCTATATGTTCGACAGTTTTACTCCAATCAACTTCAAATTTTTCACAATAAACTTAATATGTTGTACAATAATATAATTCCAATAATATAGTTCCAAAATATAATCGCCTTGATGCTCCACTACTTATTTGAATACAATTTTCAAACCGCTTTCAGTCGCTGCACAAAAGACTTTATTTTATTACCGAAGCTATATTCAAATTTATGCGTCATTTACAACTAATAACGAGTTCATGTGATAATGCATTTTATCTACAGAATATTGTGTTATCAGTATCGTACCAACAGCAATTCCGCATATCACTCTATACGTACTAAATTGGAGTTTGCTTTTATAGCATCCTCGTATATTTTTACATCGTTGACCTATCAGCAATTTAAAATCTATTCATTGGAAAATAGCGCTGCTTCATTGCGGACTGAATTTCTATCTATTAAACAGAACTACTGCTGCTGACTTAGCAAAGAAGAGTTGCATTTCGTTTTATTGAATACTTATGTTAAAATTCAGTCTCCCTCAAAATGTTTTTATAGTGTTTTAGAATAGCATCAAGTCAGGAATGGAAACATTTTTATGGTTTTGGTCTAAAATGATTTTGTCTAAAATTTCCTTATGAATATTTCCGATATCAACTGAATTGGACAGAATGCAATGCATTAGTATATGTAAGAATATGATATATGCTAAGGGGGGTTGAAGAAATTCGGGGCCCGGTAGGGAACTTTGGAGAAAGTTCATATTCTGGATTCTAGAATAATTAAGTATATTTTTAATAAAAAGAAATTCAAAATATCAAAATTTTATTTGGAGGCACGGAGGCGGTATTTGCCAAGAGTAAAAATTGTGCTAGAAAGTTGAAATTTTGTATATAGGCTAACCGTGGTACCTTATTTACGAATCGAAAAAAAGAAAATATTTTTTATTTTGATAAATTGAAAAATTATTTTATTATTGTGCGAGTTTATTATTTCAATTTAAAAATAGAATTAAATATGAAATGTAATTACGAATTATTTTATTGGATTCATACAATACGGGGGTAAACTCTAGTATTCATATAAATTACTGCTAGTCTCTGTTACTTTTAATTTTTAAAACAAATATTCCTTGTTTGTACTACCTTTCCTTATTTCATCCTTTTTTAAAACTCTGTACTATTCTAATTTCTAAAGTGACTATTATTGTGAAAAGTCAACATCAATTCTAAATTAAAATTGAAATATTTTTTGTTCTAAATTCTTAATTCTCAGTTTATGTTCTAAATTAAATAAATTGGATGTAGATAATTGGACGCAGGTAACGCTAGCTGTATTTTTAAAGTAACATCGTTTCCATGTCTATCAATTAACTGACCTACCAAAATTGGGCCGAAACAACATATTTGGAATATTTCAGGTAGATCTCAGTGCTAAGTGTTCTTATAATTTTTATTAGGAGTTTGGTAAACCTTACAAAATAGATCACAGTAACTTGCTATCACACAAAACATTTTCTATTTTAAAACCATTCACGGGTTTGTAAGCGGTGGATTTTCATCGTTCTGGCATTTGAGAGGTGTGAGATGGGGTTGGAGTGGGATTGGGAGGAGCATAAAGTGTAGAGGGTGAAACTCTTGAAATTATGAAAACATTACTCTTCTAATGAGAGAACATTGTTCGGTGGAATGTTTGTTATTAAAAAAGTTGTTAGTTTTGGAATGTTATATTGTAGGATTTAAATCATTTTAACTAAATTAAAACAAATAAATATTGAGAATGTGAAAATTACATTTTTAGTTTACCACAATTTTTATATGGTCGATTTATACGTTAAATTAAACTAGAATGTGCTTTTACACTTACATAAAGTTACATACTTAGACATTATTAATTACTTACATAATAAATCATTAAGTCAGTAAACATCCATTTTCTTTTTTCATCATCTAAAGGACTCAGGAAAAAGTTTGTCTTGTTGTCGGTGCATATAACACAAACAATTATATACAATGAATTATGTAAGAGACTGAGGAATAAAATGCTTGGCTGTAGTTTTTTAGTTTAGATTATATCTGTAGGTAAAATTGTGATAACTGAATCACAAAACGTAGTTAAACAAACAAAATTTGATACATAATACAAAATAAATTTATATATATATATATATATATATATATATATATATATATATATATATATATTCTGAGAGTAGCTTAGCATTAAACAAAGTATTTTGAACTTTAACATTAGTGGAATAGTTTTGGAACAATAATAACATAACGTTGTTTTATACAAAAGAAGAACTGTATCAAAAGGAGGAAGTCTTAACATTATGCAGAAGATTGGGATGCAGATAAGCTGATGTTGATGCTAAAATATAATTTAATGTTGTACATTTAGAAAATGTACATCGTATAATATTATATTATATTAAAACATACTGCGCAGAGATTATAATAGGTGTAGTTCCACAGAAACATAAAAAATAAGATTTAAAGATAAAACTTATATTCTTACTTAGTGTTCTAAAAGTTTTGTAAAGAAATCATAAAAAATGTTAAGTAATTTTTATATATTTATCTTTCAGAAAAATCCTGGAACTGTTAGAACTCCTGAAGAAGATCGAGGTCGTGATAATTTTACAATGACAGGTTGGGTGGACCTTAAAAGATCTTCTAGTATATCTAGACACATAGCACCGCTATGTTCGGAGGCCTCCGATTCCACATATGTTAGAGATGTGGATTTGCAGGCGTGGGCGACATTACCTGGTAAGTGAAGTTAATTATAAACATAAATTGAACAATCAAATTAGCCCCAAAAACACCAAAAACTGTTTTACAACCCAAACGCTAGAATCTATATATTTTGAGTTAATCTGAACGTATAATATTTTATATATATTTTGATTTTGATTTCAATGAGGTACCTATACTAGATTTTTCAATGTATCTAAAATTCAATTAAAGTCGTGCGTCATTCATGTTGAGTGGTCTAATGAATTATTCAGTCTTATTATACGCTAAGCATACGATGTGGTCTGACTCTGCCTCTATAGGTTTATACTCGTATTCTACACTGGAAAAATAACGTTATTGATTTTGTTTTATTTTAATCATTCATGGTTTAATACAAGTTCAAAGCAGATACTTTTATAAATTTTTATTTTGAAAATGGAAAATGTGGTGCTAGATTATAGTAGGAAATAGGATATAGAAGGAATATTTTAAATTTTTCGAAAAATATAAGTATTAAAAAACATATAATTTTCACACCGTATACATTAAGAACATATATCAAACGTAAAAATTTTTCTTCAAGAAAATTAAGCTACTTTTGATACTATCATGTAAAACAAGTCCAACAAATAGCCTCACCAGCTCGTCTATTCTTTTGTTCCAGTAAAATATACAACCATATTTCATAACTGTAAACATTTCTAACTATATAAAAATAAATCCCTTTCAGAGCTCCAATAAATCACAAAAACGTGATTTTTTTCCTTGAGAATTGGTTATTTTTCACGTCCTTTTTACTCTTGTAATAACCATATATCACAGTCTCATTTTTTTTTGTGTGTGCTACTAGTTTGATATATGTAGTAAAATTTATATATTTGCAATTTGAGCTGGACTTGGCTATTATTTTCAAATATTTTTCCTTTTCATATTTATTCTTTAACATTTGTTATATTGTATTCGGGTAAAAAATTCTTAAGGAGGTATGCTAGGTTGTTATATAAAAGAAATCGTTGGTTTATCTTAATACTCCAGATATTTATTTAATTAAGACTAGCTAAAACTAGCAAACTCTAATAACGACATAACTTGAATCATTGCTTGTGTTTGTGCATTGAGGGTAGCCTTGAGATATAACAGATCTATTTACTAGTTAGCTCAGAATCTGTATCAGCATCTGGCACACGTCCATAGTCCGTTTACTACACAATACACAATCCCAATAATATTACTCCATTGAGAATAGCGTCTGATTTATAAGGCTGACTGGATAATTACACTCTCTTTGTACATATACAGATATAGATTCACATATATACAATAATCAAGTAAAGAAATACAGAATTTATACTTAATTGCAACTACATCCAATTTGAGTTGTTTTTGTAGAGTCTCGTAACCCGTAGAGTGCAGCCATCGTAGACTAAGATCCTTCTACGAAAATATATATGGTATATATAGCATGTATATATGCGTATTTGTCCATTGCAGTAATGCAAGTCAAAGACTTAGTTACGAGTCTCTAGGGCCGATAGCCGGTCATGTACAAACGTAATAGACTGAATCCCATATATACCAAACCATACCATACCGTCTGCTACGTTTCTCATTTATACCATACAGCGTAGAGTTAGTTGCTACGATAAACTACCGAACGATAGTTTTATTATACTCTTATGTCTTTTGGGAAATGTACTACAAATATAGCGATAGAATAATATTGTAACCGTATTTATAAAGCAATTATAAAAGTTGTAGTATCATAGAAAATTAGCTTACAATTTTGTAGTGCATACGGGTATATAGGAGTATTATTTTTTACACTTATAAGGTAAAACGATACTTGGCCATTTTTGATTCGCGAAATATAGATGGCGATACTATACAGCAGGTTAAATATTATCAAAAAAAACCATGTATTTTTTATGTTTAAACGCGTAAATTGTTTTATGTAAGTAACTATAAACTCGAATCAAATTCTAAAGCTTGCAATTAGTTAGATGAATAACGTATCTACATTCATTACAAGTCAGTGGAAGAAAGCTTAAAATGTAGATACGTTATTCATCTAACTAATTGCAGCTTTAGATTTTGATTCGCGTTTATAGTTACTTACATAAAACGATTTAAACATAACAAACATGGTTTTTTTGATAATATTTAACCTGCTGTATAGTATCGCCATCTATATTTCGCGAATCCAAAATGTCCAAGTATTGTTTCACCTTAAACGATTCAATTACAGGGTATAGTCAAGTTTTAAAACAACTTTTTAATTGTTGAAGTAAAGTTTCAAATCATAAGGGATAATTTGATACACAATTGTAAGTTTTAGCTTGTAGAATCATGGACCAAGTTCTGTTATAAATTTAGAGAACCCCTGACTCAATAAGTTCACGTAGAAACACAAGTAAATGTCATTTGCACTATAGGGGTTGATTGTTATTTACCGACGCCCTCCTACTTTCTCTAAGCAGCACTACATAGATTATTTTTATATGAAATTTCATGATAAAGTATTTTTTTAAATCAGTGTATTCTCATATTTTTGTTAAATTTTTATTATACCATAGAACAGTAAACTGTTATCTTTCTTATCTCGGACGCCACATTTTGGTATAATATTTTTGCATTTTAATTACATTGGATTAGTGGAGACTCGGGAGGTTTTTAATAGGAGTTTGAGTATAATTAAAAGAGATGCTCAGCGTCTGCTTTTTATGTACACTCATAGATAAAATTATTTTATTATTATATTATATTATATTATGAAATAAAATGTTATTTCATCTATAAATAAAAGCAGATATTATTGTGTATGAACTTCAATGAAGTAAATTTGCTATCTGCATCTCAATTTGAGGCGTTTTCATTAAGATTGTACTTTATTGTCTGGGTATATTAAAAATTATCAAAGTAGTTATATACGATGAAATGCACTTATTAATTGAAGATAAATCATTGTGGAGCATCTCTATTAATATAATTGATGTTTGTATTACAATACGGCAAAACCTGGTAAGCACAGATACATTTATTTATGGTTTATCTAATATAACAAAAGTTACCAGTTACGTAAACGATTTTATCCAACCAAATAATTATAACTTTCGTATTGTAAAAGTAAAATATCGGAACATGTTCAAACCTGCAACAAAATCTACAACAAATCTTTATTTTTCTGCAACAACAAAACCAGGTAGTAAAATATTGATTATTGAAGCTGTAAAAACGTTGCGCTAATGCTGATTCATTTCGTTTAATCTCAATGATCCAGGCAACGTCAATTTCATCGCCATTAAACACACAAGCATCTTGTTATCCAATATTTGTGAATAGCACGTTTCAATTATATAAAAAGACTCATCGAACGATCTATTGAATTAATTTACTGGATGAAACATTTTTTATAGCCCAATAACGAACGTTGGTTTCTTCAATTTTCGTTCTTCGTTCTCTACGTTCATTGCCTCACGTTTTGATGGTCGTTTCGTCTTACATTTAGATTATTACATCTTTACGCCATTTTAGATGTTCCCCATGTTATAGTTCAGGGCCAATCTGATTTAAGTCATCTTCCACTCCTTGTGTAGCATTGAAAGCCAAAGTTTATGTCCTATATATAGATATATATACAAAATATCTCGAAAAAATCCAAGTTTCGATGTTATCAAATTGCTCCGCGCAAGATGGTCTAACATTTCGACATTTTTAATTTAAATAACGCTAATGAATTTTATATCACTTAGAGTATATTTCAACGCAACATTTATTTATGTTATCTCTCCCAATATCAAACGATTTGAATTATTAATCAGTATAAATTCCTAAACGTCCTTAAATGTGAAATATTCCGTTCCTTTGACATGTGATAGCTTCTAAGTCATTCCCAGATTTGGCAATGTCTGCTTTACACCCATTGTCCCACCCTTTACATTCGCAACCCCCTTCGAAGAGGACTTGGAAGCCGTACGTGTCCGGGGTGGGTTATTCAACCTGATTATAATCCAATCCAAACTGTATACGGATTTGTGTATATATAGACGAGAATGTATCTCTTTTTCTTTATAAATAGAATATATATATATGTATATATATACGTGGGATTGTATTTGTGTACCTAAAGAAACACGTACATAAATTTAATTAATTTAAGTAAAGTAAATTCACCGTTGAATAATGAAAAATCGTAGTCATAAGTATTGATGTTGTAAAACTTTTCGACTGCCTCGAAATAAGATGTATTTTTTTCTATTATATGTATTCTCCTGTTTATTTTACAGTCTTGATTTCGAAATCTGTAAATAACTTTATTCTACTACATTTCACTAAATAACGATATTTGAATATCATTATCGATTCGCCTTTAATCACTGTTTCTAAGACAATCTTGTAAAGCAAGTTTTCTAATCACTCTCAATTGTACCTGTATTTTCAAAACACCCTACTATATTCTATATTTCACTTTTAATTGAAACTGATTTTATAACTTTTTTAATATTATTTTTCTTATTTTAGTTCATTCAAAGTTTTTTATATTGTTTGTAATTAATTCTTGACAAGATAATTTTTCACCACTAATTATTAAATTAGCAGAAGAATTACCTTAACTGCCTCTGTCATGTGTTCATTAATTTTAACTGGAGCTTTAAATAGAACTAACAGTTGGTTAGAGATATAATATATTCAGCTATAGTAATGGAAGTTATTTATAAAATGTTGAACATAAATCAGATACTGGTGATGATAACGTAAAATAATATATAAATAAGTTGTATCTTTTGGGAAGAGAGCTTTAACTTTTTGTATTCCATGGTTAATAAACTTTTTACTTATAAATAACTGTTGATATTCTTGCCTCTCTTTCATCACAAAAAGTACAATCTATTGTTTTGCAAACTGTTTAATTTTGTAAAATGTTTAATGAATTCAAAACCCAACTGCTGTAATTTACTCATCCTGGTATATTGTGTATTTACTGTATACAATATATACCAGTTGCCACCAACAGACCAAATATACCAAAACTTAAACACTATAGAATATACATATATTAAAAGTTAAAACAAACTCTTCTTATTTACCATAAAGTTTAAATTAAGTTGTGAAATCTTTCTTGTGCATTTTTATTTGTTTAAATTTTAATAATTACATTTTATTTTCATAATGTATTGAATTTGCATAGTTAAGGTACTTTTACTTTATCGAACATTCAGTTTATTAGTGAGACAACTACAAATATTGAGTTTTGAGGTCGTCCTTATGATCGTGAGAGTCGACTAAATTCTAATGCGTCATTGTATTTATTTACTGCCCCGAAGAACTAATGTGTGCGCCTCTGTCGACAGAAATATAATATTTAAAAGCTGCTTGTAACCTAGTTTTAATCTTTAAAGTATCTAATTATTTTAAATTTCAAATTTAAATGATTACGAAGATGGTAAAACGTTTTTCTATATCCGTCTTGAAGCATATATTAAATACAGACTGATGTAACCCTAGTAATTAGGGCGTGGGGTAGACGTGAAGGGAGGGGTGGTGGTTGGAAAATAATTTATCATTACCTCGTTAGGTTGTAAAGCGAGGTACCAAGTGCCAAGAGTGTAAGAGTTAGAACCAAGTCTAGAAGTTATAACTACCAACACCTAAGTTAGATTTTCCGCAACGGTTAATTTCTCACAAACTATTAATAAATATTCTGTATATGTAGACTACGAAAAGTATAACATTCTCAAACTGTGTAGTATTATTTGTAGTATAAAATTGTTCATACTATTGAGTTTTTAAATAACCGCGGTCATTTTAAATGCGACGCTTCAGTTAATGGGGGGTGGGGGAGTAAGGTTTCAATTTTTGTTTTTCTTCATTGGAGTAAAACTCGGCGATAAAGAGTTTTAAGTCTTCACCTCTCTGGTCTGCTTTCGTGTTACTTAGGAACTTTTAAATGCGGTTTGTCACACTTAGCTTTTTCAGAGTCGGTGCCCTCTCTAACTCAAAATCTACTGGATCGATTCTTTTGAAATTTTGCACACTCTTTCTTTACATTAATGCCGAGGTAACGCTGCGAGCTGTTTTTTATTTTTTTATTTTAACGTATTTTAAAATAACAAAGTTTCTGATTTTTTTCATGAAAAATCAGTATTTTTACTTTTAAGTGTTGTAAAGAATTGAAAAAACAATAAAAAAATAAAAACTCGACAGCGTTGCCTGCAGAAATTTTTCAACTAATGAAATCATTTTGATTTTTCGATTTCAGAGAATCCAGTGATGAGTTATGAGTGGCACCGCAATGTTACTTTTTTTTGTGACGTCTGCGGAGATTCGCTGTCAATACCTCATTTCTTCATATTTATTGATGAAAATTTTACAAAGTATTCTTCAAATGTCATTTTATCATGTAGTAATTATAGAAATAATTATATATTAACTGTGTCGTCAAAAAACATTAACGAAAATATGCTTCTTTTTTATCGTTTTGACCTTACCAAACAACATATGAAATGAAATATATAGTTAAGAAGTATGGGTAAATATGACATACATGTTATATTACACGTAGTTCTTTGACAGTATGAACGAAACGGAAGTGAGGGAGACGGTGTTTTCATACAATTTAAAATATTAGCAAATATTTTCATGACCATAAAATATTTATAAATACAATATTTCAAAACTTGTTGTACATACATACATATAGTCTCCTCCTTTCCTTTCCTTTACATTGTGGAATTTTCAATATATTAAACCTGCCAATCCATCAATCAATCGAATTGCTCATACGTCATTCATGTCGTCTACGTCACTAGGATCTTCCTTTATTCTCTCCTCCCGCCTCCTACACATACTACCCCCTCCTATACTCCAATATCCTTCACTTTACTCATATGTATCTAAGCTATATATTTATTTGTTGATCCAAAATTGTAAACTAGCCATAACTCGACCACGGTTGATTAATTGTGGTTTGTAAGTGTTCTATATCGATAACTTTTGTGGGCACATCTATGTGTGTATGAGTAGATAATGGTTGTAATAGTGGCGTATAGATGAATGAAATATCTTGAACATATATTTGAAAAATGGATATTTATTTGTTAAACTTTAACTATACCCAATAATACTTCACAAACACAATAAATACAGTTAACATTACGTGAGTTCGGCGATGATGAGAAACCTTTTCAAATTGACATGATACCATCTCTTACATAAGGTTAAGGAGGTACAGGACTTACCGTCAATGCAAAAAGTTTATCTCTCGGTAATATGAAATGCAAAATACGAAGTACATGAGGGTCGAGCAAATATTGGGACTGTACCTTTGAAAATGAATTTTTCAATTCCTTATTAAACTGCTTTTTGCTTGTTAAAATGATTTTTTATGCATATAATAGTTTAATAAATTAAAAATACCTATAATTAATATCAAATTTATATTAATTCAATTTAAATTCAAATTAAATATTTTGAAAAAGGAATAACAAATTTTGCAACGCTGCAAATTTACGTGTATTGACGCATGCGTGATTTTGTTCTTTGACCTATAAATTGTTATATTTTATATAACATTTATTCCGATTTTTAATTTCCCGCTCAAATTGGCATTTTCACGTTGCCGGCTTATAACCTACACTTACTGTTTCTTACGTGTTTTATTTAAATATTTTCGTAAATAGGTATCCTTTTGATAATTTTATTTTTGCAATAGTTACAAAAAAGATTCTTTTATATACACCTAGTTTTTGAAAGCCGTGTTACCATTTTTTTATAGTTAAAAGTTATATTATGTGGTGAAATTGAGCTAAAAATTATGATTTGTATGGAAAATGACTATTTTTAATCATGTATAAAAAGAAAACTATGAACCCTAGGTCTCTAAAATTTTGAGACAGCATGTATTTTAACTATTTGTATCGACCCTCCAAATTTCACAACGTTTTCATCATTTACGTTAACGTCCTGTACCTCCTTAACACTATTGTCTCATAAAACGTCTTATATTAATAGATATAAAAGTATTTTATATATATCTCTAGAACACCTACATAAAAAATCAAATTGCTGAAATACTATTTTTTATACAAATCCCATAAAAAAGACACACGTCAGGTTTTGAAAACTAATCCCATTTTTACAATCGCACGACTGTTATAAGATACCTTTACATTTTATCTGCATTTTACTACGAAAGAATAGGATTTGCATGGACTTTGCAAATGTTGTTTCAAAATAAATAAAATCTTGAGACGTAATATAATTTTGCTGTGTTAAATCAAGTCGTCTTAAAATAATTGGGTACTCGATGTATACGAATATTTTTAAAAGCGTGTTTCAACAAGCTTTGATTTAATAACATTTAAAATTCATAAAGATGAAAGAAAAAGAGAAATTTATTAAATCATAAACTTTTCATACTTTAAAGAAAATCTGTTAAAAATTTATTATAATTAAATTTTATTTTATAATAACTTTGATAATTTAATTTGGTAAACCTGCTTTTAAGTATAATCCTTGATGATGCTAAATCCGTAGCTGAAAATTCCTTATCCGATAAAATGTTAAAATGGGAAAATCTATTTATATACAGGAAAATTCCATTGAATAAAAAAACAAAAGTGTTTTATGAGATAAAAGCGGATAATTTAAAATAACAATAATTTAAATATTTATAAAACAATTCTAAACGATATCGAATTTAAAATATCTGTAAGCTGTTCTGTTAACAAGTTTGAAATTACTGGAATAATTACCAAAATTACCAAAAAATTGTATATGTCTCTAGAAATAATTTGCTAATGACATAAAGATGAAACACCCACATTTTTATCAATTTATTCAATTCATCAATCAATTCATCAAAATTTGCTTAAATACGCTTACAGTGTGCGACAGGCCTTAATCGTAAATAAGTACCTATAATAAAACTTGTGATTTATTTAGTTATTTCACCTCTTTAATTAACATTTTTATTATAAATTTTAATTATGATATTAATGTTTCAACAACGCCGGTAAGATTACCACCATAAAAAGGGTTCTTAAATTTATAATAGTCGTAAAAACAAAATGCTTTCATTTTCAAATAAGCGCTAAAACAAACCGATAATTATTTCATATTATAAAGGAATGGAAAAGTTATATTAATACCACATGTAACGAAAATACGATAATTGCCTAAGCCCTGTTATTTATTAAAACAAATAAATATATTTACAAATCGCGTGTTTATTCGTATTTTTATTATTATTTATTTAAAAAATAAGCTTTTTTATAAACACGAAAGCTTAAAAAATATAAATTTCCATATCTGATTTATTCACTGGGTGTTTTCAAATTGAAAGTACTTTCATTATTATTCTTTGTGTAACATTGTAAAAGTGAAATTATTTTGTACTAATTTAACAGTATCCTAAAAAGAAGATAGAAAGTTGAAATTTGGTTTACAACTTCTGCTTTTGTACCTGCAGTATAATTTCGATATTAAAATAAAATACTTTCTGTACATTATTTATAATCACCCTATACCATCATCTATTTTCGTTAAAAGTTTTCTTTAAAACTTAGTTGTCCCTACTTTATTTTGATTATTTCATAGACTCGTACATCAGATTGTTCATTTATTTCTTAGACTAAGAGTATTGTTTTATCATTTACGTTTTATAAATGAGTTCGTGACTTGAAACGAGTCACGCGCCAAACGGAACCCAAGCCCTGGACCCCCGCCCCCGGCCCCTGGCCCCAAACCTACGTGGCTTGGATCCGCCCTTAATGTTATTGTCTTACAATTTATTTAAAAAAAAAAAAAGTTAAAAAGAAAAATAAAATATAGATAAAATACTTATTGTATAGGTTTTCTTTAAATGTGCTTTGGACATATAAACTTATTATATGGATTTAATTCGTGATGATAAGAGAAAATGGAAAATCTTTGCTGAATATAAATGAACCAAGCTATGCGAGGAATTATCTGTATTTGATAAGTACTATATTTTCCTTGAATACATTGTATTATTAGCAAGAAAATGGTTTTATTGTACATAGAGATCGCGTAAATATATATCAAGAAGTTGTAGATGTTGCACAATTTCATCTTTCATAAGAATAATTTTTTATTTGTTGATAACATAATAACATTCTGGTATGCAAAGTTTGGTGACACTTACACCTAGTAAAATAGTATATTTCACTTAAATTTATTAAAATAATTCATAATTTTATTTAAAATTTTAATCCCATTTGTAAATCAAAATATTTTGCTAGAATATCTAATTGTAATATTTTATTAAAAATTTGACAATGTTAAAATGAAATATATTTTTAATTTACCAATAAATAAAGCGTTATTTGACCAACTTTTTTACAAAATTTTGGATGTTTTTTTATTAGATTTACATGTTAGATACGAAAGATGGTCTACAATCCAAATTTTAACTTTATAGCGTAGAACCACCACCAAATTTTTCAAATTTTAGTTTTATTTTTCTTTAATTAAGTGCTCAATTATTTTATAATCTATAATTTCAACTTTCTGCAAAGTTTCCCACTTAAATATTTTTAGAATCAATAGCAAAATACATTTGCAAAATTTCGACTTTCTATCTATTAGGTATTGAATGTTAAATATCAAGAAGCTACCTAATTCTTTTATCAGTTTTTCCAAAATTACAGATTTCCAGTAAATTCAGAGAAAGATTCAACGTCCCAAAATACTTTAGCATTTTTTTCTCTACTAAAATATCAAAAATTTGACAGTGCCGAATTTATAAACATACGAGGATAAGGAAATAAACAAACACCTAGAACATTATAATACTGGAAGTAAATTGCTGTCTGTATTTATGCCAACATTATTTAGTTGTGTCCATCCCCTACTAGGGTGTTGCTTAACACAAGTATGGTGAGGATTGTTCCTGTTTGTACATTGCTATAATAAGCTTTATCATTTTTGACATTTCCTTAAATGCTATACATACGTATATGTATGTATACGTACCAAGTAAGTTTCCGGAACGGAAATGAAACTTGTATTTCAACACAAGTCCACTGGAGCATTCAGTGTCCTGGTCCAGAACGATAAAACAGGACTCCTGTAACTGGATAAAGTATTTTTATTAAAAATTGTCTTTTATTATAAAAGAAGGAAATATAACAGAAATATGTTTCTTATTTTGGAAGTTGGTAATTTCCTTTTTCTTTAAAATGTTTTAATTATATTATAAGTTTAATAGCTTTTTGGCCAACTGCAAGGCAGCACATGTGGACTGTATGTACTTTAAAAGGAAAAGCTCACTACAGTTTGAAAATATGATTATTCTTCTTCTCCGTTTAGTTTTTCTGCTTTCTTAGGTAGGAAAGTTACACTACTGCGAAAATTAGAAGACGATTTTTTTCAGCAAACTAAATTCTCACCAGAAATATTTGTGAGTTTGCATTGCAATGGAAATTTGTGATTTTAAAATGCATTCTCCATTAAAATGATCACTGCAAATGTATTGAACCTTCCTTTGTGGTGAATTACCCCTAGTTCACTGACCCTTGGCTTACTGTAATTTCTGGTAGTGACACCACCTACCCCATCACTGTACCAAAATACTTCTCCCATATTATAATGAGCGAACCCTGCAGTTATGGCAGCTAAATTAACAAGTTTTGTTCTTGAATTATATAACTTGTTGAGAAGTTGTTTTGGGGTAGGTGGTACCGGCTGCTTGTGGGCGGTTTTAGGCAAATGTACAAGTACCCTTAACTTTATAAAGACCTATTGGACACTGTGTTAATTATTAAGTTCTCGAAACACATATTTAAACTCATTAGATAATTAATGGAAGTACTTAAATCATTTATCATTAATTCTAAGTATTTCGTTTAGATAAATTATTAGAAGGGTCTTTTAGTTGGATGATTAATTAGTGCTAGTTAATTATTTATACTGTTATATAATATACATGTATTCAAATTAAACCGCTGGATATAGAAAATAGTATAAATTCTTGTATAATTATAAAAGATCTAATTATTTTGAAGATTTCAAGTCGATTGACCGTTTTAGACTCAAGATAAATTAACCATAAATCGTTCCAGTCATCAGGACATCTTCTAAATCATATTGTAGCACGACAACGTCCTTAAAACAAAAGGAAATTGTTAATCCAGGGTTGTTATCATTCCATCTTAAACATTAGATTATTTATCTATGATTACATTATGTTTTCTAGCGATACTAAAGAGTAAAACACGAATTTGAGTGTACCAAAAAATGCGTAAAGTAATAAAAGTCGTAAGCACGGTCTCTTTAAGAATTTTATTTGTGCTATTTGTTCACCTTTCCGTGGAGCCGTTAAGCTTTACGGGGCGTTATAACGGTCGTAGCAGGGTGAAAGATTTTCTTTAATGCTTAATCTCAATGTCCTTGAACATTGGGGATGGGGAAACGAACAAATGTAGCATTAAGTACCGGCCTTATAAACAGTAGGTTACCTAAGATATTAAGCGTAGTATATAGTCTACCACTCACGCCGTTCCATCCTGCCAAACGGAATGCCGTCACTCTGAAAACGTGTTAAAACTTGTCTATGTTTAAATGGAATTTCGCGGCGTGATGGTCAATATTCGAGACAAATGGAACGATGGAAAAACCAACGTGTTGTAACTAATACAAAACAAAACAATTAGATACATTTTCTACTATAGCAAAGTAACTATTTATAAAAATATCTGATATGTTGTCACGTAATACATCTAGGGGGTGTTAATGTCCATTATTTGGATAGGTCTACATAATTTTGTTAATGGATTTACATTGTTGGATTGTTGGATAATAGACAGCTGTCATACTGGGTCATGTCAAGTGCGAAACAATAGTCAAGTGCTCGTCAAAACCTGTCAAAAAATTGTCATTGGTTAAATATTCACTTCGTCAAGGTGGAAAATATAATAGAATTAAAATATAGGGTGTTTAAATAATATCACCGAATTTAAATTTCGCGCCATTTTTTTTTTATTATGTTGGCAGCTTGTAAGACTTTATGCAGTGTCTGTTATGTGTTCAGGTCGATGTCTATTTAAATAACTTTTAAATGATTTTATATGGTTTTTCATCTTCTTAATATATATAAATTACGTGTCACGTTGTTTGTCCGTGTTTGTCCGCGATGGACTCCTAAACTACTTAACCGATTTTAATCAAATTTGTACACCGTGTGCAGTTTGATCCAACTTGAAAGATAGGATAGCTTACATCTCAATTTATGATTGCAATATTATCTTATTGCAAATTATTTGTCTATTAATTATCTGTATATGACATATGACATCTGGCGACGATGATGGCGACATCTGTTGACTAGATTGAGTAAATATTCAATAGATGGCGCTATGTAATGTAATATGACAAAAACGTTAGTCACAGCAACGCGTGGCCGGGACAGCTAGTTATGTATAAAATCTAATGTCTGAACTGGAGCAAATACAATTTATTCCTATGCAACAATACTTAATTTAAACAGGGTTCACTTTCAGTAGCACTAAAGAGATAAAAATAGGCTAATTCCATTGCTAAGATTCAGTTGATTTGCTATAAACCGAGACAAATTTACTACCGAAAATAATGTTGACATAAAAATAGCAAAGGAATCACATATATGGATCCCTTTTTTTGTATTTCGGGCCATTAAAAAATTCATTACACCGTTCCGAAAATTTATAGCACTCTATGTTAAGCTTTGCAGAAAAAAGGGAGGGAAAATAGAAGGGTGTGTGCAGTTCGGTGTTAAATAAGCGTTAAAAGGGGGATGTTCATATATAGGGTGCTTAATGTGTAAATGAAATAGCCATGATTATGAGTCAATTGGAAGAGACGAAGGACGATACTGAAAATTGTTTATTCATGGAGATTTTGACAAGTAACATGCGGATTAAAATGAAAAAAACTCACTGAGGGTATTTTTGTGTGATATAATATTTGGAGATGTACAATATAGTTGAAAGAAAATTTGAAAAATAATTGCCATTGTGTGGAATTTGAATAAGCGGTTACTATTTTTGGCAGATAAAAATACAACCAGAAAATAATATATATATATATATATATATATATATATATATATATATATATATATATATATATATATATATATATATATATATATATATATATATATATATATACGAGGCGTGTTTTTTAAGTAAGTACCGTTTTGGAATTAAAAAAAGACATGCAAAGATATCGCAATAATTTTATTTTTACATGAAAGCCTGTACCTTAATCTACTTTTCTACAACCATTACAGTCTGATTCTTCATTGTATACGTTGTTTACTGAGTGTTTAAGATGCCTCCGACAATCGTGTGTCCCGCCGATTGTGAAGTACGGGCTGTTATACGATTTCTTAGTGCTAAAGGCGTAAAACCGATCGATATTCATCGTGAGATCTGTGAAGTTTACGGACAAAACATTATGAGTGATGGAATGGTAAGGAAATGGGTGAGAGCATTTAAAGATGGCCGCACAAATGTGCATGATGAAGAACAGTCAAAACAGTTGTGATACAGTGGTTAACAAGTCAGGCGGCAGAATTTTATGAGGAGGGTATTCAAAAACTGGTGCCACGTTATGACAAGTGCCTCAATATTCACGGAAATTATGTAGAAAAGTAGATTATTGCGATATCTTTGCACGTCTTTTTTTAATTCCAAAACGGTACTCACTTAAAAAACACGCCTCGTATATATATATATATATATATATATATATATATATATATATATATCTCGTATATAAAATCTATCTAAAATTATAATCAAATATTTGTATTTCATATCGATGAAACTGTGATTTAAAATTGTCTTTCACTCAATATTTTCAAGAGATATAATATGAAAGGACTGAAATAAAAATGAATCGACACAAAAACTTTTTAACCAAAGTATGTTCTACATAGCAGAGTAGAATTCAATGCACAAAGAAAAGAATAACTCTGTGCAAATATAATGTCAGCATTTTTTGTTTCTTTTTTTACGTTATTTTAATGTTATATACTTTTGTATATACGCTCACTGTAGTAAAAGGTAGTTCTTTGGGTTTATGTTAAAAATAATGGTCTCCTTAAAGATTTTAGGAAAGATGATCCTTCTAAATAGAAAGTAAATTTAGTATATCTTTACTTTTATACTTTAAAACTAACTATAGTATAAAGTTTGTTGGTTACATTGAAAATTACTACACCCAGCAGAATGAATAGTAGTTTATAAAAAGAGTAACACGGAATTCGTCACGAAAATTATTAGGCCGTCCGCACATGGGTCGACTGATTGCAAATGCGAGCCCTGAATCTGCCCGAACCGAATGAGAATGCACAAGATCGAATGAAAAAAAACTGATTTGAAATTGGTTTTGAGCGACTGTGTTTCTTGGTCGCAGGGCAATTACGTTGCATGCTATTAATGGTGACATCATGAATACTTTTCAAAAGTGTGTAAATACATACATACATACAAATACCTCAGAATACGACACAATAAAATCCCCTATTATGCTATTGTTAAAAATTCTAGAGAGTCACGAAACACGGCTTGATTTTCGTTTTCGTTGCGTGGCTAGTTTGCAATCAGTCGACCCGTGTACAGACGGCCTTAAAATTGGAAATTGCGTTATACTAATATCTAAATAATACACATGTTAAATTTCAAATGTCAAAGTGTCGGGAAACTTAAAGCAATCAGCTACTATTGATATACTAGTAGCCTAATATAGAATTGAAAAATCCCCTTTAGTTAACAGGCGCCCTTAAAAACTTGTTCCACAATTTTGACATAACATTTCAACTAGATATTAATTAATATAAAAGTCTTTACCTACATTGCATACAAAACTTTGATATGATTTTTATATTATTTACATTTCATTTGCTTTTTAAAAATATAACCAACCAAACAAGTTTACAAATTTTACATCAAATACATTTTGGTTGTATACATACATATTTTATACAAATGACATATAAGTTTTCTTTTTATATTTTCCATGCATTTCCATGAAACTTCAATAACAACTTCTTTTTAGTTTTCGTTTGGTTCAAACAGAGTCTTTGGAAAAACTAAACAAGTAACTGCATATCTGACAAAATCCGTGTACGGGGAACGAGATATTTAATTGAAAAAATGTAAATAGTTATTTTATTCTTGCTGGTTGGTAGAATTGATAACGAAAAGTAAAAACTGGGTTTCATATTTAAATAACGTGTACTTCAGTATCATTCCCACTCATCGCTTTAATTTTGTATTTAATTTAAATTATTTAGCATATGACAATACGCGTAGTCATTCACAGTACCATTTTTAATTTAATTTATTTTTTAAGTTTTCTTAGTTTTTTAGAACCTTACAAGGTCCAATGTTTTAAATTAAAAATATTAAATTAGGAAAAACTATATTATATTATAACCTCCAAAATGTGACAATCTGTCAAAAACGCAGTAGGATTTACTTTTAATGTCAGTTTTTGAAAAATATAGAAGAGAAAACAATTTCTATTACAAATTGTTATTAAAAATAGCAATTTTAATTATTTCACATAGAATTTTATCGAACTGTCAAAATTTATATTACTAACGATGCATACGCACCAACTAAATTAACTAAACTTAAATTAAAACACAAATGTGAAAAGGAATGCTTAAACGAAAACCTGAAATCTAGATTACAATATTAAATAAAAACAGTAAATTAAATATCAAAACAGTGACTGAATGAGGCTTTAGTTTTAATAATATAAATATGAGGGGTGCTTTTTTATATGTTGTAATTTTCTAATAAGAATTATTTCTTTTGTTTCAGGGTCGTCTTTATCAACGCTAATGTCTGGTGTTCGTAAATTTCCTTCAGATGCAGTAGCTGTAGATCTAATAGAATCGAATGATCTATCAAATGATCAACATAAATTATCAGACAATCATAAGTCAATAGTGCCAATTTGTAGTGATACCACAGGTACATGGAACCATTGTTTGTGTCGTTTAGAAATGTGTATAGGTTGGTATCCATGTGGTTTAAAATACTGCAAGGGTAATAAAGGTGATGCCAACATAAAAACTTCAGCAATTAGTTATAGATGTGGCATTAAGACATGTAAAAAATGTAGTTTATTTACATATTATGTCAAACAAAAACAGCACTGCCTTTGGGATGAATGATATCTTGAATGTGAGTATTTTTTTATTATAAGGTATAAAAGGTTTTTTAGCTGCATCTCTGGAATTGGATTTTTATTGTGTGTTATGAAGAAATGATCCCAGTTCATCCCTGTATTTAATTTTATTAAAAAATGGGCACGTTTATGCACTTTATTGATAATTAAGTAACAATAGTGTTGCCAGAGATTTCAACTCTTTTTTTTTCAGTATTTTGAAACTGTTTTAAATAATAAATAAATCAGGCTCTTTAAAATTTGAATATTTTTTCCCGTCAAAACACTCTCTGACGTCATTTTACTGTACCGTGTTCTTCATAATACTTTATGTTTTAATATCTTAAGTTTACATCACTCTGTAAACCAGTAATTGTGCTCTCTAACAAAAGAATTGTACTCGAAACGAATAGCTATTGAAGTGTTTTTTGTTTTAACGGGATAAACGAAATCTAAACGAACACTTTCAGCCATGTATTTCGTTTTATTGAAATTGTGTACATAATGTACTCATACATTCAATATGAACTCAGGTTCAAATCATTGTATTAACGTTTGATGCGCAGTTTTAATAGATAGTCTGAAATGTCTTCAAGCTCTGTGTAAACGTGTTCATTAAACCAGAATTCCCAATGTTTTCATAGTAGACCATTAAAATAAGCCCCATTAAACAATAGTCTAAATATAAGAACTAATGATGTCACTGATTTAAAATTCGTTAAAACGGCGAAATATTCAATAACTGACTGCCATAGTTATTTATGGAATTAGTTGATAATTTTTCTGGATGGACATATTAATTTAGATGCTTAACTACGACTTTATAGAAATTTATAAATACCATAAACAAGGTAATTGGAAATTATATTATATTGCATTTACTGAAATTTCGCGGAAAATTGTGGGCTGAGCTAGCAAAAAAATATATGTCTCAGTTTATTATTACAGCGTTTGCAATTTTTCAAATGACAGCTTTATTTTCAGAACGTGCAGGTTTTATGATTTGTGTCAGAAGCCTGCTTTTAACTTGTAACTGCGCATTTATTTTTGTTTATAATAGAGCAGTGTCTGTTTACCTCACTTAGAAGTTTCTCCACATAATGTCTTCATAGGCCATTGTTTTTTTCTTAAAGAACGCACTAAATAAAAGAAAGAGGAAGAAAAATTAATCATGTTTAAATTCGATTATTTCTAGTACAACAATATCGGGAAACAGTACGTTGCGTAACATTATTTACAAATGATTTACATGACAAATATATAGCTCTTTAATTCATGATCCGAAAAATCCATTTAATCAACATGCCAAATGTAAAAATATAAACCTTTCTAGATACATTATTTGTTTCATATATGTTGCAAAAGCTTTAAGAGTGGGTTATTTTATTTTAAAAATATTTGGAGTTCTATATCAGACGATACTGATCGTGTAATTCTTTCTGAAACACCCGGTATTATATCTAATTATTTAACATTTATAGTATTAATTCATTTATTCATTTTATAGTACAGACATTTATACAGTCATGTTATTTTTTTAAATATTCATATTTATGACATGAACATTTTTTTGAGATATTTTCTTTTCTAAATTTTAAGTGTGTTTTAATTTATGACAGCGAATATAACATCAATGTATTTTCAAAATTTAATTCAAATAGTTTTATACCATAACGAAATGTTAAAATTAATTTTAACTAATTATATTTGTGTATTGAAAACTAACGATTGTTGCTTATTAAAATATTTAATGAAAATGCTAAATGAAGGTAAAAATCCCACTTATAAATATTGTGTGCTCTGTAAAATGTATATAGCAATTATTATAAAAAAATAGTTATGTATTATAATTCAACAATATGTGGCCTTAGCTTTTCCCTTCAAATAACTCTATTTTTAATGTATGTGAAAACCAATAATAACTATAATAATAACAATAAAAATATAAAGAATAATATTAAATTAACTTAACATAATATACGTATTGTAAAATTTTCATAATTTTTATATTAAATTCAAATTTTTAATTAATATTAAATGCATTTCTTTTTTAAATATCCGGATGTTTAATTTAAATATTTAGTTTTACTTAAGATCCACACCAAATTTTTTTATTATTGAGTTCTAGATTTCAGAAAGAGATGGCGCTGTATAATACTGGATTTTGTTCATGCCTTCACAAACTAGTAAGGATCTTGGCTTTAATTATGATTATTATATTTATTGTTAAGTTAAAACACCATTATATTTATTATTAAATCTTTATTTTAATTGTTTATTATTATTTATATAAGGAGTTTACCAAAACACTAAAAATGTAATACCGTTGGCTTCTTTTTATCAAGGTTGGTTTCATAGCTTAAAAGTAATTAGAATAGTACAAAAATTAAAATTTCAATATTATTTTTAATTAAATCCGAACTAATTATACATAATTAGACATTGAGCAACTTTTTTAATTAGTTTCTCACTTATTTTATAAATTAAAATCTAGGTATTATTATTCTCATGTTCTTTTAATCTTAGTTTTCTAATAACATACTTTGTGTTCCCATAAAAGTAATTATTTAATAAGTTCTGTATAACATCGTAGTACATTAATTATAATACGTTATAATTATGTCTTCATTACTTTATTTTATAACAAATTAAAACACATTGGTGTCGAACTTGTTGTATATACAAGAGGCGTAAAAGTAGATGCATATATATTAGGCTGAAGTATTTTATTTTTGTTATCTTTTTCATATATCAATCAATATAAATGAATTTAGTCATTATAGATACTCGACGCCAATGCTTTCTATATTACTTGATGCCTACAATATATAAACCCAGGTCTCTGTTAATTTGAATCACAATTAAAAATCGAAATAGTGTTATTGTAGTTTTAGAGTCATGGAAGTTTTACAATTATCAGACGTTGTGGATATTAATATCAGTATTTGGACATTTTTAGGATTTTGGCCACCGAAATTTTCATCAAAACTTAAATATATTTTATATTTTCTCTACTCATTTATCATTTTAATTTTTTTAATTCTTCTCTACATTTTTTGCATGGCTATTAACGCCATCGTCTTGTTTCGATTGTCAACCGATTTAACAGAATTAACTGAATCCGGTTTAGTGTTTTTAACGGATATAGTTATGCTAATTAAATTGTTTAACATCACTCGTCATCGTAATTCGATCAAGCAGTTACTAAAAACTCTTGAGATTGATGATTTTTTCAATACTGATCCTAATGCCGTTGAAATTATAAAAGATTGTATGCAAACTATTAACGAAACAACAGTAGTGTATTTTGCTATGTCAATCGGCACATTGGTAGCTATGTGTTTGACACCATTACTTAATTTATCTGCCCGAATATTACCATTTTTTCAATGGAATTGGTCAGGGTCGCCAATTATTCCTTCCTTCCAATTTTTATATATTTACCAGGCCATCGGAATGACGATTCACTTGTCTTTGAATATCACCATGGATATGTTTCCCTTTTCGATGATGGCTTTAGCAGGGGGTCATCTGGATGTGTTAATCCATTCTCTGCAAACCGTTGGAAACTCTACTGACTGTGATGGGGATTGGGATGACGAAAACAAGAAGAAGATTATTAAATGTGTGGAACATCACAAATTTATAATAGAGTAAGTAGTAAATATGTATAACATAAATTTAGAAAATTCAGCTACAGTAATTTTAAATCGTTTTAGGTTTGTTCGAGATGTGGAGCGCATTTTTTCTCTACCAATAACGGTGCAGTTCATACTTAGTGCTGTTATAATATGCATCACTGGATTCTTAATGTCTACGGTAAATAATTTTGTGAACATGTTACCCAATTTTATTTATATTTTAATTTTTTTATAAGTTTACGTATTTTCATATTTCTAGTTATCTGTTATGAACGACTTTGCCAAATTCTTCATGATGATGATGTACATATTGACAATGATGATTCAAATATTCCTCCCTTGCTGGTTTGGAAATGAAATTATATTTAAAGTAATTATTAATTAGCATTTATCGATATTTCAAATATAAGATATAAACAGTTTTTGTAATCTTTAAGAGTTCAAATTTGAGTAAAGCTGCTTATTCTTCATCATGGCCAAATGGAAGTTTAAGCCATCAAAAAATGATTTCTCTATTTATGGAACGGGCAAAAAGACCAACTCAAATAACAGCTGGAAAGCTGTTAACACTTAGCTTACAAACATTTACCTCGGTATGTATGTCATATCTCCATAATTCCTCATATTGAATTCTAAATTTGGATTTTTCTGATTTACAGATACTGAATACCGCGTATTCTTATTATGCGGTTCTTCAACACATGCAAAGCTCAAAAACTTAACTTCCCGCTAGATACAAGTGCAATTTTTTCTCTCCGCCCTTATTTTAGCCACTCATCTTTTTTCCTCATTCACTCTTAGTAACAATTTTCCACCCTTTTTCTGCAATAATTACGTTATCTATGTTCTACATCCTTTTTTGCTTCTGCACCTCTATGTTGGTTCATTCATTATTACATTATCATATCCAAAACCCAATACGCACTATGACAAAATATAAAAAATCATTTTTGTTCCTTCTTTTTAATTTTACTAATTTATACAATAAATATTAAAAAGAGTCGTCTTTGTGCTGGCAAATATATTTAGCATGTAGTCATAAAAGATAAGTTAGAAATCGCCAACTTGATCATTTATGTAATACGTACGATCTAACTATTTCTATGTTTTATGATTATTAGCTTAGGACATTCCTCTCTCTGCTTTCTAGATGACAACCATTATTGTGTATCTACATCTCCACAAAAATCATATTTTTTGTAACAATAAATTTTGTTTTATAATATGAATAATAACATAAAAGTATATTCCCGGATTAAACCAGAAAACTCTGTAAACCATTTGTTTAATTACGAGATATCTTCATCGTGTAATTATGACGATCTGCTAATATCGCCTCCACCAGGAGTTGGTTATGTCAATAATAATTTTGAGAAATATAAATTTAAATTTGACAAAGTTTTTCCCTATAACGTTGGTCAAATGGAAATATTTGAAGTAATTGGGAAGCCGATTGTTAACACCATAAAGCGTGGTCATAATGCTACAATTATGGCATATGGACAAACTGGAAGCGGTAAAACATACACCATGCTAGGACCTTCCTGGAGGCATGACTTCTTGGGAATAATTCCTCGGTGTCTTGAAATGATTTTATCTGGTAGTTTAGACTTTGAGGTAGGTTAATTGAATTTTGCTTAGAATATAATAATCATTATTATCTTTACGAACATTAACTAGAATTTTTTAGAATAAATGTTCTTTTTAATGTTCAAAAAGTTCAATTTCTTTTTCTAGCTTAACCGATATTCTTGATACATTGATTAGAAAATTTATTGCAGGTCATTTTAACTTATATTGAAATATACAACGAAACAGCATTTGATTTATTATCAAATAAGCCCACCCGAGTACTTGTCTATGAAGATGAAAACGGCGAGGTAGTTTTAAAAAATGTCCAAAGAATTCGCATCAGTAATATAAATGAGGCTAAAGAATTGCTTTTAATTGGAGAGCAGCATCGCAACATTTCAAGCAATAGTTATAACGATATCTCGTCGAGATCACATTGTGTTTTAACAATTTCATATTCCTCTAAATCTGTTGAACGTAACATCAGATCAGTACTAAATTTAGTAGATCTCGCAGGTTCTGAGAGAGTTAGAAATGGTAAGATCGGTAAAGGCATCAATGAAACATGCCATATAAATAAGTCTCTGCATTTTCTTGAAGTTGTAGTCAATACTTTGGGAAGTAATAACAGAAGAACTCATATTCCGTATCGAAACTCTCTTCTAACATCGATCCTTCGTCATACAATTGGTGGCGATAACATTTCTGCAGTGATAACGACGTTATCGGTGCTTAAATCGAACCTGAAGGAGACTTTATCTTCTTGCAGGTTTGCAGCTAGAGTTTCCCGGGTGACTAATCGTGTATTTGGTTATGATGTTATGAAGAATAAAAGATTGAACACACGGCAACAACTGAAGGTGTTGAAAACTGAAGTGGAAAGACTTCAAACCTTTATTCAGAAGGAAGCACCTTGTAACGGGTCGGAGGAGTTAACTGATGAAGAGAAAGTTAAATGCAATGAAGCTGTTAATAATTTTTTGTCTAAAAATGACAAAGATAGTAATATTGAAACTACAGACCCTCGTTTAGTTAAAGAATGTTTCAGAATTATTAGGGAAAGATTGTTAAGTGTTCAATCGCATTCTGAAGCTAGCGAAGAAAATAACACGCCTGTGAGAAAGAGAGTATTGGTTGAGTATCCAGCGCAAGGCGAATCTTCTAAGTTTGAGAGACTTCTTGATAAAGACACTTCGTACAGTAAGGAAGACAAGAAAACGAAGTGTTTGCTGGTTGAAAGTAATTCAAAAGCTAACCAACCTGTTATAAAGTTTTCTCAATTTAGGAAAAATCAGAATACAATTTTAAATAAATCTTTTCAACCTCTTCGCAAAACTTCTGAAGATAGCCCTTCAAGAATAGATCCAATTATGTACAAAAGAATAACAAAACTAGACGATCCGAAAGTCACTACTTATTCGAAATATATTTCGCAATTTCGTGACGGAAAACATGAAGAATTCAAGAGCAATGTAAGTTCAGTATTTGCATCAGAATTTGACTTAAGAAGTAAAGGAAACGCAACTCCAAGAAGTCTACCATTAAAGACTGTTTACAAAAAAAACAGTATTGAAAATTGTAAACCTCCTGTTGATCCGAAATTTGAAATTGATGTTAAAAAAATTGCACAGCAAATTGGAAATCGCAGGACAAACTTATCGCAATGGGATTTAAACTTTTTTAAATGTTACTTAAATAGCTGTGATAAAAATTGTCTTACTAGAGAAAATGCAACTACTGCTGGAAATGCGTTTACTCGAAAAGAGAAAAAGAAATCCAGGGACGAGCATTGCCCCTGTTGCAGTAATGTTAATTTTTCATATGATTCAAGAGTTTCCTCTTTGAGAATTGATGACAATATTAACAGAAGTAGTAAGTATCTATATTTATTAAATGTAGTTGCAATACTCTATTCCTTTTGATTTCAATAATAAAAAATAACGGTGCACATTAGCCTAGTGCGCAATGATTGAACCCCAAACATAGTAGGAGGTCGACGTTAAATAAAGTAAATAAAATAAATTTAAAGAAACAAATATATATTTTGCAGGTGGTAAATCAATTTCGCAAAGTACTCAAACTGGAGATAGTAATTTTATTATCTCAGAAAAAGATACAGCATCAAATAGAGAAAGTTCAACGTCTAAATCAGTTAAATATTCAATTGAAAGTAAGGAAAAGACAATTCCATTAACCGGAATTGAGGAAATTGATGAAGAAATCATAAAGTTTTATAAAATGCGCGAATTATCTAATCCAAATATTAACAGTGTTAAATTTAGGTTTGTAACTTAGATGAAAAGTTATCTAAAAGCGGAATCCGATGATCTCATATTTTATTTTGAAGTTCGAGATACTGTTTTAAAGGTAAGTGATAATTAGATCATTATTAGGATAAACAAATTAATTGTATATTGTAAAATTAATTATATTTTAAACTTATTACTAGTGACATCTATGAACTACAACCTAAACTTCCATCGATATTATAATTGACAAGTCATTTTTTTAATCAGTCAACAAAATAATGTTGCGTAGATGCCTGTAGTTTGTTGTGTGACATTGAATTAAGTTGATTATATTTATTTAAAAAAAAGATGTAATTGCTTTTTTAATATAAAATGAATAATATTGATATAAAATCCTACGAACTTAGGTTAAAATGTGTGTTAAACCTATTATTACAAGATAATTTTAAAATCTCTGACGATGTTTATTTAGAAATGATAATATCTCATGCTTCAGGGAAATACAATGCAGGTTAGTTTTTAAAAATTTAACATAGCAAGTAAATATAATAAGTATTGATTTATGTACTTTATATTATATTATCTGAACTTGTCATTGCTTCTAACAGTGACAAAGTTCATTAGATTTAAAGTCTTATTTTTATTTGTTTTGCATCATCTTTATAATCTTCATGTAACAATCTGTTGATGCTATTTTGTATTTCAGAGCTTGGAAATCAATTGTTGCAGTTACCTATCTGCATGGAATGGGTAGAAGCTACAGTAAAACAATGGGAAATTACGAATAATCTAGCACATCCTTCTGTTACGACGTTTTTCATAAAGTTTCTTTCTTTACTAACAGAGAATGAGTTGAGATTTACGTTATTTACCTGCAAAAGAACAATCAGCCGTATAATAGTGTTGCTGAAACAATCAGAACAATTTCAGAAACCTTCTGTTAAATTAGCATATGTCCAGCTCCTTGTTTCGTTCTCAAAACATCGAACCGGCTTGAATTACATAAAAACGAATTTACTATGGCGAGATGTTGTAATAAATTGTCATGAGAATCATACGATATATGTTGTCAGAGAATCTTCAAGATTTATATACGATATAATTTGTAAATTCTCACAAAATGGAATTGACTATGACAAAAATGTTGTTCAAGAAATATTGCAAATTGCATTGGAACCCTTAACACAAAAGTTATGGCAAGATCAAAATAATTTGATGAATATAGAAGATACTTACTTAACGAACAGCTTAACTCCGACTTTAAATCTGTTAATATATTTAATGGAAGAGTGCCTTAAAAGTAATTGTAATAAAGAAGTCTCAAAATTACTGTTGAATGAATTTAAAATAGAATGGCATGCGTGGAATTTACTGAGTGTAACGCATTGTCATTTATTCCTAGCTACTGTTATAAAACTTATGGCTTTAGTACTCTTCACAAAAATTGAAAATGGAGAACAAGAAATGCAACAAAACCTTAAAGAGTTTGGTTTATGGTTCGTCAATATTGTTAACATAATAATTTGTAAACAAAGTTCATTAAATGTGTTGAAACTCTGCGATTTTTGTCATTTATATTGGAACTATGTTATGTCAAGGATTCCGAAAAAGGTAAGAAAATCCAAGATATTTATTACAGCAACTTCATAACATGTTTTTAAATATTTTTTTTCATTTTAGTTGCTCGAGGAAGTACATGGGAACCCAGTGCAATTTGAAAATCAACTCATAATTTTACAAATAATGCCAATTTTAGTTGCAATAAGAAGTCCAGCTCCTAAAGGTCATGAATTCTTAGATCTCTACGCCATTAAATTATTTAAAATATCTTGTGAGCACACTGTTAGGTAAACATAGTAAAACACTTCGTAGTTTTAAATAAACTTATTAATAATTTAATCAAACAAATTTACATTTGCAGGCTAGCGTATGCTTTCAGAGATGTTTTGAGAACTGCCCCAAATTTAGATGACATAGCTAATAGAGCTATTCTATCACTTCTATCAATGAGGACATTACTAAGTAGAGATAGGGCTGTTATTGTTTTCCAGGTAAATATACAAACTACCAATTTTCAATTCAATAATATGTTAATGTTCGATTGAATTTATTATTTATATATATTGCATTAATTTTTATTTTAATGAATGGTTGAACGAATTTGGATTACAATAATTTTTTTATCTTATGTTTTAGGCATTAATTTATATTTTACGAGATTTTGCACCTGAAGGTTCATATTACCCACCTCCCAAAAATCATTGTGCTGCGGATATTATACAACGAGCACCTCAACTTCTTGGATCAGTTCTACACGCTTTATTCACGTTGTTGCAAGATTTTAAAATAACATGGACCGAATCTATAGAGAGTACATCTTTATTGAATTTCAGTTTAGCCCTTCTGGACAATCCAAACCTACCAGCTAGGGTAAATTAAAATGAGTTAATAACAACAGCAATTTGTGTATGCATTTGTAAAATGTATTTTTTTTAGTTGACAGTTCAGGCACTGCAATTAACACAACTTGGCATTGAGAAGTTTATGGCACCCGCTCTGGCTCTTCTGATGGACCAAGTTGAAGGTTCTGGTATGGAATCTCTTGGCCCGCTTATTAAAAAACGTTTACACGATCCCAATTGGGAAGTTCGAGACAGTGCTTTAGAATTATTGCAGAGTATTTCAAATATATCTGAACTTAGTAAGTATTTTAGTTGTTAAAACTATATTTAAATAATTTCTACTAATAATTTATTTTGTTTTCAGAATTCCCTGCTTTTCAAAATCATATCCTGCAGCATGAACTTCCAGCACTTGTCGTAACTATTGCTCTAGGAGATTCTGAAAGCTACGTAAGAGCATCGTGCTGGAAATGTATTTTAGCTATGGTGAGAGTCGATACACTTTGGGATCAATCACTACGCACACTGAATCTGCAGGTAGATCATTTTACATTTTATCCCCATAATCTTGTTAATATTTTGTTTATATACTTTGTTTTTTTTTATGTTTTATAGAATAAGCTTACAAATGTTGTTTTTGAAGACCCCGAAGCCGTAGTACGGCAGGAGGCTGTTGCTACATTGACAGAAATATCGAAGAACCGTGATATTTTAAGAGTTTGTTTATGTAAGACAATGAAACATGCCGCAATTAATGATCTTCACTGGGAGGTACAAGTAAATGCCCTAAAATTCTGGAGACAGGATATTAGAAGGTAAGAATAATTAATATTTGGTTAATTTTGTGATAAGAAAGTGTGCAATAATTGATAATTTATTGTTTAATTTTCAGGCATTGCCAAAATCAGGGCATGATTGATGGTACATTTCCACAAGTTACATTTTCCAGAGAAAAAAGAAAAATTGTTACTTTAACAAGCAATGAAATTGTTTCAAGGCTACTTAAAGTGCTGCAGGAACTCGCAAATAATGGATGCTTGGAAGTATTAGTGTCTGCCTTACAAGATCACACAGATTTAGAGGTAAATTTTGGTTTCTTCATTGATTTATTCATAGGTAAACAGTTACTAAACTAAGTATTTATTTCTTTGCAGGTCATGAAATTAGGCTGTGAGATTGTCCGCAATTTTGTCTCATTGTTAACAAAACACAACGTCACATTGGCTACTTTACCGGAAAATCTTCAATCAGTATCTACACCTATGAATGTTGAACCGGAGAATTTATCTCTTCCTAAGAAAAATAAAGAGAGTGGAGTGAACCTTCAGCAAAGTATCCATCAAGAGGATGTTATAAACGGAATAGTTGATTCAGATGACGTGAATCTTTTAACAAAAGTTTATGAGAATCAAATGAATTTAAGTTCAGATATTCATAGAAATAAATCGGTTTTAAATGATAATATAAATAGTAATAGAGTAACAGTTGGTGAATTTATGGTGTTTATTTCAGATCTTAATTTAGATAAATTAATTAATGATAAATTTAATTGGATATCTGGTTTAAGTGATGATTTTGGATCACTGTTAGATGATATCATTGGTTGTCATGGAGGAAAGTATGATGGAAGTAGCAACTCTATGGACTGTTATTAAAAACATACTTATTTTACTTAGAATTAAGAATTATGTTTATAAAGTTAAGCTGGAACACTTTACACGCAAAGCACGTGTATATGCAAACATTGAAATAATGTGCATGATTTAAATCACCTTTGTTTATTGTATTTCATTAATATATTATTGTACACATTTCTATATTAGTAGTAATTAATTAAATTGTAGTTTGATATAAATTGAACGTAAGATTATCTATAACTAGCGTTTGCAAAGTCACAAAGCGCCTTAATTAAATATATTTCTTTTAAAATTAAAAACTTAATTCATTAAAAAATATATTTTTTAATATAGAAATGTATGACATAAAGTCTCAATAATTAATTTGTTATATATAAATGTGTAATATTGTAAAAATTAAACAAAAGAAAGATGTCAATAATAAACAAATTTAATAAATTATCAATAAAAATAAAACTTTTTAATGAAATGTTTTCTGGCGTAGGTTTTTACGCTGATTTCAAAACTATTTTTAAAATAGCTGTCTGAAAATAAATTGCAAATTTGAAATATTTTTCTCTCTAACCTAAAAGTAGTGTGTTTTTCATTCATAATTAGAACACACCCTCTTTCATTCATAAATACGAAGATGGGCTTTCATATTTCAAAATTGTATAATTTGTATCAGGGTAGCATGAAGGTACACTAGCCTAAAGACAAGGTACTACCGTAGTTCGTTCAGTTTCATTCATAATGTTAAAAGAGTCGTAGGACCAGCTTTTATATGAAAATTTGTACAATTTGTATTAGGGTAGCATGAACGTACACTACTTTAAACACAAGGTACCGTAGTTCGTTCAGTTTCATTCAAAATGTTAGAACAGTCGTAGGAACAGCTTTTATATGAAAAGTTGTACAATTTGTATTAGGGTAGCATAAACGTACACTACTTTAAACACAAGGTACCGTAGTTCGTTCAGTTTCATTCAAAATGTTAGAACAGTCGTAGGAACAGCTTTTATATGAAAAGTTGTACAATTTGTATTAGGGTAGCATGAACGTACACTACTTTAAACACAAGGTACCGTACTTCGTTCAACTTCATTCATAATATTAAAATATTAGAACAGCGTTTAAATGTAAAATTTATATGTTTAATAGTATACAATTTGTATCAAGGTAGCATGACTGTACAAGCCAATCTTAAAAAAATACAAAGATTTTCATTCAATTAGTTTTAGGTCATACGTCATAAAGAAAGGTTATTTGTTAATGTATTTTTAAATGTATCTGAAGTTTATATTTTATAAATAAATAATAAATTAAAATGATTTTTACGTGTTTTTATTTTCATATATTTGTAAGTCTTACATTTCAGTAAACAAATCTACAATCATTTGAATTTTAAAGTTTTAAAAACAATTGTTTTTTTCATCATTTTTAACAAGATTATAGTCTTCTTTCGTTAAAAAATTTTAACAAATAGATGTTTTTTAAACTTTAAAATTCCAAGTTTTTTATCATTTTTAACAAGAGTATAACCTTCTTTCCTTGAAAAAATAACAGAATATTTATGATTTTTTAAAGTATAAAATTTAACTTTTTCATCACTTTTAACAAGGTTATAGTCTTCTTTCGTTGAAAAATTAACAGAATATTTATGATTTTTTTAAATCTAAAACTAAACTTTTTCATCATTTTTAAGAAGAGTATAACCTTCTTTCGTTGAAAAATTAACAGAACTAGCTGTTCGACCCGTTGCAACACAACGAGTGTGAGTTATGTGCTTGATTTTTTCTAATAATATATATTTAATTTAAATGGGGTAATTTTTTAATTGAGATATATACGCTGCAGGTTAAATTAATAAACTGTTTCATTAAATTTAAAATATCTACGCGCATCTGGCTTTTATGCAACTTTTTTAAAGTTTATGGACTTTTTTTCTAAAAATTTTTTTTTGATTCCATGAAATAATTTGATGCAGTTATGTTTGTTAGGCTTTAAAATAAAGAACTGCTTCATTACTTTTTAAATACCTACGCGTGTCTGGCTTTTATGCAATTTTTTTAAAACTCATGGACTTTTTGTTTTTAATTTTTTTTTTCGATTTCTTGAAATATTTTGATGCAGTTATGTTCGTTAGGCTTTACAATAAATAACTGCTTCATTACTTTTTAAATAACTAAGCGTGTCTGACTTTTACGCGACTTTTTTAAAATTCATGGACTTCTTTTTCTAAATTTTTTTTCTTGATTTCTTGAAATATTTTGATGCAGTTACGTTCGTTAGGCTTTAAAATAAAGAACTGCTTCATTACTTTTTAAATAACTAGGCGTGTCTGGCTTTTATGCAACTTTTTTAAAACTCATGGACTTTTTGTTTTTAATTTTTTTTCTTGATTTCTTGAAATATTTTGATGCAGTTACGTTCGTTAGGCTTTAAAATAAAGAACTGCTTCATTACTTTTTAAATATCTACGCGTGTCTGGCTTTTATGCAATTTTTTTAAAACTCATGGACTTTTTGTTTTTAATTTTTTTTTTTCGATTTCTTGAAATATTTTGATGCAGTTATGTTCGTTAGGCTTTAAAATAAATAACTGCTTCATTACTTTTTAAATAACTAAGCGTGTCTGACTTTTACGCGACTTTTTTAAAATTCATGGACTTCTTTTTCTAAATTTTTTTTCTTGATTTCTTGAAATATTTTGATGCAGTTACGTTCGTTAGGCTTTAAAATAAAGAACTGCTTCATTACTTTTTAAATAACTAAGCGTGTCTGGCTTTTATGCAACTTTTTTAAAATTCATGGACTTTTTTTTCTAATTTTTTTTTTCTTGATTCTTTAAAATATTTTGATGCAGTTATGTTCCTTAGGCTTTAAGATAAAGGACTGCTGCATTACTTTTTAAATATCTACGCGTATCTGGCTTTTAAGCGACCTTTTTTAAATTCATGGACCTTTTTTCCTAAAACTAAAATATTTATATTTTTGAAAAATGATTTGTTTTTTTCGACGTAGTTTTTTATGCTGATTCCAAAATTGAAGTCCATTTTTAATTATCTGTTATAGTTTTCGAATAATCTGTGTGTAAAGTTTTTGACTATTTTTTAATTTAAAATGCTTATATCTCGCAAACCAAAAGACTTACATAAAAATGAATTATAGATTTGAAATCAGCATTCAAAACTACATTAAAAACCATTAAAAAATCAACAAATTTTTTTCATCAATTTTTAAGAAAAGTAAGAAGACTATACTCTTCTTACTTTTCACAAAAAACACTTTTTCTATTTTGGCACATGATACATCTTTTCTAACGTAGTTTTTTATGCTGATTCCAAAATTGAAGTCCATTTTTAATTATCTGTTATAGTTTTCGAATAATCTGTGTGTAAAGTTTTTGACTATTTTTTAATTTAAAATGCTTATATCTCGCAAACCAAAAGACTTACATAAAAATGAATTATAGATTTGAAATCAGCATTCAAAACTACATTAAAAACCATTAAAAAATCAACAAATTTTTTTCATCAATTTTTAAGAAAAGTAAGAAGACTATACTCTTCTTACTTTTCACAAAAAACACTTTTTCTATTTTGGCACATGATACATCTTTTCTAACGTAGTTTTTTATGCTGATTCCAAAATTGAAGTCCATTTTTAATTATCTGTTATAGTTTTCGAATAATCTGTGTGTAAAGTTTTTGACTATTTTTTAATTTAAAATGCTTATATCTCGCAAACCAAAAGACTTACATAAAAATGAATTCCAGATTTGAAATCAGCATTCAAAACTACATTAAAAACCATTAAAAAATCAACAATTTTTTTTCATCAATTTTTAAGAAAAGTAAGAAGACTATACTCTTCTTACTTTTCACAAAAAAAACTTTTTCTATTTTGGCACATGATACATCTTTTCTAACGTAGTTTTTTACGCTGATTCCAAAATTGAAAACCATTTTTAATTATCTCTTACCGTTTTCGAATAAACAGCGTTTTAAAATATTTATTTTTACTTTTTTATTGTTTACTCTAAAGCCAGTAAAGGACAAATATTTCAATTTAAATTGAACAGTTCTTTATTTTAAAGCCTAACGAACATAACTGCATCAAAATATTTCAAGGAATCAAGAAAAAAAAATTAGAAAAAAAAGTCCATGAATTTAAAAAAAGTTGCATAAAACTCAGACACGCTTAGTTATTTAAAAAGTAATGAAGCAGTTCTTTATTTTAAAGCCTAACGAACGTAACTGCATCAAAATATTTCAAGAAATCAAGAAAAAAAATTTAGAAAAAGAAGTCCATGAATTTTAAAAAAGTCGCGTAAAAGTCAGACACGCTTAGTTATTTAAAAAGTAATGAAGCAGTTATTTATTTTAAAGCCTAACGAACATAACTGCATCAAAATATTTCAAGAAATCGAAAAAAAAAAATTTAAAACAAAAAGTCCATGAGTTTTAAAAAAATTGCATAAAAGCCAGACACGCGTAGATATTTAAAAAGTAATGAAGCAGTTCTTTATTTTAAAGCCTAACGAACGTAACTGCATCAAAATATTTCAAGAAATCAAGAAAAAAAATTAAAAACAAAAAGTCCATGAGTTTTAAAAAAGTAGCATAAAAGCCAGACACGCTTAGTTATTTAAAAAGTAATGAAGCAGTTCTTTATTTTAAAGCCTAACGAACGTAACTGCATCAAAATATTTCAAGAAATCAAGAAAAAAAATTTAGAAAAAGAAGTCCATGAATTTTAAAAAAGTCGCGTAAAAGTCAGACACGCTTAGTTATTTAAAAAGTAATGAAGCAGTTATTTATTGTAAAGCCTAACGAACATAACTGCATCAAAATATTTCAAGAAATCGAAAAAAAAAAATTAAAAACAAAAAGTCCATGAGTTTTAAAAAAATTGTATAAAAGCCAGACACGCGTAGGTATTTAAAAAGTAATGAAGCAGTTCTTTATTTTAAAGCCTAACGAACATAACCGCATCAAAATATTTCAAGAAATCAAGAAAAAAAATTAAAAACAAAAAGTCCATGAGTTTTAAAAAAGTCGCGTAAAAGCCAGACACGCGAAGTTATTTAAAAAGTAATGAAGCAGTTCTTTCTTTTAACTCATAGCGAACATAACTGCATCAAGAATTTTAAAGAAATGTAATTTTTTTTGTTTTTATAAAAAGTGTCCATGATATTTTCTGCTTTCCTTGAAATGAAAGAAGGTTTATACTCTTGCTGAAATTGATAAAACCTTTGTATTTTTAATTCTACCAAGGTATTAATTTTAGAATGCAATTCTATTTGTGTATTTATAGTAGTGTAACGATCAGGCGATTTATACAACGACTGCTGCAGCGCATTCTTTTAAAGAAATCCATAACTGTCCTTGTTATAGCTATTGCTTAGTAGATGGCAGCTTGGTTTGAATTTGAGGTAAATAATTATTAAATAGTGTTAATTAATAATTTTAAAAAATAATAGTAATAATTAAATATAGTTTTATGAATCAACGTTTTCTGAATTAAAGACGATTAAACTCTTGTTGAAATTGATAAAACCTATGTCTTTTAAATTCTAGCAAAGAATTAATTTTAGAATGCAACTACCTTTGTGTATTTATAGTAGTATAACGATCAGGCGGTTTATTACACGACTGATGCAACACTTGATATTCATTTTACTTCTTTTATTTATACAATATAAACTTTACGTACATTTAAAAAATACATTAAAAATAATCTTCCTTAAATAATAATTTAAAAGGTATGACTTAAATCTACCTAAATAAAAAATTGTCTACTGGAAGAAGTTTAACCTTTATGTTCTTCTACACACATTACTCAATAAACGCTGTTCTGCCCGTCTTCTATATTATGAATTGTTATGAATTAAGTACGGTAACAACTTCTCTTTAGAGTAGTGTACGTTCATGTTAGTCTGATACAAATTGTACATTTTCATATAAACGCTGTTCTACCAGTATACTTTAAAAATTATGAATGAAGTTGAACGAAGCCCGATATTTTCTTTTTAAAGTAGTGCACGTTTATGTTACCCTGATACAAATAGTTCATTTTCATATAAACGTTGTTGGACCAGTACATTTTAAAAATTTATGAATGAAGCCGAACGAAGCTGGACGAAGTTAAACGAAACTGAACGAAGCACGGATCTCTTTAAACTAGTGTACGTTTATGTTACCCTGATACAAAAAGTACAAATTTTCATATGAAATTTTCCTACGGAGTCTTTTAACATTTATGAATGAATGTGAACGAACACGGTCTGTAGACTAGTATACGAAGTAAAAGCAAATAACAATAAATCGCTCGATGAGGTATTATAATTTATAAAGAAATAAAGACAAAAAATTGTGTACGTTGTAAAACTTTATTTATAGTTATCACATAATTTACAATTAAAAAATTTACATTATTATTAATTTAAAGTAATTAATGCAAAGGCATTATTAATTTAATTATTAATAAAAAACCTCTTATAATAAACATTTTATACAATTTTAATATAAGTAGTAATAATTACAATGTTTTAAAAACATTTTTAAGATAGACAGGTAGTCTGAGATGAATCATAAATAAATCTATTACTCGATCCGCTGTTTCCTAGCATGCTGATATACTTTTCGTAGATTTTAAGATCTCCTGGTGAAGTTTTAACGCCTCCTTCGACTCCAGCTTGGACATACCTCGTGTAAATATCGATGCTTTTCTGCGGCACTGTTGGTGGGGTCACATTCTCTACGGTATCGTTTGGAATATCTGGGTTGGGTGTTATTACAATACTTGAAGTGTTTCTAGAGTTCGGTAGTATAGCTAATGAAGGCAGCGATTTAAAATTCATAATTTGTTCATCGAAAGAATCTGTCTTTAATGTAAGTGCATTTATATGCTGCTTTGGTGTTGCTTTGCGATTTATTTGAACGTAGCGTTTATACCTGAAAAACAAGCAGATTTATATTATCCACTCGTATCGATATTAATAACAAAACTATTAACACTAATAATTACATTTGTAAATCTTCGTCAGACGGTTGCTTGGGCTCTGTTCCATATACACTTGCTGCCATCGATGGTAGAAGTGAAGAAAAACTACATAATTCTCTTTCCGGCTCCTCAGGAAACACCATACTCTCCAATATGCCATCATCATCACTGGATGAATCACTATCTACGTTTGAACTGTAAAGAAATAAATAATGTATAATAAAACCATTATATTACAAAGTATTTTATGCATTCTTTATGACCAATACCTGCTACTGCTTGCTGTTGAACCTGTAGAACTTTGTCCCGTGAGAGATGGATTCTTAGCCCCAGCTGCTCCTCCCTCTCTTCTTCTTCCAGGACGTACGCGAACAATAAACGGACTGAAATCTGTCGTAAAATTTGGCATAAAGTCTCTTACAGAGTGACTGATAGTGTAGGCAAACATGTCGGCAAGAATAGTCAGCTCGTGAGGCCTGAAACATGAAGTTGAGTTAATACGGTACAAATTTTATCCTGGAAACCTGTTGTGTTAATTAATATTAATATTATATTACCTAAAATAATCTGCATATATGTCTATCATAGCCACATCTCTGCTATGGACTCGGATCATTTCCGAAACACTTTTATTGAAATCATTAAAAGCATGCGGCAAATGCTTCAACACAGCAGTATCCCACCATTGTGTTTTAGGTTTCCTAAACGTAAAACCATCTTAAGCAACGTTTTATAAGAAATAAAACAACAGGAAGTTTCTTATTACCTAGTCTTAGCAAACAAGTGCTTGGGTATTGGATTGTGCATATAAAAATCAGTTGATATCTCCCAAATAGCGGGTTTATTTTCTGCGGCGATAAAGTATCCTAAAAACAGATTTATCGTGTTCTGTTTCTCATTATCGCTGAAGGTATTGCTATAATATCGACTTAATGTTTGCATTATATCATTTCCTTGAGATGTCCAAGGTGCAGTCTTACGATAGGTTTTTATGCGATGAACTAATTGAGATCCGCCATACTAGAATTAAAATTTTAATATAATTTCTTCATTATAAATACATTAAAATCTAAATATACGTTTATGATATTACTTGGAGAGCTAAGGTATCGCCATGATCTTCATATAATCCTTCCAACATGCGTACACAATCTGAATCGAATTCCAATTCTGGAGAATCTAGGAAACCCAAGGCACACAGCTGAAAAATATAATATACTAAATTTATAATGAGTTTCATTACTTAAGAAAATAAAAGTATTTGCCATTACCTGATAGCCTAGAACACATTTGCCTATTGCAAATTGTGCCGTGTTTGTTCTGTCTAAACAATCCACGCAATTGACTCTTATAACACCTGTTTGAAGTTGTGATCCAGTTTTACTTTTAAAACCACCGCTATAAAATATTCCCGTTTGTGCTACAGCATTTTTAGCAATGCTTGCTAAACTTCCCATTACATCTCCTTGTTTTCGACGACTCTTTCTAGCCATATCAAAATGAATGTAGTGAATTCGATGCTACATTAAATAAAATAATAAATATTTCAAAATAATCAAATTTGTTTAAAAGTAAAAAGGTTACCTGTGGTGGCAAAAATTGATTCAAATATTTCACCGATCTTCGAAACTCTTCCGTTAAAATACTTTCGTGCCGTTTCTTTTCACTTTTTTTCACAAGATTTAATATAATTATAGGTGATCCATAATGCCCTAGAAGACGATTAAAATGAGCTCCAGCTGTTTGTCCTTATGCGTCAGCTAAATCTAATCCAATTGGTGGTTTGGGTACCATTTTGCTAATATCCTAATAAAAATAAGACAATGTTAACTGTGTAAAGAGTAAATATATAAAAATATCCGTGTAAGACGTACTTGAGACCAATGCCCTGGAATGGATCCTCTCATTTGAACAAATGAACTAAATCGACCTTCACTTAATGCTGATACGGTTCCAGAGTCATGTACCAACTGCTCTGTTTCTACCTCGTTTGCAACATCTCCAGAGAAAAACATGAATCTCATATCACAATAAAACATAGAAAAAATTGTATTATAATTAAGATTTACCTTGTTCCAGCAAATTTACTACTTCTTCGTGCTATAATTGTTACATAAACTGGTCTACCAAAAATACTCATATTTGACTGATCCACAAATCCATGAGTTATGTACAATAGCCAATCTGGATGCAGTAATGACTCTACATCTTTTAAAAGGTGAGCATTCCAAACATACCGCATCAGTGGATTATTTCGGACGCCGTACTCTTCACGTTCTTTTGGCCTGCAACATTACACGATGCATATCATTACTACATTACAACAAAAGCTCATTAGGACGATTAACTATATTTTGATCAGTGACTGGAACCTTAACGTTAAACTAATTTAAGTAGAAAAAATCATTTGCATTGTAACTTTTGTATTTGTTGCTCAAATTACGTTGCATAATTACAATTATGCAAAGATTATTTTAGGTATTAGCATGATTGCACATTATGTACTGTAGTAATAAAGTTAAGATTCCCAGCTCCAATAAATTAAATGCCGAAAAGAAAGAATTTTAAGTAATTACACTTTACGATTCGGGCTGGTATCAAAAAGAGGCGGTGGTTCTGGTATTTCAATATCTTCACCATTTGCTTTCCCTGCATCAGTATTTTTAGCACATATAAATCTTGGAGGCGCTAAATTATTCTGCAACGATCGCGTCAGATCATAACTATAACTGCAGAGAATAATAAAACAGATTAAGTTAAGCAAATAATTCTACAAGTAAAAATATTTAAATCATTTATACCTGAAATAAAAATTGCTGGAGAGATCAATGTTTTGAAACATTTTAACATATCTCTGTTCATGAGGATGAGGAGCCCTTGTATCTGTACTAATTGGAACCATACATGTATCTTCTATCTTATACAAAGTGTGCAGTCCAATAATTGCAACACGCCTCTTTGCTGTGATAAGAACCACATAATATCCAGCTAAAAATCTAACAAAACCTATAAAACAAGACGAATATATTTTATATTCAGTAGTAAAATACTTTAGGGTTATGGTTTGTAATATTCATACCAACGATACCAAATGCAGATACTACTTTTACTGTACCCCCACGAGCCCTATTTGTAATTTCAATTGTATTTACCAAATCTCTAATTTCACGGGGCCCGTATTCTATTTTGTCATCTGTTATATTTAGCTCTGTATGCTCTCTGCGATCGATTTGTAAGACCCTAAACCTCGTTTGCGTGTTATTAGATCCAATTAAATATAATTTCTACAACATAAAATAAATATCAAGATACATACTCTTTTAATAAATAAATAACACCAAGAAAAAACTTACGGTTTTAGTGTCATATAAAGCAACCTTTTAAATTGAGCTTATAATGGGATGAAAGGCAATATTGTTTGAATTCATTATATATATGTTTTTATAAACTATATATTATTAATTAACGTAATTTGATAATTGTTATTTGTCAGTGACAGATGACAGATAATATTATTGTTTGAGGTTACAACGACATCTATTACTTAATGTACCAAATAAAATATTGTTGAGTGGTGTGTACTCTTGCTGATAAAAAATCTTTTTAAAGTAGTGCACGTTTATGTTACCCTGATACAAATAGTTCATTTTCATATAAACGCTGTTGGACCAGTACATTTTAAAATTTATGAATGAAGCCGAACGAAGCTAGACGAAGTTAAACGAAGCTGAACGAAGCACGGATCTCTTTAAACTAGTGTACGTTTATGTTACCCTGATACAAAAAGTACAAATTTTCATATGAAATTTCCTACGGAGTCTTTTAACATTTATGAATGAATGTGAACGAACACGGTCTTTAGACTAGTATACGTTCATGTTACCCTGATACAAATTTTATAATTTTGAAACAGAAATATGGAAGTAAAAGCAAATAACAATAAATCGCTCGATGAGGTATTATAATTTATAAAGAAATAAAGACAAAAAATTGTGTACGTTGTAAAACTTTATTTATAGTTATCACATAATTTACAATTAAAAAATTTACATTATTATTAATTTAAAGTAATTAATGCAAAGGCATTATTAATTTAATTATTAATAAAAAACCTCTTATAATAAACATTTTATACAATTTTAATATAAGTAGTAATAATTACAATGTTTTAAAAACATTTTTAACATAGACAGGTAGTCTGAGATGAATCATAAATAAATCTATTACTCGATCCGCTGTTTCCTAGCATGCTGATATACTTTTCGTAGATTTTAAGATCTCCTGGTGAAGTTTTAACGCCTCCTTCGACTCCAGCTTGGACATACCTCGTGTAAATATCGATGCTTTTCTGCGGCACTGTTGGTGGGGTCACATTCTCTACGGTATCGTTTGGAATATCTGGGTTGGGTGTTATTACAATACTTGAAGTGTTTCTAGAGTTCGGTAGTAAAGCTAATGAAGACAGCGATTTAAAACTCATAATTTGTTCATCGAAAGAATCTGTCTTTAATGTAAGTGCATTTATATGCTGCTTTGGTGTTGCTTTGCGATTTATTTGAACGTAGCGTTTATACCTGAAAAACAAGCAGATTTATATTATCCACTCGTATCGATATTAATAACAAAACTATTAACACTAATAATTACATTTGTAAATCTTCGTCAGACGGTTGCTTGGGCTCTGTTCCATATACACTTGCCATCGATGGTAGAAGTGAAGAAAAACTACATAATTCTCTTTCCGGCTCCTCAGGAAACACCATACTCTCCAATATTCCATCATCGTCACTGGATGAATCACTATCTACGTTTGAACTGTAAAGAAATAAATAATATATAATAAAACCATTACATTACAAAGTATATTATGCTTTCTTTATGACCAATACCTGCTACTGCTTGCTGTTGAACCTGTAGAACTTTGTCCCGTGAGAGATGGATTCTTAGCCCCAGCTGCTCCTCCCTCTCTTCTTCTGCCAGGACGTACGCGAACAATAAACGGACTGAAATCTGTCGTAAAATTTGGCATAAAGTCTCTTACAGAGTGACTGATAGTGTAGGCAAACATGTCGGCAAGAATAGTCAGCTCGTGAGGCCTGAAACATGAAGTTGAGTTAATACGGTACAAATTTTATCCTGGAACCTGTTGTGTTAATTAATAATAATATTATATTACCTAAAATAATCTGCATATATGTCTATCATAGCCACATCTCTGCTATGAACTCGAATCATTTCCGAAACACTTTTATTGAAATCATTAAAAGCATGCGGCAAATGCTTCAACACAGCAGTATCCCACCATTGTGTTTTAGGTTTCCTAAACGTAAAACCATCTTAAGCAACGTTTTATAAGAAATAAAACAACAGGATGATTCTTATTACCTAGTCTTAGCAAACAAGTGCTTGGGTATTGGATTATGCATATAAAAATCAGTTGATATCTCCCAAATAGCGGGTTTATTTTCTGCGGCGATAAAGTATCCTAAAAACAGATTTATCGTGTTTTGTTTCTCATTATCGCTGAAGGTATTGCTATAATATCGACTTAGTGTTTGCATTATATCATTTCCTTGAGATGTCCAAGGTGCAGTCTTACGATAGGTTTTTATGCGATGAACTAATTGAGATCCGCCATACTAGAATTAAAATTTTAATATAATTTCTTCATTATAAATACATTAAAATCTAAATATACGTTTATGTTATTACTTGGAGAGCTAAGGTATCGCCATGATCTTCATATAATCCTTCCAACATGCGTACACAATCCGAATCAAATTCCAATTCTGGAGAATCTAGGAAACCCAAGTCACACAACTGAAAAATATAATATACTAAATTTATAATGAGCTTGACCAAAAAAAAAATTAATTACTTAAGTAAATAAAAGTATTTGCCATTACCTGATAGCCTAGAACGCATTTGCCTATTGCAAACTGTGCCGTGTTTGTTCTGTCCAAACAATCCACGCAATTGACTCTTATAACACCTGTTTGAAGTTGAGATCCAGTTTTACTTTTAAAACCACCGCTATAAAATATTCCAGTTTGTGCTACAGCATTTTTAGCAATGCTTGCTAAACTTCCCATTACATCTCCTTGTTTTCGACGACTTTTTCTAGCCATATCAAAATGAATGTAGTGAATTCGATGCTACAATAAATAAAATAATAAATATTTCAAAATAATCAAATTTGTTTAAAAGTAAAAAGGTCAACAGTTAAAAATTACCTGTGGTGGCAAAAATTGATTTAAATATTTCACTGATCTTCGAAACTCTTCCGTTAAAATACTTTCGTGCCGTTTCTTTTCACAAGATTTAATATAATTATAGGTGATCCATAATGCCCTAGAAGACGATTAAAATGAGCTCCAGCTGTTTGTCCTTATGCGTCAGCTAAATCTAATCCAATTGGTGGTTTGGGTACCATTTTGCTAATATCCTAATAAAAATAAGACAATATTAACTGTGTAAAGAGTAAATATATAAAAATATCCGTGTAAGACGTACTTGAGACCAATGCCCTGGAATGGATCCTCTCATTTGAACAAATGAACTAAATCGACCTTCACTTAATGCTGATACGGTTCCAGAATCATGTACCAATTGCTCTGTTTCTACCTCGTTTGCAACATCTCCAGAGAAATTTGCACCACGTTTCAAAAATCTAAAATATGAATCTCATATCACAATAAAACATAGAAAAAATTATATCTTAATTAATATTTACCTTGTACCAGCAAATTTACTACTTCTTCGTGCTATAATTGTTACATAAACTGGTCTTCCAAAAATACTCATGTTTGACTGATCCACAAATCCATGAGTTATGTACAATAGCCAATCTGGATGTAATAATGACTCTACATCTTTTAAAAGGTGAGCATTCCAAACATACCGCATTAGTGGATTATTACGGACGCCGTACTCTTCACGTTCTTTTGGCCTGCAACATTGCATGATGCATATCATTATCTACATTACAACAAAAGCTCATTAGGACGATTAACTATATTTTGATCAGTGACTGGAACCTTAACGTTAAACTAATTTACATACAAATAATCATTTGCATTGTAACTTTTGTATTTGTTGCTCAAATTACGTTGCATAATTACAATTATGCAAAGATTATTTTAGGTATTAGCATGATTGCACATTATGTACTGCAGTAATAAAGTTAAGATTCCCAGCTTCAATAAATTAAATGCCGAAAAGAAAGAATTTTAAGTAATTACACTTTACGATTCGGGCTGGTATCAAAAAGAGGCGGAGGTTCTGGTATTTCAATATCTTCACCATTTGCTTTCCCTGCATCAGTATTTTTAGCACATATAAATCTTGGAGGCGCTAAATAATTCTGCAACGATCGCGTCAGATCATAACTATAACTGCAGAGAATAATAAAACAGATTAAGTTAAGCAAATAATTCTACAAGTAAAAATATTTAAATCGTTTATACCTGAAATAAAAATTGCTGGAGAGATCAATGTTTTGAAACATTTTAACATATCTCTGTTCATGAGGATGAGGAGCCCTTGTATCTGTACTAATTGGAACCATACATGTATCCTCGATCTTATACAAAGTGTGCAGTCCAATAATTGCAACACGCCTCCTTGCTGTGATAAGAACCACATAATATCCAGCTAAAAATCTAACAAAACCTATAAAACAAGACGAATATATTTTATATTCAGTAGTAAAATACTTTAGGGTTATGGTTTGTAATATTCATACAAACGATACCAAATGCAGATACTACTTTTACTGTACCCCCACGAGCCCTATTTGTAATTTCAATTGTATTTACCAAATCTCTAATTTCACGGGGCCCGTATTCTATTTTGTCATCTGTTATATTTAGCTCTGTATGCTCTCTGCGATCGATTTGTAAGACCCTAAACCTCGTTTGCGTGTTATTAGATCCAATTAAATATAATTTCTACAACATAAAATAAATATCAAGATACATACTCTTTTAATAAATAAATAACACCAAGAAAAAACTTACGGTTTTAGTGTCATATAAAGCAACCATTTGAATTGAGCTTATAATGGGATGAAAGGCAATATTGTTTGAATTCATTATATATATGTTTTTATAAACTATATATTATTAATTAACGTAATTTGATAATTGTTATTTGTCAGTGACAGATGACAGATAATATTATTGTTTGAGGTTACAACGACATCTATTACTTAATGTACCAAATAAAATATTGTTAAGTGGTGTGTACTCTTGCTGATAAAAAATCTTTTTAAAGTAGTGCACGTTTATGTTACCCTGATACAAATAGTTCATTTTCATATAAACGCTGTTGGACCAGTACATTTTAAAATTTATGAATGAAGCCGAACGAAGCTAGACGAAGTTAAACGAAGCTGAACGAAGCACGGATATCTTTAAACTAGTGTACGTTTATGCTACCCTGATACAAATAGTACATTTTCATATAAACGCTGTTGGACTAGTTCATTTTAAAAATTTATGAATGAAGCCGGACGAAGCTGGACGAAGTTAAACGAAACTGAACGAAGCACGGCATCTCTTTAAACTAGTGTATGTTTATGGTACCCTAATACAAATTGTACAATTTTCAAATAAACGCTGCCACCCGTATTTTAAAAACATTTATGAATGAAAAGTAAATAAAAATAAATTCTAGTTTTGAAATCAGCGTAAAAACCTACGCCAGAAAATGAGAATAAAACTTTTTTTTATTGAAAATATTCATTGTAAAACCTTTATTTATAATTCTAATAATTTACAATTAAAACGTTTACATTATTGTTACTTTAAAAGTAAATACAAAACAAACCTTTACAACATTTTTTTACATTTGATATACAAAACTTCTTTATATATAAGTAGTAATAATTATAAAGTTTTAACATTAAGTTTTAAACTAATATTTAACAGCCTGTGGCTTATTTTATTATTATTACAGACATTGAATATTTTTTTTAGATAAATGTATTAATTAATCTGTATGTCTTTCAATTTCGTGCTTCTGTAAAATTGTTATACATATAAAATTTTATTTTAAATTACTTGTTATAACTAAAATGCAATGAATTACTAAAAAAAATAAAATTAAACTACACATTGCCATAATTTACAATTAAAAAACTATAAATAGTCTTACATATTATAAATATTTTATCACTCAAAAACAATAAATCTTTCTATTCAAATTATTTATTAAAGCAGGTTTCTTTTAGCACTTCTTATGTTCTCTGTTTTAATTGAAGGTATATTCCACTCGTGTGTGTCACGCCGACATGACTTGGGTTGATTTTTATCTTCTTCGGTGTTTCGGAGCACACTATGAAATCATATTTCTGCAGCATCATAGCCAATGCTATTTTTATCATCATTTTTCCAAGTATTTGAGCTGAAACAAAGAACATTTTCTTTTTAATATTTAAAAGTACTACTTTATCATGCTCATACACGCAAAGACATACCAATACAATTTCTTGGACCATCTCCAAAAGGCAGAAATGTAGAAGAAGGCCATGTTGTCTTTACTCCTTCCAGAAATCGTTCCGGGTTAAAATGTTCAGGATTTGGGAAGTAATTAGGATTCATATGCAGTGCAAATACAGGAATAATAATAAAGGTGCCCTTTTCTATCACCAACTCTGAATCAGGTACTTTGTAATCTTGGGTACACTTCCGAGATATAAAAGTTAACGCAGGATATTTTCTTAAGGTCTCTGAAATAAACAAAAATACAATTAAACTGTTTTATATAAATTTCCATACGAATTAATGAACAGAGACTACAAAGTTTACATTGTAGTCATTTTATTCATTTATAATAATCTCAAATTTTGCAGTAGTGGTGGACTAAACATAAAACTATTAACAATAAAATAATATATTCTTTACCATATTGTACAGCGTCCAAATATTTCATGTTCATCAATGCCTCATAAGTAAATCCGCCATATTTAGCAACCTGTTCATCGACATCTTCTTGAACTCTTCTCAACAAATTTGGCTGAAGTGCCAGTTCATACAATGCTAAACTAATGATGTTAGAGGAGGTGTCAAAACCCGCTGAGAAAAATAAGTAACACTCTGAAGCCATTTGGGTAACTGACATTTTCTTCTCGCCTGAAAGTGATGATAAATATAAACTTTTTAAATATAATAATATCTTAAAACAAAATAGAAATATATCTGTAGCCTGTGTTTAATAAATATTATTTATAGTTCAACATTTAATAACATATACCTACCCTACAAACAATATATCGTAAAAATTGTACTAATCTTGTCAAAATTGTTTGTAGGGCAGAGACCGAATAAACAAAAATTCATACTACTATTTTTGATGCCATAGTTTTCATTATTTTCACTGATTTTTCCATTGTTCCTGAGTTCCAACAAAATTTGCATAAAATCGTTTCGAATAACGTTGCTCGTTTCGCGATATTCGATGGTTTGCCGAACAATATTCGTTAAAAAATTAGCCACTTCTTCGTTATAAGTTTTTAATTTTAACTTGTTTATTACTTCAGGCGCTGCGAAAAATAAAATATGCTTTAAACCATCTATGAAACCCAATTCAGTGAGCTTTCTGCCCATTTTCCTAAATTCGTCATTAGGGTCCATAATACTGTTGGATTCTGTGCCAAAAGCTGTTGAAGCGATCACATCCGTCGTGTATCGGGCCGCCAAATCTTTTACTTCAATAATTGCATCCTTTTTCGCGTGTCCTTCTAAATACTTCTGCAAATTTTCTCCGCACTTGGTGATCGTACTCAACATATTTTTCAATTTTCCAGAGGTGAATGCTGGAGACATTGTCGATCTTCTGACCTTCCATTTTTTGCCACTTAGCGTAATCAAATTAAGATTAAATGGATTTTTATTTTCACTTAAAGGAAGCCCGCGATGGTCGAAATGTTGATGGTTTTTAACCATTACTGCTCTTATCACATCTGGGTTTTTGATTACCAAAGCAGGTCGACCAAAAATGTAAAATCCAAAGTATGGTTCATTTATTCGATTGTACAAATCCCTTATGTACACTCCAAATTGTTTCTTCCCCATTAAAATAGGCCCCATATTTCCCAAAGGAAAACTTGGGGAAAAGGTTTTTACTTTTCTACGTGCCCAATATAAAAATAGGTTTTGTATATATAGGTACAGTAAAACTAAAATTAAAAATATTCCTGTTAAAAAAACCAACATTTTGCACTAACTAAGCACAATGATTAATTATTAGTTAAAAATTATTAGAGAGAAGAAAAAAATTCACGAATGTCACGAGTAAACGTGCAGACCATGTTTAAAACAGCAAACCATTAATAGACTACAGTGACGTACTAGAGTGGGCTGTTTTGATTAAATACTCTAAAAAAATTGTTGAAAAAAATAATTTTTTTGTTGTGCTTCGTATTAACTGAAATTAAGTATATGTTTTGCTCTTAAAATTATGTACTAATTGTGTTTTAATTTTTGTTAGAAATTGTGTTTTAATTTCATAAAGTTCACTCTTCGAAAACTTGGATACGTCGCTGAATTAATATATTTAAAATGTATTTTAAATGAACTAATATTTGAACAGATTATAGAAAATATGTGCATACAAAAATTTAAACAAACAGGTTTATGAAATTTAATTATAAAAATTATATAATAAAAAAAGAACTGCATAATTATTACATCTATATAAATATATATATATATAATTACTGTGAAATATGACCTTATAATAGAAATCCGCATAATGTTGCAAAATTAAGAAATAAAATATACATTTCAAAACTTGAGTAGTAATTTTTTACCATTATAAAAGGAACCTGGTTTTGGAGAAACAATATTGTAAATTACGAAGTGCTGAATTGCAATAATTTCCTGAAGAAAATTAGAATAATTAAACTTTAAAATAATTTACGACTAAAAACCATAAAAAGGGAAAAACAAATATTTTATCACCTTAAAATCATAATTCTTTATATTAAAATAATTTAAGACAGTTCTCTATTATCACTTCTTATGTTCTCAGTTTTAATTGAAGGTATATTCCGCTCGTGTGTGTCACGCCGACATGACTTGGGTTGATTTTTATCTTCTTCGGTGTTTCGGAGCACACTATGAAATCATATTTTTGCAACATCATAGCCAATGCTATTTTTACCATCATTTTTCCAAGTATTTGAGCTGAAACAAAGAACATTTTCTTTTTAATATTTAAAAGTACTACTTTATCATACTCATAGACCATACCACGTACCAATACAAATTCTTGGACCATCTCCAAAAGGCAGAAATGTAGAAGAAGGCCATGTTGTCTTTACTCCTTCCAGAAATCGTTCCGGGTTAAAATGTTCAGGATTTGGAAAGTAATTAGGATTCATATGCAGTGCAAATACAGGAATAATAATAAAGGTGCCCTTTTCTATCACCAACTCTGAATCAGGTACTTTGTAATCTTGGGTACACTTCCGAGATATAAAAGTTAACGCAGGATATTTTCTTAAGGTCTCTGAAATAAACAAAAATACAATTAAACTGTTTTATATAAATTTCCATACGAATTAATGAACAAAGACTACAAAGTTTACATTGTAGTCATTTTATTCATTTATAATAATCTCAAATTTTGCAGTAGTGGTGGCCTAAACATAAAACTATTAACAATAAAATAATATATTCTTTACCATATTGTACAGCGTCCAAATATTTCATGTCCATCAATGCCTCATAAGTAAATCCGCCATATTTAGCAACCTGTTCATCGACATCTTCTTGAACTCTTCTCAACAAATTTGGTTGAAGTGCCAGTTCGTACAATGCTGAACTAATGATGTTGGAAGATGTGTCAAAACCCGCTATGAAAAATAAGTAACATTCTGAAGCCATTTGGATAACCGACATTTTCTTCTCGCCTGAAAGTGATGATAAATATTAATATAATAATATTAAAACAAAAATAGTAATATTTGTCGCGCTTATATCGCGTAGGGAAGAGACCAAATAAACAAAAATTCATACTATTATTTTTTATGCCATAGTTTTCATTATTTTCACTGATTTTTCCATTGTTCCTGAGTTCCAACAAAATTTGCATAAAATCGTTTCGAATAACGTTGCTCGTTTCGCGATATTCGATGGTTTGCCGAACAATATTCGTTAAAAAATTAGCCACTTCTTCGTTATAAGTTTTTAATTTTAACTTGTTTAATACTTCAGGCGCTGCAAAAAATAAAATCTGTTTTAAACCATCTATAAAACCCAATTCAGTAAGCTTTCTGCCCATTTTCCTAAATTCGTCATTGGGATCCATAATACTATTAGATTCTGTGCCAAAAGCTGTTGAAGCGATCACATCCGTCGTGTATCGGGCTGCCAAATCTTTTACTTCAATAATTGCATCCTTTTTCGCTTGTCCTTCTAAATACTTCTGCAAATTTTCTCCGCACTTTGTAATCGTACTCAACATATTTTTCAATTTTCCAGAAGTGAATGCTGGAGACATTGTCGATCTTCTGACCTTCCATTTTTCGCCACTTAGCGTAAACAAATTAAGATTAAATGCATTTTTATTTTCGTTCAAATGAAGGCCACGATGGTCAAAATGTTGATGGTTTTTAACCATTACTGCTCTTATCAAATCTGGGTTTTTGATTACCAAAGCAGGTCGACCAAAAATGTAAAATCCAAAATATGGTTCATTTATTCGATTGTACAAATCCTTTATATACACTCCAAATTGTTTCTTTCCCATTAAAATAGGCCCCATATTTCCCAAAAGAAAACTTGGATGAAAAGTTTTTACTTTTCTACGTGTCCAATACAAAAATAGGTTTTGTAAATATAGGTACAGTAAAAATATAATTAAAAATATTCCTGTTAAAAAAACCAACATTTTGCACTAATTAAGAGAAAAAAAAATCACAAACGTCACCAGAAAACTATTATCTCTGCAATAAACGTGGAGACCGTGTTTCAAACAACAATTCATTACAAACAACATTCTATTATAATAGACTACAGTGACGTACTTGGGTGGGCTGTTATAATTAAATATTGTAGAGAATTTGTTAAATAAAATAAAATCCCACTCAATATAAAATGTTACTTTAAATTTAAGAAACATTTTATATAAAGAAAACTTACTAAATATTTTATGTTTAAAAGCGTAATAATATTTTTTAAGTTTTCCCACACTTCGAAAAGTTAGTTACGTCCCTGAATAAATATGTTTAGTATATACTTTAAATATACTAATATTTGAACAGATTATATAAAATATAACATACAAAAATTTAAATAAATGGAAATGAATTTTAAACGATAGAAGTTCTACTTTCTTGGACAAAAACATCCCGTATAAAGGGCGCATTACGTAAGGCCTCTGAATGGCAGCCCTTATAATTTCAAAACCAAGCTCCCTATTTAAACACTGCTCATTTTGCTTTCTTAGCGTCTCACTCATGCAAATTATAAACTCAATTACTCATGAGAAAATATATATAGTCAAAATTCTAAAAGACAGCTTCAATATAGCACATTATTGTCAAAATAATTACTAATATTTATGTTTATAAAAACGCAAACATATATCACAAAATCTTTTACCGACACCTTAATAATATATGATTAAAATATAAGTACATATATATTCAAATATTTCTGATTTAAATAATATAAGATCGTATTCAATTGTAAGAGCCAGAATTATAAAAATTCATTTCGCGTAAATAATGTTTTATAAGAAGTTATAAAAGTAATAAGTAACAGATAAAGGAGGAGGTGTTTGGTAAATTATTTACAAAAAATTGCTAATTGCAATTTGAAAAAAGTAATAACTTAATAGTGGATACAATCTAATACACTCGTATACATCATTTTATTGTTACCTTTTGATTTTACAATTTCATTACATTAATTTTATATTAATTATTACAACAATCAAAAAGTGAACATTACATTGCATTTAAAAAGAGAATCACTTTGCGTAAAACGTTTCCTTTTTGGATACACAAATCTCAATAAATATAATTAATTATATACACGTATATAAATTTATACAAAAACCTTTAAATATAGTCAATGTGTTGTTTTTTTTTAATGTTTTTAAGAAAAACAATCAATTGATAATTACTTTAATTGCAGAGTAAAATGTTTTACAGTCATCAGCTTAAAAATAAACAAACAATTCAACAATTTGTTAATGGGACGCTTCTGACTATAGCATCAACCATATTCAAAACATTTGGCGATACAAGAGATATTTTTGATATTACCAGAGCAAACATAATAGCTGCAGTAAGCACAAAAAAGTTAAATATTACATTAATTTCACAACCTTATGACTTTAAAAACTACCACATATCTTTTGTTAAACATATTTTATGTTTATGACAACAATATATAAGTAAACATTCATTATAATTAAATTTAGGCTAAAGATGATGATACACCGAACAACAAATATATTGGTGCTGTCTGGGAACTGATAGAAGATGGATTAAATTTTAAGTAAGATTTCAGGAAATATATGGATTATTAAATCTACCGTAAGATATCAAATAATTTTTCGATCTTCATTTTAGAGCACAAAGGTTAACCACTACGTTTGGGGAAGGGCAAGCCTTAATCAATAAAAATCAAATAGATATACTACTTATAGCATTATCCGTTTCTGAAATAAAGGATCCATTTTTCCTTTCACCAATATTACAAATTTGGTAATTTAACTTCCAATCTATATATATGCTCGTTTTTACAATAAATTGATTTTCTTTTTCTCGATAATGTTCAATATTCTTATAGGTATGATCTGCATATCATGCAACCAGAAGAACTGAAATCCTCCTATTTCTATTACGAGAATTTCTCAAACTCAACTTGGATTACTATACTAGCAATGCTATTAACAATTTCTATAGTAATGTGGACCACAAATAGATTATACAGAAAATTTATTGAAAGCGCTCAGCATAAAAATTGTAGAAACTTTTCATACTTCATTGAATGCTTTTTAAATACAATTGGATCACTTACTTCACAAGGTTTTTTACAATTACTTTTAAATTACAATTAAATATTGGTCTTTACATTTAATTCTAACATAATTTTTCCAATTAGGTTTCCAACATGAACCAAATTATTCATCCAGCATGATAATCAATATATCAGCTTTATTTTGGGGCTTGGTAATTATTTGCTCATATTCCGCTATTTTGGCTGCAAACTTGTCTGTATTTAAAATAGAATTACCATTTAAAGTTCTTGACGATTTTAAGAAGATTAGAACCCACGGATTATGCATGAATAATAATAGCTATGTACAAGGAATGTTTATGATAAATTTGGTAAGATATGATCAAATTTTTAATTATTTTTAACAACCTTTCTAACTTATCGAATTATAAATTTATCTGTGTTTATCAACTTAGGTAAAGAATAATACATGGATTGACGAACCAGAATGGGAAGATCTGCTTCATCGACCTGAATGCCCCGTAGAATATGATTTGCAATGGGAATCAATTATTTCTGCGATTTGCTCGAAACCAGTAGCGTTCTTAACTTTAAATACAAAAATGGAAAGATCAATTATTGAATATGAAAAACATACTCAAAAGTAATTATTTTACTTCATATTTTTATAGCAACATATACGTAGAAACAATTACATTAATCAATTTGCAACACTAGTATCTACTACACAATGACAAACATTATTATTTTTAGAGAAATACCCTGCGCGCTTTTTCGTTTGAAAGACCACACCTTCAATACTTTAGTTTCCCCATTGGTATCACATAAATTTCAGCCTCATAAAAAAACCGTAAACAGAATGTAAGTAAAATAAAATATATAAATACAGTACCTCTCTTTAATCCGGCGTATTCTATAAGCATTCTATAATATTCTTATGGATTGGAATCAATGCTCGAATTAAATTTTCTATTCTATGTTTTCTTCAAACCTTCAACTTGCTAGAATGATGTAATATTTTTCCAGGATAACACGATTATACAATTATGGATTAATCAACTATCTAGAAAATAAATATATCAATCTATGGCGCTTCAAAAAATCACCAAGCAATATCGTTCAAATTAAATTCACGCATATTCAAGGGCTTTTAATGTTATACGGATTTTTAATGTTTCTGACAGTAATTATATTAATTTTTGAAATTGCACATAAGAATTGCTTTAAAGACAACTAAAACTCGCTTTAGACACTAAGCGAAACTCTTTCTTCTAAAAGAAGTTAAACAATTCTAATTTTGTTTTATATTTACCATGGAATAAGTCTTTAAATTCGGTCCTATATAGAGTGGTTTTTTACGAAAACTTTATGATAATCTAATGATTTTGTACATTTTGTTGGATAGAGGTTTAATGTCTATCTAAAATTGTGATTAGTGCGAATTCAGTGTGGTTGCTTATCTACAAACACCAATAACACAAAGTTAAATCCACGCCTTAAAACAACTATCTACTCGCACATGTTTCACACCACGTGTAATCAAAATTTATTTAAAATGGAATGTAATTATAGTTTTCATATAATGCATATATTCACATTCCTCTAAACACAAAACGTAAGCACATGTAATACATTATGATACATTTTGTTATTTTCCGAAGTTTAATATAATTCTGTTACATTGACATTAAATAAATGCAAAGAGCATTATAAATATTACATCGAAAGATAACTTTTGTTATGCATCAGGTAAACTTTTCTATGTTGAATAAACCTTACACAATTGTGTTTAGCGTAATGTTTGTTATATTTTAGCATGGATTTTCATGTGCGTTTTCAACGACGAGTTTTGTGAAAATGGTCGATCACATATATCGCACACATATGGTTTTACACCTGTGTGAACTCTCTGATGGGTTTTTAACGTTGTGCCCGTAGCAAACAATTTAAAACAAATATCACATTTATGACTTTTAACTCCACTATGAGTTCTACTGTGTTCCTTTAGTTGTGACGTGCCTTTAAATGATTTTCCACAAATAACGCAAAGAAATGGTTTATCATCAGAATGGGAACGCATATGTATTCTTAACTCAGCTGCTGTAAGAGTTGCTTTTCCACATTCTGCGCAAACATGATTCCTTACATTTTCATGACGTTTTAAATGTGCAGACAAGCAGCCTTTATTTTTAAAAGCTTTTGTACATTTTGAACATTGAAATGGTGTATCTTCTAAATGAATTGATTTATGAATCTAAAAATAAAACAATAATCTTAATAAGAAAGTGTTTTAAAAATTACCACTATATCTATTCCAATTTTCTTACTCTAAGCTCGGAACTAGAACGAAAACCTTTTCCACATTCATCACATATAAATATTCTTCCTTCATCATTATCATGCTTTTTCAGATGCATTTTATATGGATGAATAAAATAAAATTCTTTTCCACAATGTTCACATATATAATCCCGTTTTCCAGAATGACGCACCATGTGTTGTTCTAATATAAACCATTTTTGAAATATTTTACCGCATATTTTACATTCGGCTTCCTTAAATTAAAAAGAACATCGTTATCACATTTTGAAAATAATCTTTAAATCTTCATTTCAAAACGTACTGGTTTGCCAAAATGTGTTCCAATATGACTTTCACAACGTTCTTCAGTTTTGAATTTACGGGGGCATTTTGAACATTGATAAATATACCGCCTAGAACAAGTTATTGTATAAAATGTAATTATTTTAAAAATATTTTATTCGTATAAAGTAAAAAGTAATAAATGAGAATACCCGACGATTGTTCGCGAATCCTTGTTTTTAGTTTTGGTTTTTCCAAATAATTTGTCTCGCTTCTGATCTACATCAATTTCTGTATCATCAGACTCATCATTTTCGAACTCAGAGGACGAATTTTCATCATTAGAACTTTCATCAGTAACATCTAAATACTGTGTATAAAATATTAAAGCAACATTGTTAAAAATATCTATTATATCAATGTAAATGTACAAGAAGTTCACCTGCTCCTTCAAAATCGAATAACTTTCCACGCACATTTCCTTAAATGCATTAAATCCTTTAATTTTTTCTGCACAAGAAATACATATTGCGCTAGGAAAATCATCACCTTCTTCTGCCTACAATAAATGAAACTTGATTTAAGGGAATAATTGATATTATTCGATTATGAAAATATAATAACCTCTAAAGAAGTACAATTTTTATACATAGTATCTAAGTTGTTAGAAAACAGAAACTGAATATTCGAATCTTTAGTTAAACAAGCTCTGCAAATAATTTCCATGTTTTTAAATAAACCCAATATTATTGTAAATAATTTTTGACACTTCTTATTGTCCTTTATATTTTTCAGTCATCACAAACACAATATAATCCGGTAAAAAAAATCTTGAACTGTTAATTTAAAATACGAATTAATAAATATTGATATTATTAAGTAATATATTGCAAAGACCATATGTTATAAAACAATATTGAAATAATATTATATAAATATATTGGTTTACAAAATCATTACAATTCTGACGATTCTTCTATTAAGAAAACTGTTACCTTCATGTATCACTTTTTTTTTTGCTCTTTTAATAGGCAAGCTCACAAAATGTGATAAAATTTATAGAACAATTTTGCAATATAACACAAAAATAAGCACTAAGATAGTAAACGTTTTGTAAACAGAAAACATCCTCAGTTAAATATCTCTCTAAGTAAATCCTAATAATATTCTAATTAAAAATTGTTATTGATATTTCATTTATATATTATACAATTTATTAACATATGCTACAAAATAATTATATTCTATGAGTTTCGAAATTGAAATGAAATAGATATAATAATAATTAATGAATATAAAAATGCAATAATATAAATACTGATACGAAATGGAATGAATTGTAAATTTAAAAAGATCTCACCTAATCCGAAAGACTGATGAATATTTCAAAAACTGCTCTAAGATTTGGTGTCGAGAGCTCTGTAAAAGCAAAGTTTTGCCCTACGAAGCAGTTAACGTTTTTGAATCAATCTTATTTATCTCCTTGAATCTTAAAATAACTGCAACTCCTGTATTCGAATTCTTATGGTAGGAAATTACATTTATAGCAAAACAGACAGGAAGATTTAATAATTGAATAAATCTTTTATCAATTTTTCTTAATTGTAAAAAACTGAAATCAAAATTTTAATCATTAAAAAATTAAAAATATCGTACTTTTGTTTGAGATCCGCTGGTTCATAACTGGATATGATTCTAAAGTCAGATTTGGGGGAAATATAATCTTAATACTACGTTTAAAATAAAAAATACTGTGTATATATGAAATAATTAGACTTATAAAATCCATTGGAGCAGCTTTCATTCCTTCATTACGCATACATTCCCTATAGTAATTAATTTTTATTCGATGTCTCTAAATATATAAACTAATTATGCACTTTCATATGTGTTTTCAAAGCAGATCTTTGTGAAAACGGTCTATCACATATGTTACAGCTAAAAGGTTTCTCTCCAGTATGTACTCTTTGATGAATTTTTAATGTACCACCAGTAGCAAATATTTTCCCACATGTTTGGCATTTATTTCTCTCAGTATGAATTTGCATATGCGCTGTAAGATGAGACCTTAATTTACAACGTTTTCCACACACATCACAGCAAAAAGGTCTTAAATCCGAATGAATGTTACGCATATGTATTCTTAATTCAGCTAATGTTACAGACGCCTTTCCGCATTCAGCACATATGTGATTTCTAACATTTGAGTGCCGTAATAAATGTGCTTGGAGTGAACCATTATTTTTAAATGCTTTTGGACATTGATTGCATTGATATGGAGTTTCTTCCATATGAACCATTTTATGACCCTGCAGGAAAATATATAATCAAATATTGAATTAAATCTTAAATCAAACTACTAACTATAATATTGTACCATTAAATTGGCTTTTGAATAAAATCCTTTTCCGCATTTTTCACAGACGAATGTTCGGCCTTCATTACCTTCATGAGTTTTCATATGTATCCCATAGGTATATTTCGTAAAGAACTCCTTCCCACAATGACAAACAAAATCCTTTTTACCCATATGCAAATTCATATGTACTTCTAGAGCATAAATACTACTAAAGCTTTTATGACAGAGTTCGCATTCAGCGCTCTAAAATAATCAAAATATTAAACTATTTTATAGAATTAAAGATTAACTAAAAAATATGTTGTAACCTCTTTTCCAAAATGTGTTCTCATATGTCTTTCACATCGTTCCTCAGTTTTAAAACGCCTTGTACAGTGTTCACATTTAAATTTATGTTTATGTGACCTACAATGATAAATGAAATTATTATTAAATGATTATTGTAATTATGTTTATAAAAAATATTAGTTTCTACAACATACACGTCTCTCTTTTCATTTCGTTTTAAGGGTCTTCCAGAACGCCCTATTGCTTTTATACATGTAGCAATCTTTGTTATATTATTTCTTATTTTTAAAGGTACATCATCTTCATCGTCAAAAGAATCATCGTTAGAGGAGTTGTCATTTTTATCAAAACAATATTCATTATCATCAACATCATTACTATTTTTCCGTTCAATCAAAATAACATCCTCATTTTTCTGCATAGGTAAAACTTCATCTTCCTTTTTTAACTCTAAAGACTAAAGTATTAAAATCTATGCCATTATCTTTATTAATTTAAAGCCCATTCTTTCAAAACAGATTTTATTATATCCACTTTACCTGTTTTCGTAAAAACTCATCATTAAGTATACATTCATTCTTAAATAAATAAAACGCTTCAATCCGGTTTGCACACGAATGACACAATCTGGTGGGTAGGCCATCAGTCTCTTGAACCTGGGTGTAAAAACATATATCTTTAGTAATAAGGAAGATTTTTAATAATATTATTGTTTCACACAATCACCTCTAAACTGGTACAACTTTTAAACATAACATCAAAGTTGTTTGAAAATAGGAACTCAGTTTCATATTGGCCTGATAAACATGCTCTACAAGTGTTAGCGGTGAACATTGTACTTCTAATCCTTAACAATATTAATAACTTCGTTTATGTAATTGTTAAAAATAAATTATGATCCACAGAGAGTAGCAAAATAATTATTTTGATAATTATGTCAAATTATGTTTATAAATTGTAATTACAAATTATGTCTTCTTCCTCTTCTTTGCAGTGTCTGAAGTGGTATGAGTTCAGTGGCTGCTGAGTGTGCTTACTGCCCTCTACTATGAATTAAGAATATCCACGCATGTTTATTATTTTCTTCTTTTCTTGTACAATTTCGAAGAGGTTAGTTGAGGTTAGTGATAAACGTGGTGTTGATAGAAGGTATGTTATATTTTTGCTTGATATAGAAGGTGATTAAAAAGTGTTCTGTTATAGATTTATTTTCAAATGTGAATTCGTTTTTTTAGTAAAAACTAAAGATGACTAAAGGTACATCAAGTTTTGGAAAGCGGCGTAACAAGACCCACACGTTATGCCGTCGATGTGGACGTTCATCATATCATATCCAAAAGAGCGAATGTGCACAATGCGGATATCCAGCTGCAAAACTTAGGTCCTACAACTGGTCTGTTAAAGCAAAACGTAGGAAGACAACTGGAACAGGTCGTCTGCGTCATCTAAAAATCGTTCGCAGGAGATTCCGCAATGGATTCCGTGAAGGTGGAAAACCACAACCAAAGCAAGCAGCCGCTAAATAATTAACTTAATAACATATTAAATACGTTTGTGGACTGCTAAGACCAATTTGTATAATACTTATATACGGTGTCTTAATAAAATCTATTTTAAAGTCAGCAAACTGTTTTATTTAATGAATTAGTTTTTATATTAATTCTTCTACCTTCATAACCGAAACATAAATTTCTAATACGTTTCAAATGAAATATAAGACCATAAACAGGATATATTTGTCGAATTGTTTGTAATGTATATTATTTAATTTACTATTCTGCACATTACAATTTCTACATGATCCTAAAACAATTTTTAATCCATCATTATAACAATGTAAACGGGCAACTTCGAAATCCAAATAATTATCTTTTTATAAATCTCATTGACATTGCGTCTATTTCAAGTGTATTTGCATTATATACGTCAAAAAAGTGATAGAATTAGTTGACGAAATATGGCAGATGAAGACGAAATAGATATTTTAGGAGGCGACAGTTTAGATGGTTTTTTGTGCCGTACTAATGATATGTATGTTATTATTATAACTAACTAATGCTCCTATTTCCGATCACTCTTCTAAAAGTTACGGATATAATGTCAATAAAAGACCAAACTCATTTAATTTCAGCTCTGGATTAGATTCTGGTAATGATATTTTAAGATGTGACTATACTGTTCATCCACAATGGCTTTTAGATACTGCAAATACATCTTGTTGGTACAATGATGATGTTATACCAAGGTATATAAATTGACTTTTACCTAAAAGTATTTTCTTGTTATACATCATTATGCATGTTATAACTTTTCTAGCAATCCGGAGAGAGTGCGAAGTGCGTCTCCACCAACGACTCCTGCAATGTCAACGCAATCGAATGTATCCTACATTGAACCAATTTCGGGATGGAGTCATACAGAAATGGGGCTACTGGATAGAGGATTGGTTTGTTAAACTCATTGATTTTGCATCATTTTCATGATCTCTGTGTGTAAACATTCTGATTCCTTGTAGGAGTTATATGGACGTAGTTATGTACGATTAAGCCAATATATTGGAACGAAGACTTCTAATCAAGTACGACACTATTTAAAATCAACGTCGCATATAAGATCAAGCGGAACTCGGTATTCCGAAAATAGTTCTCCTGAGAAAAACATCACCAATCAAAACGATTTTGAAGCTGAATATAAAAATTCAGCTGTTATTGATGATGAAGAAATAATCAATGATAAATCATCTAATATAATAGGAGATATTTTACTGGAAGATTCTGATATTCCAGCAAGTATGGAAGAAATTATATCAATGGTTGCTACTGCTGAACCCACAGTGAAATTTAAAGAAAAGAAATTAAAAACACCACTAACAAATAAATCAGAAAATAGAAGTTTATTAAAATGTAATCAAATCGATAACAAAAGTCTGTTGTTAAGTAAATACAAGAATGTACAAAATAGTAAAAACTATGTTAAAAATTCCAAGCATAAGCAATTCTTTAATAAATTAAAATATGGCAATGTTAGAGGTAAAAAAGTTATGAAGAAAATTAGTACTGCTGCAACAAATAATGTTATTTCCGAAAAGAAAAACCGAGAACCTCGAATCAAAAATAAGAAAATAACTAACAAACAAGATAAGGAATCTGGTTTGGAAATTGTAATGGGGGACGGAAAAGTACTGCCAATGTCTCACAAAGAGGAAGTCGTAAGTCTGAAATACAAATATTTATGCTTATATCGAAATATATAATAACTTTTTCTTTGAATATAGATCAAAATCGAAAACAATTCTGCTTCAGACAGTGATATTGAAATAGATATTGAAGACGATTCGCCCAGCCCGAATAATAAATTAACAAATTTTGAAATGCAAACAGATTTAAGTAGTTTGGAAAATATTTACAAACATGGTATTTGTACTATTATAAGTAATAAAACTATAGAAGATTTTGACGATATGAGTGGAGATGAATTATTAAATTGTGTTGAAGAAGTGGTAACAAGTTGTGAGAATAATATGGTAACAAGTAAATCTGTATCAATTAATAATCGGTTAAATGATAGTAATGTATCAGATGAAGTAAGAGAGATCCTGTCTGCAATGACTATTCCAGAGGTAGAATATATTTGTGGAAATGAGATATCAGAATTAGAGAAATATATTCACTACGAATTTTTTGAAGGTAACTTTTATCTAGTGGATCGTATTTGTAAAATAATATTATTGGTAAATAAATTAACAGTTGAATTTTCATTAAAGGACGGCCAACAAAAACACCATCTCGATATTTGAAAATTCGTTCGCATATAATTAATTGTTGGAATAATGTTAAACCAAATTATTTAAGTAAAACAGCTGCAAGACAAGGATTAAGACAATGTGGTGATGTTAATAGCATTGGAAGGATCCATACATTACTTGAGCAAATTGGTGCCATTAATTTCGAATGTGGTAAACTTAGAAACAATTGTAAAATAGGAAAAAATGAATCCCATATACTATTAACTCACTGAATATTTTCAGAGCAACTAAAATATATAAGACCTTTGTCAGAATTATTAAATAGTACAAACGCTGTGGCTGGTTCATCAACTTCGCAGTTAAAAAGAGAATCTATATTATCTACGAGAACTAAAAAGAAACCGAAACAAGTGGTATGAATTTATACGTTCAATATTTTATATATTTTATGTTACATATCATTTTGTTTCAGGAATCTGAAGGATATACTATAGCACATTCAGGTCAAGACAGTTTTTATATCAACAAGACTACAATAAAATCTAATACAGTAAAATCACGCCTTAAAAAACATAGTGAACAACTAATAAATTGTTTGAAATTTTCTGATAGTTATCCAGTAAGCAACAAAATAATAAAAGTTAATATTAGGTCTATTGAAACTTATATTTACACTGTTGTAAACATTTTGTAGGAACCATTTAAAATACATATTAATTTATCAGTTTTAATATGTATGCACTTCCATGCAATAACTTGCAGTAATGAAACGATGGGTCTAATTGGTGGCAAAACGGAAATTAGAAACCAACGGAAAATTCTTCATATAATGAAATATAAACCTTGCAAAACAGCTCAGCATACCAGGACTCATTGTGAGATGTGTCCAGGTTGGTTAAAAGCTAATAAATTTATGAATTGAATCAAATTAAATTTTAATATTTACATTTTCTAGTATCACAATCAGAAGCTATCGATAGTTTGGCTGAAGACTATTTAACAGTTGCAGGATGGGTTCATTCTCATCCAGGCTTTTTGCCACTACCATCAGTACAGGATATAGAAACGCAAAGGTTTATGCAAAATTGTTTCCAAAGCGGTGTTCCTTTTGTAGGAATAATAACAGCACCTCATCTATCTACTTTTAAGTAAGTTTCTTTATACAAAATTTTAAAATAATAGATTTACATTTCATTTAATTTTTTGTAGGTGTTTATCGCTTCCTGAAATGTCGAACGAAATTCCATTTGAATTTAATATGCTGACGGTATTGAATAGTGATATTTTACATGATATTGATATTGGACTGAAAAATATTATAGAAATTATTAAATCTAGCGAAAAAAGTGATATTATTGATATAAATAATGATTTTGTTTATAATTCAAATGCGATTGGTATTGATAAGGTATATATTTAATTAGATCTAACACTGGAACAGACTAGAAACATAACAATTTTCATTCAGCATTACATTTACCTAATTATAATATTTCAGATGTTATTAGGAGCTAAAATTATGGCTGGAAAATGTAATCCTCAGCCTCATGAATCACAAATTCAACATTTATTGAAGTTAATACTGGATGCAGCGAATATTGTGACAGATTTTATTAATAACTAACTTTCAGGATTGAATAGGCCGCGTTTTGCGGATATTTGTATTATTCTCAGGGTCTTAAAAATAAGTTTGCATAGTTTATATTTAGACATGATAATGTTAATATAACATAAATATGCTATACATTATTCTAAGCTTCCTATCTTTGCTCAACAATTGAGATGGGATGATGTACGTTATGGGAACTACACGTCTATACTTAAGGGTCATTAATTACGTGGCACAAGCGTGACAAGATGTGATTAGGGGGACGAAGAACCATACGTTCGACATTTTTTTCAAATTAATGACGTCACAACATCACGTTTGTTGTTGATTAAATATAACAATTTTTAATCATTTTAATATAATAAATTTATGATACATAAATATACGAATAAATATAAAATCAAAGTTAAAACTGCAATTAATTTTTTAATTTATTTATTAGCAAAACATGTGGTCTTATTTAGTTTATGCTACCCTAAAGCAAAATATTAAGAAACACGAAAACCGTTTGCTTATGAATTTTAAATTCATTCATTTATATAAGTTATTATTTCTATTTTTATTATATATATTAGAAAATTACTTTGTATATTTAAACTTTTTACATTACATATATATATATATAACTTAATAATCATTCTAAAGATATTCATTTAATTAATGTAATTAAATTATTTATAAAATAAATATTTTTACATAAGTTTTAAGTAATAATAAATATTTATAAATTTTGAATGATATGCAATATGCTATTTTACGTACTAATCTTATAAAATATTGATCTCTACCCGAATATAAAGTGCCTAAAATAATTGAAACATAATATTTTTAAATAAACATTTGATAAAGAATATATCTATTGCTGTTTATTATTTTGTTATATAGTTTTTTATTGTATTAATGTCCAATCGAAAGTCACTAGGTGATTTTTTAACTTTAGTACTGATAGTGGAAGTATTTCAAAACAGGACAACTTTAAGTAAAGCTGCAGGCTAATAATTATGCCTAGATACAATTTGATTTTACGTGGGAGCTAAAATAAAAATGGAGCTCTATCTATATTATTAGCCTATGGTCTACTGGAAGTTATATGCGTCCCTATTTGAAAAGTAATGTGGAAATAATTGTGTTTGTGAAAATGACAGGTAGTGATTTTTGGCTAAACATAAGTAGTTCAAATTACGAGAGTTCGGCGGCGACTCATACTTAAAACAAGTTGTGTGGTATAAACTGCCGATATAACTAAAAAGCACTGACTCACTTATTTTTCTATAATGTATATAGAAACGAATAAGATAAAATTCTTTATCGTATTATAGATTTATACCGCTCTTATAATCTCTTTTATGTATAAGTCGCTGCCGAACTATCGTGATTGGACTTTATAATCTTTGATGTTTTACGCCTACATGCTGCAACCACACTAACATGCAACAAGAATAACCTTAGAGAATATATAAAATGAATAGCAAAAAAGTTTTCAAATTTATTACAGATTTTAGTATCATATTTATGTTTCTGTTTTTTGTGCAAAATATTTGCAAGGAAGTTGAAATAATTGATAAAAACACTAAAGATAATTGATAGTTCTCCAATAGGCCAGGAAACTAAAGTGATTAGAGGCGGTGATAATATTTTTTGTATATGTAATAAAGTACAGGAACAATATTTAGATAAAGAATAATAATAATTCGTTAAATTTGTCAACTGATGTTATTTAAACAAAATAAGTAATATAACAATATTTATGTAAATTATTTTCCATAAAATTCGACAACATAGTCTACATAGGTAGTATCTAAGGCTTCAACGACGACAATTGCAGCTACTTGCCCAAGACCTCCTCTTGAAATATAAGCTCTTCCCTTTGAACTGGATTGATTTACCCGAACAATAATAGCAGTCAAACGTTCTCCATTTGTAGGGCCAAAACTAACTTCGTAAGCAACGTTAGAGGGTCTGTTAAATTGATCTCCCCCAGAAACTTCTCCAAGTATTCTATCTCCTAAAATAGCATACCATGTATATTACAGCGAAATTTATATTTAGATAGTATTACAGATATTAGAAAATAATTATCAGTAAATCATCAATCATATTTCTTACCTGTTACTCTCGATCCAAGATAGTGTTTTAGTGATTCTCGTGTTTCAACAGTTTTAAATTTAATTAGATCAGAATGTTCAACTCTAAATTTTTCAACATCTTCAATTTTTTTGAACGATATTTGTTCAGCAAAGGTGCAGGCTACAAGCCCAATTAAAATTACGGTGCGCAACATAGCTTTAATTAACTAAATAATTATTATTCTGATAAAGCCATTTGTTTATATATGATTTATTTTTGTAGCATAAAAAATGCGCAACACTCAAGTCTTTTATTATTAAGAAAACAATTTTTTCATAGATTTCAAGTAAGACGGAATAAACATCTGTGTTTCAAGTAGGATATTTATAATCTTTTTTAATTTTTAAATTTTAGTGAAAAGGAAAATATAAACTTCAAATTTTAAATCAATGATAAATATCTAGTTAAGGTAGATAACGATTTTTATTTTAAATAAATAAATGTTGCAATAAATACAATAAATATATTATATTGTTTGCTTTAGTTCTTTAAATATACAAGATAAAGTTTATTGTGCTGTAAAGAAGTCAACTCTTAAGAATCAATTTCCGGTCATCTTTTTTAAACACATTAATTACTTTTTAGAAGCGTATAACCACTTAATTGAAATTTGCTAAAAAAATGTGTGAATATTATTAATAACGAGCAATGTTTAAGTATATTAGATTAGACTATATAAATAATTGTAATAGACAAATTACAAATTTTATTAGTTCATAATTTGCAGTCTTATTAATAATAAGGCATGTTTCGTCTGACAATTTTTCTTGGGCTTGTAATTTGCGCTTTCGCCCAAAAAGTTTCTGTTATCCAAATTGAGAATGCAGAACAATTTAGACTTGAACATCCTGATGCAGTTAGGTTGGAAACGATCGAAGGGCGTGAATTAGTGAAGCACTACATTGGAATTCGAAGCACTGGTAAAATAATTTAATTAGAATCTTATTCGGATTTGAAATTTCCAGCGCTCTTATGTGGTTGCAACGAATATTATTGCAAAATGAAACTAAGTTTCATTAAACTGTTTATTACAGGAGATAAAATTGTTGGCGAAGTGTCTGGGGGTGAACAATATTCCAGTCCTTCGAATGTTCGTATAGAAGTAAATTTTGGACCTACCAAAGGAGAACGTTTGAATTACATAATTGTAAAAATATTACAATCTAGTACAAAAGGACGGGCTCATATCCTTTATGGAGGTCTTGGACAAACATTTGCGTTACTCGCCATAGAAGCATATGAAACCACCTATATAGATTACGTTGTTGAATTCTATGGCAAATAACACGTTTATTAAAAAATAAGATAATTTTAATTCTATATTTTTCCATGTTAATAGGTTAATGTACTTTTCTTTTAATTAATAAATATTGTAATAATCTTTTGTGTGTTTTATTCGATTGATTTCTTGCACACACAAGATAAGGATTATATAAAAGGTAGAAATCATCAACTCAAATTAATGAAGTTCTTGATTTTAATCATGTTAAGATCTGCAATATTTCTTGGCTTTTTGGCGTGCATTGCAGCGGAAGTTACTGTTATCCAAGTACAGGATATAGAACAATTTAAAGTTGAATATCCTGATGCGATTCCCTTGCAAAAATTGGAGGATGGAGAAAGGAAAGGTATTCAGTACTACATAGGAGCTAGAGCACCAGGTAATAAGGATTTTGATCATCTTTTTAAAAATTAATAAATATTTAGTAAATTTTTAGCGAAATGTTTACCATTTATATAATTTATAATCCAAAATAAATTTAAAGATATAATTATAAGATATTTATTTGGAATGCTTCTCTAAATCTTCAATCTAAGTTGTGTAACTCTTTTAATCTGATTTTTAACAAATATTTCCCGGGTGATTTTATGCCAAATAAATTTTCAGGGGACAGATTACTTGGACAAGCCACTGGAGGAGATGTTTTCGCACAGCCTTCAGATATTGCATATCAAGTAAATTTTAATTCTTTCGATGGAAAATTAACCTATGTTAATATTATGGTACAGCAGTCTACAAATTTAGGACGTGCTTATATTCAATCCGGTGGTCTTGGACAAGCATACGCAGTTATTATTGTTGAAGCTTATGCAACCGATTATGTTTTTCTCGAAGCACAATTCTTTGGAAAATAAAACGAAGAAGTGAATATTGTTTTTGTAGTTTACATTAGTATACTTATATTCTTATATAGACATTTCTAAATATTTGTTTATAATTTGTAAATTTTTCTTATCGCAACTTAATTAAAATTAAAAAATAGAATTGTTTTTATTTTCATATTATTATTGTATTGTATTTATTTTATTGTATTACGTTTTATGTAAAAAAAATTATCAAAAAAAAAACATTATACAAAAAATATTATGAATTAGATTTATATAAGTTTAAATAAAAATTATACATTACTTCAACTGGAAAAAAATCATAAAAACCTCTGTGATATCCAATATTTCTTAACATAGTAACGAAATTAGGTAAAAACATGTCTCAACATGTGTAGGCAATTATCTTGATTATCAACGATAATGCATTATTAATTAGTATGACTAATTATTGTCTATTGACTTTGGACTAATTGAGATTGTTTTATATTTTATCAGTAATTAAGGTTTTTTATCTGAATCAATGCGCACAGTAACTGTATTAAAGGCATTTTACACACTCAGATCAGATGTTTTTGAAATTGACAAATTGAATTTGAATGACACTCATATCAGAAGTGTATTAAAATGAAACTAAAATCAAATCTTATTGAATTTAATCTGATCGTCTAAAAAGGCCTTTATAATGAATTTTTAATTATTTTTAGTTAGATAGGAATTTTCCAAAAAATCTATAGATAAGGAAGCCTTATATAAGAATGTAGTAATTTCACTTTATGCGTATTATCGTTTTAAATTTCATTCTGTAATAATGTTTCGTTTTGCTTTAATTTGTGCTTTTTTGGCCTGCGCAGCAGCTGGCGCTGTTCCTATCAAACGAGTTGAAGATTTGGAAAATATGAAAAGTGTGAAAACTACAAATGAAGAAACTGAAACTGAATTTTTAATTAATTATTCATTTGGCGAAAGAGAAGAAGGTAAAGATTTTCGGCCTATTTCCAATGTTGGAAGTATAACTATAAAAATTATTTTATGAATTTTAAAATGTTCCAATTTTTGACTCCAGGTGACTCTCTTGGTGGTATTAAACAGGAAAAAATAGAAAACAAAAAACCGGAACTGACGATGTATCAAATTGTTTACGTAGCACCCCCTGGCAAAGTTATAACGCATATTAACATTGATGTCAAGCAAACGGAATCAGGAGGCGAAGGATTCATTTTGTATGGAGGAATTGGTCAAAATTCTGCTTCAGTTATTGTTAAAGCTTTCAGAACAATGTATTTGATATTCTCTGCTGATTTTTATGTAATATAATTGAAGAATATTTATTTAGTAATACATTGTTATATAAAATTACTAAATTGTTTTTTTCTATAATTTTTTAGTTATTATTATAATAATAAATTGTGTTTTATACAGCTACACCTACATCTTAAATTGCAATGACAGCATTGAGCATTTCTCTAGATAACATTTATATATTCTGCAGTAGGTGTATAAATAACATAAATAAAAGAACTGTATCGATATTTATTATTTATTTTTAGAATAAGGCACTGCATGTTTTATATTTTACACATATTTTATAATTCTACTACGTAAGTTTATTTAAATCGCCCTTCTAGACCCAGAATAACTTATAAAGTTATTTAAAGAATCCGTAATCGATTCCGAACGTAAAACCAATTGTAGCTTTGTCGTAGGTCCCTTCCTTTTGTTGCAGCAGTTGCAACTGAATTAAATGTGGGATAATTTACATCAGCATTTATATTTATGAAAGACTACCAGACTAATCCAACATCTGGGTCTAGGTTGACAAGATATTATATTTTACAAATATTGGATATGACCTTTTTCCACTATATAATAGAATGATTATATCTATATGTACAATTATAATAATTATATTTAATTAAAAGTATGTTTAATTATATGCAATAAATATTAATCTTGTAATTTTAAAACTTATACAAAATGTTGATTCAATTTTAATAGATCTGTTTTCTATATTGTTGAGACAAAGTTAGACAATAAAACAATGTAAAAAAGTATTAAGTAATACAATGTTTTGTTTCTGGAAAAGTAGAATTCCTTTCCTTCTCTAATGTTATTTTTAAATAAGGCAGTTCTGTTTATCCAATACAGAATAAAACGAGCTAAAATGAAAATAAACAGGGACAAGATTGTAGAATATTCTTTGTTCGTATTTAAACAAACTTTTAATAAATAATGTAGCAGATATTTTGATATTTTAGTTGTCTATGTATTTTAGGTAAATATTTACTCAAAATTCACTAAACACTTCATGTATTTTACATAAAATTGTATGTTTTTTTACGGAAAATATTAACATTATTTGATGTCATATTAAAGATTTGTGTTTAGCGAAATTTAGTTCTTTCATATTTTCCAAGTTCATTCTGTGAAAGAATCTCTTTGATTTAGTCTACTTTCACTAAAAACTACAAAACTATCTACTACAAAAACAATATATTTTTAAAAGTACTTATAATAAAATGTATTATTATTTAAATATTGCATTATTTATTATATTTAAAAAAATATATGCGGCAAGTAAAAAAAAATATTAAAACTTTTAATACAAGTTAAAAATGTTATATTAAAAAATTATTATAAAATTAATCTAGATAGGAAGCTGATTTTTATTAGAAGTAAGAGTTTATTATTATTTGAAGAATCAAATAAATCAGTCGATAAGTTATAAAATTAAAAGAAAAATTATAAATTCAATTTTTACTTAGATAATTTCTAAATTTAAGAATTTCTAGTAAATATTTCGTCCCAGTCTGTAATATGCAGTTGAGATAAACTGTGACGAATCAATTTCACGTATTTAAAAAACAGAGATATTTCTAGAAAAATGACTAATTTCCAAATTTCTTACTACACATACATTACAAAAAACACAACCTAATAGTGAGATTTTGAGCAATAGGAAATATTCAAATGGAATGTTTTAAAATACTTATTTTTGAAGAAAACACTAAATTTGTGCCATATTTATATCATAAAATTACTAGTTCCTATTATTAATTATATATAAGTCTATATTCTACAGATTATTATATGTAAAGATGATACAATTTAATTTTAAGTGGGCAATAAGGTATATATCGATCGTTTACGCCTCTAACCAAGAAATTTCAGTTTAAATAGTAATATATTAATTACAAAAATAGTAAATTAGCCTTTGAAAATTCTGCTATTTTATGGATTTTAACACCACGTTTCTAAAACCGTAGCTCCGATAATTATTTTTATAATAACAAATACTGGTTTAAAAATAAACCTAGGAACTAAAATAATAAAATTATTATTTTAGTTTTTCATTGAAAGTATGCAAATCAATCATAGATAATATTTATTGGGCAGTGGTGTGGTTCATATTATTCGAGGCTTCAACACCATTAAACTACCAAGGATACTGTCGATAATTGGACTAGTACAAATAAGACCGAAGTTAAATAAATAAAATCAAAAACACTATGAGCATTATTCGGGTATCACAGATCGAATTTTACATTACCTGCACGGTATTATTTTAATATGACTATGCAATGTTTGATGCTTATATCACGATAAGAGATGTATGTGGAACGAAACACATGGATACAATTATAATCATCAAAGTGTTAAAATCCCCAGAATAGCATATCAAATCAAATATTTACTGATAATACTTCGCCTTCTTATAAAAACATTCTACATACATTAATAAAAAAATATATATTTTAATTAATTAAACTTTGAGAAAGTTTAAATTATTTAATATCTGCTTCAAAATATTGTGTTAATTATTTACTGTCTGAGAATTTTTAAAACATAAATTTGTAATTAACAAACACCTAATAAGACAAGAATTAATAAATATTATTCACTGTAGAATAAAATATTTTTGCAACTGTAAATATTTTCAACAAACAATGTAAAGTAAATGAATGAATTTAAATATTTTAATATTCAAATATTATTTATAGATTAACAGGTTTGATATTTTTATGAAATTCTATTATAATCTTGTTTCTTACAAATATTTAAAATTAACTTCGTGGCATCACCTTTTTCAGAATTTAGCATAATTGATAACGATCGATATATTTTATATACAAGGTGCCACTACCTAATATTTATATAAAATTTGATACATTCACTACTGATATGATTCTTAGTGAATACAAATTAATTGCTTATTACTAATAAATTTAAATTATTGCGTTTTTATTTGTAAATTTATTTAATACTTTTAATAGAATGATATTTTATTAATTATATATAATTTCTTTGTTAAAATATATATATATACAGTTGAAGTTTAAATGATATTTAAGTATCTAGGATAATCCAAAAATGTAAAATCTGATATGTTATATATAATAATAAAAGTTAGGTTGGAAACTGTATATACGGAATTTCATTTATATTAAATTAAACATAAATAAAATTTAGCAAAAGAAAACCCGTCAAAAGCATATCTGTATTAATTTATTAATAACTAAATTTATAAAATGATCCTAAAATATCTCTGTACATCTACCACTTCGGTTTAATAGGTTTAAATTGCCATTGATGGTACTGATTGCGAACATCACACGGCATTAAAGATAACTGCAAGGACTGTGGATGCATGGCTAAACATTTCTTATGCACTCTGTGAAGAAGCGTGAAAGTGCTTTCATCGTACTGCCATGGACCATCAACAGTTCCTAATCTACAAAATGTGAGTTTAATTCCCTGTGTATCTGCTTCAATACATCGTTCACCGACTCCTAGCTGACCAGCAGAGTTCAAACGAATTAGCTGATTGTTACCAAATCCGTGACAATGCTGCGTGGCCATCATCGACGGTGGGTGATGTCCTAAAGTATCCACGCAATTTTGATTAGCCTTGGAACTCAATTCGCCCCAATGGAGATTAGCCGGAAGCTCCGGGAATTTATCGTACACATCGTAAGCAACATTATCCATGTACCATTGAAAATCTTTACATTGTAATTTATCTTTTAAAGCTAGTTGATCAGTAATATCTCCCATATCTAAAAATCTTGCAAGTGGCTCGCGTGTGTAGAAATATTCTTTATGTTTTTCATCAAACCATGTTTCAATAACACGCTTATAATTTATTGTAATCAACGGTCCCTTTTTAGCTTTAGCTAATTTACCGAAATTATATGGCATGAAGCCCCGATAAACATGGCCTACTCTTGAACAAGGGACCCATTCTATGCTGCCGCCACATTGCCAAATTTTAAAACTAAGTTCAAAGTTTTCACCACCCCAAACTAAAAGACCAGGGTCATACGCTCCTATTTTTAAGAAATATTCTCTGTTAATAGCAAATAATCCACCAGCATGTGTAGGACTTTTATAAGGTTCGCTGTTATGGTCCCTTGTTTTAGCTTCACGTGCAGGGACTTCATTTTCCTTATAAAGCATACCCCATTCAAATATTCCTCTAAAATGTGTATCCTCTCCGTAAACCGGACGATAATGGAAAGTTTTGTGATCAATACCATCGATAATTGGTACTGTCATAGTATATTTATCCCTATAAATTGGAGCCAGAAGTGGTGGCAACCAATTAGTATTGACTTCACAATGAGCGTCTAAATACACGATAACTTCCCCTGTAGCTTCCATAGCTCCACGAGACCTAGTTCTTATCAAACCTTCTCTCTCTGTATTTCTTATCAATTTCACTTTCCCGTTCCATCTCTCTATGTAACGATCTAACTTACTTTTCAAATTATCTTTATCAGAAAAATCGTCAACTAATAATATTTCATGCAATAAATAATCTGGTGTTCTGTTAATAACAGAATGAACAGTACGCATTAAAACAGACCAACCTTCATTATGGAACACAATAATGACACTTGTTTTAGGGAGGTCCTCGGGATAGTCCCAATGTTTACATTCTTTTAACCTAGTATCTTTGATACTGCGATCTAATGATATTTCATCTGAACAAACCATATTCATTCCGTATTGAGACTCCGATTCTGCTTCAGCATTTGCTTGATCACTACGAAGCACATGCGCCTCACCATTTTCACCAGGGCCCTCCCTTTTCTCAACATTCTTTGGTTCGAAATTACCAAGCCCTATGAAATTGAGGTTAGGTTAATTTATGTCAAATAATATGTGACAGTTTTCTATAAATATAAATAATAATTGAATTTACCTTCAACTAAGTTTGGTCTCCGGCGTACTGTATGCAAACTATCTGACATATATTTGTTTGGACTTATGTCGCTATCATTCCACGTAAATAGTAAATATAACAATGGAATTAATATTAACATTATAGCTGCTATCCGAATAGCGCGGCCTCGTCTTAATAATGCGATACGCATTTTAGTAACTTTAATTAAATAACTTGTTCGTTTTCGACCTTTTACCTATTAATAATCGTTTGACATTAAGCACACATGTTGACGTGTCTGTAACTTTTAAAATAATACAATTTATTTTTGTACCTGTAATTTACGGGAGTTTTTCCCCATGTTGGTGGCGCTGCGATTGTATTGTTTAATAAAAAGGCGCGACTTCGGACGAAGAAATAAAATTCAAATTATCTTAAAGATAATGTTCTCAAAAATTAAAATGTTGATAAAGGAATTAATAGGGCTTTGTGATTGCAGAAACTATTTATAAAACAGAAATTGGTTTATATGTATATTTTTACAGCTACTGTGAATCAAGCCAGTAACTTACAAAATCAAAATAAATAAAAATACATATATGTAAGAAACATTTGTTTCTTTTTGATAAGAACAATATGAATAATCATAGCAAATATAATAAAAAAATTAAGATAATATCATGCGTTTATTTTTACGATTATTATGCTTTTTAAATTATTTAATTACTTTTGTTAAATTATAAAGAAAAGATTTTGTTTCAAGATTACATTATGATACATTTGAACGCATGATAATTTTTTTTCAAAGCAGTAAATAATTACTTTTATGAAATATTGTTTAGAAAAGAAGTACAGTTTCGCAGGACGTTTAAACGTGGACATGTTGCTTATACCCTCGTATGTGTGGGCTTTGATTAAACTCAGCATCGGAAATATGCCAACGGTAATAAAACAAATTAAATAAAAAATAAATATTATATAATATAATGTTGTAATGTATACCGTAAGCAATGTATAATGTAATATTAAAAACTTGTTTTATATCAGATATTCTTTCAATTAAAAATAAAGATGCAAGTATTATAAGACCTAGATAAGAATGCATGCATTTAATTAATACAACAAGCCAAGGTGAGTTAGCTGCCGAAGGTCTAGCCGTAATTATTTAACACAATGTATAAGTTATTATAGCATAAGAGGATCGTTTTCGGATATAATGACTAGATTTGATTAAATTATAACAAATTCCACATACTAAGTAATTAGTTGAAGATAAGGTAGAGGCGTTACCCCTGCTTATTAATGTTATGCAACAACTTTAACATGATATACATACAATAATAATAAAAGTAAATAACTTAATATATAACAATTTGTGAAGTTTTCAAGTTTTATTTTAGGTAACAATATGTACGTAAAAGGTATTTTTTATCATGTCAAATAAACCTGAAATACACGTAACTGTGTTTAGCGAAATATAATTAATTAATAGTAAGCAATTATTTTAATTTAAATGTTAGTGGCGTAAATAATGTCACACGTAGAACTAACACAGCGACAGAAGAAAGCCGTTGGTATTGAAAGTAACAGTTTAACAAGTGACAACGTATATTGTTAATGTACTACAAGTGTTGCATCCGCATCACTAGCTTGCATAACATATTATTTCATTGCAAGATTTTCTTCAAAATGGATGAGGCTTACTATAAACAAATATTACTTCCGTGTAGTAAACATATAATAATTAAAAAGTAATTAGTACGTAATAATTAAACTCAATAAAAACAAGTAATTCGTGACCTAATTTACTAATTGAGTTATTTATGTTTAATGGATCAAATTAACCCATAATTATTTCCTTTATTGCATTTTTAAATTAATTTGATTATACAATACCAATACACAAATAAAAAAGTAATGTCAGTGATTTGGAGCTTGTACAAACAGGTTCATTTTAAAATATTTCAATGTCATGTTGAATTATGATTTGTAGACTCATAAAAAAGTTATATGTGAAATAAAAAAGCAAAGAAACTTTTGTTTATAATTATTATTAATATATTCATAAATAAAAGAATCACGTGCGAAGGTTGTACAACTAGTGTTTCAACAAGATAGGTGCGTTTTTATAATTATAGATTATAAAGATGTTTGGATTAATTTTAACTACGATCCATAATCTGTAGTACATTCTATAAAATTGGCTTGTGTCCTATGTCTTAATTTCTATAAACGTGTACTATATATTGATAAAGTTGGTTACTAGAACCTCAAATGTTCAATTATTTTTTAATAACTCCTTATATCTTAAGAGATTTAAACAATTAAAAAAGTCATTTTTTTTCTTTAATTATTAAAGGGATTCAACGTTGTACACATTCCAAGTGCATGTGACATCACAATCCTTGTGTAAGGTTACCAACCTTACAGATCATAAATCTCTGCTATATGTATTTATATATCAAAATATCAAATATTATTTACAGCTATTCCAAGGAACAATAAAATTTCAATATCATGTCTGCCGTAACAAGGGTTAAATAAAATAAAAACTTATTATTCTTTGACTTGACTTGATTATTTGACTACCAACAGCTACAGAACATTACCACTGCACTGACCTACTCAACAAATAACTGACGTTAAAATGCATTTCATGTCATACAAATATGGGCGACCATTTCTAGCGCTAAAACTACAATTCAAATTTTTAATTGCTATATCTCCGTCAATATTTAGATATTTAATAAAATAGACACGCCAATACACATTTATTAACATCAATTTCAATCAACAATTGAAAAATTGACCACTAAAAAATGAGGACACAAACCCAATAAAAAAGTCATTTTGTCTCTTTAATTATTAAAGGGATTCAACGTTGTACACATTCCAAATGCGTGTGGCATCACAACCGCTAGCTGCTATCTCTTTTATACAACAGAGCGTAACAAGCGTGACAAGTTAACAGGTTACCAACCTTACAGCTCATAAATCTCTGCTATATGTATTTATATATCAAAATATCAAATATTATTTACAGCTATTCCAAGGAACAATAAAATTTCAATATTATGTCTGCCTTAACAGGGTTAAATAAAATAAAAACTTATTATTCTTTGACTTGACTTGATTATTTGACTACCAACAGCTTCTACCAACCATTACCACTGCATTAAAACTACAATTCAAACTTTTAATTATTATATCTCCGTCAATATTTAGATATTTAATAAAATAGACACGCCAATACACATTTATTAACATCAATTTCAATCAACAATTGAAAAATCGACCACTAAAAAATGAGTCAACAATTACCGTTAGTTATTTGTTGAGTAGGTCAGTGCTGTGGTAATGTTTTGTAGCTGTTGGTAGTCGAAATAATCAAGTCAAGTCTGACAATAATTTGACATTTGAGGTTCTAGTAACCCACTTTATCTATATATAGTACACTTTTATAGAAATTAAGACATGGGACACAAGCCCAGTGTTTACTGGGTCCGATCCTAGACTATTAGTACTATGTATTTCCAAACGTCTTTATCAAAACGCGGCTGCCGGTTCTATATAAGTATTTCCCATACAGCAGATACACGTTATTGCAATTTATCCTCCGGAACGCGATACAACCAACTATTACATCTTAGTGCTTTAAGTAAACAAACAAAATAAGTGAAAATACAAACAATTTATTTTGTATATTTATTAAAAAATAAATTAAAAAATCGCTCGCAATGCAGTCGTCAATATTATTATTTTTTGGTGTGTGTGTGTCCTGTGTATTTGCAACTTTACGTAAGTACTAGAATGTAGAGAAATTCATTTCCTTATAAATTATATAATTATGCATTTTTCTGTATATATAAATACATATTGATTGCATAAAACAAACTTTCTGCATTATTTTAATTTCATTTAATAGTGATTATTAATATTTACAACTGTAAACGTATATAGTATAAAAAGGATTCGATTTCCGAACCTTAACTCCAACTCAAATAGGCTTGTGAACCATGAGTTAATTTCTATAAATAATTGATAAAGTTAACTCCCCATATTTTAGGAGATATTAACACTTAAAAAAACATTTCGTTACTTTAATTATTAAAGTTATCCAACGTTATAGAAAATTCCAATCCATGGTACGTCACGTCACGTTCTTAATAATAATTTGTGAACTTTTGGATACTTAAAAAAATAAAAACGCCAATATACATACAACCCATAAAAATGACCCCTAAAAAGAGAGTCTCTTCCCCACCAGTTTTAACATGAGAATTGATTCTTAAAAAAAACAAAATTTCTTGCAGCTGATTTCATAAAAGTTTGTCCACGGAATGTACCAGATCCAGAGCAATGTATACGGGATTCAATTTCGGCAATAAATCCTTTACTTAAAGAAGGTATTCCATCTCTGAATGTACCAGCTTTGGAACCGTTGGAACTACCTCCAATTCACCTCAACAGGGGACCAAATTCTGCACAATTTAAAGCAACATTCAAAAACATAAAAGTGCATGGAGCATCTAAATATATCATCACAGATTTAAAGTATGTTTACAATTATATTTTTAATTTTATAGGTATACTTATTATTGCAAATCATGCTAATATATAGTACATGTTTTGTAATTCTTAATAATCATTGTATTTAATAGCAAATAGTATTTTATGATTTAATAGAAAAACATAAGACAATATGAACCAAGAAAACAAATTAAATATATAACAACTAATTATACTCGTATAAAATTACATGGATGCCCACCTAAATTTAATGAGATAAATTTTTCATGTATTGTGGTTCACTTCCCAGAATTGGCATTTATTTATTGCGTGACTGGACAAAAATATCAACTTTTATAATACATTTGAAGACACAGTATGCGAGACTATTCATATTAGTCTTCGGATTCAATTCCCTGACCAAAGTTATATTTTCTCGGTTTAGTTATTAAATTAAATTGATTATATACATACATAATCATAAACTTATTAGTTTCTTATATAGAACGTTAATTTTTCACTTGTAAAAATTTTAATTTTATAGATTATGAATATTTTAAATTTATTTTTATCCCAATTGGAATATGATTTACAGGTTCCTAAATAATTAGGATTTGTTTTGCTCTAATTAAATTATTACTCGATTGGAAATTTTGATTGGAAAAATGAAAACCAAAAATTTTTATTTTAGTTGACGACTGATGATTTTTAAAGCAGTATTTGAAAAGTATAGTGGTAGTACTTGGAACGCAAAGTGGGAGTATTTGAGTTTGTGAAAATGTCGGCTAGTGACTTTTGCGTGAACATAGATAATATGTATAATACATATATATTATATTAGAAAACTAATCATTACATAATATAAGAAATTTATAATAAACTACAAGAAAAAGAACTTGATCAGTTAGCTACAGATTCCTGTTTAATATATTATTTAGTATAAAGCCTTATTCTCACCTACTGTTTTAATTTAAATTGTTAGTCGCTGTTTTGATTGTAGTAAAGGGTCAATGATACCCACTGAATATAGTTTAAAGTTTATATTTATATGTTATGCTTATATGTTAAGAGATATTAACAATTAAAAAAGTCATTTTGTCTCTTTAATTATTAAAAGGATTCAACGTTATAGAACATTTCAAGACATGTGACATCACGTCCACTAAGTTGCTATCTCTTTTATATAAAAGAGATAGCATATTCAACACAGAAGTGTTATCCATAGAAAAAATAACTGACCTACCCTTAATAGTACAGACAATTACGTCATAAATATGGCCGATATCTCTAGTGCTAAAACTACAATTCGAATTTTTAATTGCTATATCTCCGTCAACATTTAAATATTTAATAAAATAAAAACGCCAATACACATTTATTAACATCAATTTCAAATTGAAAAAACGACGGATAATAAAATAAAAATTTAAAATAAAACAGTATGTGGGAATAGCACTTGAAGCAAACTAATTATACAACATAAAAACTGGAAGTATTATATTTTATTACATACTATCGAGTATTATATCTTCATTGTAATTTTAATGCTGTAATGGTGTTACATTCAAGGTTGAATCCGGAAAATTATATTAAAAACTGCGTAACTTTGCAATTTATTTAAGGTATTATATACATAAAAAAGTTTACCTTTTTTTGCAGACCTGATTTAGAGAAAGGACTCTTTATATACAAACTTCAAGTCCCAAAAGTTAGCTTCAAAGGAAACTACAAAATGAACGTAAATATTTTGCTGTTACAATTTAAAGGAGAAGGGGAAATCACTGGAAATTTCAGTAAGTAAATAATCCAGCAATGGTATATACGAGGAGATATTGTAATAATGGTAATTCTTACAGCAAATTATTTCGCCGATGTTGAAATGAGAGGCAAAAAAGTTAAAATCGATGGAGTAGATCACCTTCAATTCGATCAAATGCCAATAAAAATCAAAATAGAAGGTGCTAAAGTTCATTTAGATAATTTGTTCAACGGTGACAAAACGTTGGGAGATATAACCAACCAAGTTATCAATGACAACGCTGACGCAATGATAGGAGAAATTGTCCCATCTCTAGAGAAAGCTCTATCAAATGTATTTACCACACAGGCTAATAACATATTAAGAACCGCATCCTACGAAGAAATGTTCCCGTTAACTTAATTTAAAGCAATTTGGAAGAAGAAAAGGAATGGTATTTTTATGTCACAAAATATTTTATTTTTTTATAAATGTTAATATTTTTATAATAATTATTATTTGATATTGTAATTTCTTATGAAGTTTAAAGAAACATAATTCGAAAAACCGTTTAATGTATTTTATTTAACCGATAACGGGTAACCGAAGTTTTGGTAAACGAGGAACTGCATTGTTATTTTTAGGCGGTGTAGCTTTTGGTTCTGAAACTGGTTTAATAGATTTTCCAAATAAATCAGGTACCACCAAATTTTCCTTCACGTTAGTTAGAGGAGCTACCAATTCATTATCTGTTAGCACTCCACCAACTTTAGAACCAACATCTATTAAAGTTTCGCCGATAATTTGACCACCTTCTAGAATTTTACAAGTTGATAACTTTAAAGTATCTGTAATAACCCCCCACATAGCCATCTGACAAAACCTAGAACAGATTGTATTCTTATAGCATACCATCCTTGAACTATATTTCTGAAATTAATTTTCAATACCTGAAATCTTTCATTAATTTCGGTTTTCCTGTTATCGATACGTAGGTACTGTCTTTATCGCTAAATGACGGAAGTCCAATTTGATCTATAACTGATGTTTCATTGACTTCCTCGATTTGGATTTTACCGCTCCTTGCAAATTGTTCTATCATATCAGTAAATACATCGCTAACTTCAAGATCCTCCGCAATTTCCTGTTGGGTTATATTTGTGTTTTCCGTTTCATCAATCGGATTTCCGAATATATCCAATGGGTTAAATAGAAAAGCTAAATCGTCACCATGCGATACATATTCGGGATTTTCTACAAATAAATGAAAAATGTTACCCTGGAACTGAAAATTTGCCAATATGACTATTTGCTACTTTACCAATATAACTATTTCCAAACAGTGGAAGTTGTCCTAAAAATTTGTTGCCTTTTGGTAAATGTCCTATATGCTCAAAACTATATAAAAACGCAGGTGCCCGTTTTCCCCAATTTTCCACGGTTAAAAAGGCTGGTAAATTAAACAGCGCATCAGTGGTAACTTCGGCAACCTATATACAGAGTTAAATTACCAAAATTGGACAAGGTTTCTTATTACATTTGTGTTTTTAAAAGAACTTACTTTCCCTAATGTATTTGTCAAGCCGTCAACAGCGGGAGATACCGATAGAAAACTTTCCAAATTTAAAGATTCTCCGATTTGTCCTAATCCCAAATCGTCCGATAGTAAACCTCCAGTTAAAGTACTTAACAAACCCGTTACACCTCTTAAGCTGGATATCATTTCATTTTGAAGATAATCTGGGATTCTTTGGATTTTATCAATGATTTCATTTTTGAAAGTACCTATCACGTTTAAAGTTAGTAAACATACATTTAATATTCTTACAAATATTTGATTGAATTTTGTATTACTTGCGATAGAGCAAAATGTTTCATCCTTCGTAACACCGGTCAACAAAGGAATTTTTGGAAATTTTCCTAATTTAAATAATTTATCTGGACCATTAGTTAAAAATCCGGGTAAAGATCTATCGTCATCTTCTTCTTCAACGACAGGAGCAACACCTACCAGAATATCACACTCTCAGTTACAAATATATAATTATGGTTATTGTAGGAATATAAGTGAACATAAGTAAATAGTTTTCAAATTTGTTTAAAATATGCCAAAGTATACTTAAGAGTCCTGCGAGTCCTGCAATGAATCCGTCTCCAGATAAGCGTTGATTTTCAACTCCTGTATCTGATGCTAAAAGATAACTAACAGGTACCTAAAAATATTGAATAACTTTTTGTTTTAGATACTCGTATTTTAAATGGACGGATTTGATGAAAAAATTTACCTGTTGTAAACATTGCACCATATCTTCTACCGGTGTTATAGGACAAAAATTTTTCTCTGCGATACGTTGACAAGTTATTTTTGGTTCTTTATCTAACGCAAAATGTGATAAGGCGGAACCGGACATAGCTATGACACCACTTAAAACACTTTGAGTTAATTCTGATAAAGATAAAAATAATGCACTACTAGCTCCAGAACCTTGACCAAATGTTAAAATCTTTTTGGAATTACCACCGAAGAATTCAATGTAATCTTCAACCTTGAACAAAGTTGGTAATATGAAATATTTATTGCTAGTGGATTTTAAATTAATTTGTACTACGCCTACCCATTTTAAAGCAGCAGCCATGTCAAATAAAGCGGCATTTCCTGGCAAATCTTTAGTACCACTTCCTAAAAATCCTAAGGTACCCAATCGATACTGAATGGTCACTAAAATCATCTTTTTGCGCATCAAATGCTTCTCCTACAAACGATGACTTTTAATAGTGTAATAACTGACACATATAATAAAATTTTATTCAAAAATTCGCTTTTCAATTTTTTGACTGGACTAAAGTAAAACTTACACCATATTGGGAAGCAGAACCATAACGAAAACCACCCCCATGTATCCAAAGCAAAACAGGTAAACCTAGGCAGTATTCATTATTAACATTTCGAATGAATTTATTTGTAAATATATTTTAGCTTTAATAAATTACCTTCTTCATCGTCAGGCATTTTAGGGGTGTATATATTTAATAATAAACAATCTTCATCCCCTACAGTATTAGTAGGGTCTTTAGGGTCAGGCTGAGGGCACGGTGGCCCTGGTAATGACGCATTTATGGTACCTTCCGGTTGTAAATATCTAGGCCTCTATAAATATATGCAAAATGGTCTTATATAAGCTGTGAACATTTTCTGCTATAAGAAAATTTGACTTTTTGCAAAAATACCTGAAACCTGTGAGCCCCAGTCGGCGGCTCTGCGTAACGAATGCCTCTGAAGATGTAGTAACCATTATTTGTATCTCGAGATCCAAAGATTTGTGCCTCTTTGTCATTTAAACGTACAAAAACAGCGGCTTCGTCGACAGGTGGTAGAGCTGACATGCGACCACCTACGATTCTTTTAACACGAGAATGCGTTTCTACAGCATCACAAAAATGTAACAATAGAAATAATATCAAAATATTTAAAGACATTTTAATATATATTATTACACTTCACTTTTGTAAATGAATTGAACTTTTATATTTTGTATTATCAGAGAAATATTTCCGGTAATGCGTGGGTCCATTCAGAATCATTTTTTAATTATCATTGCAGATAATGATATCTCGATTAATATAGAATCATAGTTTATATATTCATGTCTGTGTTGAAATGATAACATGATTTGCTATATTACTTTGTAATAAGAGCAATATTTGTTACAGTTTTATAGCTATTCATAAAAAACAATAATTAGACACAACATATTTAATTAGATATTTAGGATAAATGTTGCCTGGTATATATGCAATCATTTTAACAAACTGATTTTTGTCGATCATAGTTATTGTCGATTTTTGAGAGGAGGTTTTTCTAAGAAATAATTTCATTGTAGAACTTAATCAATTTGAAGAATATTATTTGGTAGATTTAACTTAAAATTTTAATTATTTATTTATGATATTAGTTTAGAAAACCTGCTTGTATTTGCCATCTATTGACAAATACAATTACCATGAAAAATCTGTGATAACTTATTTATATTGTGTCTGAAATGTTGCTAAGCGCTATTATGGTTTTCGAGATTGTACACAATTGCCCAGTTTGTCATGTTAATATGCTGACATTTAATTAGAGTTAATGGTCATGAAAATTTGCTTAAATTACTAAATAAAGTGGCCTTCTTAGTTGTTCTTATAATCAGGTTCGTATCATTATTGACTTATTTATTAACTATAATATATGATGTTCAAAACATATACTTGATTTATAATAATTATCTTTATTATGCTATATAATTTATATGCAATAATTAATTATTTTCAGACCACAGAAGTTCCCTTGCAAGAAGTTATATAATTGTCAAAATGCAAATATTTTGTACAGTTCAAACAACAAATCACAACAATCACCAATCTGGGAATGTGAAGGCTGTGAAATCAAAATTAGCAATAGGAAAAACACCTCATAAGACTGATCCAAAAGCTTATATTCTACATTTTACAGATGTAAATAAAGTAGGAACAAGATATAATTTAAAAAATAATATAGAAAACGTATTTTGTAAATTTGTTAATGAAGGAAAAATTACAATACGTTTCAAAGCACCACCTCATGATTTGGGTATAAAAGGAGACAGTGTACAATTAAAATGTTTCTTAAAAACACTAAAAATGGTTTTAAGTGGGCAACAACCGTTAACAGAAATAAAATTATCAAATTTATCAACCACTTTATCACAATCAAAGAGACCTGTTACAAAATTGGCGATTAGGAGTAGAGCAGAATATCCTGTGAAAGGATTGCCTAGAACTGTCGAGCATTTAACTATTGTTGATTTAAAATTATGTCAATTTAATCAACAGATATTACAGTTGAGAAAGTTAAAGGTTCTAGATTTATCCAATAATTGTATAACTAAGTTGCCACCAGCACTAGGTAATCTAGAACATCTACAAGAATTACATCTGTCCAATAATAAATTAAATGAAGGTAAATTGAACGAATGGGAATGGCTGAATGGTGTCCACATTAATAAAACTCTAAAAATGCTAGATTTATCTAATAATAATTTGAAAGTATTACCATACCATATTTTTAAATTACAAGAACTTATAAAATTTAAATTGAATAATAATCAGCTTCAAATGTTGCCTCCTGGTATTGGTAGAATGAGAAAATTATTAGAGTTGCATTTATGTAACAATAAATTAGTGTATCTTCCGGCTTCGATAGTAAATATGAGATTAGACTTATTAGATATGACTGGAAACTTACGTTCAGATGAAGGCCAAGATTCAAAAAATGTTAAAGAAACAAAAAAGTTGACACTGTTGGAGATAGCAGCTAGATCGGTATTAAAAAATAGAGTTGACTATACTCCTGCTACACTACCAAGATCTATTTGCAATTATCTTGATCAAGCAACTTGGTGCATTTGTTCTAATTTTATTGTTCAGAGATATTGTTCTTTCGAAACGTGTTCCCGAACTGTTGGATTTCTTTGTAAAACTCTTCAAACTGATCTTCCAAATATGCATTTAATATTTAAATATGATCTTTGTTCATTAAAATGTTACAACCTAGCTCAGCGCAAGTTGCCAAGGCCTCCTCAACTTCAAAACCTTTTGGTCTAAAAATAAATGTAATGTTTTTTGAACAATGATGAGTATCTTTTTATTAATATGGATTATTTATTATAATGTAAGTGCCTTATTTAATATATTCAGAATTGTCATTAAAATTGTGTTTCATTTATTACGCATTTGTATCTAATTTATATATATGTTTCCAGTTTTCATAAATATCGCACATATTTGTAAAATAATTATCAATTATTTTAATTTTAACACTACAAATTAATGTTTATAATCTTCGTAAAATATGTATTATCTGTTATATTATGTAATAATTATTTATTGAACTTGAACCTTTAGTATAATAACATTATTAAAAAGAGAAAAGTATAGAAAACACAGTTTTAGTTACATAAGCAAGAAGTGTTTTTAATAATTAATTATATTGCTGATTCCGATATGGTAAAATAATTCAAAAACTGATAGCATTTCTTAATGTGTTTATTTTATTGAATGAATCCTTTATTTTATTAATATAAGAGTTAATTATGGCGAATTAATACAGCATCCGGTAGCATTTATGAAACCCACGCAAAAAATGATTAAATCACTGAAGAGTTTTGAATTTTATAGTCAGTATTACTCCTAACTATTTTACAATGCAACATATATGTATATGCAATTATCAGCATCATATTAAATCCAGATTCCACCAGACATGTCTGCATATATTTAAAGTAACAATAAACTATGCAAAAAGTTATCAAAACATAACACTTAATGAATTAATGGTTTAAATTTTAAATTATAGTACAACAATAAACACAGCTATATCTTGGACTCTCTTAAGCTGGACAAAACACAGGAAATCCTTTGTGAAATTCTTTTTAAAGGTGATTAATCTATAGAACTGGTGTTCAAATACTACGATTCTATATCAGCTTGTGCGTATGTCACTTGTGTGACGCGGACTTAATAATAAATATACTTTTAAAGCAGTCTGCAGTATACACCTCGATTTTATATTCATTTTTATATAGTATGTAAAAGATGTATTTCACATATATTTAATTAATTGTAAGAAAGATGATGTGAAAATATGTTAAGTTTCGGTAAATAATAAAATGCACCGTGGTAGGATAAAAAATACATTCATTTAATAATATTATATAGTATTCATGGGGATAATTTAAATTTGATTTGATTCAATTTAAGCCTTAACTTTTTTTAATCAATCCAATTTGATTTCGTGAATGGATTATACAGGGCCCTCGCTGCATTACTACTGTCGTATTTGGTTGGATATAATACACACATAATGCAATTGACCCATATTATATATTGAATGCATGAGGCATTTAGGATTCTATGTTTAATATCCTCCATATTTGTTCTCTGCAACACCCACTAAACTAACTGAATCAGTTGTCAAGTAGACTAAGAATTTTACATAGAGGTTTCGTATTATATGAATAGAAAAATCGTTATTATATTTTATTAGTGCTTTGTTTTACAACAAACATTTAGCAAATGACTGTAAATGGGCCTGTGTTCTCATTTTTTAGTGGTCGAATTTTCAATTGTTGATTGAAATTGATGTTAATAAATATGTATTGGCGTGTCTATTTTATTAAATATCTAAATGTTGACGGAGATATAGCAATTAAAAATTTGAATTGTAGTTTTAGCGCTAGAAATGGTCGGCTATATTTGTATGACGCGAATGCATTTTAACGTCAGTTATTTGTTGAGTAGGTCAGTGCTGTGTAAATGTTTTGTAGCCGTTGGTAGTCAAATAATCAAGTCAAATCAAAGAATAATAGGTTTTTATTTTATTTAACCCTTGTTACGGCAGACATATTGGAATTTTATTGTTCCTTCAAATAGCTGTAAATAATATTTGATATTTTGGTATATAAATACATATAGTAGAGATTTATGAGCTGTAAGGATGGCAGCGGTTGTGATGTCATATGCATTTGGAATGTGTACAACGTTGAATCCCTTTAATAATTAAAGAGACAAAATGACTTTTTTAATTGTAAAAATCTCTTAACATATAAGGAGTTATTAAAAAATAATTGAACATTAGGTTCTAGTAACCAACTTTATCAATATATAGTACAGTTTTATAGAAACTTTTTTTTTTATGTAAGATTGCATATTGTACATATAAAACTAATATATATTAGTAAAATATTTTAAATCTATTTTGGCTCTGTGAACAGCTTCAGATAAACAATCAAGAATTAATACATTTACGGCTAAGATTACGAATAACACTTACATTATTAAAATCGATATTAATATTTTCAATTATCAAAATTCGTTGAAATTGATTACTTTTTCAACAATTTTCTAATTTCATCAAATAATAATAATTGAAAATGTAAATCATTCATAGTCTGTATTTTATATAAAGCGGACGAAAGATTTTATATATTATACCAAAAGGTACTACGTTGCATAACTGAATATAAAAATGTTCAAATATTTTTTATTTCTACTTCTAGCTATTTCTAGCCTTCCTATTTCGGCTAGTTTTTCCATCATGAATGTTACAGATCCAAATGAACAAGTTCGTGTTAGGAGAACATATACATTTGGAAAATATTCACCAGGTAATTTTCTTTTATTGTATAGATATAAGTGATTTGTTTATTTTCAAAAATGAGTATTTATACTATTTACGTTTACCCTAAATAATTAAATGCATAAAAAGATTATGAAAAAAATTTTTATTAGTTATCTTTTAATTAATAAAAATTTTTAATTACCAAGACCAAGTTTAATTTCTTTTTCTCTATTTGTATTTTAATCCTTTTATAAAAAGGAATAATTTCTATAGTCATATCAAATCATATTATATTTTAGCTCACGACCCACTGTCTGCTCAAAGCGGGGTGGAATACCACACAGGACATTATCCGACCTTATTATCTACAGTGATAAGATACCACCCTTACAATAAGATTATTAAGTACGTGGAACTAGATGTGTACCAAGACACTTACGATGGATCAGCGTACATTTCTCGTGGCGGAATTGGCAAAAAAAAGATTGAGATCACGGTGACAGCCTATGAAACGACTTTTCTGGAATACAATTGCCACTTCTATGGAAGAAGGAAGTAATGAAAAAATCGAGTAGTAATGAAAAAACAATTGTTTTTTAATTGAATAAAGGAAATCAATTAATCGAAAATTAACATTGTGTTTTAATAACTACCTATTTTAAGCTTTATGTTAAAGGTATTTTTGGCTTTTGTATAGTGTTCTCTATTTCTAAAAACTGAACTAGGTATTCTCTTGCAGCTGGCTCGAGCAATACGTACAGTTTTGATATTATGAAGATAAACAATAATAAATAAAATCGATTACTAATCTCGAGACGTTAAAATATGATATATTCGTCAAGTTTTGGATTTCTTTTAAAAATAAAAATGTTAATACAAATGATATATACGATTTTAAAACATGCCCACGGCTCTGTGAACTGCTTCAGATAAACAATCAAGAATTAACACATTTACGGCTAAGATTACGAATAACACTTACATTATTAAAATCGATATTAATATTTTCAATTATCAAAATTCGTTGAAATTGATTACTTTTTCAACAATTTTCTAATTTCATCAAATAATAATAATTGAAAATGTAAATCATTCATAATCTGTATTTATATAAAGCGGACGAAAGATTTTATATATTATACCAAAAGGTACTACGTTGCATAACTGAATATAAAAATGTTCAAATATTTTTTATTTCTATTTCTAGCTATTTCTAGCCTTCCTATTTCGGCTGGTTTTTCCATCAGGAATGTTACAGATCCAAATGAACAAGTTCGTGTTAGGAGAACATATACATTTGGAAAATATTCACCAGGTAATTTTCTTTTATTGTATAGATATAAGTGATTTGTTTATTTTCAAAAATGAGTATTTATACTATTTACGTTTACCCTAAATAATTAAATGCAAAAAAATTTATTAGTTTTTTTTAATTAATGAAATTTTATATAGTATACGAAGATTATTTAATCACCAAGACCAAGTTTAATTTCTTTTTCTCTATTTGTATTTTTAATCCTTTTATAAAAAGGAATAATTTCTATAGTCATATCAAATCATATTATATTTTAGATCACGAGCCACTGTCTGCTCAAAGCGGGGTGGAATACCACACAGGACATTATCCGACCTTATTATCTACAGTGATAAGATACCAGCCTTACCAGAAGATAATTAAGTACGTCGAACTAGATGTGTATCAAGACACTTACGACGGATCAGCGTGCATTACTGGTGGCGGAATTGGCAAAAAAAAGATTGAGATCACGGCGGTAGCCTATGAAACGACTTTTCTGGAATACAATTGCCACTTCTATGGAAGAAGGAAGTATATCGAGTAGTATTGAAAAAAACAATTGTTTTTTAATTGAATAAAAGAAATCAATTAATCGAAAATTAACATTGTGTTTTAATAACTACCTATTTTAAGCTCTATGTTAAAGGTATTTTTGGCTTTTGTATAGTGTTCTATATTTCTAAAAACTGAAGTAGGTATTCTCTTGCAGCTGGCTCGAGCAATACGTACAGTTTTGATATTATGAAGATAAACAATAATAAATAAAATCGATTAATAATCTCGAGATGTTAAAATATGATATCTTTGTCAAGTTTTGGATTTCTTTTAAAAATAAAAATGTTAATATAAATGATATATACGATTTTAAAACATGCCCATGTATTAAATAAAATAACCTATTTTTACGACTAAAGATTAGGAATAAAATTGATATTATTAACATTCATTAACATTTATTACTTTTTTAAGAATCTTATAATTGCGTTAAATAATTACAATTGAAAAAGAAAAACCATTCGCTTTCTGTATTTTATATAATCCAGACGAAAGGTTTTCTATATACGTTGCATAACTCAATATAAATATGTTCAAAATTTTGCTATTTGCAGTTCTACTGCCTATAATTTCGGTTAGTTGCTTTAATGAAACAATACAATTTGGAACACAATCACCAGGTAATTTTCTCTTATTGTATAAAGTGATTTAAGAATTTATTTTCCAAAATGTATACCTTACAAACATTGTTTCGTACCGTAGTAATGTCGAATAGCCTGATTGCAATGGGCTTGTGTCCTCATTTTCTAGTGGTCGATTTTTCAATTGTTGATTGAAATTGATGTTAATAAATGTGTAATTGGCGTGTCTATTTTATTAAATATCTAAATGTTGACGGAGATATAGCAATTAAAAGTTTGAATTGTAGTTTTAGCGCTAGAAATGATCGGCCATATTTGTATGACGTGAAATGCATTTTAACGTCAATTATTTGTTGAGAAGGTCAGTGCTGTGGTAATGTTTTGTAGCTGTTGGTAGTTGAAATAATCAAGTCAAGTCAAAGAATAATAAGTTTTTATTTTATTTAACCCTGTTACGGCAGACATAATATTGGAAATTTATTGTTCCTTGAAATAGCTGTAAATAATATTTGATATATAAATATATATAGCAGAGATTTATGAGCTGTAAGGTTGGCAGCGATTGTGATGTCACATGCAATTGGAATGTGTACAACGTTGAATCCCTTTAATAATTAAAGGGAAAAAATGACTTTTTTAATTGTTAATATCTCTTAACATATAAGGAGTTATTAAAAAATAATTGAACATTTGAGGTTCTAGTAACCAACTTTATCAATATATAGTACACTTTTATAGAAATTAAGACATAGGACACAAGCCCATTATGTATCGAAAAACTCAGCTTCTTTTCATAATATTCGTTATATTTCAGATGATGTTCTACTGTATGTTGACGGGGGGTGGTATCACTACATAGGTTATCCTCCAAGTAACTTAACTAAAGTGATAAAATACCACCCTCACAATAAGGTCATTAAATACGTCGAACTAGAAGTATTTCAAAGCAGTAACACAGGAATGGCTTTCATTTCTGGCGGTGGAATTGATCACGGAAAGATAGAGATCACAAAGATTGCCTACAACTCGACTTATCTAAAATTCAACTGCTCCTTTTATGGGAAACGGAAGTAAATAAAAACTCATTGAAAAGAAAATTGTTTTTTAATTGAATAAAATAATAATATGGAATAATTATTTGAAAATATTAATTGTGTTTTAATAACTACCTTTAAATAGACCACATACTATTTCAAAAAGAATTCTTTAATATTTTAATTAAATAGAATTAGACGTTTTAGGATGACCACAAGATTATTATTTCAAATTTCTCTGATAGTTCCAGGTTTTCCAGTAAAGTTTTTCGTACTCTTCCCTGATATTTCCCTGAAATTAAACTGAAAAAGTAACTTAAATTGAGTAAGACAAGAATAAGCTAATGACTAGCTTATAACTGGAACAAATTAACTCTTAATATTTAATAGATAAAATTATTGAAGATTTTTAAATTTTAAAAGATTAGCTATTTTTGACGCCAAATTTCTTTTTCATTAGCTACAAGTTTTCTTTTTAAATTTTCTTATTCATTTCATTTTGAAATTTAAAATAAATATAATATACTATATATGAAATAGTTGCAATTAATTAAATTCCCTGATATTTTTTGAAATTTCCTGAAATTCCCTGATATTTCCATGATATTCCCGGATTTCCAGGTTTTCCAGGTGTGTGGCCACCCTGCGTTTAGAGAAGTTGACTTCATGTAGAGTTCGTAAAGAATTTGATTCAACTGTGAATTCGCAAACACCTCGACTACAACTTTCATTTTTACTTTTTAGCGCAATTCAACGTTGTGACCTTCACGTCTCATTGTCACACATTTAAAACAAGTGGATATGAATAGAGAACATTATTGGAGGCGATAAAAGGCTGTGTGCCTAGGAAGCCCGAGAAATCATAATTAAAAAAAAAAGCAAATCTATTTTTGTTAGTTTAATTTTGTTTTTTCTGGTCAAGATTTTAATGTAACACTTTTTTAGATATTGCGCAAAATCAGTCGTATCTAGTCAAACCGTTATTTTTTTTTAGATTTCGCACAAATCAATTGTATCTAGTCATAATTTAAGTACCCTCTTGGCAGGCCACTGCCTGAAATCTGGATAAACTAAAAATATGTATTCTGATGTAAACACTATTGCTTTTAAATAAATTAATACAACACTTGCCTTAAATGAAACCTTGCAAATGAATGTTTCTTTCATTACTCAACGTCAAATCAGCCATGATGCTTTTAGCAATATTTGATTTACTATATTAAATATAACAGATTAAATATTACGGTGCAAGTGGATTAGTAATTTTTCTTAAATCAGTAAAATAAATAGAGAACCTCTAAAATGTTGAAAATAATTTTTCTTTTTGTCTTCTTGACATTAAATATGGTTTGTTGTGGTGGCTCTCTTACTAGAAGCGAAAAAGATGACGAAAGCGCAGACTATTTCAAAATGATGGTGAATGGATATCCGAGGACAAAAACTTATAAATCGTATGGTTCTGGATATTTAAAAGAATATCAATTTGGAAAAAGGCAGCACGGTAATATAATGTGTTCAGAAAGTATATTTTAAATTTGTTTAACAAATAACCCAGTAAACATTTTGTAGTCACTTTGACATCATATTGAAGATGCGTCATGATTTTTTTGTCATAAAAGAGTTCATTTATAGTTCAGTTTCTCACATTTTTTCATATAAAATGTCTACTTTATCGGCTACAGATGGCGAAATTACTCCACCTGTCGGAATAGAAATGAAGATAAAATTGATGCGAACTATAATTGAAGTGAAATAGTGAGAGAAACGTCACTAAATAGGACACTTCACCAAATTGTTTACTGGGAACACGTCCTTAAAAAAATCTGATGAAGTTTATTGGAATAGTTTGTAGTTCAGCATATATTGATAGTTATTATCTGAAATGTAAAAACTTACTTCTAAAATTATTCCGATCATTTTTTCTTTTCCACTTTGCAATGTAATACGATGTATCAAATTATCATGACATTCTGACTATTAATTTACGAGATACAGTGGTTTCAGTGACGCTACTTTTGCAATCAAAACAATGGAAAAATTTCAGTTTCTTGTGAAAAAATAGTTGTTTGTTTGAACGCTATTTTTTGGATATTTGACGGTATTTGTAATACGACGGTAATATTGTAACTATCCCAGAAAACAATTTGGTGAAGTGCCCTATTTAGTGACGTTTCTATCACTATTTCACTTCAATTATAGTTTGCATCAACTTTATCTTCATTTGTATTCCGACAGGTGGAGTAATTTCGCCATTTGTAACCGATAAAGTAGACATTTTATATGAAAAAATGTGAGAAACTGAACTATAAATGAACTCTTTTATGACAAAAAAATCATGACGCATCTTCAATATGATGTCAAAGTGACTCCAAAATGTTTACTGGGTACTAAGGGACATTAATTTGAGATAGAACGAGTAAGAGATAAGGGCAAATAATATTCATTTGCTGGTTAATACCAATTTTTCAGTTTAGTGTCTCCCCCATATTAAATCTGGTTCTGATTTGGTACTGTGATTAACTTCTAAATGCTTCATCTTCACTTACAGGAGATAAAGTGCTGACCATGAAGGTGGAGAAACAAACTTTTAGCGCGCCCCCAGAGTTGGACTTCAGATTTTTTCGACACGATTCAAATGGTCTCGTTCAAAATCACGTTACGTATGTTTTTATAAAAGCACGACATGATCACAGAGACGGTAAAGCCTACATCATCGATGGAGGCATCGGACAACCGTATATCGAAATGGCAGTCGAATCGTATAATTCAAGTAACATCGATGTATATGGCGCAATATATGGAAAATAATTTGAAAAATTTTGTATTATAAAACGAAGTATTATAACGGGGCGTTATGTAGTTATAAGAATTTGTGAATAAAATTTGTCTCTAAAATAAAATATTTCAAGATGTTATATACCATTTATTGTATACCAATTTGTATTTCAAAAATAATAAATATAATTTTTCTGTAATTTAAGTATTTTATTTAAAATATAATGTGTTATAATTTAAATAAAGAAACTGGCTAAAATTTTGGAATGGAACACCTGACTGTGCGTTTAAATTATTGCCAAAATATGTTTTCTCTTCAACTAAAAAAGATAGAAAGTTGAAATTTGGGGTGTGCATTGAAATTTTAAATGTGCACATTTAACAATATTATGAAATCCAAAATTTGTTCACAAGCCTATTATTAAATACATTTTTAGAAGCACTTGACATTCAAAGTCCCCAAGCGACATTGTTTAAGAAACAAATAACTCTCTTGTAGATAATTAATTAAATTAACAGCAACAAATGATTATGCTCAATTAATTATCGTACTATAAACTAATTAATATTACAAGTAGTGCAGAGCACGTACACGTTCGTGATTTAAAATGTTTAGTACAATCGATTGCTTAATTTATTATTTAAAAATGTTGCAATACATTTACATACAAATATTTGAAACTATATATTTAGTTGTTGCTGCTATCGACTAAGGCATTGCTTACTTTCTTTTCACCGTATTTAAACTATTTAACACTTTTTAATTTTTATTTTAAACCGAGTCTCTTTGTATTTGTATTGTTTTAAGAGCCGCACTTGTAATTTGAAAGTAACATTTGTTAAGTATAGAAAATAATGCGATTGAAAAATATGTCTAAAGACAAGTTTTCAACTTTTTTTTTATTTATTTATATTATTGTACTACATATTAAGTTTATTGTGTAAAAATTTGAAGTCGGAGATATAGAGTTTTAAGTCTGGTTTCGTTTCTTTGAAACTTTTAAATGCGGTTTCTCACACATAGCTTTTTCAGAGTCGGTCTACCTCAAAATCTACTGGACCGATTCATTTAAAATTTTGCAAACTCTTTCTTTACAGAAATATCGAGGTGACGCTGTCGAGTTTTTTTTTAGTTTTTAATTTTAACGTATTTTAAAATAACTAAGTTTCTGATTTTTTTTTATGAAAAATCGGTATTTTGACTTATAAGTGCTGTTGAAAAATCAGTAAAAAAAGTAGCGTTACCTGCAGAAACTTATCAACTAATAAAATCATTTTGGTTTTTCGATTTCAGAAAATCCAGTGATGAGTTATGAGTGGGACCGAAATGTTACTTTTTTTTGTGACGTCTGCGGAGATTCGCTGTCAATGCCTCATTTCTTGACATTTATTTATGAAAATTTTACAAAGTATTCTTCAAATGTCATTTTATCATGCAGTAATTATAGAAATAATTATATATTAACTTTGTCGTCAAAAAACATTATCGAAAATGTGCCCCCCCACAACTCAATATTCGGATATATCTAACTAATGAACTGCACGACTGATAAAGATAATACAATTATGTTAATGCTGTAGTATCCGATGCTATAATCAAAGTAGTGCCAATTTTTATTATCTCAACAAATCCACATCAAAGAGTATGTACATCAAAGTACAAATTGTTACACATAATTTACAAATAGATTTTTACTTTTACTAGACAGTACTACATCATATCAAGCTCTGGCAGACGCATGGGTATCGCGAATGTGTTCAATTTAGTATCTCTATGACCCCAGCAGAAAGAGCATCAGTAACAAATATTTATCAAATAGATCCGGCTTATTTTAAACGTATCGTATCAATTATCGTTAAATATAAATCAAAAAAGAACATGAAAAGTGTAAACACATTGCTAATAAAGTAACAACAGTAGTTACTAAAAATTAAATATTGAACAAGTGTATTAATAAAATGAGAACTATAAAAGTTAATCTTATAAATGTGAAAGATATAAAAAATGTTCATTTAATATAATTATATATCAATTCATAAGTTTATTTCTTTTTTTGAATTTTATTTTGAATTTTAAATGGCTTATACGTTCTACATTTGATATCGGACGATATAACGGTAATTTTCGCGAGTTCTTTGCACATTTGTTGGAAACCAGTCTGTCTGTATTCATATCTTCACAATTTCTTTAATAAATATAAAATATATAATAATGAACTATTTTGATTTAATATTGATATGTGTTTTTTTAAGTTTATCTCAATTCATCAATATAACCACACGTAAGTTTATTGTTTACTTACTTTTTATTGTTTATATTTAAATAAGATAACAATCGCGGTTAAAAAAATTAACAAAAATACATTTTTTATATAAAAAATATGTTTGTCAATACATAGTCTCAAAATCTGTGTCATATACAGTAATAAACAAAATTTAATTATATTTGGTTTCTTTTTTACCAAGTGCCGTTTTTTGCAATGCTCAGTTTGTAAACTAAACCTTGGTTGATACTTTTTTATCCCAGCTATTTATATCTAGCCATAACTGTAGCTTAAGCAAACAAAATAATTTAACATAAATATTAATTCCTAAGTTATTTGGCGCACGGTCCTAATACAAATTAAAAAAAATTAAAAATGATTAAAACATATTTTCTTACTTTGAATAGAAAATGATTTTCACATTGGATTAACTTTAAACGCAAAGGATAGAAGAGTAGAAGTGTCATGGCGGAATGCCCACGTGTCCAAAGGAGATTCAATATTAGTATTAGATGAAGACCCTTCAAAAATGTTGGAAAGAGGAAATAGTTTAATCTATTTAAGAAAAATCACACCACAAGCAGAATCTGGATGGGAACTGACAGGTATAGTTTATTTTATGTAATAAAAACATTATTAAAGATTTGTAAATATTTAGCCGGCTTTATTTATTGTTAGTTTCGAGATTGGTGTATAGATGGCACTACTTATCTGGGTAGTTCAAGGTTACTGACCTTTAGGTTGATTTTTTTTCAAACTAATGGGCACTTCTACTTATCCCTAACTATACTAACTATAGTCCATACCCCTCAACCATATCCTCCATAAAAATAGGTTTATTGCTAGATGAATAACCTGATATTTATATTCTTACTTTATGATTTATAAAATAAATAAATAGAATTCTTAAGTTAGTTACATAAGCATAGTTATTTAATTTTTTGACTCTAGTTACGTTTTGTTGTAATTAATGCTAACCAAATGTTAAGTAAATCAAAGAATTAAAGTAAAATTTCTATTTTTTAAGGTAGTTGTAACATTTTTGTTGCGATTTATTGGCTTGCATACGATTGCAAAGAAAAGGGAAAGCTTGAGGAAGATGCATGTAGCGGGTACTGTGGTTTTAGTGATATCCCTGTGATTAGTCGTTTAATTCTATAATCATCGGCATTTTAAAGTCGCTGCTTCAAAGGAAACTCGATCTCTGACCTTGGAATTTGTAAAAAAAAAAAAAACCGTCATAGTTGATAAAAATGCGCGCGTGTACAGTTGCAAAGTTAGTTAGCCCAAGAGCCTAATGCCAAACCTAATTATTTTCATTTAGTTTTAAAATAATAAATATTTTGTAGTAAATTGTCTAACTATCTTAATGTTAGGTATCTTTCACTTTCTGTCACTAATTAAACATTCATTAAAACCTAATTTAATTAAGTAGTAGTAAGAAACACTTAATTTAATGTTTTAGCAAATATTAGTATTTTTATTAAATTTACTAATCAAAAGAAATTGGCAAATTAGAGGTATAGTCCAAATCACGATAGTTCGGCGGCGACTTATACTTACAAGAGGTTATAAGAGCGGTATAAATCTATAATACCATAACGAATTTTATCTTATTCGATTCTATATACATTATAGAAAAATAAGTGAGTCAGTGCTTTTTAGTTATATTGGCAGTTTATACCCCACAACTTGTTTTAAGTATGAGTCGCCGCCGAACTCTCGTAATTTGTTTTTTAAAAAAATTTGTTATTTTTTAAAACAATTTTCGTGATTCGAAAATTCGTGAAACAATGGATAAACGTGGTGCGAGTTAAATTTTGTGTTTTAAATTTGGCGGATTCATTTAACGCGCATATGTCAAGAATGATTGATATAAACAAATACAATTCATCATGCAAAACACATATCACGACTTTTTATATTAAAAAAAAGAGTATAAAACACGGATTTACGGCTTTGATTATATTTGCACAAAACACAATAAAAAAAAAAAACAAACAATACACATAAATTATCATATGTATACATACGATTATATACGAATTAAAATTAAAATAAACTTCCTTTATCCTTCAAACAAGAATTTCTATTGAGCAATATTATGAACTCATTCGTTAATATATAATTTTAAATTCAACCCAGTAGTGTCATTGTCGAGGTCAATAAAAACTGGCGGTTTTTAGCGGACGAATCACTCTTTCATAATAATTTAAGGAGACACGGTTTTGTTCTTAAGCCGGTACCAAACGATGCGGTGAACGTTTGATCCACGCCTCCAACGTGTGAGTCAAATATTGGAAGATTGACATTGCAAGTTTCCTACTACACGGTGGAACGAATGTTTGAACCGAATGATTTATTTATTTTATAAATTTATTGATGTTATTAACACTGACACTGTTTAACAAAAACTTTTAAGTAAATAAAGAAACTTTCAAGTATAAAACCTTCCATTATTCGATGATTCGTACAGAAGTGCATGACATGTGGATCAAGTGTGTGGTGGGGGTAGAAAATCCCTTTTGACACGGGTCAAACGACAGACAACAACCCGAACTTCTTCCAACATGAACGTTGGATACACTTATTTCCAGCATCGACCACACGATGCATCAAACGTTGCATTACTGTGTTTAAGAGTTTTGTACCACTATACACCCGCTTGCAGTGTGTTAGTCCTAGTATTGGGATTTTAGTAACAAAATCAAGGGCATAATTCTAATAATGATAATTGTCCTTTAGCACTAATATCCTAAATTGTAAACCTCTAACAAATCCAAGCTACTTCTAAAAATTGTTGTTATTGAAAATCCCGAAAATACATCACTAAACATTTTGGTGAAATAGATTTTTAGGTGAAGTTGTAGTCACTCGTACATTTCAATTCTAACGTTTTACAAGTTAGACAAAAACACCAAAAATCAATTGTAGTTCACATCAACATTTTCAAAGTGAAATAAAATCTGATATCTGTAGCATGAGCAAGCTCGCTAACAGTTTAAAATTTGTATACAAAGAATCTCTTAGTTCAAATTGAGTCCCTACCTGTAACAGATTTTGTGTAAGCTATCAGATTTTTTCATAACAGTATTCTTTCTTTTTCTTTCATTTAAGAATACACACACCTGTGACAAGTATGTCTACTTGTAAGACAATCATTTTATTAGTTTACGGTCGCTTAAAATTGTGAATAAAATTGTACTAAAACTGTGAATTGTGTATTTTTTAAGAAATGATGAAATGACAGCTGTAGTGAACATGAATTGCATATTGCAGATTGCAGAATGACCATAATTATGTAATAAATAACGTGTAATTCCAACATATACATATAATCACAACATCATATAATAATAACTAATGTTAATAGAAATTTGAATTAAAAATACATCATTTTCAATATATTTTCGGGAGAAAATATTTATCACACGAGCGAAGCCGGGTATTATATTATAAACGAAAGTATTTAAACAATGCGATCGTAATCTCTGGACCAAACGAGCTGAAAATCACTAGGTAAACCAGTACACTGCACATGGCTTAGTAGTTGACGAAATCACAGTCCATGACAATTTCATTTTCATGTTTTTACATACGTGCTCGATTGTATCTACTTCCTGTATTCAAGTTACTTTTAACAAGTACATATTATATAACAAGACTGGTACATAAGGTACATAAACAAAGTACACACCGGAATATACTTGTACTCCACTCGCCACTCGGATCGGTTCTTTTGTTAAAAATAACATCATTTCACTTTCAAGAGCGCATTCATTCAATGCACAAAGTGAAAATAAATACTTCAATGTATATAGTAAAAGATTGAAATTATTTTTCTTAACTTCTGCGAATAAGTTTACGTAATTGTGTATTAAACGAACTTAAAACATAGTACGTGCTTAAATAAATATTTAATGTATGTTTATATCTTTTCAATATTATCTGTTATACATCCTAGTAAACATTTAGTGAAATAGAATGGCTAGGTGAAGTTCGAGTGACTCGTACAACTATCTCTTTTATACAACAGAGCGTAAAATCTCTGCTATATGTATTAATATATCAAAATATCAAATATTATTTACAGTTATTTCAAGGAACAACAAAATTCCAATATTATGTCTGCCGTAACAGGGTTAAATAAAATAAAAACTTATTATTCTTTGATTTGACTTGAATATTTCGACTACCAACAGCTACAGAACATTACCACAGCACTGACCTACTCAACAAATAACTGACGTTAAAATGCATTTAACGTCATACAAATATGGCCGACCATCTCTAGCGCTAAAACTACAATTCAAATTTTTAATTGCTATATCTCCGTCAATATTTAGATATTTAATAAAATAGACACGCCAATACACATTTATTAACATCAATTTCAATCAACAATTGAAAAATCGGCCACTAGAAAATGAGGACACAAGCCCATTTCACTAGAAATGGTGTTACGCCCCCCATATTGAGATACGGTTCTTCTTATATTAAAGTTTCAAAATATTCAATAAATAAAAATAGGATCAAAAGTTTCCATTGCCATCCATGTTTGAATGATAAATCCGATGCGAATAAATCATACCGATAATATTATATATTCATATCCTACTCTTCTTTCTTTTTCTACTTTTGCACATTGATGTGAGCAGTGCGAACCAGAGCTCGGTTTTAGACATTAGTATGAATAACCCTGGCTGCACAATGTAGTCTTTTGTCGTTATATACATACATATATAGTCATTCATTGTTTCAAAGTGGGTATTTTTTATATATAAAAACATTTTAAGTACAACGTATACGAATATATAAACTAACAATGCAATATGTAATTTTTAAACAGACATCAATTATAATAAAAGAATAAAAATGTGATAAGTTTATGAGATATAAAGATTTAACACGTGTAATTGTGGTTACTCCATGAATAACCTTGATTGTTATTACTGTAATTACATCCGACTGTGGGGCCTGTGATCACTAATACCTTCATAATTAAAAACAAAATCTGTTTGTAGTAATTACAGACTATCTGAATTGATTCCATACATGTTACATAATATTAATTATGCAAGTTGTATAAAAAATATAGAGCGATTGCGCAGTTAATGATTTTATTTATTAATCCTTTTTCCTATCTTAACAAAAATATGTTTTTAATTGCTATATTTATACTCGTATTTGCGCATTATATTTTAATTACTTTATTTGTAAGATTATTTTATCAAAATAATATCTTTAATAAAGTTTTTGTACTTTCTTTAATAATCTACTTGGATAACTAATTTATATTATCTAATTCTATAAAATTTGTATTTATTATCCAAAATTAAAACTAAAGAGTTTTATAATTCTACAAGTATTGAAATATAATTTTTGCACTTGTTTTCAGATGTGAGTTATAGCTCCTCGAAGCAGTACAATATAAGTACCGCAGGAAGTCAATGTCATGCGTTCTGGATAGCATATATAAATGCAAATAACACCATACTAAAAGTGAACTGCTTTAGAACCTATCCAACCTGGATGTCTGACACGAAAGATAAAATAGGAAACTACAGATTCAGTGAACTATTTATTCCAGGATCTCATGATTCAGCAGCGTACTCCAGTAAACCAAAGGACAGGTTCAACAAATATGCAGTGACCCAGGTAAAAGTATCACCAAGTACATTCATTTCAGTTTCTTGTTTATGTCTTTAATGTGTTTATTTATTATTAACAGGATGAAGATATTAGGAAACAACTAATATACGGAATTAGATATCTTGATATTAGAGTAGGATATTATGGCAGAAAATTACCATTTGATATATTAGAATCTTTTAAAAATGCAAGAACAGAAGAGCATGTATTTTGGGCTAATCATGGTATTGTTAAAATGCAACCATTGCAATATGTTCTTGAACAAATCGCAGATTTTGTGGAAAATACTAATGAAATTGTTATCGTCGATGTTCAAGAATTTCCAATAGGTAAAATATAGTATTAATAATTTTAGAACTTACCCAAATATTTTCAGATGAGTAGTTGTCCTAACCTAAACACAAAATCGAATCAGCAAGCACGTATTAAAACACAGTTTTAAAATAAGTATAAAAACACTACACTCTACATAATTTCAATTGTTTTAATTATGTTTTATTTAAAAGGTAATTAATAACACTTCACTGCTTGAATTGATACATAAGTTATTAAATTGTAAAAATAGTTTAATTGTAAGACAAACTTTCTTGAAAGTCGCGGCACTTAGAAGTCAATATTGTTCTGTCATGTAAGACACAGAATATACTGGTCGCTAGTAATAAGGTTGAAATACAGGTTGTTACTATTATTCAAACCAAAAATACGAAATTAATAATGATTAAAATACTAATTAATAATTTTAGGATTCGGTGGAAAAGATAGCCAAAAAATACACAGAAAATTGCTTCATTTTATAATCAAGTACCTAGGTGATCACATGGCAAGAACTACTTTAACTTGGGGCGCTACTTTAAATGATATTTGGAAAGAAGGGAGAAGAGTAATTGTTTCCTACGATCACGAAGAAGTAATTATTTAATAATTGTAATAATATAAAATACAATAAATTAATTGCTTTTTTAAAATTGCAGATTGCACAAGGTATCGGAAGCGAAGTTGTATTTCAGGCTGTAAAACAGCAATGGGGAAAAGCCAGAGATTTAAAAACATTATATAATCATTTATTAAAAAGTTTAACAGCACGGTAATGATAACTTTTGAAGATAATAAGATATACTTGCAGAAATTGGGAACATTAATCAATTTATTAATTTTAGGGCATACCCTTCGTTGCAACAGTATAGACCTGTAGCTGCAATGGCAGAATTAACACCAAATACTTTGGATATAATTCTTGACTCATTTGGAGGTCTTAGAAATATGGCTGATCTGGTTAACCCACACGTTACTAATTGGTAATAATATTTTTATGCATATATCGTGAAACCCAAGCTTATGTTAAAACCATTTCACATTTACATTTTTAGGTATTTCGACGATTGGGGTAATAAAGCAAATATAGTTGCTTTGGACTTCTTCCGTGGAACAGATATCGTAGAAGCAGCTTTATATTGGAATGAAATAAGATGTCGCACATAGATAGTAACCTACATTTATATATTTATATTACTTTAAATAAAATGATTTATAAAAACAGAAAAACTGTTCTAATTCCAATTGTGTTGTACATAAATATTTTTATAAATATATTTGTTTTTTTATCTAAGATATTTTTGTAATTAAAAATTAATTTTTCGTTTGTTCCCTCTAAAAACAGTTACATATATTTAAGGTATATTTAATATAAAACAAATTACCTGTTACATAACTTTTTTAAGTTAATATAATGTCAAATTATGTAACAAGTTATCTTTCTGCAAATTTACTGTTAATATTATAATTAATATTATAATACTGTTTATAATATTACAGTATATAATTATACTGTGTATAATTACTGTTAATTTACTGTAAATAACAAACTAATTAAATAAAATGATTAAAAAACTAAAACAATTAGGCATTGGTTCATATGGGTTTTACATATTGAAAGTGGTACCGATATATCATTTTAAGATTACGAATATTATAACATGGTGATAATTTATGTTTATTTCTTTTATAAATTTTAAATGTTGCGCAATTAATATCGGATCGAACGATGTAGAGGTAATTTTCGTGAGTTCTTCACCCACCCACTATTTTGAAAACAGTTGCAGCGAAATCTTCACAGTTTATAAATAAAAATATTAACAAATAATAATGAATTATTTAGATTTAATTTTGTTATGTATAATTTCAAGAGTTTTTCAATTTACAGAAGTAAGCACACGTAAGTCTATAATGATTGTATTTTATTTATACATTCTATTCTTTATTTTTTATGTGATTAAAAACCAAGAAAATATACATTTCTTTTGTGCAATATAATTTGCGTCAATACTTTTATGTAAACAGCTTTTTTAGATTAATAATATTATGTATAACTCTTACATTAAAAGACTAAGTAAATATTATATTAAGTGGTTTCACCACTGTGTGTACAGAAATACATTCTGCTCGTCACAAATATTGCTTATACATTATTTGTTATAAAAGATACAAGAAAAAATTATTTATAACAGTTGTAGATAATATAAATATCTACAAAAAAGCATATTAAATTTTCTTTTGTGAATAGCATAGTTTTCAAGAAAATAAAAAAAATTTATTGCAATATTTTCAAGATGGCAGCCGAATGGGGGCGCTCTTCAGCTCAAAAATTGAAATTTAATTAGAAATAGTATCTACTCCTTTAAAATAACGCGTATTTAATAATAAATATTTATGAAACATATTTTTTATACTTTAAATAGAAAATAAATTGCATGTTGGTCTGAGTATAAGCGCAAAGGACAGAAAAGTCGAAGTGTCATGGCGGAATGCCCCCGCAAACAAAGGAGATTTAATCTTACTTTTTGATGAATATCCTTCAGAATTGGAAGCAGGAAATACTAATAAATCGTTAAGAAAAATTAAACCAGAAAAAAAATCTGGATGGAAAACTACAGGTATATAATAATAAAGGCTGGTAAAATATTATCGGAGAATACAGGTTAGCTAGTATTCAAACCCATTCTCAAACTTTAAAAGTCATCCGTTAGCAGTGACATATATCCATATATTTTTTAAACCTATTTTCAGATGTAAGTTACAGCTCCTCGAAGAAATACAATATAAGTACTGCAACAGGTGAATGTCATGCATTCTGGATAGCATATATCAATGAGGATAAGAAAATATTAAATAGATATTGCTTTAGAACGTATCCAAACTGGATGTCTAGGAGGAAAGCTTTAATAGGAAAGTTCCGCATCAGTCAACTATTTATTCCAGGAACACATGATTCAGGATCTTACATTGACAAGAAGAAGGATTTTGTCGAGAAATATACAATTACACAGGTTCAATGATCACGGTCTACTTTTATTTTATTGCAATTATTTCGTTTTTCATTTGCTTATTTTTTAACAGGATGAAGACATTAGGGAACAACTAATATATGGTATTAGATATCTTGATATTCGAGTAGGACATTATAAGGGAGAATTTTGGTTAAATCATGGCCTCTTTAAGATACGACCATTACAATATGTTCTTGAACAAATCATAGATTTTGTTGAACACACAAATGAAATTGTCATCGTCGATGTTCAAGAATTTCCAGTAGGTAAGATATAGTATAAAAGTTATTTTGTTTTCTTTCTCAGATGATCAAGTTATTCTAAGCAGAAACCGGGAAAATAACCTATGAAAGCCGATAACTTAAAAGTACCGATTCAAATTATATTTTTTTAATATAATAAATTAAATATAATTTCAATTTCTATATAAATTTTACCGGTGTTTTTTTTGCAGTTTACATAACATATAATAATGGATGCATATACATTTCTATACATAACTCTACAAAACATTTTTGTAAACATCCACAATGTGTGATAAGACGTGACAAGAGCAGTAGAACTTAATGCGAATCTACCGTTTGATTATTTTGATATAAGGTTTATTTAACCTAAAAAAGTTTACCTTTACAATAATTTATTTTAAATTAATCACAGAACAAGTGTTATCTTTCGACATACATTCATATTTTTCTGCTGTAAATAGAGGCTTATTATACAAAGTTAATCAAATTGAAATATTAGTAAATATTTTTAATTTCTTTTGCATTTAATTAATGACAAAATTATGGCAAACTTCGGTAAATAATAAACCGTAATGTTAAAAAAATTTATATTACGCCAAATAATACACGAGTTTATATTTTGTATTTATAAAATTATATTTTTTTATAAAATTCGTTTTCAGGATTCGATAAAAATGATAGTGAAGAAATGCACAGGAAATTGCTCCATTTTATAATCAAGTACTTAGGGGATCAAATGGCAAGAACTAGTTTAACTTGGAACGCTACTTTGAACGATATTTGGAAACAACGAAGAAGAATAATTCTTTCCTACGATAACGAAAAAGTAATAGTTTGATAAATGTAACAATATAAATAAATGTAATAAATTAAATGCATTTTTAAAATTGCAGATTGTACAAGGTATCGGAAGCGAAGTTGTATTTCGGTGTGTAAAACAGCAATGGGGAGATGTCAAAGATGTAGAGTCTTTACGGAAGTACTTACTCAAAAGTTTATCAGAAGGGTAACTACAGTTTTTGAAGATGATAAGATATCAATTTATTGGTTCTATTTTCTATAATATATTTCAGTGGAAATATAAGACCTGTAGCTGCAATGGCAGAACTAACACCTAGTGCTTGGGATATAATTTTAGACAAATTTGGAGGTCTTAGAAACATGGCAGATATGGTTAACCAACATGTTACAAATTGGTAAATTTTTTTTATGTATATAAAAATATATACCGTGAAAGCTAAATTTATGTTAGAGTCATTTCACATTTACATTTTTAGGTATTTTGACGATTGGGGCAATAAGGCAAATATAGTTGCTTTGGACTTCTTCCGAGGAACAGATATCGTAGAAGCAGCTCTTTATTGGAATGGAATAAGATGTAGCCCATAGATAGTTCCATTTCAGTGAATTTGTACTTTTACTAAAAAATAATATTCAAATTAATTAAGGAGATTAAAAAATTACCTCCTTTTAAATACATGTAACAGTTGTAATTATGAACACATAATTAAATAATCTTGATAACAACTAAAATATCAAAAAAATATATCGGTGTATCGAACCTGAAGACACAACAATCTGACGTCAAGCAATGGCTTGTGTCCTATGTTTTAATTTCTACCAAAGTGTACTATATGTTGATAAAGTGGGTTACTAGAACCTCAAGTGTTCAATTATTTTTTAATAACTCCTTATATGTTAGGAGATATTAACAATTAAAAAAGTCATTTTGTCTCTTTAATTATTAAAGGGATTCAACGTTGTACACATTCCAAGTGCATGTGACATCACAATCCTTGTGTAAGGTTACCAACCTTATAGCTCATAAATCTCTGCTATATGTATTTATATATCAAAATATCAAATATTATTTACAGCTATTTCAAGGAACAATCAAATTTCAATATTATGTCTGCCTTAGCAGGGTTAAATAAAATAAAAACTTATTATTCTTTGACTTGATTTGATTATTTGACTACCAACAGCTACAAAACATTACCACACCACTGACCTACTCAACAAATAACTGACGTTAAAATGCATTTCACGTCATACACATATGGCCGACCATTTCTAGCGCTAAAACTACAATTCAAACTTTTAATTGCTATATCTCCGTCAGTATTTAGATATTTAATAAAATAAACACGCCAATACACATTTATTCACATCAATATCAATCAACAATTGAAAAATCGACCACTAAAAAATGAGGACACAAGCCCATTATATTTTCGGTACTATGCAGTCTCAAATTGTATACACATCTAAAAGATATAAATGTTTGTTTAACAATATTATATATGTTACATTATACATGCTATACTCGTATTAAACACCGGCTATAAAACGATGATTTTCGCGAGGTGTCTGTCCATTTCTTGAAAACCACCTTGTAATATATATCTTCACAATTTGTTTATAAATATTAAATATATAAATAAATAATAATGAATTATGTAAATTTTATTTTAATATGTGCATGTTTAAGTGTTTTTCAATTCACCGAAGTAACCACACGTAAGTTTATTGTTTATATTTAAATACAATAACAAGCGCGGTTAAAAAACTAAAATATGCATTTTTTATGCATAAATATTATATATCAAGTCTCAAAACCACTGTACTGTAGTAAAAGAATAATTTTTCGTGGAGTACCAAAATTGAAATTGTATTACGACTAGATATAAATCTGGCGGTATTATACTTATAGAAATTGTGACTAGATACAATTAAATGGGCTAGTGTAAGCGCTAAGTCTTAAGTTCTATAGTGCAACAATAAAAATTCAAGAAGCATTTCTTTTTACTTTTAAATAGAAAATGATTTTCACATTGGTCTAAGTATACGAGCAAAGGACCGAAAAGTCGAAGTGTCATGGCGAAATGCTAACGTTTCCAATGAAGACTCAATCTTACTTTTTGATGAAGATCCTTCAAAAATGTTTGGGGGAAACAATTTAACCTATTTAAGAAAAATTACACCACAAAAAGAATCTGGATGGGAAACTACAGGTAATTCTACATAATAAAACATAGTAAATTATTCATTGCAGATTACAGTTTTGTTAAGATAAGCGTCTGCAGCGCCCAATAGTGGTTGCTACAAACTCATTTCATATTAAAAATAAAAAGAAAATAAGTTAAGATGGAAAAGGTGTGAAAAAAAGAAAAAAGAATGAAATATATTATAATATTGCATCTGTGACAAGATCTACAAAACTAGAATTGAAATATAAATAGCACATTTAAATTAATTATTCAGTCACTGCCTTTTAGAAATAAATATGAATCACTGGCTACACAAATAAGTATTTTATCATTAAATAAATACACTTTCATTGTTTCAACCGCAGTATTTTTAGAATATAAAAAACATACACTGGAAGTTATAAATATTACTTAACAAAAGTATAATAAATTCATTAAAAAGGTGAGTCATTTATGAGGAATAAATAAACAAAGATTTTTTACCGAAAATGTAATTACTGCATTTAAAACCTTGAGTTTTGTTATTTAATATACGAGTAGAAATAATATCTGGTTGTAATTAAAGAACGACTGAACTTATTATGATCACATGTTTTAAATCTTATACAACATTATTTATGGAACCGCATGTACATATATGTAAATCATAGCTTTTAATTATTATTTTATATTTTAAAAACGTTTGTTCACAAAAATATATCTTTAAGTGCTAAATATTGTTTTATGAACTGGGATAATTTAACAATCTATCACAATATTTATGACAAATTTGTTATATTTTAGTGTTTTTATTACTATATTTAAAAGAATATTTCACTAAAATAACGTTTCCGTATTTTTCACAATTGAGTAAAACTATATCTTTATTTTATTATACAATCGCTGAGAAACATTATTGCGTAATACATTTACATTAAACAATGTAACAGTAAGAAATTATTTAACTCGCTTTGTTTTGTAGGTAAAGAATACATATATCATAAGATTTTAAATTGCATCCCAAAAACTGTCTACTTATTTTCAGATGTGAGTTATAGCTCCTCGAAGCAGTACAATATAAGTACTGCAGGAAGTCAATGTCATGCCTTCTGGATAGCATATATCAACGAAAATAACACCATACTAAAAGTAAACTGCTTTAGAACGTATCCAACCTGGATGTCCGATATGAAAGACAAAATAGGAAACTACCGATTCAGTGAACTATTTATTCCAGGAACACATGATTCAGCAGCTTACTCTATAAAGACGAATTTCTTTTTCGATAAATATATAATCACCCAGGTTCAACTAAAACAATCTACTTTCATTTCAATTTAATTGTTATGTTATTTATGTGTTTACTTTTAAACAGGATGAAGACATCAAAGAACAATTAATATACGGAATTAGATATCTTGATATTCGAGTAGGATATTATGGCAAACAATTGCCATTTACTATTTTAGAAAGTTTAAAAAATGAAAGAGAAGAAGTTGATGTATTTTGGGCAAATCATGATATTGTTCAACTACAACCACTAAAATATATATTTGAACAAATTGTAGACTTTGTTGAACATACAAATGAAATTGTGATCGTCGATATTCAAGAATTTCCAGTAGGTAAGATATAGAATTAGTAATTAAAGAAGTTACCTTAGATTTTTCAGACGAACAGTAGTTCTAACCTAAACACAAAATCGAATCACTAAACACGAGAAAAGTATTTGTATCTTATCTACTACGTAAATGACACTTTCGTTTTAATAAACACACTACATTCATATCAATGGTTCATATAGTTTTATTTTTAGATATTTCATTATTGTTTACGTATAATATTATTTGAAAGCACAACAATAAGATGAGTTTTTAACTCGCAACACATGATTGGTAAGGATAACTAAAATACGATTTACAAATAATTGATTCATTCGAGTTTTAATTACGAATACTTCACTATTTGAATCAATATAAAATAAGTTAATAAATTTAAGAAATATTTTAATTATTGGCAAAAAATCTCTTGTAAATCGCGCACTTAGAACTTGTTAATGATCTGCCATTTAAGACACAGAACAAACTGGTTTTAATTAAGGGTGATTTTAAATTGTAGAGTGATTAAAATACGAAATTATAAAACTAAAATATTTTAGGATTTAAGGATAAGGATGGAAATGATATTGTAAGAGTCCATCAAAAATTGCTTAAATTCATCAAAAAGTACCTAGGGAATCATATTACAAGAACTAACTTAACTTGGGGTGCTACTTTGAATGATATTTGGAAAGAAGGAAGAAGAATAATTGTTGGCTACGATCAAAAAGAAGTAAGAATGATTTCAAATATTGAAAACCATTTTATAAAAAATAATACATCAAGTACGATTTTAAAATTGCAGATAGCACAAGGTCTAGGAAGCGAAGTTGTATTTCAGGCTGTAAAACATCAATGGGGAAAAGCCACAACTTTAGAAGAATTATACAATCATTTGAAAAGTTTGACGGAAGGGTAACTATTATTTTTAAGGACAATAAGATCGTAATAAGAACGTAAACATTAATTAATTTTAGGGCATACCCGTCGTTAGAACAATATAGACCTGTAGCTGCAATGGCGGAATTAACACCAAGGAGTTATTTGGATATCATTTCAGACAAATTTGGAGGTCTTAGAAACATGGCAGATTTAGTTAATCAAAATGTTACAAATTGGTAATAATATATAACAATATATATCGTAAAAGCCAATCTTATGTTAGAGCCATTTAACATTAACTTTTTCTTTAGTTATTTCGACGATTGGGGCAATAAGGCAAATATAGTTGCTTTGGACTTCTTCCGTGGAACAGATATCGTGCAAGCAGCTTTATATTGGAATGAAATAAGATGTCGCACATAGATCGTAGCATACAATTAAATAAAATGATTTACAAAAATAGTATTTTCATGGAGATAGATACAGATAACATTTAAATAAAAAACTGTGTTTAAAGACAACTATAAATTTATATAACAAATTATGGCTAAATTATATTTACTTTAAAAAGGAGAATGCAAGTGAACAAACTCCTACATACTGTTAATATAAAATAATAATATTAAATTTACTTAAAGTTATTTATTGACACATAGTAAATAAATTAGGATTTAATAAAAAAAAAATATATCCAACAATATAATTAAGTAAAAATAAAGGCAATCATTATTCGTTTTAGTTATCACTTAAAAATTCTTAGTAAGCCATTATATAAGGATAATTATTATGCTAAACATTTTTAGTCATTAAACTATTGTTATAATTAACACCTACAATTCGTGAATCAAGTTTAATTAATTCATTACTATATAAAATATTTCTACCATTTTTAAAATCATTTAAATCAAAATCTGCCAATGATCTAACTACATCTTTTCTTAATAATTCATGTTTTACATAATTTATTTTCAAGTCAGGATATGAATTTTTTACCTTTACATCAACAATGGTTTCTAGTTTGACATCTGAATTTTCGTTGTATGCAACATCTTTTACATCTTTAGGTTCATTGGTTTGTGTCTTTGCTACACTTAATCTCCAACTATTTAGATCGACGACTCCTTTATGAACTTTCGGCTCTCCTAAAAATAATATCTTATTACAAACGTTATAAACAATAATGAATAGACTGCATAATTATGTTCTTTAGACCTGATAATGGATACTGTGGTACCCCACGAGCTTCCGCTTTACTAACATCAGAGTGCTGCTGAACATGACGAGTCAGGGCACTAGATTGGGCAAAAGCTTTCTTACAAACCTAATACAAAAATAATACAAAATAAATTTCATTTAATGTGTTGGTGAATAAATATTATATACAGTATTTCCTTGATATAACAAAGAACTTTCTAAACTGTAATTTATTTAATATTATTTTAACAGTATCCCACCGAATTCAAAAATTAACCAGACTGAAAGGTCTTCGGATTCGTTTGTGTAATTGTAATAGAAAATTACATGTGCCAAATCAAGGATATACTGCATGTTTAAATCAATTAATAAAACCTGGCAAACGTAGGGCTTTATCCCTGTGTGTATTCTCATATGTGCTGTCAAATTGGAAGAATTTGAAAAAGCGTGGCCACAATCGCTGCATTTATAAGGTCGATTACCAGTATGAATTCCTATATGAGTGGTCAAGTAACTTTTTCTATAATAATAACCATTTATACAATTTCATTGCGTAAATAGTAACCATTCTACAATCGAATATTTACCTGTGAAATTTCTTCTGACAAATACTGCAGGTGTAATCCTTTACACCAGTATGAAGTTTCATATGACTAAAATGGAATTATAATTAAAATAATATAACTTCATGCAATAGGAAATAAAGAAAACACAAAACCTCTGTAGGTGTTTCAAAAATTTGAACGCCATATTGCACGTAGGACACACGTGGTCACGTTGCCCAGAATGAATTTGTCGGTGAATTAAAAGATTACTACTTTGAGAAAATTGTTTTGAACAAATTTCACATTGAAATGGTTTCTCCCCTGTGTGAGATCGCATGTGTGAAGTGAGACCTGTACATATATAAAATTATATATATAAACTATTATTAAAGTTAATCATATTTAATATCATTTACTAACCAGCGGATTGTGTAAAACCTTTTCCGCAAACAGCACAAATAAAAGGACGATCCCCTACAGTATTTCCATTAATTAATTAGACAAAGAAATAATGTAATCACCGTTATGATATGGATTTTAATTTACCAGAGTGTATTCTGGAATGGATTACTAGACTATGATACATGGAGAACTTCTGCTGGCAAAATTCGCATTGAAATGGTTTATCTCCGGTATGTGTTCTCATATGTTGAGCCATATATCCACGATAGTGAAATATTTTTCCACATAATTCACATTGTTCTTGTACTTGTTTTTTCTCCCTTTTGCCGTTTTCTATAACATTTAAATAAAAGTTGCAGTATGCCCAAAATTATTGATATTTTCAAAAAGAAACAACATTTACCGTCCATTCTGTTAATGCAATCATCTTCCTCAAATTCTGTAAGGTCTACCAATCCATCATCATGCTCAATGGTATCTTCTTCTTGCTCCAGTTTTAACTCATCAACAGTAGTTTTTAATTTGATTGTTTCACGTTTTACTTTCTTAGATTTTGTTTTAACACGACGCTTTTTTAGTTTTTCTTTGCTACAATTACTATTTCTTTTTTTAATATAGTTTTCTTCTAACTTCTTTTCTTCACATAATTCATTTAACTGTGGATCAGAATTTAATATTGACTCGGAATCAACTACTTCATCTAAAAATTCTGATTTAAAATTAATCATTTCTTCGTACTGTGTACCGCAAGTGATACTTGCTTGTTTTGTATATTGATTTGGTATTATACTTTCATTATTTATGTTATTTACAATAATTACTCTATTTACATTTGAAATGTTTGGTACATCTGTGACTTCACATTTAAATGACTGATCAATTTCACTGTCTGGTTTTTAAATAGTTCTTTAAAACTAACTGTATACAATTTCCAATTATTATATGTATGTAATACTAACGCTAATTTGAGAAGCGTATACTGGTGGTTCCTTTTTCATTCCAATACAATCATCTGAAGTGTCGTTTTTTAAAGAACTGCCTATTCTATAGTTATTATTATCACAGGATATATTTTGATCAGGCTGAAAGAAATATAAAATAAAGTATCTACAAAGAAAAAGCAACTTATTTCCACAGCCTAATAAATCAAACCTGTATAAATTCGGGCTTCCTTATAAAGTTTTGTCCATCAATAATAGGGGCTGGCAGTCCTAGAAATTGTCTTAGATGAGCATCAGATGCTTCACATTGTTGTTTAAATGAATAAGCATCATCTAACCGGTTCTGACATTTGTGACAAATAAGACTTGGCATTCCATCTCCCTCAAAAATCTAATTAACAAAAACTGAATTAGGCGTTATTAAACAAATTGGATTATAGGTAATTGCGCTATTGTGAGATAAACAGATGTTTCATTATTGTTAAAGCTAATTATCATGAAAATAAACAAACTGTCATAACGTTACCTGTACCCACGCACAAGCCATTATTTTTGTCCATAGTTGAACAGAGTTTTCACGTGAAAAAAATAAACTAGTTACTTTAGATATATCTGCTGCTGCTAAACAAACTCGACATATTTGATTTATATTAAATGAAGTATTCATCTCCATTTTATTTGACGTATATGACAAGAAACACTACATACAGCATCCGTGTTATAAACAGTATATTCTAGAACTATAGTGATGCCAGATATTCATTTTGCAATGGCGCTCACTTTATTAAATTTAAATAAATGCTCTATTATAATTTTACTTATATTTATTTATTTATAAAGGGGTTTTTCAATTTACAAATTTACATAGGCCTACATAAAAATATGATTATAATCAGCCCTTTACATATTTAATCAAAGTATCACAGATTTATGTAGAATTAATTAAATCCTTTATACTTATCAATAAAAGAGTATAATTAAACTACACATATCTGTAACTTTCTCATTTTGATTTGAAATTAATATTTCTGTTTTAAATTCAGACTCAAAAATCTCTAACATTTGTGCGAAGAATATAATAATGAATAATTAGATAATGTTAAAGATGTAACAATATTAAACAGAAAGGAATTATTACTAAAATAATTACTTATTATTATTAAATCTTTACACTTAACATGAAATTAATTTTAATATTAAAAATTAACATTTTTATTAATTGTCAAAAATGTATAAGTTTTAATATTACCACTTGATACTACGATTAACAGTTATTTTACTTATTAAGAGTATAATATTTTTTATAACAACTGTTTATTTTACATAAAATATTTTATTTAAATTCGAACATATATAGTTTAAATATAGTTACTTTTTAGTATGTAATTTATACATTGATATTTTTGTTTATGTGGGTACATTCATAAGTATATAATAATACGAAAAATTTAAGAACGCGATATTTAACTACCGGCTGTTTAGCATTTAAGATTATAACTTTTCAAAATGTGGCTATTAGTTACGACAGGTATTTAAATGTCTTATAAAATCTGTTTTTATATTAAGAGTCCTAATTGCAGAAAGTATATAAAAGCTGTTTTAAATTAGAATCAAACAAATAGTCGGAATGTTGCACAACGTATTAAATAAACACGCTTAAGTAATGATAAGTTCTGCTTAATTTTATGTAGGTTTTTCTGTATAAAGTAAGAAAATATATTTCCTTTAATGTAAAAAGTGATGCCAGAACACCATATCCACCATCTATGTACAGTTTTTTATAAGACACTCAGAAACGACCTTTACCAACTCATATGTGTTAGAAAAAAATAATTAAAAAACATATTTTGATTTTTAATATGCATATTTACAAAGCGTATGTTTTTTAATTTTTTATATTTTACGGAATATTAATTTCAAAATGTGCTTTTATATATTGGACCTTATTTTGTGTATTAATTTTTATTTAAACAATCAAATTTTACATTTTATTATTATATGTTACTTGAATTATTAAAAAAGATTTTTTTTATTTACACACAAAAATAATTATTTCATATTGAAGTTGAATATATATATTTAAATTAAATAAATTTAATTCCGTAATTAGATTTTAAATATATTTATTCAAATAAATATTTTTCTTTAAATTTTACATTTAACAGTCATTTTTTTTAATAAGCCATTTATTTTACCTACCAATTTTAATTTTAATTCGGTTAATTAGTTTAATTTTTATTCTAAAAACATTTTCTTTCATATTATCGAATTATTAATTAAATAAAAATTATTTTTATTTTATTTTTTGCATTTTATATACAACGGTGGCAGTTTAATATTTTAGGACGGTGGATAATATTAATATTATTAATTTTGAATAAATTATTAATATAATCCTGCTAAACAATAAATAACGTAAATATTACATAAAATATTTTATGTAAATCATCGGTAACTATGTTTAGCAGGATATAATTAATTGAAGCAATATCCATTTCTTTAAACGACTTATTGTCAAAAAAGTGTTATGTAGTTTGCCTCATTAACTCGATATTAAAAGCGATCATTCAAAATGGTCGCTGTTTTCATATTAAGAATATACTATAATAACATGTAATTATAAATCAAATTTACTTATTAAAAATGGATGTTTTTAGCTGCATTTGATTTAATATGATCATTGGCAAAGATGACAATTTCCAACTTGTAAAGATAGAACATTTTCGTGAATTAATTTGATAAAAAAAAACGAAGATGTTACAAACCTGATAAACATTATAGTGCTTCTTACCACTGTCCCTTAAAATCGTTATTATTAGTTGTAGTTCTTACAATTATTTTGAGTTATGCATTGCTTCTGCTGAGTATAGTATATTGTTTCTCCCGATTCATTTAACAAAATAAATGCAGCAAAAAAACATAATCTAAAAATAAATATTAAATATAAAAAAATTGAAAACAAAATACATTGAAATATATTTGTCGTAAGTACAAATATAAGTACGTATCTTATTAAATAAAAGATATATTATAATACTGGGATATGTAACAGTTATTAATTATAATTAACATAAAAACTTAATCTAATAGGAAAATATATCTAACTTTAATTCAGTATAGTTTGAAGGATAACCGGCGAGAAATAAACTAGGTCAGAAGAATGAATAATAATCGATCCTAATAACATTAAATTTTCATACATAACAGAGAAATTTTGAAAGATATTTGTTAATGTTATCGATGATTACGTTATTCATTCTAACGACATTGTTGTTAAGCTTTAACGCCATGATACAAATAACGAAATTTAAGTGCAATTAATTCTCCGAAATTTGTACCATAACATTATATCCTGAATTTAGAAAATGTATGGACATATTTCATTTAAATTATTACGCCTAAATACGTTCTTAAAACTATAACAATTAAATTAAAATTATGAATTATAAGTACGGCTATTTATATAATAATATGGCAACCAAAAAAATAATATAATTATAAATAAGTTCATTTAAATATTTTAAAATTTGTTTTTAATTATTTCATTTTATAAAGAAAAATATATATATTATTATTTATTTCATTATTATATTAATTTTTCATGACTATGTTTAATTTTTTTTAAAAATTGTTATACATTCTCTTAATTTTATTGGAATAAATAATTATAATCAAACATTGACGTTACCTGGACAATATGGCTTCTTTATTGAGATGAATAATTGTGTCTATTGTAATTTAAGGATTGGGATCAATTCTAGTAGAGTAAGATCCCAGAGCGATCAGACATAACTTATTTTCAAAAGCATAGAACTTTCGGTTCTAAGTTGTCTCTACATGTACTTTTAATACCTGCGTATTTGTGGAGTTCGCTCGGTGACACCTGGGCAGGTACCAGGTGAGAAAGGTAACTAAAAATCAGAGTTACTTTACTTAAATTTGTATGACTGATTTTTAAATATATTATGTAGAATGTTATTCTGAAGTAAAATTAAAAGTGTCAGACGCTTTCCATGGGCCAGAACTTTTGTCAGACGCTTTAAAGCTCTGTAAAAAATTAATTAACTTTACTTATTTTCCCCTTCTTAAACTCACAATCTGTTTCAGTCTATTGTGGATGCGTATATACTATTGCGCACACCGTATTATATACAGTATATAGTATACAGTGTAGTTGTGTTTATGAGACCACTAACAAGTTTTTGTCAGTTATATAGTTCTGGCCCATGGATAGCGTCTGACACTTTTAATTTTACTTCAGAATAACATTCTACAAAATATATTTAAAAATCAGTCATACAAATTTAAGTAAAGTAACTCTGATTTTTAGTTACCTTTCTCACCTGGTACCTGCCCAGGTGTCACCGAGCGAACTCCACAAATACGCAGGTATTAAAAGTACATGTAGAGACCACTTAGAACCGAAAGTTCTATGCTTTTGAAAATAAGTTATGTCAGATAGCTCTGGGATCTTGGACTATAGAATGTATTGGAAGAGAAAGGAATGGAAAAAAATCATAAAGGAGTCCAGCGCTTTATATGGACTGTAGCGTCAAGATGATGATAACCGAAGTGGCTTAGTCTGCTAATAATGAACGTAGCATTTACGAAACATTTTCCGTATTTGTTACATACATGCTACATCATATTTACTGGAGAAGTCATGTCAAACGTCAAAGAACCTATAAATTCTTGCGATAAAATTAAAATATGTTTCTCATAAGGATATATAATATTATTTAATTTACATATAAAAAAATGTCGTATGAATATTATATTTCTAAAACTTTACTTAACTTAATTTTAGCTTCTAAATAGCCTACACTTCTTCCGTATCAGTAGGTGGATCAAGGGCAGTATGTAGGGTCAATGTGACCCCTCGATTAACACTAATGGCGGGATAAAATACCCCATAAAGGTCACGGAAAGCAATTCCACCTTGTAGAACTTCATTTACGTAAAATGATAGCGTATGACGCTCGAGGTCGAGGAGTACACCGACTGTGGAACCGCTTTGAATGCCACCATCTGCTCGTCGTTCATGAGTTGACGCATGCTGGAACCAGGACCGTTGCCGGTCGATGTACATGGACCAGGCTTTATCATCTTTACCTAAAAAACGAAAAAATTATTCGATATGGATTTCATTTTATAAAAATGTAATTTATTTCAAATTACCCAGCATCTTATCTCTAGCGACGTCTATTCTGGCAACCCCAAATGCGGGATCTGTATCAGCGTCATATTTATCAACAGTAAATTCCCAATAGTGCACACCACGAGAAAATCCTACGGAGCCGAGAGCCACGCGATGTTCCCAACCTTCTGCACTTACTGTTACTTGATCCTCTGAGTATTGCAGTCCTGGTGACAGCAGAGGGTCAAAGGTGAACCAGGCCACTGCAAAAAAAATAGAACACAGTTTAATATTAGTAACTCTTTAATCATTTCTTGCATAGATATTAAATGCAATGTGTTCCAAATGAGGTGATACCATTTTAAAATAAAATATCTCTGTATAACCGTGGTACATGCCGATCCCTTGTTTTTAATAATATGACGTCACAACCGTATTCGCTAGAAGCTAAATTCACATGTGGGATTTCAAGAACCATTACAATCTACACAGCTTTAAGTAAGCCAGGGTAGATTGTATTTCTGAAAGTATACAGTTCACAGTAAAGGTATTTTTCACTTGAGGTTTTTTTTAGAATGTATTTTATTTAAGTGAACAAGGATGGATAAGGATAAAGATAATAAAAATTGAAGAAGAAAACCGTTATATTGATATATCCTGTCAGCCTTTAGAGTTAAGTCAATTTATATTTTTGCATTCGTAATAACTTTGCGATTGAATTCGAAATAAGTAGAGAGCTAATACATCATACAAGTATGAAGTGCTGCATATCATTATACTTGAAGGGGTATTTGTTGAATGTTAAGAGGTACTAGTTTATGTTCAAGGTTTTCGCTTTCGTATTTGTCAGGAGCAGATTTTCAGAGAAATGGACCTTTTTATCAATTATTATTATACAAATGTATCTATTTTCTATACGCTGGTCGTTTATTTGTGCCACCTAAAATTAATTAATGAGCATTTGATGATTTGTTTAGTATCTTTAAGTTCTAAGTTACTTCAGTTGTTTAAGAGCATTTACGTATATTTAACGTCCGTTTAGTAGTGCGTCCTAATACACCACCCGCACTGGACGGTATTGAGTCATAGGTTTTTCTTTATTTTTAAATATACTCTTCTTGTAGCTCAATAGCTTCGAGACCATACTTAAAGTAGGCTTTGTTGTGCTTATCAAAATAATTAACATTGTTTATTGTTAGCAAATCTTTAACCACTGCGCCGAAGTAGTAAACATTGATTGCTAAAAATGACACTTTGAACGACAGTGAAAAACAGTGCTAGAAAATATAAAAAAATAAATAATTTCTGTGTACATAAGGCGACACTTTTTATAATAGAACACGATAAAATTTACGGGGTTAATTTTTTTCTTCAGTTGAACACGGAATACTTACACAGTACGTGGAATATTGAAAAACTGCACGGGAAAGTGCAACACTTAAAGTTAATTCAGAGAATAAAAATTTAATGAAGATATATAGATAAAAGATCGAGGAAAGAGAACGAATGGCGGAATAGAAACAGGAGAAAGAAAGAGAGAGAGAGAGAGAGAGAGAGTTGCAGGAAGAGGAAGCAGAGTAGTTTAAATTTAATTGTTTTGTTTTTATTTTTCTTCTTATTTTTCGAAGGAGTGAGAATAGGTAGATAGAATAAGGATCAAAAATAAAAAGTAATTAAGCACAACGATATGTAATTTAATGATTTAAGGCGGAAGAATGTAGTGCCTCCTAATGGCAAAAAGATTAAAATAAAAAATAGTAATATAGATAAAAATAAATAAATTCGTTCAATCTCATAAGAGGCCATTTTCTGCTGAAGCCGGCCCTGTCCTATTACCCATCTTTTTTCACAACAAGACTAAAAACTTTTAACAGTTTGTAAACGTATACGTAATATGTATACTTGTTCCGTCAGCTATTCGACGTAATTTATTTGAAAATAAGAAGAAGAAATTGAAATACTTGTTGGATCATTGATTTCCATTTTATTTAGAGAAGTTTCTATGAGTATAGGAGATACATGTAGACATAGGCGTCCGTAGAAGATTTAACAGAGTAAAATTATCACATAATGTATTTTCTCTAGTATACAATTTAGAATATATAACCAGAGAAGCCCCTTTTACGGACGCTTATGCGTGCGTAGATATGCATTACTAGTTCCAATGCAGCGAGATAGTACATATTGAATAATGTAAGAAATTTTGCAAGGGTCATGAGAATTGTAATGCATAGAAAATAAGAAATAATGGAAGAAAAGCAAAGCACATCGTTAGGGCAGTTATGTGTCTTGTAACTGATTCCGAACGGTGACCAAACTTTACAAGTATATCACAATAATAAGGACGTATTAAAGTTACAGTGGTGTAAGTCATTTTCTGTCAGTAACAAACATGTTGTAACGTCTGAATTAAATTACGAAATTAAATATACAGGGTGTCCCAATATTCAACGATTGGGTATTGTAAAAGTGATAACTATCAACAACAACAATTTATGAAATATGGTTCTTGTTTAGAAATAGTATGCATAATTTTCTTTTATTGCTAGTATTCCTTTATTCCTAGTATTCTTTTATTGGAGTATTTGGAATCCTGAAGACTTGCGCCAATTTAAAAAAAAAAACTTGCCATAGTAGTGTTCATACTTTTTTCTTCCGTTGGAGAGAGGGGGGGTCTCGGCAAATATCACGCAATTTTTTTTCTGATTGAAACAAAAAAAAATTATACTATTTTGGTCCATTTAATCTAGATTGTACATGCTTAAGGCCTGTCTCAGTATGGGACCGTATTTAAGCGAATTTCTGCCGGATCACAGTAATGACGATTTAAGTATTCTATTGTTAAATTTTTATTACACTTATAATTAAACTCTCAGCAATATTGATTACTAGTCTTAACTAGTCGTAAATAAAAGCACGAAGCAAATTTTTTTTTTCTTTTTACAATAACAATCCAACGCGTTTACGTAAGAAACCCACATTTTGAAAAATCTCAGGGGGTTGAATAAAATCTCACGACATCTCACCAGTGGGGGAGGGAGGGACAGAAAATTTAAAAAAACACCTCACGTAATTTATGGACTACGTTCACGAAAAGAAATTTCGTATTGTAAAGCTTATGGGTTATGCATTTTTGCTTCTGAAACTTTCGCCTCTTTTTTGATCCGAAATGCCTTCGAAATAGACTCTATATCGCTCAAATGCCGATTCCTATACTAGATCGAGTTCTAGAATATCGTATTTGAATTTTATACGCTTCCTATTTTCCCAATAAATATAAATTATGACTTAATTAAAAAAACTTGAAACTTTGCAACTAGTTAAAGCAGTGCAGTGGAGCTATGCTCTTCACAGAGCACAGTTAGTTGTGTTTGTATTTCACAGATAATTAAAGATACTCAGCATAAGTACAGCGTGGGGGTTCGTTCAATGGAGCGTAAAACTGCACAAAATGCACTTCAAACATAATATTATATTAAATGTTCGTTAATTACAAAATTACTAGAAAACCCGTGTAATTACTATACCTACGTTAAATTTAACCATTAGTTACATTGCAATGAAAGCTACGTTACGCTAGGGCAACTCTAGCTCTGAATGCGTGAGGCTATGGTTCTCAAACTTTGCGGAGTCATGTGACAAAAAGCCCAATTCCCACTCACTGGTTTGATATTTAATTTACGTTCTTGTTTAATATTTTAATCTAGATTTCCGGTTACAGAATAAGTATACCTTGTCACATTCGTGTTTTAATTTGTGTTTAGTTAATTTACTTGGTGCGGGTTTGTCGTTAGTAATATACATTTTAAGAGTTCGACGAAATTGAATGTGGAATAATTGAAATTGCTGTTTTTAATAACAATTAGTAATAGAAATTGTTTTCGCTTCTTTATTTTTGACAAACTGATATTGAACTTCTTTTAAAAATAAATCCTACAGCTATTTGTAACACTTTGAAACATTGAATCTTGTTAAGTCACATTCACACTCATTGTTTTGATACTTAATTTACTGTTTATTGTTGTTTATTGTTCACCTTTCGGCTTTACAATCTACATTCTTAATACATTTCATATACTTCAAATTACAATTAAATTTACATTATTCTCCACCAGCTTATTTATTCTCCTGTTTTTTTCTTTCCTTCTTACTATTTCCGCCATCCACCTCTTTCCTTCACTGCCTCCCTTTAATAGCTGGCCAATATTCCTTTCGCTCGCTACTTTTTGCTTACTTTCAAACTTAATGTGCTCCAGTGTTTCGTCCTCCGCTCCGCACATTCTACACTTTCTTTCCTCACTCTTTTCCCAGTATCTGTTTCCTTTTTCCTCATTTCCCAATCTAAACCTTGCTGTTCTTCTTATGTGTTTTATGTCTTTTTCTATAAGGTACTGAGGCACATTATTTTCCCATAACCTTTTATATCTTTTATTGTAGTTACTTTTTTCTATTTTTCCCATTCTCTCCTGCTATTGTATCTCCTTATCCCTTCTCCTTAGCTCCTCTTCCACACTTGCGCCACCTTATCTTCTCCTCTCTGCCTCCTCGATCGCCATTCCATTCCTTTCAAAGTACTCCTTTCTCTTTTTTGGACCTCCTCCCCCCCCATTCTTTATGCTATCCTCTCTTATTTTCTTTAAAATTTTGCTTTCCGCTCTGTTCAATTTCTCCTCGTATTTTACTGCTCTTTCCCCTGTTTTAATTTGTATCTTATTAATCTTATTTATTATTAAGATTTTTTATTCTATATTATCTTAATTTACTGTTTTTTACGATATTTCTTTTATCGTTACGATATTTCGTTTTTATCGTAGTTTGAAAGAACACAGGTTAAGATCCACTGGTGAAATGGGTGCTCTAAATTCCTAGCTTCATTCATTGTGGATGACTGAATTAATAAATTAAAGTACCCCTAGTGCAGTCAGATTACTGTGTAAATATTTAAATGTATTATAAACAGGTGTATAATTATTTATATGTTTACATGTATTAAAATCGAAATTTATGTTGTTAATTTGTTGCGCAAACATTCCATTTAAAATTATATAAATATTTTGTAAATAATACTATGCGGGAACATCCTTGTACATTGAGTGCCGCCCATACTGCAACCGTATTTAAGCCTTGCAAATACGATCAGCCGCCTCCGACTGCAAGTGATATAAAAGGGAATGCAATAGTCTCTTTCATAACAGTGGTGTATCGATAAAAATGAAAGTAAAAGTTTGCTCTCACGGTAAATTATGTTAGTGCAAAACAATTAGAATACACCCTGCAGTACATAAGTTTGACTTGGCGTACTGTCGCATCGGTACGTGATATGTGAATTTTAAAATCGTACGAAACTATAATTTCTTTTTAATATATTACCGCCACCTCGATCCCAGTAAACAATTTGGTGAAGTTCGAGTCACTCGTACAATTCTATTCTAACGCTTTACAAGTTCTCTACCTGTCACAGATTTTGTGTTAGTGTTAGAATTTTTTCATAATAATATTCTTTTTTTTTCCAACATCATTCATTAAGTATTTCTGTTTCTTTCCCACATGGATATATTTTTTTTAAGTTCACTTTCATCTCATTTATTCCAAAGTGAGAGAGAAACGAGATGCGGTTAGACAAGTAAAATATATTTTTCACTTGTATAGTATTTCGTTCAGTACAGTATGTTTAAAGTATATGCTATCCTTTTTCAACAAATATTTCTTTAATGGTAATAGACAGACGCTATCTCCCTCAATCCCCGAATATAATGTATATAAACGAAGATAGAATCTAGCGATGGTAAGACAGAGGTTTTAAACCTAACGCAGACCTGCCGATCGTGGATTTTTGAATCACCAAAACAATGTAAAAAACTAATATAACGAGTATTGTTGAAGATGAATAATATTCATTTCCTTTCCTTTCAAGCCTTTCCTATGAACGACTGAATAGAAAACGAACACGTTCCAGACAAAAAACTCATGATATGTAATAGAAATTAAGTAGAATTTACTCCAAAATGTTTACTGGGATGAGAATCCCGGAAATTTCCAAACGGCTATAATATGTTTCTCTTAAGGGTTTATAATGGCAGTGTAAAATATTCAACGTGCCAGAGCATAGTATAAATTCTTTGTGCAATGTTAAAGCAAGAGCGCCGGCAAATAATTAAAAAAAAAAATAGAAAAAGAAAGAACATAAACCGCGAAATGTAATCTAACAAAGATAAAGTGAACGCGAAAAGAGCGAACAGTGTTAGATGAGGTGGTGGAGCGGTAGGAGGAGAAGTAATGGTAAGTCCTAGATGCAATTAGATACATAAAGTACAATCTGAAATATGCAGCACATGGGAATTGCTTTCAAAATCTCTTTATTCGATAAAATAGAAACACTACTTTATTAAATTAAGTTGTATAATTAAATAATTGTGGTAATAATCAAGTAATAAATTGTTAAATAAAATCAGTTTAAATGTGACCCCTGTGTCCTCGGGTTCGATTGCCGGACTAGAGTAATATTAAACTTATTAAATTAAATCTAAAAAGTCTAATATATCTAAAGTTTTACGAATCCTTCCATCAGTTTTTTAAAAATTTAAGTTTTATGACTTTATTAATCCTACAAAAGGTAAAGTTATGAGTATAATAGCAATAAAATAGATCACAAGAAGTTTATATTACTATATTATTATTATATTATATTAATTGTTCGCCTTTCGGCTTTACAATCTACATTCTTAATACATTTCCTAGAACTTCAACTTAAAATTAAACTTAAACTATTCTAGACCTTTCTATTTCCAAAAGTACTTTCTGCTTCTTCTTCTCTTGACCCTCTTCCTTCATATTCCCTAGTCTTCCTTCATTCTCACCGTTTCCTCACCTCTTGTCTTCTTTGTCTCCTCTCGGAAAACCGTTTCCTGCTTCTCCTTCCTTATTGCCTGTATCTTCATCTATCACCTCTTGCCTTCCTTGTCTCCTCTCGACAAACTCTCTATTATCTTTTCACTATCCTTCCTGCCTTCTCTCTACGTTTTCACTTCTCACTTCCTCTCTCTTCATGTTTCTTATGCAACCCAGCCACAAGCTTATTTATTGTACTGTTTTTTCTTTCCTTTTTACTATTTCCGCCATCCACCTCTTTCCTTCACTGCCTCCCTTTAATAGCTGGCCAATATTCTTTTCGCTCACTACTTTTTCCTTACACTCAAACTTAATGTGCTCCAGTGTTTCGTCCTCCGTTCCGCACACTCTACACTTTCTTTCTTCACTACTTTCCCAGTATCTGTTTCCTTTTTCCTCATTTCCCAATCTAAACCTTGCTGTCCTTCTTATGTGTTTTATATCTTTTTCTATAAGGTACTGAGGTACATTACTTTCCCAAATCCTTTTATATCTTGTATTGTAGTTGCTTTAGAAGAAGTTTATATATTAGACAAATATATTTTATGTAATACGTAACTTATTCTATGTTAAACAAACCTTAAATACACGAAAGCGGATACGATTAATGACGATGTTCAAACTGCAAAAGTGCTATAAGCGATGGTGTCCTATATTTTCGGAAAATACGGAAAAGCAACGTCACAACTTTTGATTGTGAGTATTCCACGAGGCACAAGTAACATTATATCGCATGTTATATTTGTTTGAAATCCATTAATTATAAATGATTTTAATTAAATAATATAAATATGAGATATAAATCTTATTTCTGGCATATTTATAAGTTAGAAAATTGCATGTAACAAGAATTAAGAATAGCAGACACATCATGGCTTAACAAATCAGAAAAATGTATAAATACAGGGTGGGTAGAAATTAACTACACCGTAATTCGGTCGCCATATTGTAACTGGATTGTACTTTAATATTTATTTTATTACGAAGTATTTATTGCACAATTGTGCTACGAATTAAGGATCATTGCCACTCACTGTTTGAATATTTAATTTTCGTTTTAGTTTAATATTTTTATCCAAATTTTAGGTTTACAGAATTAAAAAAATTTTAGTTTTAATTTAGTTTATGTCCTTGCGTCACTAGTAATATAATTTAATGTAATATTTTGGAACTTTATTACACAGATATTTGAATTAACCTAAAAAACTGATATAATGTTGTGGACACCGGAAAACTAATAAGAGTTTTCTAATGTATCGTTTTGTTCAGTGAAAGTTTATTTTGGATCACCCGATATTTTCATATATTTGTATACGTTTATGTAAATGTAAAAAGTCATCAATCAAAGTCAGGTGATTAAAAATATATTCTGTATAGCGGATTAATATGAAATATATTATGTCAAAATTATTATGTATCGTTTCGTTTGTATACTTGAATTAGTAGCAATCAAGTGACGTATGGCAGGCGCAGAGGATAGCTTTACAGGAAAATAAATTCAAATATTTTTAGTTTTGATATTTAATTTACTGTTTTTATTTAATATTGTAATCTAGATTTCAGGTTCTCGTTTAAGCATTCTTTTTCACATTTGTGTTTTAATTTAAGTTTAGTTAATTTAGTTGGTGGGTATGCATTGTTAGTAATATAAATTTTGACAGTTCGACTTGCTATTGCTATTTTTAATTAATAATAGAAATTGTTTTCACTTCTATATTTTTCAAAAACTGACATTAAACTTCTTTTAAAAGTAAATCCTACTACATTTTGACAGATTGAAGGTTTTCACATTTTGGAGGTTATAATATAATATAGTTTTTCTTAATTTAATATTTTTAATTTAAAACATTGGACCTTATAAGGTTAATGAATACGCGTACTGCCATATGCTAAACAATTTAAATTAAATACAAAATATAAAATTAAATTAAAGCAGTGAGTGGGAATGATACTTAAGGCTAGTGAGCTTTAAGAATTCAAAATGTGGTGGAATCGCCGAAAACCTTAGTTAGCTATTTACAATGGCAGAATTTCATTATCGAATTTAACTATATATCTATTGTCAGGAATTCGGCAGACATTTATTGTGATCAGATGTTAGGAAGGTGTTGTGCATCAGTGGATGCGATTCTTTGAAGAATGAAGAACAAATATTCGTGATGAACAGAGAAATGGTGGGCCTTCTGTTATCAGTTATGAAATTCGACTAAGAAAATTGACGAAAAACTTTGTGACAAACGCTGGAGATTTCTCATCAGTTGTCGCAAATTTTTCGAACGAGGTTGTCGCCGAAAAACATTAGTCTAACGAAAATTTTTGTGCTGGGTAGATATTGAAACTTGAAATTTGCTAAACGAATTTTCAAGTTGTAGAAACTCTATGACGAATTTATATGGTGATAATAAAAAACTGTAGTTTTAAGAGGTCCATAATAAAATATTTATACAGACTAGACAAAACCAGATTACTATTGGAATAGTCTTTGTATGTATTTTAACGAATTTTACCTTCTTTTTCGTAAAAAATAAATTTAAAAGAGATATTTATAAAAGTACTTTTGTAGTCGGTATAACTTACCTTCCGCAGTTTGCAGACCAATTAGTTCACTGTACTCTCCTTCCCCCGTACCGTTGAAGGCCTTCACCCTTGCGTTGTACATCGAATTAAAGTGCAACCCGTCCACGGTGCATATCGTTTCCTTGCCGCAATAAACCTCCTGTAAACAATGAATAAACTATTAATAGAGAGCTCGCCTTGCCTCGACTCAACTTGACTTGGCTGCACTGAGCAGAGCTGACGGTAATTGGATACTTTATTTGAATAAGAGCTTTGTAAATAATTGTATGTAATTGTAATTAGTTAAATATACGTATTAAGAGAACTGTGATTAAATGTTTTGATGTGTTGCAGACTTATTTTAATGAATAAATGAGCAGTTCATTTTTTGAAAGTGTGGTGAGTCTATTTTTGGTTATTTTTTGGTTAGTTTCTGCCAGTAAACAATATACATATTTTATATATTATAGTTTTTTTTTTTTACTGTGTCAATCACTTTAGTTCAATGTTTTTCCAATGGCTACATTTCTTACACTTTCAAATTTAACGCTATAATACTATTAAACAAATTATTGTTTACAATACAGCCAACAAGTGACTAATGGATGATATCTTTTAAAATCTAATTAATTTCTTGAATTTAGATGTTATGTTAGAGTTTGTAAACATTTTATGTCGTTCTGATCTTAAAAAGACGCCAAATTTGTCCTCTCCGAGAAGTGCTTTATATATGGCTGCAGATGTCAGCCATATTTTAGAGTTATTAGTATAGAATAGTAATTTATATTTTTTGCGTGGTGAGTGTCTAACACGTTTAGAAAATATTTAAATTTCTAATGCAATATAATCAAAATAAAAAACTATTCGTAAATTTAATGTTAATTAATAGTGTTTGAGAATGGTCTGTTACTTCAGAAAAAACAGATATAGTTCAAATTACGAGAGTTCGGCGCCGACTCATACTTAAAACAAGTTGCGGGGTATAAACTGCCGATATAACTAAAAAGCACTGACGCACTTATTTTTCTATAATGTATATACAAACGAATAATATAAAATTCATTATCGTATTATAGATTTATACCGCTCTTATAACCTATTTTAAGTATAAGTCTCCGCCGAACTATTGTGATTTGAACTATATTTCATTGTTTTTGTCGTTTAAAGTAAAGTGTCGAAAATTTACTTGTACGCTTTGATTTTTACAATGCACAGAAAGGCTTTTTATTAGATTTTTGGATAATGTTTTCGTTTCTATTGACTTGACGACTACAAGGATTATATAACGAAGAAAAATAAAAAGGCTTGTACAAAAGTTCCTAAAGTAAAGTGTCGCTATATAATAGAAAACGATATTTTTATAAACATATTTATATATTATTTGCTACACCGACTAGAAAATATTGGAAAACGTAAATAGTGGCATATTTTACCAAAACTAAAACTTGAACTTGCGTTAAATGTATGTATACAGAACAGATATAATACTCGTATATTTAAAATGTTTAATATATTTGCGTTCCTCTACCCTTGTATGTAGTGAGTTTATCTGCACCAAACGGGGTAGAACCGCATATAATATTCTATATATTTTATACATCAGCGATCTCATGAATATTAATTGCAACTCGAACTGAAAATACAATGTGGATTACATCGGTGATTAAAAAAGAGTGGTCAAGTTTAAATAATCATTGTGCATTGCACGCATTGTTCAAACGAGCGATGTTTCAGGGGTTGTTACAGAAGGGTAGCAAGCGCCCTAATATTGTATTAGTATAATTAGCAATTAATATCGGATTAATTTTGTAATTTTGTAAACAATTTTGTTTAATAACGCAACATAATATCTTTAATCATAAAATCAAATTTATTATAAGTAATATTAAAAATATGAATCCGGCTCGAAGGACCTTTTTTAGGTGAATTGAATGAAATGTTACTACAAAGACGTTCAACGAATAGGAAACAGTAAAATAAATGACTGTGCTAATATTTATTGATGCAAATTTATGATATTTTGTCATTCTGAAGGGTAATGGCTTGTTCCGTCATTTAATTTATTAATATCGTCTGGAGTTTAGATTTTATGACAGCGAGGTCATGGATATCATAAAAAATAAACATTACATTGTATAACAGCTGAGTTCTTAGTACTAGTAAATACAATAAGTAAATTTAGAAGTAAAATAAATTATATCCTCAAAATCATAGCTAAGGTAATCCCTCATCGACCTGTGCAATTTGGCTAGGCAGCAATTTTCTTTATCTATCGTGTGAAGGAGTTAAACTCGGATTTAAATTTGAATCTTCAGAGTGAAGAGCGCTTTCATTCGGCGTTTGACAATAAACAGCTTAGACAACAACGAGGAAACAGTGCATAAACAAAATTTTAAATTATATACAAATTAGTACTTTGTGATTACTTAATTAAGGAACAATAATTGATTTAAGCTTTCTTTGTAATAGTAACATTTTTTTTATTAATTCATTTATCACTTTATCGTTTACAGAAATTTCTCAGACGCTACTAAAATTTCGATGAAAAATCTTCAAAACGTCAGTTGGCGTTAAATGAACTTTTTATATTAAAAATCAATAAATATATCTATCCCTTTCTAACATTAGTAAATCAGATGTAATATACCATTTTACAATATCCAAGCTTTACTCCTACAAGTTCTTATCTTAACCGCACATATTTTATCATTTTAGGTTTTAAATTTCAAGATTTTTTTGTTGTTAGGGGTTTTCTATATTGCCTGGTGATGCTACGAATTGCGTAACTTGATCCTGCTACGATGCTACGGCGCTACGTCTCGTAGCTGTGATCTCGTAGACAGAAATAAACGGTGAAACATTATATATTGGTAGCATAACCTATAAATTATGATATTGAATTACATAAACGGAGAAACAGGAAGATAAAAGTTTAAACCTATATTTAAATATAATTATACATTACATAGTATTAAGAGAAAGATTTCTTACTTTAAGTTAGTGTTTTAAATAAGATGATCGTATTTGTAATTAAAATATATTTTTAATTAAAAGATTTGGCCGAGAGTATTTTACTTGACGCAAGACTGCAGTGTTTTCAAGTTCGATCACTCTTAAAATATTTTTAAAAGCATTATTAACAAATTTAAACAAGAACAATTGATTTTTGCTTTAAAAATATCAGCCTGCGTTAACCGGTTAATAATAAATTTATTTTAATTGTATTTCCAATGTTTTATTATTATTATAATGTATAACATATTCCTGTTAAAAATGCAATATGCTCTTGATTTAATTATCAATCATGAGGAACTTGCAGTAGCGTAACTAAAGAAATATTACTTTAAAATTGGTGAACCAACCACCCTATATACTGAATGTATAAAACCAATTTATTTATAACGATATGTGATTAATCTGAATTGAATCAAAAGGAAACACTTTTGAAAATGTTTCAACTGAAATTTTAAATGAATTTTGAATTGGAATAATAACGCTTTTCATTTTCTAAGTTGATATAAACTTACTCGGTGTGCTGTTTTGGAAATATGAATAACTTTAAAATAATTAAACATATATTACAATATTTCGAAATTAATTTTGAATATTGGACTGGGATTTCCTGAGGAACATATAATGTTACTCCCTCAGGAATACTTACGGGAATTGTAAAAACGGATTCTATAAATATATGTTTGAAATTAAAATTGTTAAGGTCTTAATTTAGGGGGTAGAAGGAATATTAATTCTAATTATTCTTATGTACATAAGGTTAATTTTGAAGTAATATTCTTATCACCCTACACATATGAGCGATGGAAGTTGAAACTATGCAGAATTATCAAATATCTAACATTATATAAACTTGATTAAAAAGTATTACTTGCATGAAAAAGGTAAACTTTTTTATGTTAAAAAAACGTTTTGCAGATTTTATTTATATTTTATAGTTATAGTTTATAATATTATTGTTTTTATATTATGTATCTATTATATTTCTCACATTAAATCACAAGAGGCGATATACTAACGCTGACATTTCTTTGCATACGTACAAGGCAACTTTTCCTGGATTGTTCTGCGCGTTAGTTTTCGATTTAGATGCCAAAGGGACTAAACATTGCAACACCCGGTTCTGACTTTTTTATCAGCGTCTATCGGTAATTAAATTTTATACGCAAACGATAGTATCTACAGTGCAACCCAGTATAGTTTTTATCAAGCTTAAACAGTTGTAACTAATAGAACAAATATAATATAGTAGTTTTAAATAAAGACAATTTTCAGAGTAATTATTACAATTATCGTCCACCAATCTATATTTTGAAAAACAATTTCTTGTTTCATCTTAACCTGATTTCTTAAATCTCAACTTGAGACACAACAGAAATATTATCAGTGTAAATTTTATTTATTTTAGCTATTTCATTAAATTCTTTGTAGAGATTCTATAAAATATATTAGTAGTGGAATGTTCAACCATCAAAGGAATGCTATTTTCGTATATTTTTTTGTTTTAACATAAATTTCAAGAATCCTTAACCTGACCATTTGTGTAGAAGGCTGATAACATACAACTTGACGTCGGTTAGCTTGTACATTAAACTGATGGTGAAAGCACAGGAGTCAAGCTCAGGGACACGGATTGTGAGTGGGGGTGGGTGTACTACGACAGGAGGTACAAAAGCGTCAAGCGACAGGATCGTCAAAAGTGTCACAACTGCCAACATCAAAAGCTCGCTTGGTTGGTGAAGGTACGAGCAGGAGTCGGTATTTTAAGACAAAGCGGTGAGGAGGAAAACGAAGGGTGAGGAAAAACGTATTAAAGCTTTGAGCCGATGTGATAATTATAGATAACAACGTTTAGAAAACTTTAATAGAAAATGTTCAAAAATAATATTAATATACATATGATGTGTGGCTTATAAAGATTTCAGAAAATAGAACCACTGAACTGAAAATTTGAAACCACGTCAAACCGAATGGCGGAAAAATCTATTTTTAAAACGATTCATTTGTTTAGTAACGCGTTTAATAATGGCCTTGTGTCCTATGTCTTAATTTCTAAAAAAGTGTACTATATATTGATAAAGTGGGTTACTAGAACCTCAAATGTTCAATTATTTTTTAATAACTCCTTATATGTTAAGAGATATTAACAATTAAAAAAGTCATTTTGTCTCTTTAATTATTAGAGGGATTCAACGTAGTGCACATTCCAAATGCATGTGACATCACAATCCTGGTGTAAGTTTACTAACCTTACAGCTCATAAATCTCTGCTATATGTATTTATATATCAAAATATCAAATATTATTTACAGCTATTTCAAGGAACAATCAAATTTCAATATTATGTCTGCCTTAGCAGGGTTAAATAAAATAAAAACTTATTATTCTTTGACTTGACTTGATTATTCGACTACCAACAGCTACAAAACATTACCACAGCACTGACATACTCAACAAATAACTGACGTTTTATGGCCGACCATTTCTAGCGCTAAAACTACAATTCAAACTTTTAATTGCTATATCTCCGTCAATATTTAGATATTTAATAAAATAGACACACCAATACACATTTATTAACATCAATTTCAATCAACAATTGAAAAATTGACCACTAAAAAATGAGGACACAAGCCCATTAACTGACTACTACAAGCGCTTAAAAGCTGGATTTTAAATAAGGCAAAAATATAATTTACTAAAAATAAACATTTTCCAATCAATGAACGATTGATTGATATGCCTCCCCTAAGATATTATTAATTCCCTATGATAAAATGTGGTCAAAGATTATATTATCCAAAGCTTTTACAATAATACATATAGGGGTTGTTTTCCTCCCGTAAAATGCAATGAACCACGTGTCTGTTAAATGAGGGAGTAAATAAATATAGAAGGATTATAATAAAAGAAGAAAGGTGAATAAAGATATAAAAGAAGGGGTAGTTGGAGTTATGGTTGGGGTTGGGGAGGAAAGCTGTTACGCAAAGGTTTGTATTTATTAAAATTGTAATTCCAGCAATGTTTAGTTCGTAGTTACTGTTAATAAAATTACAAAGCATCCCCTAGCCTTCTATGAAGGAAACTACCCTCTATACACCACCCTTTGAGGCCCACGGCCTTGTAACATTGGATGTATGAAGGGATTAAATTAAAATGCACGTCGAAATTGTTACAGTATTTCACATTACGTTGAAAATTTATTCGAAAGCAGTGATTGCCAAATATAAACGTGTGTTAATATGTTTAATACTACCTGATACCCATATTGTACAGTCACATATTCCTAATGAAATTTGATGGGGTTTTAACATTGGTTTTTAATATAAATAACAAGATTTATAATTATTTATATTATTATTTATATATATTAAGATTATATTTATATTTGAAATTACACCATATTTATTTGGTATCACTTCGAGTGACGGAGTGACATTTTATTATTCTTTTAAATGTAGAAAAAAGTGGCCCGCACGAAACACCTAAGTTGGACACCACTGTCCATCACAAACCAGTACTACATATACGGTATATGGATGTGTTATATTAAAATTGTTAAGTTACGGTCGTAAATTAGAATTAAAATACAAATTAGTTATTACAGCGTATACAAATATTAGGTTAGGTTTCAAATCATTTACTGAATCAAATGATGAAAAATCATTGCATCCGTGAGAGAGAAAGAGAAAGTGATAGACATATGCAATGAGATTGATTCTAGTTTCTAATTTATCTTACATACGTGCTTCATTAAGTTGTATTATATAAATTTAATGCAATGTAATTTGAATATTCATCGACATAGATTGTTAGAAGTGTTAGAAACATTTAGAGTCCTTCGATTTGGTAGAGTTTGACAAAAATAGCTTCAAATTGTAAATAACTGTATTTCCATCAATGTTTCTTTTAATAAAATATTTAAATATTGTTTTTTAATTGGCTTTATTGAATAAAACAAAGAGGAGAATACGGTCTACATTTGGCGGCAAGAAAGTTCTCTCTCTTTCGCTCTAAAAGTGATATTGTTTGGTAAAAGCGATGTTGTCAGTGTTGCCAAATATACAACAAGGTATGTATTATATTTAAGGTATTTATAGTGATTTACACTATGGGTTATAAAATGTAATTTTAGTTTTACAAAAAGTACTATTAGGTTATTGAAAAAATATAATTTGAATCGTTATTTTTAAGTTATCGAGTTAGGCATCCGCTCCCTCGTGGAAACACCTCGAAGTTGTTAAAAGCTCAAAATGTTTGTTTCTGAATGACAGACAAATCATAGCACGTCTTACTACAATCTGATAAAATAAACATTACATTATTTTTGATTTTCAGTTTCTTCAGAAAACGAAAAATGTATTTAAAATTGATTTTACTTTAAATCAAATCACCATACATAAGTATATACGTTTATAGATATAAGGTCAGACCCTTTTCCGTTTTTCCGCTTTCTACTTGCCTGAGGCACGGACATAGGGATGTTAGAAGGGGGGATAGGAAGGGTGCTAGTAACGGACGACGAGTTTTTACTTTTTATTTTTTATTCACACTCTTTATTTATTTCCTGGACCCCTCATCATCACGGACGTTTCTCGAGCCATGTTTTGACTTGTCAGGAAGACTAGGGATGCTTTTTAAAGGGTTGGGGATGTTGTCAGGGTCGGGAATTGTACGTGCTCTGATGCCGATGCTTACTGTATATCAGGGTTGGTTTAGTGTAGAGTTGCAATCCTTATATATAAATGTTTTACGACTTGCTTTTAATTTCTGAGACTGAATGAACTTTAGTTTAGTCGAGCATCGTTATCCATACGATTTCTTAAAATGCGATTTCATATAACGCGTAACATTATAACCGTACTATAGTAGTGATAATTCTACTCATACGGTTCTGTTTTCCGTTACTTCCATATGATTTAAATCCTACTGTATGAAGATTAGTTTACGCCGTTTAGTTCAGTACCTTCCATAAACCCTCCTATACCCCTAAAACTCTGTAAGGGATGTTTGACTAACAGGGATGATACAGGGGTTGATGTTAAAAGGAAGTCCTAAATGTTTAGGGGTTTTCATTCAACAGCATCAAAAAAAAAGAGAGATGATAGTGAATGAAAATTCAAGAAATACTATTCGAGACAGTGTGCGACAGCAACGCCAATATTTTGGAATTAAAGTAAGTGTTTTTTATTTAAAATTATTTGGTTGGTATGTAAAAAACAACTAAATAAATTTGTTTTTAATTCATTTTTTTTGGATCAACTTTGTCAGTAAGTATAGTAAAAAAAATGGCTACTACTAAGACACAAAACAACCTCCATTAATGTACGATTTACATATTTTATACATTGGGCTTGTGTCCTCATTTTTTAGTGGTCGCTTTTTCAATTGTTGTTTGAAATTGATGTTAATAAATGTGTATTGGCGTGTCTATTTTATTAAATATCTAAATGTTGACAGAGATATAGTAATTAAAAATTTGAATTGTACTTTTAGCGCTACATATGTCGTTCATTTGTATGACGTGAAATGCATTGTATATGTCAGTTATTTGCTGATTAGGTCAGTGCTGTGGTAATGTTTTGTACCTGTTGGTAGTCGAAATAATCAGTCAAGTCAAAGTTTAATAAGTTTTTATTTTATTTAACTCTGTTACAGCAGACATAATATTGAAATTTTATTGTTCCTCGAAATAGCTGTAAATAATTTTTGATATATAAATACATATAGCAGAGATTTATGAGCAGTAAGGTTGGTAAACTTGTCAGAGTTCTATCAAGAATATATCTCTTTTACGCTCTGTTGTATAAAGGAGATAGCAGCATAGCTGTTGTGAGGTCACATGCAGTTGGAATGTTGACTTCCAAGACAAAATGACTTTTTTAAGTAATATTAAATTAATTGAACATTTGAGGTACTAATAACCAACTTTATCAATATATAGTAAACTTTTATAGAAATTAAGACATAGGACACAAGCCCATTTACTAAAAAATCAAATAACGTTAAATTTAATCTAAAACTAGATAAATGTAGAATCGGATCACAGTTTGTGACTGCATGAAATCGACATTAGATTGACGGCATCCTGGGGAAGAATAGGTTGACGTAGACAATAGATAACAGACGATATATTGTAGCTGAAGTCTACTGCTCCAAGACTAATCCCTGTGACGTTATCACGTTCCACGTGATACGTGATAACTCACCGATCTCCAGCCAACTGGTCGGGACGAGATGGGACGTTTGCAGATGTCGAAGATTAAAGACCATGACATTGAAATAGTCCAGACTCGTTCTCGGAAATTGTGTATGATTTCGACATAACATCAATCGATATCAAACTCTATGAAAACATCCCCTAACTGTAAATGTAAGGGTGGGAATGTATAGCCGTGTACCCCGGGGGCTAAAACCACATAACACGAATTGCATGAACTTTCATAAATGGTAGAATGAAATGAACTTGTTAAATTAGAATTGTGTAGGTCATGGAATCTAAAAGTGTATATTTTTAAGGGCGCAAGCATCAAGTGAGACTTTATTTTGAAATTTTACTATTTAATTGAAATGCTTATCAACCCTAGATGTCTCTCGATTTACACTCTAATTTGGTTTAACAAAATCATCATTTATCTTCAAATCTTTTTATACTTTTATAAAAAATATGCCACTGCATAGTGGCCAAGAGCTTGTCATCAACTGCTTTGAGTTTAATTCCCAACTAGCGCTATATTTTCCGGGTTATTTCGTTATATGTAGTCCACAGTGGTATTGTTACTGTTTCTCTTTACTAGTAATTTTTTTATTTTGTAATAGCATGCTACGTTACAATCTCTTACAATAAGTACCTATGCTAAAAATGAAAATTAACCTAGATAAGAAATAGTCGTCCAGTGACGGCTATATCTATAAACGACAATTAAAAACGTTGTGGTAGCTTTAACACACTATGTCTTTTAAGTCTTTTAAAGTCAGACGTATGTTTATATCTAGTAAATTTACAGCTAGATAGTTTGGATGATTGTTTAGTCGCTGCTGGTATCTTTGGCTGAATTTGTTAATTTCTTCTTTCACAGTTTTAATGCCGAAGTCTTGGTTGATGAATTTGTTGCTTATGAACCACGGGATATCCATAATGGCCCTTAATGTCGTTGACTGAAATCTTTCTAGTATTTCTATGTTTGAAATACTAGATGTTTCCCAGAGTTCAATGCCGTAAGTCCAGACAGGTTTAAGTGCTGCTATTGGATAAATGCGATTTGGGTCCGATAAGCCAGTGTTTCCAAACTTTCTGCACTTAAGATGTAGCTGCTTACGTTTTTTCGTGATGTGTTTTTTCCAGGTGAGGCGCCGATCTAAATGCATGCCTAAATACTTAGCCTCTTCAGATTGTGGAATAATTTGTTCATTTTTTCTTCACTAGTAATGTAACGAAAATCTCTTCTTTTCCTTGTTCAAATTCTATAGGATTTTTAGAGAAATAAGAAGTTTTCAAGATCGATTGAAAGGAGTATAAGACTTTGATTGTATAATAAACAAATTTTCTGTACGCATAGTTATTTGATCTTGAAATTGCCTTAAAATTGTTGTGTCACACCGGTACACCTTGTAATATATATATATATATATATATATATATATATATATATATATATATATATATATATATATATATATATATATATATATATATATATCAATTAGAAAGCAGTTAATTTCCCACTACCTATCGTTCATCGTAAATTATAAAGCACGTATTTCAAATCAACAGTTTGCTTAGCAAAAACAGATTCAACACTTCAGCTGACTGCTGACTCCGACCCCCGCACCGCCCCGGGTCCCGGTTCCTGGTAACCAACTTGAATGTAGCAGCATGTTGTCTGACTCCGTTGCATGTTGCATCCTGCATAGTTCTAACACCCTCCATATCACATCGCGTCGCTGCATTCGTTTTATTACTTTTCTGATCATTAATCACAATGTACATTATGCGAGTCAGCGGGTGTTCCATCTCTTTCTTTTTCTCTCTCTGTTATTTCAGGGTATTTTTTACTGAATTCACAATATTTTTATTGTATTTTGCAAAGGTTTATTATATAACTTGTTTATAAATGTCAAATTGTTATAAATTAATTTAAAAACTATACGTTCTATTTTTAGGTTATGAGGTTACAATTTTGTTCTACAGTTGGTAGTGGTACAAATGCATTTATAGTGTTTGTTTGCCGCTATGTTCAAATAGGTTGCCACACACTCTTTGTGGATGACAATGGAATGTGGTTATAAAATAAACTTTTTGGTAAACACCAAGGGTTTTCAAATTTTTGAACTTTGCAAAAACAATTTCTGTTTTTCTTTCTAGCACTATATTTAGCGATTTCCATTTAGATTTCTGGTCTATATTTCTGTAAAACATAAAATAATTTCATCTGCTCATGATGACTCAACATGAAACCATCGAAATCATGTGGAACAAATTACAGTAATTAGATTTTTTTACGCTTTGTCGTGGTACTTCCCTATCCCTTTAAATGACTGCATTTCAGAACCCCTCTGCCATCTTTGGCGTGATTAATGTATTTATAACGCCTGTGTAATTAATTTCAGATACAGTTATTTAGTTTTGCTTTAAATTTTCTAAGTCTAATGATATTAATCATTAAATAAAAATACATTTGAAATAAAACTTTATTTTAAATTAGAAATCTTTCGAACTAGTCATTCAGGACTTACTTCAAGTAAACTGTATTAGCTTTGATTTATCTTAAATATTTTTTTCGTTGAATTCAACTTCTGAAGGTAACTTGATTTCCGCTACTGCGAACAAATCAATATATTTTAAAGTGATTTGTCAAGAAAAAAATATTCTACAAATTTCTTAGCACTTTTATATAGAAAATTGTATTAGGTACACTCTGAAAATGAAGTCATCTTCTTAAGAGGGTTCTTCAGGGAAGATACACCATTTTTAATTTGAAATATTTCTAAAAGTTCATACAAAATGATTCAGTCCCATTCAGTGTTTTCATATTTAATTTACGTTTTTATTTAATATTTTAATCTAGATTTCAGGTTTTTGGAATAGGCATTCTTTGTTATATTCATGTTTTAATTTAAGTTTAGTTAATTCAGTTGGTGCGCATGCGGCGTTAGTAATATAAATTTTGACAGTTGAATGTGAAATAATTAAACTTGTTGTTTTTAATAACAATTAGTAATTGAGAAACTGACATTGTATTTCTTGTAAAAATAAATCCTACTGTATTTTGACTGTCACATTTTGGAGGTTATAATATAATATAATATTTTTTTAATTGTCAAAAACAAAGAAAACTAAATTATAAATTGTGCAGCGATTGATTAGGCGTATTCCCATTCATAACAAAATTAAAACAGTGAATTATAGTTAAGGCCTAATGATATTTAAACTTTTAACCTTGTGAAATCATGCGTCATGCGTCAGTAATTTACATTGTTTTGTAATAATTACTATCTTTATTTAATATAAATTATTGTATTTAATATAATTAATTTTTGTCATTATATTTCAAAACCTGAAGTTTAAATTTTAGGTTAAAACCTTAAATTACCACTAAAACTCAGTAAATGGGAATGAGCCTTTATGCTTCGTAAAAATTAAAAAAAAAACATCTCTAAAGGTAAGCTTGCACAAAAGTTTTTTTCAGTAAGATGCGCTTCTGCTCGTACTTTTAGCAAAAAGGGAAAACATTAAAATATATATATTGAAGTAATAAAAGTAACAATTATAATGTGAAATACGCGTACAAATTAACTGTCGCATTCAATTTACTTTTAATATATTTTCATTACTTATAACTTTTATATTTAAAAAGTTTCTTTGAAAAGTTTTTTTTTTCTTATTTCCTTTAATGTTACGTACTATTTTTTATTTTAGGTGTGAAAAAGTTATTTTCGAAAATACCAACATGATGTCTAACTTGTATTTAGTTTATTTCATTACTACCAACTTCTGGGTTTCTGTGAACCTTATGTATTCGAGATGCAACGAATAATAAAAATTTAACCGAATGAAAAATGAAATATTAGATTAGAATGTAAATAAGTCTGTCTAATAAGATAAAATTGTTAGCATCGTCTCTGTTTGTTCAATGAGTTCGTATAGTGTTGTCTCTTATGGCCTTATTCTGTAAAGTATTTCCACCGGTGAAAAAATTTCATCGCTGTAAAATGACGTCACAAAAGCGATGATTTTTTATTTGGTATTCTGTTAGAAATATCCATCGATTTTATTTTTGTCGCTGGAAAAAAATCGACCAAATTATAAGGTCACCTGTAGCGGTGACTTTAAAATTTTCCATCGCTGTATATTTTAGAACTGTCAAACAATGCGAATTATAATTTGAATTTTAGTACAAATTTTTTAATACACAGTATATGTATAGTCATATGAATATACAAATATAAATATATCAGAGAGTGAGGTTATGTTGCTTTTCAATTGACTTGAGCAATTGACATGTATTTGTACATGTCAAGTGTTTGAATTTTTAAATATTTGAATATCCTGAATGCCGTGATTGGACGAATATATTTAAAATTGCTGTATATTATAAGGACGATGGAAAATTTTGCATACAGAATACCACTTTAGATATTTTAAATACAGCGACTTTAAAAAGTCACCGCTGAAAAAATAAGGTCGATTTTTTGAAAAGTTGCAGAATAAGGCCCTATATTTCTATGACAAACATAAAAGTGTGTGCCTTAAATGCACCTCTGTTCTTAAGGGTTTTCCAACTCTATTTTTTGTGTGAGATGTATTTTTGAACTAGCACCGTTAATTTTTTTATACATTTTTTAACCATAAAACAAACAACGTACTGTCGTCATCTGTGTATCCATCTTTGGTCGGATCGCTTCGCGGTAAAATAAAAACTCTACAAATACGTCGTCGGTGCTCAGGAAGTCTCAGAAGTGCCTCCTTTGACTCATGAAGAACAGGGAATGATGTCTGCAATGACAGACTTGCAACTTGGGTATTTATAGAAATATTGCTACTTTGAACTGCGAGAATATAGTTTTTGAAGTGGTAACACATGGAGTCAATTTACGTTATTGAACATATGCGTCTGGAAAATTGAATTCAAAATGTTTCACGGACTTCGGGCGAAGTTTAGGGACTAATGTAATATTATGAAATTATCAATATAACGTAGAATATTTAACATCAAACATGACGTAAAAAATACTACCTAATATATAACGTTTTGGAACCTATTTTATTTCAATTACTTATTCTTTTCTCGTTAATTAAATTGTAATACATGCTTTAGTTATGAAGTATCTTTAGAATTAAAAAAAACTATCCGAAATAAAGTAAGTTACTTTAAGAATCTTCTAAGTGAAATTTTATATTCATTTAAGGTTTTATATTAATAATTAATAAATAATATAATTCAAGATAAAGTTATAAGATTTAAGGTATGTTTGCTGTAATCAAGTATCATTCCCACTCACTGCTTTAATTTTATTTTGTATTTTGTATTTAATTTAAATTGTTTAGCATATGGCAATACGCGTAGTCATTCACAGTACCATTTCTAATTTAATTTATTTTTTAAGTTTTCTTAGTTTTTTTTAGAATTTTACAAGGCCCAATGTTTTAAATTAAAAAACCTATATTATATTATAACCTCCAAAATGTGACAATCTGTCAAAATGCAGTAGAATTTATATTTAAAAGAAGTTTAATGTCAGTTTGTCAAAAAAATAATGAAATAAATACAATTTCTATAACTAATTGTTATTAAAAACAACAATTTTATTTATTTTACCTTCAATTTTGTCGAACTGTAAAAATTTATATTACTAAAGACGATTGCGCATCAACTAAATTAACTAAACTTAAATTAAAACACAAATGTGAAAAGGAATGCTTAAACGAAAATCTAAATATCTAGATTACAATATTAAATAAAAACAGTAAATTAAATATTAAAACAGGGAATGAGGCTTTATAGTATGTAAAATATACATGAACCAAATATATCAATATAAAAAATGTATGTAAATGAAAATTTTACATTAATATACTAAAATTAATAATCAATGATGATATTATATTTATAAGATTGTTAAATGTAAGAAGGTGTGTTTAATCATTTAACTTGTATTTCTGCATTTATCTACCTTATTTATAGTTTTCAAAATTGATATAGATTTTATTTAGCCATCAACAAAAATTTGAAGTAATAAATGTTTATGATCGTATGTAACGGCTCTTGTGGACATTAACTGCTATGATTTATATCATCTTCTCTTACTTACTTTATTCTCTTATTGCTAATAGTAAGAATATACTGCACTTTCATTCCTGTTTTATTGAATTTTATGACCATTTTGTCATAATAATTTTATGTCAAGTATCATTAAAATACGAATAAAGTTATACTACTTTATACATAGGAGGTGTGGTTTTTAACAAGAGTGATTCTACTTTAGACGAACTACGCATGCGCAAAGGTTATGTGACCGATATATATGTAGCGTGAACCTTTATCTTTCGATTACGGCACATTCCGTGACTGTTTGTATAACATCAACTTTATCGTTTTGACGGAAGAATTATAAGTGCTTTAATAGAGCAACGAATTGACAAAAGAACAATTCTTTCACCTTTGTTTTAATCAATGGAAAATTCGCATGGAGCTGGGTAGGATTAGAGTATATTGAAGTTTAAATTTCAAATAAAAAGTTTTACACCATGTTTCGTTAGGGGGCGTCCATAAATTACGTGAGATGTTTAAGGGAGGGAGGGGGTCGAGTCAAATCTCATCTAATCTTCCGTTGGAGAGAGGGGGGGTCTCGGCAAATATCACGCAATTTTTTTTCTGATTGAAACAAAAAAAAATTGTACTATTTTGGTCCATTTAATCTAGATTGTACATGCTTAAGGCCTGTCTCAGTATGGGACCGTATTTAAGCGAATTTCTGCCGGACGTATACGGGCTACTACGCTTTACCTATCCGAACCATGTAAATGTAATGAGATCGCTCTGGAGCTCTCAGACTGCACGCTACAAAGCCGTCCGAATACGGACGGCACTACCTCGCACAGTAGAACCGTATAAAGGCGAATTTTATCCAAGCGTTACCACTACTACAACGATACCCTATCCGAACCTTTGTAAATGCAAAAAGCCGCCTCAGACTGGAGGGGATACCTAAGATCGCTTGTTGTTACGGTGCAATACGAGTCAAATGAAATCTATCGGCGACATGGGTATGTTCTGCATGCAGTTTATGTTTGTATTTCAGTGAATCATGGACACGGATGCCGATACCAATAAACGATAGAACTAAATTTAAATTCACGTGGGTTTAACCCACATTTTGAAAAATCTCACGTGAGATTGGGGGATGGGGGAGGGGATTGAATAAAATCTCACGACATCTCACCAGGGGGGAGGGAGGTACAGAAAATTTTAAAAAACACCTCACGTAATTTATGAACGCCCCCTTATATTACATTCACACCTCGTTTGTATAACATATGTTTTTAACACTTTTGTTAAGAGTGTGACTAAATTACATCCATCCAGTTTTTCCTTTGTTACATACTGTTGCTCGCTGGACCGCAAGGTACATTTTGTGCTGAAAATAACAAATTATTCTTTATCAGAATATTCTATTTTATCAACAAAAATACTCTGATAATGCCTTATATTCAAATATTCATGGCAGTTTTGAAAATATACTCATATAAAAACATTTTCTGCTAAATGTAAACTTAAGAATGTAGATTCTTAGAATCATCTTGCAAATTAACTAGATGTGACATCACCAACTATATTTATAAACTTTACTAACCTTCAGTATTTCCTAATGAGGAGTTTTCATTTAAAAGACGTAATGTTACTGTGCATTTAAAATCACTGCTAAGATTTCTGAATATTTCTGCAGGAACTTGAACCAGTTGATTTTTCCCGAGATCCATATTTTTCAGGTTAAATAACCCATGAAACATATCAGCATTAACGTTGGAAATTTCATTCCCAAAGAAGCTCAGCGTCTTCAAATTTCTATTGTTAATAAACGTGTTAGGAAGTATTGCATGAATTTGGTTGTTGCTTAGAAATAAAATACGTAGTTCCCTCAAATTACTAAATGCAGCTACATCGATACTTTCAATTTCGTTTTGGTTTAAATCAATATAAGTTACAGCTTGGACACCTTTAAACGTGTTAGCTTTAATTGATTTAATCTTATTCTTATCCAAGACTATCGAGGTAACTTGCACTAATTCCTCGAAAGCACCATCTGCAATATCTTCAATCAAATTCTGATTTAGCTCCAACACTTTCAGAGTAGATAAATTAGTGAATATACGAGCACCGATTCTTCTAATTTTATTTCTACTTAACGATAACATCTTAAGATCATCAAATCCGCCGAATGCATTTTCTTGTAAGATTTCTACCCTGTTGTCAGTTATCCAAAGCGTCTTCACACCCCTCGTCCCGTAGAATGCTTCAGCATCGATGGAATACAAATAGAAGTCCTTGATTCCAACCTTGTCAACATTTTGGAAGACTAGTTGATGACTTGTTAGGTTTCTTTGTGTTTCTTCCTCCGGTTTGTCGGATTCTAGCATAAGTAGGGTAGTTTCAGATTCGTTTATCTGTTCTTGGAATGGTGCATCAAGTTTAGCACAAACAATCGTGAACATGTGTTGACGAAAACAAGAAGATGATGATACTTCCTCGTAGATTAAGGCGAATAATGTTAGTAGCACTAGGAAGCGCATTTTGTTCCGGCTTCTACTACTTTTCCGAGATAACTGAACTACTACGATTATGTTATCAATATTTTACTTGTCTAAATACATCATAATTCGTGAACTATTCTCTCATAATAATAATTACAGTGCTACTAAAACTGTAACAAGTTTAGTAGGAGAAATATTATACTACAAATCAGCTAAACTCAGTTATGTATGTTTTACATAAGGAAATATAATTGTTTAGCCTTAGCCTTATGTAAATTTCTTTCCTAAAGTATATAAAAAAGTATCAACACTACTGATAAAAGAATTGGATTATGAATGTTGAGAAACTGTTATCTTTAGAGAGCTTATCTTACATCATCTGTTAACAAATGCAAATCACTTATAAAATATTAATTAAAATAATATCAAAACTATTAAGATTAAGATAATTATTTTTTTTTTAAATGATCTTTAACCTTTAGGAATTTTATCAGCGTAATTGTGTCATTCACTTCAAAGAAACTATGGTATTCCATTATACGAGTATATTTCAGATTCATAAAGAATATTATTTTTTTATATAATTAATTAAAATAAAGACAAGTATGAAAACATTCTAAATTTAACACTAGATATAGTTAAAATCATATGTTTAAAACAAATCAAGATGACTGTATTAAGACAGGTATTAGGCATTATTATATCTAGTGGAATTTTGTCACGAATTTCATTTATCATAATATATAAACCGTTTTGAATTCAGAACTAACCCCAATAGATCTAAAGGTAATATTGACATTTTAAAATTTAATTTAGGCAATGTAAAAACGAAGCTCAATTTTTCGCAATTTCCGTATTTAAATTTGAATTGAATGTTCAAAAGAATAAGCTCTTAATTCAAAAACAATTTAATAAAATATTTCAGATAAAACGAAATTAAGTGATTCATGATAAGAAGGGTTGAGACAGTGTAGTCAAATGGGGTAAGTGGAGGTGAGTGGTGTGGTAAAAGAGAACGTATAAAACACAATCAACAACGAGGTAATATTCTTAAACATGATTAATATTGAAGCAAAGGTACAAGGTAATTGATAACAGAGGTAACTTGTAAATGGCACTTACCCTAAAATCGCCACCTGAACCATCATCCAGTTCAAGGACGTATCCTTCCACGTAAGATTGTGGTGGAGGCTGCCAAGCGACGGTTACGGAGTTGTTTTCTGCGCTGCATTCTTCGGGAATTATGGCCGGACTTGTAGGAGCTGAAATATATTAATGGTGATATTGAAAGCCTGGTAAATCTTCAGTTTAGGGATAGAGGGTTACACAATTACACAACCTAAAAAGGATTACCTTTAATATAATTTTTATTAGGTTAATATAATGTAAGATTACATAACAAATGGTTATCTTTCGAGATACATTTATGTTTAAAGAAATAAAAGCTTTTAAATGTCTTTTGTAATTATTTATAACATATAACAATAGGTAAAACATATTACGTTAAACAACATATGAACAGACAAAGGTTGCGTGCCATATCATTTTCGATAGCTATGTATTGAATAGCAAAAAAATTTATTTGAAAATTTTAGCGTGGGGCGTAGTATATGACCTTAAAATGACAGGTCGTCAGTTTTATAAATAAAATAAAGAAGTTATTCTTATATTCTTAAATATTCCTAAATAATAACATTTGTTACTGAAAGTTACTTTAAAGGAAAACAAATAAAGCTCTAAGTAAACAAAAGCTTTTCGTGAAAACCGTGAAAATGTGTTTTTCAAGTGACATTATCAGCATCCCATTGGAATTACATTTTTGTGTTTTATTTTATTTTATTATTTTTTTTTTGTTTGATAGCGTTTGCAGTTGCGCCGGTTTTATTTTTCCGCAAATATATTTCCCCATTGAATCACACGAGTCACTAAACAGGGGCGTATTAGAGTTTAGTATAAAGAATATTACAAAAAAAAAATGTTTTTTTATATGTATATGTTGTATGCATAAATTTGTGTTTTAAGATTTAATATTATTAGATTTGGTTTAAGTAAAATATTACATAATTTTAAGATATAGTTTTAGGTTTAGGGGGTATGCTTTCAACTGTGTTAGTGGGAGTATTGCACTGCCGCGCGTTTGATCATATAAACGTCACAAAATGAGTTATAGAACAGTTCACCAAATATGAGGTGCGTGGTTTGATATAATTTCTTTGGGCAAAGAATCTGTCAGTTTGTTAGAATCTGCAGACATTCATCCTGTGTTGTATATCAGTGGATCGATCCAATTCTTTGAAGATGAAAGAACAAACAAAAGAAGGAGTGACAGACCTTCTGCAGTCAATGATTTTCACCTCAACAAAATTATCGCCAATTTACGATTTCTCAACAGTTAACCCAAGTCGAAATTTTAGACCTATCCTAATCCTAAAATAGATCTTTTTCCGTATTTTCATCCTGAAAACAGTAAAGTGAACCTCGTCTCAACCTAAACGTTATTATATGACCCTCTATGACCGTTATTATAATGTAGTTTAAACTACAGGAAATTCTGTGCTCGATGGGGACCGAAACTGCAGAGGCAATTGCTGAATTTAAATGGCAACTATGTTGGAAAGCTGTAGTTTTAAGAGGAACTTAATAATATATTTGTAACTGTTTGGGATTTTTTATTTATAAGCAAATGAATAGGTAGATAGAAAAAGACTGCTTCCTTTAGAATAGTATAGGTATATTTAATGACTATTATATATTTGTATTGTCCTAATTCGACTCTGCGTTAAACTCATGGTAGATTTATGTTGTCCCGGGGTTATATTTATCAAACAGAAATGTTACCCATAAAAGAAACTATAAAAAGGTTTTTATATTAAAGAAAATCATCCGTATTTACTTAAACGAAAACATGTAATATAAAGAAAATATACGAGTATCTCTTATTCACTGTATCAGCTTACTCATTTGTCTATCCTTGATGAAGAGCGAGACAGAATATAAATGGATGAGATAGGTGATAATATTGACGTGTTGAATAGTAGGGATTATGAAATAAAGAACTAGAAAACAAATAATATGATACAATGTTGTGTAGATACTCGATGGAATGTCTTTAGGGATCTTAGTTGTGGGACACAGGAAATCTAAGAATTTAGCCGCCATTTTCTTAGCTAATGTGGAAGAAAAATATTGATGACTTTGTTTGCTGGAAACAAACGATTATGCTTTTACGTTTATATTCGTTATTTTGATATATAACATCATAGGCTTATATTGCGTAATATCTTAATGAGTAGTGTTTGAACCGCGATTAGTTTATCGCGGTTATTTTTTGTGCGATGTTGTACGATGAAAACCACGTGAATGTTTTTTCGTTTAATTGATTTATTAAGAACTATGAACTACAAGCAACTGTGCAAATGGAAGAATGCCTTTGTCTGAATATAATAGTTAAAATTAATAGTAAAAAATTAAAATAAACACAAGTACAATAGGATCGAAATTACAATGTTACTAGCAAAAGCCTTGGACTAAGAATGATATAAATATTACAATCAATTGACATTTATACAAAAAACTTAAATTAAAGAACCGATGAGTATTGCTATATAGGACGGAACAAGTAGTAATACATTATAATCGGCGAAATTTCATTTTTTGCCGCTAAAATTTGTTTTTTGGAAATTTTGTTGGAAACTAAAAACCAGTTGTAGAATATGGATCAGATCGGACGTTTGGTAAACTTTATAATCGAGATGAAATGTTAAAAAGAGATTTGATAAATATAAATAAACATACGATAAAAAAACTGATAAATACAGATTAACGTTAATTTGTTTTTGTATGTACAACATAATGACTAAAATCTTCGCTTGTAGCGCCTCTATTGGTGTTACTATGAAACACATTCATGTATTTCAAAGCTGACTATTAGTTGATTACCAGATGCATCAGTGTGAATATTTAATACTGCACAAAGAGCTTGTGTCACCATTGTATATATGGTATGTATCTCCATGTACCCCTTCCCTTCCTCGTGTATTTAAATAAAGTTGAATGTATGTGTGTGAGTGAGTGTTATCATTACGCTTGCAGACTGCACCAAGCAAAGCTTTATATGGATAATCCAGGCGCGGCCCGGTCTAAGCTTTCTCAAAGCAAGGGGGGGAAAAATGACTTAATAAAAATTCATGTCAATTTTATTTGACTTTGATAAATGTAAGAAGCTTTTGGCGTATATAATACACGCCCATTTTAATGACAGATTTATGCAAAATTTAATTAACCTCCCACTCTTTAAACAGTTAATAAATATTATTTAGCAGGGGTTGTGTTTTTAACACTAGGATTTTTCAACGTTGGAATATAATGGTGACATTTTCAAGAACATTTTATTTTAGAAATACGCTAGAAAACATTCCTGCAAAAAATAATTCGGTAAGTACTTTTCCGGAAAATTGCCGTGTGATCAACCATACGCTTGGACCCATAGCATATTTCTTTTTCAGTACAAATTCTTTTGTTTGTTTTCTTTGTAAATGGTAAGTATTTAAGTAGGTATAAGGGCAGGTTCAATCACATTATACAAATAGTGTTACGGGTCCAAGCGTGTAGTACGCCATTTTTCCAAAATTAAATTTTTAATTCATTTTATTTTCTTTTTCATTAAAAAGAGGCATTTTTTGGACACTTTTTCAAGCTCCAAATCAACCCGTATAAAGATAAAAATTATCTAAAATTTGTATTTTTGTATTCGCAAGATACCAAACCTAATTATAAGTTCAATAATTATTTAATTATTTTCTTTTAAATGTGTTTAATATTTGGTCAAAAATACCAAAATAGTTAATAAAATAAAATAGTAAATAAGCTATATTTTATATATAGTTTAAATTACGAGAGTTTGGCGGCGATTCATGCTTAAAATAAGTTGTATCCTCAAAATTTGCGATACAATAAAAAAGCATTGGTTCAGTAAATTTTATATATTATTCGTGAGAACAAATATTTTAAAATTCACTATCGTATGGTAGATTTAGACGGCTCTTATAACATCTTTTAAGCGTGAGTCACCGCTAAGAACTATATTTATGATTTTCCTATTCTGAATAGAATTTGCACGTAAGGATATCCCGTAAGACATATTTTTCTCGGCGCTACTGCTACCAGCGCCAGAGTTCATTTAAATATATGTGATAATACAAATGTGTTAGTAATATATTTACACCATACGCAACAGCTACACCCTATAAACAAAAGTGTGGGAGATAAAACCCAGCGAATCTGTAAGAGCAGAGCAGAGATCCAACTAGTACAACATACCCTGTGTATTGTATAAAATTATAAAGGACATACATTGTATTGATAGTAACAAACTTGTGAACCATACTGTATTATGTGTATAGTATAGGATACTCGTACAGTGTAGTATTAATATTTAGAGATAATAATACTAAAGTTACCTTAATCTGGTACAATTAATTATGTACATTTTCAATTTAATATTATAACTAAAGGAGAATAGGATATTTGTTGTGTTAGGATGAGAATGAAATTTATAATAAGTGTTTTGCAGGATAATTAACATATTATAAATATAGTTTTAATGTTAAAATGGTAATGCAGGGATCCTTTGACCCCAAGCCGTGTTCATTGTGAAATGGAGTGTAAATTATGTTAATAAGATAAACCAGATATGTATACCAGATTATATCAGTGCTTTAGGTAGTATTACTGATGGACACGTTTAGATGTAGATGATGCATGTTACGTGGATATTTTAATTTTCAACATTCTATCTGTTATAGTTCATGAGATAATATGCATTGTAAGGTAGGTGGGTGGGTTAAATATTATTTAACATTATTTATTGTGGGTGGCGGAAATATTGTTTTTTTTTTTGCTGCGAAAATATTACTTTCTTTCGCAGCGAAAAAATATTTCCTTTTTTACTAAATAATAAACGGATGGTTCGATTTGAAAATGGCTGCCAAATTAGGAATTAGCGGGATATTCTATGTCTATCTTCTACATTTTTAAAAATTGAAAAAAAATACCTTTTTTTTTTGTCAAAAATTAAACACGAGACTTTTAAAATTTCAAAAAAAAAAAATTGGTAAAATTGGTTGGTAATTGTAAGTCAAAATCATTTAGAATCGACTAATACTACATCTAGACCAGATAAAACAAATGAACCTTATGACAGGTATACAGGTATACATGAGGTTCACTTTATAATAAAGTAAGAGCTCTACAACACAGCAGCACTAGGATTGCATCTCAGAATAAAGCTCTTAGTTTAGTACATTCAAAGCCTGCTAAGTACTAGAGTACAGTATACACGGACTCGTACGTGATAGTAAATAAGTTTTTGTACTCGACGCTGCATCTTAAACCAGCTAAATTTTGATAGCAACGAACGAACGAACGAATGGGTACTGTTCTTCCGAGCACATTCTTAATTACTGTGAAATAATAATTAGCCAAGTTAAGAAGCGCTTACAGTACGTAGCTCATCGCGCCTCTTGTCGTCTTTATTATAACACCTACCGCCCCATCTCTCTTCCAGGAGTATTACAAACACCATATAAACTAGACGCCAAGTTCTCTCTCACTCTCTTCAGGGGCGCTAAGTCTTAGCGGGGTTGTGATTTATGACAGACTAGGGGTAGTTACGTTTAACGTAGGCCTCCATTTAGTTTAACTTCATGGGTGGTATATTTACCCCTCTTACCACTCCTTTTTGTGTATGCTTGCAGAGTAGATAGTTAATGCAGTTACTAAATCAGAGGTGATTAAAATGTGTCTCCGTGCTTTAAATTGTTAATGCAATTGGAGATAAATTTGTCGTGTTGTAAAAACGATTATTTGAGAAATTATTGTACATTTATAAAATAGGGGAGATGCTCAAACCTTAAAACAACGCTTTTTGGTTAAAAATTAAATATGTAGGACCTAATTTTTCTAATTTATAAACAATTGTTAGAACTGGAAGAAAAAGCAAGCCACTTAATCTTAGAATTCATATCTACATACATCAATACCTCAAAACGTACCTGATGTATATGTGTGTGTGGATGTTACTTATCTTATTAAGTAAGAATTTTTCCGTAAGGCTTTTCCATTACGGAAATCAATATATCGGCAGGCATCTGATACCTCTTTTAAGAACTTTCAACGGAACTGAATTAAAGGTTTGAAAGTGTGGGAGTGGAGTAGGATGGAATAGGATGGGAAGAGTTATTTGATATGAAGAAGTAAATAGGGGTGGAGGGACAGGGGAGTAGTAACTCGTGCTAGAGTGAGTTAATCATAAGTGGAAAAGATTTAAGAAGTTCTAGAAGAAGTTTGGAAAGTCGAGAGAAGATTGACTTGTGTTAATGTGACTTATTATATACCTACGAGTATTTTACAGCCATGAATTCGCTTTTATTCTTAAAAGCATTCGTTTGTTACATACCTGCTACATAAAATGGATATTAGGAAGCTATTTAAAAGCATGTCACTGTAAATCATATTTTAGCTGCGAAAAACCAAATGTTAGCGGCGAAAAATGGAATTTCGAGGCGAAAAACCAATTTTTAGCGGCGAAAAACGGAATATTGCCGCGAAAAACCAAATTTTAGCGGCGAAAACCGGAATATGGCCGCGAAAAACCAATTTTTAGCGGTGAAAAACGGAATATCGCCACGGAAAACCAAATATTAGCGGCGAAAAATGGAATTTCGCCGCGAAGAGACACATTTTAGCTAGATTGCATTAGTTCTCCAATCAAATTTAATTTCGATTTCAGTTTAATTTTATTGTTCTTCGAGTATGCAATTGTTTACTCGGTTTCACTTAATTTCAAAGTAAATTACGCAGTAATTTTACTTTAAATACTTTAATACGCCTCTTTACATTTATTTACCATAACGTAAATAATTTATTTATCTTTGAAAATAATTTTAATCAAGTTAACACTTTTCTGGAAACTATACCATTAAAAATAAATGTTAGTTATACTTAATTGAATGTTAAATTAAAAATAAACTTTACACTTATTATGTTTCTTAAAGTTAAAACTTGTTAAATAATGAGTAACGTAATGTAACTTGCTACTTTAAAAGTGTTGGGACTAACAGATTGTGAATCTTGTTATTTTAAATATAGTTGTCTCTTTCATCAATTATCTCTGTCTCTGTCTATTTACTGTCTGTCTAAATTTTCTTGTGGTTTTGTAGCAAAGTTTGCAAAACTTGATTATTGTTTGATATAATTGTAATTGTACTAAGAATAATATAAATCATTTTAGTGATGGAAAAGATAAGGTTTAAGTACGATAATTATTCTAAAATATTAAATATTTTCTTTTAATAATTTATACGAAGAGAGTAAAAGACTATTACCTCCGTAAAATAAGGTAAAATCTCGGAATGAAAGATAATAAGCTGAATTTGTGTTTAAATGTTTGTTTTGACGTTCTAAAAATTGGCTAAGCAGTCTCGTGTCCAAGTCATAAGATATTCAAGGTCACAAAAATCCTTTTTCATTGCAAATATGTCGTTTCTTACATGTCAGATAATAAAATTCTCTACAAATATGATTATATCATAAGATAGCATAAGATTCTTACGCATTTCTTTGTATAATTAATCGCAAATTAAACTTTCAACAGCTATGAAAATCTTACAGTAATTGTAATATCATACCTTGTTACGAAAATGACAAAACCGGTGTAAAACTGTGAAATACACTGCAACACTATACGGTGTTACACTGACAGTGTAAAAAAAAAGATTGTGGAATAAAATAATAAAAGAAAAAACTCCATTAGAAGCCATATATAAATTACGTCACATGTAAAGGGGGAGGAAGGAGGTCCAGAAATTGTGACAAAGGGTTAGAAGCGGTGTGACGTCACATGCAGTATAAAATATGCTTTAAAAAAAATGTAAAGAGATCATTTATACTAAAAATTATGAAATATTACAAAAAATGTTATGAATTAGAATGTGTAACGGGATACATGTGTACATCTAGCTATGCCCTCGACTCTAAATAAGAACAACCTAATCTTGAGATGTGTTGCTTCAAATTTTCATCATCAACGCTCTGCTTAATTCACTGTCATTCAATTCAAATAAAGAAGACCTTTCTAAAAATGATTGGAAACTACTGTCTGGCTATATTCGCGAGGGGGAGGGGGAGAGGGGGGGGGGGTAGCTCCGAAATGCTGATCCAATGCAAGTGTCTGTTTGTCGACGAGGCCAGATAAAATATATCCATCGCGTCGTAATTAACAGCTTCATGTACTCGTCGTGCAAGTACAGTAGTACCAACAGCACAAGTACAACATAAGCCCAAACCGCTAGAATGCGAGATAATGGTTCCAGACCAAAGTCTGCGGAAACCATAGAAACTATGAAAATGGAATGAGTCCTATTATAATGATATTAGGAGCGTTGTGTAAGACGAGGAAGACGTTGAACGAGGACGAGAATGAGAATGAGACCTCTTAATAGTAAATGCAATTAACATTTTACGAACGAATGTAAGACAACGACAAATGAAAGTTAAAGAGAAATATTCTGTGAAAGATGTGACACCAAAACAAGGAATTAGTACCGAGTATAAAGGCCTTTTTAGATGATCAGATGCATATAATTTTGTTGCAATTATTCGAATAATTTATTTAAGAAGATTTATTTTAAGTATTTATTTCGTATTTACGACTTTACGCAAGTGAAATTTCTAAAACGTGCTTTGGGAAACTGTAATTGATTGTAAAGTGCATATTTTAGAGAAAATGGTTGTATGTAGTTACATAAATATTACGTAAATGTTTATTATTAAATAACAGTAAAACTAGATATTAATTACATTTCAAAAGAGATTAATAATGCCTTATATATTAAACAACTTAAGTCGTGATGACCTATTTAATAAACACAGTAAATGAATGCATAAAAAGGTCATTTTAATTATTATAATAATTAAATAGTTACTTAATAATAGTTATTTTACCTGCTGGTAATCTTTCCTCTCCATCTTGGGCGGCTGCAGGCAGCGTTAATTAATCACAATACTCATTAGTTTATTTAATTGCTTATATATTACATAAGATTATAAAATATCATGCATATACAGTTTAAAAAATAAATTATAAAATATATGTTACAGTATAAAAATAAAGTGGTAAAAAATTAAAACAAAGATATGTATAATAGAATATTATGACAATCAGAAGTGTTTTTCTTTTTAGTTTTGTTAAACTTAATTCAGCACTAGGTCGTATCAAGTACATAACGTAACATAGGTTATTGTAAAACAACTTTTAAAAATTACAAGTTGTGTTAACACAATTGATTTTGAAGCTGATGCAACACTTAAATGTTTTCAAATTGGATTTTTTTTATAAACTTAAACTTTGTCTACATACCAAATTTCAACTTTTTATCACATTTTTTTAGTCTTGCCAAAACCCTGACTGACGTTCAATAATGTGTAATAATTCGCCAAGATTGTGTATCAAATGTCACGGTATGTTTTCCAGTTACAGAGCAAATACGATTCAGTGTCGCATTGTGCGGTTGTTTAATTGGAACATACATTAGTTTTTAAATCCACACCGTCATCCATACTTGTTTATATTTGTACTACAAAAATGTTTATATCTTTTTACTCAATTTGTACTGTAATTGTAAAAAACCCAAGAAAAAGGCTACGTTCTGCATATAACAGACAGAAGAATATACATTCTTTCTAACAATATTTGCACAGAGCCTCTAGGCCTTTACGCTAGATGTCATCCTTGCAATAGGTTCAATTCTCGGATTAAGTTTAGGTATTATTTCGTTTAATTTATTATATGCCTAATATAATATCAGCAGATAGCTGATATAGTACCGTTATTGAAATTATTGAACGTGTAATAACAACCGAGCATGGTTACGCATAAATAACTTAGTTTAATTTTTTTTGAAGAATTTCATAAAATTGTACTTAAGAATATAAATCCGCTGAAATTAAGTTATTGGTATTTAAATAATAAATAAGAGGATTAATTTTAAATTACAACTTTTCTAATTGATTTCTTCAACACGTAATATTCATTTAATATTCCAGACAGTTTTTTCAATTTTACTTGATTTTAATCACGAACTTTTTATCCCCGTTTCAACCGAACAATCTTCTCCCCGTCCCCACACTCCTCCTTTCATCAAACTTTTGATGATAACTGTCTTCCTGATTTATATCCAGTCCAGACCTAACTACTTTTTCGTGTTTTGTTATGTCTATACTGTCTGTATTAAATGTTTTGTATTTTCAGTCAAGACTCACGCCATTTTAAGCCACGTCAAGCCGATAGGTTTGCATCTTGGGTGTGAGTGTTATGCTTGTGTAACTTTTAAGTTGTCTGGGAGTTTATTTCACTCTACTTCCGGTCCCTTGTAGTTGAATCCGTGATCCCTTTACAAAAACTCTCAAACACCCCAAAAGTTTAAGGGTGGTAGGATGAGGGGTTTAAGAAAATATAAGTGACGGGGTAAAAAAACATTGCAAAGAAACACGTAGCTTTAATTATTTATAAATTGGAAGAAATATAGACGTCGTTCATTTTAAGATACTTTAGCATTTATAAAAACGTTAAAGTTGTAGAGTTTAATTATTATGTTTTATGGATTGAAAAATGTGTAGAAATAAAAGTTACTTATTTTCCAAACGCCATACTTTTTAGTCAGCAAAACATTAAGGGGGTTCTCCCGTGTAACGGCCTGTTTTTTAAGCAGTTTTTTGAGAATCTTTTTTGACGTCCAATGAAAAGATAGAACTTTGAGATTTTTATCAGTTATTTATTACTATTTCAAAAGTATGTAAAACAAATTTCATGTAACAATTTTCATTAGAACGTATGCTGTACCACTCTGAAGTCACCTGCCACAAAAAAAAGGGCGCCGACTTCCTCCACGATTTTGGCTGATTGGCTTATTAGAAAGAAAGAAAACGGCGTTTTTACCTATAGACCAAAATGCATGGAATGAACTAGAATCATTTAAAAATATTGAAAATTGGCTTTTTGGCAGACTTCTGAAAAAATAGTTTCAAATTTCATGACTTTTATTTCACTTTTTCGATTCGAAATAATTAGAAATACTCGGAATTTTTGGAAGATTTTAGTTCATTCCGTGCGTCTACATGTGCTGAGTCTATCCTATAAATTTTAAGTGAATCGGTCAAACCGTTCTCGAGATATGATGGAGGAAACTTTGAAAAACACAGTTTTCAGAAAAACGTACGCGCTCCGAACATCTGCTACTTCTAATTGCTATATCTTTATAACAACTTCGAATTTTAAAAAATCACTTTAGCAGCATATTCTACAAATGTTAAGGAATAAATTTATGCAAAAAAAAAAATTAAGGGGGTTCTCCCGCTCCCTTAATATACCAATCAATTCCACTTATTTCTAAAGTATCGCGTAAAAATTAATATTACATGGAATCGTTCGAGACGTGTTTGAGAAACGTTAAACCAGTGGAAACGCTCCTCAAGTAGAGTTATGTGTGCTTTTATATATATATAACGATAATACTATACGACAAAATAACTTACAATTTCAATGGTCTATTGTTAGCGTTATCGAAGGTTATTATTGACTTCGTGGTCACCAGATATACCACACAGAGATAGTATATTAACCCCTAGAGGTGCAGAACTCTTTGAAACGACCCCCGGGAAGTGGTGCTACGGTGCTACGATGCTACGGTGCCGGTAGACTTCGTAGAACTCACACTAAAGGACACGGATATGAACACCGACATGAACAGGAAACAGAGAATTGCCACACAATATCTCATATTAAAAGAGTTTGAGATAACCAATACTATTCTACGAAGGCTCAACGGTCCATAGAAACGTAGCGCGGGGGAGGGGTGGGGGCGATGGACCACGAATTGGTAGTCTATTGAACATTGTACGGGGACTATTATTGAAACGAAATTGATACGGAAGACGTTATTACATAACTAAAATATGTTGTGATATTGGTATATTAAATAATAATATTATACACCATTTTATTTGGGTAATACTGACTCGATATTACATTTTATATAGAAAAAAATATTTTGATGATTTTTGAAGGAACTGTTTCGGGAATAACATATAATATAATTCTTATATAAGGTTTTTCAACAAGAACATTGTTTTTTTCAATAGTTTTAACATTTATTTTTTTGACCTATCAGTAGTAGATGCTTTGGCACTTGTTACAATGAATTGAATTTCACTTGAAAATCGCATTAAAATAATAAAAATTGTCTATGAAAATGATGGATCTGTAAAAGTTACATCTTTCAGAAGAAGCCCATTTTCATTTGTTTGGATACGTCAACAAGCAAAATGCCGAATTTGGACTTCTGAAAATCCAAGAGAGATTGTTGTGAAGCCTTTGCAAGCTAAACGTGTCACTGTATGGTGCACTATGTGGTTTGGAGGTCCTTTTTTTCGAAGATGCGGCTAAAAATATTGATAAAAGAATTGAGATCTGTCAGCGTGGTCATGGAGGACATTTCTCCAATATCTTTTTCATTCGTAATTTCCAAACCTTACTCTTTCTAATACAATAAACATTTGAATCATTTTCATTTACATCCCTTGTTTTATTTTGTTTTAAAAAACAAAGTTCTTGTTGAAAACCCTATATATGTTATTTGAGGTGAGATTAAAAAGTGATGAGAATTTATAGAAGTTAAAACAAGTTGTGGAGTATAAACTGCCGATATAACTAAGAAGCACTGACTCACTTATTTTTCTATAATGTATAAAGAAACGAATAAGATAAAATTCATTATCGTATTATAGATTTATACCGCTCTTACAACCTCCTTTAAGTATAAGTCGCCGCCGAACTTTCATAATTTGGATTATATTAATTATTATTATGATGCATTATTTAAAAGGTTATAGTATGTTATAAAGGGTACAGTATGTTACGAAAATTAATATATGGGATCTGATTTCATTTTTAAAGCAGTTTTCAGAAATGTAATGAATTATTTTTTTTAAGAGTATAATTTTTCAACAACTTTATACTTCTGATTGACAAAACTAAATACAAAAATAATAACAAAACTTAAATTAAACAAAAAAAACAAAAAAAAAAATAAAAGTTATTTAAATATAAATATACTTATGTATGGAATATATAGAAGTTAAAATTTATTCAAATAAAGTTAGTAAACTAGAAATAAACTTACGTTTCATCTGGATAAAGTTAAGTTGATCGATTGCTCTCAGCACACTTTTGTCATCCAGAGTTAGATCTACGTGATGTGACACTCTGGGAGATGCTACCTGGACTTCCTGGTGCCACGTGACATCGGTGTTCGCAACACGGGTTATGAGCATGGATCCAACCTGAATTTGAAGAGACATTCGTAAATATTCGAACATTCATAGACTGACAAACAACTTTAAAAGAAATTATTATTCCGAGCTGCATATTTTAACTTTCTATGGAATAGTTATTTTATAGATGGTACAGTTGCCGAAAACGTTGAGGCATTGACAGATACCTTAGAATAGTCTACAACCCAGTAAACAATATGATTAAGTGTCCTGTTTTGTGACGTTTCTATCACTATTGCACTTCAATTATACACCGCATTAACTTTATCTTCATTTCTTTTCATGACAAAAAGTCATACGCATCTTCCTAGCAAGATAAGAAAATAATTTTCTTATTTCACTAACTGTAAAAGACATACTAAACAATAGTTTGTTTCTTCTTCAATAATTGTGTGCCTTTCGGCTTTACAATCTACATTATTATACTTCTTAATGCATATCATATAAATTCAAAGTTAACAAACTACACTTAAACTATTCAAGACTATTACTACTTCGAGTAGTACTTTCTGTTTCTTCTTTTCTTGATCCTCTCTCTTCATGTCCCCTACTCCTCCTTTATTCTGACCGTTTCCTGCTTCTCCTTCCTTATTGCCTGTATCTTCATCTATCACCTCTTGCCTTCCTTGTCTCCTCTCGACAAACCCTCTATTATCTTTTCACTATCCTTCCTGCCTTCTCTCTTCGTTTTCACTTCTCCACTTATGTCTATTACAGGCATAGACGCTCTATCTTTACTATTTCCTCTTGACTCTCTTACTTTACTTTTTCTTCTTGACTCTCTACCTTTACTATGTTATAGTATTAATAATAACATTTCTTATTTAACGTTGAACTATTTCCGATGGTGAGACTTATCACGGACGGCCTTCTTACTATGTTCGCAATGTTTATAGTGTCTTAGCTTTACATAATTAGGATTATTTGAGTGTGTAGTCAATATAACTTTGATAAAAACTAAACGAAATAAATAAAGCGTCGGTTCGGAGTCGAATCCAAAGACGCAGCAGTCTGTATTGACTTCAAACGTTAACTTTAAAGTAAATATAATCATGCAACATCATTAATATTTCTATATACCATGGTTTATATGGTTTATACCATGTATGTTACCCGCTATTAAAGTTGACTAATGACTAACTATTAATGACAATTAATTACCTTCTACACATTATATTAATTGAAGTGCTGAAAGATCAAATCATAATCTGCATCCTGGTATACCGGCAACACCTCTTACACAATCCCCAAATAACCAATTTGTTCCAATAGTTTACGACATTTCCTGTGCAGAACGCTCAATGTTTGTTGGTGGTTCCACATTATCTGTGGTGTTTGCTGCAATATGGTAATTTTACTACGCATGGTGTCGCACTGATACGAAATCGTTTATGACCGCTATTTATGTCGCGACATACACCCCCCGCCCCTTCATTCAACCCCTTCACCATCTATGTTATTAGCCAATATACGTTGATAACTACCCTATGAATAAAGCAGCAACACTAATGGTTTTAGGACAAGGGTAGTAATAAATTATGATGTAAAATGTTGTGTTGATTTATTTAATTAGTTTTATTTTATGTTTCTTTAATTATCTGCATGAAATTTTGTTCTATGTGATTGTGATCCGTAGAATAATATTAAGAACATTAGACAATATTGTATTATACACTGTAATTCTGTATTTAAAAAAAAACAACATTTAAATAATATTGTTTGCATACATTTGAATACTTTATATAGTTGCAGAAACTAATATAATTTATTTATTTAACTCTAAGGGATGGTTTTTATAATTACAGCAGCAACCACCCCATAATAAACAAAAAAAAGCTCTTTGATTTAGATTTATTACGCGACGTGCGGTATATGTTATAGTTTCATCAAATAGAATATTTTTAAAAGCTTTCTAATTAGTCATATACTTGTACGTACGTATATATGTGACATTTTATTTTATAATTTGATTTAAACTTTTTGATGTTTTTAAAATGCATGCTCATTAGGAAAATTTGGATAGATCAGATACATCAAATACCAGCTTTTGAAATTTATAAATATTATTTTGGACTTTGCATCTTAAAGCCTCATTTCCACTACCTGTTTTGATATTTAATTTTGTAATCTAGATTTCAGGTTTTCGTTTTTAAGCATTCCTTTTCAAATTTGTGTTTTAATTTAAGATTAGTTAATTTAGTTGGTGCATATGCATCGTTAGTAATATAAATTTTGACAGTTCGACAAAATTGTATGTGAAATAATTAAAATTGTTATTTTTAATAATAATTAGTAATAGAAGTTGTTTTCTCTTCTATATTTTTCAAAAACTGACATTAAACTTCTTTTAAAAATAAATTCTACTATATTTGACAGATAGTCACATTTTGGAGGTTATAATATAATATTGTTTTTCTTAATTTAATATTTTTAATTTAAAACATTGGACCTTGTAAGGTTCTAAAAGAACTAAGAAAACTTAAAAAATAAATTAAATTAAAAATGATACTGTGAATGACAAAATATAAAATAAAACTTAAAGCAGTGAGTGGGAATGATACTTCAGGTAGAGAATTATTTAACAATCCTTTGTTATGATTTCTTAAGGTACAATTCTTGTATTGCTATCAAATAAAACTGCAAAATTCTATTGGAAAATATATTTCAAACTTGCCGGATAAATATTCGAATTCCTTTTGTTGATCTCCATTATAATCTTTTTATATAAAACGAAAACGACATCCGTTTCTTCTTAGAGCAGAGAAAAAATTTACTGAAATAAAAGAAAACACACACAATTGGAATAACTGAAACAATAACTCACTTGTAGAAACGCCGCACTGTCAGTCTCCTTTAGCGCCTCAATACAAAACTGGAGCAGTCCCGTAGTGTGCTGGAGCTTTCCTGTACAGCTAGCAGCTTGTTCCTGTAGGAATAAAACAAAAAAAGAACATATGAAAAAATATATATTAAAAAAAAAGATACATATAGTATATGGGAATAGAACCAAAGGCAACGTTATTATCCAAGGATATATTAGTGAGAAAATAAGACAAGTTAAAAAGTAAATGATTTATTCCAGCTCCAGTATAGTGCCGACACACGCCGTTGACGCTGGAGGAGAAACATCCCCTTCTTACTCACTCCATTTGATAGGGGTTGTTAGCGAAAAAGTCATTAAAAAAGGTTAGTTTTTATATGTATCATAAGTTTACATTGGACGATTTTAGAGTATGATTTATCATCATCACCAAAATAAGTAGAATGTTTAATTATTTATATAATAATTGTTAATTATATTTTATTGTTTTTTTATTTTTTCATACGTCGCACATTGTAAGCGTATTTAAGCAAATTTTGACCGGACGTATACGCGCGACTACGCTTTACCTATCCGAACCCTGTAATTGTAATGAACCTCGCACACTGCAAGCGCCAAAGGTATCGGTTCGGTATTTATGTCCGAATTTGCTGTCGCTTAAATACGCTTGCAATTAGCGACAGGCCTTAGAAATAGTTTCATGCTCACTTAATTGCTTATTTAAAAAAGTGACGACGTTAACGGTACATGGAAACGCTGTTAAGAAAGTCGCAAAACTATTTGACAAAATTGACAGTAAATATATAAATAATGCAGTAATCTCGTTAGAACACTGCATAATACTGAATAGTTTAAATTGACCCTATATTACAGTGTCAAACATATGTGGCAATGGGCTTGTGTCCTCATTTTTTAGTGGTCGATTTTTCAATTGTTGATTGAAATTGATGTTAATAGATGTGTATTGGTGTGTCTATTTTATTAAATATCTAAATATTGACGGAGATATAGCAATTAAAAGTTTGAATTGTAGTTTTAGAGCTAGAAATGGTCGGCCATATTTGTATAACGTGAAATGCATTTTAACGACAGTTATTTGTTGAGTAGGTCAGTGCTGTGGTAATCTTCTGTAGCTGTTGGTAGTCGAATAATCAAATTAAGTCAAAGAATAATAAGTTTTTATTTTATTTAACCCTGCTAAGGCAGACAAAATATTGAAATTTTATTGTTCCTTGAAATAGCTGTAAATAATATTTGATATTTTGATATATAAATACATATAGCAGAGATTTATGAGCTGTAAAATTGGTAACCTTACACAAGGATTGTGATGTCACATGCATTTGGAATGTGTATAACGTCGAACCCCTTTAATAATTAAAAAAACAAAATGACTTTTTTAATTGTTAATATCTCCTAACATATAAGGAGTTATTAAAAAATAATTGAACATTTGAGGTTCTAGTAACCCACTTTATCAATATATAGTACACTTTTATAGAAATTAAGACATAGGACACAAGCCCATTTGTAACAGTATTAGATTCCAGTGTGAAAGTAATTTTTTTTTTGGAAAATTAATTAAAAATTAAAAAATTTCTGACTCCCTGTCTTTTCATTTAACAGCAAGTAACGCACTTCAAGAACTGTAGTATTCATTTCAACCACTGAGCAATTTAATATTAATGATAGTAAAGAATATTAATGTACCTTAAGTGCCCGGAGCTTGGCTTCTTTATCGCGGCGTATGGCATCCAGGAGGACTTCCCGGCGGGCATGGATAGCAGATATTAGGGCATCGCATTGTGCAGTAACAACTTGCTCGAAGTCTGTACATGAATCCTGAAAAAAATTAATAAAAAATTATTTTTAAAATTGGTGAAAAATATTTTAGTTACTATGATAAAATAAATTATTATTACGCCTGAAATATAGTCTAACAGCCTAGCGCTTAAGTACGCTTACATAGTCTAAATTCTAGTCTAGTTGCCTAAGATAAGTATTTTTAAGCTAGTATATACAAAATATGAAATGTGAAATTCGACCACAAATATATACCTTACTTTTTATAGTGAATTTAACATTAAATATAATAAAATAAAATATTGAAAGAAAAAAGAAAAAGTCCATTAGCAAAATTATACAGCGACATCCATTTGTCAGTCAGTCTTTTCTTTATAATAAATGGTCGTTTTTTGTGTTTTTTCTTCCGGAAAATTAGTTAATGTTTTTCTTTCAGAAATAAAAAAGGAGAGAGGTCTATAACAAAAAATAATTTATAAGACTTTTGTTGATTTTTCATTTAATAAATATAATTTAACGTTGACTCATTTCATTTGCGAACAAAAAGTTAAATGAATTAGAAATAGAAGGAATTTCAATATAATACTAAAAAATGTATGTAAGCCCTTTCATTACTTTAAATGTAATGACACTATGAATATCATTCATCCCTTTCTATCGCATTGTAAGTTGGATTTTATGTCTCGTAAAACCACTGATTTTTATGAGTTAAGGAAATTCGCACAACCGAGATTTTAAATTTATTTTTATGCCCGTAAAACTTTTACTGTATTAATCCTTAAGTAAGTTTTGCTGCCTGGTAAATTTATAATTCAGAGATACATAGTATACTCTATTAGAAATAACTTTTCTGACTATTGCAAAATAATAGATACAGAAATAAAAGAGTGTTTTGAAACTAACACATAAGAATGGGCTTGTGTCCTCATTTTTTAGTGGTCGATTTTTCAATTGTTGATTGAAATTGATGTTAATAAATGTGTATTGGCGTGCCTATTTTATTAAATATCTTAATATTTACGGAGATATAGGAATTAAAAGTTTGAATTGTAGTTTTAGCGCTAGAAATGGTCGGCATCCCCTATTTGCACTACAAAGAGGTCCAAAAAAGAGAAAGGAGTACTTTGAAAGGAATGGAATGGCGATCGAGGAGGCAGAGAGGAGAAGAGAAGGAGGCGCAAGTGTGGAAGAGGAGCTAAGGAGAAGGGATAAGGAGATACAACAACAGGAGAGAATGGGAAAAATCGAAAAAAGCAACTACAATACAAGAGATAAAAGGTTATGGGAAAATAATGTGCCTTAGTACCTTATAGAAAAAGACATAAAACACATAAGAAGAACAGCAAGGTTTAGATTGGGAAATGAGGAAAAAGGAAACTTTGATACTTTAAAAGATACTTTGAAAGTAGTGAGGAAAGAAAGTGTAGAGTGTGCGGAGCGGAGGACGAAACACTGGAACACATTAAGTTTGAGTGTAAGGAAAAAGTAGCGAGCGAAAGGAATATTGGCAAGCTATTAAAGGAAGGCAGTGAAGGAAAGAGGTGGATGGCGGAAATAGTAAGAAGGAAAGGAAAAACAGGACAATAAATAAGCTGGTGGCTGGGTTGCACAAGGAACAGAAAGAGAAAGGAAGTACTAAAAGAGGCAGTGAAGGGAAGCAAGAGAAAGAAAGAAGTAGCGAGGAAACAGTTAAACTTCAGCCCAGAAAAATAGACTAGGAAATAGACCAGTACAGAAGGAAGAATAGGGAAAATGAAGGAAGAGGGTATAGAGAAGAAGAAGCAGAAAGTACTTTTGGAAATAAAAAGGTCTAGAATAATGTAAATTTAATTGTAAGTTGAAGTATATGAAATGTATTAAGAATGTAGATTGTAAAGCCGAAAGGCGAACAATAAACAATTAATAATAATACCGCAAGAAGTATTGAAACTTCTTCTACGTATAAAGGACATTAATAAGTATATTTATTGAAGTTTTCAAGATCGTAAGATGTAATAAATGTTACATAGGTACTTACCGTTACTTTATCGCTCATCCCTTTTAGTCGCTGAATAAATTCTGTGGTTGACCGCGCTTTTTCTGATAATTGCTGTAGATTTTGAGAGAGTTCCGTCTGAAAAGTAAAGAAAAATAACAACATTATGCTTGTGTCTTAAACTTGCAGTTCATTTTAGAATAAATACTAAAGTAAATAACAATAAAGTCTTTTACACTACTAACAGCATATAATGGGAGAAATACGCCTTCAGTAATAAACATAAAAATAGCGTCAGAGTCAACGCATCAAGTATTTAGGATATGAAGAAAAAAACAAATAAAAAAGAAAAGTATTCAATATTTAAATTTGAAAAATAATTTCAACAGAGAGCGCGCGCTTATTTTATAATTTTAATATATTAAAATATGATGAAAAAAATATACAAAAATGAATAAAGTTAATATAATACATGAATAACTTTTAGGCAATAAAATATATGCAAAATTGTTTTAACGGTAGAGATTTTGAAATTATAATAAATTATAATTTTTTTTATTACTTTTAAAAGATTCATAAAAAAAGCTCACTGATAAAAAGCTTTCTGATAAAGTGAAGTCTACCCTCAGGAATACAAGTATTTAGTTACGTTTCGAATTTGGAAAATACATTTTTTTAACTGAAGTCTAATCACACTTTGCTGTCATTCTATTTAAACTCATTATCTAATTTGAAATATTTATTTAAATGCATTAGTTATTAGTACTTTCATAAAATATTATCAGAGTACATAGTTAGAAAAATCAACTTTGTTTCATGAAGTCAATTAATTTTTTAATTATTTCTCTGCTATCAAATATTCATGTTTTACTAGTCATGTTTTAATAGTTTTACTATTTGTAAGAGAATAGCATGTAGCTTGAATACGGAGGCGCTGTGGGGCTTTTAAGATGTGCCTAAAATAAAGTTCAGTAGCGGGAGTGAATGAGCCGAAATTTACTATGCAGAAAGCATGCTATTTGTATTATTTATATTACTTTATCCCTTCTTTTTATAGCTTCTTATATGAGAATAACATGTTATTCTCTAGAATAGCATGCCATTTGTAAGGGAATTGTTGTATATGTATTCTTTTTGAAAATTTAAAGGTTTAATTTGCGACAACTTAATCGAAGTATTCAATACAAGGTTTATTTTTATAAAGTTTTAAAAAAATTTAACAAGAAAACTTAGTCACGATAGAGGGTAGTTATTAGGCTTAAGGTTTTATCAAAACAAAGCGATTAAACACAGTGTCGACAGGGGAATGCCAACGGTACAAAGCCTCACAAACAAAATCAATTTGTTATGACTTTTTTCCTTATTTTAAGTGGTTTTTCTCGCATCAGTCAACTTTACACCGGGCTCCACTATTGTTCCGGACCTGATTAAATATTTTACAACAATCATATAAACAAATTTCCATATTTTATAACTCAAATACACAATATTCCAATCAACTTTATAACCATTTATTATTTTATAGTATTTTTTTATGGCACAACAATGTAATAATATCATGCATGAAATGTTTTTTAATTTATGTATATTTTTTATGCATATTACGAGTACGTTTTTGTACCAGTGGAGTACTTAACTAAGGTTTAGTGGTTAAACTATATTATGAAATTAGCTGTAATTTCCAGTGACCCATAATGCACTTTGTTGTAAATAGTATGCCGCTTTGTATATCATGCATGCACTAGAAAGCACTGAAACTAGGCAATCTGCCATATGCACTCCGCCCTAGCCCTCTCCCTCACCTTCCGCTGCGCTCAATGATTTATTACTTAATTAAAAAGCATTACAAATATAATATATGTCACAACTAGGCTAATTGTAAATTTAATAAAGTATAAGGGTGGTTTATGCAGTGCATTATAATGTTAACAGATCTATGTTATATATAGGGGTCGCCACTCAATATGATAGTAACTAAAAATGTAATTTCATCAATGATAAATCTTTTTATTTTAAATTTTAGGACAATCTTTTATGTCACTCTTCAATATGGTTCACATGCATTAAAGCTTTACATTTTTTAGAAGAAAATATTTGATTTTTTTATTTCAAACGATTCTTGGCGTTGCTACAATCTCCACCATTTTTAATTTTGATTAATTAATAAATTAAGCTAATTACTAACAGACAATATCCACAAGAGAAGTAACAACAATTGCTTAAAGTATAACATGTTAAGAAGAACAATGTATATGTTTTACGATAATGTATTATAATTAATCACCAGCTCGCTAGATGTCACTAGTATAGTCTCGACATAACCTCAAAGACATTTACTTATCTTACTACAATGGCATTCTCCTACTGTCTTTCACATTCTATGTTGTTTGTTGCAAATGTTAATTTCTGCATTGAGATGTCTTCTAAAGTTCTGAGAGATGCAGTAAATGGAGAATGCACATTCACAAGTTAAAGTTATTATTTCTATACTAAAACTGTTTACTGAGTTATTATAATGATGTACGCTTTTGTATAAGATGTTTTATATATTTAAGAGTTTATTATATGCTTTAAAATTAGTTTGAGTGTATGGAAAAAGTAGCGAGCGAAAGGAATATTGGCCAGCTATTAAAGGGAGACAGTGAAGGAAAGAGGTGGATGGCGGAAATAGTAAGAAGGAAAGAAAAAACAGAAGAATAAATAAGCTGGTGGCTGGGTTGCACAGGGAACAGGAAGAGAAAGAAAGTACTAAAAGAGGCAGTGAAGGGAAGCAGGAGAAAGAAAGAAGTAGCGAGGAAACAGTTAAACTTCAGCCCAGAAAAATAGACTAGGGACTAGACCAGTACAGAAGGAAGACTAGGGAAAATGAAGGAAGAGGGTCAAGAGAAGAAGAAGCAGAAAGTACTTTTGGAAATAAAAAGGTCTAGAATAATGTAAATTTAATTGTAAGTTGAAGTAAATGAAATGTATTAAGAATGTAGATTGTAAAGCCGAAAGGCGAACAATAAACAATTAATAAATAAATAAAAAAAATATGCCTTAAAATTAAATTACACGTTGAAAAAGTCCAAATTCTTGGAGATGAACATCTAATTCACGACCATTGCCAACATATATGACAGAACCCATTTTAGGTATACATAAGTAGCAAAGACTACAGCAATAAATGCAGGAATAGAGGAAATTATGATGTACATATGAAAAATCTTAAAGAAATGAATACTTCACTGATAAAAAATGCGCTAAAGCTAAAATAAAACATTGATTTAATAATAACAAATATTTTTACAGTAAAACAAAACATTATTATATATATTTATTACTCTAATTTTAAAATTGTTTTAACTACCACATGAAGTTCGCAACATTTCTTGTTAATTGATGTTCGCCAAGTATCGCGAAAATCGCAATACTGTAGTTCGGAGCCAAGCCCAATATGTTTGAAGTTGAATTGAAGATTACTAATTCCTTACATGGGAATTAACCACGCATTTAAAACAAAATACTCATATTACAGGTAGAAAATTTTGTTTTAGTTCAGTTTCAAACTCGCTAACTTACTACAAGCTAATTAAAGTGCTACATTGCGTTACATTTTCTACCTAGGATATAGTAAACTGTACACACGCGTTCCATAGCATGTTACAAAACTAATTTATCCAATTAAAGAAATGTATAAAATTAGTCAATAGTTATACGTTCTTCTAACGAAAGCATTTTAACAATAACCGTAATTCGAGTAAATCGTTTTCGTAAATTACACGGCCGTCATTTTATAGCGAGTGATTTACGCTCAATTGATTCCTGGCGTGATTCTTGATACGATGTGTTTACATACGAAAATCTGATACATTTAATCATGTTATCTTATAACGTAATCAGTTTGAAGCATTTACACTTGACCTGATAAGAACCCACTTCCTCTTATTTATCTACTTCCCCCGTTTAATTCCTTCCCCACGTTGTACCATGCTACATACAACACCCGCTTTTGTACTAGTGATGTTTTACACAACAGGAAGATGTATCGAACGCAAAATATCGATTGTGGATAAGGTAAATTCGTACAAATCGTAACGAATCGTATTAGAATCGTATTTAAATCGTATTTGATTCGTACGACTCTTAGACAAATTGTTTGTACTATTATCTATCTATTAGGTAAATTAACTCGATTGATATAAAACATCGATACTTTCGTATATTTGAACATCACTCCTGAAATATTTAAACAATTTATACACGAATATAAATTACCTCAATGTAAATTAATTACAATCAAACTCAATATACAATTAATTCAGATTACAATCAATGTATATTGATTAATTAACTGTAACACATAAGGTAAGCTACGATAATTAATCATCATATATTAAAATTATTAATCTATCTATCTCGCTTTAGTATTCTAGTCTCTTTCTTACTTCAATGTATATATGACCAATTGTATCTTTCATATTAATAATTAGATTATCAATAATAAATTTCGTGCTTGTAGATTTAGGCTGCTCTTACACTCGAACAAACTACTCACGAGTTCGACTGTATTTTGATCCTTCTCTGACTTACTGAATCCGTGCAACTGTGAACTGTTTGAGTAGGCTTGGTGCAGTCAATATGTAGTTTGTGACAACGACTCCTTCAAGAATGTTCTATTGAGAAAGCTATAGCCGTACAACCAATTTGACGACAATTGGCGGTCGTACGTTGATTTTTCCAGTGTTAAAACAGCTTTAAATTCACAAATGTGTCATTTTGGTGTATTTGATACATTTCTACAGTTTTACTAATGTATTTTGGTTATTTATTTGTTATTTTATTGAAGAATGACAATTGAGGGGTTCAATGTAGTTTCCCTTTCATGTTTGTATGAGAATATATAAATCGATTATTTCCAAAATGTTTCAAAATTTAAATACGTATTCATAAATAATAAATAATGATTTATTAGTGTAATTAGACTGCACTGTAAAGGAAGTAGTAATTAAGAGAATATTCTCATAATTTTTTATAGTGATACAATTTATTTACTCATAGGGATATCTGCTTTCCCTTTTTTCTAACAATAGTGAAAGAAAACACACCCTGTAAGTAACAAAAACAATATTTTTTTAAAATTTAACTACCAATATGATGATGGGTTATGTAAATGAATATTACATATTAATTATGTAAATTTTACGTTTAGGTACAGATGAATGATCATCATATATGCATCTTATCCCTCGAGTCACCCTTAAATATAAACAATTCACCCGCTAACCGCAAGTTTTGCTTATCTCAAGCGTTAGAGCTTTTGTGAACCACAGCATCAAACCCAAAGGGGTGGTATTCACCCTCCCGGAAAACATAGACTCGTGTGCATATCTCGTTCGATACAAAACGTAAGTTCATTTTGCATCATTTCGTTTCTTCATTTACTGAAGTTTGATTTTATTTCATTAAAAATATATTCAAAATACACTAATATATTAATTCAATGTTAACTATGTTTTTACATAGTTCCTATTTATTTTTTAATAAATATAACCTAGAAACTGTAAATATCTAAGATCACACATATCAAATTCAAATAAATTCGGCATCGTTTCTTACTCAAAACGAATTTCGTGAAGATTTCTCGAGTCAACGAATTCTAGTTGATTATCGTTTAGTTTCAAATAACGTGAGTTCAGCAATATGCCACAAGAGGCGCTTCAGTAGCTCCTATTACAGTAACTCTTGCGTTATGTGACCTGATTTGAGTAGAAGTCGAGATGAGACATTGTGTAAACGAGGTGATTGGATACGATCAAATATTTGGTTAAGATAACATGGCGGCAGAGTCTTTAAAGTGGTAAGTAAGGGATTGTAATTAAGAACGTTATATCGTAAATGAATGAAGTAGACTACGAGGACATCTACGTTAGATACTCTTAACTTGTAGTGTAGTATGTTGTGCTTCATTATCAAGCGTTGTATGGAGCGCTGTTATTTTTGTGGAGGTACTCTAAGCACATATTAAAGAATGCCTTGGGTTCAACCACAATTTAAAACAAGAACTTAAACATTGATTAAAGTTATTTAATTTGCAAACTTATATAAGAAATAAGACAAGAACAAATACAAACATTTTTTTAATATCTTGTGTAAAATCGTTGTTTTCTGTTTTGCTGGGATACTATTGCATATTTATTCATGGTTTTCATTTATAGTGACGGCATAGGCATCATGACAATTCTAATTTGAAGTTGAAATGAACTGCTCGCACGTAACGATTCTGCCACCCCCACTCTTTTTTTTAAATACGTGCAAATAAACGGATATCGTTTGAAAGCTCTACTGTAAGTGCAGAATTTAAAGGATGGTTTATAATTCAACAAAATTTTAGTAACTCGTTTATGCAGCTTAAAAATTTTTGACTTTAAAGTTTTATATTACAATGGTAAAATATTTAAATATTTAAAACAAGCTAAATTATTGAATTTTTACGCCATTTGTTTGTCGATTAAGATTTTTCTGTCACTGTCTATTATGCACACTCAAAAGCCATACAAAAGAAGTAGTTTTTACTTCTTTGGCAAGTGAAGAAAATCTAATGTGTAACTTTTCAAAAAATCGACCTTTTTCAGCAGTGAAAATATTTAATAAAGTCGCTGTATTTAAAATATCTCAAGTGGTATTCTGTATGCAAAATTTTCCATCGCCCTTATAATATACAGCGGTGAAAACGCATAGTGACGTATTTTAAGACGTCATCAATTTTAAAAATATTCGTCCAATCACGGCATTCAGAATATTCAAATATTTAAAAATTCAAACACTTGACAAGTACGAATACATGTCAATTGTTCAGGTCAATTGACAAACAACATAACCTCTCTTTCTGATATATTTATATTTGTATATAAAGAGGCCAAAATGAAACCTTGTTTTTAAAAGTATTGGAAGAAATGTAATGAAATATTGCAGAAATGTACTTATAAATTTGAAAACATTAGTTATGACAGTTAGCTTATAAGGTACAACTGCTTTTTGTTATCGTGCAGGTATTAAGTTATGGATTATTTTATTTCTAAGCATAAAAGTATTCGTAAACCATCCTTTAATTAAATCAGAACTTTACGATCAGTTCCACATCGCCATCTAAGTTTTACGTTTACATTTTACGAACTCCAGCAGCTTTAGTTCAGTTTCAATATCGTTTTGTGCTGTCCTCATTTAACACTATTCGTAATACACGATGAAGAGCTGGTGAACCTTCTGCACGACATTCTTAGCGGCTCAGTTTTTACCATCAGGTTTTTTGCATTATCTCCTTCTGTATTGATTGACTGTGCAATTGGGTTACGTACTTGGTTTTAAATTCTATAAAACTGTTCTCTTAATATACATATTTATCAATCCACGTTTTGTAGCGTTAAATTTATTTTATATATTGTACACTATAATCAGTTATAGAATTATGAGGTTGGTGATAATATATTCCTAGCTCAAACGATTTTCTGGTTTGTATATTCTGCAGTGTTGCCAATAACGAGTGTTTTGTGTGTGGTACATGTGTGGTTGCCTGCCTGGTCAACGGTTCTGTTTGACGGCTGGTGACGCAGCATCAAAAGCTGATCATTAGAGTAGAATACATTCAATTAATATCATCGATTTTGTGGCAAAAATTAATTATTCAAAGTGGATTAAAATGTATATTGTAATTCGTTTATAACATTGTCATTTATGTTATGTACAAAATCTGTCAAAAATCTACTTTTTTAGAACAGTAAAAATTTATCAATCTATTGTTGCAAGTGTTTATGGTAGACACATCACTATATAATAGTAATAGTAATAGTATTTTATTCCATTTATTAACCACGCTACTTTTCCAACGTTCAAATATTGACTTTCTTATTAACTACTTCATGTCAGCACTAAAGATAATCGGCAGACATTTCGTCAACAACCTAAAGGAGAAATGAGCGCTAATCAATGGACCATTATCTATCCATCAATAACCATCTAATACTCTAACTTCACCCGAGACCGTACTTGATGAAGCTGCACTTTATTATTTCATCAGCTTACTTATACTTGTAATATTTAATATAAATATATATTTATCAACAGTCTAACTCTTAATGAAGAGAAAACTTTAACTGATCTCTTAAGGGGGTTGTATACTACATCATTGCCAGATGAACCCTTCGTGCCGCTGAATAGAGGGTTAATATCTTGACCGGGTGACCCCTTGACCTCTGGATTACTAAGATCTAGTGATGCCGCGTCTTTATTCTATCTAGCACATGCCTATGTATTACTATGAACAGTGATGGAAAAAACTGGTGTTGCGGTCTTAATGTAACCATCAAATGTGGCAAGATTCTCTGTGGTTCGGAATTAGACAGTAAGTGTACGATAAAAACGTTTCAGGATTGTTTATCATTCAGAAATTGATCACAGAAGCGCTTCTTTGTAAACCAATTAATAGCAGGACAATCAATTGGAAGGAAAAGAAAAGAAAAATTGGGAGCGAATTGAAAATGATGATTGGTAAAAGGAGAAATTTGAAAAGAAGTCGATATAAAAAGGGAAGGACCTAGCCTAGTTTCTTTGAAGATAATTTTTCGGTAGACTTTGCTAGTCTTTCAGTCTTCAGCGAATAGAGATTTGTTTAAAATAAGTTCCTATTTGAATGGTAATTGAAACATAAGTATTAGGGCATCGATGATTACGACAAAGTAAGCTCTTACGATACACATATTAAAAAATATATTTTTATAATTATTTATTTGCGGCCCCTTAAAATGAAATGTTGGCAACAATTGTCACGAAGGGTTTGTCTTACTATCTAAGGTGGATATTGCTCCGTTAGTGATTTATCCATATAGCTCTTCAGTAGATTAATCTACAAACAGCCCCTTGAAATGCATTAAACATCGACAAGGTCAATAAATTATGGAATGGACACACAGGGTCAATAAATTAGGGCCGCCCTAACTCTTCATGGCTCCATAAGCCATGGCATAGCATGGTGACCACAAATAAAACATTGAATTCATGAGAAGACTTTAGTCCTTAAGGGATCGTTCTGTTAGTTGCTTTAATGAAGGACCGATAATTAGGTCAAGGAATTATTAATAGAAGCACGAATGTTGGTTCAACAGTTCGCAGTTCGGACTTTTCTTTTAAAGTTCTCTTTAACGTTGTTGTATCACGAGAGATATAACATCTCGCAAAGTTTGTTTGGCTCTACTGCAAAAGAAGCACATTCTTTGAAACTAAAGCATTTGTTTAGAAAATGAGATGAATTTAAATTTGTTCAGTGCTAATATAAAATTATTATATGAAGTGTATTGTGAATAATATTTCTTTTCAAGAATAAATATTGCTCTTGTTTTGCACTTTTTTTTTTTAGGAAAAGACTAAATTCATATAAAGATATTAAGACACTTGATTAGACATAAAAAGTTCAGCTGTGGGATCTCTTTCTATTTATCTCTTTGTGCAAATCTTGTTTTAAACTCTTGTTCATTTTTTATAATATTCTCCGAAGTATATTTCAAATTATCGATTCCAATTTCAATCGCATTTTATTTTTACAACATGCTTACTAAAACTTTTGAGACAAAAATCATGAAAGTTAATATATGAAAAGAAAATCGTAAAAAATTATTATGAGTGTCTGGAAAATACGGAAACAGATTGTAAAAATTACGCAGAAATATTTTGATATAAAATTTTAATAGTTTTTTTTTTTAAGATAATTTTTATTTCTTTTTAAATCGTTAAATATATTGGTTTATTAAAGCAGTCATTTCCTTAGAAAATTGCTGAATTTTTTCCGCCGAAATAAATTGTTATCAACTTACAATTGCTATCAACGGTAGACCTATTTCAAAGGATTTTAGCACTGTAACTCTGCGTTGAACAATTTCCTATTAATTTAATGAGACTCATCTAATTTCATGTAGTTTTCCAGTACATTACTAGTTTAAAATGGATATTTTATGTTTCAGCGCTCAATGTACTCGGTTTTGATCATGTTTTGAACTCCATTGCATTTTTTAATCGTTCCCGTTGTTCTGTTTTAAAATGATTGTGTTGTAGTCATTATCTTCACATGGTCTTTTAAAATTTAACGCGGCTGCAGGATTCGAAGCACTCAGCGCAGCGTTGTCCGGTGATTTTTACTTGGACTGAACGCTAAGTACTACTGCACTATCCATTTAAAATTGTAAATATTTTATTTCCTTTAAAACAAAATAAATTTTGTTTCTATACTTTATTTTTAATATGGGAACACTTCCATTTGGATTCTGCTTGACTAAGGAGAGTATTCGGATTGGCGCGGTATTTTATTTAAAGTTTAAAAAAAACTTTATGTCATATTTCAGAAGTCCTAGAATCATTTTGTATAATGTGGCGGCAAATTTAAAACAATCAGGTTATATTGATACACCTTTTATTACATTTTAACAAAAAGTACCATTACGAAAAGGTTACAAATAAACCCTTTGAACTGAAACAGTAGCAATATCATTAGTTTGTGATAAGGGTAGCAAAACAAACCCCAGTTCCAAAATAAATTAAATTTAACAAAGTATTTCATCAGCGATATTTATTAAACAAAGTTTGCTATTTATCAATTAGCTTCGACATACGAACGAGTAAATGGCAATTCAATAACAAAGAAAGGTTAACTCTCACTCTCACTCTCACCCCCACTCTAACCCAATTAGAATTATTTAAATCGGATTCATTCAAGCAAATATGTATTTACAGCTCTGACCATCGAACAGACACGTGCAGGGGGCGCTGTGGTCATGTGACAAAGCGGGAGGATGGTTTGGAAGGTGGGGTGAGGTGTTTAGGTCAGTGCGGTCGGAAGGACATGGCGCGCATGGAGGTTGAAACTGATTGGAGGGTCATCAGAATTGGATGATCTCACGTAATGAGGATGGGAATTCTGGCAAATAAGGGTCAGACAACCAGTATTCTGTACCAGAATCAACACCAATATTGCCAACGCCTACGCCTACGCAAAGGGTATCAAACTTTGGAGCAAGTTTACGAAATATTTTTCTGTAGGAGTATTGACAAGTATCACGAAATTGAAATACTATCCGTAGGTGGAGAAATTGGTCGTGTAATTAATTTCTTCATTGTCAAAGAAATTCCTGGAAAGCAAAATTGACACGTAATACCATATATGTTGAGAACTACCTTTGATTTTCTGAAACATGTGGGTAAAATTTTAAGTCAAATCTTGTCAAATTGATAAATATCATCTGCTGTCCAATTGTAAATCTCCTTTCACCTTTGGAAAAGTCATCAGCCAAAAAACTTCTATTCAACATTTTAAGATCATATTCGTCGAGTCCTTTTATTTTCTTTTTACCTACATAGTCTTGATATCTTTTGACGTTGTATTTTCTCAGATAACAACATGTTTTTTTTCTTTATGTAAATCTTTAATTACCATTTTTTAATGATTTTGTTAATTAATAAACAATACTGTTACACACATAAGTAACACAAATAGATCCTCGATAAACAATCGTATCAATCAATTCCGTATTAATTTAATTTGATCTAATTTATTTACCTTGTAAACACACCGACACGTGCTGTTGGCTTTTCCGTTCGTCCGTTCCATTCCATTCCATTCTATCATCATTAAGTTTCTCTATTTTCCTATTCTTTTGTTTTTCTCTCATTGGCCACGATTTTATTTCCGTATTGACAAGCGTCAACCGGGTAAAATAACACCACGTTGCAATATTATTAATTCAAATGGTGTCAAGCATACCAAAGATTGTCAAATGTATTACTTTTCTAACGTTGAACTATTTCTGATGATGAGTTCTATCACTAACGATGTCGTACTATGTTAGTCGATTATTTGTGGTGTCGTGGACTACATATATAAGATACACTGCTACCTAATAAGCTTATGATTATAATCATCTAAATTAATAACAACCACACCCAGAAAATATGACTCTGGTTCGGGGATCAAACCTGAAGACACAGCATTAAGTATATTAAAGAGTTGACAACATACATGAGGGTCGTTCTATAACGAATTCTATGGGTGTCTTGGAAAATACGCGTTGAGCAAAGTATACATTTTTTTTCTTATAATATTTCTTTGAGTTCATCAACTTTCCACAGTTATTAACACTTGGATGTTGGTACTCTTGGAAACAGAGTAAAAAGTGAAAAGAAGATTGTGCAGTTATTAAAGGGAGGCAGTGAAGAAAGAGGTGGATGACAGAGATAGAGAGAAAGAGCGAGGAAAGAGAAGGAACAGAAGAGAGAGTAGCAGTAGGGGTTTAAATTTATTTGTTTTGTTTTTGTTCTTTATTTTTTTTTTTTTTGGATGAAGTGAGAATGAATAGATAGAATAATGGTCACAAATAAAATGTAATTAAGCACAATGATGGTGAATGGTGGAAAAAATTTACAAACAGAAAATAATTTTACAGTTATCATTGTAAAAAAATATTGAGAATCACTGAAAGTAGGAATTCCTTTTTCAGGAAAATAATATAAATAAAGAATATTTGAAGAAGCCGTAAAATGAATAACTTATTACAAGAAACTGCGAAATATAGATTTAGTTGGAAACAAAAAGAAAACTTATCACTGGTTTAATCTAGGTATGTATACAACATTCTTCTATTTTTAAAACATCTCCAAACAAAGAAATTCCCGTTGCCATTCCCGTATATTGATTTTGATTTTGACAGTATGAAAAAACTATAAATATCTAAACAATTTAAAACACATTTTTAAAAATATATTGTGTATTTTTTGCGAAAGAAATTCCAACATTGAAATTCGTTTACGGGCAATAAAATGTCAATGATATATGGTTCAGTCGTTCAACGTTTAAACTCAAATTGTTAAGTTTCTGCAAAAAATACAGCGCACCAACTGTTACTGAGTACAGTGTGGACTGGCAACTAATGGCTTTTGGGTACACCGTGGATAAAAAGGCGACAAAAAGTATTCGGGTTAACCTTCAAATTATAAAATATTTCTCGCCAAAAAAAGTGGAAAATATAACATACTATATAGAGGAGATTCACAATATGGCTGATCTCCCATTGCAACAGACTGTGTTCGATTTCAGCCGCATGACTATATTGATCCTTTCTTGAAGGTCATAACAGTGAAATGCAGATTTGCGTGTCGTCTACACTTGTAGAAAGACATGAAAAGGCAATGAAAATGGTTCTTGTTCTCGTGATAAAGTCCAATACCAATACACTTGCATTAAACACAAAAATGACAAAAGTTTGACCAACTCATTGTTGCGTAGTCTGTTCCAGTGTGAGAGGTCTAAACCTCAATTTCACAAATTTACATGACTACCATTATAACCCCCCTCCGCCAAACGTGGGTTTGTATAGCAATCTATTTTATCTGCAATTGTTATAGCTATAGATCTGATGAAATAGATTGTGTCGATTGTTACCACCCCCCGCCCTTCTGTACCCCTATAGCACAATCAACACCACCAAAGCCACCACATTTCCAAATAGGTGACAATGAAGCAACGGACAGCTCGAACAGAGCCAACAGAGGCATGGCCCCCTTGGGATTTCACTAACTACATTTCATAGACGTATACAGAAATGATTCCAACGGATATAACAGGAAATTTATAATAGTAACTAGAAATGAAATAATTGGACGTTTTGTAAACTATTTCGAAATTTAAGAAGCTTTTAGAAGAATTTTGGATGGAATGAATTACGGAAATAAAAATTCTAGATTTTGTGTTCTTTCAGTTTCTCATTTTTACAAATATAAAATCAATTTCTACGAATTTTTTAAAGTCCCCTTATTATTTCTACTTTTTTAAAGAATAATCTTTGGTTCATTTGATCTCAAAAGAATCGAGAGGAGGAAGCAAACATTAAGTTTAGACTAATGATGAAATTTGCGTTTTCTTTTTTTTTAACAAGTATTTTGGAATCGCTTGATCATTACTATTGTTGATAAGAAATAAATAGTAGCTTTCATAAGAATGAAAAGCATGGCCTATTAAGACTGTAAGACCTTCTTCATTATTTTCTTCCTAATATATGATTGTATAAATCGATTGTATAAATAACATACCTGCGTTTTTATATTTTAACTTTATAGTTTCAGCTGTATACATTTTTTATTTTTTTTTATTTTTGTATAATACTAAAACCAAGTATAGATACACTTATCTAGTGGCTTACATTTCAATAATTACACGATGTGGTAGATATTGCTCCAATGAACAATTCTACATGATTAGGTGACTAGGTCCGAGGGTTTAGTCCTGCGAAGTCTTCGAACATCATTACTATCAAGCAACATTTGCGTCACGGCGATGTTTTCGTCGGTATGAAGGCTCAACTAGTGATTTCTTCTTCAACTGTAACAATCTTCAGGTCTCTAAGAATGTCGTCATTGCGGATATACCACGGTGCATTAACTATTCTTCACAGGACTTTATTTTCTACTAACTTCCGGTTTGGAAACTTGTAATTTCTTCTAAATGTAGACCGGTAGTACTGTCCTAGCACGGATACACTTTCTCGCTCTAACGAGAGTATTTTCTTCTTACTGATTGTTATTAGTCGCCTAGCAACAGTTGAACTATCGACAATTATAGACCTTCTGTGCAAGTTATATTACTTATCCGGCATTATCGTATCTGTAAAGTGTTAAGGAACATCGCTATTATAACGACGCCGTGAACAACAACAACGCTACACGCCTATTTTTCATATTTTACTTTTTATTCTTTTTCCAACATCCTGTGTGCATTTTTTTTCCAAAAATAAAATTGATAAGTTTAGTATTCTCTCAGCAAATAAACAATGTATCATTTTTATCACTATCAACACGATGCGACGAACCCATATGAACTGTGAGTCGATAGCTGACTGCTATACTCGTACTTCATAAATCTAAACCTCGGATTTATGTTTATTGACAGTGCATTCCCTAGCTTTAGACGTGCGGGAGTTGATAAGGTGGGTTGTAGGGGTGGTGGGAAGGGGTTAGTATAACGTTCAATGATCTTATCAGTACAGCCTGCACATTGCATCGTTGCTCACGTATTTATGACGTCACTAGGGACAATGGGGTTACAAAGATAAGTAACAGAAGAGAACCCTAGATGGAAGCTCTATGTATTGCAATTGTAATAAAAGAAAATGATATAAAGAAGACATTTGTATACTCGGAATGCAATTGGGAGCTTCACTGTTAACTAACTAGACTGCTGATTCGTTAAAAGAATTGTAATCCTTAAAAATAACTTTTTAACATTTCATATTTCATAAAACAGGTGTTTGTAAAAAGTTTAATGAATATACTAATGCGCAAAAAGGTAGATTTATTTTTCAAGAAACAGTAAAATAGGTCACAAGACTTATAATTTACGTAACAGATAACTTCTACTATGTTAGATAAACTGTAAATACACGTAACTGTGTATAATATTTAATATAAAACAGTTTCAATTTTACAATATCATTTCATAGCAAAACAATAGGTTATAGAACGTTATATATTGGGTAATATTTTTTGAATATAGTTATGTAAGCTATTGTTATATTAAATAAACCTTTTATCTAATATACAAGTACTCTACTTCTTTATTAATAAGCAACATTTAAATTTGTTATATTAATGACTAAGTATATAAAAATACGTTTACTTTAAAAATAAAATTACTTTCGTTTAAGTTAGTATTTCTCAATTTCTGAAAAGATTAACAAAAATAATATTAAAAAGATAAAAGCATGCGATGAATTCGTTCAGTCCCATTTTCCTTATTCTAGTTAAACGTTTCATCTGTTTCATACAACTTAGAAATATATTAAACTTTGATCACAAGAAACACAGATTCTTGGTTTAATATGAATTTTGTTATAAGATGAATTTCAAAGATATTTATGTAAATAAAGTAAAGGAAGCAACTTGTATTTATCTTTCTTAAAGCTACTTATACTTTCAGGAGAACAAAATACCATAACGAATACGAGTACGATATTATAATTCGTGTATTATATAAAACAAAGCACTTTGCAAACAAGATGAGTTGTAAACTGTTTTACAGTTACAAATAATGAAGATCTTCCTTATTTTAAACTCATATTCGTACTTTATACTCGTACTTATGGTACTTCCTTTTTGATGATTTAATTCCACACTGTTTTTTGTATTTGTATTTGCTAGGTTTTACATCAGTGCTTTTTCAGCTATGATAGGTTTGACTTGCTTGACTCTTTCTTAGACTAAGGCTGCACTGCGAGATCGTCGATGATAAACTATATTTACTTTAACTCTAGCATTCTTTACCATCTTCCTCATTACAGTCCCGAAAGTTTAGACACTCTAAACTTTGACAAAAATTCATAGACGTGTATAAAAGCGTTTCCTTTTTTTGTGTAAGTACAAATTTACCGTATATGTAATTTTCCTTTTATGTACTTCCACGCAGCAAAAGTAAAACATAAAGGGTGGTTAATGCGAGAGGCGGAAGGAGAGTTGTTTAGGGTTGTCGCTGTTGCGAGGGTTGCCGTACAATATTTTTAATGACCGGATTATAAAATGGAAAGTTTTTTTTTTAGAGAAGTCGAGTGGTTGATGTTTGGTTTGATCAACGAGGTTAACGTTCAAATTGAATTGATGTTGTACTTAGGTATAACAGAGGTACTAAAACCTTTATAAAATAGACTTGTATAGAAAAAAGGGTTCATAATGTGGAAAATTATGAATATAAATGTTGTAGATGCATTAAAAAGGGGCTACCTCGTTAGCTACAAACACGTGCAGGGGTGAAACGAATTTTAAGGAGAATTAGGACGTTGAAAGGACCTTCAATGAGATTATAAGAGCTACAGCGTGGGACACGGGAACGTGAAACGCCCTTAGATTAAAAAATATGGATTAATTAAATATTTTTAAATTATAACAGCGCTTTTAATGTGAATTTTGAAGGACCCTGGTGACACAGGTTGTCGGTCGAGCGGTCGCACTAACTTTATATCCTGGGCGGAGATAATTTAATTTCGGAGGAAACCACACGAGTGAATTTCACGGATAGATTAATGTACTTTTCAATTTAATAAAATCTTCATTTAAATTTCCTTCAGGAAATCCTTTTTGACAAAAGTGAGGAATATGTAATACTGTTTAGACAACTCTATGTTTTGATGCGCTAGAATTGTCAATAGTAGGAACGAGCAAGAAGTCATCTTCAAAGGATGAAGAATTAAAGATGAAACTTACGTATTGGTTCCTTTTGTCGTATTCAATATAACACATATTAAATGATACTAAAATAACTTAGAAATTTGCATTATACTATTTGACACTCGTGATTGCAATTGCGTCTTAATCTTGTCTAATATTACTTCACTGTTGCCGGTGCGGTAGTTTAGTTTTTGAGTTGTGTACCAAACGAAGTTATAGCTATGACTGTCTACTATACAGTGAGTTACCAATACAGGGAAGGTGTATAAGAAGAGGAGGGCGGTAAGAGATTGGAATATACATTGCGATCTATAGTCAATAACTCTTTGTTATCGAATTTAGAGGTCATTACAAGCACAGTTGGATTGATTTTAATATAAAAACAAGCAATAAGTTGTAATTACAATGAACCAGATCTTAATATAATGAATAGAAAAATACATAAGGTGTAAAAAGTTAATTTAACTAAGAAGAATTACAAATATACAACAAAGTACGCAGGGATGGCTTGATACGCTGTTCACTACTTTATTAGATAATTGATTAGATTCTTTATTAGATATTAATTAAATAATAAAGCATTAAACAAAAATATACTGAAATAGTACAAAGCTTTCCTACATTACACCCTTCTGCTTATCTATATCTTAGAGAGAGAGCAGAGAATTTATGAAAAGGTTGCGCTTAAGAACATTTGACCGTTTTATATTTGCTATATAGCCAACATATAAAAAGAAACAAGTTGGTGGGATTTATACTCGTCTGTACAACATAAAAGCGATTTAAAATTATTTTAACATTTATTTAGGTTTCGAATACAACCTCTTTGAAAAGGGCACTTAAGAGGGTATACCTTCTGTTTTCCTGTTTATACACATAACAATCAAACCCCAAATCCCTTACAGCAAAACACGAAGGTGTCCCAAACACACAACACCAAGAGCTCGAGCTCCAGGTTCAGCTCCAGCTTCAGTTTACATGGTCCTTTGAATCTCTTTACTCCTGAACTTTCTACAATACTCCAATAGAGCTTTCTATGAATTTGTATTGCAAGCAGTGACGTACATAAGGGGATTAAAAAATACGTTCCATGATTATATTTTTCAATGTGTTCAAAGTAACTAAATTAGTAATTACGTTCTAAAATTAAAAACTCTCTCTAAATACAAAACGAAAGTGTATGGATTATTTAATATAATATTTTAAATTAGAGTTTTTTGTTATTTATCTAAGCTAAATAAATGCAAAAGACATATTAAAATTCTTTTACTTATAAATTAATTTAATATGTAACACTATATAATTTTGAATAAAAAGCTTGATTAAGTGGAAAACATAATCTTAATGTTGTAATTAATAATTGTTGTAATTAATAATGTAAAGCCTCATTCCCACTCACTGTTTAATTTGATATTTAATTTCCTTACACTGATTTACACTGATATTTAATTTCCTGTTTTTATCTAATATTTCAGTCTAGATTTCAGGTTTTCAGAATAGGCATTCCTAGTCACATTCGTGTTTTAATTAGACTTTAGTTAATTTAGTTGGTGCGCATGCATTACTAGTAATATAAATTTTGACAGTTCGTCAGTTGGACAAAATTGAAAGTGAAATAATTAAAATTACTGTTGTTAATAACAATTAGCAATAGAAATTGTTTTTATTTCTTTATTTTTAACAAACTGACATCAAACTTCTTTTAGTAAATCCTACTCCATTTTGACAGATTGTCACATTTTGGAGGTTATAATATAATATAGATTCTCTTAATTTAATATTTTTAATTTACAAAATTACAAATTTAAATTAAATACAAAATTAAATTAAAGCAGTGAGTGGGATTAATACTTTAATGTACATTATATCAACCTAATAAATGTTATGTAACATGTTAACTTTTTTATGTTATAGCAATTTAACATAGTACGTCGTTTTACCTTTCTATTCCCAAAGAGAAGACCAGCAAAAGCTTTTGCTACGTCACTGAATGTAAAGAATATGTTAGGAATAGCACAAAAACGCCAGAAACTGAAGCGACTGAAGGTTGTGTGACCGTTCTCTTGTGACGGGACACCACAGACAGTTTAAATCTGTCTCGGAAAAGGATCGGATATCCTGGATGACCATCAGGACTCTAAAACATTAGGGAATTGTTCACTGAATGAACGGTCTGATTGTACGGTTGTCGTTCGCTACGTCGTTCTCGGGGGGGACAAGGGTTTCGCACAATATCTGAAACGGATCTACTGCGTCGACAAAACACAGGTACTAATATTGTGATAGCATGTCTGTCAGTGGTATGTTTTGTGGAAAGTTATTTAGGTAAAATAATGCGTATCACTAAGAAAAGCGGTAGAACTCAAAAGGAACAGGAAAAAGTGTTTACCGAGGTCCTTTAAGAATGTGTGATTTGTACATTTTTAATTTAGATTTAAGTTTGAACGTTCCCACAAAAATTTTGTGAGGGGATTTTTTGTAGATAATTACATTAATACAGAATCAGTACAGTATGTTCATTAGATCATTTATTTAAGGTTATAACTTTATGTTTATAAAAGTTACAACAAAAATTTATTAATATAAGTTGTTGATAAAATTACCATCTACAAAAAAGTATATTACAAAATTTTGTGTGGGTTATAATTTTCAAGATAAACGAAAATAACTGATTACAACCTCTTCATCGAAAATTCAAATTAAGATCCAAGATTGACTTCTTTACTACTTCTGATGCTGCCTAAGCAAAATGTACGATTTCATGACAGATTTCTTCGACTATCAGTATATCCCAAAATTAGTATTACTATAAATGATGTAGAGCAAAGGAACCTACTTGTGTGTTTAAGCAGCACGCAATGTAACAGCAAATTCATTTTATTTCAAACTTTCCTTAAGCTAACGAAACAATCTTAAATTGTCTAGTTATTCTTTACACTATACAGTGTGCGTGCATTTTAGATTTCTAATAAATACCCTTTCATGTTTTAATTAGATTGTATAATCACTAGAAACATTAATTCAAGTAAGCAATCGCGTCTTGCGTAAATAAACTTTTCCTTTTTTTTTAGATTCATATCATTTACACAAAACAATTCTCTCAAAAGAGAAAAATCCAAATACCTCATCGTATAAAACCGAACGTGACTGAGAAACGTGACTCATTCAATCGGATTTAAACACCTAATTAGTACAATTTTTATAAACAGGTAAAACTAAAAAGTAAAATCAAATAGAAATCCAATCCAATCTCCAAACACCAACAACAACCACTTCAGAAACTTTTCTAAACGTTATATAGAAAGTTCTAATTTTAAATCGAAAAGTTTTTAACTTGTTCAGATATTTATATATTTCTCGATATACAAGAATAAAGGTGGGTGGCTGGTTGTACTTCACTTTCAAGTTGTTTTATTTTGTAATTTTGTTTGATTTATGAGTACATTCAGTACCGTTTTAAATTATTAATGTAAATGGTAAATATAACACACACTTTTAAAAATTATAAGCGCTTAGAAAGGAAATAAGTGGTGCTATTTTAATACATAGAACCATTGAGCTGAACTTGATAACTAAGCAAAAGAAGCATTTCATTCAAGACGTATTCCAGAAGAAGCGACTATCATGACAGGAAGAATGGATCGAAGACCCGGATAACATATTAAAAGAAGTACCATACAATCTTCTTACTCATCTACAAACAATGTAATAACCCACAGTAAAGCAGCAAGTACTCATGCAAAGACAAAACTGTAATATTCCTGAAGAGTATATGCAGATATTTGAAAGCAAGGAAAGTCTGCAAAATCTGACTGACTTTATCAATATATCTAATTTAATCTCTATATTTTATTTATGTTTATTGTATTTATATTTATATATTCTTTTTAATGTTAATTACTATCTTAAAATAAAAGCTTAACCTCAAATTGCATTTTCTTTTCAATTTTCTTTAATATTTTTCAGTCAATATTAACAAGCAAATGAATATCATTACATTCAGAGAAAAAGTTAGAAAATAAAGCCTTGGGATTCTAGAATGAGAAATTATGATTCACTTAGAACGGAAACACTATATTTTCTATATAGAATCAGTTATAAAAATATACAGTTAAAAAAGTATGAATAGGATTTTAAAAATATCTACCAAATTTCCCATATGCTCTAGATTGGCTGCAGATAAAACTAGTATCGTCCAGGATACATACCTGCAACAAAAAAAACAAAATTAAAGATAGTTGTTAATATTCTCCTTTCACCCGTTACCCCACAAAATTTCCCCACGATTGTGCACAACGCAAAGGTACTTCTATTTATATTGGACATTTCTTTATATTGTTTATAGTCAGAGCCATCTGTTGTTGTATCTGCTTACTACAAGCTCATTTTGTACAATTCAAACCTATCCACTGTATGCTGTACCAATGAATAGGGCTGTATCATTGAAGGGTAGTATATCCCCACAGGTGCTATAACATAAAGTCCCCTGCATTTTGAATGTGAATTCTGTGATAACAGGACTCTAACATGAAACCATCCCTTTAAAAAAATCATCCCTTTCCCATATAAAAACCTGTGGAAATATCCCCGTGAAATCAGTGACACTGAAAAAATATGCGTGCGCTGAAATTACGGTAATAAATGATATACGAGTTTTGACACAAAAGAATGGACTCTAGAAATGTCTATGATAGAGAACATGTATATTTATAAACGTATTTTCATATATAATTAACTCACTCGAAATCTTGCTTCGTTCTTATCACTTTATCAGGTTTTAGTTACTGACAATCTGATAGTCGTTTAGTTTACACTTCAAAGACTGCACCGCTGAACGTGTGCACAAAATTTCTATTAAAAGTACTACAGAAACACAATTACATAGAGCAAGATCTATTTTTAAGATTGCTATTTTAAGTTTAGATTGTAATTAATTCATATTATATTTTGTATAAGTTCTAAGAAGACTAGAAATATACTTTTATACGTTCACACTTCAACTCCACCCTCTCTCGCTTCCAAGTATCGATGAATCCAACAAATCATAGATTTCAAGCCGAAAATGTGTTTGATATTTAATTATTTAATGTATTCAAAGATATAAATAAAGTGTACTAACTAGAACTACAATAAAAATGATTTTAAATTTAAAAGATCCATAAGAATATTTCGTAGATATCTCTTTTATTCTCAAATAGAATACATTTATATATTTTATATATGTATTAGTACAAACTTTTGAATGTATTTATATTTAAAGTAATAAAACTTATATAGTGATGATTAACACCTTAAACTTAAAGTTACGTCTTCAATTGATACTTAAATAAAACTTTATTTTACACTTTACAGTGAGCTTTATACGATAAGTTGACTTAATGTTATAGAGAAGTAAAGTTACCTGGAGAACAACTTAATGTTCGTTTAATAAGTGTTTTATGGTTTATTTAAATGCTGGGACCCTATTTGTGCTAAAGTTATTGGTCCTTCCGGCTCGGTTTTGTAGAAATTTATTTCAGTGTTAAAAGCTTAAATAGAGAAGACAATATACAGCGAGAGAATAAGAGATCATAAAGATCTTTGAATACTTTAAATAAAAAATTATAAAATACATAAAAATATATAAACAATACGAAAGTTTATTTGCATAAGTAGCTGAATTATATGGTCATTACCAAAGAGAATTTTGAGTTATATACATATGCATTTCTTTACATCTTAGAGCAGTAATAGAAACTTTGACGCAAATTTATGTAGCGCGTATCGCCCACTACAGTCAAATCTATCTTGAGACACTTGTTTTAGTTCGCATCTATCAATGAGTAAGCGAAAAGCAGGTATACATTGAAGAATGAGAGAAAACGAAACAGATATATAAGCGCCTTGACTGAGAAAGGAAATATTATTATTTTTACATTATTATTATTTCATTCTTTGATAAAGATATTAAGCCAGATTCAGATTCAGTTTGTATCTGAGCTCACTACATTTAATGCGAAACATAAGTACACTTTGAAATCGAATTAGGTCGCACAAACTGAAATCTGTGTGAAAGTGTATCAAAATGAAACGAATCAGAAATTATTCTAAGTCTAATCTAATCCTGTAAAAAGGGTTTAATATTGACTAAATACAATCTTCTTTCTTGTGTTAGTTCTCATAGGTTTCTATGACTTACACTGAACAGTTATACAGTTTTAAGACGGTGCCGTCTCCAGCGTGTAGTCCCCGTAACTCTTAAATAAAATGTGTTCGTATTTTAAAGTGATTCTTTCGGGGGTAAAGCTATAATGCTAGGTCAAAGCTCTCTTATATATACAGAAAAATATATACCGAAACATTTAGAGTTAACTAAAATAAATGACAATATAAATTAAGGTTGATAAATATAAATAAAGAAAAGAAGAAAAAAAACAGATACACGTTATAGAAATAAAAAGGTCCCTGAAGGTAAGATAGAGGCTAAAGGCTAGAGGCTACACCGAGAGAGATAATGAGATATGGATATACAGATAAAACATGAATAGAGAAATGATGCAGATAAGAATTCAGAAGCGAAAAAAAGCAGTAACAATGCTAATGCTTACAAACTTTACGATATTTTAAATAAGTTTACAAAACAAAATTTACATTTGGATACTTTCAAACAAAATGATATCATTTGCAATTAAAGTATTTTTGTAATTAAAAAAAAAAATTAAAAATTGTTTCTTTATTACATGAACTCAATTCATAAAAAATATATTTAATGGTACTTCGTTTAAATCGTAAAACGTTTCATCTTTTTTTTACACATCTTTATCTCATTGGGAACTGATGTTCGTCTAATTAAAAACTAATCACAGCTCTAATATAAATTTCAAGATGGAGACCTAAATGATTCCACCAATTTGTTGCATTAAGTGATTTCTGGATAATTTCGCTTGGATCATAGCAACGCAATCTATTCAAAACATCATTTTTGGGTGGATATAATTGTTCCTAGACAAAACTGTTTTATAATAATTATTATTTTACAAAATAATCTCTGATCCCTCTTAATACCAGCCGTCACTGCTTATAGAAGATATAATTTATTATAACACTAAAGCACGTTCAAAGAAAGTCATTGATTACCATTTTATTATTCAGACTCAGTAATAATTTTGTTAATAAATAAAATAAAATAAATGATGACAATAAAAAACAAGTTCGTTAGAACTTTCAAGGGTTTTAGCTTATTATCTAAAATCTAAATGATACCACTGCCTAAATAAATATCAAGAAAATAAACTGAATACTTAAAGTATACGTTTATTTATGTTTTATTTTGAGATTTAGACATTATCTTCCTTGATAAAATCAGAGTAGAAAACGCTGTCTGTATATCATTTGAAACGACGAGTCACACTCTCCATTCCCCTCGTACTCTCCCTGTCTCAAAAGAAAGGGTTGTACAAGGTATAGGGGTTGCGTTAACATGGAAGCATCGTTGTCGTCGTTAACCCCTTGAGTTGTGAGTTTCCACAAAGAAAGTAAAGTAAAAAAGGGTTAGAATATTCCGCTTTTCTTGTTTGTTATTGTAGAAGTTGTATTTTAGGATGAGTGGCACAGTGAATGTGGGAAATGTTGTATTTCCTCCATCAAAATTACTCTTAGAATGTTTAGAAGTGTGGAAAGTACGAGTATTTAATTACAGTTATTGATTAGTTTGATGTGTGATAACATAGCACCACTTGCTTGCTTCGTTTAAGCTGTAATAATACAATTTCATTTACGTTGACTTGGTCTCGTTGTCGGTGTATATAACACAAGAGAAATCAAGCTAACTTTCCTACTAGAAACTTCATACAGTGAATCCTGTAAATACAATTTACTTAGCTGTACTTGTTTCTGATGATGATTAAATGACAAAATACACTTTAAAAACAACAATACATACAGCATTGCTTTTATGTACCAACCGCAACAAAAATATATTTATATCCTACAGCTTCTACACAACAACAAGAAAGGTGCTTGCACACGTGCGTGGGCGTTATGAAAGGTTTGAAATACCCAACATCAGAAGTGGGAAAAGATGGAGAAGACGTACGTCCAACCCTTATCGACAATAAACAACAGATATATGTACATTATATGATCGTATGGGGGTGGTTTTTTCTCCCTAGAGTGTATATTTTTTATACTATATACTATATCATAGACCTTTTATATTGTTTTTAAACATTAGGGCATGTAGAGAGGCCACCCGTTGTACACGTGGCAATATCATCTAGATATAACGGTAACAACCCTAAGCAAACAAACAAGTGCATTAAACAAGGCGTATTACATGGGTGCATAGATTTAACAGATTAATAAATAAATAAAATGGTGAGGGTTGGATATCAATATCTTCCCTTGTTATTTGTTTGTATGCAGATTTAACTCTAAATGTGACACGTGCATAGTTATTAATTATTCAAATTATTTGTTCTTTGCTAAAGAAAGTAAGGTTATCGATTTAGCTTATATTTCAGGCAAGCAGGCAAGTTGAATCTTGCACACTGCTATAACAATTTCTTTGCGAGAGGTAGAAAATGAACCTTAAATTTTGCTTGTAGCATTAGTTAGCAAGTTTTAAACTTGCATCGCAAGACAATTTTCTACTTGGGAATTAATAAAAAGTTGGACAAGAAAGAGCAAAACCATCCATTCTATTCTATGCAAATTCATCACAGAATTTATTTTATCTTGTGTACAATTTAATATCCAGGAAAGGGAGCTCCATGGCTTTAAACAAATCAATTTTTTAAACTATTCCGCCAGTGATACTTGCTATTTCTGTTTATTGTGCATTACAATTTGATCGTTTGAATAAGACATCTAATAAATAAAAGCAGTTCTCCAAAATTACCTAATAGAGCAAGTAGATGATATTCGTAAAATCTCTTTGCTCGTATAACTGTCACTGACAATACTAGACCGCAGAAATAAATAATACCCTAATGAATTCATCCCTATTGAAACTTTACCTCAGTCCAGCAAACCTTCCAGACTTGCATTCTTTCATTTTCCACCCCTCGTTTTAAATCGTGCGGTTTTTGTGCAAATCAAATCAAGGCATGTCGTCAGCAGACTTCAACGGATCGATCACCCGTCTCTGCTACCGTCAGACACATGCATTCAACTTGTACCAGTACCACTAGACTAGGTCTACTTCCGTTTTGTAGAGTCTATAGCTTTGACTGCAGGGTATATACCATATAGAATACGAAGTATTCAGGGTATATACCATACAGACGAATCACCTCGGACAAAGTTTTGTGATACAAAAAGTCAAATTCAGGTTGAGGCATGAAAAGGGGAAATTGCAAATAAGATTATAATTGATTAATTCAAACAATTAAGTTAAGTTTAAGTGGAGGATACTGAAAGGTATCGGCAGGGGTGGAATTGTTAGTAGATTCTTTTTCCACTAAATGCCTTGCTCTTAATATTGAATTCCGCTTTAATTATAGTAAGTACATTTCATATTTTATCAAATTTTTATTACAATTTTGTCCTTGATTCTTATCCACCTCTTCCCTTCACTTATTCCTTTTTCGCTTATTACCTTTTTCTCACATGAAAAGTTAATGTGCTCCAATGTTTCTATCTCCGTTCCGCACATCCTGCACATCCTGTACTCGCTATTTGCCCAGTATCTGTTTCCTTTCTCCTCGTTTCTCAATGTAAATCTGGCAATCCTTTTCATGTTTTTTGTGTCTTTTTTTCTTAAGTATTGTGTTATCTCTTTCTCTTTACCCCTTTCAAATAGTTTAACTCTAAGTTTAATCATCTCTCTCTCTCTCAAATAGTTTAAACATTCTGTTTATTGCCGTTCATTCACGGACACCGCCGGGTACTTTCAACATATTGTCGGTAAAATCGCACATCGGTTTCTTGTACCCGCATTTCAGTCAACCCTCCCTATTATTTAACGTATTTTATAAATAAACCTTCCGGCAATATCAGACATTTCAATTAGACCAACGCATCCCTTTAAATTTCCTTACGTATCCTTACCAAAACTCCTAAAGAAAAATCCATCACGTTTAACATCTATCCAAGCAACTCCAGCGCCTCCATAAACACACGTGGTCGTTTTATGAAACTCTATAACGAAGTTATTTGCTATTGAATGCACTTTAGAAAGTCGTTATTCATTTTAATTAAAGTTTTTAATCTCTTTTCAATTTATTAGTAGGAAACTACTTAAGTATATTCAGTTTATTTTATTTATAATTTTTCTTTTATGGTTAGAATTTTAATGCATAAGATATTCTTTTTTCTATTTAAGCTCAAAATATATTGCTAATTGGATAATTTCTTTTATATCTATTTGATTTTTTTTGCAAAATTGCTTTGCAACGTTTTTTTTTAGTTTTATATAGTTATTCCTCACAGAGAATCTACTCTTTTATAAAATACTATTTGCAAAAACAGTTTTTTTCTATAATAATTATTTCGATTCCACTTTAAACTTACTTTATTAATTTTTCTTAAAGAGGTTCAAGTTTTCCAAGAACGTAATAAGTGTCACGTTTTGACGTCACACCACGCAAGAGAGATTACGTAACATGATAATTGCTTAGATAAAACAAACGAGAGTTAAAAGAAATTGATACCGTTCAAGTTTCTCGATGAAGCCAATTTAACGATAATAAAAATATATGAGAAAAACTTTAGGGATGAAAAAATAAAAAATAAAGAAAAAAAAACTCATAGGTATTATGTTTCAGAAAGTAATTCATTATTGAATGAACGAAAGTTTAGCTGGCAACCTGTTCCCATACAAGAAATGAAAAATAAAATTGTAGAAAGTGAGGTTAGGGATAAAAAGTTGTGGGCTAATTAGGGATGAACATAACTAAGTTATTTGAAAAAAAAAACAACATTGAATATTTTGGAGTGGTGCAACTGAACGTATAAACGCTTTTTCCGTATTTAAATAAAGGTTTGTAATACGCTACCAAGTGTAAAACTTACATTGCAAGACAAGTTCTATACGAAAAGTGTAAGATTAACCCTGGTATTAACTTGCGGCAAGCTAGAATGTATGAAAAAAAATGTTAAGTAACTGGTAAATTTCTTTTCGGTAAATAAACCTTATATATATATATATATATATATATATATATATATATATATATATATATATATATATATATATCCAGGAAATGGCATAGTTTCATTCACATCCTTATAAACCTTACGAACATCTATATCTTCATTTCCCGTCTATTTCCGGAAATGCAGTAGACTTCCGTTTTACTGATAGACACTTATAATTTGAAATTTATTTTCAATTTTTGAAAACTTCATTTTCTACAATCAAATTTTTTTCCTAGAATTTATATAATTTATATCAAAAGAAAAACTATTTTTATATTGAAACATTTTAAAGAATTGATGCTAGTGACGTTTTAAGTGCAGCGGAAATGTTTTGAACTAGATATGAGTATTAGTGTTAGTAGGAAAGTTTAAGCCATAATATTTACATTAACTAAGAACTTTAAATACAAATATTTTGTTATTTGTCATTCCGCCAAAAGATAAAGTTATGATTAAAGTTTGTTAGTGTTATTATTTTCAAAACTCACTCAAAAGGGCAATCGAGGTAAAACCAGAAATATTTTTTTAAAAAAGAGTGTCATAACTTATAAAAAATAACTTTCCCAGGTAGAAAATTGTCTAGCTGGCTAGCTTGCCATAAGCTAATCGAAGGGTTCATTTTCTATTTGGGATTTAAATTAAATATTGACTTGAATAATTGATTAATTATTGCGTTGCTGCCATCAGAAATAAAAAGTGCACTGACGATTATAAATCATTTCTAGTAAAAGGGGTTAAGTCAAAGGGTTGTGGACGAGAAGCAATTACTCTTTATAATTGAAGTTCTAATGCATTTGTTGCATCCTATTTGAACAATCATAAACGGTCTTGGCTATTTAATTATACATTAGATATTTACCATTTTTATGGTCTACTTTTATTAGGTTCAAGTAATGTAGTAGTTTAGAATAAGTAGATTAAAATCCATTAAATATTGTGCAAAACTTTTTCAGCATTGAAGAAGGAGAATGTCCTAATGAGTGGCGAATCAATTAATAAAGAAATACAAATCCAAACAAATATAGAAAATCTGATATAAGTGGCCATTTTTCATATTTCATTACGTTAGTTTTTCAAAACGACACACACATTTATTATTTACAAGTTGTAACATTTTCTAGTATATAATAAAGTGTATTATGTTTTCGTTGTATATTATTTTCTATGTCAGTGACATTATTTTGAAATTATTTTCACAAAACATAAACCAGATGGTGCTCGGATCGTTTCCGGACAATATTTGCTATATTATTACGTTATACAGACAACAGACCAGCTACGGTTGCCATTACTACCCGTTCAAGCATTAAGGGGAAGGGGGATGACGGGTGAGAGAGAGGGGATGAAATAATCACATTATTATCCATTTATTTTGATAGTTTGAAGGTTTTTGGTTTAATGTGTCAGCCATTTGGTATCTATATTTCTAACTATATGAAATTTAGGTAAATATTGTGTACAGTCTATTTGTTGACATTTATATGTTTGTATTAATGTAATTGCATATAGTATTTCATATTGAGGACGCAGCACATAAGCACCGGAAGTAATATAAAGCTAGCCGATAAATAGTGTATGATTTATAATGACCCAATAAACACAAATTATTATTTACGTTCAAATCCAGATCCAACTCTGAACTGAACGACAACTGCTTGTACAATACTCGTAAAATATTAAGAATTATTTTTGATTCTAACTATTTTATTATAAAACAATAAACAATTACAATAAAAAGTTATTAGGAAAAGTTGTAGATATTATTATCATCTACAAAAAAGCTCTTCACAAAATTTTTGTGAATATTATAGCTTTTAAGATAAACAAAAAAAAGTGATTACATTTATTTTCAAGATGGTTCAAGAAATGCAATACGAACGGTAGCTTCGAGATTATTCTGTAATTTATTTAGTGTTTATTGGTTCTTTAAAAATTGTGTTAAAAAATACAAAAATATAGATAATTGTAGTGTATAACAAAAAAAATATGTATGCTCCAATTACACAAAGCAAATAGCAAAACTAAAATTAAAATGTGTGTGCTCAGTGAAAACGAATTTCTATTAAAAAAAAAAGAATTAAAAAAAATATAGGAAGCAAAGTATATTTGATTTTCACTTTGAATTTAAAACAAATATTTATTTTGTGTACATTTTAAATTTATTTTTGATCCAGCATCACTGTTACCCCACCTTCTCTTTCATGGCTACATAATGCGTCTATCACACCCTACTGTAAAAAATATTGTAATACCTGGTACTTTATGTTTAGAGAATTGATTAAAATTGATTGTCTTGCCTATAGTGTGCACCTGGTATAACTGAAGCTATTAGGTTTGAGTTTTGCTAAGTCAAGACAAGAGTCGTCTAGTTTTTGTATTACTGCAAGTTAAATATGTTTCGAACAACATCCAAACGACTCAAACATTTTTTTAGATTCCGAAACGGTTAATTGACTTTAAATTATCAAGATAATTAGATACTAACGTGCTTTATAATTATACAAAAATGTATAATTTTGAAATTATTAAAAGATTTTGAAAGGAAAGTATCGCTTTAAACAATGTCAATATACCGCAGGCTGACCATGTAAGGCACCTGGGAATACACCTAGACGGGAGGCCTACTTGGAAGAAGCATATATTTACTAAAAGAAAGCAACTAGGTCTACAACTGCGGAAGATGTACTGGCTGATAGGACGGAAGTCACAACTTAGCACAGAAAACAAAGTCCTCCTCTACAAAACCATACTTAAACCGGTATGGTCATATGGTATACAACTATGGGGTACTGCATCTACCTCAAATATTGAGATAATCCAAAGATTTCAGTCCAAAATGCTAAGGATTGTCACGAATGCACCATGGTTTATACCTAATCACATAATAGATCGGGACCTGGATATAACTACAGTAAAAGAAGAAATAGTGCTTAGAACCAAAGTATACAAGGAGAGAATAATAGAACATCCAAACAATTTGGCCAACTGTTTATTGTCCAATATTTCCACAGTACGCAGACTGAAAAATAAGGTACCTCAGGACCTACTAGCCAAATAAACTGAATCCAGGATCTATTAAAATTGAGGGATGAGTCGATGGGCACATCCCGCGCAAGACACTGTGTTTTTACATACCTATAACTGAATGTCCTCTAAGCAGGACAGATTGTAATAATCTTTAGTAATCAAAAAAAAATAATTATTTTACCGATGATGCTAATAAAGGAACTACCTTACTCACAAAACACAACGCATGGTTTTACCTTACATTAATGTAATGTTTTACTTAAGCACCATCCCACTCACTGAGTTTTAGTGTTAATTTAAGTTTTTAACTTAAAATGTAAATTAAATTAATAAAGATAGTAATTATTACAAAATAATGTATATTACTGACTCATGATACATGATTTAACAAGTTCAAAATTACATTTAACATTGAAACCTTAAATTAAAACTAAAAACAGTGAGTGAGAAAAAGAAAAACATAGTAAATTTCACCTATAATCTTATTTTATTATTTTTTAGACTTGAATCAATCCTTAAAATGACTTTTATAATTTTTAAAAAAGTTTTTTGATCAAAACAGTAAATTTATTTTTCAAAAAGTAGTAAAACAGATCAGAAACCGTTATATATTAGGTAATATCGTTTACGTAATTAGTAAAATGTAGTATGTTAGACAAATACTCATAACAGTGTTTTCCGGATAAGAATTACAGAACCCTACATTTAGTTATTTGCCAACGCAGTAAAGCTTTCACTAACAAAATCTTATATCTACATAATAAATAAAATTAACAGTGGTGCAATTATTATTTAAGGCAATTATCAACACCGTTTATCTGACGGTATCTGTCTGTGTTTTGGGTGTGTGTTCAGTATGGGTGTAATTCATTTTGAAACACAAAGAATACAACTATATAGAGTAAGACAGAGGGGAGAGAGAACAGATGAAGAAAGGGTTCACAAATATAAATACTACACAGCAGTAGCTTTTAATTAATATTTACAATTTATATTTATTAATTAAATACTTTAATCTTATTTCCGTTCCTAAAACACAAATAATTATAAAATATATGAAATACGTAAATTTCATTCATGATGAAGCCCCGGAGCTGTGAGTTTTGTTTTATATAAACATTGTGTATTTGTATATAATTAAAGCATTGTTTTAATTTATTAATTTCAAGTAACATTTAACATTTTTGTGTTTTTAAATGTCGACAACCTGTATTAAAGTTTAAAAGGGTGTGTTTATCATTCGTTACCCTGTTTTTAGTAAGCAAGAAAAACAGAAATAAAAGAGGAGAAACAAATAAACATAATCGTCACCTATATCTATCATATAGACTTGTCTCCCCACTGCCGAAAATATAGGCAAATTCTGACTACGTGCGGTACTAAACAAATAAACTAAAAATGAATTTGAAATATATCTTATCGAAATCCTATTATTAAATTTAAAACATACCGTTGAGTATACTAAATTAATTTTAAAAGATTATACATAATTAATATAAATATTACCGAATTCCTTCCAGAATAATCCAAAGTAGATTTTAAGCTACAAATTGTAAGCAGTATTAGGAGAATAAACAAAAAAAGATAAATGACAAGATTGACAAACATCACAATCCTTTTGGTGGTAAATTTCTGCACCAGCGGACTTCCTCAGATGCTCCTTAGGGATTGTGTAAGCTATAGTAGAATATCTAGAGACGGTCGTCCAGTTCCAGAGAGACAGGACGAAGGACAAAGACGAGGACACCCACATTAATTGGATTGGATTCGATTCAGCGAGTTTCCTCTCATTCAAAGGACCCTTGTAATAAATGGATGAAGTACAAATATCTCGGAAATACAAAATAAACAGTATCTGTTATCTAAATACACACACACACACATAGAAAGTTATATTAAATACTGTATAGTAATCTGGGTAATATTAAAAGGGCTACCGAAATAACACAGTTGTCCTGTCTTGTCTTGTTCATAAAATAAGTAGAGAAATTATTGGACAGAAACAAAGTTATTGGTCTAAAACAAATTAGTTATTTCTCGTGAAGCGCCTTTTTGCACACAACAAAAAATGGTAAGTTCAAGTACTGAAAACGGTTTCAAAACACCGAAATTTTGATACGAACTGGTAAAGGATAAAGAAAGGTATACAAAATATTTGAAATTAACATAACGAAATTATTCAGAAAAGTTTGTTTACTAGCTTTTACGCCATTTTGCCTTATTTAGTCTATATTGTCTACTTGTTTATTTGAACTACTAGACTACTAAAGTTCAAGCGTTACTTCCGACACTACCAAATTTTCAGGACACGTGACTATAATCCAAATCACATAAAAGAGGTTATAAAAGCGGTTTAAATCTATAATACGATAATGAATTTTATCTTATTCGCTTCTATATACATTAAAGAAAAATAAGAGAGTCAAACAACTTGTTTTAAGTATGAGTCGCCGCCGAACTTTCGTAATTTGAACTATATCAACATCAACAACATTTCGGGCTGTAAACTAATTAAAAATATAATTTCCGGGTACTTGTCAATATATATGCATGATCCTTTCTCAAATACAGAAAGTAAATAAAAATAAAACTCAAAAATAAATTTTTTATAAGTACCTAATAAAAAAATAATTTATCTACTATATTATTTACTTATAAAAGCTATATGATGATAATATAAATAATAATTTCTTCTATTTGAAATGTAATTCCCATGACTGAACTTCTCCCCTTCACCACTCTTTCCTTGTTCCTTCATCCCTGGCCCTAGTCATCCAGAAAAGCTTTTAATATTTTACATTATATTAAATTAAATTAAATACAGATAAAAAACAAACATTTAATATTTTTTTGTATCTTTTAACATCATATGAAATATATTTTTATTAACATAAAAATGTAACACACCAAGTTGAATGGAATGGTACTGTGGAGTACAGATACAGTACAGTTAAGCAAGCGTGAGTAATATATATTTAAGGGAGCCATGTCAAGTAGAATTAACTTTATAACAATTTGAGAAATACGTATACCCCTACATTCTTTGGTGAAATTTCATACAACAGATTAAGTGTAAAAGGTATATTAAAAATATTGTGACAAATTTATGAAGACGTTTAAAATCACATCTAGTATATGTAAAAATAATGTATACACAACCTCATATACCGCGACTTTCTAAAATACGAATACGATTATCAATCTTTTAAAATATTCATAAAATTCACATCTTTATATATAAGAATTCAGCCTTTAATGTTTGTGCTCTCAAAATCGAAAACTAATCGGTCGATTGGCTTGAAATTTTGACACATTCAAATTTAATTAAATTAAGGACAATAATTAACAAATTTGAACAAAATTTTAGGTCACAACCACTTGTCATTTATATTTATAGTTATGATTACATTCGTTTACCTAATTCTTACAGGGAAAGGAAGGTACTATCAAATTACTAAAGATAATATTCAAATTTAAACCATTTAAAAAATTACTTTTAAAAATACCTGCTGCACTATAAAAGACATGAGAAAATGTTATAAAATTTTAAATTCGAAAAAACATATTTATTTAATATATTTTATTTAAATAAAAGTATTTTTAATCAAGTTCACATCAAACTCTGTCAAATGAACTATCAGATGAAATAATAAGCCACTGATTTTTGTATGAAGGAAATAAAGAAAAAAATAAGGGAAAAGAAAATGATGATTTTAAAGTCTGTGAAAGGAAGGAGAATGGGAAATGAAAACGTATATTATTTGAACTGAGGTGATGGTGATACTGCCTTCCGGCAACATTTCGATGCGAGAATTCAAATACTTGACTTCCGTTTTTGTAAGTTGTTTTTTATTTCTTTGGCAAATTCAGCATCAACTTGCTACGATGTTAATTTCAGTGCTGTGTTTGAAGTTAAATACCGCAGTCAATTTTTTTTAAATAAAATATAACAAATTGAATAATGTTTCAATATTATATTTTTAATATATGTTCATTGTTTAGTCTTACCCTTAGGGCACAGCGAATACATGACGGTCTTAAGACAATTTTGGTCGTAGAAAGGTAGAGGTTAACTTTCTATAACAATTTTGTTTATGCTCAAAAAATTTCTATTATAAATGATTTTTAATTAGTCTATAAATATACTTTATTCTTAGAGATGTACTAAGAAATTTTATATTTTAATCTTGATATGTAATAGTTATATCTCTGAGATTTGAAAGCAAGAATACCGAATAAACCAAAGCTTAATAACTTAAAGAAAAAGAAAATATATACACTTTCTTTATTGACGTTGATTAATTTATAATTCCAATTACAATGTTAACTGTAAATACAGATTTTATGAACGTAATCTTTATTATTATTACTTTTAAAACTTCCTTGCTTTTAAATGAATAACATTGATTTAACGCTTCTCCTAGTTTCCACTTTCATTCATCCTTCTCTTCTAAAACTTTAATTTTCATTGAATTCCTTTTAACTATTTATTACTTTCCGCTACATTTATTTTTCCTCTTTTCTTGTTCCAATCCTTCCTATTTCTCTTTCTTCTCACTCTTTTCTACTTCGTTTCTCACTCCTTTCTTGTTTATACCTTTCTCATTAGACACTTCTTCATTTCTATCTCTTTTCTCACTTCATTCCATATGTTTTAAGGTTACTGTACTTATAAAACCGACAACGCCGCATTGAAACTCTTTAAAGCTTATAGAACTGCTAAAACGTACCACCCAATATTTTCTAAATTAAACAGATATCTTTTATGTTTTTGTACATTACAAAAATATAATAAAATATTTGAGTAGAGCACTTTATAATGATCTATTTACGACTAATTATTAGATGGATGTAAACTTCTTAATTTATCTTTTCTGTCTTTGAAGTTTTATTTACATGAGTATAAAATAAATAATCTGAGTACTCAATTTTATACTTTTCTGTAAAATCAAAAGCGGGGTAAATACGAGCACATTTATTCCCTAAGGACGAAGGACGGTTGTGACAACTTCCAGTAAGTCCTTCGAGCGCAACAGCTTAATAGAATCTTGGTCACTCAGCTTAAAATAAAATAAATAAAAGAGGAAATAAAGATGTTGGTATCCTGTCAGAAATCTGGGACGTAGATATCTTAGGAGTTAGGTTTCCTCGTTAGTACTTTTATTTACAAGGTGTATGAGATGTCGTCGACCTCATATATATATATATATACCCCCTCCACCCGATAAATGCATTTCCCGTTTAAACAAACATCCATTAAGACAACTTTTCCTTTTTGTGCATTGTATTTAAAGAAATCAGTACAAAGTAACACTAACAAGCTATAAGTACAAAAACAACGGTGCAGCAAAACAATACAAAATGTCAAAAGAAAAAGGGGAAAATCGAGACGAAGCACAAGTGAAAAACAAATAGTACTTGCACGGAAAATTGAATGTGAGAAACACAATATGTTTTTCTTTTCCATTGTTTTTAGTAATATTTTTTACCCCTATGTTATACTTCACATAGTCTGTGATTTAAGAGGAGAAGGAAAATATAATATACGAATTTATATCTACCTTTGTTTACATCTGTATTTATTGATATATGTACTTTATGTTTCTTATGTATTAAAATGCCTAATTTTCTATACCACCTTAAAAAAAACAGTTCTTTACGTGTTGTAGGCAAAGGAATTGTTATAGTTAAAATATATGAAGCTTTGACACCATAAAATGAGCTAAAGAGACTCCAACACCATTTGATTATATTGACATGTCGTCAAAGTATGTATATTGATACATATATCAAACGATATATATCAATGTAATGTATACCTTCATCATATCATATCTTATCAAACACCTACAACGTCTTATAATCCTCCATTTTCCAGACCTACGTAAGGGCTGGTACTCTAGTGGTTCTAAGGGTTCCAACTCCTAAAAGGGAAGGGAAGTTCATTTTGCAATCCACTTTATTAAAACCTTTATTTATATTTGCGTGTAAACAGAATCTTCAATATATAAATTTTATCTGTTTCATGTACTTCATGCTTTTTACGTATTAAAATTTGTATTTTAAGTGGAAACAAATTGATGTTTGTAATATGACCCTTCGTAACATCGACCTCACTCTCTCCCCACAACTTCTCTCAATAATGTGTGCTTAAGTGGTGGAGTGAGAGGGGGGTGATGCGAAATGAAAAGTTAATATTTGTCTTCTAACTATACCGGGACCTATGATATGCTTGCTATATCTATGACTATATATTCTATGTATTTTAAGAAATGATGATTTCGTTTTTATCAGAAATTAATGAAAATTGACTAACTTGTTATAATAAAGTTTATAATAAAAATTTTGTATAACAATGCACTGAAGTTTATATATCATAGTGCCAACACAAAAACAACAAATCGTAACCTAAACTAACTTCATTATGCTTAACGGTATTTTAAGCAGGAAACTCTTTAAAGTAAAGTTATACCAACATAACAAAAAGAAAAACAAAAACAAAACATTAATATGTATAAAGAATTATATACACACAAAGATTTCATATTCTTGCTTTAAACTTAAACCAGTATTATTATAAAGTTTCATTATTGCCATGTTAGAAACTTTATTATTTTGTAGAAGTATGTATTATGTTTTATTTATTTATTTATTTTGTATTTCGTTGTGTTTTTTTTCCTTTTTGTTGCAAATAGATTCAGTTATAAAAGTTTATATATTATGTTACGTAAACTATATTAAATAATAATATAAAAAGTTTGATGTATCGTAACAGAACAAGTCATATATGAAATATATTTGATTAACATATAGAAATGATTTTCTTTTTGTTTTTGTTTTATTTCTATAATACGAAAATAAATACGCGTTTTTTCTATTATCTCTGAATTCTTTATCAATTATTCCTCTCTGTTCGACAAGCTACTTTACCGTTACTAGCCAACTATTATCGAAATTATCATTCACATTTACTGTTAAATTACTGTTACTAGGTCCTCTGAACATCACGGAACCTTCCTCATCATCATCCATGTTCAATTAAATTATGTAAATTAAATGAGGTATGTTCCTTTTGACCAAACATTTTTTTTTTTTAATAATTATTTTAAAACAATCTCTTTTTATGAGGCTTTTAAAACAATGTGGTTATAATTGCAACTGGCTATCTTATGCTCATATGCGAATATTTGAACAGCATTTAATGAAATCCCATGTAAACATAAGCGTACTAGAAAATGGGAATTTATTTCAGATCTTAAAATATTTGCACAAAGAGAAATATTATAAAGGTTACATATATATAGATATAACATACAGTGGCGGCACGTGAGGTGTTTTAATAACAAGGCACATAGTTAGACTTGTATAGAATTAGAATAATTCCATAAAATTATTCGAAATATATCAATTACCTGATATGGCAATATTTGAGATCACCAACGAAAGGTACTTCAATATTAGAACTTTTTATCTTCACAAATAAAGATCGTACCTATCGTTGTCACTATCTTATTTGTTTTTCAAAAATAAACAATTAACTCACATTAAGTATAAAGTTAAAATTTAAAATAAGGACAAATGACAATTTGTGGCCATTATGCAAACTTTTCCAAATACTCGTAATATGATATTTTGGAAATATTTTTTGTTAACAGCTACCACTGATAATAAATATATATAGTAAACGTGTTATATTTCAAAAAGTAAATATAACTTATACACAGTTAAAAAGCTCGTAAAGTTTTTTTATAAAGCTTGTGTAAAGAGCTTTTACAATTGTATATATTACAAGGTACAAGATATGAAAGTTTATTAGAAAAATAATAATGATGAAAGTTTTTAAAAGTTTTCAATTAAATTTGTAGTAAGTATAAAAAAAATTGTATTGATATGATTTATGTACCCATAATTATATACAGATTTGTAGTTATAGTTCCATTGTAAAAGTTTAAGATTTCATAAAAGTTTCAAATTTTATACGTGAATATATTTAGGTATAGGGCGGTTATAAAATCGTTCATACATTTCATAAATCGCAACATAAAAATATTTAATATATCGGTCGTCCAATTCATTAGTAAGACATTTCCGAAAACCGAATTGAGTATGCAGTTATATGTAAAATTATATCGTGTATCTGATTCAATAGGCAGATAACTCAATAAATGTACTGTGAGATAGCAATAGAAAAGTACTTATAGAAATTGGGCACAAATGGTGCAATTTCTTACATAATATAATAAACTAGCTAGTAAAAACTCAGGCCACAATTGCTGTGGCTCAATTTGAAGTAAAATGAATAGGAAAGTAAATAAAAGATTTTCTAAAACACGCGCGTATTCGAAGACAACGTTGTACCAAAATTTCATTTATATATAAAGATAATTAAATAAATTAGACGTTCTATTATCTTCATAAGCAAAAAGTTAATAAAATTATATAAATGATACAAAAAGATTTTAAAATATAAAAATTCATTGTTTTGTTTATATATTTTTGTTTGTTTAGTTTCTGTTGGAGTTCGCACGGCGTTGCGAACCGAAGATTGTATCTATCGTTGTCACTATCTTATTTGTTTTTCAAAAATAAACAATTGACTTACATTAAGTATAAAGTTAAAATTTAAAATAAGGACATATAGATAATTTCCATAGTGAACTTTTAATTAAAAATGGATCTTCAAATCTAAATAATTAGATAGTTGTCTATTTTTTATTAGATATTTATTAATAGTCTAATGTTATAGTTTATAGTTTATACAATCTAACATAGCACGGAAACCTTTGCAGCTACACACAGTTAACACTTGTTTTCTTACTATACTTTTAAAGTTAAAATATTTAATTAAAACTAAAAGCACTGTGTCTCCAGTAAAGGTATTAACACATAATTTTGTCAAATGTTTTACGTAACAAATGTTATGTTCGAAAACATAAGTCATTGAAACATATAACACTACGGCAACGATTCACCGACAGAAATTTGTTCTAGGTTGAACATTTCTAGTAGATATTTATTATTATCACTGACATAGTTTCTACTTATTCTAACTGCAAATCTAGCTGTTGTTATTAATACAGTTAATGTTACTATTGATGTGCTTCCTACATTAACTGTGTAACGCCCAAATAAATTCATAATTATCGTTACGTTTGATCAAGATCCAAACCAATAAAATAACCGATAACCTCAAACAACGTTATTACTTTGTTTAAGTGACAATTCCATTCGACTCATTCACGCCGCCATATTGTAACAACAACAGTAATATTCAAAATGTCGGTTTATCTCTACACTACAGCCAATACTCTAAATGTGAATAGAATAGCATAATCGTACCTCTCGACATCCAAGTGTTGTGCTATGACTACTACCATATCTGCATCAATGCATTTTGTATCTGTAAACCCCCCAAAGGTATATTGTATCGGAAATAATATCATATAGTTTGAAAACATGGAGATAACCTATTGGTAATGTTTGATTTCATGTGCTCTCGGACTCGTAGAACGTGTAGCCAACAGCTAAATAATAGACGAAGTGGTGAACTGGTTAATTTGATGTATTTTCGAATCGGTTTTCATTACAACAGATTACTATTGAACTGTATGTAATGTTTGTATATTGCATTTATGTAAAAGTCGTATTTAAAATAATAAAAATAAAATTCGTTATCATATTGAGGGAAACATTTTTCGAATCACTTTTATCTATAATAATAATTAATAATGAAATTCAGAAATAGTACAGGAATACTCTTTTGAAAGTGATTCGAAAAATATTTTACTCATATAAATCAGATCTGTTCGCAAGACTCAGGAATACGGGCACTGATATATATTTTCTAGTTTTGATTGTTATGAGAATTAATTTGATTAGGCCTCATTCAATTTGTTTTGAATTCTTCTCTACTTAGCTAGAATTCTTCTTAATTCCTGGGCCCATAACCTGTTGGAAGCCTTGTTTCATTCCTTGTGGTTCTCTTTTAATAATAACACGATTATTATTAAGTGGAAACTAATTTAATTAAACTAAGCTAGTCAATTGTTCTAAAATGTCATAAACAAAGGTTTTTATAAATTACCTGTAAATCTGTATTAAAAATAATCCGGTTAATATTTGAATGACGATCGTATAACTAAACTATACTATGCATGGGCACAGTTCCGTATTATCTGTACTACTACTACTACTATATTCTATATATGTGCGAGCATTTCCATTGTGTTCCGACTCCGGGCTTAATTACGGATGATAATTATCCTGCACTTCGTAATGTCGTGCCGTACCGTTCCGCTGCATTAAGCGCCAGGCGATTGCACTCGTGTTGGTGTTAGGCGCCACTCGTAATTGTCACGTGATCTATTCACACCGGATTCTGCATTTAATACTTTCACGTTCTAGAAATATTACAATTATGTTCTGAACAATTCCTGAACAATTTCTTAATCACCTTGTCCTAGATTGTCTTTTTTTTTTCTTTAAATAACGTAATATGTACGATTTTGACTAAACAATGGTAATTTAATTTTATGTGTAGGTAATACTTCTACTGTAATATATACAACACAACCCCCCCCCCCCCCCCGCTTCCCCCTTTATAATACTGCCAATAAGTTTATGATTATGCAAGTATATAACAACCAAATCCAGAAAAGATAACTCTAGTTCGGGGATCCAAGCCCACTTAAAGACTCTCCGCTTTACAAATAAACCTGTTATAAAATATATACAAGGTATAAACTGATAATAAGCCTTTCCGAGCGGGCTTTATACCTTCTATAAGTTTTATAACAGGTTTATTTGTAAGGCGGTTAAAGTTTTCTCATAGTCATAGGTTTTTTAAAAACAAATTAAAAACTCCCTCAAACTAAATATTAACATAATTTCTGATGCATCTTATTTTGACTATCGTTGCATAATCTAACTAATAATTTCGTATGCAAATATCAAACACTGACCAACGTACGCCATAATTTATATAACTATACATATATCTATAATTATTGCAACACAATGAAGAATTATTCCAATATACCACGATAATTTATAATTACTATAATCTGATAATAATATCAATCAATATAAAAATTTCATTGTAACAAGTCCTGGTGCAGTAATGACCCCGGGTTATAAACACAACGAAAGAGGCGTTATGTATCACGTGATCATGGAGGAGGTGGGAATAACGTCGGAGTCTACCTCAGTCCTCAGGCAAAAAGAATAGAGAACGAACAGGTCGAAACATGTTGAAATTGAAACACATTCCATGTGCGGGATTCTGTAGCGGGATTCAACTCGTTGTAACCTGTGGAACAGCGGACTGCTCTGGCCCAGGTTGATCCAGAGTAATGCCAGGTTACCCAGGTGGACTTAGACCGATAGAAATGCATTGACCTTGTGTTGGTAAATCTCATGCAGCAAGAAATAGTTTCTTGTAGAGATCCGATAAATCTTTCTTTAAAATTGTTGAATTAATAATTTTCATAGTGAACTTATAATTAAAAATGGATCATAAAATCTAAATAATTAGGGAGTTGTCTATTTTTTATTAGATATTTATTAATAGTCTAAGTTTATACAATCTAACATAGCACGGAAACTTGCAGCTACACACAGTTAACACTTGTTTTCTTACTATACTTTTAAAGTTAAAATATTTAATTAAAACTAAAAGCACTGTGTCTCCAGTAAAGGTATTAACACATAATTTTGTCAAATGTTTTACGTAACAAATGTTATGTTCGAAAACATAAGTCATTGAAATATATATCACTACGGCAACGATTCACCACAGTAAAATAAATAACTGCTTTATATATAAAATAAAATTATAGTATAACTACTTTATAATAAGAATGAATGTGTAATCCACCTTTTATTAGGTATTAGTGTATTACAACTGGGACAAATATGATGAAACCATTATTTTTCACATTACTTCTTTCAACGTCTGCAGTAATAACACCACACACCGTCATATTAATGCCTTTACAGATATACTCCCATACTAAACCCAGATTACTCGAGTAGCTATAAAAACAAAAGTACGGTATACAAAAGCACTCGCAGAAAGATATTATTCTAACATAAATATAACAATAATATTTTAATAAACATATTTTACATATTCATCGTGATGAGAATGCAACAATAATGAGTTTTTAAATTACGACTTTATAATTACTTTCACAATTTTGATCTTATTTATAATATTCCAGGTCTAAACGCTAACTATAATATATTTTCCTATAATTTTTTACTAAATAGTTTCTTTCATTAGTAATTTATATCATTTAAACATCGCGCTATTTGTACGTGGTCTCTGATTGGTAACAGCTGAGCGCAGCCATTTTTAATTGTCTTAAGTGGCGTTTACAAAAACATTTATCAATTCTTTATTTGTACCAACAATATATCTAATAAATAATAACTTATTCATCTGGTCAGACATATTTTTAAGTACAGGCTAATGTAATGTTAAAATATTACGGACAGAAATAGTAAACAAAACAAACACATTACTCTTATACGATTCGGGCAAGCACACTATAACAACAATGTATTGTATATCAGACTACTTTATAATAAGTAGTATGTAGTTTATAATGTTTATTAAAATTCTTACCTTGTTAATAGGATTAATAACAGCAAACATGATAACCGATGCAATCACCCATGATCTAGTAACATTATTTTATTTTTAACACTTGTTGAAATCATACAACCACACTTAGGTTAAGTACATTAAAATTCACTTTAAACGTAGTTTAAAAAGTCACACTACACATAATATCTATTTCAAACACAACACATAATATTTAAGTTTAATATAAATGCAAAATATAGGTCACAAATAAACTTATTACCCGAAAAAAACAATTAATTTTAGGAGAAAATTTAATTAGCATCCACCTGTCAAAGAGTAAATAAAACTAACTGTCGCCATTTTGGATTTTGGTCACGTGATTTCTGAATTATGGCTAGGTTCAAATGTTGAATATTAATTTTAATAAACATTGTACTGCAATTAATATTTTCGTTTTCGTTTCGGGACGACTCTGGTTATTACAACATGTCATTAACTATATTAATTATAAATATATGTACATATATATAAATCAAACAGCATACATTGAAAATAAGATTAATAAATAACATTCCGATAAACAGACACTGTTGTCTCAGTCGTAACCAGATGCTTGCAGTTGAACGTTACCTAGATTTAGAATTGTACACTGAGTACATGTGAGGTCGTCGAACATGGTGTAAACATAACACGGTGAACTGCAGCAGACATTGTGCAGAGTTCGGGTCAGATGTCATGAATGTTTGACACTTATTAAATTTAAAGAAAAATGTTAAAGAAAAAACAAACTCGAAAGAAATATGACTCGACTGTCTAACTTATTATATATGGAAACAGTTAACTTGAGATTTTTGATATTTAACAAACGTTACGTATATAGAATAGTATTTCATTTTCTTAGGAGAGTGTACACAATAAACACAAGCTATTATATACATATATATATACTAAATACAATTACACTGTTGAGAAATATGGAAACTCTGTTCGCGCACCACTGTTACTATTATGTACTTCGCATGTTGACGCGCTCAGAGCATGACAACTTACAACGTTGCCAAGTTGCAATAGATATTTTCGCGTAGTGGACCAAAAATTGAATTTTAAACCTTTATATCTTCTTTAAGAACTGGTCAAACAATCTAAAATACGGTCAAAAATATCCTAATTTATTTTTTTGTTATAAATCTGTAGAAGCCTCCTCGAGCTATACGTTAAATCGATATATTTTTTAAATAGACCTTGTTTAATTATTAATCCTGTGTGTGTACACTGGTCTTTTAAGGAACAGTTGAAATTTCAAACTCCTATTTCTCTCTCATGAGTACAAAGCGAGCTTCACCTATGCCCCTTAAAAATCTAGGTAGTGGTAGGGACTTAAGGTTCCAGCAGCGTCCGGATCTGGCAGTTTACCGGCAAAGGCGAGCGAGTGAAACTTGCCTCTGTTCCCTAAAAGGGTAAATTTTGCTTTTCTCGTTGTTTTACAGTTTTTTCATAGTTAAAATAAATGATTTATGTAATTTAATATATTTTTTCTTAGATTATATATATAGATTTTTTTTTATTAGTTCATCTTTTTACTACAATAAGTTTTTGAAGATGGGTAACAATTCAACGGTTGCGCACCGTAAATTCTCTTTTTGACACTAATTATTAATAACTAATATTAATTATTATTTCATATCTTTTGTATTTTCATCAATAAAAACTTATTTTGTGCCGAATAATCACCGTTCCGTTTATTATGACATGCCTGAAAATCCGTAAAATATTCCCCACTTTCAGGTGCACAAATAATTCAACTTTTTGGAGCTCACGCCAAAGACACTATATTCTTTCGAAAGCTTATAGTCTAAGGTAAAAAAGTCGAAAAACGTTTTTCTTAATATTTGTTTGTTACAAAGTTATGAATTTTTTAACAATATTCCGTTTTTTCCGCGTTTTTTACTATTTGCCAATTTTTATTAACAACGGTTTTAAACTTTGGACTTTGGCAACTTCGGGACCATGTAGTAGACACTTCAAGAAGTAATACAGAATTTTTTCAGATTTTTTGAAAGCTGAGGAAACTCGAAAAAGTTCCCTCAAAGACCCGGTGTACACACCATGTCTCGAAAAATATAGTATTCTACATGCCTATTCTAAAATTAAGCACACCTTTAAGAATTTTCCTGCTGGATAAAATCTATTGCATATAATACAGCAATCTATATGTAAAACTGGTAATAAACATATTGTCAGCGTAACCTCAGTTGTAATTTGAATTTTCTCTCAACCTCAAAATGTTCCATCAATGTTTACTATAATATAAAAATATCAATCAAAAGTAAAGTTAAAATTGTTTGCAGCTGCAAATACAACTATATATTCTATGTATGTAAAATACAAAATGCACAGGCCACGTATACAACCTCCCCCCTCCCCACGAATCCCCCTCACGATCTTCCTCTTGTTTCTGTAGATGCCGTATCGAGAATAATAATACAAGTTCTTGGAATAACCACTGCAATAGAACTATTTCTGTAATGTACAAAAGCAGTTGCATTTATGATATTGGAAGATGTAGTTGCCAACGATGTTCATAGATGGCATTGTCTGTGCATGTTAAAACTGCAGAAATAATAAAATATGTAGTATATTTTATTTTAAACAATAAAACTGTATGAAGTATTTAAATGATATGAAATTACTGTTTATGGTAGAATAGGTTTATGTATTAGCTATTCTATTATACTGTAGGACAGTAAAAATATAATAAAAACATTGCAAAGTAAAACATAATATGCGCGTACTCCAATTAAGCGTATGTATTTTGTCGCATGTTGCCGCGTTGTCGATTCGTTGGGTCGATTCGTATCACCTCATATAAAACAAACACCCTGTATATTCAAATAAGTTGCATCAAAGTGTTTTATATGAGATGGTACTAAATGGATAACCCTATATGTGAACTGTCCAATAAGTTTATGATTATGTATGTACATAATCAATTTAATTTAATAACAACCAATCCCAAGAAATATAACTCTGGTCCATTGATCAGAGCGGAAAACGCATCAGTCAATCGCCCACTCTTGTTTCTTGAGTATATTGACTGAGCTTAACGTATTTTACTTAATATGAGTATATACTTTTTCCTACCATTACCACTCGACCGTGAAAGGGAAGAATAAAAACATAACTTATAAAAGACGGTGTGATCGACGTAGATACGGTCTAGTAAGTTTCAGAAAATTCGTATTTCGTATGTGTAAACAATAAAAATTGAACAGAAAACTGAAACAAAGAGAGAAAATTGACTGCCTAGAAAGAACCCTCACACATTGCTTCACTATGTTTAGCGGGAATATATTTTAAGGCCAACAAGAGCCCTATTTGAATCTAATCCAAGTAGGTGGGGCTCATTTTAGTATGTGTAAACAATAAAAATTGAACAGAAAACTGAAACAAAGACAGAAAATTGACAGCCCAGGAAGAACCCTTACATATTGCTTCACTATGTTTAGCGGGAATATATTTCAAGGCCAAAAAAGCCCTATTTGAATCTAATCCAAGTAGGTGGGGTTCATTTTAGTATGTGCAAACAATAAAAATTGAACAGAAAACTGAAACAAAGACAGAAAATTGACAGCCTAGAAAGAACCCTTACACATTGCTTCACTATGTTTAGCGGGAATATATTTCAAGGCCAAAAAGAGCCCTACTTGAATCTAATGCAAGTAGGTGGGGTTCATTTTAGTATGTGCAAACAATAACAATTGAACAGAAAACTGAAACAAAGACAGAAAATTGACAGCCTAGAAAGAACCCTTACACATTGCTTCACTATGTTTAGCGGGAATATATTTCAAGGCCAAAAAGAGCCCTATTTGAATCTAATCCAAGTAGGTGGAGTTCATTTTCGTATGAGTAAACAATAAAAATTGAACAGAAAACTGAAACAAACACAGAAAATTGACAGCATAAGAAGATCTATTACATATTACTTCGTTGTTTTTAGCGGGAATATATTTCAAGGTCAAAAAGCGCCCTATTTGAATCTAATTCAAGTAGGTGGGGTTCATTTTCGCTTAATAGATGACCTATAGAAATTAATAACAATTTGTCTATCTGAAATTAATTCGACGTCATCTATTCTAGTCGCAGTTCTGTCATGTCCACGTTTACATCACACAGTAATCGCTTACTGCTGACGAAAGTCACATCACGTGACCACTGATGTTATGACGTCATCAATTTGAGGGATTACATTGAATGTATTCATCGGTTTATCATAAATCAAAACCAAATCGGTATTATGTCAAATGTTAACATGTTTGGTTTGCTTCGATTTCATTTGACTGTTTCATGCATGACGGTCTGCATATGGAGAATATCAACATTTAATACTGATTGTTAATTTAATTTTGTATTTTCTATTTATTTTAAATTGTTTAGCATATGGCAATACTCGTAGTCATTCACAGTACCATTTTTAATTTAATTTATTTTTTAAGTTTTCATTTATTTTTATTGTTTTAAATTAAAAATATTAAATTAAGAAAAACTATATTATATTATAACCTTCAAAATGTGTGTAAAAAAATATAGAAGTGAAAACAATTTCTATTACTAATTGTTATTAAAAATAGCAATTATTAATTATTTCACATACAATTTTGTCGAACTGTCAAAATTTATATTACTAACGATGCATACGCACCAACTAAAATAACTAAACTTAAATTAAAACACAAATGTGAAAAGAACCTGAAATCTAGATTACAATATTAAATAAAAACAGTAAATTAAATATCAAAACAGTCAGTGGAAATGAGGAGGAAACAAAACCGAAATTTTCCATTAACTTACTGTTGCTAAAGCAGAGTTTGGCTAAGTAAAAATATGCATTAAAAATATTTGTTAAATATATAATTTGCAAATGTATTGTAGAATAACATTCATTGAACTATTTTTATTAATGAAATCTTTCGATTTATCATTTCATTATCACAAAATAAACTTTTTCCGAGAAAATAGTTATTGTGAAACAATCTGAGACGTTCTCAGAAGTTGTGTTGTCCGGAACATCCCTAGAGCATTAAATGTTTTACCCAGGAGTCCATGGTCCATGCTTAGCTACCGGAAGTAATCCCCGATTTAATCTATTCGGACAAACGCGCTCTGTTGGGCTATTATATCCATGGTTACAGCATCAAGTAAGCACCAAACACGGAACGTAGCCGGGAGAAACAGGAGGATAAGACAAAGAGACCTCAACATCTTCAAAACAGAGATCTTACATTTTAAATGTCTCGAGGATATACAATATGGGGTTATTTGTTTGTGTGAGGATAACAGCAGCTTTCCGAACACCACATATGGAGGGCAGTGTGACCGAAAACACTGGATATTTTCGATTGGACGAAATTTTGAGATGGGTTCACATTTTTTATTTATAGCACATGGGCTGAAAAGTCCCGGGCATAACACATAGATGGCGCTAGTTTTATTGCAGTCACCTTTTTTTCAGTTACTACTAACCTTCAAAAGACAGCTGTTAAAATTTCATGATATTCTATTCATTAGTTTGTGAGCTATTGTGCTAAGAGTTCAAAACAATGGATCAAAAACAATTTCGTGTTTTAATTTTACACTGCTTCTTGATGGGAAAAAATACCGTTCAAGCCAAGCAATGGCTTGAAAAGTGTTATGGGGACTCCGCTTCATCAGAAACAACAATAAAACGTTGCTTTGCTGACTTCAAACGTGGTCGTAGAGACACCGATGATGCAGAACGCAGTGGACGTCCAAATGAGCCATTACCATTCATGTACTTAAAGGTAGGAGATTAAATTAGATTTATTGATAAAGGCAAATAGGTTTTTTATATTTTCTCTGCTTTCAAATATCTGTTTATATTGTTTAAAAAATTACAATTACAAGGAAAATTACAGTTTTGAGTAGAGTTTGTTATGAGTATAATGAACCATCGAAGAATACTATGCTTTACTGGTAATAGGTTATTATATTGTTGACTGATAGGTTATCATAAGTCTACATATTAGTACTTCCATTCTTCTATTTCAGTACAGTAAAATTACCAATGTTCAAAAATTAAAGGCACAAAAATCAATACGAAAAACATGGTATGGGCTTTGCGCTTTGAGATTGAGACACAGTGCAGACTCCAAAGTAGTGAAACTCGTCCTACATTTGCATAAGTACAATACGGGAATAGTTATTCCAGAGCCAACTAAACAAAGTTTCTCTTAAAGTCTGTACGCAGAGCCGGATTACACGGAAACACGAAACTGGAAGGGGTCGCTTTTAATGTAAAATGGTTTTGTGAACCATGTTTTAATTTCTATGAGACTGCGCTATTTATTGATAAAGTTAACTATCAGGTTCTTACATATCTAATTAATTTTTAATAAATAATAATAGTATAGGATTAGTCATTAAAAAGCTGTAAAAACTGTTATCCTATTTCTTTCTATGAATTACCATCTCTTTTATACAACAAAGTGTAAAAGAGACACATAAAAGTGCCAGTTAAACGTCAATTACTATTTAGAGCAGGTTCGTGAACCAACTACTGTTTTGTGATTATGAAAATAGTAAAAAAAGATATTAAAATCGATTAATTTTTAGCACAGAGACTTGAATACTTGCCGAGTGGGGTAAAAAGATACTAGAAATTAGCGGCAAAAGAAAAATATTCAAATTTTAAATAGTTGTTGTTTTGTAGTTAAAAGTTGTTTTGTGATTATGAAAATAGTAAAAAAAGATATTAAAATCGATTAATTTTTAGCACAGAGACTTGAATACTTGCCGAGTGGGGTAAAAAGATACTAGAAATTAGCGGCAAAAGAAAAATATTCAAATTTTAAATAGTTGTTGTTTTGTAGTTAAAAGTTGTTTTGTGATTATGAAAATAGTAAAAAAAGATATTAAAATCGATTAATTTTTAGCACAGAGACTTGAATACTTGCCGAGTGGGGTAAAAAGATACTAGAAATTAGCGGCAAAAGAAAAATATTCAAATTTTAAATAATATAACTTTAATTTTTGATCATTGGTAATTTTACTGTACTGAAATAGAAGAATGGAAGTACTAATATGTAGACTTATGATAACCTATCAGTCAACAATCTACGTCAATTTTTGGATATTTAAAAAAATAAAAAACACCATACACTTTAATAAAAAATTAGAATCCCATTGTGACTAGGTGACGTGAAACCTCATAGAAATGATAAATTTTATGTGCAACGCTTTCAAGTAGATCAATCCGCCACTGTCTATACATTTCTAACAATGTTGCTTAAAATCTCTAAGTAAACAAAATATATTCAAGTGTTTCAAAATATATCTCAACTTAACAAAAGTTTGTAATTCTGGTTTTTCATTAGTGCAGTTTTACTTCAACGTTATTTAAAATTTTCAAAGTTTTTCTTTCACACTAACATTAGGTACATTCGTATATTTTCACTAAAACAACTTCGCAATTGAACCGAAGTGAAAATCGTTAAACTTAATCATTTTAGATTTTCTTTGCTGTAATAAACGGTCCAGACAATCTAGAGATTTTCTTTCTCATTCCTGTTTTAGTAAAGCAACCTACACTTTATGTCAGTGGTGGTCAACAATCAGTTTATTATTTTGCACCTAAATTAGTAAGAAAATAACAACCATACCTTTATAACATTAAATATTCCCAGTATATTCATATAATGTGAAAATAATATCCTGTGTACATACATGACAGTTCATATTATGTACATGCAACTCAGGTATATACCTTGAATATAGTATGTAGCATTATAACAGTAAGCATTATAATATTTCTCTTTCTAATTCTCGTATTTATGTTTGATTCGTTGGGATCCGGTATTGCGGGCAGGTTGTTAGGAGACTGTTGCACAATAAAGCTGTAGTTTTATTCATTAAATGTTGAAGCGTTAACTGTTAAAAATTTATTGCTTTTCTGTAATTTCCTTAATTTATTGTTATTTATTTATGTCTAGATCAGATTGTGACCGTTTTATCACCTTTGTTACCTTAATACAGTCTACTTCCTAATCCATGTTAGTTAAATGTTAAATTTCTCTAACATTTCCAACTAATTGAACAAAACGATGAAGCACCACTGTTCTACAGTATGTAGAATACCATTTGCCTCGGTGTACAATCTTCTGCCCACGGCAAGCAATGGCAAATCGTACCATCACATTGCTATCTTAGCAATTATCTTACATTACACGTTTCTGGGACGACTGAGAAAGACACAAACGATAAATGAAAACTACTTCCGTTTCGTTCTGTTCCAGGAGACCTACTGAGATAAACTGAAACTATTAGACGAAGATCTCAGTCTGCAAACAATTTAAACATCCGGTGCGATTACCAGGATCTAGAAATTCGAAAGAAGAACACTGCCACAATAAACAGTATCCATCAAGAGGAAAATACAATGAAAATTTTCGTAATTTTATTGAAAATATAAAAAAGAAATTGTGTTTATGTTTTTTAACATGAAGAAGAAGATTTTGCATACAGCTATATCTAACTAAGACGATGTTCGAAATTATGTTTTATTTTGTAAATATAAAATATAAAACTACTTTAATTTTGGTTCTCTTAAAAATGTTATATTTCGCGTTTCTCTTGTTGGTGTGCTGCATCAGAAAAAAAGAAAACAAATAAAAGAAACAATTATTTAAAACGACAACATAATCTTTCCAAATGTCAAATACAACAGCTTAACATAAAATATATTTAAAAATAAAGAAACACATTTAGAAAAAACAACAAATCTTAAAAAATTACAGCATTCATTGGTTTGTATAGCTGCATGCCTTGGAAGCATCATGGATGCCATCATGGCACCATGGCTGATTTAAAGAACTACATATAAATAACTTAGATTTGAAATAAGATTATAATTTGATCTTTCAGACACGATGTGTCAAGCATCGACCAGATAAATTATTGCGAGATGTCGAGGTTTAAAAAAGAATAATAAAAGAAAAGTTTTTGCTTTGTGTATTAAACAATGATGCTTAGGTGAGGAGCTAGAGGCGAAACACCTTTTAGCGGCGAAAAACAAATTTTTGCCGCGAAAAAATAATTTTACGTTAAAATAATTTGATCATACTGGCCGATTCTCATATTTTGCATACTCAACTCCCTTTGGCGCCTGCACTAGCTGGCAAATAGAGATCCTGGTAACCTAACACCAATTCCTGGGACCATCTGTTCCTCTCAGTTTCTGGCGTATCCATTAATAATTATTTGAACAGCATAATCAGCGGAAAGACAAGGCTTTAGCTTGGCTTTGGCAGAGGTTTTGATGGTACACCATCTCTTGTGCCCCATTTACTATTTGTTGTCATTTGCTGTCACATCAGAGCTCCGATTCACCTCCCACAGGTTCCGCAACCCAATGTTCATCACCCCAAAGGAGGAAGGGGTACAGATGGCTACGCAGAGGAACACAAAATCCTCCCTTGGAAGCTGAGGCATATACCCCGGGATATATTAGCAAATTAGGATAATTTCAAAATGTAAACATCAATCGATGCATGAATAACATATGATGATGAGGTACATCACGAAATACTGAATGGAAAACACATTCTAAGGTAGCTTTATTGAATTAAGGTTCTAGTTCTCTGTTTCTATCTTCATGTCTGAATAACTAATTCTGTGAGAAATTTATTCAAGGAAGTTCTATACCAAACAACAAAATATTTTATAAAAAATTTTAAAGTAATATAATTTTACAGCTCCACTTCAAAATAATCCCAGAACCCGTATTGTTACACTACTCTGAATAATATCTTAGAACGTGTTTATTAAACACAAATTGCATTTAAAAGTAAAACATAATATATATTATATTCGACTAACTAAATCAGCAATTCAAATTCGTTTTCAGTTTTCGTAAATGGCTTGCATTACGTGAGGATGCACTGAATGCACTCATCATCATTGCAGCATAGCAGAGTGATGCCATTATCCAGTAATACGAGATTACTAGTGAATACAGATTGAATGGGAAGAGTAGAACGACGCCCGCCGCGACGCCTGCAGTACCGTACTGACTGACATAGTACTAATATGTGGGCAACCCACTCGAATCGTAGCAGATGTATTAAGTCAGTTCAACGTTCAACACACGTCATTGTATCTATTAGGATCATCTAGATGAGTTGAAACGTGCTTGGCTTAAAATCCAATAAACATATTACCGTTTCGTCGGGCTTTCCAACGAGATCGCTGTTACGAAGTTATTTAAATATTATAGTAACTGGCAGGTATCTTATAGGTAACTGCCTGAATTATAATTTTGTCATTTATACCTGAACTGTAAAATACTCAGTTAAAAAATTATGTGATTAGAGGTTATAAACAGTTAATATTAAAAAAAAAATCATTTTCGTAATGTACACATATCTAAGTACACACACAGAAAATTTCAAGTCAATCCGGGGATTATTTTTGAAGTTATGTAAGTTGAAAAAAAAAAGTTTTTATTGCGTTTTTCTGAAAACTATGTTTTTAAAATCGGTGACCAAGATTTCTCAGAAACGGCTGAACCGATCAATCTCAAATTTTAACACAAGCTTCTTAGGTATATTTTTTAGTAATTAATCGAAGGTTTTTTCGTACCGATAGATTTTTGGTCAAAAAAAAAAATATAGTCAAAAATCGATTTTCTTTTTTGAGAAGCTGCCATTTTGTCAAAAAAAAAAATTATTTTGCTTATTTCTTCGATTAATTACTAGATTATACATTACTTTAACGAAATTCGTTTGGTTTTTTTATTTTTGATGATTCAGTCCAGAGATATCGAGATCACCGCAAGATGCCTTTTTTGAGAGGAGCTCCTGGAGATCAATGTTAAAATACAGTTAAAAGTTACCGTAATATGTGTACAATTTTTTACATTAATACAATTAATAGTCTTCTCAGGAAAAATTCTTAAAAAATCGCTTCTTTAGGACTAATAATTGTATATAATCCCTTAAAGCATACTTCGGTCACACATTATCACATCATCACTGATATCTTGCATCACATTAAACTTCCTTTAAAGATATAGCACTAATAATTTTGTTCTCTTATGTCCAGTTAAATTTTCAAATATTTTGTTTTTAATTTGTTATTTCATTTTTTTATTACTGTTACTTTTATTTATTAATCCAGAAATTAATTAAACATAAATGTAATTAAAATAGAACAGTTATTGAAATGTAATAAAAAGTAACACGTAACCTAATTAAATCTCTGCTTAATTACGAGTATCTCCTTCCTTTAACCCCTCCTCAACTCCTCCTATGATTATAACTATGAATAGTGGTGACGCAGAAAAATTGCATTTGTTAATTGGAAATTATTATTCAATTTAAATTAACAACTGCATTTGTAGTTAATGAAAAATTAAATAAATGTATTTAAAATTCAATTTATAAAATAGATTTATTTTATAGTTTTAAAATATACAGATTAATGAGTTTTTGTTTTTAATTAAATCTCAGTAATGAAAAATTGATTCATGTTTTTTTTATACAACAGCTGAAAACATTACCCTTTACGTAAAAGAAAAGCTTACTAATACATAACGTTCTGCGTTCTGGTTTATTGCTATTACAATCATAAAATAACCATGTCTTTTGGAATAAAATCGAACTTTTAAGATGATGATACAGATATAATGATCGGCGGGAAGAGAAAAAGAAATTCTATGAAAATATTGAAAAATTCAGATGCAGATAGTGTCATAACTGGTAAAGGGGGAGGTAGGTAGCATAGGGAAGCAAAGCAGATGTTCTACATATCAAGAATTCTGAACCAGTAGAGCAATGGAACCATTATGGCACTAGCTGAAATTATGGCACATGTAATACACATATATGAACTAAGAACAACTGGTTATCCAGACCGTCTGCATGTAGTTGCAGAGAGAGCGAACAACAGCAACGAGAGATGGGGTTAAGAGGAGGAGGAGAATGCGAGTACGTGCCAACAATTGTCACATCTTTTTGCATTTGCTTAAATCAATGTTGCTATAGGATGTAACCTAAATAATGAGGAAACGTAACAGTTATGTATAATTTACAAAAACAAAAAAAATCATAATGTGGCTTAGCAAGATGTTAATTCACCAATTTTAAATAAACCCAGATTGTAACTCAAATAAACCCAGAAAAAACCTAGCACTCGTTATATATGGCTATAAACTACTTTCTGTTTTTAGGTCCATAATTGCCTTCTAACCTATCTAAATTTACCTTTTTTCGATAAATTACAGAAAACTAAGATGATGAGCTACTTTCATGAAAAAATCTATTCTCCCAATTGAATATATTATGAGTACGGATTATTTCACAACAGTGGTGTATTGGTAAACATTAAATTAGAAATTTACTGGAAGTAGTCAGCGGCGCAAGTATTGTTAGTGAGTAGAGTAGTCTAGTTTCGGCTTTACAATCTACAGCATAGTCCAAATCACGAGAATTCGGCGTCGACTTATACTTAAAAGAGGTGCTAAGAGCGGTATAAGTCTATAATACGATAATGAATTTTATCTTATTCGTTTCTATATACATTATAGAAAAATAAGTGCGTCAGTGCTTTTTAGTTATATCGGCAGCCGGAGACGCCGCCGAACTCTCGTAATTTGAACTATATTATATTTCCTAATACATTACATTCTTTTATAAATTCAAACTTAAACTATTCTAAACTTTTACTCCTTCCAAAAGTACTTTCTGCTTCTTCTTCTTTTTACCCTCTCCCTTTATATTCCCTGCTCCTCCTTCATTCTCACCGCTCCTTCCTTCTTTCTGTACCTTCGTCTCTCACTTTCCTTCATTCTTCCCTCTCGACTAACTCTCTATTATCTTTGCACTATCCTTTCTCCCTTTTGTCTTCATTTTCGCTTCTCCCGCCTTTTACCTCTATCATTCTATTACGGACATAAACCCTCTATACAACAAAATTTAAATCATTATATTAGCAGGTATAGTTTATGAGATATAAGCAGGACAAATCTTGCGATTTTTTTCCTACGTTTCACGACACCATTTAATTGCAGTATTTCTGAGCTCAAATAACAAAAGAACCGTGTTGCGGCTGGTATAGGATGTTTGTGCCGTAATAATAATTGCTGGACCGTAAATAACTGACAACCTATATATAAATGAAATAAAAAACATTAGCAATACCAATAAGCATTTTCCTTAATTCAAAATTATAGTTCATGAAATATACCGCTAATAAAATAAATCTATTATTTCATATATACATATACATATTTGCTGTGTATATATACACATAATATGTATAATATCTCATGACCTAAAGCAATAAAACTTTCTCTCATTTAATACCGTCGCGGTGCTTCTAGTCCGGCGGCGGCGTCGGTGTCGGCTTCGCGGCGATTGTGGGATATCCTTATCTGTTGTTTTCACACAATATGTTTGTTTTTAATGGACATCCCGTATCCCCTCTTTGTTTTGGCTTAGACGTATGTATACGCATACACACATATGTTATATTGACCGACCAAAACGCCTGAGTACCAGGCAACTTATTCTACACCTTTCTTTTCGATGTCACAAACCGTTCCAACACCAAACGAAATGATTCTAAGAGTGTGGTAAAACGGAAGGGAGGTTGGTGTTTCGTGACCCTTAGCCCTATTTATTACACTTGGCATCACTTCATAGTGCTTCTACGCACTACAAATATTTTAACAAGCTTTATGAAACTGTTGTATAAAATATATTCTTTTTTTTATTGCAGCGTCGAGAGCTTTATATTTTGTTTGGAGCTGAGTTAAGCGATTTAAGAGATCACTGCTTAAGAGTAATATACACCAACCCTTCCTTGTGTACTAGGTTTACACTAGGTAGGCCCCAAAAGTTTCCGGTGTGTCTATGTCACAGGCGAAGTTGAAATGAAACGGTGATTTTGACATCTACGACTTGACGAATACATACGAGTATAACCGAATGATTAAAAGAAAGTCTAGAGTACTTAGATGACAAAGTGATTCGGGTTCGATTTCTGGGCTGAGTTTGATCCTTATCAAAGTGTAATTTAGGGTCGGGAGGGGGTAAGTTCAAAACGATAAAAAAGGAAGCATAATTTCGATAATGTTTTTTGACGAGACAGTTAATATATGCATAATTCTATAATTACTACATCATAAAATTACATTTAAAGAATATTTTGTGAAATTTTCATAAATAAATAACAAGAAATGAGGCATTGACAGCGAATCTCCACAGACGTCACAAAAAAAAAGGTAACATTACGTGTCACTCATAACTCATTACTGGATTTTCTGAAATCGAAAAACTAAAATGATTTCATTAGTTGATAACTTTCTGCAGGTAACGCTGCTGAGTTTTTCTTTTATTGATTTTTCAATTTTTTACAGCACTTAAAAGTCAAAATACCGATTTTTCTCAATCAGAAACTTTGATATTTTAAAATACTTTAAAATTAAAAATTAAAAAAAAACTCGACAGCGTTACCTCGGCATTTATGTAAAGAAAGAGCGTGCAAAATTTCAAAAGAATCGATCAAGTAGGTTCTGAGCTAGAGAGGGCACCGACTCTGAAAAAGCTATGTGTGAAAAACCGCATTTAAAAGTTTCAATGTAACACGAAAGCAGACCAGAGAGGTGAAGACTAAAAACTCTATATCTCCGACAGTTTTACTCCAATCGACTTCAAATTTTTACACAATAAACTTATTATGTTCTACAATAATATAAATAAAAAAAAGTTGAAAAGTTTAAATTCGATTCTTGAACCTAACCTATATTACTCTTATCATAATATTTATTGATCGTTGTGAATTAAATTGATTATGTTTACATAAATATGCATTCACTACAGCTTACTAAAATACAATTCATGTAGTGTATATAGGAGTGTGTTGGAGTGGGGTACATTCATATTAAAATCACAAAATATATTTATAATATTTACTAAAAAGTGTTTCATGAAAACAGTTTTCCGACATCTGGTCGAAATGAATGCATTGTAAATAAATCTTTCAAACAATTTTTCTTCTATTTATAATATCTTAATTTTAACAATATCTAAACTATGTCTTATTCTTAAAAATAAATTGTAGGGGTGGAATTTAATATACCCTGAAAAGAAGTAGTCACTTAAGAGGGTAGTTTTATCCTCCTGTTTGTTAGAGGGTAGTTTAAAATATGATACATCAAGTTGTAGCACTTCTTTTAGTGGCACGCATACAATACAGTGATACCACCATTACAAATTCCATCCAGGAAATTATTCACGCAGTTCTGCCAACTGCCAAAAAATCCCTACACACTTATTTCAGCATCATCAATCATATTTTTTTTTATATCTTGTGTCATTCAATCTGAAATATATTACACAACCACTGCAAAGGGTCAGAGGGCATACGCGTAGGTCAATCCGATTTATAAATATGTATAGTGTTTACCCCGTTGCGAAGCGACGTTTGTTTTGTGTGTATGGTTTCAATTCAATAAAATAATTCGTAAATTTATTTTAAATTTTAATTCCATTTTAAAATCGAAATATTTAAGTGGAATATAATTATGAAAAGGTGATTTCATTTCACAAAATATAAAATATATAACGTTATATACTCGTACCATTATCACATCGTTATGTTAACGTTATATGTCGGTCAGGGAAAACGCCAAAAGTCTTAGAATTTTTTTCTCTAAATAGGAAATTTTACAAGAGGTACATGGAGCTTTTTTAACTTATAAGAAAATAAACATATAAACATACCCCTGAGACATTTTAATGTATGATATTCGTAAAAAATTAGTAACAAATAAAGTAAAGTATTTATAGAGTTTCTACAATATTTTTTGAAATTAGTTCAACATGATAAATACAAATTTCTATTTCTAAATATAATTAAAATTGTGGACACTTACAAATATGTCTTGGATTAATGATAAAGAAAGTTCACATACCTGAAATAGAAAAGAATCAATTAATAAAGTGCAAAATATTAACAAAAATCCTAGTCCAACAAAAGAAAAAGTTGAATTACTTCTTATCACAAAAGGTTCTGTTTTGGATAAAGTTAAAGGATTGTATCTGTCACTTTGGGTTTCCTTAGAGCTTTTTGAAGAAAAGGATGTACGCTATCAAGGCGATAATAATGCAATAAGAAGTCAACTTATATTTAAATATAGGAACGCAAGTGCTTGAGAATTAAGAAGACTAATTAAGAAGAATTAAGAACATCAACGTGGCCAATGATTCAAGTGGCCAAACATCCCCTAGACCCAATTTTAATTCCGCTATGAGTAGGAGCGAGAGGGCATTATTCTTGCGCATGAAAGTGAGTGAGACATAAACCTTGATTACCTGATATCTGGAAAATGGCCGCCTGGTCAAGTTAGCAGGTAGACATACGATCATTGTACATACTAACACTACTCAATCTTACACATTTTGTTCATCACTCTATAACTACTATGGAATATGCGATACATCGCCTAGCGCGGGAGACAGAAGCTACTCAGTGCAAACTATATGAAGAATCTGGCGTTGACCATACACCGCACTAGAAGATTACCGGGACTTGCTGAAATAACATGACATGACCATTGACCATTTCGCCGCGGATAAAAAATTGCATTTATACTCCAATATACCTCTCTACATATTAATATAGCTCTAGCGTAATTATTCATCGCGATCCCATAAGACACTTTAATCAACTTTCCCAACACATCGATTTTATTTTAATGGCGAAGTATTGAATGATGCAAGTATGTACTTGACTTCAAGTTCGATTCTTTATGTAACACAATTTTTGTTTTTTGCTTCCGTGTGTTTCATTAACACGTGTGGTCGCCTCCGTTACTTATCTCCATGAGATAAACCACCCTTGAAACAACACCTACCCCATTGTATATATAATCTCTCTACTCCTTTCCACAACCAAATATAGAACCACCCCTTCGGATATAGTTTATGAAAAAAAAGGGTGACGTGGTATTAACCCCTATTAAACACACGGTGCTTTCAAAAATATGGCGAAAATGATAAATCGCTACAAAATTTGTAAAAAATGAAAAAGGAAAACAAAAATAAATATGTAAATGAAACAACCATTTTTAAAAGTAAGGAGCACGTTTTTGTGAAATTTTTTTATTGATTTTTTTTTCTTTTTTTTTGGTTTATTAATGAAGCATGGCGCAACGCAGCCTGCGATTTATTAATAGCGGTATTATTTATTAATAAATTTTCCTCATTTTCAGTGATTTTATTCGACGTTGACGTGATAAATACGTATTATTTATTCATTTCGGCGTAAAAGGGTAGTATAGTCACCACAGGTACGAAATTATGTGGTATTTTTTAAGGGTTGCATACGACGTATAATAAGCGCTCATAAACGATGGATTAATTGTATTTTTGGGGTTTTTAATACCCTCTAGAAGCGAGATTGTGTAACTCTAGAAATTTCTAGCGGTGATAAACTTTCATCTTTAAATAATGACGTAGCATGCACAGATATGCATATGGGCATTATTCTGCGATGAAATGTTAAGATCTTTGAAAAAAACATACGAAATGTTTTAGGGAGTCCTTAGTTACAGAATCACACTGCAGATCCTTTTATTGACCCATTACTTTAGAAATGTCTGCTAGAAAAATCCATCGTAAGAAAATGACTATTTAGAAGTTTAAAAAAATTCATGATTTAAAAATTTAATTCCAGCCCAGTTTCATCTGATCAAAATGGATGTCTTGAACCTATTTTCATTAGAAGACTAGCTGAAGAATTGAAGGGACCTGACAATTTGAACAATACTCTATACTTAGTAGGTAGCTTAGTAGGCTCTTACATTATTAAGCCTAGATCCGACTGAGGAATACAGGAATAATCCTATATAATAACACACGCAAAATTAAAACAGAATTCGCGTTTTGTTACCCGCGGAATTATTCCTCAGTCGGATCTAGTCCGATTAAATTATCTACTTGTCCAGCCATTTTTATAAATTTGAATTTAAACTATTATCTTTTTGTAGTTTTAAGAACAAGAATTTAAAGCAAAAAATGGTGTTAGTTTTCAAAATTTCTTCAATTTGGTATTTCTGAAGAAAATGAAAAATGGGCTTAACAGAATATTGCGACAACTTCATTTCTTAAGACCTCTTTTGAAATTTTATACCATATTACATATACAAGTAGTTATGATGCTCACTAGAGGGATGCAAATTTTCAATCACTGAAATTTTTTAATACAATACTCAGTTGGAAAATTGTCATGCAAAGTTTCACAGTTACTAGCTTACTACAAGCTAATTCAACTGTTACATTTTCTACTTGAGTCTATACAAATATTCATGAGTTACAATTTTAAAGTTGATGTAGGATAGATGTACAATAAGTATAATTTTGACGCAACCTGTACTTCCCAATACTTGCACAATATAAACCTGTATATGTAAAATATATAATAAATGATACACCAGACACACATCATATGAATATTTCAACTGCACACTCACTGAATGATTTATAAGCGCAAACTTATAAACCGAGACATTTTAACAGCTAAGGATTTATCATATAAATACTTTTTCTGACTTTTGACCCATTCTTTGATGTCTTCAAAAGAACAATCTTAAATAAATCTCGAAAACTGTTTTAAAAAATTCATTTTATTTTTATCTTGTATTCAACTTCAGAGATATGAAAATTTGTTTATTATGTAAATTATATTGCATTGTAGAATACTTGTGAATAATAAATAATAAACAATTGGTATGTTTACTGGATTTCACCAAGAGATGGCGGGGTAAGTATATAAATGGCGGCAAAAAAATCAGATTTAAGGTTATGTACAAATATCAGTTGTATTCATTATATAACAGTGTATTTGTTCTTCATTTTGACTTTAAATCTGTCTAGAAGTTCACACAAAGGTTTAAGACAGATCTTTGTGTTCTCTTCTCTTTTACAATGTATGAGGAAAACCTCAGAAAACGGTAAACAGTTTAAATTAAGCTTGAACTTTATAATTTATGAGAAGTACCGTGTCATATCCTTTCCTAGTACATTTTACCACCACCAGAGTACACCACAGCAGCGTTGCGTTATGTTGTGAACCACTTAATTATTACGTAGCTTTTGTTCAAACTCTATGTGTCTATCTTTCCTTGTGTTTGTGTGTGTGTTAATTATAAATCAAAGATACGTGCCAAACCGCTGAATGTGTTAGAAAACACACAATAAATAGAAAACATGATTGTAAACATTGAAACCATGAAAACGAGCATCAATTTTAATGACGTTTTGAATAATGTATTGGTTTTTGTACAATAATTGCAAACCTTAACTCCGAATCTGCCCGAACCGAATGAGAATGGAACTGTGTTGTTTGTGAGAGAACGAACGTAGTATATACGAGTGAGAGAAAACGAACGACGCGAACAAAACTAAACTGGTTTGGAGTACGTTTTCAGCGACTGTGTTCCTCGGTCGCAGGGCCAAGCTTGGTTGTATGTGGTTGCATGCTTTTGATTCTGCCATCATGAACAGAGATTTGTACAAATCCATATACATACAAATACGACACAATTGTTAAAAATTCTCTAGAAACACGACTCAACTAGTTTGCAATCAGTCGATTCGTTTGCGAAGGGCCTTAGAATAGATATATTAAAATATGTTACTAATTTTATATTTAAATTATACAACCAGTGCTACTACTCCTAGGTTTTTCCACCTAAATCTTTTTCCATCCAGAGATTTTTTGGTGGCAAGTAAAATTGTGCAAGTTTTTTTATATTTTTATTATTGATTTTTAAATGTGTGAATGGAGGAAACAATATGCATAAGATGTATTACACCCGAGGCCCTCTAGCTACGAATTCATTCCGCCCGTAGACCCTTTTCTAAATGAGTCTGTCTCTTAAAACCTTTTGCAAAGATCTTTCGCTTCAGCGCGTGACTTTGTTTATTGTATCCGGCGTTTCCACCACTTATTTTCAAATATTACTCTGATTGCATTTGAACGATGTTCAGACTCTACAAACATAAAAAAACTATTACTGAATGGAACTCATATATGTGGGTAAAATAATCTACTTTATTGAAAGTTCTGCAACCTTAATTATGAAAAGTTATGTAACATTATTCAATGTGCACATAATTCTGATAGTTGAATATACTAGCAACAACATACTAATTAAAGGAACAAAACTTCAATAAACTTGTTGTCCACACTGTACACGTTATTGTAATTCAATGACGGTATACCCAATGAAAGTTTTGAAGAGAAACCACTTACATAATAAATATACCTATACAGTACAGAGTGGGGAGAGAGGTTGTAAAGTCTTATAAGTCTGCCCAGTTAACTAGCGTCTGCAAGGGTTGGTCTTCTCCTCACTTTACATGCAAAACACTTTAAACTATTTCAAGTTTAATAGAGGAACCAACAATGTGGTGAAAGATGTTTTGGAATATGTTTGAATAGATCAAATTATGTGCTGTGCTATGTTGTGTATACCTGAACAAAATCAATTAATAATTTGTAAATAGAAGTAACTTAAGTTTTAATAGGTAAAGGATTATGTAAAGGAAAGACGAATGTAGTATGTAACATGAATTATTTCAGTCAACAAAACTTATTCATATTGTAACGTATTTCTTTATAATTTTATTCTTGTTTTAGTATTTTACTACGATTTGAACACCTAGGTTATATCTCGCATTAATTGTAATATAATGATCGTGCGTTTTGTAGATTTATTCACTTTTGATTTGTTTATCAATTGATTAATAAAATGGCAGCTCTTATTGAAAGACCCTGTACTATGATACGTGCAGTGGGCAGTTTAATAGTAAAAACGAAATGGCTTGCCGAAAGTAGCTATAATTATTTTTGACAAGGCATCCCGAAATATCCAGGCTCAAATGCTGAATCCGGCAACAGCCCAAAAAGGACTGTATCATGAACTGTATGTGAGTATGGCTGTGTACCATGTCTAAGTATCATGAACTGTATGTAGGTATGGCTAAGGAAGATATGTATTTCAATTGTCCTAGAGGCTGCAACTGATTATATTTAATGAAAATGTTTATTGCTTCGATTTGTTTTGGAAAATGCTTTCATTTAATGTTATTTCTTTGATTATTTTAGTCCGGGCGTTATTTGAATCAATGCTGCCTAATAACGCCCATTGACATAGTTTTTTTTTTATCATAAATTGGTAAATTTAGCAATGTTGTTAATTAAAACTCGATTCTTTAATAGAAATATATATGCTTTATTAAAAATATTCATAGTTTTCATTCCACTGGTAACCTACGTTGAAATATTAAATGAAAAACCCTTAGGTGGGCGTTAATTGGTTAACCTACCTTATAATAAAATAATGGAAAAGATCAATGCAATAAAAAGAAAGAAGGAGACAGCTTTTTATTGATAATCACCGTCCTAAAAATGTTTCTGTCGTTAAAAAAATCGTTATTAATGCATTTTACCACATCAATATATGCATATCTACCACATCAATGATTTACTATATTAATACATAATACCAATACAAATATATCTGCAGTTTATAAATAAAAATAAGTAAATCAAGAAAATAAAAGCTGGTATTATGTGGGTATATGTGCACCCATCATCGTGCAGGTCTGGAAAGTGGTACCGCCATTCCGCCATTACAGAAAACCGCAAAGACAACTGCAGTTGGTAGACATCGTACATTCAAAGATAAAGGAAACCAAACAATAAAGATGTAGAATACAGAACAACAGTAAAATCCATTAAGAAGGAGGACAGCGTAATTATAAAGGATAGAGAACGATGCGACGGCTGCCATTGTTAAACACACAGAGTTGTGGTTGACCTATGCTTTTAGATCAATGGGGTATTTTATACGGGTATTAAACACTTCAAATTATTTACGAGAATTTTCTGTAGACCAATCAAGTTGAATCCTGAGAAACAGCAGTGAATTAAGACATCGTGTTGACTTAACGATTTACTTTAGAATATAAACTATCAATATAATCCTTCTACGTGTTAAAACACAAAAATTTTGGTATTTGACTTATTTTAATAGAGCATGAAAAGAGAGACAAATACATTAATAAAAAAAGAAGAACAGAGACAAAAGTAATGTCATTTTATTTTGTGATATACAGTTAATAAATATAACCTGTAGTTTATTTCACTAAAAATATAACAATACTAAAAATTATATTTGAAGCTTCATTGAGTAAATATTTAATGAATAAATAAAATAATATCAACAACAGTAATAGAAAAGTTTATTTATTTTATAAAATGTGAATTTGTTTGAATTAAAATCCAGATTTATCATCAAAGTTATCACCAGATTTATTTTATAAATGCGAGTTAAAATCAATAAAATGAATTGGAAATATACAGAATTATAGGTGAATATTTAGCAGAGTTTTTGATAATAATTCATTCATTGTGATAGGTATACGTACATTTGTTTAACATTGCCCTGTTATATTCATTTTAAAACTAAATACCTTTCAAATACAAGTGCTATTACTTTATTAATCATTACATAGCTAACTTCAGTTCTTGGTAAAGAAAAGTTGGTTGGTTGGAATCAATGCGTTAGACGCCTCCTTCTTAGGCTTACGTTCCACTGCGAAAAAAATTTGAAACATGAAAATGAATGAAATGGTTAAAAACATGAAAACAGGGCGAAACGCCTAGGAGAAAAAGAACAGTCTTTGTCAATAAGTAGTTACCTGTACGTAAACATTTTTTAAAATTTGATTTCCATTGATTATTACAATCTGTCCTGTTTAGAGGACATTCAGTGATAAGTATTTAAATTGTTAGTGTCTTGAGCGGAGTGTACCAACGACTTATACCTCAATTTCAATAGATTCTAAAATCTGATTAGTTTGTTAACAGGTCGTAAAGTACTTTCTTTTCATGTCTATTATTGGACATTAGACCTAATTGTTTGGATGTTCAAGTATTCCCTTTCATTAACTGTGGGTATATTCAGATTCAGATCCTTAGCATTTTACATTGAAATCTTTGGATTATTTCAATGTTAGAGGTAGATGCAGTACTCCATATGTTCGTAAACATAGGAAAATTATCAAAGCTCCAAGGTTTTTTTTTTATATAGTTTCTCGGGCTTCCTAGGCACGTAGCCTTTTATCGCCCCTAATATTGTTCTGCTTCTTCTTATACGTTATATCCAGACAACAAGAATGATCTATTCATGGCTACTGCAGTTATAAATTTCGGTTTCTCAATCAAAAATGGGGTGTTAACAGGAAGCGTCTGCGAAGTTAGCTCCAAGGTTTATAAAGTTTTTAATATAAATAAAATTAAAGATATATAAAAAAAAACAGTGTAAGTGGTTACTCTTCCCATATTGAGAACAGTAAGCACTTATACTTAACACGTTAATATTGTTTCTGAATCATTCCGTTACATAAATAGGACAACCAAATAGTTTGACTTTTTAAATCATTGATTTTTAAAACTGCATTGGTCTTTGTAAATTTATTTTTCTCTACAAACATTTATATATTTTAAGTGCCAACCATTCTAAAGTCACAAGTCCTTTAATATTTATTTATTACCTAATTAAATTGCGAGCTCCTACTTCCAGCGAAGTCAATTTGTCTGACTTGTGTTACCCGGAAATTGCTGGAGTATCTTATTAGTTCCAGACTCAAACACAGACTCCAGGTCAAGTTGTGTTCAAGTCAATAATCAATAATGTTCGTTATAGCTTCCAGTGATACCTAATTAAATGTAGACATTGTGTTAAACGATGTAATTAATATGTTGTAATGAGCAGAAGCTACTTTACTTTATAGCTATTATTATTAATTAAATTTAATGCGTTTAGTTGTTTTGTGCATGTATGCGTAAAGTGCTTTGAAGGTTGATATGCTAAATGCATACGTAAATCGAATATACGAATGAAATGCTATAATGAAATGAAATTTCTATTTGATTGAGAATATACCAAACATAAACTACGGTGTATAGTTCTCTAGTTATATTTATAGTTATTCAATTTTTCTTATGTATTTTACAAGTTATTGTTATGGTTTATTAAACAGATGTCGCTTGTAAGCGTCTGGTAACTACATCAGTAGTTAATAGGAAAATTACAGAACATTAAAATGCATATTGGTATTTTGAAAAGCCGTTATAAGAAACAATAACGTATTATATTTTAATACTGTAATTCACAATCTGCCAATGCAGATGCGCCCTTATGTTTCCGCTACGTGGATTTTCTACTAAGTAATATCGTACATCTTGTAAAAGCTGTATTCCGAATAAATAAATCGGATCATTTTATTTTCTTACACTTATATATATTTCATTGTATTTTTCTTATTTCAAATAAACCGCCTCAATACATATACCATCTATTAGAGAGCTTTAGAACTAATAAATACGTCGTCTTTCTTATTGTTTTGATATTTATTATATAGAAATTGTGAAATTAGTTTTCCTTTTAGAAAACCTTAAGATATAGTGTTTTCTTTGTGTTTTATTTATTTTGCAAATATTCTTTTACATATAAATATAAAAACATGGTGTAGTAATATTTACAGGTAATATTTAAATAGGAATTAAGCAAATATTGAACTGCAAATAAAAGTACCAGGTTTATGAGCTTTTTAATTAGATTTATTCGTTTAGTTTTTTGGAATTGTTATAAATTTAAAGTGGAGGGAATTTTCCAAAATGTGATACACGACTGAGAAGACATCTTAAATAATAAACAAAATTTGTAATATTCTCTAATGTTTCAGATTTTTCTCCTTATGAGATAATTGTATAATTAACGTTTTAATTTGTTGTTAAGATATGTTATATTTTGATTTTATGTAACATTTACGTATTTGATACTGTTATGGAAAGAATGTTGAATAAGCTGAAGCTTAAAACATTTTCATAATTGTTTTTACTACCGCGATAGAAAATAATTGAGATTATTTACCATGTTGTACATAAAATTTCTAAAACTAGTAATAAATTCAGCTACTAACTCCATCTATGAATTATACGTATAACTAGCAGTTAGATTAACTATAAGAAACTATTTTACAAGTTATATCTAACTTTATCACATCTAATGAAATCAAAATTAACAACTTCTTAGCTGAAACATAATTTACTTGAGGTTATTAGAAGTTGAACATGTGACCAGTGAATGGAACCAACTAATGGAACTTCAATTATTGCTAATTTGTTCAAGTAGACTCTAGATTCAAGAGATGTATGATAAATCTGCACGTAGAGAGATATTTAAACGATCTTTAGCGATTTTGTTGACATTTCTATAAGATATACACATAAGACAATCAAATCTGTGGAAAATCTGATAACAACGAGGGTTTCTCGTTTAGATGTACCTTATCAATAAAATATAAAAAGGCTAAATGGTCTACGGATATGACGCAGTAGTTGAAATTGCAGTAAAACAAGAAGAGGAGGGAAAATACCCACCTAACATAAAATATGCATGTTACCTTTCATTCATGTAATATTTTACTTAAATGAAACCTAATGCCATGGTTTCTTTATTATAAAGATAATTTATTATCATTTAATTCTCAAGAACGACTTCTTAAGATTCTATAATCCGTAAAACGATTTAATTAAAAAAATTTATGATTATGTTAATGTGCAAAAAGGTTTATTTATTTTCTAAAAAGCAGTAAAATAGATCACAAAACGTGGTATTTTATGTGATATTAATTACGTAATCAATAACTGTTTTTATATTAGAGAAACCATAAATATACATAAGGGTGTTTGCGAATAGGTTGTCTCTGTCTGTTCAATGTGTACATACGGTGTTTCTCTAACATCTGTCTTTCTCTTGTGCCAATTCCGACAGTTTGCTCTATAGAGAAAGTAAAAAGTCGAAAAACAAATTTGTCTCGGTTTTGTTGGTGTCGTCACAAACCAATTTTGTCTTAAAACATAGATTTACAGCACATGAACGCATGCCCATATGTTTCCGTGGCCCGTACTGACAAAGAGACTGTATATAGAGCATAGAGTACGCGAAGGGTACGGCCTCGTGTAAGAGGAAGCGATAAAGACAAAGAGAGAGTTAACTGCCGAGTGTCCTATCTGTTTCTTTCTAGCCGAACCGCTGCTGCTGGCTTGGCTGGTTGGCGGTGAGGTAGGGGGTAAGTAAACAAGCAGACGCACTGCTCGACAGCTATATCGCAGTATTCAATCTCTTGCGCACTCTATTCTTATACCTCTATGATTTTAAGATAGTCGTGTCTTCAATGTGCGACAGTCCTAACGACGTTAAAACAGTGGATACATTTTATAGAACTTTAATGATCAAAGACACAATATTCACAACAATTTCTTTTATTCTGCTCTAGTATTTCTATTACTATGTAGCAAATTATCTAAAAGAATTATCTTCCAATAAATTACGGTTATTTATCAAGCAACAACAAACACAGAAGACATCAGGATAATTCGTAGGCGATAATAGCACATTATTAGCAAAACAACATTCCATTGTTAAGAGCACACAAAGTGTAACACATTTTATTTGATGTTCTACTTTTGTTGTAAAAAATGAAACAATTAATCTTCCTGAAACGACGCAGCACATACGTCAATAGATGTGGATGGTGGATGCCAAGCGTCGGGACGCTAACAGGTTCGCGGTGATTGGATAGTAATGACAAACACATCAGATAAAATAACTACGAAATTTATCAACGAATATAAATAATGATTCTATTAATATATTAATTTTAAAACAGTCACATAAATAGCACTAGGTATTTTGAAAAATAGAATGGATTTTTTTTTTTTTTAATAAGACACAAGTAGATATTTGTTTTGATATCATTCTACAAGCTAATTCCAATGTTCTTTTTTTTTTTTATTTATTTATTTGCCTTGACTTTTATTCGTCATAGCCATACTATTGGTCTTGATCTTTGTAGACTATAATTTATGCATTCAAATATAATATAATCCAAAGTTCCTTCTTCACCACATTGACATCTATCGTCAGATTTGATATAATTTTGTAAAGGTGAGCTGGGGTTTTACAATGATTACTTTTGATTCTGATTATAGTTGATATAATTTAGCGGGATTCATTTCTGAACCACCTTTTCGTAATAATCTCTTCCTTTTAACTATCTTTTGTTAACGAAATCTTGATTTCTCAAATTAAAGTTCAATTTTTTAATTATATTAATAATTTCATATGAAGGTAGTTTCACTTTCTTCTCAATTTTCAAATTTATTGATTCCTTTGCCAATTTTCATTTTCTATGTTCAATTCCAATGTTCTTTTTCTACCTCTCACATAGAAGTTGTGCAGGATTTAACTTGATAGCGTGCTACAACACAAGTTACCTTTGCACCGGACATAGCTTTTGTTCAAACCGCTGCACAGAAATAAAGTGAAATCGGTGACAAACTTACAATGTTTTGTAAGTAACTAATCGTAAATTTCATATCGCATTATTTATGTAATTATATTCTAAACAAATGCAAAATGTACAGCATTGCGTTTAGACATTTTTTGCACGAATAATTGTAGTTATTATATATTAAAAATTGAATGAAGTTGTTAAATTATAAACAAGACATCAAGCCTGTTATTAATGTTATTTATAAATGTATAAACAAATGCACTCAATTGTATTACAATGTCCTCTTTTTCGCGTCATTGCATCACACATACAGAGAGAGAAAGAGAGAGAGACGTATACACAACATTGCGATTATATTCACTGTCTGGTGTCTTTCTATCTCGGACTCATTTTAATTCATTGCTGTAATTTGTATTCATAATGCATAATTTATAACAGTTAGCTGTTAACGCACTGGGCAAGAGGTTAAAGGGCAAAGGGCACTCTGTATATAAAACTCCCTGTATCATGGCAAAATAGCTTCGTACGGCGATGTAACCCAATTGTGCAAAGATATTTAAACCATGTAACATTGTATTTTTGAATATAGTTATTGTTGTACTCGCTTTTTATGTTAGTGAACAATTTGGATCAACTTTTAAGCGTGGAAAATTTCTACGTAAAATAAGTCAGTTTTGAAATTTTGTTGTAGAAAAATTTGACGAGTGATTTACTTAAAATTTGCAAGGTTTATTAAGAAGTATATTTATATATGTATATATTCATTTCGGTTTTAGAATCCCCTTAAATTTAGAATGTAATATCTTAGATATCCTAACCAAAACAAGAAGAACTCTTCCCAGGTAGAAAATATAATGCATTAATTAGCTTATAGTAAGCTAGCAAGTGTTAAACAGCACTGCAAGACATTTTTTAATCCTTCTAAGGATACTTATTCAAATGAATGAAGTTAATATCCTAATTTCGACAAATTCGTTTAAAACTTTAACCTAATTTTTTCTGTTCTTTTATTCCATTATCTCCGTTTCCTATTTTTCCTTTATTTTCGTATTCTTAACTTATTTTTTTGCTACTGTCCCTCACATATCCATTCCTTTTATCCCTTTTAGATGTGCCTTATTTTAAAGTGTCTTTTGTCTCTCTTTCTATTGGACTCCTCTAGCTATTCCTCGTATCCCTTCAATTTGTTTTTCATTATACTCTTATTATTAAAACCTAATTCCTTACCAAATTTTCCAGACGGCTCTTTAAACACAACATTTTTATACAATTAATCTTGGATTACTTTTTAGACATATTTCGACAGTGTTTTCGGACCTAATGTTTTGCTTAAGCCATTGAATTGTTGTCAGATTTTGGCGAAATCTCTTTTCTTCAATGGCTATCAGTTATATACAATACTACAGTGTAACTATTTTTAAAATAATTTTAAATTCAACACAGAAACTTTGTCTTTAATTAAGTCTATGATTTATTAAACCCGATTATTTATTGCTTTAGATATCGTGCCTACTAATGTCATCTCGTGGTGACACGAGTGCAAATCATTCAGTGGGCGGAGTTATACGGTCACGTGATAAATATATAATACCAGTACCCATAATACTTGCTTGTATTTCTCTAGTTGGTATCTATTGTATATAAAAAGTTTTAGAGTTTGAAAAGTATGTATATGATACCCCGTATAATTCGTAACAACTATCGGCTTGAGGATTATGATAACAGATATTTATTCGTTATAAAATACACTAAAACAATTAACAAAATAATAAATTATTTGCAAAGGAAAAAATTGGGAAGAGCCATTATAACAAAAGATATAAAAGGATTTGGGAGAGAGAGATACCAGAATACTTAAGACAAAAAGACACAAAAAACATGAGAAGGATTGCCAGATTCAGATTGGGAAACGAGGAGAAAGGAAACAGATAATGGGGAAATAGCTAGGAAAGGATGTGCGGAACAGAGATAGAAACATTGGAGCACATTAAGTTTTCATCTGAGAAAAAGGTAACAAGCGAAAAGAATATTGGGTAGTTATTAAAGGGAAAGAGGCGGATGGCGGAGATAGAGAAAAAGAAGCGAGGAAAGAGAAGGAATTGCAGAATAGAAAGAGGAGGGAGAATAGTAGTAGCAGTTTTGTTTTTATTTTTATAAGGATAATTGTTTTTTCTATTGGAAGGAGTGAGAATGTTTAGATATAATAAGGATCAAAATTGAATTATGCACAATGATATGTAAATAAATGAGTTAAGGCACAAGCATGTAGTTCCAAATGGCAAAAACATTAAAAATAAAATAATAATAATAAGTTATTTGCAAAGTAGTAATAATGTATATTCATAACTTTCTTTTAATTATTATAAACCTTCAATTAGTAGGAAGCTAAGTACGCAGAAAGTTGTAGTTGCCCAGATTAGAACATTTGTGGTTTTATAAATAAATTATAAAAAATAGTCATAAAAAAATGCTTTAGACGACTCTTTCTTAGACTAAGACTGCACTGCTTAAAAGACTAGACAAACTACTGGGTATTTTTTGAAAACTAAAGAGTATGCATATGGGAAAAATTCCCAGAGCTGATATTTAACACGTAATTACTATTATTTTAAAAAGTATTTGATTCGGTGTACCCAGTGTACATTTGACGCTACATTCAGTCGGGACTATTATGAACTTTTTGTCGTGATTGATGGCAGTATTGCATGGCAACTGCATATCCAGTGATACCAACCAGTAACCACCAAGTTAACTGTAGAGAGGAGGCAGTAAAATCGTGCACAGCCTGCCTGCAGTGCAGCCAACACACAAAATAGAAAACTCGACTCTCTACCAGGGTTGCCACTCTGCAAGTTCGAGCACAGCACGTCAAAAGGGTAAATGACGATTTACAACATGGATAAAAAAACATATTATAGAGAATGTGAATAGATAACAATCAAAAAACGGCTGGAAAAATGTGGAAAATGATTTAATGGGGAAATAAATATAGAAATAGAGAATTAATGTGTAACATTAGTATAAAATGAATCGGTTAATATGTTTTCTTTGGGAATGAAAGGTATACTATTTTGATAATAATTGCATGTAATTTTCATATTACATTTTATTTGGTTGAAAATAAAATGGTTTGCCTTTTGTTAAGTACGTTAACATAGAGTAGTTTATTTGTAAATATTACATAAAATAATTGTGGCGGGGTACTTGGGCAAACATAATTAATAGGGCTCCTCAAAGAGCGACCCCAGCTAGTGGACCTAGAATAAATTTAATCAGAAAAATCATTTAATTTGGAAGTGCGGATCTCTTCTGAGCGCGAGGACCCAAAGCAGCCGGTCCTGCTCAACGTGGATATTTAACAGAGGTATATTTCTAGTAATACTGATTTAAAGTATTAAATATAAATCGAGCATCAAGCATCAACGCCCTCGCCCACAGTGCAGTCAATATGAATATAAAATTAAAATATGTCTAAGTCAGAAGTGGGACAATTTTTTTCTTTCATTGGGAAGTAATTGAGCCTTCCAGTTATGACTGTCATAGCAAAATATGCTCGTGGTCACCCCGTTTCAGATGTTACTCCACAATATAATTCCCATGCACCTTATCTGTGAAGTGACTATCAACACAGAATCTCGTAAAAGGCATCTCCTCAATCACACCTACTCTCTCCTTATACTCCTTCATCTCTCTGTTCCCATCTCTCTGTTATCCCGTGTGTGGTTTGCTTTTGCCGCTGAACAAAGGAAGTTGCTTGTTCTCTCCATATTATTTTGCATACATATTAGAAAAGTATTGAAGGCTGGACGCAGCAAAGGACCCTTTATCCTTTCTACGATGCTATTTTCATGATAATGCACAGCGTCCATCGGTTTTTTCAGTATGTAATCACAGAGTGAAGTCAAACTTCTTTGAATACACACGAACTTTGTCCAAAATGCAAGCAAACACATTTATTGCCTTGGAAAGAGGAATAAAAACTAAGTGTAACGAATTTTATTATAGAGAAAGTATGCTAGTATAATGAAAATTTAAATTAGGATAGTTTGAGTAAGCTTTTTTCTATGCAGTTTGATGCAGGGGGACGACTCAACACCAATTTACAATACTATATTAAATATATCGCCGAATTTTGGTCGATAAGATACCTATCTCACATAATAAAAAACACAAATCTTAACAAAATACTAAAGTCGCTAGAGAGTCAAGACATTCATTTCAGCAGGCTGTCGAAATCCTATCGGGTGCAAACACCACCCCCTTGGATGGATGGCCACAGAGCCGTGGAGTCACTGAGCCATCGACGAGCACTGAGTCCAAGTCAATAGATACATAAAAACCCGAGCACGGAGATAATCACCCCGTAAACTAAAGTTGGAGCTGTTAGGGGGTTGAAAGTAGAGATACTTTGTAGGCTAAGGGATGCAGCGGTGAAGAGCGGGCTAATTTATTGCTATAAAAAGGCCAATAAACGTGTGTGTAATTGAATATTGTGACGAAGATTACGTCACTAGGAAAAAGAGATGGCGGGGTGGAAGTTACAGTGACTGGTGGCGGATCGTTCACGCTCTAAAGTATATAAGGGTTGATATAGATGACGTCATTCTAGAGGTAAATATAGCAGCAAATTATTTAAGGTTTAAAATAACAGTAAATCAATGGTATCAATAATTAAAAAATGTCAAGAGGAAAAAAGTGTACAGTTGAAAACATGATTCGCAATCTAAACGTGTATGACAGTTACGTGTACTTAAGGTTTATCTAACGTAATAAAAAGTTATCTGCTATACGTAAAAATATCTGCTATAAGTACTAAAGCTTCAAGAAATAAGTAGTACTTAAAGAAATAAGCTTCCTAATCCATCTAGAAATTATTCCTCTAAACAAAATTAATTCTTTCATTGGATTTACATGGCTAGGAATGGGTATATTTCGTCCACTTCCTTTTTGAAGTTCATCTACAGGCTAAATTCTGTTGGAAGTACAAGGAATTTGTCGTCCATTGATGTGAAGATTGCACATAGAAGTGAAGAGTGAGATGATGAAGAGTTCGTGAATGACCCCCATTTATTAGTTCCACGAAATTGAAGTCAGTAAAATCATGCCCACACATTTTTGGAAGGTTAAAAGAACCGTAAATAAGAAATATACTTAAGAAAATATTTATAAAGAAAAAATTATAAATAATTAATAAAATGCGTATAAAATTTCAAAGACTGCAAACGTTTTTTTAAGTTGTGGGGAAATTTTGAAGAATTGAATTTAAATATTATATATTTGTCAAGAAAACGAAAAAAACGGATTGTATATTATCAAATTATTAAAATTATATATGTGTTTTATGTCCTAAATATCATATCCACCCGCTAAAGATTAGGAATAAATTGATAGAATATATCGACGCTTACTGAACTAAAATTCAGAAATAGTTTTAGGGTCATGATTTTATTGCGAGATCAGCAATAAAAAACAATCTGATTTGCCCTAAAAGATTTGTTTCCTTCACCTCTTGGCACCCTCCCATCCCTCTGCACTCCTCCATCCATTCAACAATCACCCTTCACCTTTGAAAGTACCAGACCGGTGTGGGGTACAGGGTAAGGGGGTAATACATTCAAATTCAATCATTCAATTTGGTTAAATTAATAAAACGATCGGGAAATCGTAATTCCTGAATTCTGAACAAAGGAAAATTCTTTCAGATGTGTCAAATTGCATTTTCTGATTTTATTTGATGCCCTTGTATTTTTAGGTCACTGAACTTTATATTTATTTATGTATATATTATAAATAAATGTTAAAATTGAATAACGCTAAAATAATTCGTAATAAATATGTAAATTTTGATTGAAATTTGGTTTTAATTTGTTGGGGGATGGGGTTCGTAATTGTCTTTCTCGGGCAATATTTCGTGAAGCACTATGACGTAAGGCAAAAAGAAGTGTACAAAAGTGTGAAATTCGTAAAATTGGCAAACATTTTTATGCTTAGACTATCATTAAAACCTCTATAGTAAAAAATTACGTCATTTTCAATTACGAATATTAAGAAAACTAATTTAGTTAAGTAAATTAATTAAATATTTTACATAGCATAAATGTAATCACTAAAATTAATAATAACCTAATCTTTTTTCAATCTGCAAACTATGTAGATTCATTAAATAAAACACTAATAATTAATTAATTAGCCATGAACCAAGTCTATCTGATTTCACCACGAAGTTAAAACCGATTATAATGTTCTTCATTAGTGACGTCACCAGTAAATCGACTTAGCTTCGAAACCATTATACTTGGTGATGGGGAGGAAGGGGATTAGTGGTTCCATAGGGAACGTAAATCCTCCACCCCCGCTCTGGAGTTAATACTAAGGGGTTAACATGAAGCCGTTTGCTTTGATTTAAAATTAAAGAGCCAATTACTGATATATGGAGAATATCTGTGTGTGATCACAACATGAAAAAAGAACTATTACATACCGAAATTATGTATATTTTAAGCATTCAAATTATCGATGTTAAAAAATCATATTCCGGTTTTAAAATATCGAAATTACAAACATATAATCGATTTTATCACCAGCTACATACGTTCGCAACATCAAATAATACCAGCGCCCCCGCCCTACATTATTTTGGTGTATATTTCTGTTGATTCCACTTAACCCATGCATATGATAATATCCCTTTAATTCCACAGGGATTATAGTGATAGATTCGAGTCTTGTCAAGTGTGCAGGGAACAATGGGATGAACATCTGTTGTTCCCGATCTGTAACACGGTAACCATCCAGCATCATCAGCAAAGACACCAGTATCCAGTGTGCTTGTTCACGAATAATAAAGCTACCTACGAGTAGGAGTATATCCCTTGTAACATCTACCGCAGAAAGATTAAGAATCAAACACCACTATTCACTGCATTTATCGTGGGAGACGTAGGACGTAGGACGTGGACATAATCCCTTTATAAACTAACTGGAGCAGACTCTGGAATTATGTTGTGTTCATCAGGTGTGAGTTTATCTGGGTTGAAGTGGCTTAGGTACTTAGGAAGTATATTTATTTATTAATATACGAGTTACATGTTCGAATTGAAAGAACAATAAATACATCTTGCAGACTTTAATCAGGATGCAATCTAAGAAATGTTTCTATACTTTATAGAGCTTTATAAAAAAGATACAAGATGACACAGTGACTGCTGTGTCTTCGAGTTTGATTATACTTTTTGGGTTTGGTAGTTAACAAGTTGAATTGATTATGTACATCATAAACTTGTCATAAATAAAGCGGCGTAATGTACATACTATGACACCACAAACAATAGTAATAGTAGAAGGACGACACAAGTAGTCGAGAGCATTGATGCTTGACTCTGACTACTATGTCTTCGAATTCGATCCCCGGGTCAGAGTTATATTATCTGGGTTTGGTAACAATCAGATTGAATTGATTGTGTGCAAAAGAAATAGATTATATTTGAAAGAATAGAAGAGTAGAAGTATACAATTGCTAGACAAAGAGAAATGCTAATAGAAGACAGAATCAGAGAATGCAATGGGTGAGCAGTCCTAATGATAATACAACATAACTTAATTATTTCTTATACAGATTTTCAGTGCTTCTGCATCATGCACCGAATGCTCTACACATGTGTTAATTACCTAACACAGACTAAATTAAATCCACCGATTGAGCAACTTAATCACAACAGTGTATGGTATTATCACGTCATAACAGAACGAAATAATTTCATTCACCAGTAGATGGCAACACTGTAGCCATTGTATAAATGACCTCGGGGCATTTAGCTAACACAGAACATTGTGAAATTTCAACTCAGGTTGTTCAAGTGTTGGTACCAATGAAACATTCTCAACATTCTTGTAGCATATCAAATTCTATTCCACATAGCACACATAGTGATACTGAAATATATAACCTTAAAATATTGTGAAATGTTTTGTTTTGTTGTTTTGATACAACGACGAACCAGTGCCATCTACTAGCAAAATTATGAAGCAGAGTTACAGAAAATTTCGTAAAAAAATAATTTACGCAACCACTAAAATTTTGTGTGTAATTTTAAATAATAAACAAAGAAAGCAAATAAGTACTTTCAAGATTAGTGAAATAATGGGCTTGTGTCCTCATTTTTTAGTGGTCGATTTTTCAATTGTTGATTGAAATTAATGTTAATAAATGTGTATTGGCGTGTCTATTTTATTAAATATCTAAATATTAACGGAGATATAGCAATTAAAAGTTTGAATTGTAGTTTTAGCGCTAGAAATGGTCGGCCATATTTTTATGACGTGAAATGCAATTTCATGTCAGTTATTTGTTGAGTAAGTAGGTCAGTGCAGTGGTAATGTTTTGTAGCTGTTGGTAATCAAATAATCAAGTCAAATCAAAGAATAATAAGTTTTTATTTTATTTAACCCTGCTAAGGCAGACATAATATTGCAATTTTGTTGTTCCTTGCAATACTAATAAATAATATTTGATATTTTGATATATAAATACATATAGCAGAGATTTATGAGCTGTAAGGTTGGCAGCGATTGTGATGTCACATGCACTTGGAATTTGTACAACATTGAATCCCTTTAATAATTAAAGAGACAAAAAGACTTTTTTAATTGTTAATATCTCTTAACATATAAGGAGTTATTAAAAAATAATTGAACATTTGAGGTTCTAGTAACCCACTTTATCAATATATAGTACACTTTTATAGAAATTAAGACATAGGACACAAGCCCATTGTATTTTCGGTAAAAATGTATTTTAGTCATTATAAAGTAAAACTTCGCTCGAAAAAAAGAGGTTTTATAAATTTTTTAATCCGAAAAAAGATAATCTTATATAGATACATTAGATCAGTGCTCCGCAACCGGTGTGCCGCGGCACACTGGTGTGCCGTGAGCTGGATACAGGTGTGCCGCGGTCAAATTCAATGTATTTTGACATTTTAGTATAGAATAATAATATTTATTATAATATTATTTTTTAATGTTTCTTAATGTAATTTAATGAATATGAATCCTTATTGTTTTATACTGAAATTCGTTGGCTATCCCGAGGCAAAGTTTTGGCTAGATTATTTGAGCTTCGTCACGAGGTGCGTGACTTCTTTTTAATTCAAAATATACCCGAACTATATCAGCACCTCGATGATGATTGCTGGATAGCCAAACTTGCATACTTGGCTGATATATTCGAGCATTTGAATGAACTTAATAAAAAAATGCAAGGTCCAAATGAGAATATATTGACGAGCTCCGACAAATTACAAGGGTTGGAAAAAAAACTCGAACTTTGGCAGAAAGAGTTGCAAAAAGGATGTATGGAAATGTACCAAAGGACCAACCATAGTACAATTGAAAACAAACAAATAATTGTGGATCTGGCCCAACAACATTTAAGTATGCTTCAACAGAAATTTAATCAGTATTTTTATCATATTGATACGGAACAATACGATTGGATTCGAAATCCTTTTGCAACCGATGCAATAATTTCTACGGAAGCACTGCCTCTGCAAATTCGAGAGGAATTTACAGATTTAAGTAATGATATGACTCTAAAACTTCACTTCTCCGAAGTTCCATTAGATTTTTTCTGGATTAACGTTAAAAAAGAATATCCACGCATTTCCGACAAAGCAATCTTAACACTACTTCCATTTTCGACAACATATTTATGTGAGCAAAGTTTTTCAACCCTTCTATTAATTAAAAATGATAAGCGGTCATGCATAAAAGGTCTTGACCAAGAACTTCGGGTTGCGCTGTCAAAAATCGAGCCGAATATAAAACTTTTGTGTTCATTGAAACAAGCGCAGGTATCACATTAGTTTAGTTAGCTTCTATTTTTAACTGGTTTTATAGCTATTTTTTAATTGGTTTGACTGAGTTTTGAAAATTTCTCCACTGGAAATGTTCCAAAACTGCGGTAAAATTTAAAAATTTCGTAAAAAAATATGTTATAGTTATAAGTAATACATATTATGTATGTATACTTTCTAAATAAAAAACTATAAATTTTTGTAAAATTTTGTATCAATTTAATACCTATATATCTTAACTTTTGGTGTGCCGCGTAATTCTAGGAAAAATTTTGGTGTGTCGTAGGTGAGAAAAGGTTGCGGAGCACTGCATTAGATAACCTGTTTAATGTGAAATAACCCTTAAATACACCTAACTGCTTTTAGTAAAATAATAAATAATTAAACACGAAAACCACTCGTAATTTCATAATGTATCTGGTCTATATTCTAACCTTCGAATCGGTGATTAGAATTGATCGTGTAAAATCAAATATACTGATGAAACAACATCCTTTTGTTCCACTGTTAATTTTACAGCCTATTCCACACAGAACATTTATTTGTGATTAGAAGCCCCTCAAAAGTAGGCGCAGGGGTTTCAAATCCAGGGTGGTATGAGGTTTTAACGGTTTGCGGTTGTTGGGGCCGGATGGGACACTAGTGTGTTGCAATTATAAAGGGGATGTGGCATTCAGAGACGGCAATAGGCGGTAACAGTCAACAGGGGGAGGTTTTTGAATTGTACAATTGCTTTGAAAGCTGTTTTGAAACAAATGTTTTTGCTACTACTCTAATTTATGTATTCTATTCGTTTACAAGTGCACTAGGGGTAATTTGAAACGTCAAACGAGTACTACTTCTCTTAGACAACTATTTTAATAATACATTTGTAATACAAGCTATCATTAAAGTTAATTTTGTCATTGCTGGCTTGGGGAATAATTGTGTACTATGTCGTTTATTTCGAAAGGCATCACATTTGGACACATTAATTATAAGTTGGTAGTTGGTTTATAGCTTGTGTAACCTAGTGGTAACACTGGTGTGTATTATGAGTAGGACAAAAGCTAAATTGCGCTGATAACTTAACTCAGGTTTCATTTTATTTATTTACGGAAAAATAACATGTGTGCAAGTGAAAAGATATTTATTAATCAAATGTTATTACAATAATTAATTTTATTCACAGTCTTATTCTAATGTATGGTCCTTAGCCTGAGCCTAAATCCACTTTGTCTATGGTCTAAGTTGTTTTCATTTACCTTATTCTGTCTTGTGTATTTGTGTATGGAAAACGTGCTTAAAAAAATCAACTTTGCTATGATGAACATTATTAATAGAGAAATATGTATATGTAGAGGATTGTGTCTTTTGGTAGTCTGTATTTGATCTTGAATGGTAGGCTGTCGTCTGTGTATTGTCCCAGCTGTTGTATTGTAGGAGATTATAGTGAGATGAAGATAGCATTTCTATAACTTAACATCTAGACTATCGTTATACGATAAAGCCAATAATAAAGTATAAAAAAATTATATTTTCTTAATTTTTCTCTTCTCAAATTTCGTTTTTCTCGGCGAAATATTATTTTCTGTGACGAAAATATTATTTCTCGCAGCGATATAATATTTTCCGCGGCGAAATTTCGTTCTTTCGCGGCAGAATATTATTCTTCGCAGCGAAATTTCGTTTTTTCGCGGGGAAATATTATTTTCCGCGGCGAAAATGTTTAAAATACACAAAAAATTGGATTTATTAATTTTATAACCTATAAAATGACAACTAAAATATTTTAATAATGACAGGTAAACCTGGCTGAGATAGCATGATATTTTATCTCTGTTGCACACTTACCGTTGATTATCGTACTTAAATCTTGATGGAATGACGAGACTTGTTACTCCACGATTTTAGTTCGAGGTAACATAAATCCTTTTTGATAAAATAAATTTTCTGATTAGCTATTTACTTCGGTAGTAAGACGAACCATAAAATCAGCCATAAGCAAATGTTGTGTCACTGAAGTACTGGGTTTTGAGTAGTGATCCACCATCGAAAATTTAACTGGAATTGGAGTCCGTCAAATTCGTTATGTTTAAGGTATGCCACCCCTCTTGCCTACTTGCCTTGATATAAGGGCAATGGTTTTTCTTACAGTGCTCTTTTAGAATACACACGTACTTCTGAACGTTCTCTTCTAACGAACAGCTCGCATTTAATATTCAGCAAACTACAAGAGTTTGCGGATCATATTCGTCTAAAGCTCATCACAAACTTAGTGAAATTGTCACATGATACCGGAAGAACAGATTTCAAAGCAAGAATGCGTAACGTTGGAACCCAGATGAGTACTTTAAAGTCAAAACTATTTAGGAAGTAAAGACAGCGCCTCTCCTAGGATATTATATGAACTAAGAATGAAATGTGATATTGGATTAAGCTGTAATGTTACCAAATGTGCTGATAATATAATGAACGTATTCAATTAAGACCTAGCAACTGTTGCTGTTGCTGATGATGGAAGGAGTGGTGGGGGAGTGGGGGGGGGGATTAAGTCTTTAAGATGATGATAGCAAATACCTTTGTACATATACCAACAACATACAACTATTATTTGATATTGTGTTCATTTGAACTTTGGTTAAATGAAGTGAGTGCTTTGTAGATGCGAAGTATAAATTGTAAAATTCGTTTTCCTATTAAATAACTGTTTTTAGGAGTTATTAGTTTCAAATTACAATCTTTTTATTTCGGCAATCAAGTTCAATCAAGATATGTAACAGAATGGGCTTGTGTCCTCATTGATTAATGGTTTTAATAAATATGTATTGGTGTGTCTATTTTATTAAATATCTAAATATTGACGGAGATATAGCAATTAGCAGTTTGAATTGTAGTTTTAGCGCTAGAAATAGTCGGCCATTTGTATGACGTGAAATGCATTTTAACGTCAGTTATTTGTTGAGTAGGTCAGTGCTGTGGTAATGTTCTGTAGCTGTTGGTAGTCAAATAATCAAGTCAAGTCAAAGAATAATAAGTTTTTATTTTATTTAACCCTGCTAAGGCAGACATAATATTGAAATTTGATTGTTCCTTGAAATAGCTGTAAGTAATATTTGATATATAAATACATATAGCAAAGGTTTATGAGCTGTAAGGTTGGTAAGGATTGTGATGTCACATGCATTTGGAATGTGTACAACGTTGAATCCCTTTAATAATTAAAGAGACAAAATGACTTTTTTAATTGTTAATATCTCTTAACATATAACGAGTTATTAAAAAATAATTGAACATTTGAGGTTCTAGTAACCCACTTTATCAATATATAGTACACTTTTATAAAAGAAATTAAGACATAGGACACAAGGACCATTACAAAAAAGTTTCAGTATTTATTACTAGCCAACTTTGGTTCTGGACGAGTCATATGGACTTTTTAAACTGTCGAAATACACCGCGAATTTATAATAGTACTTTCACACTATCAGTTTCGTTTTAATTTTATATATATAAAACTGAATTTCATATTCGCCAATTTATTTTAGTGAATTAGCTTCACCAATTACTACATATATCACATATTTTCATTAACCGAGTCTATTTTTATACAAAATATTTATAAAAACAACCGACGCAGTAATAACTTTTAGTATTTTATAACTGACGCTATTGTAAATGACATAATAACAGACAATTATCAAAAAGAACAAAGCAATGCGTCAACGCAGTGTGTACCACAATGTACAGCACGTGTTTCACATACAAAAATATTAAAATATCAAAACAAAAATATCACATTTAATGAAGCTGTTCAAATCTTCTGTTTTTTTACTTTTAACTTTAGAACGAAAATATCATTAAATTAAACACAGTGTGTAAATGTCGTATATTACGTTTTATGAGCGAAATGAGTTGACTTGTGTTTTTATGGTTTGAAAAATAAAAAATAAAAAAAGGAAGGGGAAGCAAGTTCGTATATTTTTGAGAGAAGCGTCTGTTTGTTTGATCGTAAAATATACAATACATGAAAACTGTGCAAGATGAAAGACTGATAGGGGTAAAATATCGATTGAAACATCGATACATCAGTGTTTTATGTTCATTTGCTGCATCTACTTCATAATTCAAATATTGTCATATGTAAACAAAGGAGTATCTTGAGTTTAAGATGGTACAAGCGTATACATCTATTTTTCTAATTTAATTTATTTAACGTTGGGTTAAATCCTAACCTACTATATTTACTAACTACTAACTACTGTTTATACTTATTCAATGACATATGAACTTTAAATTATAACCTATAAATTTAATTTGAAATTAATGTTGTTTGGCACCCTATTCAGATTCAAATTGTCGATTCATTTACACTGAAAAGGAATACAGTTAAACTTAATTCCAAACAGGAAATAGACACCTAGCGTTTCCTCCAATTCACAAATATGATAAACACTACGATAATTTAGTTATATATATATATATATATATATATATATATATATATACGAGTATGTGTATGTATACAAGCAAACACATTGTTTTCATTTATATTTATGAAATAAATTAGAATCTCAAGTATTTTGTAATAAAATAGAAAATAATTTGAATAAATTTAAAGTATGTTGACATTCTTGAAATGTTTTTTTATTTTACTTTCCTACGTTCGTATAATATCGTATAGTGGGTTTCGTAGCCGAGGAACTTAAGAATATTGCCTTAATAAAACATGTGAACAAGATTGTATGGGATGTAAAATCAATGTTTGACTTTGAGAAAGAAATAAAAAATATATATTTTCCTGATACTAGTACTAGTATGTAAACAGCTTGCTTTGATAGAACATGGTGGATAGTAATTTTAGTAGTGTACTCCTACCTGTACAATGTCATCGAGTATATAGTGAAGTTGTTGACAAATGGGACATCGATATATTGGTACGAGTACGAGTTCGACAGATGTTGGAATAAATTTAAGAATTGGTTTTGAATTTATTAATTTATTAACTAATACCTACTCTGGAAATATTTAAATTTATTAATTTGTTAATAACGAACGTTTGTGACGAATGAAATGGGCTTGTGTCCTCATTTTTTAGCGATCGATTTTTCAATTATTGATTGAAATTGATGTTAATAAATGTGTATTAGCGTGTGTTTAATTAATATCTAAATGTTGACGGATATATAGCAATTAAAAGTTTGAATTGTAGTTTTAGCGCTAGAAATGGTCGGCCATATTTATATGACGTGAAATGCATTTTAACGTCAGTTATTTATTGAGTAGGTCAGTGATGTGGTAATCTTATGTAGCTGTTGGTAGTCGAAATAATCAAGTCAAATCAAAGAATAATAAGTTTTTGTTTTATTTAACCCTGCTAAGGCAGACATAATATTGAAATTTGATTATTCCTTGAAATAGCTGTATATAATATTTGATATTTTGATATATATTCAGATATAGCTGTAAGGTTGGTAACCTTACACAACGATTGTGATGTCACATGCACTTGGAATGTGTACAACGTTGAATCCCTTTAATAATTAAAGAGACAAAATGACTTTTTTAATTGTTAATATCTTTTAACATATAAGGAGTTATTAAAAAATAATTGGACACTTGAGGTTCTAGTAACCCACTTTATCAATATATAGTACACTTTTATAGAAATTAAGACATAAGACACAAGCCCATTGGATATGATTCAGAAAACATCAAGCTTTCGATTAAAATAATAAAAATATGTTTCTAAAGAAATAACAAAAATAATTGGCATTTTTAATAAAAAATGTTATCACAATCATCTGTTCAAAACACGTAGTATGATTTGGCAAAGTCCGTTCTAATACTCTAATCTAATACTAATATCTCTTTAACATGAATAAAGAAAGATTATACAATATTACTACAAAATGTGGCGATAAAGTGGGCGAGAGTAATGATCCTTCACACTGATTGTTGTTTTCCCGTTCGATTCCCAGACCGGAGTTATATTTTCAGGGTTTGGTTGTTACCAAATTAAACTGATTATGTTCATACATAATCAGAAACTTATTAGCCAGCGTTGTAGCGCACATATTCATACCACGGCATCCTAAAAAATGTCAATATAGAAAGAGGTCATCGGCAATAGCACTAACATCAGAAATAGGCCAATGTTAAATAAATTACGTAAAGAAAAATATACAAAATGTATTATTATATGACTTCAAAAAATACATAACTATTTTTATGATAAATTTACTGAATAGTATAGATTTATCTACCATAGTTTTTGCTTAAATTCCATCAATCACAATTTTAGAGAAAGCTTAATATATTTTTGGCATATCTTTAATATCATGCTTGATACATCCTCTAAAAGCCTGTTTCATCTTTCGTGTGTAGAAAATTCGCATCGCGAATATCATTAACGTTTGTGCTTATTATTAACGTAGCTTATTTCTTGCATTTTTAGATCTTGGCTGACAAACTATCAGCCAGTGTGACTATTTACCAATAATTTATGTAATCGTGACTAAATTTACTTCTTCGAATTTTTCAGCTCTTCTTAAAATAGTTTTCAACGTGAAGTTATCCGTTGCGTGGAACCCAACCACCTTCGCCGTATTTACAAAACACACACTCAGGATTATCAGTTTCACAGGAAGTTGCATCAAATTGTACCGGTTTCGCAGTGCACCTACAGGCACATCCAAGTCTTCCTCTAGCAACTATTTCTTCATAAACCCCTTTAGTATTTTCTTGATCTTCTAGAAGACGTTTGATCCTGCTTTCTTTTGTTGTTTTTGGAGCTTCCGGACAGCAGACTAAATCCATTTTCGCGCCACAGGAGACATCATCATTGTGCAAGTAAGGCAACGGTGTAGTCGTCGCATTTGTTGTATTTCTAAGTCTTTTTCTATTTTCAATCGATTCAACATACCAAAGAGTCACCAGGAGAAGAACAATTAGTAGCAAATTCAACGAAGCGCATATATTCATGCCGATGATTGTTTAGGAGTGGATTTTAGGGTTATGGAAACTTAATTCATATAAAATCAGTACAAAGATATTGGAAATACGTCTAGACTACTTAATAGGTTTCAGCAATTATTGTAGTTATCGCAGTGTGCATCAGCACATGGTAACTAGATATTGTTGACTTGTTTATAGTATACTTTAAAGTTTAGCTACAGGGTATTAAAGGTAGGGCTTGTGTCCTATGTCTTAATTTCTATAAAAGTGTACTATATATTGATAAAGTGGGTTACTAGAATCTCAAATGTTCAATTATTTTTTAATAACTCCTTATATGTTAAGAGATATTAACAATTAAAAAAGTCATTTTGTCTCTTTAATTATTAAAGGGATTCAACGTTGTACACATTCCAAGTGCATGTGACATCACAATCCTTGTGTAAGGTTACCAACCTTACAGCCCTTAAATCTCTGCTATATGTATTTATATATCAAAATATCAAATATTATTTACAACTATTTCAAGGACTTGATTATTTGACTACCAACAGCTACAGAACATTACCACAGCACTGACCTACTCAACAAATAACTGACGTTAAAATGCATTTCACGTCATACAAATATGGCCGACCATTTCTAGCGCTAAAATTACAATTCAAACTTTTAATTGCTATATCTCCGTCAACATTTAGATATTTAATAAAATAGACACACCAATACACATTTATTAACATCAATTTCAATCAACAATTGAAAAATCGACCACTAAAAAATGAGGACACAAGCTTATTGATTAGAAAACCTTGTGGGTAATATAATTGTTGCTCAGAAATGAAACTTATATACCTCTAGAACAAGTCGCCTTAACACAACGCTTGTGTTCAAGCACATTTCGCAAACTTTTGATGTCCACAATCCTATACAACTCAGTAAACAATTTGGTGAAGTGTCCTGTTTTGCGACGTTTCTATCACTATTGCACTTCAATTATAGTTCGCATCAACTTTATCTTCATTTGTATTCCGATAATGGAGGTAATAAAATAGACATTTCATATGAACGACTCTGAGAAACAGAACTGTAAATGAACTCTTTCATAAGAAAACAATCATACGCATCTTAAATATGATGGCAAAGTAACTCCAAAATGTTTACTGGGAATTTGATTCAACTGATAATGCAGAATATGTGTTCAGCTTTGACGTCATAAAGATTTTCACTGGGTGTAAAATCAAATTTGCTTATAGCAGATAAACGGGAAGTACTATATAGCGATATATATATATATATATGAAGATTTAAATGAAGTGGTTTATTATATTACCAAGATCTGCACCAATGACTGCTCCGGGCAGTCACGTCTCTTGACAGGTTGTGATACGTATCTCAAGTTATTATTATTCTGCAGTGAATTTACTAATGTTATTTGATGATTTCAGAATTAGAAATTTTGGAGCTTATGAGCACAGGTCACTTTGGGACATTGGAAGTACAGGTTATTGTATTGAACAAGCATATAATAAATATAATTAAACAATAAACATTACAAAAAATAATAACGGTAATCAAGAATAACATTTTACCCCATTGTAGTTCTTTACTATAGAGAGACTTATAAAAATGCAAAAAATTCCATGTCCGTCCTTTGCCAGGAATTCAGCTGCTACGTTCAAACAATTCCCTTTTAATATATATCTTTATATAGAGCACATAAATATATATAATATACCCAGTGACGTGCTAAAAAATTAGCGAAGGGTTTTCTTTATTTCGTTCTCTTATAAGCAATAAATAAAAAGCCCTAGGAGTCACCCATTATAATTAAATTTGGGGCGCAATTTGTAATATTTTCAAAACGGTAATAATTAATAAGAAATAATATATGTAATAAACTACGCCACTGGAATGCACAAGTCCATATGTGCCCTTTTACAAAGGTTGTATAAAAAGAAGATAAAAATCCAGCACCCACATTCGGTGGTGTGTCGAAGTGCCCCTTCCCCCTACCCCATGTCCCACCCGGTCATGATAACGCACCCAGCCCTACCAAAGAGCCCGTGTCTTGCGGACGCCATTCGCAAGACCAGACAGCATATTGAAAGCGCTGTACTGTGTGCTGGATATGATAGTTCTTTATTCGTAGATTCGAGGTCTCATGGTTTTATTCTAGATTCTGTAGAATCTTCTATTTTATTTTTCTTCTTCTCTTTTATTTAATACAAGAAGAATTCAAAACATATAACATACTAAATATAATACAAGGTGGTTATAAATAATGAATGCAATTAAAAACAACTACAATTAATCAGAAGTAGATAATATGTCTCAGTAATACGAGTATTTTGTAGATCAAAAAATACTATTATGCAAAATTTATTAAGACATTCGAGAAAAACAAAACATTGAGAGTACATTGCAGGATGACATGGCAGATGATTCAGTCAATACCTTATTAACAAGTTATATTCCGTGTGCGCTATATCCACTAAAGTAAATTAAGTAGTATCTTGACGCTTCCTGTTAACACCGCCTTTTTGATTGAGAAACCGAAATTTATAACTGCAGTAGCCATGAATAGATCATTCTTGTTGTCTGGATATAAAGTATAAGAAGAAGCAGAACAATATTAGGGGCGAGAAAAGGCTACGTACCTAGGAAGCCCGAGAAAACTATATAAAAAAAGTAGTATCTAAGGATGCACGATTTTTTTCCTGAGTTGACAAAGTTTGACAAGTGGGACGCGTCCAAAGAACCATAGAGTTTGTGTGACCTAATTTACAGATGACCTCTATTTAATGTAAAATTCGATAAACAGAAGAGAGGGTGGAAACAAATGCCTGTTTACTACAATAATCAATTAATTATAAATAAATAGTTAATAAAGCTATAAGATTCTATTTTAAATTCAATAAAGTTCACTAATGCGTTACTTTGGAAATAGATTGAAAATAGAATATATATTAGAATTATTAGAAAATTGGAAAGTTGCCAAACAAAATAAATTCGCTCGAGACAATGGTGTCATAATAAACCACATAAAATTTCCGATTGTCTCTTGAGGCACCCTGTAATACACTATAAGCTTTTTGCTATAAAGAGGTTCAGTTTATGTTATCCTTGTACAATATACATACATATATGTACATATATGATATAGATTGTACTTAATACAACCCAATAAAAGTTCTCTAGAACAAAACCCATTTCCGGTTATGTAGACCCCTTTTATATACATAAAACAGTGATCCCAGGATCTGGTGGAACTAGAATTCCAGAGGCGAGGGGAAATGGGCAGAGACTTGGACAGAGAACCACCACATTTCATTATTGCTATATATTGTATGCGGATGAATTAAACGATTTGAATGTCTGATGACGCTCGACCTGCTTGGGCATTGTTGGAAAGATATACAGTAGGCACTCATATAACACGAGTTCCGACAATGCGAATTCATGTAACGCGATATAAATATTACAGCAAACGGTTGTCTTGAAAGTGTTGTCTTGCGAAACACCACGCCGTTACAACATTCTTAAGAGAAAATTAATTAAATTTTATATTTAGTACATATCTGCATCTTCAGTAAGGAAGAACTTTATTACTTTCCTTTGCTGTGTAACATATGCCCTTACTTATCAAAACCATTCCCGTCCTTATGCAGTTACTCGTGGCCGGAAATCTTTTGTGTAGTATACACATTTATATGAAGCAAAAACAAAAACAAATATCAAAACAATTTTTTTCAAATGATTGACGTCACTATAGGAGTGGGGAGCAAGGTTCATTTATTTTATTTTCCACCTGTGATATAGAAAATTGTAATGCACTGCAGTTTCAAAGTTACTAACTTGCTACTACTCAGTTCAAAAATTAATTTTCAATTCATTTATTTCATGTTCACAAATAAAACTTCTAATTTCTTACAATCAATATAATTTCGCCCTTTACTGTAGCTCGTATATATGATGATCTTATTCTTTAATTCACTTTAATTCGTTCTGGACCTGGCCCAATTTTCCACCATCGTATTTGTGCTGATTTTACTCGCAAAACAGTCGTCTGTAAATGGTATGTTCTCATCTATTTTCAACGTTTTGTTATTTGGTTCTTATAAACAAGAAAACAACCCTCCATGAATGGACAGTGGAAACTTCCGGGGAAAATATTAATTCAGTGTATACATATACATAATATACATATATAGACAACGTATATATATGGTTGATAACAAAGTAGCTTATTAATATAAAAGCTTTTGAAAGCTCCAAATATATTAAAACAATATATCATGTTATGATGGTAAGACAAATTACTATATTTCTGGAGGTATCTTCTTTCCAGCTAGAACCAAATATAGTCTTCTTCATCTTTCTCCTTCTAAATACTTATCTAAATATATTTCTAATTTAACTAACGATAATAACTTAAATATATTCGCGTATTAGGGAGACACAATTAGGAATAACGTGATGTGATTCCATCAGAATAAGACCTGCATTTAAATTAGGATAAATATGAATGTAGAGACATCTATCAACCGAATCCTACACCTAAATAATGAGGAGGAAATGTGAAGAGGAACTTGTGAATTAAATTTAAAATTTAAATTCTGTTCTAAAATGAACGTGCAAGTCTACAGTTTGCCAAATTGTTAGCAAACTGTCAGAAAATAAATGTATATGATAGAAACGTCACAAAACAGGACGCTTCACCAAATTGTTTACAGGTAACTTTTGTTATGTTAGATATTCCTTAAGTATCATATCTCTGTATAGCTGGATATTTAAATGAATTACTTAGCATCATTTATTAGAATTGACTTTTCTCGGTGTGCCCAATAATGGGGCCAATAGACGATCATCTTAATTGTCAACCTTGTTGTTAATATGCCGTGTTGAACTTGGTTTTAAACGTCTGTGGGTTAGGACTTAAAAACAAAAGCAAAAACCGTCGAGATCAAGGGGTAGAATATTGTATCTTAAAAGCGAATACTTTTATCATGATAATCATGAATTAATAATTAGTATTAGAAATCAATTGTATCCTGTCACAATTGCCTGCCATCTGAGAAAAGTCATACTCAGGTAGCCAAAGACCAGATGACATAAATAAGAAATTAGCCAATGATGTTCCTACTTCATTTCCAATAGAATTTTATGGCATAGTTCAAATATATTCATAGTTATTTCTTTTTCGAAGCTTTTATTTCGTAATTTTCTATTTCCTTCTCTATCATTGTTAAACCTTGATTAAATATTAATGTTAAGCTTTAATATTAATAACATTATTCCCAAATTTACTGGACGCAATTTTTGGAATTCCTATATATGTATATATACTCATATATATATATCAATCTCAACACAAAATATAAGCTTTTATCAAAATATTTTCTCCCAAAATATATCATAACTTATGCATACAAATCATATTATTTAAGGAACAACTACAACAGCTTTTATGCCGACTAAGGAATAGCATCTAGTAAGCTTTCAAAGGAATGGAACGGGGTTGGAGAATATGGGGTTGTGAAAGGAACTCCTTTCTACCCACCATATCGACGTACTAGTGAAATGAGAAGGGTGGTAGGCAAAAGCGTCAAGCAGTAGAGTGAGGGATGAGAGTGAAGAGGGAGAGAGGGGAGTTTTATATCGCCGACTAAACTGTTCGTTACGCTTCTTGCATTTTATTACATAGAGCCTGTGGGCCCATGTCGGAGACGAACACAAGGGTTCGCCAGTTTAATTTGTCATTGGAAATAGTCATATAATCTACTACAGGAAAATTTATATTAACTTTATATTTTATTGCTATGAAGAATTATTATACACATACATCAAATGACACGCTAGCCTGTCTGTTCTTCTAGGATTCGTCGACTGTAGTCTCTAGAGAAGTGACTCAATTATATATTTATTGAAACCAGAGCCTGGAAACCCCAATTTCTAATTCACCGTATAACAACTAAATATCTTTGGCGCAGCGTGGCATTCTATGTTATGTAAGATCGCGATCCTTCTTGCGTTTAATTATGAATTAATATTATAAATAAACTGCACTTTTGATGACATTAAATAAAAAATTACCCTTAGGGAGCGTCCATAAATTACGTGAGGTGTTTTTTTAAATTTTCTGTTTTTTAATCGTTGTAGTAGTGGTAACGCTTGGATAAAATTCGCCTTTATTCGGTTCTACTGTGCGAGGTAGTGCCGCCCGTATTCGGACGGCTTTGTAGCGTGCAGTCTGAGAGCTCCAGAGCGATCTCATTACATTTACATGGTTCGGATAGGTAAAGCGTAGTAGCCCGTATACGTCCGGCAGAAATTCGCTTAAATACGGTTCCATACTGAGACAGGCCTTAAGCATGTACAATCTAGATTAAATGGACCAAAATAGTATAATTTTTTTTTGTTTCAATCAGAAAAAAAATTGCATGATATTTGCCGAGACCCCCCCTCTCTCCAACGGAAGATTAGATTAGATTTGACTCGACCCCCTCCCCCCGTTTAAACATCTCACGTAATTTATGGACGCCCCCTTACCTAAAATATGATCTAATGTATGGTATAGACTGGTTCGACTTTCAACGAGTGTGCTAAATGTGTTGTACTTTTAACGTACAGACTAGTGCTATACAAACATGCGACACTAATAACTGGGTGACAAACTGTGTTTGACAAGGGTAATCACGAGTTAGCAGAGACCTTCTTAAAGAGTTTTATTACTTTTCTTTTGTAAATATATTTTTTCCTAAAGTAGGTTGAAGGAATTCGTTCGAAATATCAAAGCTTCCGACGTAATAAGTTGCATGTCGCACTAGTGTGGACGTGTTGTACAACTTCTTACAACAAATGTTGGATGTCGTACGTATGTGTACCATACCTAATATACAACGATTTGTGAGAAATTTGAGTTGGATATGCAGTGAAATTTAAAAATGTACCCTCTCTCATGTAATACTAAATAACTCATAAATAGAAGTGAAAGTGCCTATTTGAACCACGTCCTTTGAGAAAGCATCTAAGCTTCTTATTGTTAACAAAAAGTCAAAATGTTTGAAGACATTTCACAATAATATTTATTTTACACAATTTAACATCAGCGGTCTTAGCAATAATTTCACGGGAATTTCTTCATGTCACGTCACATATTCTTAGGAACATTTAAACATTTTAAATGTTGTATAAAAAACAGAATTGAAGTTGTCACGAAATCAACAAATATTCAGCTAAGATGCTAAGATCCATCATGTCTGTCTGAGGAACATCCGGGGAACAACGGCGGTATTAAAGAAAACAACAGGAAAATGAAGAAGGAGAATGTGCCACTAGAAGGGTGGTGGTAATATACGTGGCAGAATGATGGGAGGCGGCAACAGATAATGTTGGGAACAATACAGGAAGCACTTACAAAAATATATGACTCTACGTTCCTTTGGGACTATCTCATTATAGCGACAAAATAACAAATATTCAAAATGTCTATATAATGGACGAGCAGAAAGGAGAAAAGTAGGAGGAAAAGGTTCTATATACTCGTCGTCAAGTAGGCTATAACATTTGAGTTAAAATATTTCTGAAATGTTATAGTTAATAAGAAAAATATAAAATAGAAACGAAATATTATACCAATTTTCCCAACTCTATTATGTGAGACATTCAAAATAGATTAAATTACATTGTATATTGAAAATGTATTCTATTAAAATCCAATACATCCTTTTTATACATTTCTATACTTCTTAAATTTACTTTTTTTTATTTTAAGCAGACTAAAATTCTATAAAGTAATTTTCTTTTAATTATTTGTCAATTTCTTTTTGTTTCACTTTCAATGTACAATTTACTTACAAAAAAAAATTAATTATAAACCATTATTTGCCATATTTAATTAACAAAGAATAATTGTTATTAACACCCCATCCCTATTTTACTCTCAAAGCATTTTACCGTGAATAATTATTCAAGTACTCACCCGAGAAAAGTTCACAGAGAAAAAGAAAAGAAAATGCGACAAAATAAACACAATTACTTTATGAAATAATACGGAAGTACAATGTGGTTTGGCCTGCACTTGCGCTACTGCTGTTAGCATCGTTTATGTAGAAAAACTGAACTGGTGAACATTACCTGAAACAAAAAGAAAATATTGTTATTGTATATAAAATTGGAAATATTATGGGACAACAGCAGTTTGGATAAAATTCTGATTTATTTTAAATCATTTTGAAAAATAATGAGCTGATATTTTGCATAAATCTTTGTTGTGAACTTTCTGAAGACTTGCTAATAAATTTGATATATTCTCGAGTCTGAGTCAGAAGATATTAGCGGTCAAAAGTCACAACTTACCTTTCCTTACTCTCCTACCCCCTATATACTTCGAATTTTTCCTCATTCTTTTAACGTGTTTATAAATGTAAAATAAATTATTGATTCTAAAAATAATTTTGATTTTGTAGCGCGGGGCCTTGTGCACAAGCCTGCCAAGGTTAATTCTTAACCACTATAGTAATTAAAAGACTGAAGAATATAAGTGAGTACCTAATTATATTTTAAAACTATTCTCAACAACACAATATAAAGAAAAACTAATTTGTTTCAATTCAACAAAAGACCAGAAAAATAAAAAAGTAATTCAAATAAAAATGAACAAAAAAAACTACAAACGAAAACAATTCCCAAAAAAAAAAAAAAGAAACACGGAAATAAAAACTCCTAAATGTTTTGTAAACAGAACCGAATTGCCGTATTAATAACAGTTGCCCTAATAAAAATGTACTACAGTTTAATAGTACATATTGTAAGTCCTTCTACCAACTATAAAAAAAATCTCACAAAAAAAAAGCTCGTTAAAACTTTAAAACTAGTAACAATAAAATAACATACGCTAACGTCGTGTGGTTGGTACTATTGGTTGGTAGAACTGTGTTGGTTGAAACTAAAATAGACTAAACTACAAGAGCCAACTTCAGGGAGAACAAACTAACGAGCCAATTACATGTGGAAACTATTTGAGGGTGTTTTCCACTTGCTCCCATTATGAAAACTTTATATTACACTGTGCTGCTATTAAAAGAGATGGTAAGAGGGGCGGGAAGAGAGGGGCGGGAAGAGAGGGGAAAGTGAATTAGTGGGTGTAGGATATTCTTACACTGAGTAATTGATATATAGAAGATTTTTAATAACTAATTTTAATTATAATTTCATCACAAGTTTTAACATTTTTTTAATTACTTTTTCCATTTAACGTTAAACTATTTGGGATAGTAATTCTATCTCTAATACCAACGATCTCCTCCTATGTTAGCAGTTTTTGTGGTGTTGAAGTCTCAATGTATAAAGAATTGTAAATATTGTAGTTCTTAATATTAGAGTGGGACGAAGCCTTAAGATATCTCATTGTTAATATAAAATATATTTTTTTAAAAAGAACACTTTAATGTAAGTTAAAAGATTTCACATTCACCGTGATTTGATTTTAAAGAAGGAACTTGTATTTACCAAAGAGGGTATCAAAAAACCCCAACAGTGCTCTACAAACAGAAAGAGAAGCAAATAGAAATAAGTGAGACAGATATATAACCAAGAGAATATTCTTTAACATTGATTCTTATTTCTTTGTAATGTGTTTGAATGTAAGAATTATAAGCAAATATCTCGCTCTTTACTCAAGTGGAATGTGTAACACGACTTTTGAATAGTAAATAGTTGAATAGGAGAACAAATTAAGGATGCATTGTCGGGTAATATTATGCGAAATTGAGTTTGAAATAAATTTATTGTACCTACATTTAAACGGATGTGCAAAATTGCTTGTCACGTTTGTATGCAATTGATTATTGATACCTTTTATTAAATTTGGCGCTTAAAAGTGTTTTTGTTTTTCCTTTTATGATTTTGGTCAGCGAAATTTTCATTGAATCGTGCCGCAATATCTTTTTCTTTATGTAAAAATGTAAAACCTGGATTTAAATTAAAATTATATAGCTATTTCAAGGAACAATAAAATTTCAATATTATGTCTGCCGTAACAGGGTTAAATACAATAAAACCTTATTATTCTTTGGCTTGACTTGATTATTTCGACTATCAACAGCTACAAAACATTACCACAGCACTGACCTACTCAACAAATAACTGACGTTAAAATGCATTTCACGTCATACAAATGGCCGACCATCTCTAGCGCTAAAACTACAACTCAAATTTTTAATTGCTATAACTCCGTCATCAATTTCAAAATCGACCACTAAAAAATGAGGACAGGCCCATTGAACTCGAGGACACTAAGCAAAAGATCTAATTATATTTGTGAAGATGTGTAACGATCGTTACAGTGGAATGTCTGATTACCTAAATTTACAACAACAACAATAAAAAAAACATATTTTAAAAGTTGTTGTTGAAAATATGCAAAGCTATAAAGAAAATGTTCAAAACTAATTTAGTTAAGTCTAACCTAGCTCTAATGTCTACCCCCTCCCTCTTCACCTCACTCCACCTTCAAAAACGCAAAATAACACTTAAAAGACCACTGAATAATGTGTTCTAATTACTTACAAAACTTAACACAACGCTGAAGTGAGATTCTACTACTCTGAAAATGAAACAAAACATTTCGCGAATTATTTTTCCACAACGAAATTCTCATTTCAACAGACTTTTGGGCGTTGTAGGCAACCCGCTGGGTTGGATTATCATCCCCTCTATCTTTCTACCCCCTTTAAAACATCCCTTAGTAGCCAAGCGGACTTTTGTAGGTGCTGAAGCATGTCTCCAACACAGCTAATTCTGTCACTTTATGTTTTAGGGATTGTGGCTATGTTTATTTCATAAAAGCAGGAAAATAAATGTATGCATGCATTTGTTCATTACATTATTTCAACACATACACACATACATAATACTTTGTATGTACTCCTATTTTTTAATCCGTACAGCGGACGTAATATTTTGTTTTGATATTTTGTAGATTATTATTTTCTTTTAGAATATATTAATTAATTATACAATCTCTCTTGTATGTACATCCGATGAACATAGTTATATAACACATCGCTCTTGTAAGGGTAATTATGTAGATATTGACAGTGTAATGTAATTCCGTTTTCACACCAGAGAGACAAAACAAGAAAAACTATGTTTTTGAACAAAAACACCAAAGAGACAGTTTTTAAAACAGGTTTGTCTATAAAAACTGTTTTAGTAAACAAAACACATTCTCATCTGGAGTCTGTAAGATCAAAGGACACGTTTGTTGTTGTTTTTTTGGTCTGTTTAGTTTGAACAGTTTTGTTTTTTGTGAACATTTGCGCTTGTCAGTTGTTGTTTATCATTTGGACTAGCAACTAGTTCCAAGAGCAGCTATTATTTATAGCGCAGAATGTAGTGGACAAAAGATAAGACTGGGATACTAAATTTGTATGATACACAGAAAAATACTAAAAACAAAACCAGTCTGTTCAATGTGAATTAAAACAGAACCGTTTTAAAATAAAACAAATAATGTTTTTGTTTTGTTTTTTGAAAACAAAACTGTCTCTTTGGTATAAAACCGGCATAAAGGACGGAAAAAGGGCCGGGGTTCTAAGAAGCCCGGCAAATTATAATTTAAAAAAACAACACATCACTTAATAAGTTCGCAAAATGATATATACAAGGCGCCATTATTAACAAATCCGCATAGTTTTTAAATACTACCTTCAAACGATATGTGTCAAAATTTCATTACGAGTTTTAATGACTCTACTTTTATAATTTTCTAAACAATGGAAAACTCTGAATTTCGTGTGTTTTTTTATTTTTATTGGGTATTTTTTCCATTAAAATTTTGATAATATTTTTTTATGTAAAAGGTAAATTTCCTAAATACATGTAACTATGTTCAGCGAGAGCTTATTTATCCTACATTCATTTCTCGCAAAATAAGCTGTTTTGTTTTGTATTTAACTGCAACTAATAACTAGTGGAAACTCAAGCCAATTAGTTTGATTTCTCGTCAGTCTACCGAAAAGTCAATAGGATTACAAATGAAAGCTAAATAAAGCTTTTAAAAGCAATTAAAATACGTAGAAAAACATTTGTTGTAAACATGCACATGAAAGCTCTGAATAGACTCTATAAGTATTCAAATAAATAAGAACAGGAGCACATTTTAACAGACTTAACGCTAATAATTATATTCACAAACGTGTATCATTTTAAGATGCAGCTTCAAGAAAATTATATTACATTTACATTTAGAGTAGGGATAAAAGAAGAAAAAAAATGTATTTACTTATAAGGGATAGTTCAGAGTTTCCCCTACCAGATGTCGCTAATAAAATAGAGAGAAAATATATATCTCTCAAGAACATCTTATGAGAGCTGTATAAAAAACAAACCACTTTTCTACAGAAATTGAAAATATTGAACTACCAGTGTTCTTAATTAAATTACAAGATGTCATATGTTTTGATTGGCTGTGAAGCGAGATATTAATACTTAAGTGTGCATATTAAAAAGACATGACTTTTTTAAAACGCGTTTATCTTCATTTAAGACCTTGTTCAGAACTAACGTTTTACACCAGAGTCATCGGCGCAGATCATGGTGATAGTTGGTAGCTAAACGGGCTTAGAAGGGACCAATTATTGCAGGGTTTGGTTATTTTAACAGCGGCTGTAGACAGTTAAATTTTATAGTCAAATGAATCTAAATCTCGAGTCTTTCTTACGATGTTCACCTATTGTCAACTTTGGAATAACGCACCAGTGCAAACCTAACACGATTTTTATTATATTGAAACAGTTGTAACTCACTGAAATATAATGATGTTCTTTTAAATCTAAAGACATTCTCTTAAGTTGATATTTCAAGTCTATATTTTGAAAAAGACTTTAGTTTAATCTGAAACAGATTCCCTAAACTGGAACTCATGGTTACTACGCCATTTATTACCAGATTTCGAAAAAAACAATGTTTGATGGCCGAAATTTAATTAGAAATCAGTTAAAATTTACGACCAAATGTTAACTTCTACAAAAAGACCATAAAATGTAAAATAACGAAACGTTAAAAGTATTTTCCATTATTTCCGTTTAGTTTCTTATAATCATCGAAAGATAAAAATCAATTTAAATAAAAGAGGATAAAATAATCCTTGCGTGAGAATGACCTATCAAAAATGTAAATGAGCTGAGAGTTTAAATGGAAAAACAGTTTTCATATTGAATAGAAAAGTCACTATAAAACTAATTAGCATTTATATTTTCTTTTTAATGACTAAATGTAATTAACCAACATTAACCTCACTTTTTATAGATTTCTATGGTAAATGAATAGAAATATGAGACAAAAAATAAATTGAAACAACTCACTGCTTTCTTTAATGATAATTGGCTCTTTGATTGCAGCGAAGGAATAAGTCAAATCTAATGGTTTTAAGTAAATCTATTAAAAGTTACAGCATTTTAATTAATCCGTATGTTGTTGACACAAATAAATAAATAAATAAATATTATGTTTATTATAAACCATGTAAGAAGTTGTACAACACGTCCACACTAGTGCGACATACAACTTAATACGTCGAAAGCTTTCATATTTCAACCAGCTTTAGACCAAAAAAAGGTCTATTGTTCAGGTCTATTTCATTTGTCCATTTAAACACCATTTTCAATTATTTTTATTTATTTACTAAACCCAAATAAAGAAAACGTCAACGCTCAATGAGATTATACTGAAGACTGAGTAGGTACTCGACTCTTCGAGATGACATTCAAAACCTTAATTCCTTAAGATGTTCCGACTTAGGATTGAAACATTTTTGTTTCATAAAAATACTACCTAGAACTTTTAAAAATACCATAAGCAAGTGTTTTATTAGTGTCGCATGTATATGTCGCACCAGTCTGTATGTTAGAAGTACAACAAATTTAGTACACTTATGTCTTATGTACGTTCAGGACGCATTCCAGAAGAAACAACAATTACATGTTCAGATCTAAAGAACAAAATCAAAAATATAATAAATTGTTCATGGCAAAAAGAATGGAGTGAAGAAAGTGATAACAAATTAAGAGAAGTAAAACCATCAATTTGCAAACAAGAATTACCAGACGGAATAAATAGAAGGCTGGAAGTAGTAATATGTAGAATCATGATAGGACATACAAATTATACTCATACTTACTTATTCAAAAAAGAACCACAACCAATATGCGGACAATGCAACAACCCATTAACAGTAAAGCATATTATTTTCCACTGCTCAAGGTACTCGTCGATAAGACAGGAATGTAATATGCCGCAAGATTATAAACTGATATATGAAAACAAAGATAATTTGAAAAACCTTATTGAATTTATAAATAAAGCAAACCTAATTTCCTTATTTTAAATTATAAATTACAAATTATATATTATAAATTATTGTATATGTATATGTATGTGCTAATAACTTCTAAAAGTTGATGCACCAATAAAATAAAAAAAAAAAAAAAAAAAAAAATTTAGTACACTCATGTCTAAATGTTGGATGTTGCATGTTTATGTCGCACCACTCTGTACCATACATTAATTGACACTTTTGTTTTCAGCTGTTAGTTTTATTCAAGTAGAAAGTAACTGTAGCTTAAGTACCAAATAAAATACCTCTCTCACTACACAAAAACAACATAACTTTTGATTCATATTGTAGGACGATAACGTCTTCATAAGATTTTATAAAATTTATAAAGGTTTTCTTAGAAAGTTTTATGTTTCTATTCATTTCAAAAAGCAGTCACAAAACGTTGTACATTAGGTAATATTGTTTACGTACCAAGATGTTTTTTATATTAGATAAACCTTAAATACATGTAGCTGTCTATCTTCATTCCTTATTTCCTTATAAGTATAAAATATCAATTTGTTGTTTACTTTACTTCACTTTTAAAACGAAATCTTTTTCATAAACTATTTCTAATAACTAAGATAAACTGTATAAATTTAAAAATAATGTTTTTTTAAAAGAAGTTTACATTCTATATCCGTGGATTCAAAAAGGAACTCAAACTTTACAAAATAAGAGTAGATCCCGAAGAGCAGAAGTATCTCACATAATGATATCCTTACCACAAAACCACCAAGTAGGGATTGGGACAGAATGGTTATCGTGTCATCTTCTACGAAAACTTTTCCTTGTGGCTTAACATGCATAAAATATTTTGTTCCGACACCAGTTCGGCTGGTCCCATGTTTACCACCACCCGTCTAACCCTTCCCCTCACTCCACACCCTTCAACAACAGGACACATTTGAAGGATAAATTTCAAATTCTTCAGATAACTTTTGATGGATTACTTCTTCACAAATTACAATTACTTTACTTTACTTTATACTTTGCTTTAAGATATTCTATTCTTGTTTGGGATAATTAGTACTTAAGAAATAATCATTTTCAATATTCTTTGAAATATTCCATTAATTTGTTGTTAGTTAAATAAAGTTAACAACTTTGGTTATTGTAATGGGTTCGTTGCACTAGTTATAAAACATATTACTTATTAAGTTCGTACTTTCTTTTATTTATTTATATTAATGTACAACATATTAAGTTTATTGTGTGAAAATTTGAAGTCGATTGGAGTAAAACTGCCGATTCACCTCTCTGGTTTAGTTTCGTCTTTCTTTGAAACTTTTAAACGCGTTTTCTCACACTTTGTTTTTTCAGAGCCCTCTCTAGCTCAAAATCTACTGCACCAATACTTTTGAAATTTTGCACACTCTTTCGTTACATAAATGTTGACGTAACGCTGTCGGGTTTATTTTTAAATTTTTTAATTTTAAAGTATTTTAAAATAACAAAGTTTCTGATTTATTTCATGAAAAATCGGTATTTTGACTTATAAGTGCTGTAAAAAATTGAAAAATCAATAAAAATAGAAAAACTCGACAGCGTTACCTGTAGAAACTTATCAACTAATGAAATCATATTGGTTTATCGATTTCAGAAAATCTAGTGATGAGTTATGAGTGGCACCGCAATGTTACTTTTTTTTGTGACGTCTGCGAAGATTCGTTGTCAATGCCTCATTTCTTGATATTTATTTATGAAAATTTCACAAAGTATTCTTCAAATGTTATTTTATCATGTAGTAATTATAGAAATAATTATATATTAACTGTGTCGTCAAGAAACATTATCGAAAATATGCTTTTTTTTAATGATTCTATTTAAAAACTGTCTATATTACAAAGTAACATTTTCCTCCATATTTTAATATACTTATCTAAATCTACCATCATATACGAGGCATGTTTTTTAAGTAAGTACCGTTTTGCGATTCCGCCTTTGCAGCGCTACGGTCGGCGTTCCGCGCATGCACGCTGGTTACCTACATCTCTTGTCTACGCACTGACGCCATTACAGTCTGATTCTTCATTGTATACGTTGTTTACTGAGTGTTTAAGATGCCTCCGACAATCGTGAGTCCCGCCGATTGTGAAGTACGGGCTGTTATACGATTTCTTAGTGCTAAAGGCGTAAAACCGATCGATATTCATCGTGAGATCTGTGAAGTTTACGGACAAAACATTATGAGTGATGGAATGGTAAGAAAATGGGTGAGAGCATTTAAAGATGGCCGCTCCGTCTTCAAGACGATAACGAAGTCAAAACAGTTGTGATACAGTGGTTAACAAGTCAGGCGGCAGAATTTTATGAGGAGGGTATTCAAAAACTGGTGCCACGTTATGACAAGTGCCTCAATATTCACGGAAATTATGTAGAAAGTAGATTAAGGTACAGGCTTTCATGTAAAAATAAAATTATTGCGATATCTTTGCACGTCTTTTTTTAATTCCAAAACGGTACTTACTTAAAAAACACGCCTCGTACCATCAAATATTATGATAATGCTTTCAAATAAATACGCTAAATACACTGATAAAAGATTTATAACAAAATTTAAACATACAGCAGTAATATATTAGAGCCATATATCAAAAACGTCTAAAACTAGACTCCGGCGCCATATATTCGGCAGATCTCATAAAAGTAGACAAAAACAATCAAAAATTTGATTACCCTTCACTACTCCATGTGCTCTATGCTCGAATTCCATATACGAATGACTCGTTTTTATGCCTTTAAAGTAATTCTTAAATGAAATATCTGTCGTATGCTGTTCATGACACGTACCATGAACGACGGGTCGACGGGTCATGTGAGTTGCGCGTAGTTCTATCGTTTTATTAGCTGCTTTGATCGTTTATTACTTTTGCTTTATATAAAAAGTGATTTCATGTAAAAATGTATAAAGATTGATTGAAAATCTATTGATGTTACATACGCTTTAAATAATACTGGACTAGAGTTTAAAATTCATCGGTGGATATTCTGGACTTTTAAACTTTGAGAGGGCCCAAGCGAGATCAAAATTGGGCCTTTTCTAAAAATTAAAAAAAGAAATTAACTTTGTTTTGCGTGCTGAATTTTTCACAGAAATATAAAATTTTCTTTTTATTATCAACACATTTGTTTATTATTCGGTTCGGAGCATATTATGATGTAATAATAATATATTCGTATAAATAGTGCGAAAAATATTTTTAATTAAATTTACTATAGATTTTTTGTGAGTCGTCTTGTCAAAAAAAAAACGTATTTAAAGAATGTTTTCAGACCGTTTCTTTGATATTTTAAGGGCGGTAGAATGGAATTCACCCTTTTTTTGAATTAATGTCTATTTTCGGCCTTTGTAATCGGTATTCGCTTCTACTAAACTCTCTCTCGAAATTATATTTTCGTTAGCTTTGATTCTTCTATATTATTTCTTTTAGAAAATTTATTTTTACTGGTATTTTAGAATATTATCATTATTATATTATTAAAAGTTATTTCATAAATATATATATATAATTATTATACATTGAATCTTGAAACTTCATACTTTAAAATTATTTTATTATTAAATTTTAAATTGGTTTAACGGATGCTGATGATATTGCTTCTATATTATTAGTATATTGCAGAAGGGTTCCGAACTTAAAGTGATTTTCAACAAGACTTACTTTAGAAGTACTGTAAAGAAAAGATTGTCTGCACGTAGGCAACGTACTGATAGATTCAAAAAGGTCGTTTTAAGACTCTAGTAGCAATAAGCAAGTTATCGAATTAAAAATATTTATATAATATTTTTTACATAACTTAAATAGAAAATAAATTCTGGAAATAGCTTATAGCACGTCGAAACTAGTTAAACACAAGAGGAACGATATATTCCAAAACTTTTTACTGCATTCGACTTCAAATTTTCACACAATAAACCTAATATGTTGTACATTAATATAAATAAATAAAAAAAATGAGAAATAAATTGAAACCTTAACCTTAAAAAAAATAAAATATATGTAATAACATTTTGTTTTAATATAAATCTAATTGCTATTATTAAAGATACGTTGACGAATTGGATTTTTAAATGAAACGTGAAAAAAGAAGAAAGCAAAAGATAAAGTATGTTTACTCGTATATTGGCTTTTGCAGATGACTTGGTGTTGTTTCGTAAACAAAAAAATGCGCCCCAACGGATTCTGAAAGAATTAATGTTGGTCTCAAAAGTAATAGGACTTAAAATAAATAATGCAAAGACAAAGTACATGACCAAGACATGTCGGAACGTCAGTTGTTATAAATATGAAAAAAGGGTGGTCACGTAGAGCAAGTGAGTTTTATCTAGATGCACTTTTGTGACAGACATTAGAAGGAAAAGACTCATGACTTATGACATCTAAGAGGAATAGACCAAAACAGAACTTCTGAAAGGGAACCCAGAGTAAGTGGAAGACCTAAGGTGAGAATGACATCAACAAAATCTACAAAATCCGAGAATCTAACTCGAAGAGACAGCTGTCTGACATCTTCGGCCACTGTGCCATTATATATGCAAGTGCGTGTAACGGTTCTAAACTATAAAATCAATCAAAATATAGATTGTCGTTATTTCAATTAAAATTACGAGCCGTAATGAGTCATTACGAGTAAATGTCATATCAGAAACTCTGTACTAAATGAATCTTAACAACGTTCTAATTGTAAATGATTCCATAGTGTCTTAGAGCTCTGGCAATGATTACCACTATACAGTTTCATTAATTCCTGTATCCCACGTATTATCTCGTATCTGGTATCTTAATAATATCATATTTGCATTGTTGTATAGCGAAGGGTTGAGGTGCGGGAGACAACATCGCGGTTTTAAAGGGTGGTAAAACCCCACGTTTCCTTTGACGTTTACATGTTCAAAGGTTTTCCCGAAATAATTATTACATTACAAATTAATCTGAATCATCTGTATGCATTACATTTACAAAATACTCATATACAACAGTGCCACTGTCTCATTATAACTGCGCCTGTGAAACAGGCAACTAGTACTGCACAAATATTTAATCTGTTCATATTACATTTTTACTCTTGCTGGAATTGCAATAATATTTCTAGAGTTAACATATATTTCTGAATGAGTGAATTCTCTATATTTTTTAACGTTTTCCGCAATGTAGCTTTAATGTATTTAATATATGTTGAAATGCCTTTTATTTTGAATTAAATTAAATTAAATTTATTATTCTCTTCTTCAGTCACCCTAGCTAGTATAAGAAATTCCTTAAGGGAAAAATTATTTCATTTATTTGTTTCTTGATCTTCAATCTGCCTTACAAGCAATAAGAAACCCATGTTCTTGTTCTAGTTTTAATATATTTAAAAAAAAACGTTTCACAAACGATTTTTAGTGTATTTCCTCATAATCCATCGAACTGAAATTTTGCACACACTCTTGGAGATTGATACCTAGCCAAATTTAATCTAAAAGTCTTATATTATTATTTTATGCCTATTTTAACTATTCTAACAGCCCCTAATCCTTAAAAAGGACTTCTGAAAAGAACGTACAACGGGGTAAAATTATCCTTGAAAATGCAGTTGGTCACAAAACGTTGTGTGTTAGGTAAAATTGGTTACGTATTATTAAACTTTTGTAATGTTATATAAACCTTCAATATAAAAAATAATTCTAAAATTGCATTATCATCCACAAAAAGTTTAAATGCTAATTTTGAGCTCGATAGCTTTTTAAAAATTAGTGTAAAAATTGTTTACAAAGTTTTTACTATAGCGACAAACACACGCAATAAGCAAAACCTTATAAAAAATATTTATTTAACATAATATGCTACAAAAATTGAGCGTTCAATTTTCTCGTCTCTTTAAAAATCATGAACTTTGCTTCTTTTTATTACATTCATAAAAACTCGACAATGAATGTCATGCTATTATATCGAAGATAATTAGCAACTTTTTTTTCAAGTATTAATTAAGTTTTTTGCGACAATTGTGCTTTCGAACATAAAGAGAAAAATCTACAAGCACCGATGCATCAACAGATATCAATTGTAAAGATCGGATGCAACGCAGTCTGCTGAAATAATTAGCTTTAATTACAAGATCACATTAATTAGATTCGCAGCGGAATTACAGGATCTACATAACCATAAAACTCGAGTACAAATAATTATTACAAATAAAATAAGTCCTGTCGCACACTGTAAGCGTATTTAAGCGACTGCGAATTCGGACGTAAATCGGCGGCTTGCTTCGTAAGTTCGTATTCGTTGCATGTATTGTGTCACAATACATACATACCACGTACCGATACGACAGTACGCCAAGTCAAACTTGTGTACTGTAGGGTGTATTGGAGTTGTTTTGCACTAACATAATTTATCATAAGAGCAAACTTTTACTTTCATTTTTATCGATACACCACTGTTATGAAAGAGACTATTGCATTCCGTTCCAGTGTATTCGCTTGAATAAAATTCGCTAATATACGCTTCCAGTAAGAGAGGTACGTAACACTCGTATTCGAACGGCTTTGTCGCTTGCAGTGTGCGAGGCTTCATTACATTTACAGGGTTCGAATAGATAAAGTGTAATAGCGCGTATACGTCCGGTCAAAATTAGCTGAAATACGCTTGCTTGACAGGCTTAACTCAGTTTTCTTGGTGATTATTAAATGAAAAATGAAATAAGGTAACACATCACTCAGTAAGTTCGTAGGATGACGTCACTATTGACAAATTCATATTATTTTGAGATAGTACCAACCTTCAAACGATATGTGTTCAAATTTCATGACATTCCGATCATTACTTTATTCGTTACAGTGGTTTTAGTGGCGCTACTTTTGTAATTTTGTAAAACAATAGAAATATCTAAATTTCGTATATTGATAAAGCATTGCTTTTTATTGTTGACTAAATACTTCAGTCTTAAATTTATTAGAATTTTACAAGAACGCAACCTACTGTTCTTACACTATTTTGGAATCCCTCGACTAAAAGAAAAACCCTTTTCTAAACACATACTGCATTAAGACAATAGCTTCTCAATAAAACATTTTTAATAAGAAATTCTTCTATAAGTTTTTCTAATATTCCACAGAAATTTTCATTTTATAATACGAATAAAAACTCTATTAAAAAGAATGTAAATTCTAAATGAAATATTTGTTCAAGAAAAATAATAAATGAGTAAGTCAAGTCAGTTCACCCGGGGCTCGTGGGTTTGGCTTGTGAGAAATGTTTATAATATTTGCGCTACGTTACAAATATGTCAAGCTCTAGGTTACGAGTATAGCTCATTCTCTATTTTCATAAAGATAAAATAAAAAACACTCTAAAAGTTATATCAAATTGAAATGATAACGCCGGCACTTGTACAGTCGCTAATATACTGTGCGTTTCTTTATAAAATTTGCAAACAACGTCGGTAGAAAGAGTGGGGGGCATGTTTTAACATAATAAACAAAATCACTCAAAGAGTAAAATGAACATAAGAATAAAATTGTATACCAATGATAGTTGGATAATTGTATATAAAAGATAAATTGAAAAATGAACCGACCCTCTCGAGTTCTCTTTGTGTACGTCTATGAATAATTTAAACATTTAAACAATCTCAAGAAAACATAATTAAAATAAAACTAAACACCTCTAGAAAAAAAAGACAAACTGTATTCTAATATCAGACTTTACTTTAACAGCAAGAAATTTGTTAACAATAAAACTAAGAAAGCTATGAGGAATTTGAAATACTCGTATTGTATATTATTGTATGTATTAAGAAAATGCAGAAGATAAAGCAAGAGTAAATATGAAACGTGGACAAGCATAAAACGCGCCGCTAATTATATTTGCACACATACAAAGTTAGAAACAAACTAAATTAACTTAACTTACTTTTGTAACATTAACATAAGGAATAAGATGAATTTGCTGAATTACTGTGCTATGGACAAGTAGATATATAAAGGATCTTTATTAGAAGTAACTAAAACTAAATTAAAGCATATTAACTAATATTGACAGATACTAGGTTAGGAATGTAGGCAGTGTTATTTATTTCAAGAACACTGTGGTATACACCTATATAATAATTGAACACAATAGTACATAATCATTTAATACCATAACTATAAATGTTAGAAATTTAGTGCTTAATACTTTTAAAAGAAAAAATATGTAACATGACAGTAAAATATTTTGACATTTGTTTGTTGACTGCTGCACTAATACCAATACCAATACCAATGCCAACTTAACAGAGCTAAACATAACTAAATAAAAAAACTGCAAGTCTCCATACCTTGCTTCCGGCCGCTACGTGGCGTTGCAGTCAACAGTGCCGCGTCATTAGAAATAAATAAACCTACACTTGTCACTGTACAAATTAAAATAAAGTTTTGAAAAAAGTTATTCCACAAAAAGAAATGTGTTTAATTGTGATCTACTTAATTCACTCCACTGTTTAAGATATAAATTTCACTTGAGGTAAGAATTTATTTTGTAAAAACTTGCATGAAAAAATTACATGTCAATAACCTCTCAAATATGTAAGCACTTTTAAAACTTTTATTTATCTATTTAAATAACTTATTACGCACAAAACTATATATTTAATTAATGTCTAAACACTTTAGTCTATAAGTTTTTAACTTAGTTTGATTTGAAATCACAATTTATTTTTCAAATTTTTTAATTATACACTAGTGGTTTTAATTACGTCTTAATTACGTGGCACCTGTTAAAAAACTGCATCTACAAATAAATTTGAGAATTCATCTCTTGAAATTTCGGTTAATTCCGGGGTAGTTCGGTGTAAAGAGTGTATTTGATTTCTATGTTTCATTATATAAATCATTTTTAGATATGTCAAATTTAGGTTGTCTTATTTAAATTAAAATATTTTGATTAGACATTTTAAATATTATTTAGTTTAATATTGTTCTTAGTGATAAAAAGGTGAGTCAGATATTATGTACATCAGAATTATTTTTATTCAAAATAATAAATATTGGTCAAGTACTGTGTATACTTGACAAATACAATTGTGTCAGGACAATGTCACTTTTTTCTTTTAAAAATACTACATTTTTCAAAGTATTAAATACATAATCAGATTGCAGCAGACATTCTACTTTATGTCAATTAAAATTAAAATAATTTTCAATAAGAATTTTGAATACCATTCTCTTAAACTCTCGTCTCAATCGAATATTGACATAGTCCCATTTAGCACAAAGCCATTGATATATCCCAGTCCAATTTTATTATTTAAATATTATACAAAAAAAAACTCTAAGCAAGTGTTAAAGTAATTGCCTCAAAACCAGGCGTGCATTGTCCATATTCTAAAAAACATTTTATACAATCTGCATTTCATTTCGATACCCTTGTTAATTGATGAGGCAAAGGGAGGGGAGGGGAGAGGAGTTAAACAGATGAAAGAGAAAGGGGTTTATAAATAGATGAATACTAAAAACATTTCTGTTGGTGAACTGATAATTTATATTTAATTTTTTTTTAAATAATTACTCAGATTTTTTAATTAAAATTATCACAAAAAAAGAGGGAGAAAAAAAATTTCCTTTTATCAATTTCTATAATACGGAAAATTGTTTTTAATTATTATATTTTAATTACAACTGGTAATTACTTTCGACCGCAACTGTATTTGATTAATTATATTTATTTAAACAAAAATAACCATTAATTCGATTGCAGTAATTATGCAATATATTATTAAGTATGATATATATATAATATATATATATATATATATATATATATATATATATATATATATATATATATATATATATATATATATATATATATATATATATATATATATCATCGTTTCACTAATTATTACAATTATTTATTAAACAAAACCCGAAAGGTTAATTTTAAACCAGATCACGGTTAACTGCCATTGTGTAACTCTGACTCTCTCCTCCATACTTCTATTCTTCCTCTCACAAATTACCCTTCCCTCTTTACTGGTTGAGTTTTAACTTTTTAAATATTTTTTTTATAGGGGTGAGAGAAAAAAATCCATTTTAAACACAGTGACAGTTTTACTGAAATGTTCAATTAGTAACGAGAAAAAAGGTGTTGCCAGATTTGAAAATGGCGAAGTGTTGCCTGATGCAATGATGACTGGAATTATGACTGCTGATGGGATGTGTAAGGTAGGAATTTTACTGTTATTTATAAAATGTAACGAACCTATTTACATAAAAAAATGTATGTTAAGTATAAAATTCTTTATGTATGTCGGCTAAATGTTATCTCACAGTAAGTAAGTATTATTTTCGAATAACAAATAATAAAAATTAGACACAGTAGAGGGCGTTACATAATTTTACAACGCTCCTAATTTTTTTTACTAATCGTCTATCAATTTTCGTTAAAAAAAATTTCCAAGTTTTGACACAACTGGTATCAGATACAATCAGACAAACTTTAATTTTTATTAAAAAAAAGTGTATTATTGATTTTCGTGAAAGTTGAAACTTTACATACAGTACAGCATGGCTAGGCCCGCGTCGGCCCGTCTAAAATCCATCCTAAAGTTTCAGCATTTCACGTTACTAGTACTTCGTACATGTGGCACCGCTCGGCTCCCTTATTAAGCACAGGGTGTAATATGCAAATCAGTACTATCAAATATATGCTGATTTATTCTCTAAGCCTATCTCTATCTCACAGTTAAAAATGTATGTTATTAGAATGAAATAGATATATACACGAACATTGAGTCGACAATCTCTCCATCGAATGAGATAGCTAATTGGAATCAAATTCAAAGTTTTCTTGTGATAAACAACCCCTCACTCTCTTCTATCTCTCCCAGAGATTTCGCTAGTACTGTTTAACATTTAATAGAGCAGCTTAGAAAGTTTGGACTTTGATAATTCATCTATTTTGCATAAAATTGCATTTATATGGATGATGAAAGTCTTGATTATTTTGTTGGTGTCAGCCTTAATCATTAAAATAGCGATTTTCAATATTTGTAGTAGACTGTCATCGTTGTAGTTGAGGCAAATTGCTTTGTCGTTGAAATTTATTCTTTTAACATTTATCTTAGGTATTTTTGTAAAACATATATATTGACTCCGAACGTATATAATTCAAGAGACGTTACAGAGGTTATTCAAATCACACTAACACATATTAAGGTGAAACGATACTTGGCCATTTTTTCTAGCGAAATATCGATGGCGATACTATACAGCAGGTTAAATATTATCAAAAAAAAAACATGTTTTTTATGTTTAAATCGTTTTATGTAAGTAACTATAAACGCGAATCAAAATCTAAAGCTGCAATTAGTTAGATGAATAACGTATCTACATTTTAAGCCTTCTTTCACTGACTTTTAATGAGTTGGAACCGCAAAAAGAACTTTTGAAAATTAATATTCCTATATTTTCTAGGTAAATTCCAATAAAGGTTATAAAATTTATGACAAACTCTTAAAATGTTATCAGTCATATAAAAATTGTAATTTAACTAGAAAATATAACAATATTCATTTTCAAAACTAATTTTTGCAGTTCCAACTCATTAAAAGTCAGTGTAAAAAAGCTTAAAATGTAGATACGTTATTCATCTAACTAATTATTTCGCAGCCTAAAACAAATAGTTTTTTACAATCTCGTTGAAAGTATATAAAAATCTCATAAAATCCAAACTAATGGGAAAATTGTTGTGACAAGTACATTCAACCTCTCTCCTAACTCACTTTCTCTCTCCTCACGACACACCTTACACTATATGTGCATGTACATCGTCATTTCCACTTTTGTATAATCTTTATTCAATCTGAGTTTTACGACTTCCTATCGGAACTTCGCATCAGCCACCCCCCTCCCTCCGTAGGGGGATAGAGAGACCTTCCATAGAGTTCATTTTATATACAGTGTCACGCCCCGGTTATAATTTAAAGGATAATTAAAACAGAAACAATGTTTCCTTAACATTCAGCTCTTATATTATTTATTATAGTTCGTAAGATTGATACGGCGGCGCTGGACGCAGTTAAAACATGAGAAGTACATTTTTACTTTTATTTTTAAATATACAGAGAGTTCAAAAAAAATAATGACTATTACTTCAATTTTCATTCACATATAATTTATATTTAATTTGCAAAAGATTTTCATGCAATGTATAACTTTTCCTTCGGTCCGGATCATCTTCACCTGACCTAATTTTTCCTAATTTATAACGTCTCAAAATGCGATAAGTTTAACAGTGTATACATTCTTTTAGGACACCGTGTATTCATTCTACTATGGTAATACAGGTACGTAAATGAATTATGTTTTGGTTTGTAATTTAACTCGACAATATTTATACCGAGGGTTGTTGAATTGGGAAAACGGGAAAATGGGAAAGTGTCGTGTACGTGTGAAATAAAACACACTACATGCAGATATCACGAATCAAGTGAAGGATTTGACGAAGGTACTTTCACTTTTAGTAGGAGAACAGATTTTATGCTTTATTTACAAATGGTGCGATTTATTTTAACCTATTAACGCTTATTGTGACAATTTTTACTAGAAAAGTTTACGTGTATAAAGGAATCAATACCACTTCTTCCGTTTCATTTTTTTATGGGTTATAATACCAAAATTTACTTTTGCACAATAATATACTTAACATTCATTTTCAATTATTGTAATACAGTAATTAATTAAAAGACATGTAAGAATCCAGCATTAAATTATTTATTTACTTATTTGCCTTGACTTTCTTTCGTCATAGCCACCATCAAACATTTTTTATACATCTTTTATAATTTATAATTCAATTTTACAAATTTCTAAATATTTCAATAATTCACTAATTAATTTTGAATCACTTAACAAAAGTTTAGTATTAACAGGAAAAGTTTTAATCACTATTCAAATTTGATCTTTCTAAACTACTAGCTGTCCCGGCCACGCGTTGCTGTGCCTAACGTAGCGCCATCTATTGAATATTTACTCAATCTAGTCAACAGATTTCGATTTACTCAACAGAATATTTACTCAATCTAGTCAACAGATGTCGCCATCATCGTCGCTCGATGTCATATGTCATATACAGATAATTAATAGACAAATAATTAGCAATAAGATAAATAATTGAGATGTAAGGTATCCTATCTTTCAAGTTGGGTCAAACTGCACACGGTGTACAAATTTCATTAAAATCGGTTAAGTAGTTTAGGAGTCCATAGCGGACAACACAGTGACACGTAATTTATATATATTAAGATAATTTATGCTTTCAAATATAATATGATCCTAAGTTCCTTCTTCACCACATTGACATCTATCGTCAGATTTAATAAAAGATTCATTAAATAACTCATAAGCCTCTACAAATATACACGAATATAAAAGTCATTCCAATATTAAAACTAATTAAAAGTATGAAATAATAACATTTTTTCTCAACTTCTTTAAATTCGAATTTCCATTTACATTAAGAAATATTATCGCGTTTCTAACGACTTCGGTTCGAAAATGAACTCTTTGTATATTTTAATTTAAATAAGAAAATTGGTTTTCCACTGGAATTGTATTTTAGATTTAAATAAGATTCATAACTGATTCTAATTAAAATAAATTTAGAATATTATTAAAGAGATTTTGTGTTCAGATTAAACAAGTCTGCAACTTGGGCTTGGTATACTATACCCATATACGCATATCTATCTCTCAGAGAATGTAGAATGTATACATTAAGAAAAGCCAATATGAATATGCATTACATTTATGTTGTTAGTTGTAAGGGTTAGTTTGAGTGGAAGGGGAAGTCTGCTAAAGAATATGGTTAAATTACAAGTATATTTATTTATGTTTTTAATTATTCTTAAAGAGGTAATGTTTGTAATAATTCGTTGTGCTTTTGGTAAAGTTTTATATTCGTAATGGGCTTGTGTCCTATGTCTTAATTTCTATAAAAGTGTACTATATATTGATAAAGTGAGTTACTAGAACCTCAAATGTTCAATTACTTTTTAATAACTCCTTATATGTTAAGAGATATTAACAATTAAAAAAGTCATTTTGTCTCTTTAATTATTAAAGGGATTCAACATTGTACACATTCCAAGTGCATGTGACATCACAATCCTTGTGTAAGGTTACCAACCTTACAGCTCATAAATCTCTGCTATATGTATTTATATATCAAAATATCAAATATTATTTACAACTATTTCAAGGAATAATAAAATTTAATTATTATGTCTGCCTTATTCTTTGACTTAACTTGATTATTTCGAATACCAACAGCTACAGAACATTACCACAGGACTGACCTACTCAACAAATAACTGACGTTAAAATGCATTTCACGTCATAAAAATATGGCCGACCATTTCTAGCGCTAAAACTACAATTCAAACTTTTAATTGCTATATCTCCGTCAATATTTAGATATTTAATAAAATAGACACACCAATACACATTTAATAACATCAATTTCAATCAACAATTGAACAATCGACCACTAAAAAATGAGGACACAAGCCCTTATTTTATTTTCAAAATCTAGGTACTAAAATAATTGTTATTCAAACTATAAATGAGATAGAATGCTGCTTAAAATATTACATACTTTAATGTCAATCCAAATTAAAATCGAAAAGTCTACGGGTTGACTATTCAATCCTATCCGTTTTATGCAATAGAATGAAATGACGTATACAATTCCATATATTTTATGTATCTAAATATTACCAGCCCTACACCCTACTCCTATGTTGTCAAAAAACAACATTTAAATAATAGAATATCTACAAACATACAAATATACGAGTATGGTATATGCATATTACAAACAAATATATTTTGTTTTGAATTGACAGTTTATTTTATACAAACAATGGTAAAGTTTACTTCAAGACAATATATATAAATTTAAAATAAATATAAAAATGTTTCTTGAATGAATGAAAAGCAAACAAATCAATCAAAATGTACATAACCAAATAGACTACACATACTAAGACAGCGGTGCTCACAAAGAGTGAGTGGACAACAAACCACACGCGTGCTAATAAACGTAAAAACAATTTATAGTGTAGTATTTAAACACCAGAGTAGCGAATTGCAAAAACTCATTTTGTACACAACACAAGAAATATTAAAAACTATTCTTCTTTAAATTATATTATATTGACAGATTTTATGGTGGTGACGTATCACATACGATTACAACACTGCTGCATAATAAATTAATGATTATCTATAATATTTAATAAATTAAACGAGGCAATAATCAAATCTAGAAAATATAGAATCAAATTTGAAGGTACTATATTCTAGCATTATCTCTTGTTTTGGCCATTCTTTATTCGCGAAACATAGGTGGCGATACTATACAACACTTTAAATATTATCAAAAAAACATGTTTCTTTATGTTTAAATCGTTTTATGTAAGTAACTATAAACGCGAATCAAAATATAAAGATGTTAGATGTTATAAAATTTATGACAAACCCTTAGAAATGTTACCAGTCATATAAAAATTGGAATTTAACTAGAAAATATAGCAATATTCATTTTCAAAACTGATTTTTGCGGTTCCAACTCATTAAAAATCAGTGGAAGAAAGCTTAAAATGTAGATACGTTATTCATCTAACTAATTGCAGCTTTAGATTTTGATTCGCGTTTATAGTTACTCACATAAAACGATTTAAACATAAAAAAAACATGGTTTTTTTGATAATATTTAACCTGCTGTATAGTTTCGCCATCTATATTTCGCGAGTTTATGTAATTCACCTAATATATAACATTTTGTGACCTACTTTACTGCTTTTTGAAATATAAATATAACCTTTTACACAATAGTATACAACACAAATTCTTTAAACGACTTTTTATTATAAAGCTGTCCACTATTTTGCATACAGCCCGCTGTCACAATATTCCACATCCCTGCTTTAAGGGACATTGCATATTGATCCACGCTGAATTATTAGTTATTCCATTTTCTTGTAGGCATATGTTTGCCTGTATATCCATAATATCTACATAAAGTTGTTTGTTATAAAAATATTTTCATAAAACTTTTTTTCTGTGGTTTTTTTTTTTTGTATAAATTTTTTTTGTGAAGGATAATACCGTATATTGTTTGTCTAAATTAGGAGGCGGAATGTAGTAGTCATAGGTTTGTTTGTCCTGTCTACTAGACCATGTATGTTTTTTTCTGGAGGGGGGTTAACCTATATACATAAGCTAGCTGTATAAATATATATAATTTAATAAATTGAATGAATTATTTTATGTTGGTTGACCATAAACATGCGTTGCTATATATTTTGTGTATAACATTATTCATAAGTTCAATTTATCTACATCGATCTATAATTTAACGGTTAATAAATGAGAACTGGTTATTTATTATCACAGATATAAATATACAAACAGATAAGGTATAAAAACCACCAGTAAAAGTTACATATGTTGTAAAAAAAACATATTTCTGTGACTGAAATTTAAGAACTTATTTTGTAACTCTTTATCTGACGTCTTGCGTTATAATTTGTACTGGTGTGACATTAATTTGTTTGTTAATATTAGCAAATAAAATTGTAGTGGAAATGCAACTTAAGGGGAGTCGAGAGTGGTTAAGGTCAAAACGATAAAAAAAAAGCTTATTTCCAAAAATGTTTTTTTAACGACACAGTTAATATATAATTATTTCTATAATTACTACATGATAAAATAACATTTGAAGAATACTTTTCTAAATTTTCATAAATAAATATCAAAAAATGAGGCATTGACTGCGAATCTCCGCAGACGTCATCACTGGATTATTTGAAATCGAAAAACCAAAATGATTTCATTAGTTGATAAGTTTCTACCTGTCGATTTTCAATTCTTTACACAACTTAGAAGTCCAATTTTTCATGAAAAAAATCAGAGACTTTGTTTTTTTAAAAAACTTTAAAATTAAAAAAAAAAACAAGAAGAAAGAATCGGTCCAGTAGAAACCGCATTTAAAGGTTTCAAAGAACGACGAAACCAGACTAGAGAGGTTAAGACTTAAAACTGTATATCTCCGACAGTTTTACTCCAATCGATTTCAAATTTTTACACAATAAACTTAATATGTTGTACATTAATATTAATAAATTAAAAAAAAGTTGAAACCTCCTTGAGTTAAATCTTAACACCAAACATGACCGCACTAAATCATGACGTCAGAGAAAAAGTTAGAAAATATTTAATGTTCGACTTGCGAAACATTTTCTTCGATTATTTTAATATAACTCTCACTGCTTCTGCTCCAGCCTTCGGATATTTCCTAGTATTTTAAGCAGTGTCCTTTCTTAACACCCACGAATTCTAGCAGTCCTATTTCTGAATAAGTCCAGATTATATCACAACAAATAAAAGGATATAAAGTTTTTAATATATCCTTTTATAATCAAAAATAAAATTTAAACCTTTTTTATTCATAATATTCGTAAATAGGGGACACACTCAAGTGATGTTCATTTTCTCACAAAATCCTAGCATGAATAAAATTCTTGGATTAATATGAAACAACAAAGAAATATTTTTTTATTGTCCGGTTCTTTTGAAGTGTTTATTTCTGAATGAATTTACCCCTATTCCTTTTTAATGTCGGCATTCATTCAATAATTCATTCTGTTCTCTTGCTTATTGTTTTTATGTTTATTTATCTCAAGAAGCAATCATTTGCATTGCCCACTATAGTTGACAAAATATAGAAGATTTTAATTCAAAAATAAGATATATTTACGGATAATAAGAAGCTTTAATTATAAAGAGGGTTGGTTCTTAGATATATTTTAAATGATTCCTTAAAAGTTGCACGCACTAAGCATTCAAAAACACAAAACCCTTGAGATTTATTTTAAGGGTAGACCATCCTACCACCCTTATATGTGATGATTATAATCAGGGTTGGTTTGTATACGCAGTGTGTAACCCCATCGTTACTGTGAAGACGCGAGTTATGTGTAATAATAGCTCAACTCAGGACTTAAGATTTTATTGTTCAACAACATTGCGTTTACATCGTTGGAAAGCCAACACTTGAACCAGTGCCGGATTGCCGAGTCTGGGCAATATTTGGCAGTTATTAAAGGCAGTGAAGTGAAGAGCTGGATGGCGGAGATAGAGAAAAGGAACGAGGAAAAAGAAGGAATGGCAGAGTAGAAACAGGAGAGAGAGTAGCAGGAGAAGCGAAGCAATAGCAGTAGCAGTTTTGTTTTTATTTTTTATAGTACAACAACTGTCTTTCTTATTCTTGCCTGACAAAAGTTTCAATCTAATTCACCTCTGTACCGGTGATAAATTAGACTAAACCAGTAAAGGTGCGGAAGGGTTATTTGAAGACAAGAGTGTGAGCCTTAGAATTAGAGCGGGTATTAGGAGCAGTCAGTGAGTATTAGGGAGTGACAGGTGGAAGGAAGGGAAATGGGGTGATATTAAACATCTCCACAATTCAGCACACACCGTCGAGCCGCGTCGTTCATTATAATAATGATTACACGTGTCGAGGACTAAATGAAACGATTTAATACCGCCATACCATGCCACCATGCTTCGCCATGGTAATATCCAGGATTCAAACCTTAAGCCTTATTCGTTCGTTGGTTGGTACTGATGGATCTTCCATGATAGGCAACGTTTTAATGATCTGCCTACTTAAATTAATCTCATTGTCGAATTTAATGACTGTAACTGGCTGGAAATGTATTAAATTTCATACATGTATTCGTTAAACACTGTTTTAATGCAAGAAATTTTGTATCAGTGTTTCTCACAAAGAAAATTCAAAGCAAGAAGCATAAAAGTGTATAATTAGCACTAGTATAAACTTCTTGCTAATAAAAATTAATTGAAATAACCCTTCAACTGAAGCAATAGCTTGATAAGTGTTATTTGGACTCAGCGATAAACCTGTAAACGTTTTACCCCATACATTCACGCTGAGGTTTAACTGTAAAGGTGAACTGTTCCGTTAAACCTGTCCGGTAAATCTTTACGTGTTTTAGGTGTAATCATTTTAGCTAATATCATCTAATGTGGTCGTTTAGATCACACATGAGTGTACGTGGTCTACTGACACCAGAAACCAATACACCCGTGCCTGAGTCTCGGTTGATAGATTCTTATGAGATAATATCGATCGCAACGTTTCCGTTTCCGGTTGGTTTATCTCAAATACTGGACTCATAAAGAACATCGCAGCATCATCATCGGAGTAACTTTCACCCTTTATGTGTTCTACAAACCGACGAAAATAGAATCAAACAGAACAGCTCTAGGAATGGCGTACAGCCAGTCTAGTGCAGCCAGTTAAAGTTCTGGTTCAATATAGTAAACCTCTTTCACCCGCTCTAAATCAGTGATGTGCCTTTGTAACATATAAATTACATATTCTTATTCATAAATCTAATTATCGATTAAATTTATACCATATATCTTTATTAGAAGCACAATTTTGTTTTTTTAATATATAAAATGCTTAGAGCATATATATATGGAGTTGCCTATAGATTAAAAGTGTGACCAAAATGTGGGCGAGAGAGAAAGGTATATGTTTGCTATTCGTTCTCTATGCGCATGCATTGAAAATGACAGATGTCTAGATATAATAAATATTAAATATGTAAAGAAATTATATTTCTTTAGTTGGTACAAAGCTCGTCTGTAGGTAAAACAGTGACCGTTCAGTGAAAACATATACTCATGAACGCCATAGATTGCGCCCAAAACAGTTGATATTTGGGGTGAACAGAACTCAAGTCTTTAGTTATTTTTATATATAGTTTATTTATATTTATACATATCTACATTATTCTATATCAATATCAATATAATGTCATATTTAACAACTGTCACGTATTATATCTAGACAGCTCTGACTTGACAACTGTTACTTTCGACGCATGCGCGTATGGAATAAATAGGAACATATACCTTTCTCTCTCACACACTTTTTCGACACACTTCCAAGTTCAGCATTCACTCTCTATATATATATATATGCTCTCAGAAAAATGATATAATACACAATACATAAATACTAATACATATTTACATATATAAACATACAAAAATATATATAATACATAGTTATATACATAAAAAATACTTTTTGCATTAAATGAACTGGTATGGCTCGCAAAAAAGTGCCGAGTCCTAGTGACAGTGGTGTAAAGAAGCCTAAGCGTGTTACAATAGAAACGAAGAAGGAAATAGTAACTAAACATAAGTAATGAATCCAAAACAGTCTTCGGCAGAGATGTATATATAAATAGTGATTGTTAGAGCGAGATAAAGACAGTTGCTGCTAAGATAGTTTCGAAAGAATAATGCATGTAGAGTACTATAAAATAAATAAGAATTATACAAACGATATGAACGTTGTTTTTCTCCGTTAAAATAAAAATGGTCTAAATAAATAAAAAATATGTTAAACACATTGATATATTAGAAAAAGTAAGATTGTCAATAAAGAAATTACCCGCTTGTTTGTACACTTGTATGAGAGCAACTATCTGTGAGCCAACCTCTCTATTCGGGCCTTCTTCGTTGTTTCGGAACTCTTTTTTTAGTTCTTGTCTATTTTAAGACACGTGGATTACTCATACAAGTATGTTGTTGTACAATCACACGTATAAATTAATGTGTCAAATTATCGTGAACATCTTATGTCTTCATAATTATTAATTAGTTAATATATTTAATATAAATATATATGTAGGTACCTAATTACATCAAAATAATAAATTAGATTTGTTATCAAAGTGTCGCGCTTTTCAAATAAGGCACTGTTATTTGTATGTGTTATTTATTTAACAAACAAAAATGTACAGTTTACATAAATTTAACTTATAATGTTTGCTTCAACACTAATATTAGTATTATATCATGTAAATTTTATTGAATGCTATTGCTTAAAAAATGCTTGCGTTTTAAAATGAAGTACCCATACCGGAACATGTCTGCGATAAAACTGTACGGTATCCCATGCATACACGCTCCGGTTTACCTATAAAAATTAACTGTTCAGTCAAACCTGTCCGGTAAATCGTTAGGTATATGCCTAACAAAACCTACGAATATTTAATCTAATTTTATAGGCATTCATAAAGCCTTTAATCCTTAAAACAGTTTAAGGTTATGTTAGATTAACTTTAAATCCACGTTACTGTGTAACAAATATTTTAATACTGTGCTAATATTACAAAAAATATAATATAGTCCAATTCACGATAGTTCGGTGGCGACTTATACTTAAAATAGATTATAAGAGCAGTATAAATCTATAATACGATAATGAATTTCATCTTATTCGTTTCTATGTACATTATAGAAAGATAAGTGAGTTTTTAGTTATGTCGGCAGTTTATACCTCACAACTTGTTTTAAGTATGAGTCGCCGCCGAACTCTCTTAATTTGAACTATACTTTCCTTCTAAGAGTACAACAAGCAGAAGATGTATATTATCTTACATTTACTAACAAATTTAAATAACATTTATAAAAAAAATAATTTTCCATTATAATAATAGCTTTTACTAAAACTGTTTTTCATCAGTTTTCTCCCTAATTTCTGTTTTCAACATTTCGACCTAATTGTAATTACGATACAATGCACAAAGTGCTGTTTACACCATAATTAATCAACTTACAACAATAAAACACGATTATACAATGTCTAACAATGTAAACAATATTGAGAAGTAACATCACTTGTTCCATTGTGTTAGATGAACAGGAATGGCACAACGCACAATGCACAACCCTGACAGCAATGCTCAACCCTACCTCCAACCCAATTCTGGAATCTTGATTCTGTGAGGGTTGAATTGTATACAATCTTCTTATAAAAGTATACCATAAGAAAAAGTATTTGCTACAGAGAATATTCAACCGGTTGTAATTAAAAATTGTAACGAAATTGTATCCTCAATGATTTCTAATGTCTATCTTCAGGAATAACTAGTGGACGATTTTAGAGTATACAAATTAGTTTTTAGTGATTACTTCACTTAAAGAAATATACTTATTTCACTGTTATTTTCTAATACCACCCTCAAAAATCAAAATAGGAGAATTATTTCAGCTGACTTACCATCAATACCTAGATAATTTAAATACAGATCATATTCTGACATTTAGGGGATGTTTAACAGGAGTTTCTAGGTCAGGGGTGACATATTACTAAGGGAGGAAAAGAGAAGAAGGTTACTAAAGACAAATGATCTTGTGGCAAAGAGGAAATCATGCCAAAACTAAGATGGATGAATAATTCTCAAATACGCTTGATGTTTAAAATGAAAATCTTCTGAAGATAGAAGGAAAATGTATGTTCATGCGTTGAGGCTGACAGATATCTAATGAAAAGTTCCATTATTCTTCCTTGAAATCTGTTCCTCTCATGAGATGCGTTTATTATGGAAGCCTTAGTAGGGAATTTTGTACAGAATAAAGCATTAAATAATTTAGAACACAACCAGAGCTGTCTTGGGTTTAGGTTTTAATAATATACACAGATAACCCGATAAACACAGATGCATGTTCAAAATAAAATAGTTTATCTGTTAAGCCTCATTCCCACTCACTGTTTTGATATTTAATTTACTGTTTCTATTTAATATTGTAATCTAGATTTCAGGTTTTCGTTTAAACATTCCTTTTCACATTTGTGTTTTAATTTAAGTTTAGTTAATTTAGTCGGTGCGTATGCATCGTTAGTAATATAAATTTTGACAGTTCGACAAAATTGTATGTGAAATAATTTAAATTGCTATTTTCAATAACAATTAGACATAGAAATTGTTTTCACTTCTATATTTTTCTAAAACTGACATTAAACTTCTTTTAAAAGTAAATCCTACTGTATTTTGAAAGATTATCACATTTTGGAGGTTATAATATAATATAGTTTTTCTTTATTTAATATTCTTAATTTAAAACATTGGACCTTGTAAGGTTCTAAAAAAAACTAAGAAGACTTAAAAATTTAAATTAAATTAAAAATGGTACTGTGAATGACTACGCGTATTGCCATATGCTAAACAATTTAAATTAAATACAAAATTAAATTAAAGCAGTGAGTGGGAATGATACTTTACATAACACTTTTTAAGTTAACATAACATAATATAACAGAAACATAAAATAACATTATCGTTATCGTTGTCGTTAAGTTAATACTAATAAAAATAAGTATTTAGTTTACTTTTAAACTCTATAATAACGATTACAAATAGTGTTTGTTGGACTGCTAACTTTTTACACCTCTAGTTTGATCAGACTGCTAATTTCACTGACGTGTAATAATTTATTATATAATTAATTATAAAATTATGAAACTAATTACAAAAAATCTATTTCTGCAAATACGAATATAAAAGAAAATATAAAACAATTGAAATTCTTACTTTTAACAAAAGAAATAATTATAATAATTAAACTGTAACGATTAAAATCTATTAGTGGTTAAATAGGTAAATTAATCAATTGAAAGTTAAGTTTAGAAATAAAAAACAAAAAAAAAAAAAGAAAAGAAAATTTCAAGGAAAAGTTCTAAAAAGCTTTCACTATAATGATCCGTTATTCAGTGTCATATAACTGCCTCCCCTCCACTCCTCCTACAATTGTGTGCTGAGCGGTACTAGAAAAGTGTGATTGGAATGAAGTGGGGAGAGGGTGTTTAAGTAAACCTCAATTTCATCCCCACGTTATATCGAATCAAGTCTCTTGTCATTCGTTGGGTAACGACTAAACGAGTAACGGTCGCTAATGAGCCGTAACTTTGAGTCCTCCGTTGCTAGAATCTCAACACAGTACCGCTTTAAGTCAAGTCGATCGGAATCTTATTTTAATTTCATTTTCTATTAGCAATTCGAATACGATTTATAAGCTCTACTTAAAATCAATTGATAACGTTTTCCTTTTCACTTCAATTACAATTCAAAATTGTTTTATTTAATATGAAAGATATATATTATTTGTATCTCGATTTTATTTAAACAGATTGTACCAGTATAATATGAATATAGAAATGTTTCTATAAGCTGTATGGCGTAATTAATGTTGTTGTTGCAGTTTGCTCCAGATGCATTTGACGTCACTTTGTAACATATAAATAACAAAATTAATTACAAAACAGAACATAACCTGTGTACACATAAATTAAGGTAACTAATAACCTATAAATAATAACTAACACACGTTAGAACAGAATCTTCTTGATATACAACTACCTGCTACCGGTTAATAATAATAATTCAAAATACAAATGACTCGAGCATACTCGACTTTACTTGTCTCTTCTCTGCTATGTGGTACTAGCTCTAACTTCATTTTATGTCATTTTCATAATATAATATGTAGTAATCGTTTCTCACAATCTTAGCCATAACCTCAAAGGAATATACTGAGAGTATCAAAAGACTGTGTTCATAATTAATAGCTGTCATTTCCAGCAAAGAAAATATATAACAGTCTGAAGACTCTTTAGCGTTGTAATTCTGTGTAAAAGAAGAACTGAAGATGAGAAACTGCTTTTGTAATTCATGAAATACCGACACAAAGATATGGATACAAATAGCGAAAAAGAAAAGCATTAAAAATAAAGTTGTACGCTTTTTTAAGGTTACACGAAACCTTACTTTGAAGAAAACACTTTCTAAACTTTTTAGTCTTGTAATATTAAGTAATACATTAGTTCACTTGCACGGTATTTGTCAAATGACACAAGCGTATCTATTTATTATATCGTTTAATTAAGTCTAAATGCGCTCTCATCTTCAGACTGCTGAATTCAGTTGTTCTACGTACTACATTTTATGTTTCGCTCACACCCATTTTGGTACAATGTGTGTGAGTGAAATATAAAACATATTGCGTAATATGTATAATACACTGATAAAAGTCAACACTTCTACGCTTTTGGAATTGTAACTATTACTAATTGTAACAAGAAGAGATACTCAAAAGTTTTAATTGATATCTCTAGATCTATTTCTTTAATTCAACACAATGAATTTATATTATTTTACATCCCTGCTTTCTTAATATAAGTTATTTATAGAACGAAGCTGGAATATAATGTAAAAGATACGCAAGGTATCTTTTCTTGTTGGATGCTAATTATAAATTCATTTGAATATGTAACCATAGAGATTTGATGAGATATTAAGAATTTTAACGAAAACAAAAAACAAAATAATTTTATTATATAAATTTCAATTAAAATAATGCTTGGAGGATGTTAAAAATACGAGTATATCAAAGTTTAGTTTGTTTTAATAAGATGTATCTAAGAATATCAGGAAACGAGATCGTTTCTTCTTGGAAATTGAGTGAACTATATTGTATTCTGTTCAATTTAGAATCAAGTAATAGAAAAATCTACTTGTATGGGTGTTTTCGAATGAAAACTTGAAAGAATTAATTATTTTTAGTTTAAATATTACTGGTTTAGTTTAAGTGAATCATAACATGTGATTAAGTTAAATAAAGAATAGAATTAAGTTTTGGATAAAATTACAACCACCTTACGAAAGGATAACCCTGACTTTATTCTACAAATACAAACTAGCAAGCTGCAGTCTATGAAACTTGGAAAAAGGATGGAAATATTGGAGAAATGAGGAAAGGAGAACCTACAGGATATGTAGGGAGGAAGAGAAAAACCTATGAACAGATGTAGAGAGAGCGTTGAAAGAAGGGGAACTGTAGGAACTGCTACTTGGAAAGTGAGGATGAAGAAGATGGATAGCAGAAGTAAGAAAGAGGAGATGAGGGAATAGGAACGTTGAAAAGGAAGACAATTTAAACTTGAAGCTTGATTAATGAAGTGAAATGTAAAATACCCATAAATAGTTTGTAAGGTCGTAAAGATAGATACAACAAATGAATGAAGAAAGAACAATTTGTCATACTGTGTCTTAGCAGTCTAGTCTAATTTATCTATACATAAACCAAGAAACATAAAATCATTTCCGACAAACTTGGGAAAGTACTATTTCATATGCTATTAAAAATCACTTAAATATTATGAGTATTTTTCCTGTTCAAATAATCTTATAAGCTGCTTAAATCAAACGAGTAAAGCTCAACATCAACATTTTCTCTTTCCTCTGGTGGTCATTTCTCTTAATTTAATGTTCTCTAGAAGCGTCAGACTTTAAACTTTGAACTACTAGAACTGTGCGCTACTTTTTATTTTTATATTCAATAACAATAACGAGCCAATCAGTGCAATGGTTGGTGATGGGTTATCCCATCCCCAGTCCCATACCCAGTCTTCGATATCTACAGAGAGACTGGTAAATGGGAGTTGTGGAAGAACGGGTATGGGAAGTACTAGACAGCAGAGCCAAAGTGCTAACTACTGATTGGATTACGGAAGCATTGGCCTGAGAGAAATATGAAGACCAATGATATTACTGTCTACATGCTCATAAAATGCGACTGACTTATTTTATTTATTGAAGTTAAATTAATGAAGTTGATAAAATGGACTTGAAGAGAAGACAAGAAGAGAAATTTAACAGAAAAGTTATTTTATATTTCTAAGAAAATGAATCACGAAAAGAAATGTCATAACAATATTTTTAATAATAATTCACGGGCTTCTTAGGACCACGGTTCTTTTCTCGCCCTTCTTAATTCATTTTATTAACATTTTACATATTTACATTTCATTTATTATTACACCTAAACTTTTAAGCCCGCTATATACCATATCTTGTTTATCACTAAGCACACTGGCATCCTCGGATATCTTAGTAGTTCCGGCATACTCGTAGGCAACTCCACTCCATTTTTTACCAAAACTCTGTACAAATTATTTCTGCAGACCTTCGTTTCTGTACATTGGAAGATCAAATCTGCTACCCCTTCTCCACAATTGCACATATCTTCTTGTATCATGTCATAACAATATGTTCTCTAAGATTAAGAACATGGTTCATTTCGCCTGCGATGATATTAAATCCATCATTTTAATTACTTTGTTTCCATGTTTTAAATCGTTAAAGAAAGCTTAAGTATTTATACATTTCTTAAGATTGAGATTAAATTCAATTTTCGTTCACGAAAATAAATTTTATAAATAATATATAAAAAGAAAAAGATCTTGACTTAGATGTTCGTTGATTTACTTTGAAAAATACAACCTAATTAACATTTTAATCAAAGAATATATATATTATATAATAACGTAAATATCTTCAAACGCGTCTAAAGCTCTAAATAAAGCTTACAGAAAGCTTTTACTTATTAAAGCTGTTGTTTTTCTTTATTATTATAAAAATAAAAAGGAAATATGTAATGTAAAAATAAATATTAACGAAAAATAAACAAAAGAAAAATTATATACTGTTATTTTTTATTGTGAAAATTGTCTTTTTCTTTCACAAGCTACAGGAGAAAGAGGTTATTAGGTATTCACAAAGAAAAGAAATTATCTCCCATTGTTGACTCCAGAGTGCCGACGTCGCGACGTCTACTGTATCTTGTTTGGAAGTGTTTAGAGACTGGATTAGCGCTACTTTAGTTAACTTGAGTTTATTGTACCATATTTTAAACAATACATTTATTATAAGCTTTAGAAATGGAAACTTTAGGGGTTTCTAACTTTTTGTTCTCATTTTAACAAAACTTTTTTTATAAGTTTTTATATTTATTGGTTTATCATATAAATAAAGTTTTTGTACGCGATTTGATTTCAAATTAAATTCCATAAATTATCTGGAATGATTTTGGGAATCGATTGAATAATTAAACTGATATACATATGGAGAAAAACAGGTTATGGGCGAATTTTTGGTCACTCGCTCCGATGGTATACCTCGCTTTACGGCATCTTGAACTGACCGATAGAACTGAAGTAAAAATATTTAAGCGCCAACATTTAAAATAAGAAAATTGTCTACAGTGTTTAACATAAGCTAAACTTAACGAAAGCTAAACATAATCAATAAGAAACCCGACAACGATACGAATGTATAAAAATAAGTTAACTAAAATAATACTCCTAACAAAAAAAAAACGACTCATCGAAACAACAACAAAAACTTCTAATGTGTAAGTTTGTTATTTCTGTCACATGTGTTATTATTTGTTTATCATTTGTGATGTTTTGACAATTGTATTCATTATTGTAAGTATCCCCTCCACTTTTCCTGATGTAGTGGGGGGAACAGAACTGTCATGCGAGTAGTGAATTTCTTTGCGTTGTGTCTAACATAGAAGAAAAGAGGCTTTCTTAGCTACACTGCCCTTCTAGTTTAAACCCACTCCTATATTTCTACCCACCCTCTTTTTCCAACCCTCGCTAGACTTCAAGATGTTTGATCAATGAAGTAAAGGGAGGGGGGCGTTAAAGAAAATAATACTTTATAGAAAGTTATTGTTTTTTAAACGTTAATTATTATTTAATATTTTAAGTTAATTTATAAGTTTAGTTTACGGTAGTGTTATTCTTTAATTACATATTGAAATGTTTGACATTGCCTCGCGTGGTTGATTAACTTTTTCATTCATCATTAAAACTATATTATTATTAGTGGGGCGCTGGGGTACTAACTATACGTCACGCACTTACGAGAAGGTTGCCACATAATAATAATGGTGATAAACGTAGCATGCGAGACAGGGATTAACAAAAAAATATGGAAATGCTTTGTTTTTCTTTAATGCAGGAAAATCGTGCATAGGAATCGACTAATCATGTGTGAAAAAGTATTTATCTAATGACTTTACCACTTAAATGGTGTATCAGTAAGAGCTGATTGCTATAAATTGGCCAACTAGTGTCATTTAGAGATCCGTTTTTATTATTTTCTGATTGCGGATAAATTAGCAAAGGAAAAACAATTGAGAAATCAATATTTCATTAACAAAATTCAGTTAAAAGGAAGAGGATATTATATGTTTCGTCCAAATGTAAGTAAGAAAAGATAGTTCAACAAGTCCCGCAAAATTATATCAACTATAATTTGAATCAAAAGTAATCATTGTAAAACTGCACTGCACCTGTACAAAATTAATATTAAATCCGACGATAGATGCCAATGTGGTGAAGAAGGAACTTTGGATCATATTATATTTGAATGCATAAATTATAGTTAAGAAAGATCAAAATTAAATAGTGAAATATTAGATGTGATTAAAACTTTTTCTGTTAATACTAAATTTTTGTTAAGTGATTCAAAATTAATTAGTGAATTATTAAAGTAGAAATTTGTAAAATAGAATTATAAAGTTTTAAATATGTATAAAAAATGTTTGATGGTGGCTATGACGAATAAAAGTCATAGGCAAATAAATAAAAATAATGTAATAAATAGTGTTACCTTTGGATTTAAACTTTCTTTTTTTAATTTCTGAATATGATTACTTCCTAATCTGTTACGAATATGTAAAGTTTATTTAACATAAAAACGTTTACCTTTTACGTAACATTTTCTTCCTTAACATAACGTAAGATTACATAGCAAAACTTATCTTTCGACATAAATTAATGTTTTCTGATGATAGTAACACTTTTTATGGAAGATTATATACTGTTACATTTTAAACGAATATTTTAGTACACGATTTTTATTATAGTTTGCATTTATTTAATGGTGGAATTATGTAAAATTTTCGTAAAAAAATAAAACATAATGCTTTGTATAAAATATTACGTTAAATACTACATATGTTTACGTTTAGTGTTTAGCGGGTTATAACAGTTTTCCAAGCAGAAAAATAATTAGTAATGCTTTTATAAATCAAACAATTTTTTAATATTGTTAAAGTATATTAAAATTTTATTATAGAATGACTTTCAGGGTATTAGCAATCTATGGTGTCAAAGCAAATTTATCTAGAATACATTATGTCATATAAACATCAAAAACGAAAACTTATACTTTTATATTATATATACAGATATATAAAGTATACATTGCAATAATGTTATGAATTTGATCCTTATATATCTCTCGATATATAAATATTTATTTGGCAATCGCTTTGCTGAACGTTTGCCAAGATTTTTGAAAACCGATTCAAGTAGCAGAGTTGAATCGAAGTGGTATTGTTAAAAGATAATACCAAGCCCTTCTAAATTGTTCCTCTTATATTAAAAAGAAAAAAAAATACAACATGTATATAAAGAAATATACAGGAGAAAATGAGATTCCTATTTCCATATGCATTACACCAATACGACAATATCGATATATGTAAAAATGTAAAATGGAGCATTATACAATATGTAAATGTAAAAGTAGATGTAATCCATTGGAATATAAATCTGACAAGAACAAATCATTAAATTCTTGTAGTGCTATGTTTACCATGTGATATCATCGGTTCTCAATCAGCAATATGCTGAGATAGGAAGATGGGAGATAGCGGAGCTCTGAAAGCTCTGTGAATGCTAGCACATTTAAGCCTTGTAAATAGGGTGAGTGAGCTGTCGAATGAAAAGAGGGATTTAGAAACAAGATATGTATTGTTTAAATAAAACAGAAAATATAGAACAAAAATTACGTATGGTAATACTTTTATAAAAAATAAAACAATGTCTGAGCTTTGAGGAAATCGACTAGTTGTATGGAATTGGAGTTTCAATGTTCTACGACAGTGGAAAACTCTTAACATAACTACTGGAAAAACACTAAAATCGTGCATGAAAATAATGGAAAAATACGCCCATGCATCTCCTGAAAACTTAATATTCAAAGGGTCTAATATTCCATGCATAATAATATGAATTGCGTTTATAAACAATAGAAGATGTAATTAATTTCAACGTTTAATTACAAAGATATCTACGCATAATCAGAAACAAAGCTGCGTGTATTTAAGGTGTCTTTAATTCTTTTTATCTAATATGCAGAGTGTCCCAAAAGAAAGTCCAACGTTCAACAACATTCTGTTTTCGGATCTGGGCCCGTATTCCTAAGTCAGCAATGGTCGTGATCGAATAGATCTGATTTATACGAGTGAAACATTTCACTTTTAAAACAGTATTCCTGTACTATTTCTGAATTTTATTATCAATTATAGTACAGGAATACTCTTTCAAAAGTGATTCGTAAAATATTTCACTCATATAAATCAGATCTTTTCGATCACGACCATTACTCGCAAGACTCAGGAATAGGGCCCCAGGCTATATTAATAAAAAAACTAGCATTACTATCTGACAAGCACCAGAAACCACTATATTCTCAAAAACGTACTGTAGGGGTTGCAATGTCTGCGCGAGATGACACAAAAAAGATGCGCGAAGTTTTGCTTCTCGTTTAGACGAGAACTGCGACGGTAAAGCTCAAATTTAGATAACATAATTAAGAAAGAATAATTTCTCAGAGTCTGTATTTTAATAATTAATCATTGTTTCTTTATTATTATTAAGACCCTAAAAAGAAACTATCTTTTAGAACGTACGAGTATTTGTTTGCTTTTTGAAACATACATTTCTTTCGAATCGATACAGATCTCAAGAAATCATTATTTTAACAAGATCTCTTTAAGCATTTAAAGATTATAAAGTAACGATTATTACTAAATTTATTACCAGCTTTACACGAATTTAAGAGAATAATACCGTTTTGTCTTTTCTAGGATGATGATCTGTTTAATAACTTGAATATGAAACAATATGTCAGCTCTTTTTTGAAAGAAATGCAAGAGCTTATATTCTTTCACTTTAGAAAATGAAAAACTATATATTCCTCCTCTAGAGAAAGCATATATTTAAAGATATTTTGTATAAAACTATAGTGAACAAATTCTGATAATTTTTTATGTTGTCTGTCGCATTTTCCAGTCGATTTAGCTGGACGTGCAGCTTCTATGCACGAATGGAGAGGCTCCCAATTCCGTTAACTATGTCGCCATCCTCAACTACGAGACTACGAGGAGACAACACTGTTATACAGATATGTACACCCCCTGTACAACCCTGGTGCAACCCCTAAACCTAAACAAGCAGCACGTCCTACAGTCCACTTTAATTGCATTTGTTTTTACGTTATTGTGTTTTTTTTTTTGGCTATTAGAATATTTTACTGCGTTGTGAATGGTCACACCTCGTAAAACTTACTCCTTTTCTTTACTTATTTATTTTATTTAATGTCGGACTTTTCCCGTTATTAGTCCTGAATATAACTGAACCCACTGAACTTAAATTTGCCCAATTTTTTTCTTTTTACATAGAGCGATTGAAATATTATTTTATCTGTTCAAAAAGTTTTATTATTACATTTATAGAATCTCAACAAATTTCCACACATGCTTGTTGATCGATTTGTTATTTTCATGAAATCAATTTTGAAAAAGTCTGGATGTAATATATTTCAATTTGTCAGGTGAAGAAAATAATTTCTGATTTGATTGTGGTAAATAAAATTAAATGTCTTATTTCTTGATATAAAATGAAAAATGTGATTCATTCGATGTTGCCCACTACTTACTTCTACGACTAACTGTTCTCTCAGGCTCTAGAGGCTATAACTTCCATTTACAGTCAGTGTTATACGTTGCTGGAAAATGTAAAAGAAAAATAAGAAAAAAAACCTCTAATAAATCACTTATAAAAATAAAATAAAAAATGTTCTTTTCATTTCTGAGAAATGTACTAAGTAAATCTCAATATCCTCCTTGTTGGAAGAATTCGTTTGAGATATTAATTCAAATATATTTGTAGCGTTGAAAATGATTTGCCAAGACAGGATATTAGTGAAATCAATTTATAAACCAAGGAAATTGCAACTGCAGTGTGGATCTAGCTTTATTTATCATTTACTTGAATTTTGAAAACATATAGATTATGAACTTCAAACTATATTTTGTACAACTACATTTCTACAATTCTAGAAAAGTAAAGAAAATCTTTTTGTTTAATTTGACGATCGTCTGTGAAAGAAGTCTGCATCGGAAATAGGCTGACGTTAAAAAAATTAAATTGCCCAATAACGAAAAACAAAAAAAAAGAACTCTTACGACTTGAATGGTACGTGTCCATCGAGACATTTCTATCTATATATCATTTTCTTATTTAAATAAGTCTTCCCAGCGCACCGCCCCCTATTTACTCTAGTGAAGATAGATCAGTTATTAACTTAGAAGACTTTCTTTGACATTAAATCGTCGATTCAATGCGTTCTCAAAACATAAAACACCACCAAAAATTATATCTCTAAATATTTTTTATTGTGTGTTCTATTCACTTATTATAAAAGAAAAAAAAAGGAAGAAAAACGACAAAGAGATTTCCAATATATACATAAGGCAACTAAAAGATTTTTTATATATTTTATTTTCCTTCCTAAAAAAATCTTTTTATATCTTTTATTTTATTTTTTTATAAAGGAAACAATCAGAATCCTTTTGAGTTTACAAATAGTCTTAAACGGCTTAGACAATAAAGGATTTGTGAAATATATAAAAAAAAGAATCAAAAACAGTTTTTTTTTAATATATATATAAAAGAAGAAGTGTGTTTTTTTCTAACTCAGTAAATTGTATCTTAAAATAACATACAGAAAAATTAATTATTGTATTTCGTATATGAACTGACACCCTTTGTAAAAGAGAGATACATTATTCTCTCTGTCTTTGTCTCTCACTATTATTTTCTACTTTATAGAGTTATATAGAAAGTCCAATTCGGATACAAGAGGAGTTTTGAGTGGTTGAAATCCAGCTATTAGATTTTAAAAATTCGGAGATTTATAAATTTTAATGACATAACTAATTCTTTTTTAACTTCTGAACAGTAACAAATATACAATTTTTTCGAAACGAGGTAAGAACTTGACATTGATGCCTCGGCATACCCACTAAAAAAATTCAATTCTCACTTTTTGAGTGGTGAAAAAATAAAATTAAAAAAAAGTAGTGCTTTAGGTTTGGTGGTCTTTAACAATTTCCGTGATGACTAAAAAGAAAGGTTAATTCCTCAAAAAAGAATTTCTTTAAAAAACTAAAAGTGACTTTCGGAATTTAGTGTCTCCATGAATTATTTGGGGCCTTTTATTTAGAATATGATCCTTATTGAACTCCGAACAAGGTAGTAATAATTTGGACTGAAAAACGGTTTGAACACCCTAATTATATTGGATAATCTAAATGAAGTACTGTATTTATATATAAACTAATAACCGAAATAAATACAACAACCCTTAAATACGTACTAAACCATTTTAATTTCGAATACGGCCTAAAACGGAGTATTATTTATCCAAGCGGGTTTTATAAGATCAGATTCAAGTAAGAGGTTTTAATCGGCTTATAATTATATTTAGATATAATAATGATGACGATTTACATTATTTATAATCATGGAATAATACTCAGTGATTCCCTCATTCTAAGTCTAAGCTTCCCCTTCCCTTAACAGTGACTAAAAGGATGATAAAAGCCTTAATAAATAGTTGCGCCTTTAGAATTAGAAGGCTTCGTGTAAACAGGAGTTGTTAAGCCTTTATTTATCCTGTCCAAGGATTAAAACCAAATTCACAAGTAAAATGATGTATGGTTATTCTAGCTGTAATCAGTCAACAATGAAACTAAACTTGAAATGTGATTCTAGGGTTATATGATGAGAAAAAGGGGTGAGGGGGAGGGTAACGTGTTTTCTATTAGTATTTATAAGTGTAATATTATATTCTGATTGTTTTACTTAGGGTGGATTTCTAGTGCGGCTATAAGATTACTCCACTAGACACAAAACGTAAATTCATGTACTACAGTACGAGTAAAAACTACGTTATTAAGTATACTACAATTTAAATTTTGAATTTAAATTGAAACATATTTAAATTTTGCGCTGGGCGCCGTCCGATAATTTATTTGGTTAATTTTTTTAATAAATATGAAAATAATAACAGTAAACTTATTGTAAGGTTTTTCTCCATTTGTACATTTCTTTTCTGTAGTTTCCCGCACCCGAATAACCCTCGAGCAACAAATTGAGGCAGATATGAGAGATCTAGCGTATTTATTTTATTATTTTTATTAAGATTTAAATGGCTTCCTAGGTCCACAAATCATATTTATGCAATTCGTTGTAATAACGTGTCACATAAGTAGACTATATCTACTACCCCTTAATCACCTCCGTCAGTCACCCTTCCAAATACTAACTACGTCTAAAACTAGCTCCAAACGATGCTACGATCACCTTCCAACGTTGGACGCATCGTGTGGTCGATGCTGGAACTAAGTGCTCCAATACGATATGTCCAACGCTCATGTTGGAAGAAGTTCGATTTTTCTACCCCCACCACACACTAGATCCACATGTCATGCACTGCTGCACGAATCGTCCATGAATGGAAGGTTTTATACTTGAAAGTTTCTTTATTTACATTAATAAATATCAATAAATCTTAATAATATCAACAAATTAATAAAATAAATAAATCATTCCGATCAAACAATCGTTCCACCGTGTAGCAGGAAACTTGCCATGTCAATCTTCCAATATTTGACTCACACGTTGGATTATCGCATCGTCTGGAGCTTTATATTACCAACGTCATAGTGTTCCAATGAGAACTGGTGCTTTTTCAAATACAGTACTGTAAACTGATAATGATTTGTTACAACCAACAATATTGTAACAGTTAACCCTACAGTTTTATAACATACGTACATGCTCCAGTTTACCTGTACAGGTAATCTGCTCAGGTAAACCTGTCAAATAAACCGTTATGTGTATAGAGATGTGCTATATTTTTAAATTTTAATTCCAAATACGATTTTCGATCATAATAGAAAACTCTCCAAGTGTTTAATTAGGTTGTCCTCTTCATCATGCTCATATTTCCAGCTTCAGTTAAGTGCATTCTATAATCCCTGGAACACCATATGCATATAAAAAGATATTAAATTATCTACAGACAGCTCATTAAAATATCTCTATCTCTTTTTAACACTACAAACATATTCTAATATCTATTTTATTTTATTTTTAGTATTATTCAAATGAATAGGATTATATTGTTAGTATACAAAAATGTTTAGGTATATTTATAGCGCTGTGCCTCTTAACTGTCTTAAGTGGTAACTTAATCTTTGAGGTTATGTATCCAATGTGGTTTCATTCATATTTATCAGCTGTAAGTCAGCTGAAAAGCTTGGTTCACTCACAATTAGTTGTAAGTCGACGCGTCTGCGGCTTATATCGAATTACAATCAACATATTCATTGTAATGAATTATTTTCATTTTATTTATATAGACAATTAATGAATTTGTTTGTAAATAGGAGCATCAGTGTTGTTTTATATGTAGTACCGGATTTAAATCATAGATGTCACTTTGATATTAAACATACTATTTTATAATGGAATACAAAACGAATAAAAAAGTTTCTAAATAATAATTAACAGAACAAGTCACGTTTTTTTCAATAAAGCCAAAGATAAAAAATTACATCACAAAATTATTTTTTATAATGTAGACGCCATTATCATAACTTTTCATATTTTATATTATATAAAAAATAATCTGCATAAAATGGAAGTTTCCTATATTTTAAAAATAAATGTTTGACTCAATTCAATACCTAATGTAGTGTATCACACATGAACCTGGATGTGAACTCTACAGTAAATAAAACTCTATACCACACAAAGGACAAAAGAAGACAGAATACATAAATAAATATCTTTGTCTCGCTTTGTTACACGTAAATATTATATTATAAAAATATTTTATGATATAATAGATGTATATAAAGACTCTAAAAGCAGCTTAGACGGTATTGAAAAATGTGGAGGTATTGGGGATATATCTGATGGCCCAGAAGAACTCGAACTGAGGGACCCAGATTCAATCAAGCATGGCAGATTACAGATACATTAAAAAAGCGTTCAATAACTCGTTGATTTTTATGGAATTTATCACGTGTCACTTTTAAAATACTTTTGTAATGTTGTGATTGATAATTGTTAAGTGATTTTGTTGAATCACGGATTTGCTTTCTTCGATTCAAGCATACTAATGATTTTAGGGTTTGGATTTTATTTATTTCAAAGCCCTTTATATAAAAACTTCTACAGGAACGAATAAGATGAAATTCACGATCATATCGTAGTCTTATAACCTCTTTTAAGCATGGATAACCACCAGCCTCTCGTAATTTGAACTATATATATCATTGGAATGCTAACGGAAATATACGAGATTTTCTTTGTCGAAATGTTGGTGGATTTTGTGAAAAAGGGTAAAAGATATCAATGCAACTTTCATTTTTGTTCAATTTGTAATTATCAAGCCTTTACTAATGAGATGCTATTTAGAATTATATCCCGCAAAACACAAAACAAGAATATTACCATTTATTCTTACTTAAATAAAACACAGTATGATTTAATCCAAAAGAACCTTATTTTAGCATTTAACTGTTAGAAACGACTTCTTAAAAGTGTATAATCAAAAAGGAATAAAATAGGTCGTAAAACATTGTATAATAGGTAAAACTGTTTACGTAATGAGTAACTTTTGTTACGTTAATAAACCTTAAATACACGTTATTGTGTTTAGCGAATAAAAAGATAAAATAAAAGAATATATTTCCAGCAACAAAATTTCAAAACATGCAATTTTAGTAAACACATAATTCTAAATGACTCGAATATATTTTTGCTTTTGCAGTAAAACACGTACTCTGCTAAAAATGTTGCTTTTTTATAGACTTTTTAAAATCTTTAGTATTTTCATTAAAATACAAATGTTACAGAATAAAATTTAGTCATAAAAAATTTAAGAATACAGTCATAAAAACTCTTACCGCAAAATATAGCATAATAATTTAGTAGCGTGTTGTTTTGTCTGGAACAAAAGTCATTGCCATTTGCCATACCTGGAACAAAAATAAACAATCAGTAACTAGGAATACGTGAAACATCGTACGTTTGTATGCAATTATTAAAATCAGGATTCAAATTGTTTTTGCTGTGCTATGTAGTCACGAAATGTCCAAATATAAAATTATTTGCGTTTTATATGTTTATTGAATTCTTTTCATCCTAAAAACAGTAAAGTGAACCTTGTCTCATCCTAAACGTTATCATATGAGCCTCGCCTGACCCTAAATGAAATCATGAACTAATAGTAATAATCATTACATCATTTATTTTTCAAAATAAATTCAAATAAGTCGAACAATCGGTTCGACTTTTTATCACTGGTGACTGATGTCTTATTTTTAATATAATTTAACTCGCACTTTATTCCCTGCTTGGCCTGCAGCTAAAATATCGTATAGCACAAACAAAATACAAGAGGGTATTGTGTAATGATGTAAATACCACACATAAACTAAATATGTAAAGAGAAAAACAAAAAAAAGAAAATACAAGTACAACGACTATTATTTACAAACTCACATTATAATACTTGTTCAGATCGGAGACTTCACTAATGGAAAGAAAAGCCGTTTACGTAAAGCTAAATATACTTACTATATTATATTGGCTAGAAAACCAGGTGAAGAATAAGTAGAGAACGTTAGAAAGTGTTATTTGGAAAGATATAAGTCTTTTATGTGAACTTGAGTTGTCTAAATCTAAATTTAGACGTTAAAGACTCCATTCACGTTATATGTCGCTTTCAAAAATTAGGTTACTAAAGCATATTTGGATTTTAAACCTAGTTAGAAAAGTTTGTACATTAAAAAGGAACAAATTTAGTTAATGTAGAGACATAGATTTCTTGTCTTCTTATGTCTAACACAACTCACTGTAAAAATTGGTCGAAAAAATGCTTTAGGCGCCTCTTTTTTAGGCTAAGGCTGCATTGCGAAAAAGAACAGCCTCGAAATAAAAATGAAAAAAAAAATTTCATGCTATTTTTAAAGCAGCACATTTATATGATTCAAAGTATTACAGAATTATTTCCGTAAATAATTTCTGTAATCTATTAACAACAAAAACAAGTTTTGTTTTTTTAATTAAATAACGACAGGACATTGTTGCAACTCTCTTTTGTATTAGAGAGAGAAAAAGTAAGTGTACGTATTAAAAAAAACATTGAAAATAAGTAAAAACCTTAAGTCACGTTCTTAAGACTAATAAATAAAATTTGTAACATTCAAAAACCTAATTATGAAAACATAGTGTCTATTAAATTAGTACAGAAACAGAAATTTCAAAATGGCGAACACGTACTTTTAATTACATTAACTACATAAATATTTTTAATACGGCTTAATGTACTTCAACATCTAAAATATTAATTAAACAAAAATGTTATTACAGAATGAAATCATCTCAAAGGATAATATTCTTTGAAGTGTTCAGCTAGTTCCATACTCACTCGTACTACTCTACAATAACAATTAGTACAGAATTAGTTAATTAGCACCTATTAATAGGCCTTTGGGAGGTTACCACCGTTCCCATTATTTCCATTTCCGTTTTCCTTTGATTTGGTTTAGATGAAGGATATTGGAGGGAAGGAGGTGAGTGGTAAAGGGGTGGTTTGGTTTTGCTATCACACAGTTACTGATAACGCTACTCTTAGTGTAATTCTTGTATGACATAGTCTGTCACAAGAAGCAATCAACTACGCGAAATCCCCATCCTGAATATTGGATACAGTGGCGGAGTTTTAAACAGGTACACGGAAACTCTCGTGAATATTTAAGGAAAGTTACAAACTTTATAAAAGTTTTTAAAGTAATTTATTATTTAAGTATATTTTGATTTTTTAAAGTTATATTGTTTGAAAAGTTAAGCATAAAATTTGACTTTATTATCTTTATTAGATATAAAATTAGTAGCACGAGCCTGAGATAAAATAACATTGGATACTAAGGATTCCGTTAATTCAACAGATACGTTTTGCTACCATTGTAAAATTAATAACATACAACTTTAAAAAGATATCACAGTCTTAGCTTTCCAAATATTCATTTCCAAACTTATATAAAATTTACCTCAAAAACTATCTTACTACATATGAAAATTAAGGGCGTCAAAATAAGTAGAGGTATAGAATTAATTTACTGCATAAGAAATAAATAGACAAATAATGCATATAATAGACAAATCTGCAAAATAAAGAATTATTATATGAGAACGAGGAAATGTGATAATGTTAAAATAATAAAATATATTGTTACATATTTTCGGCTAACGTAACACATCTTTCATTTGTGACAGTAAAATTCTAAATAAACCTTCGTTCATAGAGAAAACTCAATGAAAAATTGGCAAGGTATCTATCTCAAGTGCGCAGTTAATATAGGAGATAATATGACTTGAATCTTGATCCAAAATATATTGTGTCTAATTTTCCTTAAATTGTTTCCATGAAGGTAATTAAACAATCGCTAATATTGTGACTAAAGATCCAGTTTTATAGATAAATGTATGGATCGGTTTTACCAACATTTAAAACATGTTTTGTCGTGTTCCCCAGTTTCTGCTAGACCTTTTCATAAGTCCTTTAATATCTACCCACAAGTGCATTCTTTTTCGATATAACCCTATTCAATATCTTTCCTATTCGATTACATTTTTATTTTAGTTTTATTGGAATACTATACTATACTAAATACAATACTAAAGTTATTTGCACGCCCCTGATGTCCCAGGACGTTCCAGGCACATGTATGATACTATATATTATTTTATTATACAAATTACATTATCTTACATGACAATATTATTAAGTAAAACGTTTTAAGGGTAATTATACAACTACGACTACGAAGGAGTAACAGAACACCAGCGTCTCTAATGCTGAAGTCAGTAATGTGAATATTAGGTTCTTACATTATATAGATTACAGTGGTGTAAAACCTGTTTTATTGTTAGTAGTTATCATTAGTGCAGATGCATTTATCTGTCTGCTGGCAAGATGGCAAATGCATGTCATATATTGTACTAAAATATTTCATTGAGTAGTGCTGTAATTTGTTTGACATTAAATGTACAGCGCAGTATACATACATGGATGAAAACTCTCTCATTACAACCTTATTATAGCCTTAGTTTGAGAGTTGTACATATATTCTGAAGCAGACTTTTTTACACATCAAATATACGAGTTATTAGATGCGATTACAAACAAATATCTGACAGAATGATTTCATTAACTATCAGAGCAGATCAGGGACTCTGTACCTTAATTTCATGCACTAGTAATGTAACAGAGTCCTCTTCTTCTTATTTTCTGCAAATTCCATACGATTTTTGAAGAAAGGAGAATAGTTTCGGTCACCTTATTAGTGAGCGAAAAGAAATAAAGCATCAGATCTTCGTCTCTGTTCAAATTTGATCATTATGAAAAAGGAAATTTGCTGCATACCCCAATTATACAAATCGACGACGAATTTTCCATACAAATACTACAATATATTTCACAATTGTTACACTTACGGAAAAAGTTTATTTTGTCTCATTAAATTAGCCTCTTCTGTTAAAAATAACTCTGTTAAAGACGGCTCTAGACGATGTGGTAAACGTTTGATGCAAATATTAGAAAATTGACATGGCAAGTTTCCTGCTACCCGGTGGAACGAATGTTTGATTCGAATGATTTATTTATTTTATTAATTTGTTGATATTATTGACACTGACACTGTTTAAAAAAAACTTTCAAGTAAATAAATAAACTGTCAAGTATAAAACCTTCCTTTGTTGAACAATTCGTGCAGCAGTGCATGACATGTGAATCAAGTGTGTGCTGGGGGTAGAAAAATCCCTTTCGTCGCATGTCAAAAAAACCAACAACAGCCCGAACTTCTAGTATCGTTTGGCTCTGGCTTAAAACAAAACATTTGCCACGTTAACACAGCCTTGTACATCCCTGGTATTCTCTTAGACCTATGTGAATATAGCTCTAGTATAGTATGAGATATGAGTTTTCTCATTAGATTAAAATATAATATACAACGCAACCTCAAAAGATATTACAATGATGAAGAGAACACAACGCTGGCGAAACAAGAGAAGAAGATGAGAAAGACAAAGGACAACATACAGGGGAGTGTTTTTAAAATTACATTATAAAGTAATATGCATAAAGAAATTATTTAAAGAAAATCTTGATGAGCTATTAGCATAATGCTAGCTATAAAATGATATGATCATGCATGAGAACGATAAAAGTGTTGCCTGATGTGTAGAAAATCTCTTAATTACGTCAAGGAAATAGGTATTTAAAAGATAAATAGGGAGATAGGTAATAAAGAAGGTGTTTTATTAAATGAGCAGCAAAATAAGTTGTATATATGTTTAATTAAGTTCCCGCTAAACTTAGCAACATGTATTTAAGGTTAATTTAAAATAAAAAAGTTTACGTATAATATATACAAAGTTAGATTGTAAAAATAAATTTTGGAAATGTTTTTAATACTAAAAGTTCGCATAGAAACTGAGGCAGTCAGTTAAACAATAGTTTTCAATATTTGTTGGTAGTTTTAGTGGTATCGTGGCCTCATATAACTACTACTAATAAAATTAAAACACGAAATTGTTTTTGATCCATTGTTTTGAAAATAACAAAAGTAGCGTCACTCTTAGCACAATAACTCACAAACTAATGAATAGAATATCATGAAATTTTAACAGCTGTCTTTTGAAGGTTAGTATTAGCTGAAAAAAAGGTGACTACAATAAAACTAGCGCAATCTATGTGTTAGGCCCATGGACTTTTCAGCCCATGTGCTATATGCTGCTGCCTAATAAGTTTCTGATTATGTATATAGGTACATAATCAATTTAACTTGATAACAACCAAACCCAGAAAATATAAGTCTGCTCCAGGAATCGACGCCGAAGACAAAGCAGTCAGCAAATTTGATTTAAATTATTTAAATCTTTTAACAAAGTTAATAGAAATTTAATTTCTCCACTGTACAGAGTTGAAGTCTAAATCGAAGTTGGTACATTTTTTTCCGAAATCCTCACAGGTAGTAAATTATCATACAAATGTGGAAAATTCACACTACGTTTCATTTTCTAGTTGGACTGGTTTGGACAAAATCAAAATAATCCTGTCCAAATCTAGTGCAGCTTAGTATAAGATATTTACCGTCCTATTTATTGCATTAATTACGTCATGAATTGGTTTACTGCATAACATGTAAACTGACTAAATGTTAAATGCTCACTATTATTAATAAATGGACCTTTACGAAACTTTGAATGTAAATTATAACAAGTTGAAGTTATGATGTTGCCGTAAACCACGTTGAACAAAACAGCAGATGTGCGGTGGTACTGTTCCAGCAGTTAGCCAAAACATAAACATCAGACAAAAGTACTAATTAATTAAGTTGCAGTCAGAATTTGTGAATCTTTTGTAGGTCGATGTAACGATGCAGACATTTCGTTAGAAGACTAAAATAACAACTTCATTTGACAAGAACCTATTTAGCCACACAATAATATTCAGTCTTTAGAGAAAATTGATGTAATTCATATTACAAGATATCGGCAATAATCCTTGCTTGAAAAATGTAAAACCATATAAATAAGGATACCGTACGTCCATATATTTATCCTTTTTTTGTCCCGTTATTCGTTATGAATCACGAGTACTATTAGCTAGGGCATTTACAATTTATAAACTTATTGGTCCAGGTGCTTCTATAAACATATTTATACAATATATTGTGCAGTTATTAAAGGGAAGCAATGAAGGGAAGAGGTGGATGGCGAAAATAGAGAAAAGGAGCGAGGAAAGAGAAGGAACGGCAGAGTAGAAGTGATTTTAATCAGAGGCGATGTCTAATAAAACCATGCGAACACCTAGTTGCCATTCCAAGCCACAAAGTGAATGTGGAGGGAATATTTTTCATAGTATCAAGTCAATGGTCGGACAAAGGAAACAGTGTGATAAACGTAAAAAGCGGAAGAAGTAAAAATGAAGATAAAAGGGAGAAGTATAGTGAAAATATAATAGAGGGTTTGTCGAAAGAAGACAAGAGGTGAGGAAACTGTAATAATGGTGGAGGACTAGCGAATATGAAGAGAGAGGGGTTAAGAGAAGAACAAGCAGAAAGTTGAAGTTTAGTTGTAAGTTTGAATATAAGAATGAAATGTATTAGGAAATACGTATAATACTGTAGATTGTAAAGCCGAAAGGCACACAATTAATATAATATAATAATAATAATATTTGACGTTAATAAACAAAATGCATTAATTGCTTTCCGTCCTGGCCTATGGACGCTTACCATTAGACGGTTCAATCATTATAAGTATGAATCTCCGCGATCTCTCGTAAATTTAACTACATATAGTTTTATCTCTGTTTTCCTTCAACTTTTTCAAAGATGTTCGAGATGCTTTCTCTTTTCTCCGGGGCACTTTATTATTTTCTTTTATTTTATTGACTCCATAAACAAAAAAACGTGGTAACACAGATTTGAAGCCCCAATGCACATAACATTGTATCATTTCAACATGTAACATTTTTTATTCAAGAACAATCATCTTTTGGTGCTCTATAAAAAATGTTATTATTACATTTTGGTGTTATGCAGTTTACAAACCAACGGGGGGTGCAGGCGAGTGTGTAGGTAACCTCAACAAGGGTTCAATGTTTGACTGCTTTGAGTTATTGCTATTCTTGTACACAAGAATCTTAAAATTACAAAAGAACAGAATCAGAGAGTTGTTCGCTATGGCATGCGCAGATGTGTCATGAGCACGAGCTGTCATGTCCCGTTGCTAAATTCAGACCAGTCCGAAATAGCATCTGTCTCTTGCGTTATGTGTACACAAAAAGAGAAGTCAGGACCAGACTGCAGACTGCAGACTGCGGATTGACAGAACATGTTTGGGACCTTAATTACGATGTTTATCTCGATGTGAGTATGTGTACAACATATCAATAATTGCAAAAAATGCTACATTATATCTTAAAAATATATTATTGTAGTATTAACGAAATTAACAAAAGTCAGCCAAAAGGAAAAGATTCTTAAATGTGTCATCCAAATTGAGTTCCGCAAAATTATATCAACTTTAATCAGATACAAAAGTAATTATTGTAAAACCCCAGCTCACCTGTATAAAATTAATATTAAATCCGACGATAAATGCCAATGTGGTGCCCAAATTAGGAACTTTCGATCATATAGTCTACTAAGATCAAAATTCAATAGTGAAATATTAGATGTGATTAAAACTTTCCCTGTTAATACCAAATTTTTGTTAAGTGATTCAAAATTAATTAATGAATTATTTAAATAATTAGAAAAATGTAAAATAGACATAAATTTTATGTTATATATAAATAAAAAATGCTTGATAGCGACTATGCCGATAAGTCAAGGCCAAATAAAGAAAAAAATATATTATTAATTATTTTAAAAATCGAAATCTTTCAAAAAGCAGTAAAATTGATCAAAAGCGTTGTATATTAGGTAAAATCCTTTACGTAAGAGGTAACTTTTGTTATGTTAAATCAGTGTTTAACTTGGTATCTTAACCGAGACTGGATGTTGGTATAATGTTTTTTATTGCATACAAATATAATCACAAAATAATATTTACTACGCACAATATAGAATGAAAAATATGTTATTTAAACTATAATATACCTTCATAAAAAATAACGTCAACATATGTCTGGCTCCAGCCATAAGGCAATGGAATATCTAACAAAATAACCCATATGTTGTTATTACACCAAAAAAAACAATTTCACCTTTTATATTGGTACACAAATAGATTTAAAAACATTTTATATATGTAGATTATATGTAGCATTATGTTTATACCAATCCAACAAAAAATAAAACATTTGTTAGTTCAGATTCGAGACGATAGTGCATTTGGTTTTATTTTTTGAAGGTGTGGCTACGATGATTAGTTCTGGAAACACTTTAAATAGAGCTATATCCGGCGATAATAATAACTCTCTTGTGATATTTATATTTGAATATTACTGACTCAGTCATTGTAATAATAAATTGAATATCTTTATTAATTTTAATATTAATTTTACTGGCTATTGTCACTGTAAAAATAGGTATACAGATACACCGGAGACTTGCCCTATCTTGAGACAGTCAAGTTCTTCAGTATCGGTCATGGAAACATATGAGAATGTGACATTTCTGTCTTAAGACAAGTATATTTTGTAAACACACAAACCAAAAACAGGGCAAATTTGTCCTGTGCCTTTTCTGGTGAATATAAATTACTTCTACACCCACTCTATTCTCCATACTTACCATCTTGTAACCTAATTTAATTTACAAACATTAAAGCATCATTCCCACTCACCGCCTTAATTTAATTTTGTATTTTGTATTTGTTTAGCATATAGTAATACGCGTAGTCATTCACAGTACCATTTTTAATTTAATTTATTTTTAAGTTTTCTTAGTCTTTTTAGTACCTTCCAAAGTCCAATTAAGAAAAACTGTATTATATTATAACTTCCAAAATGTGACAATCTGTCAAAATGCAGTAGGATTTACTTTTAAAAGAAGTTTAATGTCAGTTTTTAAAAAAAATATGGAAGAGAAAACAATTTCTATTACTAATTGTTATTAAAAATATCAATATTAATTATTTCTCATACAATTTTGTCGAACTGTCAAAATTTATATGCACCAACTAAATTAACTAAACTTAAATTAAAACACAAATGCTTAAACGAGAACCTGAAATCTATTGAAATAAAAACAGTAAATTAAATATCAAAAGAGTGAGGCTTAAGGGAAAAATTAAAAAGAAAAAATGATTCGCTTGTTTTGAAAGAGAGATATGTAAAGAAATTAAATAGTTTGGGTAGAGAAGACCTTAAATAAAGAGCAAAATGGATCCCATACCTTGAAACTTGCATAAGTAGCCTAATATGTAATTATAGGTCAAGTTACAAAATAGGTCCCATAGTCTTCATCTTCTCATGTTTGCAAATGTAAGACCGCACTTAAATTTCACTCAAATTTCAATCAGCAAATGTTCTCATTGAACTCTAAAACGCTTTCTTCTTACCACCCTACACCCCTCTGCTCCCGATCCATTGTCCTATAAATAACGCATTGTAGTTATCCTACTAGTTTATTTAGATTTGGCTCAAAGCCTAATATTTTTTATTCGTGTACAGAGAGCTATTATCAGACTCTGATGTTTTTAATAGTCTTGCACGCAGTGTTACCAACCCTACTGTTTTAACAGTAGATTTGCTGTTTTCACATTGATGTCCCTGTTTTCTGTTTCATTCCTAATTTTTACTGTTTTTCGATTAGCGTTCAGCGCCACCTATTACACTATGCAAATATTTTTTTGATAACGTGAAAATATTGAAGATGAGGCAATTGAGAATGAAAGTGGAAAATAATTTTACTTTGATTTTTATTTTTTTGTTGTTGTGATTATTAATATAACAATGTATGTGAGTTCTGGTAACTAAGAAAATTGTTCATTGTTTTAATTATATGAGCAAAAGTATGAAATCTGCCTTTTTTTTCTTTACCTACTGTTTTCTCCTGTTTTTTTTTTGCGAGCTGCTGTTTTTTAGTTTTTTGGGGTTGGCAACACTGCTTGCACGTTTCTCAGTTTCACGATGTTTATTTGTTGAGATACAAGCGAACGGGCTAACAGACTTGTGGGCTATAGGCTGTAACAGGGTGGGGGGAATGAAGAGCAGGAGGGAGGGCGTCGTTGACTAGCAACTGGTCTCATACATTCACCTTTACGTCGTGGTTATCGTTGACCCCATTAGGCGTAGAGTTATCAAAGGTGAAAACATTACATATCACATTAATTATGTTAATACATTCATGTTTATACAGATACCTACAGATGTCTTTCGAGTAAACAATTGGGGTATTTTTTAGTCTTAAATACTATAAAAGTATACTTTATATATAATGTAGTGGTATCTGTAATTCAGATGCTCAATTAGTTTTTAATCAATGAATATATATTAGCATTTAAAAGTGCAGTTTAAAGAAACACCTAATTCAGCATGTCTTAATTTCTATAAAACTGTTCTATATATTGACAAAGTCATCTTGTCAGGACCTCAAATATCAAATTATTTTTAAATAAAACGTAATGTTATAGAAGATAATAACAATTAAAGCCTCATTCCCACTCACTGTTTTGATATTTAATTTACTGTTTTTATTGAATTTTTTAATCTAGGTTTTCAGAATAGGCATTCCTTGTCACATTCGTTTTTTAGTTTTAGTTTAGTTAATTTAGTTGGTGCGCATGTCTCGTTAGTAATATAAATTTTGACAGTCGATAGTTGAACAAATTTGAATGTGGTATAATTAAAATTGCTGTTTTTAATAACAATTAGTAATAGAAATTGTTTTTACTTCTTTATTTTTGACAAACTGACATTGAACTTCTTTTAAATATAAATCCTACTGCATTTTGACAGATTGTCACATTTTGGAGGTTATAATATAATACATTTTTTTTTAATATAGTATTATTAATTTAGAGAGATTGGACTTTGTAAAATTCTAAAAAAACTAAGAAAACTTAAAAAATAAATTAAATTAAAAATGGTACTCTGAATGATTATGCGTATTGCCATGTTCTAACCAATTTAAATTAAATACAAAATTAAATTAAAGCAGTGAATGGGAATGATACTTAAAGGTCCATTAATTCTTTTTCTTAGATTATACAATACTTTCTTTTCCTTGGCGTTTATCTCGAAAATACTTTTTTCGGACTGTCGCCCCGATATCGCCCCGATGTCGCTCTGCTACAAAAATTACACCATAATTTTCAGTCAGCTGCTACATTTGTTTACAAGAAAATATTTACATTTTTATTTTTGACAATAGGATGGCAACAGTCGACAAACCTCCCGGTAAAAGTATGTCCCGGAACTGCTTATATCTTCACCATTTTTCAATTTTCTTTAAAAAAAATTATGTAAATATATTCACAAATGTGTACTATATTTAATGACCATAAAAGAAAATACGTATACTTCAAGATTGTGTCAGATAAATAATAAATTATTTAATGATAGCTTTTTTGAGCACCATTGTGTCCCTTTAGTCACTATAGTCATGATAGCCAATTTAATGAACATAGCATAGTTTTATAGAAGTTAACACATGGTTCACAAGTTCATTACATAAAACCATATACATAATTTCTAACAATAATCAAATGATTGATTATTTTAATTGAACGTTATACGTGCAACGCGCGTGAATAGTTGTTTTAATAGTTTCGAATCACATTGAGCTATTGGGATAGGTCACGTCTATCGCAACGAGACTTTATTGATCACGTGGCCGATAGTCACGGGCCGCCAACTCTGAACTTAATTATATAGAGTATAGCAAATAACAATAGAATTGAAGTCAGGAAAATGTGTTATTCATCACTCGTATTATAAAACGTTTTATCATTTTATATTTAACTTGCAAGAACTTATACTCTTCCAAATCTAGTTTCTTTTTTTTTAATATATTAATGCGATTTCAACAAGGTTCTCTTAATTAAAAGTCAATAATTATATAACAATATTTTATTAATAATCAATTTCAATCAGATACGTGACTTGTCCGAACTGCGGAAGCAGCTCAAACACGTGTCCTGGTCCATAAGACCTGAAACAGTTGCATTAGCATCCCTGATTAATAGGCAGCTTTGTATCTCTGCAAGATATCATTGCTAGGCCTGGGTTGAAGTCATAGCGATCTAACAGCGCTAACACAATATATTAATTGTGTGTTTTTGTGGATTTGTTTCTTATATGATTCGTATTTGGTTACTTACTATAGAATTTTTAACACTAGCATAATAGAGGATTATTCTGTGTCGTATTGTAAGGTATTTGTATGTATGTATGTATTTAAATAACATATTTGCTACTTTTGAAAAGTATTTGTCCACATCTCTGCTTATGATGTTCGTCATCAAAAGCGTGCAACGTAATTGCCCTGCTACCTAGAAACACAGTCGCTCAAAACCAATTTCAAAACAAATTTAATTTTATTCGTGCCGTGTGCGTTCTCTCACTCACAACACAGTTTGCAATCAGTCGACTTCGACCAGCCAGAGGTCTAAATCCAGTATTGTTTTTCTTAAATTTATAGTAACACACTTCGGCAACTTGGCAGTCCTATGTCTGTTTTCCTGAACGGAAACATGACCGTGTAATTGCATACTTAGGTAAAAGAGTATTTAGATTATGAATTTATTTTACTCTGTTGCAGCGTATGTTTATACTTTAGAGTAGACATTTACGATTTGGTAGTTAAATTAAAACTGTTGCTTAACCATACACCTCTGTTCAAGCCACGCAAAGCGTGCTATGTTCACAACAGTGCACTGGTGCATTTTTGAAGTATTATACAAACAAATGACCCGCAAAAGCAAAACAAAAAACAGCATGCTGATCATAAAACACAGTAAATGCAATAAACTCGTATTTTTGATATGTTTTGATAGGCTGTTTGGTCATATGTTTGTTTTAGCGGTTTTTCTGTCTGTTGGACGTTCAGCGCCCTCTGATTCTGATCCATGATAACACAGACCTGTGCAGGGCGCCGATTCAACGAATCTGGTGGGATACATTACACTACTGTACACAGCTAATGTTGAGTTTGATGCGTGCAATAAGTAATAAATTTTGAACTTAATTTATGGTAACAAACTCTGTACCGTTATGTTTTAGGGACATTTATCTTATGAACTTACGCTTTTAATTACTGATGCATATTCGATGAATTTTAATTAGAGTAAACTAACACACTATATGTTTCTAAATAATTGATATACTAATTAATGATCTATTTATAAACAAAGCTTGAACATTTATCTAACTCTTAACGTTTATATGTTTTAAATAGCTCAATCGTGAACAAAGTTATTAACGTTTTGATATTCGAAAACATGTAATACTAGTACAAAGTTGCAAATCGATAGTCATTTTAGTACACTGTTGTCATCTATATCTAACTATATAACCATGAAGTAATGTTTCACTTTAAACAATTTACAATACTATAAAATCACATAACAATTAGGACAGACTAACGAAAGACACAATTCTCTAGATACCCACCCAACAACGCAGACAGATATATTTCTTATATATTAGCCCACTATTCTTTTGTTCAATTTATTTTTCTTTACAGAAAATAATAATTGCGATCACCGGTTTTAAGAACCGTTATTTATAAAAGTTGTGACTGAAGAAAATTTGATTTTAGAAGTTAGACTTAGAAGTTTTACTAGAATCTATAGAGATAACAATTAAAACGTTTTGACATATTTTTGGATTTTCTTTTATAATCTATAATTGATGCATAAGCAAATTTATAATTCAGAATCAATAATCGAAAAAGAAAAATGACTGGAATAACATATACCAGAACTTGTTTATTCAGAAATATTAGAGGAGAGAGTAATTGTTTTCACATTCTAGATAATTACTCAATATATTCTAAGTAGACATAACTATTTCAATATAAGAAGAACACTTCTTTTAAATGAAGAATGAAAAGAGCAAAAAGGAACGTCTATTTTGGTGTTTTTAAGATTTTCGCCATCCAAAAAAATAAATATGGTATTATGTATTATGTGATATGATTCAAATAATTCAGTTCCAAAAGTTACATTTTTACGAGGCATGTTTTTTAAGTAAGTACCGTTTTGCGATTCCGCCTTTGCAGCGCTACGGTCGGCGTTCCGCGCATGCACGCTGGTTACCTACATCTCTTGTCTACGCACTGACGCCATTACAGTCTGATTCTTCATTGTATACGTTTTTTACTGAGTGTTTAAGATGCCTCCGACAATCGTGAGTCCCGCCGATTGTGAAGTACGGGCTGTTATACGATTTCTTAGTGTTAAAGGAGTAAAACCGATCGATATTCATCGTGAGATCTGTGAAGTTTACGGACAAAACATTATGAGTGATGGAATGGTAAGGAAATGGGTGAGAGCATTTAAAGATGGCGTCATTATGACAACAATAACTTCTAAAATATCTCTTATAAAACGGATAATTTTAAAGTGTATTGTAAAGTATTTGTAGTATTTGAAAAAAACTTAAAATATATTCATGTCACCTTAATATTCTCCGAGGTTGGAATGCAAAATGCACTTTAGGTATTTTAAAATTTAAACATTATAAAATATGTTCAGCATTCTGAAGGTATTAAATGGAATGTACGATGGTGTACACATTGCAGATCCACAAAAAGGGCAAGTGGATAATGTTGAGTATCAGCATCAGATTGATATCCACTGTGCCAGCCAGTCAATACCTTTATACGATATGACAAGACTAGACTAGGTGAAGAAGGCATCAAGCATCCACAGAAGCACTCATGCATGTAATGACATCCCGTCGAACTTGAGATATCCGTCAAACACTTCTTCTTCTTTATTTCTAGGTCTCCATTCGTACATCTGTAGAATTCAAGTCAGAAAGTGGTTTGTTTCTCGTTTTAAAATTTATAGGAAAATAAAGTTTCATAAAAGAAAGAACAAATCTTTACATATTTTTAACATAAATTGAGTTTTCACCTGACGTCGTTTGAATCTTGTATTTCGAGATATCGTTATCAGGTTTGTTTTCCTTTAATACCGTTTTTAACAAACTCTACAAAAGAATTTGTAGATGTCACTGAAAAAATTGAAATTCCGAAACATAAATGTTTTTACTTTCCATTGTTACTTGCTAAGTCATTGACACACATTAAACGTGAACCAGTACATAGTTTTCAATTACTCCGGAACAAATTTCGTCTATTCAATATCCTGACGTATTGAAAACTCTCAACTCATTTTCACCATTCCGTTTCACATCAAGTTTAAAATAAAATAAATTTTCAACATACTGTGACGTCACGACTGGAGTGTTTCACCAGTTCCCTGGAGCTATTATTTATTTCATAGAATTCATTGAAATGTATACGGGAACATACACTATTCAATTCATGAACAAACTCGGCTTTGCAAAGCTAGCTCGTTGGTTGCATTTATTTATTTATTATAACAGCGCTCCCCAAACTTTTGAAGTTTGCGACAAAACGATGCTACAAACACATTCCAACGTTGGACGCATCGTGTAGTCGTGTACCCAAATTTCGAGCTCTTGTTGTCAAAAGGAATTTTTCTACCCCCACCACATACTTTCTCCACATGTCATGTCACTGTTGCACAAATCGTCCAACAAACGAAGGTTTTATACTTGAAGGTTTATTTATTTACTTGTCAGTGTTAATAATATCAACAAATAAATAAAATAAATAAATCATTCGGATCAAACATTCGTTCCATCGTGTAGTAGGAAACTTACCATGTCCATTTTCCAATATTTGACACACGTTTGGTACCGGCTTAACGAGTTGATAAGCTTGACAAATCACACTTTTTGTAGGGCATAAAAAAGCTAGAACACCATTGAAATAAGTGTACTAAAAAGAAATTATGCTCCAAAATAAATTAAATTTGAAAAACAAATGTTATAAAAAATCGCAGAACTCGAAATTTAAAAAAACTTTTGAACTGACGATCCAAATCCATTTCTTTGAATTTAATTTCCTGTTGCATTTGTTTGTGCATGTCTTCTGATTCTTCATATTTTCTTATTTATAGAATATCACTTTCTAGTTTTTTACAAAAGATTGCGCGGCCAGATGCAACAATTTGGCGGTCTATAGTTTTAGAATTCCTGTACCAAAAGTATAGTCAATTCTACAAAAAAGTAAAATAGGTTCAGGTCAACATAGTCCCAATAACAAAGGTAGACATAGTGCTATTATATACGAGTATGTTTAGCACATTTATTTTGGATTATTTGACCCTAGGCTATTTTTTTACATTCCATTCTGTAACTTTATTTATAAAACTCGTACTCTTTACTAACAATATATTTTACAACTACATGTAATTGTGCAATTTCCATATATATTTTTTATCTGTTTACTAAGCATGGGATTTATTTAATTTGTTGATTAATTTACTTATCGTCGATTTATTTCCTTCGCTAATCACCGACGATATTATTTTTTAATAATAATTTAAGTTCAGGTGATACCTCCTCTTATTCTAGTTTTACTCTATTCCACACAACTACATTATTTTGTTACATACTCTAAAAATATGCAGTTGAAACACCAACAATGAAACTAACAATAGCAGTAATTCTTTCCTAAAATTCACCATTGTTGCTTGATTCCGTTTCCGGTAGAGATTATATTTTTGTGATCGCCTGAACAATGGCTGACGATCTGACATCTCTGACGCATCTATCTACAATATTCAATGCAGGCTGCAACTTTAGTTCCAAGTATTTAGTTTTATTATAGTTTTTATTTTAATGATTGAACTCTTCTTGTTCGCTATAGTTAAAGTACATCTTCTATATATAAATAGATTTGTCTATGTAATTTACGCCGTATTATTATATAGACATTTCTTGACAATTATTGAGATTCAAAGAATCAATTACATCTATTTGCGGTTTGTATCTATAAAGGAAGTTAGCAGTCTGATGCAGCAGTCTTACCGATACTAGTGAGACTTATAACATATTATTACTGACCGAATTTAAAAGCTAGGTTAGCTATTAAAGATTGTCTATATTAACAGAGACATGAATAACCATTTTGTAGACAGACAGTCGTGTAACTTGTAATGCGACAGTAACTTGTCTAACAGAAACGCAGCCTTAAATGTCTGTATGGAAATATGTATAACGTAAAATAAGAGAAGGGTTTGCACAACCCTTATTAAATATTTATACACCTACAAACAAAAGAAATGTTATATATTTTTAAAATTTTTGTTTGTAATCGATCAAGATGTGGAAAATTTAGTATACATAAAGAAAACATCATGAAATATTGATGGGATTGGAGAACTATAATGGTTGAATTTGTAAAAAAAAAAAGAGGAAAAACAAAAGAATGGAAATGTGTAAGAAATAAATAATGAAACTGAGTGGGAAATAAGAAAATGTGACATGGAAATGGAATATATGAAGTGAATAGATAATAATATGAAAATTTTGTTTCGACATTTCACCTAGTAAACATTTTGGACTCACTTTAACATCATACTGAAGATGACTTTAAAAGAGGTAATTTACAGTTCAGTTTCTCACAGAAATGGCGAAACCACTCCATCTGTCGAAATACAAATGAAGATAAAGTTGATGCGAACTATAATTGAAGTAAAATAGTGATAGAAACGTCACAAAACAAGACACTTTATCAAATTGTTTACTGGGTATAGACTCTAATATTACATGTTCTGGTGGGTTGAACTTATAGCGATGTATTTTGAATATTCATAGTGCCAAATAGCGTTACCGTTACGTAACAAAATCGTTTTATAGATTAAAGAATTATAAGTACTTTTAAACACATAAAATAAAATTATTTACTTTCAAAATTGAAACCTTTTTAGATTAAAAATCGGTAAATATCGTTAAATGTTACATGCATTTAAGGTAATGCCTATGTTTAGTGTTTAACGAGATATGTACCAGCATTCACACATTACGTTTAATCCACACTTTATCCCTCATTTCCCATCAGTAAGCGAACGGCACTATACTTAAAACATATGTGACCGAGCAAACATTCGTTGGTTGCACTCCGTTGTACCGAATAATGTGTAATGTGTTCCAAACTATTTTGATCTGTTTACTGTTTGTATGGATGGATAAACAGGCATTTTCAGTTTAACGTTCATAGCTCGTTCAGCTCAACCTGGTTACAGCACGAAATTGGATAATTAAATTATATAAAGGTGAGTCCAGACATTGCGAGAGAATATGTCAAATTCACGCTGAAGAATGATAGTCTAAAATTTGAAACTAATACCAAATGAAAATGATGAACACCATGACCTTCTATTGGTATACCTGTATAGCAAATGGATTTGTCAATTAATCATTAAACTAGATTGTAACTAGATATAAATAAGTTATATAAGATTTTACAAAAAGGGCGGATCGATTTAGTATCATTTCATATAAAACACCTTGGTACAACTTATATAAATATACTAAGTGTTTGTTTTATAATCAACCCTTGCCTTATTGAGAAACCCTATTATCTATAAGACATTTGCTACTAAAAAAGACTCGATTAACAATATCAAATAAAAATACCCACTACAAAAAATCGGAGAATTTCTTAAAATACAGGAGCAGAAAACTTTTGCGTTATATTATGTCTAGTTTTGTTTTTGCAAATGTTTTAAACTTTAGAGGGGCACAGGTCAGAAACATTGTTTTTTCTTCCTTAACAGTTTGCTCCAGAACCGCTTTAAGGATCGGTGTGCTCCTAAACACAACCTTTATGCAACCCCCCAATTTATACATTTTTCTGCTTCTAGTCTGTGATAATATGGCAGATGCCTATGCTTAAAAGCGGCCCTGGTGTGCCCTACGATAAACATAGTTATTATTAATCTAATAGAACAATCTACAACTTCTGCAAAACATTTCTTAGTATATCTGATCAAGATCAACTTCATTAAAAACACCTGATGGCATTTAACAGTGAGAGAATGCTCTTACAACTTTGCTCATATTTCTTATTATAGTAAGGTTATAAAATATATTTTTCAGTTATCTAAACCGACATTTATATTTAACTTTATCTGGACCCAGCTTTAGCTTTATTCATAAATAAACAGACGTACATTTTGAACACCTTTCTATTACGCCTTGATTATAAATAAACACTAGTAATTAAATATTCAATTAAACTAATTTTCATCTAAAACATGTCATTTATTTAAATGATATAGTAGACCTCAAACTTTTATGCTTGATGCTAGACCAAGACCATTGCTAAATTATCTACGATTAATTGTTTTCAAATTAATTTGATTATGTGCTCATATAAATATAAAACTGTATTTATTTGAGAAAAAAATAACCTAAGAGCCAATTCCCTCGGGTGCGGCACGTCGCATGCGGCAAGAATTGTATGGACTGTATAAGGAGTAACGCACAGCAAGCTGTATATAGAAAACGCATACGACATGCCGCATACGACGTGTCAATGGGTCTTAATATGAGCGGAATGTTATAGTATCAATCTCAACTACTTAGTGCTAAATTATTAATTTAAATTTCGACAAAATACGTAACATAAAATATGTTAAACATATATATAAAACACCCCTCACATACATAGTGTATACGTATTATATTTTGACATATGTTGATGTTAAATTTACAACAGAAAGCCGCAAAACCAAGCCGGGTTCAAATTACCTGTCTAGATATTATTTACATGGTGCTTTCACAACGTTTAGGCTGGCTTTCTAGTTTGTTCGTCTGTTCCTGGTCCATACAGCTTCCAGCATCAGTATATCCGCGTTTAGATAAATCTATGCTGGGGGATATCGAATGACAGCCATTTTGCATGAACACGATAAAATCATGTTCCGGATAAAAAAACTTTTAAAAACGTATTTTTATTTTATGTTTGCAATAAACAATGTTTTAGTTTTACGAACGGTAGCTAGAAATCTTATAGTTTGTACCATGAGAAATGCGTTTAGTTTAATCGCAAATGTTTCACAAGTGTTAGGCCCTCCGCACATGGGGCGACTGGTTGCAAACCTTAGCCCCGAATCTGCCCGAACCGAATGAGAATGCAACCAGTTTCAAATCAGTTTAGTTATGTTCGTGTCATGTATTTTATCTCACTCGTATACACGTTCGTTCTCTCACTAACAACACAATTGCAATCACATTCGGTTCGGCCAGATTCGGGGCTAAGGTTTGCAACCAGTCGCATCGTGTGCTGAGGGCCTTTTTATTCGGAATACGATATTTTTTCCCCTATGTTATCAACACACAAAATTCAGATTTTTCTATTGTTTAGAAAATTACAAAAGTAGCCCCATTAAAACTACTGTAACTCGTAAACTAATGCTTGGAATGTCATGAAATTTTGATACATATTGTTTGAAAATTGGTACTATCTAAAAATGATATAGATTTTTCAATACCATATACCCTACGAATTTATTGAGTGGTGTGTTAGTAGTGAAGCAGTATAAAAAAATTTCGTACCTTATATTATCGATTTCATCAAACTTTTATGATACAAACTATTGCAAAACATATGAAAAACAGAATTCCTCTTGGAAAACATGTTTTATGATTGTGAAAATAAAATTTTTAAGAGAAATCAATAACAATGTTTTATGGACCGAATGAAGTAAAACTAAAGATCGACGCATCCATTAATTTTGTTATTTTTATTACAGTAATGAATTTCAAAAGTACTCCGCGTTTCTGTAACGGTTGATACTGCAAATATGATAAATATATTTACCGCATAGATCTATTTTTATCTATTTCTAGATCAAAACATACCATTGCTTTTCTATTGTGTCTAGGCTTGAGCTATTTCAAACCTTTCACAAAGAACTACTAGTAAACGGCTCCGACGCGACCTAGTGAACTTTAGTCCCCGTGAAGTTTTGTTGTTATTAAACGTTCAATTAAAAAGAGTTTACAATATTATAATACGGGTATAATGACAATGAAGATGAAGAGACCTCGCTCTAGCACGGCGCTCCCTAACAATTTTGCTGTAGGAGTGGTCGTTGACCTTGATTTTAAAGGTTCAAGGGAAAAGGTTCTTGTGTTCCTAAAATACACGTTATAACTACATATAGCCAATTCACAAGAACACTTGACAGTCAATAAAATACTTTGCTATGATACCATAAACTGTCAACAAATGTTACCTTGCAAATTCGTAAACACTTGCACGATTTTCTGTTATTGTATTTAGTTCAGTCACAAATTTCATATTTTTAAATTTAATTTCGTTTAACATCGACTTATTTCAGATGCTATGTCCTACCACGGACGACGTCAGTGACGTCACGTCACGTCACTGTCTAAGTTCTATTAGTTCTATGATTATAAGCACATAATTAAATTAATCCTGACAATAACCAAACACAGAAAATACAGCTCTGATCCGGGGCCCTACTCCTGAGACTTTTAAAAGAGTATTTCTGAACTATAATAATCATTAATAATAAAATTCAGGAATAGTACAGGAATACTCTTTTAAAAGTGATTCGTAAAATGTTTCACTCATATAAATCAGATCTGTATGATCACGATTATTATTCGCAAGACTCAGGAATAGGGCCCCTGGAGATAGAATACGTAGATTTGGCTGTATCACGTGACCACAATTATTGTTTTTCGATTATAAATTCATTTGCGATTTAGAATACAAATTTAAAAAGTGTGAATCACCTTAACGCAGTACAAAATCCTTATCGGAGTGCCTTATCGTATACAGCCCGCACAATGGCCCAGCTGGTCTACGTTGAAAGGGGCACAGGAATTAAGCGTTGATAATGCATGCATTAGATTACAATAATGATCAATTGTTCTTTTTAAATTGTTTGTGATGTGATTACATATAGTGATGATGACTCAATAGTAATGAAAGAAATATTTATGTATAATCAACGTATTTAAAATTGGCATATCCCGAAGCAAGTCTTGTGCGGCCTACTGTCCACGTGGCGTCACTTCATACGCACAATTTCGTCATTTACCGCTTGCCTGTGCTTCAACATGTCATAGCTCTAGCGTACTGCACGACGCATAAACATAATGTTCTTTTAAAAATAATGGGCAGTCATATTTGTTCATATTATTGAACAACAGTACTGAATCATCCTCTGATAACTCTCTTGCAGCAACAAACAATCTGCGGTTAATGTTTTTTTCGATATATGGATGAAACCAATACATTCTACGTCTGATTCGTCGTCTTCTAATAAAAGCGTAAGCTATAATCACATCTTCTTCATCACTTGACATTTTCCAGATGAAAAAACATGCTTTCTCAATGCAAAAGTTCAGAGAAATGACCCTTTTTGCTGCTTGCATGAAATTTGTATGACGTTACGTCGTCAGAAGTGAGATGCAGAATACGTCTGGCTTTATTTGTAGCTTACATACAACTAACGATCTATAATGGCAGTTAATAGGTATTAAAGATCAACCTAATTCAATTTTTAAACATATTAGTTTTACTATTAAAATATAAAACTAATTACAAGATATTTTAATTTAGTTTATTTAACATCGGCTTATTTTTGATGCTACTACTTTTCGCTACTACATCCTACTACTTTTCCGTTTTAGTGGTGTCGTGGCTTCATATTGTACACTGCATCGATGCCTAATAAGTGTACGAATATGTATATACATAATCCAATTTAACTTGATAACAACCAAACTCAGAAAATATAACTCTGGTCCGGGAAACGAACCCAAAGACACAATAACCTTGTCAAGCATCAATGCTTTCGCTCACTGTATCCTCAATATAGTTTATATATTTTCGTTATTTTTTATTTCCGTTTAAAAATCGATGACGAAGTTTTTGTTAATAAACAAAAACCATGAGCATATAAAAAAAACGAATTAGTCTAACAAATGACTATTATTTCTGTAGAAACTACATATTGATTGCTACTTCAAGGAAATAAGTGAAATACATTTGTTTTGGGTTTTTATTATGCGCGTATTTTTCATGGTTTTATTGCGACAGAGACAACTATATCACAGAAGCTAAGGCTTCCTTGGCAGGCGTCGCGTGACAAGCTCACATCTTCATAATTTCTATTATAGTAACATGCAAGCAGTGAAGTACGCTTTAAAATTAAACCTAACCCACTACTAAACGAAACAATTTTGATTTTTAAAAAGAGGGAAAATATTGACTTAGAAAATTAGCTATCAGACTTTATATACTTTTGAAACAAAGTTATCTCTACGCCACTGACACAAAACTACGTATATCTTATCAGGTAGTGAATTATATTCCCTACAAACAGTGAGATAACAAAAGACATAGAAATAGTAAAAATGGTATATATATTAAGTATATTTACATCATGAAAGTTGCACCTGTTTATTCCCCAACGGGTCATTAACAACAGAACAACATCTGGCAATACTACTACACTCGATTCTGTCTATGTTGAATAGCTTTGCTGATTCCTTTTATATTTAAACATTAAATGAACCAGGATCGTTTAATAAAAACAATAAAAATAAATAGCCTGTAAAAAAAAAGCGTTTCTTTCGATTTAGTTTCGATTTTTACAGTGTTTTTTTTTTAGAATACAAAACAAAGAAAATGGTTAACAGTTTCAGTAGTGGAACAGTGTTTTCGTTTGGTTAAAATTCACTGATATACGCTTCCAGTATGAGAAGTACGTAACCCCCGTATACGGACGGCTTAGTCGCTTGCAGTGTGCCACAGGCCTAATGCAAAACTATAACGTTTGATATAATATTTAACACTTCATGTATTTATATCCATGGTTGTTTAAAACGATACTTTCATACGATATTATTTTGAACGTAGTTTATTAGTGGCAATAAATCACAATCCGCTGATATTAATTACTGTAAGTCTAAAATATAGCGCTAATTACAGCTGTCAGACTGCAGCGACTGCACGTGTCATATTTGTTTGCTTCATTTTACGAGAACCGATGAGTACAGGCGTTTATATTAAACTCCCCAGGTGTCGGCAACATAATGTATTTAGTTTCGTATAATACTGACAACTGTGTTCATAAAAAATGATTTTAATCTCTATATGTTTAAGATTGGCATCAACGCACTAACACCCTGTATAACCATATGTCATAATATTAGCATTAGCATGTATTTACTGAAATCAGATATCGTTTTTATTGTAACTCGTAAACTCTAATTGTGTTTATGTTCAGTTGAGATTATTTTCGTACAACAATACAATTAGCAGAGACCACACATCGTGTTTTAAAAAGGGCGTTCGGACTCGGAGGGAGGGTACAATTACAATAAAAATAATAAAAAAATGTTGTAAACTCTAGTTAAACGTCTAATGAAGAACAGCTGTTTAGTTGACAGGGCACACGCTGTACTGCACTGTACACTGCAACCAGGCATAAGTCATTTGGAATAGTCATATTGGTAGAAGGATTATAGACTAAGAGCTGGAAACATTTGAGAATACCTAGTTTCATAAAGATTATTTCCTAAGGTACTATATACCTCTTCTTTTAAATTAGATAATATTAGATAAATTTAGAATCCATATCATAATATAAATACTTACAATGAAATGTAAGAAACAATAGCAAAATAATTTATTTTTCTGATAATAACAGAAATCTAACCCGGAAATTACTCGGGGAGTAAGCATCTGGTCAACACAAAATGTGTATATTAATTAAAATACTATTAACATTCTAAGTAAATAATATCACGCAAATTCGTATATAGATCCCTGTTTTGTAACAGTTTAACTGCTGCCAGTTAATTTTTAACAATTTCCTAAAACCCATATTTTCTAAATGGAGCGACTTATACCCGTTCCAAGGTGTGTGCATTGTTTTGCTATTTACTTAAAATCCACTGATACTTTTCGGTAAAATTACATAGCTTTATTTAGAAAATGTAGCTCTTTGAAAAATCTGCAGAAGTTAAGAGACAGCATTTGAACTGTTACAAAATAGAAGTCTTAATTTATGCTTTTAATCATAACAATAAAAAATTCACATTCGTTTATTATGATTCTTATAATCCAGAAAAGGGTATTTTTATGACTGCATTAGTAATAAAAAAAAAGTAACTATAAAGAGAAGTTAAATACGTATCCTATCCACAAATGCTATAAAATGAACGAATATATCTTTTAATAAATAAAAAGAATATTATTTATTCCATTAAGATTTACAAATGACATTGGCGTTTTTATTTACTGAAGCAAAAAACATTATTACAAATAAAAATATTTTGACGATACGGTATTGCACAAGAGTGTTCATGAAAAATTAGAGCTCGATAGCTTATCAAGAAATAATTTAAAAAAATAGAAAGTTATAACGCAAATTCGCAAACACTAAGGGGCCTATTTTGTAACTGCTATACTGACGTCTGTTACCTTCTGACGATTTTCCAAAGGCACATAATTTACAAATTAGGCTACTTATACCAGTTTCAAGGTTTGGGATTCATTTTGCAGATAGTTTTGTGTAAACTTACATAGCTTAGTTTAGAAAATATAGGCCTTTGAAAAATCGTCAGATGTTAACTGACGTCAGGTAAGTAGTTACAAAATAGGGCCTTTAAGAGCGAGTTAAAAAACTTTATTTACTATGACATATATTTTCTATAACTTTTATTAGTCTTCAGCGCATATTTGTGTCGGCAAACCGATGTATTTTATACATATAGAAGCAAAAAATTACTGTAGAAAGAAATCAGTATTAAAAGAAGGCAAGCACCTTTGTTTTCACCTCTCCGTCTATTACGGATTCATTTAAAATCCTGGAATTGCACCCGGAGTCCCGTCTGGTAACGGGTACAGGATAACAGGGATGACAGGGACTCGTCTACGTGTTTTACCAATGACGAATAATAGTAACAAGTATGACGAACAATAGATCAGCAGACGGGATCAGCAGACGACGCAGACGCAGTTACGGTTATGGTTGTGTTTTTCTAACTGTAATTTGTTCGGTAATGTGTTGATAATAGCTTTACATAATTTATGTATTTATGGAAGAATAAACCAGAGGCAATATGCTTTATGCATGTAGGATTACACTCAGTGACATGCAGCATAAAGGCTTAATGATTCAATGTTCTGATATCCCGTTATTTCTGTGGAAGAGTATAACAACTTTCATCATTTTCTAAATAAAAATACAATCTCTCATTTTTGGTGAGAAATTTTTTCTTAAGGGGAAACGATAAAAAAGAAGCATATTTTCGATAATGTTTTTTGATGACACAGTTAATATATAATTATTTCTATAATTACTACATGATAAAATGATATTTGACGAATACTTTGTGAAATTTTCATAAATAAATATTAAGAAATGAGGTATAAACAGCAAATCTTCGCAGACGCGACAGAAAAAAGTAACATTGCGGTGCCACTCATAACTCATTACTGGATTTTTTCAAATCGAAAAACCAAAATGATTTTATTAGTTGATAAGTTTCTGCAGGTAACGCTGTCGAGTTTTTCGAGCACTTAAAAATTAAAATACCGAGTTTTCATGAAAAAAATCTGATACTTTGTTATTTTAAAATATGTTAAAATTGAAAATTTAAAAAAAACTCCACAGCGTTACCTCGTCATTTATGTAAAGAAAGAGTGTGCAAAATTTCAAAAGAATCGGTTCTGTAGATTTTGAGCTAGAAAGGGCACCGACTCTGAAAAAGCTATGTGTGAGAAATTGAATTTAAGCAGACCAGAGAGGTGAAGAATTAAAACTATATATCTGCGACAGTTTTACTCCAATCGACTTCAAATTTTTACACAGTATACTTAATAAAAAAAAAGTTAAAACCTAAACAACCCACTTCAGGCAGCCACACATACTGGAGGCACGACTACCTTGAGACAGTCTAGTTATTCGAATAAAGGAACCAATTGTTTGTATTTTCTGTCTACGACAAAGATAAAACTCGTACAACAAATTAAAAATAAATTCATAATAAATAAAAAATATTCATGCAGCTATTGATAAAATAATTCTCGAAAAAACGTACAAAAAAAAACACCTATTGTAAAAAATATAATAGCCAATATTTTATAGAAAATATGTTTTATTAAATTTTGAATAATTATTTTACCGGAGGGTTAAAAAAACTGCTTTTGTTTTAAACGCTATGCTATACATAATTACAATTAGAAATTCGAGTACATTGTAATTATAATTATAATAATTGTATTAATAACCGTGTTGCAGTACCAACCCCCTTATCCCTCGCCTACACCCCCTAACTATTGCTCATATAGGGTTTTCATGGTTCCATTGTACGCAATAGTACGTAGGTTTAGTTTATACGCTACTGTTGCTAGCTTCAGGCTATGTCTGGGTTTAGTTTTGTTCCATTGTATTACTACTATACTACGTTGGCTTAACAATATGCGTATGTAGTACATTCAAGTGTACCAACTGCATTATATTAAAAAAAAAAAAAGATAAAAGTGTACAGTTACAGGCTGACAACTATGTAATATATTGCGTTAATCTCGCGTATCTTATTTATAGTACATATTACAAAACTAGAAAAAATAGTTGAAAAAATATACACTCAATATAAAAAGTTTAACGTTTTCATTCAGTGAGATCATTTCCTCTAATATAGATACCTATATATATTCTAGATGGTGCTGAAATTTTGTTCTTTTCTTTTTCAATCCGCTCTAAAAATACGGAGCGCTCCATTAGACAAGGAAACCCGTCGTTAAAGAGAGGCTAATCATCAATTTCTTTGTTTAAACTTATTATTACATTTTGGTTAATAATAATTTTTGTCTGTAGATGCCACTCACTCCTAAAATTCAAATTTAAATCCAGGTTTGATCTTTTTACATGATGAAGAAAGAGTTCACTTAGTATAAAATATTTCGATACTGAAAAAACCGCTTTTAGCGACATCATGTATCGATGTATCTTCTATGAACTAAAATTACTCGGTGACTCAGGAATGAGGGGTGAAGAGGGTACACTTCAAAAACCGCTTTTAGCGACATCATTTATGCATGTATCTTCTATGGAGTAAAATTACTTGGCGACTCAACAAACGAAGCGAATTGAATTAGGTCCGTTGTTATTTTTGTTATCAGTGTAGAGTATAAAAGAAGTTATTACATAATACTTTATAATATATTTTAATTACAAACATATAATCCTTATCTAGTCCTTATCTGACATAAGCTCATAGCCTGAAAACGGAGTAATTTTAAGTCATACATCATATACATCAATGTATTATGTCGCTAAAAGCAGTTTTTTCAGTTTTGAAAGATTTTACACTAAGTGAAGATTCCTTGGTCTACCCAAAATGTACAATGACGAATTTTCTTAACTAATGTAAAACACTCTTCAAAATTTGGATTGTGTCTTCAACGCCACAATTTTTAAATAGGTGTTTTCTTATGGCCCACGCGAAATAAATGATCTAGTATCTAGTACACAATTTTCATCTGAAATAGACCAGTACATCTTTTGTAAACTTTGCGAGGCTCCTCAGAGTTAAATTCTTCTTTGACAAAGTCTTAGTCGTGCTTTTAATATAGGACCACCCTTAAAATTTAAAATTACCACTACAGAAAGGGTCAGAGGTAATTAGTATTGCGAGCACACACCCTATAAAGATATTAGACAGGATATAACTTTCTCTTAGTCGATATAATAAATGCATTAACAACATCCCATTGCATTCGAACGTTAAACATTTTCTGCGCCTGAATGAATTCTATTTATACAATGTTACTCCTATTTTTTTCAATACAAGATATAATTAACTTATATTTTTTAGGTTATGTCAAAATATCTATTTCCAGTGATGCTCTGAATAACTCAGCAAGGAACTGAATTGCCGCCCTTTCTATCAAGTGTGCCAACAAAAAAATTGTATATCGAAAGAATTCAATGAGAAAATCATTGAAAAGTTTTTAAATTCAAAAACTTTTTTTTTTAGCTGTCACATGCAAAAACTCTCTATTTGTAATGCAAAGACTGGTGGAGAGGAAAACCTGAATCCAAATGCAAAACCGAACACATAAGTATACTTAATAAAAAATATATACAGATGCAGGGCCTATTCGAAGGAAAGATTGAAATTTCACCACAAAAATTATAGACAAAATTAGCGAGTTATTCAGAGAAGGTTTTGAATGAATAGAAATTGTCTTAGCTTGTAGCATGCTAGCAAGTTTAATCTTGCACACTGTGTTACAAATATGTATTTATGTAACAGGTAGAAAATGAAGCTTAAAATAAGCTTGAAACTTGGCTTTTATTATAACAATTCTATAAATTAATTTTTCGTTATATCAAAAATTATTATTAAAAGATTCAACAAAATTTCTAGTGCATTTCTGTATTACATAATTGCAATTTTTTATACATCGAATATGCATTTTAAGACGATGGATTCTTTATAAAACATATGCCGCGAAATATAATAAATAATTATCTTCTTCTTTATATATAATTCATCCTGCATATATTTGTGCTAGCAAAAATCTAAAAGTAGTTGGTCGATTGACTTGAAATTTTGACACAAAGTTGCATTCGAATCCGCGCGAGTTTTCAAAAATTGACTTCATTTCTTTCCACTTGATCGTCGTCTACGTTTGTCTTTTATTTACTTTCCCATTTTCACATAGCGAAGCTTGGTCAGTTTTAGCTAATAATTTATAAAGAAACATCTCCGCTAACATATTATAGTTGTCTGCAATGCCCAAGATATATCGGTAAATTATTTCACTAACTGTCACGGAATAAATATAAATTTCGTCTCCAGAAATTTTAATTCCTAACACCGAATTTTTTTGTTTGAACATTTCGAACCAGCACGTTAAAACATTCCCTGACGTTCTATAAGGATCATGAAAGTCCTTGCACAGTTTGAAGGATGAATTTAGCTTCTAATGTTATTCTAAGGACACTTAATAGAAGTTTAGCGCAAAACTTAAAAAAGATAAAGGGTACTAGATTCTATATCTCGTATAAGAAAATTGACTTTGAACTTTTATAAAATAAAATGTTTTGGTAAAAAAAATAGAAATTTCAATATGACGTTTATAAGAAAAACTCCTCTTTTTTTTATTATACAAAGAATAAATTGATTTAATTTTATTCGAATTATATTGAATATTTTAATTTAAAAGTATTGAGAATTCTATTTATCTGTCAAAAGAATTTACTGAATGAGAAATGGTGACGATTATCTTATGGCTTATGTACCAAAGGAAAATCTGCATAAGGATTCGAAATGGATCAGAAACTAAACAGATTCTGATTATAATTGGATTTCTTTGAATGTACTTTATTCTAATTAAAGAAATTATCGTCTCGTATATATTGGTGCGAATTTATTTCCTATATCTTTAACAATATAAACATTAGGCAGAACTGAATCTTAAGGAGGTACAGGACGTACCGTCAATGCAAAAAGTTTATCTCTCGGTAATACGAAATGCAAAATACGAAGTACATGAGGGACGAGCAAATATTGGGACTGTACCTTTAAAAATGAATTTTTCAATTTCCTATTAAACTGCTTTTTACTTGTTAAAATGATTTTTTTATGCATATAATAGTTTAATAAATTAAAAATTACCTATAATTAATATCAAATTTATATTAATTCAATTTAAATTCAAATTAAATATTTTGAAAAATTAATAAAAAATTTGGCAAAGCTGTAAATTTACGTGTGTTGACGCATGCGTGATTTGGTTCTTCGACCAATAAATTGTTATATTTTATATAACATTTATTCCGATTTTGAATTTCCCGCTCAAATTGGCATTTGCACGTTGCCGGCTTATAATCTACATTTACTGTTTCTTACTGGTTTTATTTAAATATTTTCGTATATAGGTATCCTTTTGATAATTTTCTTTTTGCAATAGTTACAGAAAAGATTATTTTATATACACCTAGTTTTTGTAAGCCGTATCACCATTTTTTTATAGTTAAAAGTTATATTATGTGGTGAAATTGAGCTAAAAATTATGATTTGTATGGAAAATGATTATTTTTAATCATGTATAAAAAGAAAACTATGGACCCTATGTCTCTAAAATTTTGAGACAGCATGGATTTTAACTATTTGTATCGACCCTCCAAATTTCATAACGTTTTCATTATTTACGTTAACCTCCTGTACCTCCTTAAAAAGAAAACTGCATAATTAAAAATTCGACATATGAATTAGCAAAAAATGAATATATGATACGATCCCATAGAATTACATCTAATAGAAAATTACCCAATTCTGAATTTCTGTTACTTTTCGGTTACCTTCTAATACCTGTACATAAATTACAGCGAGTGTAGCTGATGGTATATCCATCTGAAGTGCTATAAAGCATCTTATCGTTTAGTTTTCTATACGTTCACTTCCCAACTTTGTTTGTGCAGCACAGTATGCAGTGTATGAATCAAATAAACTTGCACGCGATCCATTGATGTTGATGTTAAGGTTCCGAACAGAATAACTCGCAGTTTGCGTGTGGAGTTCTGCACTGATTACATTGTTATAGTTAAAAACCATCAAGGCAAGTCTCCCCACGGACTTATAAGCTACTCGTAAAAGATCCTACCTTCTATGTATATAAAAATTCATGTAATTATCTTAATTAATCCAAAATGGTATCACATGTCTTATTGAAAAATTTAGAGATTCCTAACCTATGAATGTTTCCAATAACTATGTTATTCATCTAACTAATTACAGCTTTAGATTTTGATTCGCGTTTATAGTTACTTACATAAAACGATTTAAACATAAAAAAACATGGTTTTTTTTTATAATATTTAAGCTGCTGTATAGTATCGGCATCTATATTTCGCTAGAAAAAAAGGCCAAGTATCGTTTCATCTTAATACTATTTCTTATTCCTATGAAAAACAATTAAAACACACAAGTACTATGTTCACATAGTAATTTTTACAGTGTAACTATAGATGTTCTGCGAGAGTTATTTGAAAAGTATTTTTATATTTATTTCCAGGTAAGGCAATAGCTCTGTTTTCAAATTAAGAGACTTAAAAGTAAACACCCACGAGTTCTACAAAACCAAATAAGAGGCTTCAGAGATCCAGGTACTGTCTTTGTACATTTTATATGTAGTTTGATTTCGCGTTTACCTTTTATTTACATTTCCATTACATTATTTACGTAATTCTACCCACTTTACCAAATATATGTAACACGAAGTTAATTTCATTCATTTTATAGTAAAATAAGCCAGACAGCATCATGGGAAATAGGTTATCTTTAAAAGAAAATTCTCTATGAGTTTTTCATTAACATATAAATCACATTTTCTTCTAAGTTTTTAAACGATTTATTTTATTTGAATAATAAACGTTCCGCAGTGCAGTATCTGAAGTTAGCCTCGCTTAGCTTAGCTCAGTTGACTTCACTTCGGTTCGGTATGACTACAATGATGTCTACAACGAGTATACTCGTATGTCACACACGCTCACACTCGGTCTACGCTGCGCTACGCGGCGCTACGTTCACACTCACGCTCATGTCACGTAGACGAAGACGTACACGTAGAGACGTAGACAATGTACTTGCACTTCTACATTCTGTTGTACATCAGTTGCTCCTTGTTTCTTTTATTAGAATCCTTGAGTGGTACAAACACTACTCCCTAGTAGAAATACCAGAAATATTAAAAACAACATCGATATTTATACGTTTTGAGAATCACTTTTAATTTAATAAACAGAACTGCAATAGGGTTGTAAACCATATCTTAATTTCCTATTGATAAAGTTTGTTTTTGTAAAGAAATCGGGATAGTATAGGAGTTGTTAGAATAGTTATATTTGAGCATATAAACATTAAAGGGAGAAAAAGCTTAAAAAAATAAATTATCCCATAACGTCATGTTCGATTCTTACGCTTGTATAAGTTGCCATTTCTTTTACATTACTTACAGTAGGTGCGTACAATAAGTTAAGTTTTTACAATGGCAAGCCCATTGTCCTATGTCTTAATTTCTATAAAAGTGTACAATATATTGATGAAGTGGGTTACTAGAACCTCAAATGTTCAATTATTTCTTAATAACTCCTTATATGTTAAGAGATATTAACAATTAAAAGAGTCATTTTGTCTCTTTAATTCTTAAAGGGATTCAACGTTGTACACATTCCAAATGCATGTGACATCATAACCGCTACCAACCTTACAGCTCATAAATCTCTGCTATATGTATTCATATATCAAAATATCAAATATTATTTACAGCTATTTCAAGGAACAATAAAATTCCAATATTATGTTTGCCTTAGCAGGGTTAAATAAAATAAAAACTTAGTCTAGATGCAAAGGGATGTAAGTGACAAAAGAAAAATTCTTCAGAAAACGAGTTTAAAGTCAAGATCCTATAGGCGTTTTCGTTCAGTAGGTTTTAGAATTCACGCTATATAATAAAATCTGTCCAAGTTTTCGCTTATATCTCTGTGCCACTAAATAGTCTAGTACATCTTCTATCGTTTGCGCAGGTTATCTCAAACTTTCTAAATTTGTCACTTACATCCCTTTGCTTCTAGACGCTTCTAGATGTTAAATAAATATTTGGTTGACCATCGATTTTAACATCGATGTTTCTATCCGATGCACATCACTACTACAAAGTGAGACTGTAGTCTGCATTGAGTTGCATTTGTAGACGTCATTAATATCCCGATAAAGTCCGGGAAATAATAAAACGTACTATAGATTTTTCACGCTTAGTGTTGGTGGTGCAATACCCGTATAATATGAGTAAGAGTTATTTTATTTAGAAATTTCATAAAATAAACTTTATACGTGTATATTAAATTTTACTTTTATTTATTAAAACATTTATGAAATAATATAACAAAACTATTTTGTTTTAAAAATGATAAAGATAATGAATAACAAATAATTGATAACGGAAGATTAGAATATGATTTATAACAAGGAATTCTTAGAAAATTAATAAATAAATTGAACAAATATTTGGTGCGGTTAAATATATAAATTTTAAATTTTTTACGAAAGATCTACTCATACAAGCACACTTGAAGATTATTTGCTGTGTGCATTATTTTAATATTATTCATAAGTGATGTCATAGTATAAGTATATACATGTAGTTGTGAGTCTAGTGGCATAACCAATGATTCTATTAATCGCAGAAAGGCTATTTGTGTGTTAAACTGTGCTTAGCGGATAAATTAATGAAACATTTCAGATTAGAAATCAATGACAATCGAACTCTATATATAAAACCGCATGTGATCGAGAAAATTCATTCACAAACCCGCAGTCAAAAGTGTTACAGACAATTCCGAAACTAATAAAACAGTAAAATACTATCAGGGTGATATTTCATTACCGCCCTTCATCTCTGCGCCCGCTTCACCCACACAGGGCTCTTATTATCACGAGAGAGAACGTATCGGGGTGACAATGCGATGTAATTACCCACTGTATGACCAGAATCCTGTACGCTGTGTCGTGGAGGCCAGCAGAAATATATGGTATGGTCTAATTTACCATTATATTAACAGCTAGCTATGGTAATAAAAGATAGAATAGGTAATTCACTGTCAGATAGAAGCTCTAAGTGTGTTGGATAGTATTACACTCGTAAAGCATTGTGTGTTTGCCAAATTACCTATTTCATTGTGAAATAGTTGCCAAGAGAGGTCGCGCTTACCGCTTAGGCATATTACGAGTACGTATATTAAGTAATAAGTATAATAATACTCCTAATATTTAGCATATGATAATTTTGAATATATTAAGGGTATTTACACAAGAGTTATTATGTAAAAGTTATTAAAATTACCACATGTGTGGCAAAGGCGGTGTTATCATAAAACTACGATCACTGCTACCAACAATTAAACTATAGAACTTTGTAATAATTTATAGAGAATTTAATTTTGTCTCTCTCTTTATTATACAAAAATTTATGCCGCTATTGGTGATAAAATAATATATTTAAAGAATTATTTGACAGTTATCTCGTGCTCGCTCTAAAAAGTGATATTGTTTGGTAAAAGCGATGTTGCCAAATGTACAAAAAAGTATTTATTAAGTGATTTGCAGCTGTATTTGTAAGGTTACATACAGAAAAATGATCACAAACATATCCATTACAGTCAGAGTCGTTCCTACCCATTTTAGTAGTCTGCAAAAAGACAAATATCGTTCTTTTATATCTATAGGTCATGCAAATGACGATGATGTCGCTTTTCTTAGGTCAATAGCAATATTTTGAAATACTTTGAATGTTAAACAGAAAGTATATTATACCATTACAGAATAAACAGCAGGGAAACTGTTGTATATAACCTTACAAATTCAGTTGCAAATCACTTAATAAACAAATACATTTTTGTACATTTGGCAACATCGCTTTTACCAAACAATATCACTTTTTAGAGCGAGAGCGAGATAACTGTCAAATAATTCTTTACATATATTATTTTATCACCGTTATGTATACATTACTCTAAAAATGTTAGTATAACTTGATGAAATATTTCACAATGTTCTGGTCACTGCAAATTCAGACCAGAAAAATTTATTTTCCAGAAATATTTTTTAAAAATATGAGAAAATGAGGCCTTATATTTAAAACTTCCAGCTTTCGAGAGATAAACGTTTTTCAATGTATAAAATTGCTAGTACAACAGGTATTTCTTTTTTAAAGTTTGATTTTATTTCGTATCTCAATTATAATGAGAATGTTGTTTTTTCATCAGTATTATATAGCGGTGTCTATATTTTTCATGTTTTATGCGAACTAAGCATTACCACCCTCAGGCAATTTGTGGGATGTATGTAATTATGTACCAACTATAAAATGTTGGTGTGGGAAAGAGCTTTATTTTATTTATTTCTGTTGATATTGGCGGAAATTTACCGTACGTTTATATTTTTATTGCCTCTAGCTATCAGCTTTACAAAAGTCCCCACTTTTCATTTATGCATCTGCCAATAATCAGGGATCATATTAAAATATGTCATTCACAATATAGTAATTAGTAACTTGTGTAAAATATTATCCCATCTGATAAAGTTGGTTGCTAGAACCTCAAATATCTAATTATTTTTTAATAACTCCTTATATGTTAGCAGATATTAACAATTAAAGTCATTTTGTCTCTTTAATTATTAAAAGGATTCAACGTTATAGAACATTCCAATACATGTCCGCTAAGTTGCTATCTCTTTTATAAAACAGAGCGTAAAAGGGATACCATATTCAACACATAACAGACAGACATGTTACGTCATAAATATGGCCGACATCTGTAGTGCTAAACCTACCATTTGAATTTTTAATTGCTATATCTCCGTCAATATTTAGATATTTATTAAAATAGAAACGCCAGTATAAATTTATGAACATAAATATCAACCTACAAATGAAAAATTTAGCTCTAAAAAATGAGTGCACAAGCCCACTTAGGAAATGGTAAATTTAAGTTGGTTAAGGCAACGATTGAATACCTGTCAATCTCAATTTATTTCTACAACGCTAAAACTCCCTAAGTGAGCTATTCCCTTAGCATAAACAATGCTTTATAATAAATTAAATATATCTGCCTGTCTTCACCGAAGGAATCTGCCCAAATCCTTCTAATCCCTATCTTATTAATTATGCATAGATAAATGTATCACAATCCGACTGCCTGTAATCAGCTGATAACTTTTGTAAATTGCATTCAATAACAAATCCCCGTCATGAATAATTAGTAGTATGTTACTAGTTGTTAGAGCGAGAGAAATAATAAAATAGAAAGAGTAAAAAGATAAAAAGATTAGCATCTGCCTACCCTATATACCTATATGTAAAAATATATACAAAGTTACTCCCTCTCTAAGGAATAAGACTGGAAATGACTTCTAAACAACGGTAGATGGTGGGGGTTAATATAAAGCTGCACCCTCATATTATAAACCCCCACCCCAACCCATCGTTCCTAAATGCACAAATACATATTGCTCCTCGGCCCCCTCCTTTCAACATTTACTGATCAGGTTTATATATAGTTAGTTAAAATGTAAAATGAAAATAGAAAATCAAAAAAGATAAATAATATTTAGATACGAAATATTATTAGGAATATAAAACTGGCAAATTTCTAATATCCATATAAGACTCTAGTTCTATTGTGTCTTTAGTTTTATTGGGAATTGTATATATTAATTAAACTCATGTGTTGCTTCTAAAATTTTAAATTTTAATAATTACATTGTTTAACTTAAATCATACCTGAAATTTGAAGAAACGACATTTAAAGTATGTTTTCTATAAATTGTCAATTCCTTTTAATATAATTTTAATATAACTTCACAATATATGCACTTATAGAGTGAGATTCCAGAGCCGGCAGACATCACTTATTTTCTGATGAACAAAATGTGTAAGATTGAGTAGTGTTAGTATGTACAATGATCGTATGCCTACCTGCTAACTTGACCAGGCGGCCATTTTCCAGGTAATATCTTGTATTACCTTGCAGACGCTTTAAAGCTGACAAAAAAATTACTTTAACTTACTTATTGTCTGATGGTCCATTTTTATATATGTTAGCGAGACAACTGTTTTAAAACGTTTTACAAGAGGATATCCAAGTGGCCAAACATCCCCTAGACCCAATTTTAATTCCGCTATGAGTAGGAGCAAGAGGCAGTGTGCGACAGGATTAAAGATAATAAGATCAAATCCGAACTCTATTGGAGCTCATGAACCGTATTTGGCAATATATCGTCTTATGAAAGCGTGAGACTTTTTCAAAATGTAATTTTACTTGCCGTTTCAACTCTCTTTCTCCCCAGTACTCCCCAGTATTTAAATCATTAAATTATTATTTTTAGATTACGTTTAATAATTTAGTCACTGAAAAGTGAGGTTAAAAATACTTTTCATTGTGTAACGTAGTATATCAATATATACTCGTAGTTTGTTTCAATATACAAGTACTATATATAATTGTACACATTGGCCACCTTTACTAATGGTTTTGGGTCGTACTTTGGACCATCGGCAAAGTGCGGTACAGCAATGGAAATATGTAGTGTAGTAGTAACTAACAAAAAGCTTGGAATACCATTGAATAAGGGGTAGCTAGTCGGTTAGTTGAGGGTTACAAAATGAGCATGTGCATTGACAGGGGTAGTAACAGACTAGGGGTAATTTAAAAGCTTAACACTACTCTATTCACGACAAAAGTAGATTTTTTAATTTAATTAATTATGACAAACATATAACATCATTATAATGATATATTACCTTATGAATTTAATTATTAGTTACTGGAATTATTCCAATGTGTGTGGGTGTGTGTCTGGTATAATATATCGAATGTTAAAGGCCCCCTACACAGTCAAATTTCTGACTTTCGCCTATTAGTAATGTGACGAAAACCTGTTTTTCTTTTCTCCAAATTCAATAGGATTTTAAAAAAAAAAAGAAGAGCTGACACTCGGCTCTTGTTGGTGAACACATTGGTTAAACAAGGACAGTGCTAACAATTTTATCTTAAGACAAACTTGTCCCTTAACCTATTTTTTAAGCTGTTTAGTTCGGTTCACATTTTCAAATCCCTGTTCTTCACTGAAATCTACGTAATAGCTTTTCGAGTGCGTTATAATGGAGAGGAGAAATGAATAAGCCTAATAATATTCATGATCAAAATATACATTTTAAAATAATGGTACTTCAAAAAAGGATGTAAAAAAGCAGATGATGAAATCGTGAACAAAGTTTGCCAAAATATGTTTTTTATTAGTCTAGACGCGGATGTAATTTAAATTGAAATATTAAATATACGTACTACGCGTTCCTATATCATAATATATGTAGATTAGACCCCTTCATGCTATAACACGAATTGTACTTTATTTAAGCAAAACCTAGTAATATTTAATCTGAACAGATCTTATTTTATTTTTTATAGCTATTCTAAAACGGTTTTTTAAGATTTTCCATTCGTTAATAATAGCTAATGATTAAAACGGTAAACGGTGGTGGCAAGCAGAGCAACCACCCGGGGCTTTGCATTCTCGCGCAACAACCCAAGTAGAAAAATTCATTACTAAATATGTATTTAAATCTTGCGTCTTGCTCTTTAGAAATCCCACTAGAATCATTGCGTCTTGTTTTAAGGCATTCATGTGCCTTAGTTTATCATCATTAATATTTGTTATCTTTGTGCTTGTTTACTTTTATAAATCTTTCAATATAAAATCGTTTTCATCAAAAATACTTACTTACAATTTACATAAATTATACAAAAAACAAGTGCCTCGCAAAGATCTGCCGCCTCGGGGCCTCGCAAACTTCTGCCGCTCGGTGCCTCGCAATGGCTAAGGCCGCCCCTGCGTGCGAGTATTATGAGGATCAAAAATTACTTTATTTGCCAATGGATAAATTCGCTACTGCATTGAATAATTTGTCTTTGTGACTAGACTCAGAAAAAATGAAAAATTTTAATCTGATTAAAATAAGAAATGTTTTTTCCACATTTTTCTTTCTTAGTCGATATAAAATGCCTACCTATCTACTCCTAAACTCACCACCCATTCTCCCTTCCTATTCCACTTCTATTTAAACATAAATCATTTAATTTTTCTTATTTTTGGACCACGTTTTATGAATTATAAAATAAATTCTTTTGAAACTAAAAGTTAAGCAAGAGATTACAATTTTTTTGGTGTTTTTTTTTTATCAAATATAAAACTTTTTTACTGATAAAGAAATTGCGAAGTAAGAAGAAAACGTAAGAGACGTGAAATCATAAAAATACGAACGCATTTTGTCAGAAGGAAGAATGATATCTGATCCATGTGACCAGATAAAAATACTGAACTTACAGCAGGATATTTTACTGCAATAAGTGAGCGAAATAAGACAGTAAGAAGCAAATTTCTTTGAAAATAGATAAGTATATAGAAGGGTTTCTATTATTTTTCCAATTTAACATTCTTTTAATGGACATAGTATCCATTATATTGTTTCCAATGTTTTAAAAGATATCTCACAAGACAATTTTCTTAATAGTGATCGAAATATTATATTTTAAGTTGTATTGCCTTGCGCGTAAAACTGCAAGAAAGAAGACTGAACCAGTTGCGTTCAAATCATCCTACATCACAAAGCAGATCTTTGCAAAACAAAAGAAAAAGAGAGGAATAAAGTTGTCCATCTATTACGTCACAGTGGGTGGAACGCTTCTCTAAAGTGTGACGAAAGATTTTCAAATGTGTGACGTCACAACAGGGGGGAAGGGTTTCCAAAATGTGTGACAAGACGTGACAATAGAAACAGCGAATTAAAAACATTTATGAATATCCCTTACACTGTTCCTGCTAGAAAGATGCATTCTTAGTTTTCTCAATATGTTAACAGAAAAAGAACAAAAAACATGTTCATAAACACAGTGTTACCAATATAAAAAACACTAAATCATCGTAAAAATTTAAAATATTGTTGGTAGTGTATAACTTAGTTTTTATATTAAAAACTTTAAATAACTAAACATGATAAATGGAATGAAAATAAGTTTGCAGCAGAATAAATATTTATAATACAGTCTGGTGGTAATTAGAAATATGTATTACAGAGGGATTTAATATAAAATGGCATTGATTAAAAAAATGCATATAACGCAACATTTATCTTAATAAAAACGCATGTGTGGTCGATATGCTACCCTCAGCTAGCTGCACTCAGACGAAGCGGCTACACTGTGATGCAATATGAATATTTTTAGTAAAGAATTATCCACATTGGAACAACATTCAAAAAGTAACTGGTACATTGTCCCATTAAAGTAGCTGACAAACAAAGTCAGACAATTTTAATTATTAGATTTTTCGTCAATGTGATTTAAAGACAAATTTCTGAAGTGTTGTGCCTTTTGATGAAGACTCCTTTTTGCAAAAATATGAAACATTTAACAACATACATAAAAATATTATTTGGAGTTGTAACGGGAACGATTGCTAATGATGGCAGTCATTTTTATTATTGTCCTAAGCGTGGCCTTAACGTAGAAGAAGATAGCAATAATTAAATGGGTACTTTTTAGGTTATAAATCAACTCCAAAAAGTCACATTTTATTTTATATATAAAGTAAATTAAAAAGTAGATGTTGATGCTTTTACGTCACTTTTTTCAAGTAAAATAAATGAGCACTCATAAAAAATAAAAATTATAAATTCTACTTTTTACCTTTCTTTAATGACTTTATTTTAGTACATGGTTTTAATACACAGGTGGTGTTAGTAGTCTCTTAATATATCATAGCGGCGCGTTTTGCGTCGGTGTTATGCAACCTACTAACTATGATTGACGACGTCCGCTCATCTGAAGTAGGAAAGTAAAAGTTACGACATGGTTTAAAAGAATATAGGAGTATTTAAGATATAAGAGTAAAACAAAAGAATGTCTAAATTAAACACAGGTATTCTGTAAGAATATGTTAACATAATGGGCTTGTGGCCTCATTTTTTTGTGGTCCATTTTTCAATTGTTGATTGATGAAATTGATGTTATTAAATGTGTATTGGCGTGTCTATTTTATTAAATATCTAAATGTTGACGGAGATATAGCAATTAAAAGTTTGGATTATAGTTTTAGCGCTAGAAATGGTCGGCCATATTTGTATGACGTGAAATGCATTTTAACGTCAGTTATTTGTTGAGCAGGTCAGTGCTGTGGTAATGTTTTGTAGCTGTTGGTAGTCAAATAATCAAGTCAAGTCAAAGAATAATAAGTTTTTATTTTATTTAACCCTGTTACAGCAGACGTAATATTAGAATTTTATTGTTCCTTGAAAGAGCTGTAAATAACATTTGATATTTTGATATATAAATACATATAGCAGCGATTTATGAGCTGTAAGGTTGGTAACCTTACACAAGGATTGTGATGTCACATGCACTTGGAATGTGTACAACGTTGAATCCCTTTAATAATTAAAGAGACAAAATGACTTTTTTAATTGTTGATATCTCTTAACATATAAGGAGTTATTAAAAAAGAATTGAACATTTGAGGTTCTAGTAACCTACTTTATCAATATATAGTACACTTTTATAGAAATTATGACATAGGACACAAGCCCATTTAGTACAGTTCGACTTGATTTAATACACAAAGAAGTTGTTAAATAATACAGTTTTCTGTGTACGAAAGAAACAAAGTTATTTCACTTCAAAGTAAATAAAAAATGTAACAAATAATATATTCCAAAAACGTTTCACTCCAAAGACAGAGTCAAGTAATACTAAAAGCCTATCCTCAAAATACAAAACACAAAAAGTATATATAAAGGTTTTTATAATTGAATTCATTAATTTTATTATCTAATTGCTACGTTGAAACATAATATTACAAGTCATTGTTATCCCACACCCCCTACCTCACGCCGTGGTCACCCGTTGTGGGGATCCAGAACAGCACAAGTCGGAGCCTGTCTCTTTGTGCAGACTAATTAAAACAATAAAAAAATAATACATTTGCATAATAATTATTGTGATTAGTTTAATATTGTTTTGCTTCGTTTTTAATTCCACTTTGAACTTTCAGTCATTAATTACTTTTATTTGTAAGACGTAATAATTAGGCTGATTATGTAATTAGTTCAATTAATGTCGACTCAATTTGTTTTTAAGATGTTACTTAAACAGGACGTTATATTCTACGTAACTGAGTTTGTAATAGAACAGTTAACAATTTGGTGAAATGGTTTGGGATAGCGTAACGTCATCTGCAGGTTGTTAACATTCTATATGTCAAATAAACTCTCTAACTTTGCCTTTTTATCAACATATAATTAACGTTATTTATACGTGCCATAGATTCTGTCCCCGGCGCTGAAACTAATACCTACTAGACATAAAAGAAAATGTTATAAACAAAAATTGTAACAAACGTGACAAAGTTCATGATTCTTTAGAATTTGATAATTATCTAAAGCAGTGATCGTTACGAAAATTCAACAATTATAGCTTATAAACAATAGATGATAAATATTTTAACCAGTACTCACCACCCAGTAAACAATTTGGTGAAGTGCCCAATTTAGTGACGTTTCTATCACTATTTCACTTCAATTATAGTTCGCATCAACTTTATCTTCATTTGTATTCCGACAGGTGGAGTAATTTCGCCATTTCTAGCCGATAAAGTAGACATTTTATATGAAAACATGTGAGAAACTGAACTATAAATGAACTCTTTAATGACAAAAAAATGATGTCAATGTGATGTCAAAGTGACTCCAAAATGTTTACTGGGCATACCAAGAATTTTTAATTGTTTTTAACGATATTATTGTTACTTAAACCACTTTGTATAACAATAAATAGATAGAGAAAAGGAACGAGGAAAGAGAAGGAATAGCAGGGTAGAAACAGGAGGGAGAGTAGCAGGAGGAGCGAAGCAATAGCAGGAGCAGTTTTGTTTTTATTTTTATAAGGATATTATTATTTTTTTTTATTTTTCGTTTGGAAGGAGTGAGAATGTTTAGATGTAATTGAGATCAAAATTGAATTAAGCACAACGATATTTAAATAAATGAGTTAAGGCACAAGAATGTAGTGCCAAATGGCAAAACTACGCATAAATTTAACAAAGAATACATTTGTAAGACCTTACATTTATTTCTTATACAAAAATACCATTGAATAAGAAAGAAATCTTTTCTGATTTTTAAACCAGTACTACCTTTCTTTTCATGCTGAAGTTACCAATGTAGTACGACCATATACGGTGACGTAATAGTAGAAACCTGTATTTTGTATTTAATTACGTTTATCCAAGGTTGAGTGGTCGATTAAATGAACTGAGATGAAATAATGAACTCTGCTTATGTAAAATGCATTGTAAAGTACCAAACAAGAAATAATGCTTCCAAAGGACATTGAAAACTCAACACACAACGTTTTATTGTTGTTTCTGATGGAGCGGAGTCCCCATAACACTTTTCGAGCCATTGCTTCGCTTGAACGGTATTTTTTCCCATCAAGAAACAGTGTAAAATTAAAACACGAAATTGTTTTTGATCCATTGTTTTGAAAATAACAAAAGTAGCGTCACTCTTTGCACAATAACTCACAAACTACTGAATAGAATATCATGAAATTTTAACAGCTGTCTTTTGAAGGTTAGTATTAACTGAAAAAAAGGTGACTGCAATAAAACTAACGCCATCTATGTGTTAGGCCCGGGACTTTTCAGCCCATGTGCTAGTAATAAAATATTCAGCGAAGAAAGTGCTTATAATTAAAATATATTTCCTATAACGTGATTTCATACAACACGTAACACATTAAGGAACGTACTATAATACTTTTATTTATAATACTTTTGAGGGATAACCTATGTTTTAATATGTACCCAAAAAATGATATAACTACATCTCACACAGTATTCTGCCCACTCCAGTGAACTTTGACCTCCACTATATCCTTGATACCTTGATAATATGGAACTCTGGCACAACGAAGTACTCTGTATTCCCAAGGTGCTCCTGGCACGGATCTCTCTCTGCGTGTTTTATTTGTAAACGGTGAGCTTCTTGCTATTTTCACGATCATGTTTATACAAAATGTAGCGTTGAACGGTGGTTATCACACCTGAAGGTAATGACACATTGTATGCTATACAGTATATGGAGAATGGCGTACCAACTTAACGGCTTGAATAATAAAAAGTTTTCGGTTTTTTTTATCGGTAAAGATCGCCTTGGTATATGTATAAAAAGTTGTGAGAGTTTAACACAATAGATGAAAAGAAAATAATGGATTAATTTACCCAATTTAATATATCTATGTAAGGATCTTGCTGTAGACTGCCTATAATGCGATTAATGTGTTACGCGAGCATGACATTGAAATTAAATTAAAAGAAAATAAAAAAGTCACAGGTTCTCAATCCCTGATATACACAATAAATATAAAATTAAAGTGGGTGTGGTCATGCACTGTCTCTACGATGTAATATTATTTCTGTTGAGGGGGGCGTAAGGTTTCAACTATTTTTTTAATTTATTTATATTATTGTACAACATATTAAGTTTATTGTGTAAAAATTTGAAGTCGATTGGAGTAAAACTGTCGGAGATATAAAATTTTAAGTCTTCACCTCTCTGATCTGCTTTCGTGTTACTTTGAAACTTTTAAATGCGGTTTTTCACACTTAGCTTTTTCAGAGTCGGTGTCTTATCTGGCTCAAAATTTACTAAACCGATTTTTTTGAAATTTTTCATACTTTTTTTTACATAAATGTCGAGTTTTTTTTTATTTTTTAATTTAAACGTATTTTAAAATAACAAAGTTTCTGATTTTTTTCATGAAAAATCGGTATTTTGACTTTTAAGTGCTGTAAAAAAATGAAAAAGCAATAAAAAAAGAAAAACTCGACAGCTTTACCTGCAGAAACTAATCAACTAATAAAATCATTTTGGTTTTTCGATTTCAGAAAATCCAGTGATGAGTTATGAGTGGCACCGCAATGTTACTTTTTTTTTGTAACGTCTGCGGAGATTCGCTGTCAATGCCTCATTTCTTAATATTTATTTATGAAAATTTCACAAAGTATTCTTTAAATGTCATTTCATCATGTAGTAATTATAGAAATAATTATATATTAATTGTGTCGTCAAAAAACATTATAGAAAATGTGTTTCTTTTTTATCGTTTTGACCTTGCCCCCACCCTTAAATTTGTAAAGTTGACAAAAAATGCAAACTGTTTAAATGCGTTTTGTTTGTTACAGATAACCCTATTCGAGACAACCTACATCTGATCAATCAAGGTAAAAATATAATTATTTGTTGCATGTACCATAACAGGGAATATTTTGGAAGTAGTAACGGATTAAATATTTTTAAACATTAATAATTTTGTCTTATAAATAGGAATTAGATTGTCTTATGACAGTAGTGGCTAATAAGGTTGATTTTATTTTTACAATTTTCTGATATTTTAACGCAAAATTTAACGTTGCACATAAAGTATTCAGAAGATATAATCTGACGTCATGAGAGGATAAAAATATATGAGTATAAAATAATCGTTATAGATATTCCTAGTGAGATAACTACTTTATCTAGAGGAATCTTATGAATTGATACAGTAGGCATCGGCTACAACCCCTTAGGAGGTTAAGGGTAGATTCAGTATACGTTTATACTCCACCACGTTTATCATTTTTTATTATAGCTCTATTTCGTTGACATCATAACGTAATCATGAAAAATATATTTCAAACTTTTTAACGTTGTTTTTAAAATTAAAGATACAAAATAATTTTTATGGAAAAGTGAAAAAGATACAGAAAAATCGAAATAATTATAAACAGGAATTCCTGCCGTTACATTCATTGCTAAAAAAAAGTATAATGAGTGTATTTTATGATTGTATAAAACTCAAGTAATTGGGTTTATTGATGTAATCATTGAACAGCGATTAATCGATGTATATATCAGCAATAATATCGAATCGAAAAAGCTAATGGATCAGAACCCATGATGTCCACGTTTTATTTGTAAATTTATGAAGCGCATTAACATTGTGCTCGGCTAGACAGTCCCGTATTTGATGCAAAATTATCATAATCGTTCACCGAGAGAAAAAGCAAAAGCGTAATGGGTCTTCTGACATAACAGCTGTAATCACTCTCCAATCAGTTGTCATAAGAGTAAACTTTTGCTTTAATTTTTATCGATACACCACTGTTATGAAAGAAACTATTGCATTATCTTCCAGTCTAAGACGACTGACTGCATTTACGCTTGGTTAAAATTCGCTTAAGGGGGTTCTCCCGTGTGACGGCCAGTTTTTTAAGCATTTTGAGAATCTTTTTTGACGTCCAATGAAAAGATAGAACTTTGAGATTTTTATCAGTTATTTATTACTATTTGAAAAGCATGTAAAACAAATTTCATGTAAAAAATTTCATTAGAACGTATGCTGTACCCCTCTGAAGACACCTGCCTAAAAAAAAGGGACGCTGACTTCCTCCACGATTTCGGCTAAATGGCTTATCAGAAAGAAAGAAAGAAAACGGCGTTTTTATCTATAGACCCAAGTGCATGGAATGAAGTAGAATCATTTGAAAATATTGAAAATTGGGATTTTGGCAGACTTCTAAAAAAAAAGTTTCAAATTTCATGACTTTTTTTCACTTTTTCGTTTCGAAATAATTAGAAATACTCGGAATTTTTGGAAGATTTTAGTTTATTCCGTGCATCTACATGTGCTGAGACTATCCTATAAATTTACGGTGAATCGGTCAAACCGTTCTCGAGTTATGATGGAGTAAACTTTGAAAAACACAGTTTTCAGAAAAACGCATTTAAAATTCCTACCACTCAACTACGCGCTTCAAACAGCTGCTTCTTCTAACTGCTATACCTTTATAACGACTTTGAATTTAAAAATATCACTTTTAATATAAAATTCGCTTAAATACAGTCGCAGTGTACGACGGGCCTAAAGCGTTAAACGAAGCAGCGTAAATGAAGCAGCGTTAAACGAAGCAGCGTAAATGAATATACCAGCGTTGTTATTAACAGATATTAACCTTAAATTTTACTATTTCTCTGTTTTTTTATTAGGAGCATATTGAATCAGCGTTAATTGAGCAAGCACTATAACTGTATAAGAAAATCGACAAACACTCCAATATGCCTGCTTCCTGAATGCAACTCTGTGTACCAAACATACTGTAAACTTTATGTATTTTTTTTACACACAGTATACGTACATACATTTCATGCGGTATATACGGCTAAATAGGTTGTAATTCAATATTTTAGCCGTTGTATAAATGCTATAAAACATCCCCTTCTAAAGGGTAGTAGAGAATTTTTATTTATTTTTGATTACACTTTGTTCTTACATAAAAAATATATATACCCAAAACTTACCAATAATATTTCTAAAATAAACAAAACTCTACAAAGGGGAGAAGTGCAAAGAATGAGGTATATGCCTCAGTGTGACTGAAGGTTGATTTTTCAATAGTCAGTTAAACTACAGTTATGATCTTAATCTAAAAAACCATAGTCAACTAACGAAGAATATAACCGAGGTATAAGTATTTTTTTTAGTGACTAGAAACAAAATTCACAACCAAGGTTTATAATTCAAATTATCAGTGAGATTGAGTCATTGTCTATAACACTCTGATACACTTAGACAGCTGAAGTAAAGAGTAACAAGTCACAACAAATATTGTTAGTGTTTAAACATAAAATATGCTTTTATAAATATCTTAATAATTAAGATATATTACCTTTTCACATAAATAGAAAACAGAAATCAAAATTATTAATCATGGCAAATATGCAATAATTTAAAAGTCGATATTTGTCCTTGCTTTGTCCATTAAAAGTCTATCTTGCTTTATGTTTATCAGCTAGCGAACAAAAACAACATTGATTATAAATTATTATTCATAAATTAAATAGATTTAAATTTTGAATACTTCACGTCTGTTATTCAATTTAATGAGCAGTTTTTTTTTTTATTAAAACCTTTTATACAAAATAAATGAAAAGGGAATAACGAATACATAAACACACCTGCTGATTTTCACATAATGAAAAAAATATAATTAAAAATAAAATTCAAACACTTTTTATATAAAATAATAATTTATTAATTAAATATTTAAGTTTATGTTAAGAATAAATTTCATCTACTAATAATAATTATTACATAATATTATTTCAAATGATTCTTTATTATACTTTATTTTTACAAATTCAACATTTAGAAATTCTTTCCTAATCAAAATAATTTAACAATCATCAAAGTAAAACTTATATCACCGGGTGAATACAGTACAATAGTATTTGACTGCAGGATTATTTCATTCAGGGGGATTTTTAATAGGGTAGTGAGACGGGAGAAGCAGGAGATGATAGTGGAACGGGTAAACTAGTTTTATTCTTTGATTCTCATTATTTGTTTTGGAAAACAACTGTCAGCATGTTTGTTCAAATGGGAATAAAGAACGACTGAGATCCGAGATTCGAGACCACGTGATGCAGTTGTTGCAGGCGACATTTGGTGGTGTCACTGTATTTTCTTTCTTCTTCTTTACATTATTGTTTGAAAAGTAAAGGTTCAAACAGTCTACCAGAGGGATTCACTGATGTTACATTTTGTTACACTGTTAAATGAGCTGGTGAACTATGTTTCATTTTATATGCTTCAAATCAGAACCTTAAGGAGGTACAGGACGTTAACGTAAATGATGAGAAAACGTTGTGAAATTTGGAGGGATACAAATAGTTAAAATACATGCTGTCTCAAAATTTTAGAGACCTAGGGTTCATAGTTTTCTTTTTATACATGATTAAAAATAGTCATTTTCCATACAAATCATAATTTTTAGCTCAATTTCACCACATAATATAACTTTTAACTATAAAAAAATGGTGACACGGCTTACAAAAACTAGGTGTATATAAAATAATCTTTTCTGAAACTATTGCAAAAAGAAAATTTTCAAAAAGATAAGCCGGCAACGTTGCAAATGCCAATTTGAGCGGGAAATTCAAAATCGGAATAAATGTTATATAAAATATAACAATTTATTGATCAAAGAACCAAATCACGCATGCGTCAACACACGTAAATTTTCAGCGTTGCAAAATCGTCCCTCACGTACTTCGTATTTAGCATTTCGTATTACCGAGAGATAAACTTCTTGCATTGACGGTACGTCCTGTACCTCCTTAAATGCCCAGTTAAGATATTCAATTAAAGTACCCATTTTTGTAACGAGCATGATGCTGTACAAATAGGTATTAGGACTGGACAGGAGCACGCCAAGATATGTGATAATGGAGGAAGTGAAAAGGGACAAAATAAGAATCGAAGCAAGAAGGAGGGCAATTAGGTTCGAGGAGAAAATGAGATATGCTGAAGGTGATATCATAAGGAAAATAAGCAGCAGGAAAGAATGGAAGAAATTGGTAACAGCAAATATAAAGAAAAGTACAAGAGGATTTGGGAGGGAGAGATACCGGAATACATACGAGGAAAAGAGACAAGGAACATTGCAAGATTTAGATTGGGAAACGAAGAAAAAGGCAACAAATACTTGGAAAATAGAGAGCAAAAGATGTACAAGGTGTGCGCGAAAGAGATAGAAACGCTAGAGCACATTAAATATTTATGTCAGAAAAGAGTAAAAAGTGAAAAGAAGATTGTACAGTTATTAAAGGGAAGAAGTGGATGGCAGAGATACAGAGGAGGAACGAGAAAAGAGAAGGAAGGGCAGAATAGAATCAGGAAGGAGAGAAGCAGATATATTTTGTTGGTATTTTTATTGTTTCTTTTGGAAGGAGTCAGAATGAAAAGGTAGTATGTAATTAAGCACAATGATAAGTAATTTAATGATTTAAGGCGAACTTTGTATCCAACCATGCGTACGCAAAACCCCTACGTAATAATGCGACTAAACTTGGTTCACATGAATTCTGATAATGTGTGTAACAGTGTATATAGTTTTAAAATAAATGAAAATACAAAGTTTTTCGCTGTAGAACAGATTTATTCTCTTTATATACTCCACGTCTACAGTACTCAAAAACTAGTGGAAGAAATTTAACAATAGCGTCTCTCAATGTACAAGTATAATGCCACAACGACTATTTGTAATGTTACAAGTAATTGTTTTTTTTTCCTATTGTTGGTGACACTACGATTACTTGTTGTCAACTTGTTATTTGACGCAAACAAAGTGTTTCTTTCTGCATTGCTGTAATAAATATTTCACTCTTACGTTCAAGCATCTGATGAACAGAAAAATAAGATTTTTATATAAAAATATCGTTAAATTCTTTTATGTGATTTATATTATAAAAAGGAGAAAATTATACAAGGAAGTGAATATATCGATGACAGATTTTTAAAGTAGGTGATCCTAACTTTTATTATATCCAGTAGGAATTCCTATTTAACTTATTCTTTATTTAGAATAAACACAGATCAAGTTAAATTGATTATGTACATACATAATCATAAACTTATTTATATATATACTTTAAAACAAAAGTGTTACCAGATGAGATGATTATCAGTAATTTACTTTCTAAAAGTGGGTTACAAGAACGTCAAATGTTCAATTATTTTTTAATAACTTTAATAGAAGATATTAACAATTTAAAAAGTCATTTTATCTCTTTAATTATTAAAGGGACACAACGTTGTACACATTCCAAGTGCATGTGACATCACAATCCTTGTGTAAGGTTACCAACCTTATAGCTCATAAATCTCTGCTATATGTATTTATATATCAAAATATCAAATATTATTTACAGCTATTTCAAGGAACAACCAAATTTCAATATTATGTCTGCCGTAACAGAGTTAAATAAAATAAAAACTTATTATTCTTTGATTTGAATTGATTATTGGACTACCAACAGCTACAGAACATTACCACAGCACTGACCTACTCAACAAATAACTGACGTTGAAATGCATTTCATGTCATACAAATATGGCCGACCATTTCTAGCGCTAAAACAACAATTCAAACTTTTAATTGCTATATCTCTGTCAACATTTAGATATTTCATAAAATAGACACGCCAATACACATTTATTAACATCAATTTCAATCAACAATTGAAAAATCGACCACTAAAAAATGAGGACACAAGCCCATTGACAACATCAAATATGTATGTATGTTTTTATAGAAATATAAACAAAATCCGGTATTAGGTTAAATTTATATGCTCTACAACTAATCAATATCTTTTCAAAACATTTTCTGATATTTTTGAAGGGTAAATATAGTCAATAAAAGATGAAATAGTTATTGAACAGGGGTTGAAAAAATATTATATTTAATAGAAAAATATGGGGTGTCGATAAAATGTGATTTTTGAATCTTGCTGCTATTTTATTTTATTTACATGGCCGCCATTGAATAATTTTTCTAAAATTATGATTTCTAAATACACCTGTCAAATTTAAAACGTTAAAAAAGAATTACCTGATTGAAAACACCCTGTACTTGTACTTGTAATTTATATTTTTTGATCTCTTACAATTTAATTGTATATAATAAATAATTAATTTATGCAAATTCTATTAAAATATACAGATAATTATAAAACAAACTTCATCGTATACAAGGTCTTGATGTAAATGTAAATTAAATCATTGTATATTTAAGGAAAAAGTTCTCTGGTAACTAGAAGGTCGTGGGTTCGCAGAAATGGTACGTTGGCGGTTTATGTTATATATACGAGTATACCCCCAATTTAAATCTTAATATATATATATTACGTGTCACGTTGTCTGTCCGCGATGGACTCCTAAACTACTTAACCGATTTTAATCAAATTTGTACACCGTGTGCAGTTTGATCCAACTTGAAAGATAGGATAGCTTACATCTCAATTTATGATTGCAATATTATCTTATTGCAAATTATTTGTCTATTAATTATCTGTATATGACATATGACATCTGGCGACGATGATGGCGACATCTGTTGACTAGATTGAGTAAATATTCTGTTGACTAGATTGAGTAAATATTCAATAGATGGCGCTATGTAATGTAATATGACAAAAACGTTAGTCACAGCAACGCGTGGCCGGGACAGCTAGTAATATATAAATATAACTAAGTGAGGGAATTTCGTATCGTTATCGATACGGAGCCGATCTTGTCCAGAAAAGCCGTAGACACAATCTATATATGTTCTTCAAGTTCCATATAATAAAGCCATTTATTTTAAGAGCGGGGCATGTTCATTTTTAATAAGATATCTACTGGTTTTCATTCCCAGGTAAAACACGAACCTTGGAATTACGTTGTAGCAAACTAGCAAAAGTTAAACTTTACATAATGGGATGTACTATATATTGATAAAGTTGGTTACTAGAACCTCAAATGTTCAATTATTTTTTAATAACTCCTTATATTTCGGGAGATATTAACAATTAAAAAAGTCATTTTTTATCTTTAATTATTGCATGTGACATAACAGCCGCAAGTTGCTATCTCTTTTATACAACAGAGCGTAAAAGAGATAACATATTCAAGATAGAACCCTGGCAAGTTTACAGGTTACCAACCTTACAGCTCATAAATCTCTGCTATATGTATTTATATATCAAAATATCAAATATTATTTACAGCTATTTCAAGGAACAATAAAATTTCAATATTATGTCTGCCGTAGCAGGGTTAAATAAAATAAAAACTTATTATTCTTTGACTTGACTTGATTATTTCGACTACCAACGACTACAAAACATTACCACAGCACTGACCTACTCAACAAATAACTGACGTTAAAATGCATTTCAAGTCATACAAATATGGCCGACCATTTCTAGCGCTAAAACTACAATTCAAATTTTTAAATGCTATATCTCCGTCAACATTTCATAAAATAGACACGCCAATACACATTTATTAACATCAATTTCAATCAACAATTGAACAAGCCCATTAAATGTTGATTATTCCTGATATAATACATCTCAAGCAGCTGTCTACTTGGTTCCAATTTGAAGTGACAAAGTAATAACCTTTATACCCTTATCTGTTCTTAAACAATATCCGGAAATACGAAAGTTTTGTAAAGTGTATAATTAATTAATTTAGAAACAAAGATATTATGCAAATTATTAAGTTTTAAATAATATATACACCACCAAAATACAGCAAAACAAATACACAAGTAAAATGTAGTTTAATATTTTATAATGAAATTACACAACAAATATAATATTACAAGCAACAAAAGATGAAAAATATACATATTTAAATATATATTTACTTCTTGGGTTTATTTACATAGATATTGTCAATAACAGATTTATAATTAAATAGAAGTGAGGTTATGTCGAAGTTTTATTCAATATTTGTTTATGTTTTGTTATTTGATTACTAGCAGTATAAATATCTTCTAGGTAATATACATAAATACATATTTACATTTATAAATACAAACCACCATATCTTATATATAATTAAACATCTTTATTATTTGAAACGTCAAATAAATGTTCCCGAAAATTGAAACAATATCACCTACATAAATATAAATAGATACAAAGATCAATAAACCTGCTATAAATATAAAATAATTGGTTTTATTTAAAAATAAAAGCCTTTAATTACTTGACTTTATGTTTTTAAAATACTTTTAAAATAATAATAAATCTATAAAATATATACCACAATTTTAAAATTACTACTTTTTCCAGATGTGGTTAATTTCAATTTGTTTAAATTTAACATTAAATTAAAACCTATTAAAGTTTTATTACAAAAATTGTAAATTACTTTTATATTATTTTATACATATTTAAATGAAAATTATAACAGTATACAATAAATGATAATCATATATTTAAACTCTTTTATTGAATTTGACTCTAGCAGTACCCGCTATGTTTAAAACTTTAAATCTCTAACATGTCAGTCATATAGTTATACAGTTAATAAAAGCACGTACGGGTTATTTCTAATAAATTTATGTTAACAGTTTCTATTCATTTATATTAATTAAATTCCCTATTATATTAGACATATTTTTAAAACTTTTGTATAACTTTATTAGGGTTATTGAATAAGTTAATAACTGGTTTTAGTGGTGTGACAACCTAACCTCTAAATAGTGTATGTGACTTCTTGTTACTTTGTGTTGTGTTTATGCATTTTCAAACGTTATATAAAACAAATTTGAAGAAAATTAAAGGTAAGAATTATTTATTTACAATAATTGAATATAAGTATGTTACATAATTCTTTATTTTTTGACGTTATCATTAGTAAAATTTAAAAAACACCTGTTTAAAATCCTTCAATATACATCAGAATAGAATAGCTGATAATGAGTCGACATGTATTTTTAAACAGCTGAATTGCAAAATGTCAAATATAGGTTACATTTCCAACACTTATGTCTTAACAAAATTAATGTTCGGTATATTTAGTTTTAGATGTCTTTTATATTTATTATGTAATATTGAAACAACTGATTAATTAATAAAATGAAACATATGTTGCACGATCTAAAATAATTGACAGATCAAATTTATAAAAACTTTTCTGTGTTGAGTGTTTTAAAATTGTATTAAAAAGTGTATATTTTAAAACATTAAAAAATTAACAGGGATTAATGTTAAGAATTCAAATAATAAAAATAATTCATAACAAAATGCATAACAATAGCTATTCATTATCATAATTATTAAAACTTTCTGAGATTTAAAATATTTACCATATTATTTGTTATAACATATTTTTCAATGTTTTATTTTTATTATCAAGTGCATACGGATATTTGTTTCATTATACAAAAGATATGAACGAAGAAGGGGTATTATGAGAAATGAACAATAGAATATTTCTATACAAAAATGTTTTTCTATTTTTAAATTAAACAAAAGATATATATTCCTTGAAACATTTATATCGATCTGAATTAAGCAATATATGGTTAAACGATATCTATAATGTATGTAAAATAATATATGTAATATTATACGAAAATGCTACGTTAAATTCAGTATCGTATAATAGATTTATAAAACATTTATAACCTTTTTTAAGCATGAGTCATCGTCGAACTTTCGTAATTTGAACTATAGATTACTAATTTTAATTTTAAAGTAAAAAAAACTTTTAAGAATTTATTAATAATTTATGTCAAAGTTTTAATTTCTCTAATCGGAGTTATTTTCTAGTTAAGAATTAAAAACTACATTCCAAACTCAAAACAAAGTGAAAAACTTTAAACGTCGATATTTTCGGTTTTACAATTTTCTTTTTATCAAAGACTACTGTTGAAATGAATTGAAGAGAATTTAAAAATGAATGGGCTTGTGTCCTCATTTTTTAGTGGTCGATTTTTCAATTGTTGATTGAAATTGATGTTAATTGGTGTATTGGCGAGTATTTTATTAAATATCTAAATGTTGACGGAGATATAGCAATTAAAAATTTAAATTGTAGTTTTAGCGCTAGAAATGGTCGGTCATATTTGTATGACGTGAAATGCATTTTAACGTCAGTTATTTGTTGAGTAGGTCAGTGCTGTGGTAATGTTTCGTAGCTGTTGGTACTCAAACAATCAAGTCAAGTCAAAGAATAATAAGTTTTTATTTTATTTAACCCTGTTACGGCAGACATAATATTGAAATTTTATTGTTCCTTGAAATAACTGTAAATAATATTTGATATTTTGATATATAAATACATATAGCAGAGCTTTATGAGCTGTAAGGTTGGTAACCTTAAACAAGGATTGTGATGTCACATGCACTTGGAATGTGTACAACGTTGAATCCCTTTAATAATTAAAGAACTTTTTTAATTGTTAATATCTCTTAACATATAAGGAGTTATTATAAAATAATTGAACATTTGAGGTTCTAGTAACCCACTTTATCAATATATAGTACACTGTTATAGAAATTAAGACATAGGACACAAGCCCATTGAAGAGAATTTAAAAATGAAAATCAAAATCTAAAAAAGTACTAAATATTTTTGATTTAAGAACACGTAATTAGCATATTCTCAAATCGTAATGAAAGCAAATTGAATAAAGAAATCGAAACCATATATTATTATAAGTTTTGTAATCCAATAAATACACCAGTAGAAATATAAATATTTACAGGTTCCAGTAACTCGATAAAACAGGTTAATCATCGATTATATTCGTAAACAGGTTTCTCGATAACATACGTGATAAAGTTAATGACCAGATAAGCATAATCTTTGTTTATAACTTTATCAACCGCGACGTTAAAGTCAATAAAAAAACGGGAATCTACGTGACCGTAAATTATGTTCGAAATAATCCAATTGAAGTACATATTCTGAAAACCTCATGTGTCCAAATTTGTGAAATCTTATCGGTGTTAGTCTTTCATGTTAACCGTCGATTATTATGCACAGCGGGTTAAATAGGAGCCACAAAAAAAAACATTTTTAATATCCGAAGTTGTAGATTGTTACAAAGATTTGGCCTCGAATATGTACTAGTCAAACCACTCGCAAATATTACGTTTGTATTCCTAAAGTAATGCATGTGATTAAATTTCATAATAAGTCTAATTTAAAACGGTATTTATATATGCAAATTAATTTTATTAATTGCAATTGCTTGATAATTGCTGCGGCTTCAATTCAATTGTGCGGCGTTATTGTTTGTTTACGAAAATCATAAAGAAATAACTTTACTCCTGAAAGAATTCCCGTGTATAAATTAGAGTTACGGCGAACGAGCGAGCCAGGCCAGGCGACGCGGGTATTTAATTGAAGCATGAAAGTGGTTTTTACCTTTTGAGCTTTGCACATAGCAGAAATCGCCTGCACATCGTGACTCTGATGCCGAGCATCTTGTAGACATTGTTGGCATGCTGGAGCCTTGCAAACCAAACAATACATGCTGAGTGATTCCGCAACATGTTCCGGACAAGGGGGTTCCCGTGCCGGAGGAGCCCTAGCTCTCACCAACGTGTGTTTGGCAAGGGGTCCTCTAGCAGGATGACAGGATTCTCGACATCCTTCGCAATAGAAAACATCACACTGCTCGCACACAACTGAAGCACTCTTTGGTTCATCCGGACACATCTGACACTTTAAAGAACTTTTGTTATCACTGAATTTATCAACAATATTTTCCATAACGCGATATTTAGGTAAATTTTTAGCCCCGTTATCGTCAAAATAAACAATTTTATGGCAAACGGGGCAATTCAGTGACAATGCAGTTGTAGCAAGTGGCGGGAATAATATACCTTGTAAATTTGGTGTACCCACGTAACTATTTGGACGTGAATTACATACAACACCACTATCTGTTTCGCTTAAAATGGATAATTTGTCAACTTCTTGGTAATCCCCAGACCCCGAGGAAGCCACAGATGCACTTTCTGTTGGTGGGTCACTTGCTGGGGTCTGCAAATTTAACGCGCACGCAAGACATAATGCATGATAACATGGCAACAATACCGGCGACGAGTATTGTTGCTTGCAACTTGGACAACGTAATTCGTCCTCCATCCTACACGATCGCGGCTCTACTAACTTACAACGTTTCTGTGTGTATGCCAAGGGGGGCGTGGTAGATAGAGTAACGCGAGAGTACACGACCATGGACGAGAATGTACGAGTTGTAACATGCTTAAACTTGATTTTGACGTCGTTTTTTAGAGTTTGGGGCGGTTTGGGGGAAGGCGTCGCGACGGCATGTCTTATTTGAACATCATTCATTATTTATAATTGGATTTTGTTATAAATATTAGTAAAAATACTTATCCAAAGCTGTCTTATTTATTGTTTATTCTTATACTTAACAAATTAAATAAAACTATGGGGCGTATTAACTTCTGACGATTTTTCAAAGCCCTATAATTTACAAATTAGGCTACTTATGCCAGGTTCAAGATATGGGATCCATTTTACTCTTTATTTAAGGTTTCCTGATAGTTTTGTGTAAACTTACATAGCTCAGTTTAGAAAATATAGGACTTTGAAAAATTGTCAGAAGTTAACAGACGTCAGGCAAGCACTTACAAAATAGGCCCCTATGTATTAACTATTTGCGGATGGAAAATATAATTTAAGTATTATGCACTATATATATTGCGGTATTTTTTCGTAAAAAGTTATTACTCCAAGTTTTTATATTATATAAATTTCATTATTTAGTATTCAATAATTTTGCGTAACAATATTAATTTATGTCTACTTATTAAATGGTATTCGGTAATTTTCATGAGACTGCTTTAGGAAAATTTGAAAGGAACGGTGCTAATTTTTTTTATCCAAACCTTTCTAACATAATTTAAATGAAGATTCAAACAGCATCTTGGACACCAACCAGGAACCTGCAATCAAATAGTACACCCTGTTATACAACCAAGTTTCAGCTTCTTAAGGGTAGAACTCTACCCACAAGCTCTACCTCAATATTAATTGATTAACACTCAGATCAATTTAGTTTGAACAGATACGGGACATTAATTATAACTCAGATAAGAAATTGTAAAAGACTAAACATTTTTGTAAGAATTGTTTTGTATTGTAAAATTAATTTAAAGCATAACCAGGGCTGAATCTGGATAGCGGGCGAACGCACGATTTAGGAAGCGAGAAAAACAAAATTTTAAAATATAAATAACCACATAATATGTATCCTAGAGTATCTTTAATAGTCAATGGAAGCAAAATGCGTTTTTTGAGATTCTACTACAAATACATTAAAACAAAGTATTTTTCAAATAACTATTTATATTTCACATAACTTTTACACCTGTCCTTAATTTATTTAGTATAGTTGCATACCATTTAAATACTTTTTAATACCTGATAATTTATCCTTAATTAATAGAATCGGTTTATAGTGAGATAGTAATAATATATTTAATTTGTTAAATTTTCATTTTATGAACACCTCTCATATGTTTCTTAAGATGTGGCTGTTGATTGAAACCTTTACCACAAGTTGAACATACAAAAGGTCTACTTTGTTGATGAGTTATCATATGTCTCCATAAACTAGATGGAAAATTATACGCCTTATCACATTGTGTACACTTATATGGAAGACTGCCATTATTATGTTTCCGAATCATATGTTCTCTGTATAAACTAGGATATCTGCAATGAAAACCACAGGCTCCACATACTAAGCCTTTTCCCTTTCCTGACAAATCTTCAGCATGATCCTCTCGTATATGTTTCAAACGATCAGATGAATTATTAAACGATATGTTGCACTTATCGCAAATATTAGATTCTTCTATATAGGTTTGTAAATGTATGTCTTTATCGATTGTATTAGATATTTCTCTTTCATTAGTCGACTCGGTGTGTGTTTTCATATGACGCTCATATCCCAACAAATTTACAGAACCTGAAAAAAATGTAGTTTATATGTAAATGTTACATAATTGCATTTGCAAGGTGAAGTGAGAAAATTATTTTAAAAGGACAAACCTTTAAAACATATATTGCAAATATAAGGTTTAGCTTCATTATGTACTGTTTTATTATGCACTCCAAAAGCTTGGATTGTTTTTAAGTCTTCATTACATATACTACAAATAAAATTAATACCAAGGGAATGAACAGCCATATGTACTTTTATATCACTTTTAAATATCAAAGATTCACAAATTTCACAAGATTCCATTTTATCCTGAAAATGCGGATCATCTTCTAAATTATTAAAGTTTTCTATAAATAAAGTGTTCGGTTCATTCACTGCTGTTATTTCGTTATGCTGCTCTTCGATTTCTACTTCTGGTTCCATTATGTTATCCATTAAATAATTGAGAGGATCTTCTTCATATGTATCTGCTATATTTGGTGCTTTATCCGAAGATATTTCTTGTTGTTGCTGTAAATAAGAACACACAAAGATGCTGTAAATATGAAGTGAACCTTCTTTTATCATTATCGCTACAAGAATAGTATAAATAAAATCAGAAGACAGAGATCAGAAATGAATCGCAATTCAGATAATATTTTTGCGTTGGAAACCCATTTGCCGTCTGAAACATTAACACCTTGACTAGTCTGCCACTGATTTGAAATAGCTCTGAATATCTTCATTTACCTGAATTGACTCTAATATATCCTTCTTTCTAAAAACCCGGTCTGTTGCTTCGCATTGCTGTTTAAAATAATACGCAACTCGCATTTTCGAAGAACAGGAATTACAAATACTTGCTGGAAAACCATCGGCTTCTTCGATCTATAAACAATTTAATATTCTGTAAAAATTGAATTCCTAAATCGAAGAGGACACTGTTGGAAAAAAATAATGACCTTTACACTAGCAACATCCATAATTATTTTATAAACCTCAAGGGGAATATAAAAGTCTTTAGAAAATATATCAACACGACCAGCGGCGGAAAAACATACCCTGCAATTTAATTCATTGCGAGAAGAATCAACAATGTCATTAATTTTTTCGCTCATATTTTTATTTTAATATAACTAAAATACTACTTATAGATTATTCTATTATTGTTTGTGTTAGTAATCTAACAATTCACTATATTATTGTTTATTATAATATTAAATCACATTGAATACTAGATATTACAAATGTCAAATTAATGTCAATATTGTTTAAATGACATTTGATAAATAAAAATATATTTTCATTTAGTAGGTTGGTAGCATTACTAAATTTATCACAAAAACAAACCAGTAGATTAAAGTTATTTATTTCACTTAGTGAATTTCTTTGATAAAAAGAAAAATTAAGCTTCCCTTATAAGCACCCCTTATAAGAAAATTAGAAAATTATGTTTAAATTGTTACCGTTTTAAAGACTGAACAATTGGTTATATCTTTGACCAACGTATTTAAATCTAGACAATATTTTCTCTTTGACAAAGTTTTATATAGTTAGTCATATATAATACAGAATGGACAGTAATGTAAACTCAACTTTACGCAGATGGCTTCACTGCAAAATGTTATATTTCATTCTATTCAGTAGATATTTGTTGCGAAGTCCATTCTATTAACTAAAGGACTAAGCCTGATTTAGGAGCAACATGCAACACACCATAGAATGTATTCTGGGTATATCTTTTACGGGGTTCATAAACCTATGATACAAATAATTTCCTAAGATCCACTACGCCTGATTTAATGATAACAAATAGAACTCCCTATAGAATGTATTCAGCGTATGCAATTTTCTTGCATCCCACTACGCCTGATTCAATGGCAACAAATAAAACACCATAGAATGCATTATAAAACTTTATTTAAAAATTAAAGGTATTGATGAATTATTAACACAAATTATAGTTAGGAGAAACATTCCTTCATTATAAAGGGTATTGGTACTTTCTTATATATTCTGATTATGTATCGTCCGTACATGCTTCCTTAAATGCGGCTGTTGGTTAAACCCTTTACTACAAATTTCGCAAACATACGGTCTGTTCTTCCTATGCAAAATCATATGCTTCCACAAGCTAGATGCATATCTATACATCTTCTTGCAGATATCACATTTATATGGCCTTACATTGTCGCAGTGTTTTGCCAACATATGCTGCTTTAGGATAGAGCGGTATCTTCCTTGAAATTTACAGTCATCACATTTAAAAGGAAGCGATTTTTCTTTAAAAGATGCAGCTGGATGTTTCAACTTTAAGTGCTCAGAAAGATTTGTAGGAAAATTAAACGTTTTTTTGCAAAACTCACAGACATGTTTTCTTTCATTTTCGTGTCTTATTAAATGGTTTTTCATCGCTTGTTTTGTTGCAAATTGTTTATCGCAAACTACACATGAAAGTGTTTTTTCTCTTATGTTGAAATTTATGTCATGGACACACTTTTGTTGTTTAACGCCCACTAGAACATAATATAATTTATATTTATTATAATTTTATTGATATATTTGAGAGTTGTAATACAAAAGTATTGCACAAGGTTTATAATAAACTACTATTCACTGAATATTAAAAAATAGAACATTACTAAGTGGACAAAAAGTAAACCTCTAATACGCTATTAATAAATTTAATTCCGTTTTTTTTAAATTAGAAAACACAGTAAAAGAAATTAGTTGTATACTACTTTTTTATGGTTTTAACTGGGATATAAGCAGATAAACAGATGCAGATATAAATTTAATTTATTGTTCACAGTGGATTTTTGTCTTTCCACAAAAATTTAAGGTAAATTCAAATGTTTTTTTCCAAATCTTTGACGGAACAAATTAATGAAATACATAACTTACTAATTTTGCATATCTTGCAAACAAAGCCGCGCTTCCTCTGCCTCAAATGAATGTTCCGCACATGATTTTCTAAGCTTTGTTGCGTTTTATACAGCTTGTGGCATACGTGGCAAATAAATTCTTTTTTCTTTGAGTGAGTAGCAAGATGTCTTCTAATGTTATTCTTTAAAACTAACTTTCCACAAATTTCGCAAGAATGTTGCTTCGATCTTATCTTCTTTATATTCTTAGACAACACACTAATTTTCATAACAGATTCTGGTTCAGATTTCGTTGCAGTTTCTACAATTTCTGATTGCTTGGATTCTGTCAAATGCGCTTCTCTATTCTTCGGTTCTTTTAATGGTGATGAATCACGTTCATCAGCATTGACCTTTAAAAGAGACGTGTTAGTATATGAACACTTTAAATATCATCCACCTCTGATCGAAGAATTAGTTTATCACTATATACAATTAATAATTTGCGATAAACTAACCGATTATGGTAGATGCAGAATTACCTGTTTCAATTTAAGATGGCTTTCGTATTCCTCCATATAATATTTTTCAATGGCTTGGATTTGTTTTTTAAAAAAATGGAATTGCTTTAATTTTTTAAAGCAGCCACTACATATACTTTCAGGAAAGGTACCATTCTTCGTAATCTTCAAAATAAAAATCATAATTCTGTTACATTATCTTTAAATATATTAGTTTATTAAGTTTTTATTGTTCATAAATATTATATAAGTGCTACGGTTATCACGAGTTAAATTAAATTTAAAATTGATGTAACCTGTATATTAGTAATATCCATAAGAACTTTATAGCACTCATCTTGCAGAGATATTTGTTTTTCAAATAAATTAATAGCGCCTGGTTCAATTAAACAAATTCTACACTTAGTTTTATCAATTTTCTTCATTTTATAAAGTGAGCTACACAGTATATTATTCCTTCTTACATTAATCTTTAACAAATTAAATAAAACGTACGTTTGAAAAATACGACTAATTAGAATAATGTAAAAATAATTATCTATTATTTAGACAACTGTAGTAAAGTATTGATAATGTTTATCAAATAATTTAAAATATGTTAATTTTTGTATATATCAAAATTACCTAGGCATATTAAATATATATACTAAATTTTTGCTCCGTTACAAACTATAGAGTGATCTGTTTGATACAGAATTCTATTTATTTATTTATTTATTGATATATTTATTTAAAGTTTGAATTATTTTTTACCATATAAAATAAAAATAATCGTATTTATTTATCGTTGTATATCACGACATTACATGAATATTTTATAGGATGCCAGAACAGCTGTTAGCGCTGTGACATTTGATTATGCATCTCTTTTACACTTCTCTTGTTTAAGAGAGATAGCATTGATAGTGGGGAAGAAGGTAAGGAAGGAAATGATGTTAACTAGTTATAAAGTTTGAATCTTTTAATAATGGACTTGTGTCCTATGTCTTAATTTCTATAAAAGTGTACTATATATTGATAAAGAACCTCTAATGTCCAATTATTTTTTAATAACTCCTTATAATTAAGAGATATTAACAATTAAAAAAGTCATTTTGTCTCTTTAATTATTAAAGGGATTCAACGTTGTACATATTACAAGTGCATGTGACATCACAATCCTTGTGTAAGGTTACCAACCTTACAGATCATAAATCTCTGCTATATGTATTTATATATCAAAATATCCAATATTATTTACAGCTATTTCAAGGAACAATCAAATTTCAATATTATGTCTGCCTTAGCAGGGTTAAATAAAATAAAAACTTATTATTCTTTGATTTGACTTGATTATTTGACTACCAACAGCTAAAGAACATTACCACAGCACTGACCTACTCAACAAATAACAGACGTTAAAATGCATTTCACGTCATACAAATATGACGGACCATTTCTAGCGGTAAAACTACATTTCAAACTTTTAATTGCTATATCTCCGTCAATATTTAGATATTTAATAAAATAGACACACCAATACACATTTATTAACATCAATTTCAATCAACAATTGAAAAATCGACCACTAAAAAATGAGGAAACAAGCCCATTGCTTTCCAACAAAGAACCGCACCTTAGCAACCGATCTAGCTAACTAGATTGATTCACCTTTTTTTAAAAAGAATATTTATCAAAAATAAAACAAATTAATTACGTGGTTTACACAAAAATTTTGTATAATCATTATCTCATGTTCTTTTGTAAAATACGTGTTTTGTTTTGAATATTTTTATTTTTACCAAACCTTTTTTTTTGCTTTGAAAATATTTGAAATATGTCCTCTATTACTAAGGATTTGAAAACTGGTAATAATAATATTAATATACAGAATTAATAGAAATTAATTTAAATACTCATATAAAATTCTTTGTAGTTTTAGGAGCGGAATCCAACGAAAAATCCGCAAAGCCTGCACGCAAAAATCAAACTACCACCTCTGTTCGTATTACGCAATCTAAAAGGGCCGGACTGCAGTTTCCGGTGGCCCGAGTTCATAGATATTTAAAAACGGTACAATAGGTTCACATTTTTAATAAAAAAAAAAATTGTAATTAATAAATTTAAAAAATATTATTATAGGGGCGCTATGCTAAACGCATAGGGATTGGTTCTTCTATATATCTGGCAGCTGTTTTAGAGTATCTAGTAGCAGAAATTTTGGAACTGGCTGGAAACGCAGCTACGGATTATCGAAAGAATAGGTACTTGGTAATTTAGCCTATATATAGCCTAACTTGTATCGACAGGTTCCGGCGAATATAAACAAACTAACGAGAAAACTCTCTTAAATTGTCTTAAGTCTAAGTAGCATAATGGGCTTGTGTCCTTATTTTTTAGTGGTCGATTTTTCAATTGTTGATTGAAATTTATGTTAATAAATGTGTATTGGCGTGTCTATGTTATTAAATATCTAAATGTTGACGGAGATATAGCAATTAAAAGTTTGAATTGTAATTTTAGCGCTAGAAATGGTCGGCCATATTTGTATGACGTGAAATGCATTTTAACTTCAGTTATTTGTTGAGTAGGTCAGTGCTGTGGTAATGTTTTTGTATCCGTTGGTAGTCAAATAATCAAGTCAAGTCAAAGAATAATAAATTTTTATTTTATTTAACCCTGCTAAGGCAGACATAAAATTTAAATTTTATTATTCCTTGAAATAGCTGTAAATAATATTTGATATTTTGATATACAAATACATATAGCAGAGATTTATGAGCTGTAAGGTTGGTAACCTTACACAAGTATTGTGATGTCACATGCACTTGGAATGTGTACAACGTTGAATCCCTTTAATAGTTAAAGAGACAAAATGACTTTTTTAATTGTTAATATCTCTTAACATATAACGAGTTATTAACAAATAATTGAACATTTGAGGTTCTAGTAACCAACTATATAGTACACTTTTATAGAAATTAAGACATAGGACACAAGCCCATTGTGGTGTAGATAATCGTATCAAACCGCGCACTATCCGCAGTCTAAAAGCGGAGCGGACGATTGGTAATTTATTTAGATTCATTGATTATTAAAAGAAAAAACAATTTTAGGATTGTACCGCGTCATATTTTGCTAGCTGTTCGCAACGACGATGAGCTTCATGAATTACTTCGAGGAGTAACAATTGCAGAAGGTGGTGTCCTCCCTTACATCCATAGAGCATTACTGAAAAAGGTAAAACGCAAGAAGGTGCTCAAAATTGAATAAATTTGTGAATTATATATGTCATATTGTTTCAAGCTTTCTATTATTATTATTCTGGTTAAATTCCTTTTTATGTTCTTAAATTAATTTTAAAATTTTGAATATATATGCATATCTACAAAAACGTTTGTTTTATTTCTATATGCATCGATTTTTAACTTAGTTTTTTCTCTTTGACTCTCGTTGTACACGTTCAGATCAGATTTAAATTTCGATTAAATAAAGATGCTTTATTATTATTTAATCCTTAAAAAGGTGTTCTCAAAAGAAGTATCCATAAGTTAAGCTTATGTTAGATAAATCTTAAATACACGTCTGTGTTTTGCAGGATATTTATTATAAAGCATGTTTAAATAAATAAAACAAAAAATTCAATTCCTATACACTTTTATTATTTATATATATTTATATGTATATAATAACTGAAATGCATAATGAATTTCACATACGAAATGCACTTTTTATGATTTTTTTTTAATATTTTTATTATTTTGTAGTTAAATTATCGCACAAACAATATATTATCACTCATCCATTCTTAATACATTTTTAATAATTATAATTAATTGAAAATACTTTATAAACTAATTGCAATTTTATTTATTATTAGTTTATAATGAATTATAATATTTATTTAAATTTAATAATATATTTATTGCAATGTAAACTCGAATATTATTAACAATTTGCCTCCAGGGCTGAGTAGTTGATCAAGTTTAGATTGCAATTAAAAAATTTATTTATTTATCATAATATATAAATTCATTAAAATAATTTTATGTTATTTTAATGATTTTAAATTTTTAATAATTAAATAATAGTTAATTATAATAATTACAACTAAAACGATATTTGTAACTAACTGATTTATTTTTTTCATTATTTTTAATTTTATTAATCTTACAGTTTTACACATATTATAAATGAGATTGTATTTTGTATAATTATATTTTTCATTATATAACTGAAGTATACAAATTTCTATGCTTATTGTTTTTATATTTTTATTATTATTATTAAATTGTGAAAGTCGGATATATGTTTTTCATGAATTGGTACCGTCATTTTTATATTATATTATTTCCGTAACAAAAAAGCATCAATAATGATACAGCTTGTGTATTTTCATTAAAATTCATAAAAAATTTAAACAATATACTTATTAGGTATATATAACTTTTGTATGAGGCAGAATGATTTACAAATAAATATTGAATTGTTTTCTACAACACATTCTTATTTAGGAGTATTTTCTTTTATATAAAAATAATAGAACACAGATTATTTTAGCTTTAATAAATACTAGATAATCAAATTCTTTTTTTTTTTACATAGTTTGATTATTAATGTAAGTTGCGTTGTAGCATTGCAGGCGCAAATATATTTTTTTCTATGTGCAGTCTACATAAGCGCGTGGCTAAGAGGTGTTGTGACCTATATCCCCTCATTAAAGTTATAAAAAAACCAATTTCTCTAGTTTATTCTTACTGCAAATAACACTTAGTTTTTCAACACATATATAACATTCCTGTTAAGATACCCCCGGTGAAATATCTTCTAAGGTTTACCGTCAACTGATCGACAATACAGGATTATTCTTCTACTTTACAAATTTTAAAATATTTATAACTTAAACATAAAAATATCTGCTAAAATTTATTATTACGTCACTTTTAATCTTAAAGTAGGAAGTATTAATAGTTTTTAAATTTATTTTTCAATTAATAATTTAGATTTACAAGTGCACAAAAAATCATAATAAATAAAATGAAACATAAATTACTTTTTTTTAATATTTAAAAGTGCAAAGAATAATATCTTATTTGTTTTTTCTTTCTTTTAAATACACAAATAAATAGCATACAAAATCATTTGGAAAATGAAGTCCGATCCACAAATCAACTATTAAACAGATAAATTAAATTAGAAAAGTTGTTCTTTAATTTAATTTGCCTCTCTAAGATGATACCGTTCTCTAATTAATTGCGTACAACACTTTTTCACTAAATAAATTATTTAACAATAAATGATCATTTCTAATATACATACGTATCACCTAAATTCGCTTTATGTATAAATTAATAATTACTTGAATAAGAAATTAGGTTTTAATTGATAAAAAAGACTATTCAAAATGTTGAAAAACAAATCAAATTGAAAAAGTCAATACAAATTCTTCTGTTATAAATAATTTAGACTTAACTAAATATGGTAAAAATGGCACGTTAATAATATATGAAATGCTAAAAAAAATTTCTAATAAGCCTAATCATTTTCTGCGAGCATGAATCCACCAAATGATAAACATTCTATGATAGCCTATAAAAACTCAGTGGATCCAGCTCTAAATACAGAAACTGACTTAATAATTATGAAGATTATTTAAGTAGTATAGGAATCTAGAAAGGAATAGCAAACTACTAGTCAAGAATTAAAAATTAAGGAAGACAATATATTAAATTCTTTAAAAAACTAATTAAATTTACAATATGTTTACCGGAATGAGAAAAAATGAAGATGTGAATATAAAATGATTAAAAAATTAGTATGAACAAACGTTTCTGAATAAGTATTCGATATTCCTTTCTTACATGCAAAGAAAACAATAATATTCAGTAAAAACTATTGTTTTAATACAATATTTACTGACCCTATGCAACTTTTAATCAAATCATGAACGATTTTACATTTTCATAGATATATACATAAATTTTTAGATATAAGGTAGCTATAAAATAAAATGATATTATGTAGTTATATATTTATATATATTTTTATTTAACATTTAAATACTAAATTGTAAACAAATAATTTTTAAATTAATTTTGTTAAAAAGTAATAATTATAAATTAAATTAAATTAAAAACTACTGTTAATAAAATTTAATGTATAAAATTTTTTAATTAATTGATTTTATATAATTGGAAAAGGAGCAATAATTAATATTGATTTGTCATGAATATATCTACATTAACCACTTCTGGTGTAAAGACTAAGGGTGAGCTAATATACATGCATACATATAATCTATGTATAACGAAGAGTATTTCAAACTCAAAATAGCAATTTTTTGTTCCTTGGTTTTTAGTCATAATTAGGTTGTACTCGAAGGGGGTCGAAATTAGTCAAATTAGGTTAAAAAAGCATCAATAATAAATTGTGTATGTCAACGCTGTGGTACTACAATTGATAAAAATACGTTATTTATTATAATATGTTATAATTATAATAATTAAATGATTCACGTAACGACAAAAATTCAATGAGTATGTTTAAAAAACAAACTATTAGATCGCTTGTATTAAATTTTATAAACATAGTTTTTAATTTATAAATTATTTAATTTAAAATATTATATTTTATTATTTTAATGTTTTACCATTTTCTATAAAAGTTAAATTAAATTAAATACAAGCGCATGCAACTGATTACAAAATATAATTATAATTAATAATAACACATAGACAATTACTAGAATATTATCTACAAAATATTTTTTACATATTCAGACCTTAAATTTTATACTAAAAAATATTAAATCATTTCAAAAGTTAATTGGATTTGCTTTAATTTTATAAAAATGCTTATATTTTGTATTTGTTTGTTGTTTATATGTTTTGTTGAATTTATATAGTATCTGCTTCTTTCTGCCTCATATGTTATGATTCTATATTTTCTTTAACGAAGCACAAGAAAAATTCAATTTCTCGTCTTATTTTAGTGTAGCACACATAGATAACCAACTCAAATTTTATTTTTGTTCAATTAATGCTACTTCTGTGTATATATTGATACTGCATCTATGCCAATGGTTATTTTATTTAACGTTATCGTTTCGCTTTGGACTGATTAGCCAAAAGGCTTTAATCTGCCAGTATCGGTGTCAGGACCTGAGTATTTACTCTAATTCTTTATCCACTGAATGACTCTTTAAAAGACGATATTTATTATATTATTGAATATATTAAATAAATTATTCATACATCAATTTTTGGACTATTTGTTATATAAATTACCATTCTTCATTTTATTATGATTTTCAATAAATTTTGAGTAAATTTTTACTATACTTTTTTCTAATACACAGATTTCTAAATTTATCACATTTTAAAATAAATTACAAAATACTACAATTGTAAGTGTAATTAATTTTAGAAGTGATAAAAAACGACACGATTACATTTAGCCAATTGAAATTTAATTTTTCTACAATTCTAATTTTTATATATGTATATAATTTACAAGAGTAACTTAATAAAAGTTAAAAACTTATAAATAGAATTTAACAAAAACTTTTCAAAAACTATTACGTAAACTGTTATTAAAAGTTAAAAAAATTGTATTTACAATTGCATTTTGTATAGACTCAATGTTTCTTTATATTGAAAAGACCATCAATAAAAAGAACCAACATCAACCTGTACAAAATAAAAACAATTAAAAAAAAAAATAACGCAAAAAATCTCAAAAATACTACACATAGTATAATATATTTTCATTCCATTTAAATAAAGTTTAATAAAAATGAAAAAGTAACATTTCTCAGGTTCTTAAGTATGTTAACTAGTGTAAAATTATCTCCTTTGTTCGCGTAGGAAAATTTATACTTTTCCTATTGTGAAAAAAGTTATGTTAATGAGAGCTAAACGTTTTGCTGAATTAAACGAACACTTTGGCGAGTGCGTCAGCTCCGGCAGAAGCAATATACGGTCGTGAAGGATGGAAAGCCACATCCAAAATACTTTCATCGAACTTCTTTCTATGTGCCGTAATTTCCTGAACGCAGGTCTTATTGTCAAGGTTCCATAGCCGTATAGAACAGTCATGTGATCCAGACAATAAATAAAGTCCATTAGGATCTACCGCAAGGCTTGTAACAGCATCTAAATGAGCCACCATAGAATGTACAAGGGACCCAGTATTATTGTCCCAGAATCTTATATGTCGATCTTCATGAGCAGTTATAGAAATAGGTAATGTAGGATGAGTTACCACCTTGTATATTAATTTTCCAGCAACACTATTGGTTAGTTCAGGAGATTCCAGCCTTAGAACCGGTTTAGAGGTTTCACTATCAAATATAACACAGTGAGAACTATTATACGCAGCTATAATACGGCTGGGTTCGTCACGAACAAAATCTACAGAACTAGGTATACCATCTACATCAGAAACAAATGTATTAAGTAGTGGAGATTTAACTGAAGGTGACCAGAGTTTGACAGTACCATCAGATGAACATGACAATAACTGCGACTTAATATTATGATAAGATAAACCCCATACCGCGTCTGTGTGTCCTTCAAGAGTGGTTGTTAAAACTTCAGGCTCGTATGAGTCATAAGGATCTACATTAATGTTTGGAACGTTCCACACATTAATAGCTCCATCCAATCCACCTGAATAGCATTGTTCCCCATTAGTGGACATTGTTAAACATAAAACAGGTCCATTGTGTAATCGGAAAGTGTATAATGGCTCAACATCTAAACTTGCTGATTTCTTTGCTGGAACTGTTTTCTGTAAATTCCACAACTTTAATGTATGGTCCTCAGATGCTGTTATTAGCACGGAGTCATTCGGATGAAACGCTAAAGCTCGTACACCATCAAAATGTGAGCGCAACGTGTATTTTGCATTCCACGTTTTGCGATAAGAATCTTTCGTACTTCCTACTTCATATGTTGTCTCCGCGTCATTGTTGACTGTGAGATGAGCAAGTTCTCCAAGTCCTACGGTTGTATCAAGAGCTTCATCATCATTTCCGAGAGTTAGAGTGCGTCTATTCACATTTGGATTTTGGAATCCACCTAAAAGATTATGTTTGTGATAAATACATAAAAAAGAAAATTTACGGGTTAAGGTATCCTAATTTTGACCAAAAAGCTGCACTATTAGAACAAATTTAAACTTACCAATAGCCTGACTCCAATCTGTAGTATCGCCTTGAGAACGAATATCTCCAGTCTCCTCTTCTGTTTCTGTCAACAGGTTCAGTTCATTAAGCACCTCTTCAGCCTCAGCATCTACATCATCTGTAATACAACACAAGCGTTCAAAGCAAAGCCATGACATGATGCAACTACAACTAGCATTGCATAAGTGGTCAAAGCAATACTGTGTTTGTTGTTTGTTCTACAAATAAATTTGCAAAGGCTTTAAAAAAAAAAAAAAAAGGGGTCAGATATAATAAAGTTGTGTGGGTGGGTGACGATTCTACGAAAACTAAGAATAAATACATTTTGAATAAGAGGAAGATAAGAAAATCTACATGCATACTTTAGAAATTCAGTAAAAGATTATGGCTATCATTCATGAACTGTTTAAGCAATAAATACCTTCATTTTTAGAAGGTTTTGCTTTGCGTTTTGTTGTTTTGACATCATGGAATGTGTCTGTCGTATCAAGATCAAGGTCGTCAGAAAATTCGTCATCGTCAGACATATCAACATCGGTTTGAGCAAGAAACTCAAAGTTGGCCATCACAGCTGCTTCAGTTTCTGTAATCATAGCTTCAGTGATAGTATTCGGTGGTTTCTTTGCAGGAGTTCTTCTCCCTATAAAAAAATATTTAATATTATTTTATACAAAACATAATAAAATTTTGTAGTTAAAAAATAAAGGGACGTTACCTTGGTTTTCACTAACTCGCTTATTATTTTCATTTCCATTAACATTAGGGTTTACATTCTCTTCTTGTTCGCCATTGTTATTTAGTCCTAAAAGAGATCGTACTCGATGTGATCTGACGTCAATAATGGTATCCGTGTATCCAATTTCTTGGAGATATTGACGTAGCAGTTGTCTACCTTGGCGCCAGGTTATATTTGACACACTACTAAACGGCGCCTCTGAATCTGTAAAATAAGTAACACACATCATTTGCAGAAATGATTACATCTGATACATATCCTTTAAAGAGATATAGAGTTGTTATTATTATCTATTTACAATATCATATCATGTTAAAAATGTACTCAAAGTTAACAAAATTAATGCCGCTTTTTAGATATAATTTATCTAACATCGTCCGTACAAGTTTTAAAATAAGTATTCCAAACACACGTCAAGAAATATATAAAATAATATGAAAAACAGGAAATTATGTTTACGCATAATACTGCACGGACTTTGAATGTTGAACAATATAAATAATATCATAAATATATAAATACTTTCATTTGTGGCGTGCTAATCAAAGTATAGCAACTCATCAGCAAATAGGAGATCCTACATTCCCAACGAATGCTCTCTTATTAATTACATTAACAAGTAATAAAATGAAATTATAATAAATACACAACTGCACTAACACAATTCAATCAAACTAGATTGGTAATGAATAATATTTCGTTTTGTCATAATTTTTATTACCGAACAATTAAATTTTAAATTATTTATTAGATAAGATAGATATTATAGATCTTTTAAAGTGATATATTTGTAATAAAATATATTTTAAAAGAAAACATTATCCCCTCATAATGCTTAAGTTAACTCAATAATTATCAAATATTATCAAGATTAATTGTATACATTAATAAATAGAAATGTAATGCATATTAATTAGTTACTATAAATTAATTACCATAATTTAATAATTTTACTACAACCACTTTTCGAATTATTAGAAAGTATATGGGATAATGTTATACATTATACGCAGTATTATACTTATCAAAATCTATTTCAACATCAATATATTTATATATCGCAAAGAATTCTTATTAGATATAAATGTATTTATAAATAATTATACATATATCCCGCTAAACACAGTGCAATGTGCAAAAAAAATTATCTGTTACGTAATAAATTTTACCTAATATAGAACGTTTTGTGACCTATTTTATAACTTTTAGAAAAATTAATCTACTTTTTTGCTTATTAATATATGTAATCATAAAATTTCTTGCGAAGACCTTTTTAAGGAACACCTTTCTAAGAAATAAACGTTTTTAAAATAGCTATAAAATAATAAAATAGATGAATTATTATTAGATTTCTATAACAATCACAATAATGTCGTCCAAACAGATAAATAAGATTTTTTTCTGGCGTATGGCACCTTTAGACTTGAATTGTTCTAAATTTTCGAAAGTACAAAAATACAAAACGTATAAAATTGCACATAATTTTAATTAGTGAAAGGTAAATCAATATACTAATATATGTATGCATAAGAAAGTAATACATTTGTACAAGTAATAAATTAAATTTAATTGATAAGATAGTTAATATTCAGTTTGATAAAAACAATATTGTTTTTTAGTAAGCTCTTTTTAATAAGCAAGAATATTTGCTTATATATGGTTTTGGTATCAAAACATATATAAAGAAATATTATTAAACGGATATGATGTCATATGTATTGGTCAAACTATTGTTTGCAACATATTTTAATAAAATAATAATTTATCTTCTAGAGAAACTACAACTGTTATGAGAAAAGTAATACTGTTTGAATTGTTTTGAACGCCCTTACTACAAAATTAAAAAAAAATAATACCTGGTGCAACATCACCAACTCCTTCCTCGATGGCGGAAGGTTTATCTTGAGGAAGATCAACTCCATATTTAAGTTTGTGAAATTTCGCTCGTTCTTGTTTCAGTGCATATTCAAGCATTTTGATTCTTCTTACTAAATCATTTTTTAAATTTTCCTGTCCTTTACGTTCACCTTGGAGGAATGCAATTCGGGCCTATAATCAATTTTTTTTTTAATAATATTAAAACATTAATAAAATATTTAAATAATAAACCTTGACAGTGACAGTAGAAAGATATTCAATAAAAATTATACATAGTTCTTAGTAATGCAGGAATCTTATTAGAATAAATCGGTTTTTAATTATTAATAAAAAAGGAACTACTTTCTATTCTTTAATTTCTCTTATGAATCACAACGAATTTTAGCAATATCTTTCTTAAAAATATATTGAAAAATTTCTTAATTAAAATAAATTTAATTATTAAATATTAAATGCACGAAATATGGAAAATTGGAATCTAAAATAACATTGATATAAAAATAACATATGTCCTATACAATAATATATTGGAAAACAGCAACTACAGTGTTATATATAAATGTCATGTCCGACTGTCGGAAAATTGATGAGAAAGGTCAATGTATCCCGAAAAACTTGTCTTATGAAAACATTTCCGGCAGATAATCATTACTACTTATAATATAGGAAATAAGTGTAGAGGAATATATAGAAAAATCTACGTAAGTTTTAGCAAAGTTTTTGCCGTGTATAAACTATTCATAAGAACCAAATATTGACATTACCTGAAGTTCTGCTCGGTCGACATCCCATTGCGACCTCTCCAATTCAAACCGAGCCCATTCGTGTTGTATGAAATGCAAAATACCGGGTATAGAATACTGAGATGGTTGATTATTTTCTTCCGCTTGTTTATTGCTAACAACTGGTCCTCCTTGCTGCCCCAATTGCCCGTTCTGTTGAGAAACTGAGCTATCTTCCATGGTACTCCAAAGTCTCATGACATGGCCACCATTAAAATCATACACTTAAATTGTCTATGCGTGCTATTGGTTTTTAAACCAAATCACGCTAAAATGCACAACAAAACACTAAACACAAACACTTAACTATCACAATATATTGTGAGTTATATAATAAATTTAGCTATAAATATAGAGAAATCATTATAAAATGTATTTTTCACTGGTAGTAATGTACAGTCATCGCACTGAAACGCACAAAGGTTTATCTGTTCTTGTTGTTATCCATCTCGCTCTAATTCCATTGCTACAGGAGTGGACAGGAGCACCACCATAAAATCCTACAACTTAAATCTCTCAAATCGTTAATGATTGCACAACACTGTACTCGATTTACGACAAGTTATGGATTCAAAAAAGGAAATTTGAACAGAAATATTATTTCCGTAAAATTGTAATATATTCATATTTACTAAGGCCACAAAATTATCTCGCAGAATCCACACTCACCTACTGTGATTTACTTCTATATAATTTTGTTTTCGGAAAATGCTGATATATTTAAGACCAAAAGTATGACATCATTTGTATCCATCTTAACATTACGTTCAAAACTTTTAATTCGCCGTAAAATATCTGTTATTGGGTTCTTTAAATCTTCTCAAATTCAATTATATCCAGTCTGATTTTCACTTTTTTTTGTGTGTTAATTTTTTCCTTAGATCACTTAAGACTTATTTAGCATAGTAAACTATTAAATGAATTGGAAGTAAACAGTTATGTATATAATATACCACTATAAATGTTATGTAAATGCTAAATTTGTATTGACTGTACAATTTTAGAGAGTTTGCCAATAGCTACTATCGGTAACCACTTGCCGATTCTACAAATATGTAATCAATACAATGCAAACAGATTTTACTAAAGTAGATTATTACAAATTATGCAGGTGGAATGAATCCAGTTATTTACATTAATATGCACTTGCACTTTCTCATTTACGATTTGGTTGAACATTATCTTTTATTTACCTTGTAACTATTTCTGGAGAATGATGTTTTACAAGTGTTATATTAATTTAAAGAGGGCAAAAATGTTATAAAGTATGTGCCTAATTTAATATATGTATATAATAAAAACAGCTGATTAGTCTATGAAAAATAGTTTATTGCAAAAATCAATAACTTATTTAAAACATATTTACAATGTTTCATTTATTAAAATTACTATACCAACACAAATATTACAATTAAATTAGTTTACAAAACATTTGTGGTATAAAGTTTATTACATAAAAATGCATTACGTTTAATTGAAAATGAGTATAAAAATAAACTTAAATTATATTGATCAGTGTAGTAAAATAGATTCTTTTTAATTAAATATAATAACATTTACAAGAATTCCTCACACCAGTCTTTCAAACATTGATAACAGTCTGCAGATTGTTTTGAATTTGCGCTGCATGTATCCTTTAGCCATTCTCGAAATAGTTCTTGATCTTTCTTAAGAACCAAATACTGTCCAAGAACAACGTATGCCTGAAATATAAAATACTTAAATGTTATGAATCATTTCGTAAAAATAAAAATGATCTAAAACATAACCTCAATAGTTGCTTACCATCTAAGATCGGGAATTTATATGTTAGGTGTTATAAATAACAAATATTACAGAATTTAATAAATGCATGAAATATATAAATTTATATTTACCTTGTCAAAGCCAGCTTCTATTAACCTTTTGCCTAAAATTTCACCAACTCCTGCTAAGTCCGTAACGGGTTTCTCACCCATCGGTTCAGCAACAAAATTTCTATGTTTTTGTGATGTGCTCGACATTGTGAATTCCTTAAAGTCTTTTTTTTTAAATACACTGCAAGACCACTAGACCTTTAATTAAAAACGAGTATTATATATTAAGAATGATTAACAAGTACACAGAATTACTGGTTCAGAATCTCTGAGAAAATAGTTTATTTGCGTGTTTGGCTTTTGATGGCTTTGCGTTGGCGTTTGGTTTAACCAACCTTACAATGAAAAAGATTAATGCATTTTATTGAGATGTTGGTACTCTTGGTTATATGACATTACCGATGACGTTTACATAACGAATAACTTCATAGTGTGTACGTCATTTAGAAATTAGAATTTTATTTTACTTTAAAATAATTTAATTACCTTAATTTAAAGAAAAATATATACGTGATCTTTGAAAAATTAAATTAAGAAGTGTTGATAGTTTAAGTGAAGTGCACAGATTATCAAATGGACTCAATGTAAAACATCTTGAATACTACATGAGACATATTGTTATTTGTTAACACAGCCAATTTTTTTCTTAATGACCTTATGAAAAAAGATAGATAAATTATGTGTTGCTTATGATAATGCAATGCCAGCTAGACGACGATTTACCGGCTCAGAGTCGGATCAAATACCTTTTGTTGTAGTACCTAATAATAATACATATTACAATCAGCAATATAATCCTACACAGTCAGGTGCAAATTCTCATTATCAAAATAATGTCAGTGTAGATCAAGATTACGTCAGTAAAACATTGGAATCTGAACCTGCTGTAACCATGACTTCTAGAGATAGAACCAATGAATTCGCAAAAGCGATTCAATCACTTCAAAACAGGAACATTTCAAGAGCTGTAGCTGTGAGAGATGTAAAAAAGGCTAAAGTTATTCAGAGCTATTCTGAATTTATGTGGATTGCTAGAAATGTTGGAAAAAACATAGCTAGTACCTTCGCAAAATTAGAAAAATTAACACTACTCGCGAAAAGGAAATCATTATTCGATGATCGGGGAACGGAAATACAAGAATTGACATATATAATAAAAGGAGATTTGAGCTCTCTAAATCAACAAATTGCTAAACTTCAAGATGTCTCTAAGACCCAGGTGAATATAGAAAATAGATGTGCAAGAACTGTGTATTAACAAACTGTTTTAATTGTGTATGTTTTTAGAGGAGTGCCAGTTCTGGAAAGCATTTGATGTCACATTCTTCTAGCGTAGTTCTTGCCTTGCAATCAAAATTAGCAAATATGAGCAATGATTTTAAATCTATATTAGAGGTTCGTACAGAAAATCTTAAACAACAAAAAAACAGACGGGATCAGTTCAGTCAGGGGCCAGTTGCAAGTTCACTTCCGCCTTCTGCTACAAAAGGACATCAGGGTTTGTAATTAAAGCCATTTTCTTCTCGGTAATATTTGCAGGAATTTAAAATTATTTATTATTTTAGGAAGTTTATTATTATCTCAAGACGCAGTTAGTATAGATTTGGACAATGAAAGAAATAGTGAAACACAAGCACTTCTTCCAAGACAAAATCAACGTCAGCAAATGCTAATGCACGATGAAACAGACAATTACCTTCAAAATCGTGCGGAAACAATGCAAAATATTGAAAGCACAATCGTTGAACTTGGTGGAATTTTTTCACAGCTAGCACACATGGTTAAGGAGCAAGAGGAAATGGTGGAGAGGATTGATCACAATGTTCTAGACACAGAATTAAACATTGAAGCAGCTCACGGTGAAATACTCAAATATTTTCAAAGTGTTACATCAAATCGGTGGCTGATGATTAAAATATTTGGTGTCCTTATATTTTTCTTTATTTTCTTTGTTGTGTTTATGGCTTAATATTTAATTCTTCTAGTTGTATATAATTTTCAAATATAGTAAAATTATTTTTCCTTAAAAGATTATTACAATAATGTGTATTATCATTTTAATAAATTTGAGTAAGCTAAGTATAAATTCTTTGAGTACTCAAATATATAAAATAATCAGTTGGATCTGAGATGTATTAGTTATCACCATATATTTTTTTAATTACTTGTAGAAATTGTTCGAAAATATATCTCAAAAATGCCTTTGTTAATCATAAATTGCCAGCACTTATCTGATTGTAAGAGCTGTAAAGTACTTGTTGGTCTAAAACTATTTTAAGAGCCTTAATCATGATATAAATATTTTTTTAATTGTTTTAAATGAAGATCATAAAATCACAGTAGCTTGTATATAATCAAAATGCTTGTTGACTTTAAAAGTTTATAAAATTTTATCGCTATTGATCTACAATTTTATATAGTAGTCTTATTTTATTCTTATTATAAAAATATATAATAAATAAACAACACATCATTTTCTTTATATAATTTTTATTTTGTTTCTTAATTAAGATAAATTTGATAAATAATAAAATCTAAACTCTATGCTTTATATTTAATAAAAGTATATTACTATATGGACATAATTTTCAAGAATATTTTTGTATTTCTGAAATTTCTTTGCTATGTACTTTAATATGAGTTTTTAATGAAGAACGTTGTGAAAAACATCTATCACAAACCTCGCATCTGAAAGGTTTTTCACCGGTATGCACTGCATTATGAGTTTTCAGAGATCCAGATGACATAAACATTTTACTACATATATCACATTTATAATTTCGTATTCCAGAATGTGATTGCATATGTGATCTTAACGCTGATCTTACTCGAAAATTTTTGCTACATAATTCACAACTAAAAGGTTTCTGGTCCGTATGGGTTCGCATATGAATTCTCAGCTCTGCTGGAGTAACAGTAGCCTTACCACAAGTAGAGCAAATATGATTTTTAACTTTTGCATGCCTCTGTAGATGTGCTCTTAAACATTGGTTGTTTTTAAAACTTTTAGGACATTGTGGGCATTGTAAGGGTGTTTCATCCGTGTGTGAAAATTTGTGATGCTGAAAATAGATATAATCATAATTAAATAATAATAATGTTGAACCTGTTTTAAATATCTTTTAAATGTACCTTTAGTTCTGCATTTGTTCTAAATCCCTTCCCACATTCATCGCAAACAAACGTCTTTACCTCATCACCTCCGTGAGTTTTTAAATGTACTTTATAGGCCCCATTATAAAAGAAGTCTTTACCGCACTTACAAATAAATCTTTTTTCACCTGTATGTATAATCATGTGTTGGAAAAGTCCATGCCATTTATTATATGTTTTTCCACATATTTTACAAACTGCTGGCTGGAAAGATTTGGTCACGTAAGAGAATATTGCATTAAAAAATAAGAATAGGTATAGATCAATGCTCAACCTTTTTGCCTTCGTGTTCCCGCAAATGACCATCGTAACGTTCTTGAGAAACAAACACCCTGTCACATTTGGAGCATCTTAAAGGGTATCTATCAGTACTGAAATTAAATTAGTACATTTATACTGTCAATAACAATAAGTTGAATCGTTAGATTGGTCTTACCTTTTCTTTGATAGCTTTTTTACTAATGGTTTTCGTTTCCTTTTGGTATTACTTTTGCTTTCTTTCTCTACTTTATTATAATCTGAACTACTAATGCTACCTTCGTCAAAATTTGAATCGTCGAACTCTTCCAGTTTTATATCCTCACTTCTTAATAATGTTGCCTAAATGTTTTAATGAAGATTTAATTATAACTTAACAAAAGCAACGTTCTAAATAATTGTTATTCACCTGTTCTTTAAGAAATATATCACTTTTCGTGCATAATTCTTTAAAAGTGAATGATGCTTCCAAACGAGTAACGCATGATGCACAAAGTATCGAAGGTAAACCATCATCTTTAGTTATCTGTAGCGCAACAATAAAAAATATTAATAAAGGGGATTGCATAAATAAAGCCAACATACTCTTCAGATAAACAAACCTCTATATTTGTACAAACTTGAAACATTTCCTTAAATTTTTCAGAAAATAAGAACTGTGTAGATAGTTCTTTAGATGATAAACATGCTCTACAAGTATTTGTATTTATTATAAAAGTTTCTGCATTCATATTTGAAGATTCGCTTTTAAGTAAGAATATATTTTGTTCAAAATATAAATATTTAAAATCAAATTCTTAATCTTTATTATTTTACGCTGCATAAATGCTACAACAATAATGACGTTCAGTAGATCCAACATTAATTAATGAAAGTAACTAAATTGATAAACATACATAATTTTAGTTCAGTGTTGCCCATCCTGATGGTTGCATATGCAACTCTATTGAATTTCATCAAATTCCATGTGCTAGATATAATATTTATTAGAAGGAAACCGTAGGAAACTTTATTATTTAAAATAAATCTTTGTATATATATGAGGTTTTTACAATATACATTTATGTGAGAATGAAAGTTACCATAAAAAGTAAGTCCTTTTGTTTCATAACAAATCATGTTTTCGTTAGTCGTCAAAATATTTATTCTTATGTCAAAACATACCTATGTGCATATTATAATTACCGTTCTATAGTTTTTAAGAAGATAGTTGCAAGTACTTAATTGTTTATAAATAACCTCCTTGTTTCCTTTCATTTAATATTGTTCCAATTCAGAAATATAAGACATACGAAATTAATTTAAAATAAATGTAACAATCCCATTATTAGCAATGACATACATACTTGTAAACATAATATTCTAAATCTATTTTTATTTTTCTAATTAGGTTGGACAGGAGTAGCGCCTTGGCGTTGGATTGCTAACGACGACAGTTGTGGAATATGTCGTATGGCATTTGATGGATGCTGTCCAGAGTGTTCTTTACCTGGAGACGATTGCCCCTTAGTCTGGGGGGCTTGTAGCCATTGTTTTCATATGCATTGCATTGTTAAGTGGCTTCATAGTCAAGCACATACCCACTTATGCCCCATGTGTCGTCAGGAATGGAAGTTTAATAATAAATAATTATTTAAAGAAAAGTTTACTAACACTAAGATAATAAATACATTTTGATACAGTTAACAATTCATGTGTTAACAATTGATTACATAAAAACATTGACACCAAATCAAATATTTGAAACTTATTTAATAAAAATTAAACTTTCTGTGTAAAAAACTTTTAATATTTAGTGAGTGCAACATTAAAATTAGTGAAAGTACATTAATCAACTTCTTGCTGATAATACAGGTAATTTTTTACAATATCTAAGTTGTGCATGTTGTATTAACATTAACATGTTATGTTTGTAACGTTGTATTAAGGTATAACATTATGTAAATTTGAGAATTTGTTCTGTGTTTCGATTAGCTAAATGGTAAAGGTGGTGATAGGTTGCAATGTAGACAAATATGATCTATAATATGTATCATCTACACATACAAACCGGAACTCTACAAGTTTACTAGAGTATTTTACATCAATAAAATAGCGGTAGTTCCTTTTTATATGATAAGACAATATTTTATAATATATTATGTTTTATAAATTGTAATAGTAGGTCACATGTTGTTTTGCAGTAATACATTGAACTTTCCTAACTGTGAACACCTACTATTTAAAATCTGGTTACAATAATCATGTATTATATCTATATGTCTTATTTTCTATTTTATTGCTTTGATTTACATATGGATTTTACCGTTTTCTTTAATATTGGTGTATATAATCATAAGATTATTAATGGTAACATGAATTCTCATTGACCAAATATTCTTTAGTAACCTTTAGTAATTCCTGAGGTTATTAAGGAAAATATCAAATTCCTTTTAACTACAAACGTTTATGGAAAATTTATGACAGCAACTTTATTTAATGCATATCCTATAAATATCTACATATTTGTTTAAAAATATGAAACTTATATACATGTCTGATTCGCTTCTAATAATCCGTGTAGGTCGAAGACTTACTGTATCTACATTACATCCTTAATACACCATATTATGAAGTCAGTAACCTTTACATATTTCTACTACCTGTGCGACAATACCTTGATTGTTAGCACCAACTAATGTGGGTAACAATCAGTCTGAATTTGTTTATATTACATTACCATCATACACATGTATTTAAACGTTGTAAACCAACTGGCGTACCATGTTTAGCATGCGTTCCTTGTAGCACTGCATCCGAGATTCAGAGTTGAATTATTCTTTCCTTGATAACATGCAGCAGGGGTATCCAAACTTTTCGTAATCTTACAGTAATGCTTTAATATCCGCCGTTTAGATCCGTGATCTACAGTATTAATTCTAAACGATTTAATTTTCACATATATTTAACTTCAGGTTCCAAGAATAAAAAGACTTATTGGAGTTTAATTAAAGTGGTATTTATTTGGAATAAGAGATTTATTTATTCATATCTTTCTTATCATTAATTCACTGTCCTTTCTTTTACGGGAAATATAACGAACAAGTTTTAATGCATGAACAAGAATAGTTTGCATAGGTAATAATACCATATGATAAATTTACTTAATATATGCGTAATTTTAGATTAGTAAAAGAAGTAACATTATAATTTGGTTTCCTGTTTATACTCGCTCGTAAGCCTTTCGTCGTGTTGAACAGGTTTTATCGGCGAAGAATCTGAGCTTCCGCAAAAGACAACCACTTCCGCTGACATTACATGTATGTCATTTAATATTTTTAATCTTATATACACACTGAGTGTCAATGATTTTTCATTAAAATATTAGAAGAAATACCAATAATCCATTTTTAAGATGCGGCTTATAAATATAATTTATAATATTATATTAAGAAAAGTTTATAATAACATAGCTCAATAACTGTGGATGTTTGAGTACATAATAATGTTTAGTAATTTTGCCTTAAAATCATTTAATCCTTAAAAGGGATTTCTAAATTTATTATAATCACTATAAAGGTTTCCTTAAGATGTTTTATGATTTTATTAATTCGCAAAAAATGTATATTCACTTTAAGAAAAATAAAACCTAGTTATTTTGCTTGCTTAAGCTATAGTTACGTTCGACTCAAATAAAATTAAGAGCTAAGGTACAGAAGTATCAACCTGGGTTTAAAATAACCCTCAGTTAACTGAACATTGAAGACACGGCACTGAATTGGTACAATTTTATAAATTTTTAAGACTAGAACACAACCCAACTCACAGTATTCTGTCGTCCTCTTAATATAGACTTATTTGGCATCGGTCGAGCCTATATAAGTATATCATATACCATTAGATAGTTCAAAGGTTAAACATTATATTGATTTTAACCTATTATATTCGTACTTGTCTCCACTGGACTATTTTTAGATTAAGTTAAGTATTATATTTGATAATACAGATTCTTAAACCATAATAATTTGCAGTTTCTCATCCAAAATTTTATATTATTGATTGAAAAAGTTGGACAATAATATTGCACCATGATTGTTAGAAAGGGATAGCAAATATTTCTGTCACATAACATGTTGACCAATTTATTATCCCCTATCTTTTTTTCCAAACCACATGCGTGAACACCCCTAATAGAAATTAATTAAATGATAGCAGACTCAAACATAAGAATGCACTTACAATTATTTTACTGATTATTAGGGTTTGTAGTATTTTTATCTAGCCGTCATTTTGTTTTGAAAAACGTTTTATAATACTTTTTAATTAATTAATTGAATGTTTCATTTCAAAGGAAAATATTGTTGGTGTTAATTTTGTTGACTGCTAATCAGGGGTTGGGAATGTTTCCTTATAAGCACGTATCAGTGGAAAAAGTTAAAAGGTCTTTTATGTATTAGTTTGTTCCTGTATTCTTTTATTATGATAGTATATTGTCAGAGAATGTCGTATTCAACGTAATAGGGAAGATGCACTTTTTTTCTACAATGAAAATTCACCCAGAATAACTTTCCAAAGTTTTTATATTAGATATGGCACTGTAGCAAACATACGTTTGTGCAGTAATTTTATCTATTTAGACCGTGTTACCGTTTAGACCGTATTATTTGTCCCAAGGGTACCCACAGGTGGTCCCTTATTTATTGTGCACACTGTGTTTTTAGCATAGCTAACACTGGGTTCTGGGTTAAAAGGAAAATCAGGTAAAATAGTTTTAGAATCTGTTATATAAATATAAATATAGTAAACGTACTAAAAATCATATTCTTGTAACTCTGAATACCCCCACCTTGGAAATACAATCGTCAGCCTTCTGAAAACATACATTGTATACTACATGTATACAGTATGAGATCCTCCGCATCGAATAAACCAAACGGTTATCACATTCAGCAAGCAGTTTACTCCTAGAGCCAGTCAGTTCAGTCAGTTGACGTTGTTCAATGCGACACGAACGTTTGTTTTGCCGTTAATGTTAAATTCATTAGTACACCTTAACAACAAGATCATAAGAACTGTGAATCACTGCTTGAGACATCTTCTTGTTTTTATAAATGTCGTATTTAAATTAATATTATGTGAAATGACTCATTTTTGTGGCTTTATATATAATTTTTTAAATATTTAAATTAGTTGTTTTTTTTTTGTAATAAAAAGTAGTTTTGACTATTTAAAATTCAGGTTTTGTGTTTATATACATATGTATTAAAAAAATAAGTGATAAATTAATATTAAGTGCGCAAATATTTAGCAATTATTAAAATATTGTGAAATCTAATAGTGATTATAAAATGTATAATTAATATAATTATTTGAATGAATTTATACACAAAAATTAAGCTATGATTTTCTTTGGTAGACAGCGTGGTTTTTTGTAATACGCATTTAGTTCAATGGATTCAGATATTTTAAGTGATTTTAATGGTTTTCAGATACTTTTTCGCAAAATATGTAAAGCAGTGCTCAAAAACATTCCTTAACTTATATAATTTAAGTTTTTAATAATGTAGTTTCATAATTTTATGGGCTGCTTATTATATACTTCAGTTTTGAAATCTATTTGTCATATATAGCCCCCCCCCCCTCGTATGTATTACTTAATGTAATATTTACCAAATAATTACGTTCTAATATTTACCAAAATTCTGCAAAAGTCAGTAAACAAATGCGAAAGCGATTACAAATATTTTACTAATAGATTAATATGTATCATTATATAATCTTGCATAAAAAGTTTTATTAAAGTTAAAAAATGTTAATTTATGTTATGGGGTAATTGTTTTTATGTAAAAGGTTAACCAAAAATATTACTTGGACTGTTTTTTTGATATTAATTTTTAAAATCATAGCTTAATTATTGTTTTTTTTTCTCAAAACTTTTTAAAGAATCTAATATTATTTTTTTGTAGATTAATTAAGAAAATGTGATATTTTCTTAATTAAATTAACTGTCAGTCAAGTGAAATTAATAAACAGATAAACGATCAATATTGTTGATAAACTTTTATTCGTGTTTTAAAAACAGTGAATTTTTTCACTTTACTAACAAGACTTCTCAAGACATTGGTTAATTTGCACGGTTGTTACATTGTTTATAATTTGCGGTAAAAGCAGCTATTCCTGTAATACATAAATACCATTCCATTAACAACAATTAACCCATTGTTGTAGAAATCCAAAGCGATTCTTCTTTAACTATTAAACAAGACACCAGAGAATGTGTTTTGTAATTGAATGTAAATGCTATAACAGATAATAAAACACAAGTCAAGATGATTTTATCGTCAGGATCACGTGGGAGCCGACCACCCCCACCTGTACCTCCTCGTCCAAGCAAAGAAATCGTTGCGGAAGCTTTAGCCAAATCAAGGCAAACGCCAGTATTAGAACATAAGACATTTCGCAAAACCTCAGACGATGAAAATAAAGTATCAAAAATAATATCGCGAAATGAGAATAATATCACGAAATATGTAAATAATTTTACGAAAAGAAATTTAGTACAATCAGATACATCAGTATTTAAAGAACTCCCAAAACCAAATCCAAGATCCTTAAAGTCAAATTCAAGTTATGTGAACAATTTTCAGTTTAAAAATAATTCGAATGTGACACGTGGAGAATTAAAAATAAACTCTGGACTTCAACATTCTACTAGTAAAACCGATATAAGCAAAGAATTATCAGGATCTAATGAAGATTCGAGTAAAAAGTCGATGGATTTTAAAAATACCCTTACAAAATTCTCATGGGGAGGAACTGTTGTATATAGGTCACCTTCTTTTATAAAAGATGAAGAAAGGAAACAAATGGAGCGAAAGTTTATTAATGAAACAGGTGATTTAGAGTTAAGGAATGTCGAGAAATTCACTGAAAATAATACCAAGGCTAATGGCGTAACTCCGAAACAATTATCAGAGAATAACAACACAGTAACTGTGACGACGCATGCTGATGCTGATAAAAAAGCCACGTCAGAAAATATTGTTGTTATTAGTAATAATAAACCAGACGTGGGTACTAAAGTTGTGTCAGTAAGCGCAGAACGTGTTGCTACAAGTCAGAAATCGGTAGACATTGCAATGGATTACAAAGATCATCAACATATCAATCCCGAAGATCAAAAAGATGTTGATACTGTTACGTCCGATAAAGAAAGAGTTTATGAAAATGTAAAACTGGACACTGAACTGAAAATACAAGGTGAAGATGATGACGATAAACCAAAAATGGATAACAATTGTGATAAAGAAATGAAAGTAGAATCACCATTAGTGGAAACTTTGAACAATTCTGTAATAAATAATGTTGAGAATCTAATCCAAATAACTGTCTTGACAAATAGAAATGAATCTCCCAAAGAAAAAGATGTAGAGACAGATTCTTTATACGATAGATCAACAACCTCCGAATTTTTAACAGATTCCTCCGTAAGTTCTATCAATTTTGATAGATTAACTCCTGATAGTCCATTGGATTTAAATTTTAGACCAGAACCTGAAGGTGGGGAATCAGAGAAGTCGTTAGAATACATCTCATCTCCTAAGACATCACCAACTTCTCCAAAACCATCGAGCCTGAAGAAGAAACCATTGGAGAAAACAAATTCCCAAAGTACTGATAGTTCGAAATCAAGTTCCAAATCGCAATCAGTTTCCTTTAGTGACATGGCCAATCATGAATTGCTGATCTCGGAATTGCAAAACATGAGAATTGAACATAAGATAAGAAAGCGTCAGAGAATGCCGTCCGAAACGCTGAGTGTTTCCTTCAAGGAAGATTACGATAATCGTGTTGGATCGAGCCAAGAAAAACGAATACAGACTTCCGATTGGGTGGAAATTGGTGCAAATGGAACTGAAATTGTCTATTCAAGTTGTCAAATTATAATCGATGATAAAAAAACAAATGATAGATTTTTAGATGATGATGATGGTTATGAATATATTAATTTAAGTGATAAGGAAATTGATTCTAAAGATGATGACACAAGTGTGTCATCTTCTTCTCTAACTAAAGATGATAGAAGGTCCAGTATCGATTCATTTAATAGTGATCAACATTATTCCAGGATGTCGTTGCCTGGATTACCACCTCTACCGAAGAGCTTGAGTGGGTTTGAACTCAAAGGCGGGGCTGGGGGTACCAGACCACCTCCTCCGGATCCTCCAAGAGCTTCTAGAACCCCGGCGACTCTGGATTCGCAGCTTGCTGTTCTTCGTAGAGAAATGGTAAGTCTTTTTTTGATTTTTAATTAATTTTGTTTATCTGTTAGAGAAGTCTTATCTAGCTCTTATAACGAAAACAACGTGTAAATCAAAATGTTTGTTATCTTTCAAAACATCACAAAACGCTGAGTAACCGGTGTATTTCTTTAATTGCATGATAGTCAATGGTGTCGGCTAGATAACACGATAATACAAGAGATATGACTGTTTTAAAGTAGTTCATTAGTAAAACAACTTTTCTACAGTTGCAAGTACACTTACAAAATTTCAAATGTTTTGGCCAGTTCAAAATTAAATTAAAAAAATTAAATAGTTCAATGTTTAAGAAAGACTAAATTGTCGTTTTTCCATAGTACGTACGCCCTTAAGTATCATTCCCACTCACTGCTTTAATTTAGTTTTGTATTTTGTATTTAATTTAAATTGTTTAGCATATGGCATTACGCGTAGTCATTCACAGTACCATTTTTAATTTAATTTATTTTTTAAGTTGTCTCAGTTTTTTTTAGAACCTTACAAGGTCCAATGTTTTAAATTAAAAATATTAAATTAAGAAAAACTGTATTATATTATAACCTCCAAAATGTGACAATCTGTCAAAATGCAGTAGGATTTACTTTTAAAAGAAGTTTAATGACAATTTTCGAAAAATATAGAAGTGAAAACAATTTCTATTATTAAATGTTATTAAAAATAGCAATTTTAATTATTTGACATACAAATTTTGTCGACCTGTCAAAATTTATATTACTAACGACACATGCGCATCAACTAAATTAACTGAACTTAAATTAAAACACAAATGTGACTAGGAATGCCTATTCTGAAAACCTGAAATCTACATTAAAATATTAAATAAAAACAGTAAATTAAATATCAAAACAGTGAGTGGGAATGAGGCTTTAATATATGGCTACGAACATTAAAATTAATTAAACCAACCTACAAAACATACGGCGGCATTATGATTTAATATTAAGCTGTTACATCAAAATATTAATGAATTTTTTATCTTATCAACTAACGCCAAACAATACGAAAATACAATGAGACGATAACGGAAATTAAACCTTAAATGCTTAAAAGATTACTGTTGACAATGTTTACCTTTATTACATTTACAAAAAGTGATTAACTCATGTACATTTGTTTTTGACTCATCTTTTGTGACGCAATTTCTTTTCCTTGTTTTAATTTTTTGGCGTGCGTAATTCAGGCGTAATTTTGATACAAAAACAGATTCAAATATTGTTCACCTTTTCTTCAACAAACTATATATCTAAATCGTGTAAACGTTTACAGACAGATTTTAAAGTAATGTTGATTCAACAATAAAAAACTTTTTTGGTCTATCATTGCACACACTGTTCACCATCAAATTCATGTCAATTACATAGGTAAAATAAATGCCCAGTAATGTATAAATAATGACAGTGTATGTACTATTAAGCGAAGGTCAAACAAAATTACTTAACTTCAACAAAATATAAACATAAACATTATGAGTTAAAAACTGCTATTTTATGTTAAAAAGTGATTGCGAAATATTTATTTAACTATTAGATAAAACTGTTAAAGAATTTACATATAATTTAGATTCTAAAACAGCATGAGTGATTGAGTAAGATGACGGACCATATGTTTTACTAATTGCTCATCTTTTATTTTAGACAGCATTCGTTTAGTTTTGTTAACTAATGTTTGTATCAATTTTAATAAATATGTTTTATTAGTTATAACTTTTTTTAAACGTAGATAGTGAAACAGCTGTTAAAAATATTTATTTAAAGAGTTCGTCTCATTTTTTTTACATTATATATACTACGGTAAACTCATTATTATAAAGAGGCCATGCGTTTTAGATAGGCAATTTTTTTTTCATCATGTAATAGGGCTTTCAGCAAGAGCGGTCATTTCAAATCAACAGAAAAACGCAATATGTCGCTTTTTGTTACAGGTAGACAAAAAAAAACTGAGTATACTCTCCTAATTCCGAAATCTCAAATTTAAATCCACGTTTCGCCCGTTCACACTATAAAAGAAAAAAATGCTGCTAACCCAAAACTAGTATAGACGATATACGATGCTTCAAAATCAATCAATACTTTTTATTGGTGCACCAATTTAATTTTACGGCTACTTTAATTTTAATTACCGCTTGTATAAAATGAATATTGTTGTTAAGCATGCGCAAATGACATGCATTTAATCCAGAGATAACAAAATTTCTCTGTTTCAGAGATAAGATCGGTTTATTTGTTGTATTTACTTATATCCTACGCATATTTGAATTGTGAATAACTGTACCAACCTCATCAGCAGAAAGGTGCATAGTTGCCAGCGTTGGTATAACTGTATCACCTGTCGAGGATTGAATCGTAAATGGGCAGACAAGTGCATAATGTCTGTATCACACGAATCAAACTAATTCTCTTAGTAAATTGAAATTTCTATCGTATAACGTCGACTGTTTTTATATAACACGTTGTATTAAGCCGGTTTCACACCAGAGAGACAGTTTTGTTGTCAAAAATTAAACAAAAACATGTTTTGTTCTATTTTAAAACAGTTCTGTTTTTCGAAAACAGACTGTTCACACTGAACCAAACTGGTTTTGTTTTTAGTGTTTTTTGTGTGTCCCATAAAAATTATAAACATGATAAACAACAACTGACAAGCGTAAATGTTCACAAAAAACAAAACTGCATGTTCAAAACAAGCAGACTAAAAAACAACAACAACCAACTGCAGATGGGAATGTGTCTTGTTTACTAAAACAGCAACAAAAGACAAAAATGTTTTAAGAACTGTCTCTTTGGTGTAAACATTGGTGTTTTTGTTCGTGTTTTATTGAACTGTCTCTCTGGTGTGAAACCGGCATAAAAAGTGCCAAAATTACCATTAATTACGTCACACACAAAGGTCTGTGACGTCACATGCAGTATAAAATATAAACGGTAGAAAATATTGTGCGAAATGAAACAAGGTCAAATGAACACTATATACTGGAAACGTTCGTGAGAGCTGATAGAAGAGGGAATTGATAGATGGAATATCGAAAGTGGACAAATTTAAAAAAGCAAGATTTACCAACAGTATTACAAAAGAGTAGCGTGTTCTCCTATAAAGGAAGTTAAAGTAATTAAATATCGAAAACGAAGCGTTATTAGTACCCAAAATATGAACCATAAGAAATAAGTTAATTCAACACACAGAGACAATGCCAACAATTTTATTTTAAGACAGACTTTTTTGACAGAAAAATTATTTCTCTTTCTACTAATGTTTTTTTTATCAGTTTAAAGTAATCTGCTACAAATTAAATATACTCATATAATCAATGACAACTACATATGCAAATAAAAAATATGATAAAATGTTTTGACTAAAAATTATTCCGTATTATGCCAAGGTGAACAAGAACGCGGTCGTTTGATCACATTGAACTATCTGCTTCATACGAGTGTCACGTTATGTTGTCAAGAGTCTGTGTGGGTTCGAAAATAATTAACAAAATAGTAATAAACTTCTACTCTTGTGATTGCATTTAATTGTTTTAATAACGCTACTTTTTTAATTTTAAAAACGATGGAAAACTCTTAATTTCGTGTGTTGATAAACACAAAAAATAAATAATCCTTATTTAGTATTTACGGTATACTTAGTACTTAATGTCGGTATATACTTTTTCCTATGGTTACAAATTAACCGTGAAAATATAAGAAGTGTAATGCGTTTAAACCTGTATGTGTTATGAATGCTTATTTTATTGGTGTTTAGAGTAAATTCATATTATAAATTGTAATTGAAGAAAATAATATATAAACAAACAAGTTACTATAAAAATGCACTTGTTTTCTTTGTATTATATTTCACAATAAGTATTAAATAACATTAGATAACAATCACTTTAGTAAACATAGGGTGTTCTTAAAATTTAACACATTTAAAATAGTAAGAAACTGAAATTATTAGATTTTTATATTCCATTTTTTTAATCACTGTCTCTGCAATTGAAAAAAATCTACAAATAATATTTGTAAATTTTTAATTAAGTTTTTATAGGTATCTTTATATCAAAATAATTCTTGAAATTGTTATTAAGCTCTTACATAAATTACAATTTACATATTAAATATATATATTAGTACTAAAATGCATTTAAATAAAATTAATTCGTTTTTTGATCACCTTGTTATTAAGTTTTATATGAAATAACAATCCAACAACCTGTTTTGGCTTATTTAGCTTCGCACGTTTCTGCATATCTTTACCTGCATGAGACCTGCAAAATTATGCATTTCATTTACTGGATCACAAGCGCACTATGTCTGTAGAACTTGGTTTTATATTTTTCATGCAGTGCCGTCCTCATATTAGTGAACTTACAATTGTTTACGCGTTTTTTTGTGCTGTATAAATTTAATAGTCCAAGATCGCAGGACTGGCAGACATCACTTATTTTCTGATGAACAAAATGTGTAAGATTGAGTAGTGTTAGTATGTACAATGATCGTATGGCGCACGGATAATGCCCTCTCGCTCCTATTCATAGTGGAATTAAAATTGGGTCTAGGGGATGTTTGGCATTTTGGATCAATCTCTCCTCTTGTAAAACGTTTTAAAACAGTTGTCTTGCAATACCTTGTATTACCTTGCAGACGCTTTAAAGCTGACAAAAAAATTGCTTAAACTTACTTATTTTCTGATGATCCATTTTTATATATGTTAGTGAGACGTCGTACGCCACTGCTATAACCTGTTTCTTTATTTTACAGGCCTTGGCTGATCGTATCAGCTTTATTATACTCGTATGCACTTATTACATTTACATCAAAGCAACCATACCGTGAAAATAGCGTGTAGGTGGCTCAAAGTATGAACTTAAGCATTTTAAGATAATTTTCTCCCTTTTGAATTTGAATTGGGTTGTAAATTTATATAATACTGAACTGTACAAGTTCAAAACTTCGAATATTCAATTCTCAATATTATAGAAGTTATTAACAATTAAAATAATCATTTTTGTCACTTAAATAATTAACGGAGTAAGAATGTATAAAAAATGATTGAGAAGTTCTCTTCCCTTCTACCTTCTTCCCTACTATCATTTATTAACGTAAAAGAGATGCAGAATCAAACGTCAAAGCACTAGCAGCTGTTGCTATTGTAGTTATTATATTTTATCAAAATAAAAACGGTAATGTACTACTTTTCTTATTGAATTTGCAGCAAATTTAAGAGATTTTTTAACTGTGTATTCTACGGCTCGTTCAACTCTTCTCTCCTGCTTCTCTTTTAGTTTTTTTTAGCTATCTACCTGTATCTAGAATCGACAATATGTGTATAAAGCACATTCATGTAGTAATATTGTATTTAAAAAAAGCGAATTTAATTTCATTGCACGAAAAATACATGCAAGTAAAATATTAAGAAATAAAACGGGTATTGCAGAACTTGCAGTTATTGAAGTAATATTTACTTATGAATTACAGGTGAAATCTATGTAATTACTAATTATATAACTTTCATTTTCTTCTATAATTTATGGTGTAAGAATATAATTATGCATATCGATTCAATAATAAAAACTGCATGACTCTACTTAATTTGTTAAAAAAAACCCACTAAACTAGTTACATGTATTTAAATACATTTCATATTAAAAAATTTACTGTTAGGTACAAAAATTAGAGAAACAAATTGCATAATTTTAAACACAAAACGTAAACTAATATATTATTTAACGTAATATTTTTAACCTAATTGTTATTAAATAAATTTCAGAAAACGTAAATTTAGGTCGATAGATATATATTAATCTAAATAATGTAATGGTACAGGTAAATGTTTTTTATGTGAAATAAACTTTAATTATACTACTACGCAATATATTTTTATCCCACACACTTAGCGGACGCCCATGATTTAGTTAAAGTCATATAAACTTGATTTGATTGCTTGGCATGGATTTCATAATTGCAATTTTCTTGTTGATTTGATATGAAATTACTCTACTGACAAAAGGAATCTACTGTAAATGAAAACTGGAAGTAAAAAATACAGTAGACCCATTTGCATGGTACATAATTTAATTTCCGTGAAAATCACTTTGATCGTTAAGTGTTTCTTTGCGAGTGTCTTCAAAATGTAATTACTCTACCAACAGAGAGTGCTTAATTACATTCCCATGCAGAGTAATAAAGTCACTCCAACTCATGGAATATGAAAAATATTCCAGTATAGCTTTACCTAGTATAGCTGAGTTATAAATATAAGCTGTAAAAATCATCAGTCCATGAAAAAAAACATGACAAGCGTTGTTTTGAAATATGATGGCGAAAATGAGAATATGAAATACGTGAGATAACAGAATATTAAATTATTTATAACAATAATAAAAATTAATGGTGGAATTTTTAAAGCTTATATTCGAAAATGAAGAAAATTTAATTTGAAAATATAATTTCATTTTAATGGGCTTGTGTCCTCATTTTTTAGTGGTCGATTTTTCAATTGTTGATTGCAATTGATGTTAATAAATGTGTATTGGCGTGTCTATTTTATTAAATATCTAAATATTGACGGAGATATAGCAATTAAAAGTTTGAATTGTAGTTTTAGCGCTAGAAATGGTCGGCCATATTTGTATGACGTGAAATGTATTTTAACGTTAGTTATTTGTTGAGTATGTTAGTGCTATGGTAATGTTGGTTGTAGCTGTTGGTAGTCAAATAATCAAGTCAAATCAAAGAATAATGACTTTTAATTTTATTTAACCCTGTTACGGTAGACATAATATTGAAATTTGATTGTTCCTTGAAATAGCTGTAAATTATATTTGATATTTTGATATATAAATACATATAGCAGAGATTTATGTGCTGTAAGGTTGGTAACCTTACACAAGGATTGTGATGTCACATGCACTTGGAATGTGTACAACGTTGAATCCCTTTAATAATTACAGAGACAAAATGACTTTTTTAATTGTTAATATCTCCTAACATATAAGGAGTTATTAAAAAATAATTGAACATTTGAAGTTCTAGTAACCCACTTTATCAATATATAGTACACTTTGTATAAATTACGCCATGTATAAATTACGTCACACAAATTCCTTCCTTGTCACATTTTGCGGAGGTAGAACCACATTTTTGAGGTTACACTTGTTCTCATTTTAAAACAATGACCAGTGAGGACGCTCCATTACACTTTTTATTCAGCGTAGTCTAAAATAACATGAATCATGATCATATTTAAGTGAATCTGTAATAACGCTTGTATAACATGTACGAAAGTGTATGGTCTTCACAGAAGTGGATTATTCAGCTCTCCAGCGGTCATTCTGCAGGTCTTGATGACGTGGTGCATGACGCTGCATCGTCGAGTTACTTGAGCAAACAGTAATGCACCACCGAAACCACTGCACTTGCTTGCGTGTTACTTGTTAGAAATAGTACTGCACTAGAAACGTGTTCAACCCGACTGCATGGCAGCATGTTCCAGCTAGACTTTACCATTTCAATTAGATCACATAATTTGTAAATTGCTACCAGAGCTCTAGGATATACGGGCCTTGACAATTCAAGTGGAGCAATAATTTAACACTTTCAACCTCACTTCCTTCAATTACTAATTAGATTTACACTCTGACCAGTTTTCGTATGAACCTTATCTTAACATAACCAATTTCTGAATGTTTATGTTAAGATAAGACTGAAGCCAGGATTGTATTTAAAAACGGTTTGTAATTTGTAATTACTAAAGCCCAATAACTTTCTCTGCAACAGTTCTTATCGAAGTTCTACCTTATAATAGATTTCTTCAGAAATCTGACAGAAGTATCTAACACCCTGTATATCGTAATGCAGAAGTGTTCCGTGAGAAAATGCAAATCTTTTCTTATTGGAACACGAATTGTAGTAGGTATTATGTATTAGGTGAAGTGGAAAGCAAGCAAAAGATATCTGACTGAGATTGGAGTCGTGTTTATGTAAGACCATGGCAAATGGTGTGGCTTACCTATAGTCTAGGAGCCGAGGGTGTTGTAGGTTTGCTTTAGTTTCATGAAAAATATCTAAAAAAAAATATTATAAAGATTTTGTTTTATTGTGATTTTTTTTCTTCTCGAATTTACTAATTACAAATCATTAGTCGTTTATAATATTAGTATAATATTACTTATTAATAAATATAGAAACTGTATATAATGGAAGATTAGATTATATAATGAATTTTATTTTAGGTGGGTTTAGAAGGTAAAAAAAAGCATATTTTCTCTAATTTTTTTCTGATATAATAAATGAAATATTTTATTCAAACTCTTCAGCATATGAAAGACAAACATTTGACACATATTTTGTGAAATTTTCATTTCAAAATATTGAAAATTCAGGCATTGGGACCTCTTTTCCTGTGACCCCTCAGAATGGGTTACGAAGGCTAAAAAAGCATATTTTCTCTAATTTTTTTCTAATATAATAAATGAAATATTTTATTCAAACTTTTCAACATATCAAAGACAAACATTTGACAAATATTTTGAGAAATTTTCTCTTCAAAATATTGAAAATTCAGGTATTGGTACCTCATTTATTGTGACCCCTCAGAATTAGCGTTGTCAGAATAACTCATGATAGATTCATCAGACCCTGAAAAACCAAATTATTTCTGTTAGTAGTGATCTGCGTGTAATCTACAAAATTAAATTATACGAAATAAATATTACCTATAAATTTATAAATTTAAGTACACAACCCTTATTATTATTACTTAATTCTATTAAACTGAAGATCATTTCTCCCGTGAGCTCTAGGATTACACAAGCAATTAAAGTTTCTAAGATTTGTATATTATATCATTATACTATGTAACACAAACACAGTCTTACGTTTAAATTACCTCATTTCTATATTATTCTGCATTTATTATATTATATTTCCCCGTAAACCACAATAATATTTATAAAACAGTCATCACATAAAATAAACATCAAATTATTTTTATAAACAATTTGCATAGCTATTACATGGAAGTGTTCTTTAATTCAAAGGAAATGTCGTTTGTTATCAAACAAAACCACAATTTAATCAAATAAAAATACCAATTTAGAAATACACTGATACTAATACAAATACAATGCAACTTAAATGGTACCAAGAAGTAATAACGGAAATTAAGTAGGTATAACACAGTACGTGGCCTAGAAATAAATGTTTCGTATCAGCTTTTTCGTATAAGCCTCATCAGTAAAATGTTATCAATTCTTCTAGAAATATCATTATCTAATTATCCTGAAAATTTCAAGTCGATTGACCGTTTTATTATTAGTTTTTGGTTTAATCATTTAAACTCCTCTTAAATTATTGTTCGTGACGTCACAATGATTTTAATAAAGTGAGAGGAATTAATTACAAAGTCATTCACATAAAGTTTTTTGTCGCAACAAGAAAGTGTCGATTAATTTTTTACGTAAATATTTTTAAAGATTGAAAGGAAATGACAAAACGGAATATTTTACTGTAAATTTTTTGTGTTTAATAATTTAATATTAGTTTTATTTAATTTATTACGTAACATAAAGTAAAATCCAAGGAAAGATGCACGCCAATGACTACCTTCGCTTACCGTATCTAATTACTATTGATTGTTGCACTCTCATTGATAAACATATTGATTACTGTTATTACAGTCTATCCATTTCCTTTGTATTTCGTGTTGGTTTGTTAACCTTGTAGATGGATAACGATTTTGCACTTTCATTTAGTTCTCTGGGTGGCTGAGGTAGTTAGGTCAGCTATAATTCCCGTAGACATTGCACCCCTCGTGCCAATGGTGAACAGTGTTCGGTTCGGTGTTCCAACCGATTGTATTTGGTTGGAAGAATTACGTAAAAAATAATCCCGAGAGTATTATTAAAGAAGGAAATTAATAATTATAAAATAGCTGCACTATCTGCAGGTCTATAACATCTTAAGACTAAGTCAATAGTCAATGTCTATCATTTCTCTTCAATAAAAACACTTACCGTTAAATTTATTTGTTTTATGTCTAATAAAAACACTTACTGTATTTCCTAAATGATTTATAGCAGTATTCACAGCGGTGTCAAGTCAACATGAACAAGCACTAAATCTAATCCAATTCAATTCGATGAATATCAAGAATCTTGTCTTCTCTTGGGAATAATCTTCGAGTTTCACACTTAATAAATCATTTTACAGCTGTCAATTACTAAGTAAATTCGTCATATCCGGTTGATATTCTCATAAACTAAACTATATATCGTCAAAGGTGCGGGTTGAGTTCCGGAAATGTTGTGTAATTACTTTTTAACTAATTTTATTGGTTAGACTTAAACTATTACGTGCACAGAAGTATATTGGTTCGAAGATGCTAGTCCTAAGAGAATCCTTAATTGTTTTAGAGAGATATTTCCAGGATTTCTTATAGTTCTCTTAATATTCTCGGGATATAGTATGTAATAATCACTTTTATTATCAATTAGCATACTTATGTAATAGTAAATTAACAGAAATATATAACTTACATAATATAAACTAATCTTAGAGAATGAATACATAATATTTTGTATGCATAAAGCCCGATACACACTAGTGCGACTCGAATATTTACTCTATTAATTTAATACTTATTATATTCCTAAAATTTATTTAAATATATAATTTATAATCTGCCCCAAAGACATTCATTTAAATTTTGGTCAGCTATACATGAATACGACATGTGAGCTTGCCATCCACCGATGACGTACCTATTATATTAATATTATGTAATTACACTTGTTAGCGAAAAATAGAATTCGAGAATTTGTTACCTAACAAAATTGTAGACTCCATCTAGTCTGGACAGTATCACCGACCCGATCCTAAACCCAGGTCAGTTTTAGGTAAAGATTTCTTGAAAAACTTTCCTACTATTTCCAGCGAGCATCCGAGAAAACTCGGGAACTACCGAACGATGGCTTGTTTAGCACAAAATTGGGAAAGCAACAGGAGAAATAATTTTGTGATCGCAGCAATCACATCGATTTTAAGTAATAATTTCATATTCGATGGTTTTTTAATGTTCAATGGTTTTAGTATTATGTTTGTTTTTACTTTTAATATCTAGATATCTTATCATAATGTTCTTTTGAAAAATAAAAAGGAGTCAAGTCTTTCGTATGATCGAGTAAGATCGAATTGTTAATATTGGTATAAGTGTGCATTGGAACTTATAATTTGTCTAAAGTTTTTTATTATATTTTATTACTTTGTCAATATTTATCCTCGCTCGAAATATTTCTTGCTGATGACTTTGATTGCGCGTTTAAGACATACCAAGATCTTTGTGTAAAACGTAACTTAGATAATAATATATAAATGTTGGATGCCGCATGTTGGAGTCGCACTAGTCTGTACCGGGTCTAACAGTAAACTATTAGCACAAAAACTGCTGTTTCTTTTAAACTTTTTAATTTTATGTCAGCATGGTATTACGTTTAGCACAACCTATCACGACACAGGTGGAATATCATCGGTGGTCAAACTATGGGTCAAGTAATATTAAAATAATATATTACAGAAAGCGTTGTACCTACTTTTATAGAATCCATATAATTGGTTGAGTTATTTCTTTGTCAAACATAGCTTATAGTTACAGTCTACGACCTAACCACCACAGAGTACTTTTCAGACATTTAGTTTCAAGTTATTTAGAACCACTAAACAATAGTTTTAATTTTGAATTCGTAACTTTGCCATCACTGACGATTCAAACAAGTTAACGACATAGAGATTAAGAATGTTACTAGTTTAGTGCAAACAGAGACTGTACCAACATAACAAAAACTAGACTGACCTTTCTTGAAATGAAGAATGAACTAGTCTCAGGTGCAGCTTCTATAAATTTCAACATAACCTATTAAATGAATGTGAAATCATTTATGTATTACTTGTACTTATTTATATTAAGTAACAATGACTTGTTATTATTTAGAAGTTTATTATATTCAATTGAAATCAAAATCAAAATTTATTTCAAGTGCTGCCATTTATTTTTTAAGACTTGCAATTAAAATATTTACCAGATACATTTATTCGTACAGACTAGCGAGTCTGTTTCCATTTTGGCCTGTTTAGAACCTCTTCCTTCCTTTAAGGGAGGGGTTAGGGTTTCAGCGTAAAAAAAAAACACTTTTTTTGCGACTTTTTTTCTCAAGTATAGATTGAGCAATTTTATTTAAACCTTTTGTACATTATTAAGCATACTTTTGACTATGTTGTATAATTTTATTATGCAGCAATATTAAAGCATAAGCCGGTAACAGAGCTTTCTCCAGAAGGTCTTGGGAAAAAAGACAATTGCGGTGTTCACAATAACTTGGCCGGAAATTATCTCAAAATGAAAAACCATTAAAATTTAGTTAAATTATAATCAAATCCTAACCCCTACGGCTTTTGATAATTTTTTTTTTTCATTTAAAAATTTTTGGTGGCCATCTAAAGTGTAAACTGTTATTTTCCACGAAAAATTCCGCCATTTTGTGGGTGGGAAACACCCTTAATGTAAAAAAATTGTTTTTATCTAAACGTTGGGGTGAGGTATTTTATATGAAGAAGATGTATACGAAGTTTGAAATGAATCGGTCAATTAGTTTTTAAATGGCAGTGAACACGGACTTTGAAAAAGTAGTTTTTAGAAAAACGCGTCTAAAGTTTAGTATAGTATACAGGGTGTATTGTCAATACAGACAATACCTTCAGACAATAGACAATAACTTCAAGAGTATTGCTTAGATCGGCTTAAAATTTTAAGGACATATTCTTGAAATGTTAAACAATAAGATAAGACAAAAAAAGAATTGGATTTTTTTAAAGTGACAACCCTAACCCCTCCCTTAAGTAGGCTAACGTAGCTTTTACCATGACCCTCTATCATCCTCTTGGATGTAACTTTTTTTTTTCTTTTGAGAACAGAAAACATTTTATGCTGTCTGTTAACAAAACTATTTACAAATTATTGGGTATAAAAGTAACAAGAGCGATTTTTGTTATAAATATTTTGTTATAGTTATAAATATTCTATCTCAAATTCTATACCCCCTCTTGACCCCCGCGTTTTATTGTTTTAAATTAATAAATAAAAGTCTCTTCTGAATATTATCTTCTAATAAATGAAATTTTCTGAATATTTGAAGACGTTTTGTAAATTTCAAATTATATAACCATTAAAATAAGAAATCAAATGGTATTGATATACTAATTAAGTAATTTAGTAATCTTACTTAATAATATACGCACATGTAATAATGGTAATCATCTGTTATCAATTACTGGCATGACATGACAGCCGTTATACTCTATACGTATAAATCAACATCGCAAATAAAGCAAATTAGACACGCCCCTTTAATCTTTAACATTTACATTAAGCTACACTTTCTACTGATAATTGTTTTTAAAAAATAGTTATAAATAAACATCGGATCAATAGAGCGTAACGTGAGCCGTGGGCAGACCAGATTGCAAAAGAGTTCATATTGGAAAGGTCAGATAGCGTTATAGAAATAATGCAATGCAAACATGGGTGTCCATGGGTAGAGATAAACGAGGCACTAGTTAGAATGGAGAGCTGTCAAACTTTCTGGGGACGCCACTGAACGTAAATAGATGTTTCGAAATAGAAAGATAGAGGCATATGTTGACGTCGGTGAAGAGATTATAGTCTAAAAATGTCGTTTCAACTGTAAATAATAAAATGACATTTGACAAACGTAATTATTGATATTAATTAAAATTTGATGTAGAAAAATCTCTGATTCTTAACCTTTCTTCATCTCATTATTAATTTGTTTATATTTTAAATCGACGTGTAAGGAGTTATTTTAATTTAAAGGTTACCGGCATAAAGAATTTCACTTCTCTCTTGCCTGTTGCACAGAATTCGCCTCGCGTTCGTGTAGCTTGATACATAATATTCTACTTAGAAACTATTTCTAATGCATTCAGAAAAATTGTCTCCGATTTTTTTTATAACACTTATAAATATGAGTATACACTTTCAAAACACAAGCATACATATACTTAGAATAATGAAAATAATAACTGCACGTGGCGTTTCTTGTGTCGCTTTATATTCGCATTATTTGGTTTGTCGTACAACAGGTGTCGATAGTTCTCTCAGTATTGTTTTACTAATTAAAATAAGAAGTTCAAACTGCGATCAAACTCTATAATGATGAAATATTATCTCAAAAAAAATCTTATTTATTAGAATTTAGTGATTTATGTATAAAAAACACATAAAGATACATTTTTACAACAACATATTACGCAACGCAACGTTGGCGACATTTGCAACGTCATTTCCGAGCGAAAGTTCGATCAAATCGAATGATAAATGTTATTTATAAAATGTTCTTAGTAGACGGTAACTAGAAACCAGGAAATGGAATCATTGCAATTATAATTTCATTATCGAAATCTATTATTTTATTTATAATCTTTTTAAATTGAATAAAATCTATTAATGCTTCACATGCAAGCAACATTGTGCCCTCAAGTGGTAGCGGTTAACAGTAACTGAAATGTAACCTATAGCAAAAATTAATTATGTAAAGGAACGTCTTCATTAATTAAGGATTTTACTACATCGTTCATATAAAGTTTATTAGATTAGTTTTCAAATCAAGAATTGCGCAGAAAAGATTGCAAATTAAATTTCCTGGCTTGTTTGAATGTGATTCCGAATATTTTGCTCACCACTCTCAGTTTGAAGCTTCCATCTTGAACAAATGGCAGTTTTATGCAATTTCTTTTTACCAGTGCATCAGGATTGCAGTGGCGATTCATTTATAGGAGTAAACATAACTCTACCGCTTGTACATTACTTCCACTTTGTTTCTCTTCTCTTTTCCGTTGGTCCTATTGCTGGTTGAACGTATTGAAACATAGAATTTGTTGTTATAGAGAAATGTAGCAACAGTGGAGACGATCCTTTATAAAAAAAATACAATTGTAAACAATTAAAAAACGGTTAAAATCTGTTATAATTGTAAACAATTACCTATAGTGAAGTTTTTAGTAATTGAAAAATAAATTTTAGTTTATTTACGACTTAAAAATAATAACAAGTCAGTAACGGTATTATCTTTTACAGTTTGCGCGTACTTGGCTTGGTTTTACGAGTGTCTCGTAAAATAAAATTTCAAATGTGATTTATAGACCTAAATATCAATCACTACTGGGTGTCTACACCTGGGGCGATTGTAAAATACAACCCGGGTTCTTATGGCTTGTACAGACGTGCGACATAAACATGCGACATAAATATTTGTTGTAATAAGTTTTACAATACATCCACACTAGTACGACATACAATTTAATACCACGGAACGTATAAAGACAAAATAATACAGAACAAATATTAACATCATAAAACCTTTTTTCTACTCAATATTGGAAGACGTGAGAAGTCGTGGTATATATTTAAACTGAAGAATGTATATTTACTATATTTTACTACACTATAATTATATTATTATTTAAATATGAAATACAAAAATGTATAACACACAAAATAACTAGCGTGTCAAAAAGTAAAAACAAATCAACTTTTTCTAGGTGCTATCTATTTAAGGAGAAATATTTTCATAATAGTTGCATTCTTGTATTATTTTATCTATTGTCATTGTACAGTATGAAATACTTCTACAATTATTTCAGTCGGCGAAAACATTTTTAATTCGATGAATCAATCGTGACTCTTGATCTAAAATCTGTACACAATGAAATATACATAGTGAAATTATTCTTATTTGATTGGAACGCAAAGAGAGAGGAATGGGGGGGTGGTCTATCACAGTATATATTTGAAGAATGTTATAGGTATACCTACACTATTCTATTTATATTATAAGTTATCGAACAAAAATTTAGAAAGAGAAAGAGAATGAATAAAATAATTCATATAAGAATATACCTATAAGTAGAGTTTACCCCCGTCGCAAGCGACGACTGTCTTTTGTGTGTGGTTTTAATTTCATGTCAAATTTATATTCCATTTTTAAATTGAAATATTTAACTCGTTCTATATAAATTTTACATATAAAAACAAATATTTTTATCAAAAGAAAAAATATTTTCACCTTATTCGTTATTTGACCAACTTTTTTTCAAAATTTGGGATTTTTTTTTTCGATTCATAAATAAGTTACCAAGGTTAGTTAGCCTATATACAAAAATTCAACTTTATAGCACAATTTTTAGTCTCGGCAAAAACTGCCCCCGTGCCCTCAAATAAAATTTTGATATTTCGATTTTTTTTTATTAATAATATACTTAATTATTCTACAATCCAGAATATGAACTTGCTCCAAAGTTACCGGGCCCCCTTTTCCAATTTTTCAATTTCTAATTTTCAAAAAATGTGAGCATTAAACACCGTAATACACATGCCAAATTTCAACTTTCTACCTTTTACAAATTAAAAATTATGGAGCAAAAAGTAAAATATTTTTTTTTAGTTTTTCCAAAATTACGAGTTTCCAGGAAATTCAGAGGAAAATCCGAAGACGCCAAAAGTCTTAGAATTTTTGAACAGTATTTATTTATTTTAATTTAAAGTTAAATTTGGTTTTGTGGCGGCCCATTAACCTTGAGCGCCTGCCGTTAAATCCGCTATTGAATATTACAATACATTAATATTTAAAGTATCAAATACTTTCTGTATTAAATTTATAAATATCTATTTATTAATCTATAATCTAATAATTATTGAACTCAGCACGTTTTCAAGAGCACAATATTTTTTTCTTATAAATCTTTACTCAGATTCAAGTTATAGTAATTTTCTTATCAAGCTGTTTTTAATGCAGTACTAATTAAAATAACAGTTGTTAAAACAAACCAGTTAATTAATTACAAAATAACCGCGGTACGGAATGCTAATTAAATTGTATTTATTATTATTTTTATTTATTTATTTTTTTACTTAATTATTTTCGTAATGCGGTAGGTGGCAGTAGCGTGGTCCATCTCAAGTGTTTACTGCAGAGGCTGTTCAACTGTCCCAAATCATTCGAAGAGATCACCAATAGCTTCGAAGTTTTTATTTAGGATAAATTGATATTTTTAAAGTAATGGTGTAGGTTTTATTAATTTAATTGATGTTATTGATGTTTTACTTATATATTATGGCGGCTCACGCTTAAGACGCCACTGTTTTTAGATATGTTTGTGTTTGTTGTAGAAAGATAGAGACAACACCATATTAATATATATTGAATAAACAGAGACAACGCTTTATTAAGGTAGACTTGTCGAACTGAACAGCCGCGTTCAAGAAAGGAGACAGACCAAATCTATTCTCTTCTTGTTTTTCAAAAAATTATAGAAGTTGGAGTTTAGTTTCCATCACATATTTTTAAATACTTTGGGCCACAAATATTGTTATAGCTTCATTTTTATTATTATTATTAATTGTTTATTGTTCGCCTTTCGGCTTTACAATCTACATTCTTATTACATTTCATATACTTCAACTTACAATTAAATTTACATTATTCTAGACATTTTTATTTCCAAAAGTACTTTCTGCTTCTTCTTCTCTTGACCCTCTTCCTTCATTTTCCCTAGTCTTCCTTCTGTACTGGTCTATTCCCATGTCTATTTTTCTGCGCTGAAGTTTAACTGTTTCCTCACTACTTCTTTCTTTCTCCTGCTTCCCTTCACTGCCTCTTTTAGTACTTCCTTTCTCTTCCTGTTCCTTGTGCAACCCAGCCACCGCTTATTTATTCTCCTGTTTTTTCTTTCCTTCTTACTATTTCCGCCATCCACCTCTTTCCTTCACTGCCTCCCTTTAATAGCTGCTCAATATTCCTTTCGCTCGCTACTTTTTCCTTACACTCAAACTTAATGTGCTTTAGTGTTTCGTCCTCCGCTCTGCACACTCTACACTTTCTTTCCTCACTCTTTTCCCAGTATCTGTTTCCTTTTTCCTCATTTCCCAATCTAAAACTTGCTGTTCTTCTTATGTGTTTTATGTCTTTTTCTATAAGGTACTGAGGCACATTCATTTTTATATAAATAATAATATTATTTAGCAATTTATAATATGTTGTTAATATATTACCTTCCTGTTGCTTTTGCAACAGAGTGTAAAGCAAGAGAGGTGTGATTAATTTGTTTTTAATTAAAATTTAATTTCAATTTGCTGCAATCTATCAACTAGAGCGTCAAGGTTACCCTTTAGTTACCTCAGCGTTAGCTTATCTTCGCTTTAAATCGAATGCGAATTTCAAAATTATATTATATACAGAAACATATTTTACATATAGTCCAAGGACAATTTTGAATTGGCCCTTTTTGTAATATGCGTTTTTTGGCTTAAATGTTAAATAGGATTGTTTGCAATTTTGGGTAAGATTATTGGGCGCTAAGTTCAAATTTTTGTGGAGACATTTTTGTAAAAATCATTACAATTTTTACCGATCCAAAAATTTGCTGGAATTAAATTTATGAAGCATGTAGTTATATTAAAAATAGTTGTTTATTTTATTTCTTTATGAAATGCCCACTGACTACATGCTCGTGCGAACAGACTATAAAAGTATTAGACAATTTTTAGAGCATATCTTAATTATATAATTAATTTTAACTTAATTAATTATTCTAGTTGTTACATAAAATTATTATACCATGAGTACGAGTATATTACAACCGTATCATTAACATGTGTCATAATACCATAACCAATGCATTGTCTGTGTTTCTCTTAATATCTTAATTATTTAATTAATTAATCCAGGGCTGTGAACTTAGTCGTTGAATTCCTTTCTGTGTCTGCCTGTGTATGTGTGTAATATGATCTACTTTTACTTCATTTTGTATCAAGAAAATTACAACAAACTTTAACATGACTTTCGATTATTTTTTGTTTTTAATTATGTGTTGAAATTGAAATTACTTATTTTTACAAAGGAATTTTGCTTATAAGAGAGTCTGTAAAAATTCTTTGATCAAGTTTTTTCAAATTTTTGAACTTACTCGTTCATGTTTTGTCAAAATCATGTTGAATGTAGGACTGCTTCAGGATGCGTGGGTGTCTGGGGGGGTGCAAGAAAGATTAGGATTTTTTTATTATTAAAGTCACTGTTTGAATAAAATATTTCATTTATTATATTAGACAAATATTAGAGAAAATATACCTTTTTTTAGCCTTCAAAACCCACCTCCTTAAGGGTGGTCTAGACCTCGAAAATTTAAAGTATTTTGAGGATGTTTTTTTATAATAATATTTTAAGTTTTTAGGCTTATTATTGCATTTCTTCTACATACAAAAAAAACTTTTTTGAAATTTAAAAATATTGTTAATTATTTTAAAAATAAAAATGTGCGTTAAAAGACCCTGTCAAAAAGTTGGACCCTGACGATGTTGCTGATTTTGGCTCTTCTATTATTAATTAAGACAATTATTAATTAGTATGAGTATAGTTATGGTCGGGACTAGAGGAAAACAAAAATAATTGAACATTGATAAAATGGTGCGCTTTTGAAATTGATGTTTTAAAAATTGAGGTTTTTTTTTACCAGTTATTTAATGAAAAAAGTACGAAATTATTGAAATAAAAAAATGATTCTAGTTCCAACGATAGCTATTGATGTTGTGAATAACATATTAAAATTTCATACGATTCGATTGTAATAGTTTTTTTCTTATAAAACATCATGCCGAGAAAAAGTAGTTTTGAGATAAATCAGATTAAAGTTTTAAGTATAGATATTGCTATATGGTATATGCTATAGAAACAATAATATTGTCAATATCATTACAAAAATTTAACAGTATGTTTTTAAAAGACTATACTTTCGAAATATTATTGTATAGTTTTTTTGAAAATTCTAGGCGGTTCTAAAATCAGACGTCGCTTTGCGGCGGAATAGACTCTACCCAGTAAACATTTTGGAGTCACTTTGACATCATATTGAAGATGCGTCATGATTTTTTTGTCATGAAAGAGTTCATTTATAGTTCAGTTTCTCACATTTTTTCATATAAAATGTCTACTTTATCGGCTAGAAATGGCGAAATTACTCTACCTGTCGGAATACAAATGAAGATAAAGTTGATGCGAACTATAATTGAAGTGAAATAGTGAGAGAAACGTCACTAAATAGGGCACTTCACCAAATTATTTACTGGGTAGTATTAGCTACGAAATAATAAAACATTAACAAATTATTCCTAAAATCTGTGATTGTCTTTTACAAGTGCTTCCCACACAATAATAAGATAAAACGTTAAGAAAATGTGAAGAAACAAAAAGTTTGATGATGTAAAACAATTACAAAAGTTGTTGGCGAGAAATAAAAATAATAATGTGAAAGCACAACATCAGCGAGTGATACATTAAAGTGAGACGATGGAAAGAAAGAGAAACTATTTCAAAATAATTCGTGCCACCCTTAAAAGAATTTTAAATACGATGAAACTTTTAAAGAGAAATAATTAAATGACCTTGTCCTCTAACGTTAATACACTTGTTATAGATTCTAGGACAAATAAATGATTCATCCTATTTTCTAATGATCTAGTCAACTTATTTATAAATTTATACGCATTTCGCTATTAAGAACTCCTACGTAATAAATTCCATGTCTAAAATTGGACCAATTTATTTAAATAATACAATCGTTCAACACACAACAAATTTTTAAATCCATTGTTATAGATGGTCCATAGGCGTCCGCAGAAAGTTTGACAAGGGAGTAGTACCTCGTTTGTCCCACTACGCGTATGTCTACGGTAATGACACTTTACTGAATTTGCATATAAATAATCACAGAATATATTTCACACGTTTGCAGAAGTGTTACACGATCCTCTATGGCGATGTCGTTGCCTTGCAAGGTGATTTCTTGATGAACTCATGGCCATAGGTTGACACGGACTACTTCCTCGGGTTTTACGTGTAACGACAAGTCGCCCATAACAATTGAAATTAAGTAAATGGAAATGAAATCGTACTGATTTAGTAATGACCTTTCCAAATTCTAAAAACATTTAATTGAATTTGTAATGTGATGATTTCATTTCATTATTACAATTACAAAATTATTACAAATTTAAAAAAAACATATCATTATTTTTTTATGGTCTATTCATATATGTAGCTTTTATAACTTTTTTTATTTAATTTATTTAACGTCGGCCTATTTCCAGCTTTTATAACATGTTATTAACATTTAGATACATTAGGCATTTAGATATTTTTGTATCTATTTACTCTGTGGTCCGATAACTTGGTTTAAGAATGCTATATAAACACGTTTTTATTCAGATAACCTAAACAATTATTGCTGAGTATGAAATATCGATCGGGATAGCTTATTTGAAAAGCAAACGTGTTCTAAATTAGAGATCTGGGTTCGAATTCAGTTCCGAGAGAATATTTTATTACTCAGTTACAAATTGTTGACATAAACTTTGACGAGAATATATGAATCCCAATCGTAGCAATCTATTGAACAAATAAATTGTTACAACAGTGATCTAGAGAGTTTCAATGCTGCAGAAAAAGGTGAGGGAGAGAGGTAAAAGAAGTATACCAAACAAGGAGGTCACTTTTACGACTTTTACGATTTACCAAATTTATATTTATTTTGAATTTTTAAGTGAATTTTAAAAACTTATTGAATTTTGAAACATGTGGACCCTAATAGAACAATAAAAAATAGTAAAATAGAAACTGGATGATTCCTAACATCTGTCGAAGCCTCACACGTGTCTACCAGCTGCATCTGAAGGATAAGTGCTAGACCTAAGACAAGAACCTTTACCCTTGTCAAATTACACGAGGTAGTTTTTCTTTGTAAACTTTCTTAAGTGACTACACCACAATTATAAAAAAAATTCACAATATGTTTGAGATAAGTGTGTTACGAATATGTCGATGTGTGATGAGTTCAAAAAATTGATTTTTTTTTGCATAAATTTATTCCTTAACATTTTTAGAATATGCTGGTAAAGTGATATTTTTAAATTCAAAGTTGTTATAAAGATATAGCAGTTAGAAGAAGCAGATGTTCGAAGCGCGTAGTTGAGTGGTAGGAACTTTAAACGCGTTTTTCTGAAAACTGTGTTTTTCAAAGTTTCCTTCATCATATCTCGAGAACGGTTTGACCGATTTACTTTAAATTTATAGGATAGACGCAGCACATGTCCATGTCCTAAAATCTTCCAAAAATTCCGAGTATTTCTAATTATTCGAAACGAAAAAGTGAAAAAAAGTCATGAAATTTGAAAGTTTTTTTCAGAAGTCTGCTAAAAACCCAATTTTCAATATTTTCAAATGATTCTAGTTCATTCCATGCACTTGGGTCTATAGATAAAAACGCCGTTTTCTTTCTTTCTTTCTGATAAGCCATTTAGCCGAAATCGTGGAGGAAGTCGGCGTCCCTTTTTTTGAGCCAAGTGTCTTTAGAGTGGTACAGCATACGTTCTAATGAAAATTTTTACATGAAATTTGTTTTACATACTTTTGAAATAGTAACTGTAATAGTAATAGTAAATATAACTGATCAAAATCTTAAAGTTCTATCTTTTCATTGAACGTCAAAAAAGATTCGAACAAAAGAACGTCGAAAAAATGCTTAAAATACTTGCAATTAATTTGCAATTTTTGAACTGGTACAAAGGTAACAAAGTGGTGGAGAAGGAGCGACTCCTTAAGGCCGCTTAAATTGCCTAATTTTTTCAGTAATAGATTTTTTAAAAGTAACAAAATATTGTTTAGTTACGTCACTGGTGAACATGATAGCGTAATAAAATTAAACTACATATCTGCTAAAATTAACTTGTTTTCTGTTTACATTTCTCTACTACATTTTTTCGTGATTATAAAACAAAATAAACCCAGCATTTTTACCTGACAGTCACACAACATAATACACGACAGAATATAGAATACAGGTGCGGTTGATGGTAACAAAGTAAAGTCATGTCTTGTGCAGATTGAATTTTAATATAATTTGTACTCTGGCTGCACGATGCGACACAGCCCGATGCATTTAGAATTATAATATCTAACTTATGCATATTTATAAGATACTAAATGCATTTGTTATACGTTTTAATTTAGAGTCGACTTGTTTTTATTAGAGGTTATTTTTAAATTGTTCGTTGTTAAGAATTTATTTTAAAAATGCAACATTTATTTTAGACTTATTTAATAACATGAACAAATCATGTCATCAATCAGCGTCATGAATTGGACTAGTGTGATATTTATTTGTATATCAATCAAATAAAATTGTGGTGAAATATTTAGGCAGTGGTGTAGTGTAATTTCTGCTAACTTAATCATTGGTCTTAGATTGTGATTATAAAGAACACTTTCTATAGAAAAAACAATAAGAAAAAATTAATTTATTAAAGAAATTTCTTTCTTTCACTTTTCAAAAAAAAAAAGAAAGAAAAATTTAGAAACAGTAACGGTTTTTACGCATTAAAAATAAAGCATTAATTACAACGATATCATTGATCCAATTCAAGATCGAAAATTCATGATTTCTAATCAAATTCAATTTTATTAAAAACAATGGATAAAAAAAATTAAAAATATTTAAATAAAAAATATAATTACTACCAGGTAGTAGTCACTTTAGTAAGTTGTTTCTACTAGAGTTATTTTCACGCTCTGCTAATTGTAGAGACACGTGAAGTGAACCTAGATATCAATGGTTCTCAAATATAGTTGCGTATAAACTACTAGAAAACACTATTTTATGAAAGGCATTTATGAAAAACTTTGACAACCTTTTTCTAATGCAGCTAATGAAGTTTTTTTTTACATTTTGAAATTAACATGAGATTGTAAATTAGATTAATTGTTTTGTATGATAATTTTATTATCAAAAAATCTAAAATCTAGATTATAATTATATTAAAATTATTTTTATTTATAATGTTGGTAGTATTATTATAATATGAAGTGAGTAGAACGTTCTTGACAGTTGGCCAATCTGATTACTATAAGATGACATGTAAAGTGTATTTATGGGTTTGTCTACCTTGAGATTTTTTGAAAAACTAATTTTTTTGCTTAGATTTATTATCTATACTTGCAAGAATATTTTAGGAGTTTACCCATGCCAATATTCCATATATTATTTGAGTTATAGCAATGGGCATGTGTCCTATGTCTTAATTTCTACAAAAGTGTACTATATATTGATAAAGTAGGTTACTAGAACCTCAAATGTTCAATTACTTTTTAATAACTCCTTATATGTTAAGAGATATTAACAATTAAAAAAGTCATTTTGTCTCTTTAATTATTAAAGGGATTCAACGTTGTACACATTCCAAGTGCATGTGACATCATAATCCTTGTGTAAGGTTACCAACCTTACAGATCATAAATCTCTGCTATATGTATTTATATATCAAAATATCAAATATTATTTACAGCTATTTCAAGGAACAATCAAATTTCAATGTTATGTCTGCCTTAGCAGATGATTATTTGACTACCAACAGCTACAAAACATTACCACAGCACTGAGCTACTCAACAAATAACTGACGTTAAAATGCATTTCACGTCATACAAATATGGCCGACCATTTCTAGCGCTAAAACTACAAATCAAACTTTTAATTGCTATATCTCCGTCAACATTTAGATATTTAATAAAATAGACACGCCAATACACATTTATTAACATCAATTTTAATCAACAATTGAAAAATCGACCACTAAAAAATGAGGACACAAGCCCATTTTTATACAATTATTTCTCTTCTTTTATCTCGAAACTACTTTTTTGATCTAGTCGCCTCAATCGATTTTATTAAAAATTACACCATACTGATTTTTTTTTTTTTAAACAAATATCATTTCTACAAAACTAAAATTAAATTCCTATTCGAGCCTTAGTCGGTGTTTTGTTTTAAATTCCTCAGCAATATCTAATGCATATTTCTAAATATAGAGAACAACAGATATTTTTATTTAGCAAATGTTTTGTAAAAATGTTAACATAATTTATTCTTAGGAATAGAAATACAAGCAATCAAAACATTTTTACGATTATATAATAACATTTTTTGTTTACTTGCACTCTAACAAGTAAAATAATAACAATAACAAAACGTTGTTAAAAAAAACAACATAGAAAAATAACGGATGTACGTTCTACAGCTGTAGCCTGAAGAGTAACAGACCGCCTTAGTGGAGCATGAATATGTTTTATGCAAAAATAACATAATTATACCTCAACTATTGCAAGTTGGATGGAGGGAAGATTCGTATCAGCAGCGTATTCGTACTTCGTACTGCTATTGTAGTATCTTCTTTGTTTTGTATTAAATTAACCTTTGGAAAGGTCATTAGCTTTTGTTGCGAACACAATAGAAAAGGTGTTTTTTTATTTCGATTATTTTGTATCAGATTTATAGTGTGTACGTTTTCATTCTAGTGTTTTCATACATATAAAAACTAACAGTTTTATGTCGAGAAAATCTTTTCTGAACTATAGTTCAAATTATGAGAGTTTGACGGTGGCTCTTGCTTAAAACAGGTTATAATCACATTTAAGCATGAGTCACTGGCAAACTGTCTTAGTTTGAATTATAATTTCTTTTTTGACCACAACAAGTGTGGTGATGTGGAATGATTTAGTAACAACAATTGTTTTTAATTCAATGAATGTATAACTAACAAGTGTTTTCTTTCTTATTTTGCAGTTTAGTCTCCGGCAACTAGATTTATCACTGCTTTCACAATTATGGGCACTCAATGAATCGATACAAGAATTTCGTCAACTCATGCAAGAACAAGAAGCATTATCACCTCCTTCTCCGTCACCGACTCCATCAGCGTCTTCTGGAGATGAAGGAGATGACCCAAGTCCACCTTCTCCGATGAGAAGGCCGGCACCACCACCTCCACCTGCAAGAAAAGCACCACCTCGAAATTCTAGTGCGGTATAAAGATATTGTTCGATGATAAATTTAAATATTTATGTCTAGGATAGCACTAAAATTATTTACCAATAGAATAGGAAAACTTAATTTGAAATTTTAATAACGGTGACTTAATTTTACTGATATTTTCCAAATATAACAAACATTTAAATTTGAAATATAGATTTGTACTTAATTGTATACAGTAGATTTTCCAAATTACGTCACAAAATTAGGTTGAGACAAACATGAACATAGTATTATAGCGAATTTTATACTCGATATATTATTTTTTCTCAAAAAGGAAATCGCTGATCTAATAAACATGCGATTTTACAAAAGTAACACTATTTTGAAAATTTATATGTACATCTATTTAAAAACTAGTAAAGCTGGTTTAATGGGAATTAGTTTAATTATTTTAAGTAGAAAAGTATAAATTCTAGAAATATAGCAAAAAGCAAGTCATTAGGTTATAGTATAACTATTATAGTTAAAATTTCTCAATGCTTTCATTAATTGTTGCTACTTTTGGGTAATGAAAGCGACATTTTGATCTGTACCGTTTTAGACATAAAAACAATGCATAATAATTAGAAAGTGGTTGTCGTGAAGTGATGTTGCTCATGTCTTCATAATGTAATTCATAATGGCTTCCTGTTTAATTATTGTCATGTATTAATAATTAACTGTAATATTGTATGTATTTATATTTCTTATGTATCATAATTAACAAATAAAAATTTATGTTAAAATTATAATTATATATCAAAGACTTCAACCTTTCGTTCTCCTGCTTTGATTTGTTGAAACAGGTTTTTGATTTAACCACCTGAATGAAGATATGCAAGGTAGGATTACTAGAACACAGATGGAGTACCAACAGGTGTGTTCTGTAGTGACTTTAGACTTGCGTAACTTATTTTTATTTGTTAAATAATTATACTTTTATATCCTTATATTATTTATATATATATTGAAACAATGTTAATAACAATAATTAGACTTTAATCTGTAATATTATTAATAATTACTTGTAATATTTAATATTTTTACTTCATGTAACGTATGTTTAATTTTGTTTACAGGTAGGAATGTGGGTGTCGTGATTCAATGTTCCGAGTTATTATTTTTTTTATTACAGCAGCCATATTGTTTGTGTTATAAATCTGGTCGTGATTTTGTAGTTTGTTATTTTATCTTCTTTATTTTATTTTTTATTCAGTTGTTTTTTATTAGAGTTATTTAATTTGTAGTTACTTATTCCAAATATTTATGTGCAAGTGTTATTTGTTTACTAAACGTTAAAGTATTTAGTTTGACAGTATATTTACATTTTATCTTCGACAGAGATGTGATTGTGTTGGACATTTGGACAGATGCTGTGTGCTACTTTCGTGACCCTCATTAAGTCAGCGAACAGGTTAAAACTATACAGTTAGTTCACTGTGTCACAGTAATCTGCAATATCTGATCAGTGGTTATATAGAATCCGACGAAGTGAGTGTCATGAACAGTGTTTAATTAAATAGACTTCTTTAACACCCGCGCCATAGGGCCGGAGAACATGTCAAATAATAAGAAGCCAACACAATATTTGATTAAAGCTCCACCAGCATCCGAAACAGCATCTGTCCCACCAAGGTATCAACCACCTCCGCAGCCTCCACAACCACCTGGGCCTCCTGGAGGCATCCTCAAACCCTTACAGACTCTAGTACAAAGAGATGCAGCGGTAAAAGTACCACATTATCCTCCAGATACGAAACTACACACGCAACCTCATCCGTCTGGTTTCATACTAGCGTATCCTGGACCATCTCGACCCTCTGGAGCACAACAGCGACCACCAGGAAACCAGCACGTTCGTTTGTCGGACGACGAGTTGTTGAGACTTGGGCCTGTAGAAATGTTGAAGTTTGTGCGTAAGACTGAAGGTGAATCGGTGAGGGCGTCTGCTGAGCAATCTCGGCATCTGCAAGCGTTGGCCACCGAGTTGCGGTCAATGAAAGAAGCGAATCAACGTCTCAGCGACGATAATCAAGAACTGAGAGATCTGTGCTGCTTCCTGGACGATGATCGACAAAAAGGTAGGAAACTGGCACGAGAATGGCAGAGATTTGGAAGATATACCGCGAGCGTCATGCGGCAGGAGGTGTCTGCATACCAGAGCAAACTACGTCAACTGGATGACAAACAACAGGAGCTGATACGCGACAACCTGGAGTTAAAAGAATTGTGTCTGTACTTAGATGAAGAGCGTGCCGTGGGTCTTTGCACGGCCTGCAGAACCTCGCAGAGCGGAACAGGAACTCTCCGTGATGACGGCGACGGCAGCAGCTGCAGCACTAACGCAGATGACCCACTGCCTCAATTTGCGGGGAGAGAGCGTCTTCTAAACGACAGTCTGCAACGACAGTACAACGCCTTCAACGACCAAACCATGCAATACGTGCGCAGTCTGGAACGTAAGGTTCAGCAACTGGAGGAAGAAAGACGAACTCTCCAAGGAGGCGGCACCACAACGGATCCGTTGACGGGACGTCCTGAAGCTGTTGTACGAGCTCTGCAGGTCCTGGAAGTCCGGGAACAGCTGGAGCGAGAACGGGAAGCTGTTGTCCCAGATCACGGGGATAATAGTGAAATGGACGACGGTGAAAAAGCTCTAGTGCGGGAAATGTGCAACGTAGTATGGCGAAAACTAGAAGAAGGACCAGCTGCAGCTAGGGACATGTAACACGAAGAAAGGGGACACTCATTATCTTGCCCGTATAATAAAAATAAAAATGTTCTATCATTGCAAACACAAACAAACGTAGTATTTACATAATATCTATATTTGCATAAAGTGTTGATACGTTCTTGAAGTGCTTCCATTCGACAATGTTACTTTGACGTGCATCAAATGCATAACATGGATTAAGAATTTGCTAATTATCTAATTAACGATTATATATTTTATATAACGAATGTACAGCCTTAAATAATTTTTTAAATTTAGAATATATAGTACAAATAAAAATTAGGTGTTTAAAAGAGAAATAATATAAAATGAAACCGAGATTTAATCTACATAACTTTGTAAGATATCATCTATTTATTTAAAAATTATTAAAGTTAGTTTATATGACGCAGGAAGAATTATTTGGAGTGCATATATGCAGCATAATAATATAGAGGGCTGCAAAATTTTATTTATAAATTATTTATTAATGTTAATGTTATTCCTCACTTTTTTAATTAGTATTAATGGTTTTTATTTAAAGAATCAGTTGTAATGCTTTGATATGATCTTGCCACAGACAAATTTTTTATATAATAATAAAATTATTAAAATTTAATATATATCTTTTATTTTACCAACTAATTACCAATTGCAGATTTAAAATAAGCACCAGAAAATTACATCACACTTACAAAATTACAAATACACTAAATTTTGTCTATATATATCATCAAATGACTAACCAACATTAACGTGAATATTTTTTTATAATTTGTATCAGGGTAGCATGAACGTATACTACTCTAAAGACCGTGTTCGTTCACATTCATTCATAAATGTTAAAAGACTCCGTAGGAAATTTCATATGAAAATTTGTACTTTTTGTATCAGGGTAACATAAACGTACACTAGTTTAAAGAGATCCGTGCTTCGTTCAGCTTCGTTTAACTTCGTCTAGCTTCGTTCGACTTCATTCATAAATTTTAAAATGTACTGGTCCAACAGCGTTTATATGAAAATGAACTATTTGTATCAGGGTAACATAAACGTGCACTACTTTAAAAAGATTTTTTATCAGCAAGAGTACACACCACTCAACAATATTTTATTTGGTACATTAAGTAATAGATGTCGTTGTAACCTCAAACAATAATATTATCTGTCATCTGTCACTGACAAATACCAATTATCAAATTACGTTAATTAATAATATATAGTTTATAAAAACATATATATAATGAATTCAAACAATATTGCCTTTCATCCCATTATAAGCTCAATTCAAAAGGTTGCTTTATATGACACTAAAACCGTAAGTTTTTTCTTGGTGTTATTTATTTATTAAAAGAGTATGTATCTTGATAATCTTTATTTTATGTTGTAGAAATTATATTTAATTGGATCTAATAACACGCAAACGAGGTTTAGGGTCTTACAAATCGATCGCAGAGAGCATACAGAGCTAAATATAACAGATGACCAAATAGAATACGGGCCCCGTGAAATTAGAGACTTGGTAAATACAATTGAAATTATAAATAGGGCTCGTGGGGGTACAGTAAAAGTAGTATCTGCATTTGGTATCGTTTGTATGAATATTACAAACCATAACCCTAAAGTATTTTACTACTGAATATAAAATATATTCGTCTTGTTTTATAGGTTTTGTTAGATTTTTAGCTGGATATTATGTGGTTCTTATCACAGCAAGGAGGCGTGTTGCCATTATTGGACTGCACACTTTGTATAAGATAGAAGATACATGTATGGTTCCAATTAGTACAGATACAAGGGCTCCCCATCCTCATGAACAGAGATATGTTAAAATGTTTCAAAACATTGATCTCTCCAGCAATTTTTATTTCAGGTATAGACGATTTAAATATTTTTACTTGTCGAATTATTTGCTTATCTTAATCTATTTTATTATTCTCTGCAGTTATAGTTATGATCTGACGCGATCGTTACAGAATAATTTAGCGCCTCCAAGATTTATATGTGCTAAAAATACTGATGCAGGGAAAGCAAATGGTGAAGATATTGAAATACCAGAACCACCGCCTCTTTTTGATACCAGCCCGAATCGTAAAGTGTAATTACTTAAAATTCTTTCTTTTCTGCATTTAATTTATTGAAGCTGGGAATCTTAACTTCATTACTACAGTACATAATGTGCAATCATGCTAATACCTAAAATAATCTTTGCATAATTGTAATTATGCAACGTAATTTGAGCAACAAATACAAAAGTTACAATGCAAATGATTTTTCTACTTAAATTAGTTTAACGTTAAGGTTCCAGTCCCTGATCAAAATATAGTTAATCGTCCTAATGAGCTTTTGTTGTAATGTAGATAATGATATGCATCGTGCAATGTTGCAGGCCAAAAGAACGTGAAGAGTACGGCGTCCGTAATAATCCACTAATGCGGTATGTTTGGAATGCTCATCTTTTAAAAGATGTAGAGTCATTACTGCATCCAGATTGGCTATTGTACATAACTCATGGATTTGTGGATCAGTCAAATATGAGTATTTTTGGAAGACCAGTTTATGTAACAATTATAGCACGAAGAAGTAGTAAATTTGCTGGAACAAGGTAAATCTTAATTATAATACAATTTTTTCTATGTTTTATTGTGATATGGGATTCATATTTTAGATTTTTGAAACGTGGTGCAAATTTCTCTGGAGATGTTGCAAACGAGGTAGAAACAGAGCAATTGGTACATGATTCTGGAACCGTATCAGCATTAAGTGAAGGTCGATTTAGTTCATTTGTTCAAATGAGAGGATCCATTCCAGGGCATTGGTCTCAAGTACGTCTTACACGGATATTTTTATATATTTACTCTTTACACAGTTAATATTGTCTTATTTTTATTAGGATATTAGCAAAATGGTACCCAAACCACCAATTGGATTAGATTTAGCTGACGCATACGGACAAACAGCTGGAGCTCATTTTAATCGTCTTCTAGGGCATTATGGATCACCTATAATTATATTAAATCTTGTGAAAAAAAGTGAAAAGAAACGGCACGAAAGTATTTTAACGGAAGAGTTTCGAAGATCAGTGAAATATTTGAATCAATTTTTGCCACCACAGGTAACCTTTTTACTTTTAAACAAATTTGATTATTTTGAAATATTTATTATTTTATTTATTGTAGCATCGAATTCACTACATTCATTTTGATATGGCTAGAAAAAATCGTCGAAAACAAGGAGATGTAATGGGAAGTTTAGCAAGCATTGCTAAAAATGCTGTAGCACAAACTGAAATATTTTATAGCGGTGGTTTTAAAAGTAAAACTGGATCTCAACTTCAAACAGGTGTTATAAGAGTCAATTGCGTGGATTGTTTAGACAGAACAAACACGGCACAGTTTGCAATAGGCAAATGCGTTCTGGGCTATCAGGTAATGTCAAATACTTTTATTTTCTTAAGTAATGAAACTCATTATAAATTTAGTATATTATGTTTTTCAGCTCTGTGCCTTGGGTTTCCTAGATTCCCCAGAATTGGAATTCGATTCGGATTGTGTACGCATGTTGGAAGGATTATATGAAGATCATGGCGATACCTTAGCTCTCCAAGTAATAACATAAACGTATATTTAGATTTTAATGTATTTATAATGAAGAAATTATATTAAAATTTTAATTCTAGTATGGCGGATCTCAATTAGTTCATCGCATAAAAACCTATCGCAAGACTGCACCTTGAACATCTCAAGGAAATGATATAATGCAAACACTAAGTCGATATTATAGCAATACCTTCAGCGATAATGAGAAACAGAACACGATAAATCTGTTTTTAGGATACTTTATCGCCGCAGAAAATAAACCCGCTATTTGGGAGATATCAACTGATTTTTATATGCATAATCCAATACCCAAGCACTTGTTTGCTAAGACTAGGTAATAAGAATCATCCTGTTGTTTTATTTCTTATAAAACGTTGCTTAAGATGGTTTTACGTTTAGGAAACCTAAAACACAATGGTGGGATACTGCTGTGTTGAAGCATTTGCCGCATGCTTTTAATGATTTCAATAAAAGTGTTTCGGAAATGATCCGAGTTCATAGCAGAGATGTGGCTATGATAGACATATATGCAGATTATTTTAGGTAATATAATATTATTATTAATTAACACAACAGGTTTCCAGGATAAAATTTGTACCGTATTAACTCAACTTCATGTTTCAGGCCTCACGAGCTGACTATTCTTGCCGACATGTTTGCCTATACTATCAGTCACTCTGTAAGAGACTTTGTGCCAAATTTTACGACAGATTTCAGTCCGTTTATTGTTCGCGTACGTCCTGGCAGAAGAAGAGAGGGAGGAGCAGCTGGGGCTAAGAATCCATCTCTCACGGGACAAAGTTCTACAGGTTCAACAGCAAGCAGTAGCAGGTATTGGTCATAAAGAATGCATAAAATACTTTGTAATGTAATGGTTTTATTATACATTATTTATTTCTTTACAGTTCAAACGTAGATAGTGATTCATCCAGTGATGATGATGGCATATTGGAGAGTATGGTGTTTCCTGAGGAGCCGGAAAGAGAATTATGTAGTTTTTCTTCACTTCTACCATCGATGGCAAGTGTATATGGAACAGAGCCCAAGCAACCGTCTGACGAATATTTACAAATGTAATTATTTGTGTTAATAGTTTTGTTATTAATATCGATACGAGTGGATAGTATAAATCTGATTGTTTTCCAGGTACAAACGCTACGTTCAAATAAATCGCAAAGCAACACCAAAGCAGCATATAAATGCACTTACATTAAAGACAGATTCTTTCGATGAACAAATTATGAATTTTAAATCGCTGCCTTCATTAGCTATACTACCGAACTCTAGAAACACTTCAAGTATTGTAATAACACCCAACCCAGATATTCCAAACGATACCGTAGAGAATGTGACCCCACCAACAGTGCCGCAGAAAAGCATCGATATTTACACGAGGTATGTCCAAGCTGGAGTCGAAGGAGGCGTTAAAACTTCACCAGAAGATCTTAAAATCTACGAAAAGTATATCAGCATGCTAGGAAACAGCGGATCGAGTAATAGATTTATTTATGATTCATCTCAGACTACCTGTCTATCTTAAAAATGTTTTTAAAACATTGTAATTATTACTACTTATATTAAAATTGTATAAAATGTTTATTATAAGAGGTTTTTTATTAATAATTAATTAATAATATAATGCCTTTGCATTAATTACTTTAAATTAATAATAATGTAAATTTTTTAATTGTAAATTATGTGATAACTATAAATAAAGTTTTACAACGTACACAATTTTTTGTCTTTATTTCTTTATAAATTATAATACCTCATCGAGCGATTTATTGTTATTTGCTTTTACTTCCATATTTCTGTTTCAAAATTATAAAATTTGTATCAGGGTAACATGAACGTATACTAGTCTAAAGACCGTGTTCGTTCACATTCATTCATAAATGTTAAAAGACTCCGTAGGAAATTTCATATGAAAATTTGTACTTTTTGTATCAGGGTAACATAAACGTACACTAGTTTAGAGATCCGTGCTTCGTTCAGCTTCGTTTAACTTCGTCTAGCTTCGTTCGACTTCATTCATAAATTTTAAAATGTACTGGTCCAACAGCGTTTATATGAAAATGAACTATTTGTATCAGGGTAACATAAACGTGCACTACTTTAAAAAGATTTTTTATCAGCAAGAGTACACACCACTCAACAATATTTTATTTGGTACATTAAGTAATAGATGTCGTTGTAACCTCAAACAATAATATTATCTGTCATCTGTCACTGACAAATACCAATTATCAAATTACGTTAATTAATAATATATAGTTTATAAAAACATATATATAATGAATTCAAACAATATTGCCTTTCATCCCATTATAAGCTCAATTCAAAAGGTTGCTTTATATGACACTAAAACCGTAAGTTTTTTCTTGGTGTTATTTATTTATTAAAAGAGTATGTATCTTGATATTTATTTTATGTTGTAGAAATTATATTTAATTGGATCTAATAACACGCAAACGAGGTTTAGGGTCTTACAAATCGATCGCAGAGAGCATACAGAGCTAAATATAACAGATGACAAAATAGAATACGGGCCCCGTGAAATTAGAGACTTGGTAAATACAATTGAAATTACAAATAGGGCTCGTGGGGGTACAGTAAAAGTAGTATCTGCATTTGGTATCGTTTGTATGAATATTACAAACCATAACCCTAAAGTATTTTACTACTGAATATAAAATATATTCGTCTTGTTTTATAGGTTTTGTTAGATTTTTAGCTGGATATTATGTGGTTCTTATCACAGCAAGGAGGCGTGTTGCCATTATTGGACTGCACACTTTGTATAAGATAGAGGATACATGTATGGTTCCAATTAGTACAGATACAAGGGCTCCCCATCCTCATGAACAGAGATATGTTAAAATGTTTCAAAACATTGATCTCTCCAGCAATTTTTATTTCAGGTATAGACGATTTAAATATTTTTACTTGTCGAATTATTTGCTTATCTTAATCTATTTTATTATTCTCTGCAGTTATAGTTATGATCTGACGCGATCGTTACAGAATAATTTAGCGCCTCCAAGATTTATATGTGCTAAAAATACTGATGCAGGAAAAGCAAATGGTGAAGATATTGAAATACCAGAACCACCGCCTCTTTTTGATACCAGCCCGAATCGTAAAGTGTAATTACTTAAAATTCTTTCTTTTCTGCATTTAATTTATTGAAGCTGGGAATCTTAACTTCATTACTACAGTACATAATGTGCAATCATGCTAATACCTAAAATAATCTTTGCATAATTGTAATTATGCAACGTAATTTGAGCAGCAAATACAAAAGTTACAATGCAAATGATTTTTCTACTTAAATTAGTTTAACGTTAAGGTTCCAGTCCCTTATCAAAATATAGTTAATCGTCCTAATGAGCTTTTGTTGTAATGTAGATAATGATATGCATCGTGCAATGTTGCAGGCCAAAAGAACGTGAAGAGTACGGCGTCCGTAATAATCCACTAATGCGGTATGTTTGGAATGCTCATCTTTTAAAAGATGTAGAGTCATTACTGCATCCAGATTGGCTATTGTACATAACTCATGGATTTGTGGATCAGTCAAATATGAGTATTTTTGGAAGACCAGTTTATGTAACAATTATAGCACGAAGAAGTAGTAAATTTGCTGGAACAAGGTAAATCTTAATTATAATACAATTTTTTCTATGTTTTATTGTGATATGGGATTCATATTTTAGATTTTTGAAACGTGGTGCAAATTTCTCTGGAGATGTTGCAAACGAGGTAGAAACAGAGCAATTCGTACATGATTCTGGAACCGTATCAGCATTAAGTGAAGGTCGATTTAGTTCATTTGTTCAAATGAGAGGATCCATTCCAGGGCATTGGTCTCAAGTACGTCTTACACGGATATTTTTATATATTTACTCTTTACACAGTTAATATTGTCTTATTTTTATTAGGATATTAGCAAAATGGTACCCAAACCACCAATTGGATTAGATTTAGCTGACGCATACGGACAAACAGCTGGAGCTCATTTTAATCGTCTTCTAGGGCATTATGGATCACCTATAATTATATTAAATCTTGTGAAAAAAAGTGAAAAGAAACGGCACGAAAGTATTTTAACGGAAGAGTTTCGAAGATCAGTGAAATATTTGAATCAATTTTTGCCACCACAGGTAACCTTTTTACTTTTAAACAAATTTGATTATTTTGAAATATTTATTATTTTATTTATTGTAGCATCGAATTCACTACATTCATTTTGATATGGCTAGAAAAAGTCGTCGAAAACAAGGAGATGTAATGGGAAGTTTAGCAAGCATTGCTAAAAATGCTGTAGCACAAACTGGAATATTTTATAGCGGTGGTTTTAAAAGTAAAACTGGATCTCAACTTCAAACAGGTGTTATAAGAGTCAATTGCGTGGATTGTTTAGACAGAACAAACACGGCACAGTTTGCAATAGGCAAATGCGTTCTGGGCTATCAGGTAATGTCAAATACTTTTATTTTCTTAAGTAATGAAACTCATTATAAATTTAGTATATTATGTTTTTCAGCTCTGTGCCTTGGGTTTCCTAGATTCCCCAGAATTGGAATTCGATTCGGATTGTGTACGCATGTTGGAAGGATTATATGAAGATCATGGCGATACCTTAGCTCTCCAAGTAATAACATAAACGTATATTTAGATTTTAATGTATTTATAATGAAGAAATTATATTAAAATTTTAATTCTAGTATGGCGGATCTCAATTAGTTCATCGCATAAAAACCTATCGCAAGACTGCACCTTGAACATCTCAAGGAAATGATATAATGCAAACACTAAGTCGATATTATAGCAATACCTTCAGCGATAATGAGAAACAGAACACGATAAATCTGTTTTTAGGATACTTTATCGCCGCAGAAAATAAACCCGCTATTTGGGAGATATCAACTGATTTTTATATGCATAATCCAATACCCAAGCACTTGTTTGCTAAGACTAGGTAATAAGAATCATCCTGTTGTTTTATTTCTTATAAAACGTTGCTTAAGATGGTTTTACGTTTAGGAAACCTAAAACACAATGGTGGGATACTGCTGTGTTGAAGCATTTGCCGCATGCTTTTAATGATTTCAATAAAAGTGTTTCGGAAATGATCCGAGTTCATAGCAGAGATGTGGCTATGATAGACATATATGCAGATTATTTTAGGTAATATAATATTATTATTAATTAACACAACAGGTTTCCAGGATAAAATTTGTACCGTATTAACTCAACTTCATGTTTCAGGCCTCACGAGCTGACTATTCTTGCCGACATGTTTGCCTATACTATCAGTCACTCTGTAAGAGACTTTGTGCCAAATTTTACGACAGATTTCAGTCCGTTTATTGTTCGCGTACGTCCTGGCAGAAGAAGAGAGGGAGGAGCAGCTGGGGCTAAGAATCCATCTCTCACGGGACAAAGTTCTACAGGTTCAACAGCAAGCAGTAGCAGGTATTGGTCATAAAGAATGCATAAAATACTTTGTAATGTAATGGTTTTATTATACATTATTTATTTCTTTACAGTTCAAACGTAGATAGTGATTCATCCAGTGATGATGATGGCATATTGGAGAGTATGGTGTTTCCTGAGGAGCCGGAAAGAGAATTATGTAGTTTTTCTTCACTTCTACCATCGATGGCAAGTGTATATGGAACAGAGCCCAAGCAACCGTCTGACGAATATTTACAAATGTAATTATTTGTGTTAATAGTTTTGTTATTAATATCGATACGAGTGGATAGTATAAATCTGATTGTTTTCCAGGTACAAACGCTACGTTCAAATAAATCGCAAAGCAACACCAAAGCAGCATATAAATGCACTTACATTAAAGACAGATTCTTTCGATGAACAAATTATGAATTTTAAATCGCTGCCTTCATTAGCTATACTACCGAACTCTAGAAACACTTCAAGTATTGTAATAACACCCAACCCAGATATTCCAAACGATACCGTAGAGAATGTGACCCCACCAACAGTGCCGCAGAAAAGCATCGATATTTACACGAGGTATGTCCAAGCTGGAGTCGAAGGAGGCGTTAAAACTTCACCAGAAGATCTTAAAATCTACGAAAAGTATATCAGCATGCTAGGAAACAGCGGATCGAGTAATAGATTTATTTATGATTCATCTCAGACTACCTGTCTATCTTAAAAATGTTTTTAAAACATTGTAATTATTACTACTTATATTAAAATTGTATAAAATGTTTATTATAAGAGGTTTTTTATTAATAATTAATTAATAATATAATGCCTTTGCATTAATTACTTTAAATTAATAATAATGTAAATTTTTTAATTGTAAATTATGTGATAACTATAAATAAAGTTTTACAACGTACACAATTTTTTGTCTTTATTTCTTTATAAATTATAATACACCTCATCGAGCGATAGTCTAGTCTAAAGACCGTGTTCGTTCACATTCATTCATAAATGTTAAAAGACTCCGTAGGAAAATTTCATATGAAAATTTGTACTTTTTGTATCAGGGTAACATAAACGTACACTACTCTAAAGAGAAGTTGTTACCGTACTTAATTTATTATTTAAAACACACTGTCGTTCATTCATAACAATTCATAATATAGAAGACGGGCAGAACAGCGTTTATTGAGTAATGTGTGTAGAAGAACATAAAGGTTAAACTTCTTCCAGTAGACAATTTTTTATTTAGGTAGATTTAAGTCATACCTTTTAAATTATTATTTAAGGAAGATTATTTTTAATGTATTTTTTAAATGTACGTAAAGTTTATATTGTATAAATAAAAGAAGTAAAATGAATATCAAGTGTTACATCATGCGTCGTGTAATAAACCGCCTGATCGTTATACTACTATAAATACACAAAGGTAGTTGCATTCTAAAATTAATTCTTTGCTAGAATTTAAAAGACATAGGTTTTATCAATTTCAACAAGAGTTTAATCGTCTTTAATTCAGAAAACGTTGATTCATAAAACTATATTTAATTATTACTATTATTTTTTAAAATTATTAATTAACACTATTTAATAATTATTTACCTCAAATTCAAACCAAGCTGCCATCTACTAAGCAATAGCTATAACAAGGACAGTTATGGATTTCTTTAAAAGAATGCGCTGCAGCAGTCGTTGTATAAATCGCCTGATCGTTACACTACTATAAATACACAAATAGAATTGCATTCTAAAATTAATACCTTGGTAGAATTAAAAATACAAAGGTTTTATCAATTTCAGCAAGAGTATAAACCTTCTTTCATTTCAAGGAAAGCAGAAAATATCATGGACACTTTTTATAAAAACAAAAAAAATTACATTTCTTTAAAATTCTTGATGCAGTTATGTTCGCTATGAGTTAAAAGAAAGAACTGTTTCATTACTTTTTAAATAACTTCGCGTGTCTGGCTTTTACGCGACTTTTTTAAAATTCATGGACTTTTTTTCTAATTTTTTTTAAAGATACCTTGAAATATTTTGATGCGGTTATGTTCGTTAGGCTTTAAAATAAAGAACTGCTTCATTACTTTTTAAATACCTACGCGTGTCTGGCTTTTATGCAATTTTTTTAAAACTCATGGACTTTTTGTTTTTAATTTTTTTTTTTCGATTTCTTGAAATATTTTGATGCAGTTATGTTCGTTAGGCTTTACAATAAATAACTGCTTCATTACTTTTTAAATAACTAAGCGTGTCTGACTTTTACGCGACTTTTTTAAAATTCATGGACTTCTTTTTCTAAATTTTTTTTCTTGATTTCTTGAAATATTTTGATGCAGTTACGTTCGTTAGGCTTTAAAATAAAGAACTGCTTCATTACTTTTCAAATAACTAAGCGTGTCTGGCTTTTATGCAACTTTTTTAAAACTCATGGACTTTTTGTTTTTAATTTTTTTTTTTCGATTTCTTGAAATATTTTGATGCAGTTATGTTCGTTAGGCTTTAAAATAAAGAACTGCTTCATTACTTTTTAAATAACTAAGCGTGTCTGGCTTTTATGCAACTTTTTTAAAACTCATGGACTTTTTGTTTTTAATTTTTTTTTTTCGATTTCTTGAAATATTTTGATGCAGTTATGTTCGTTAGGCTTTACAATAAAGAACTGCTTCATTACTTTTTAAATAACTAAGCGTGTCTGGCTTTTATGCAACTTTTTTAAAACTCATGGACTTTTTGTTTTTAATTTTTTTTCTTGATTTCTTGAAATATTTTGATGCAGTTACGTTCGTTAGGCTTTAAAATAAAGAACTGCTTCATTACTTTTTAAATAACTAAGCGTGTCTGGCTTTTATGCAACTTTTTTAAAACTCATGGACTTTTTGTTTTTAATTTTTTTTCTTGATTTCTTGAAATATTTTGATGCAGTTACGTTCGTTAGGCTTTAAAATAAAGAACTGCTTCATTACTTTTTAAATATCTACGCGTGTCTGGCTTTTATGCAATTTTTTTAAAACTCATGGACTTTTTGTTTTTAATTTTTTTTTTTCGATTTCTTGAAATATTTTGATGCAGTTATGTTCGTTAGGCTTTAAAATAAATAACTGCTTCATTACTTTTTAAATAACTTAGCGTGTCTGACTTTTACGCGACTTTTTTAAAATTCATGGACTTCTTTTTCTAAATTTTTTTTCTTGATTTCTTGAAATATTTTGATGCAGTTACGTTCGTTAGGCTTTAAAATAAATAACTGCTTCATTACATTTTAAATAACTAAGCGTGTCTGGCTTTTATGCAACTTTTTTAAAACTCATGGACTTTTTGTTTTTAATTTTTTTTTTTCGATTTCTTAAAATATTTTGATGCAGTTACGTTCGTTAGGCTTTAAAATAAAGAACTGCTTCATTACTTTTTAAATATCTACGCGTGTCTGGCTTTTATACAACTTTTTCAAAATTCATGGACATTTTTTTTCTAAAATTTTTTTTTGATTTCTTGAAATATTTTGATGCAGTTATGTTCCTTAGGCTTTAAAATAAAGAACTGCTTCGTTACTTTTTAAATAACTAAGTGTGTTTGGCTTTTATGCAACTTTTTTAAAATTCATGGACTTTTTTTTCTAAATTTTTTTTTCTTGATTCTTTAAAATATTTTGATGCAGTTATGTTCCTTAGGCTTTAAGATAAAGGACTGCTGCATTACTTTTTAAATATCTACGCGTATCTGGCTTTTAAGCGACCTTTTTTAAATTCATGGACCTTTTTTCCTAAAACTAAAATATTTATATTTTTGAAAAATGATTTGTATTTTCTGACGTAGTTTTTTATGCTGATTGCAAAATTGAAGTCCATTTTTAATTATCTGTTATAGTTTTCGAATAATCTGTGTGTAAAGTTTTTGACTATTTTTTAATTTAAAATGCTTATATCTCGCAAACCAAAAGACTTACATAAAAATGAATTATAGATTTGAAATCAGCATTCAAAACTACATTAAAAACCATTAAAAAATCAACAAATATTTTTCATCAATTTTTAAGAAAAGTAAGAAGACTATACTCTTCTTACTTTTCACAAAAAACACTTTTTCTATTTTGGCACATGATACATCTTTTCTAACGTAGTTTTTTACGCTGATTCCAAAATTGAAGTCCATTTTTAATTATCTGTTATAGTTTTCGAATAATCTGTGTGTAAAGTTTTTGACTATTTTTTAATTTAAAATGCTTATATCTCGCAAACCAAAAGACTTACATAAAAATGAATTCCAGATTTGAAATCAGCATTCAAAACTACATTAAAAACCATTAAAAAATCAACAAATTTTTTTCATCAATTTTTAAGAAAAGTAAGAAGACTATAGTCTTCTTACTTTTCACAAAAAACACTTTTTCTATTTTGGCACATGATACATCATTTCTAACGTAGTTTTTTATGCTGATTCCAAAATTGAAAACCATTTTTAATTATCTCTTACCGTTTTCGAATAAACAGCGTTTTAAAATATTTATTTTTACTTTTTTATTGTTTACTCTAAAGCCAGTAAAGGACAAATATTTCAATTTAAATTGAACAGTTCTTTATTTTAAAGCCTAAGGAACATAACTGCATCAAAATATTTCAAGAAATCAAAAAAAAATTTTAGAAAAAAAATGTCCATGAATTTTGAAAAAGTTGTATAAAAGCCAGACACGCGTAGATATTTAAAAAGTAATGAAGCAGTTCTTTATTTTAAAGCCTAACAAACGTAACTGCATCAAAATATTTCAAGAAATCAAGAAAAAAAATTTAGAAAAAGAAGTCCATGAATTTTAAAAAAGTCGCGTAAAAGTCAGACACGCTAAGTTATTTAAAAAGTAATGAAGCAGTTATTTATTTTAAAGCCTAACGAACATAACTGCATCAAAATATTTCAAGAAATCGAAAAAAAAAAATTAAAAACAAAAAGTCCATGAGTTTTAAAAAAATTGCATAAAAGCCAGACACGCGTAGATATTTAAAAAGTAATGAAGCAGTTCTTTATTTTAAAGCCTAACGAACGTAACTGCATCAAAATATTTCAAGAAATCAAGAAAAAAAATTAAAAACAAAAAGTCCATGAGTTTTAAAAAAGTTGCATAAAAGCCAGACACGCTTAGTTATTTAAAAAGTAATGAAGCAGTTCTTTATTGTAAAGCCTAACGAACATAACTGCATCAAAATATTTCAAGAAATCGAAAAAAAAAAATTAAAAACAAAAAGTCCATGAGTTTTAAAAAAGTTGCATAAAAGCCAGACACGCTTAGTTATTTAAAAAGTAATGAAGCAGTTCTTTATTTTAAAGCCTAACGAACATAACTGCATCAAAATATTTCAAGAAATCGAAAAAAAAAAATTAAAAACAAAAAGTCCATGAGTTTTAAAAAAGTTGCATAAAAGCCAGACACGCTTAGTTATTTGAAAAGTAATGAAGCAGTTCTTTATTTTAAAGCCTAACGAACGTAACTGCATCAAAATATTTCAAGAAATCAAGAAAAAAAATTTAGAAAAAGAAGTCCATGAATTTTAAAAAAGTCGCGTAAAAGTCAGACACGCTTAGTTATTTAAAAAGTAATGAAGCAGTTATTTATTGTAAAGCCTAACGAACATAACTGCATCAAAATATTTCAAGAAATCGAAAAAAAAAAATTAAAAACAAAAAGTCCATGAGTTTTAAAAAAATTGCATAAAAGCCAGACACGCGTAGGTATTTAAAAAGTAATGAAGCAGTTCTTTATTTTAAAGCCTAACGAACATAACCGCATCAAAATATTTCAAGGTATCTTTAAAAAAAATTAGAAAAAAAGTCCATGAATTTTAAAAAAGTCGCGTAAAAGCCAGACACGCGAAGTTATTTAAAAAGTAATGAAACAGTTCTTTCTTTTAACTCATAGCGAACATAACTGCATCAAGAATTTTAAAGAAATGTAATTTTTTTTGTTTTTATAAAAAGTGTCCATGATATTTTCTGCTTTCCTTGAAATGAAAGAAGGTTTATACTCTTGCTGAAATTGATAAAACCTTTGTATTTTTAATTCTACCAAGGTATTAATTTTAGAATGCAATTCTATTTGTGTATTTATAGTAGTGTAACGATCAGGCGATTTATACAACGACTGCTGCAGCGCATTCTTTTAAAGAAATCCATAACTGTCCTTGTTATAGCTATTGCTTAGTAGATGGCAGCTTGGTTTGAATTTGAGGTAAATAATTATTAAATAGTGTTAATTAATAATTTTAAAAAATAATAGTAATAATTAAATATAGTTTTATGAATCAACGTTTTCTGAATTAAAGACGATTAAACTCTTGTTGAAATTGATAAAACCTATGTCTTTTAAATTCTAGCAAAGAATTAATTTTAGAATGCAACTACCTTTGTGTATTTATAGTAGTATAACGATCAGGCGGTTTATTACACGACGCATGATGTAACACTTGATATTCATTTTACTTCTTTTATTTATACAATATAAACTTTACGTACATTTAAAAAATACATTAAAAATAATCTTCCTTAAATAATAATTTAAAAGGTATGACTTAAATCTACCTAAATAAAAAATTGTCTACTGGAAGAAGTTTAACCTTTATGTTCTTCTACACACATTACTCAATAAACGCTGTTCTGCCCGTCTTCTATATTATGAATTGTTATGAATGAACGACAGTGTGTTTTAAATAATAAATTAAGTACGGTAACAACTTCTCTTTAGAGTAGTGTACGTTTATGTTACCCTGATACAAAAAGTACAAATTTTCATATGAAATTTTCCTACGGAGTCTTTTAACATTTATGAATGAATGTGAACGAACACGGTCTTTAGACTAGACTATCGCTCGATGAGGTGTATTATAATTTATAAAGAAATAAAGACAAAAAATTGTGTACGTTGTAAAACTTTATTTATAGTTATCACATAATTTACAATTAAAAAATTTACATTATTATTAATTTAAAGTAATTAATGCAAAGGCATTATATTATTAATTAATTATTAATAAAAAACCTCTTATAATAAACATTTTATACAATTTTAATATAAGTAGTAATAATTACAATGTTTTAGAAACATTTTTAAGATAGACAGGTAGTCTGAGATGAATCATAAATAAATCTATTACTCGATCCGCTGTTTCCTAGCATGCTGATATACTTTTCGTAGATTTTAAGATCTCCTGGTGAAGTTTTAACGCCTCCTTCGACTCCAGCTTGGACATACCTCGTGTAAATATCGATGCTTTTCTGCGGCACTGTTGGTGGGGTCACATTCTCTACGGTATCGTTTGGAATATCTGGGTTGGGTGTTATTACAATACTTGAAGTGTTTCTAGAGTTCGGTAGTATAGCTAATGAAGGCAGCGATTTAAAATTCATAATTTGTTCATCGAAAGAATCTGTCTTTAATGTAAGTGCATTTATATGCTGCTTTGGTGTTGCTTTGCGATTTATTTGAACGTAGCGTTTATACCTGAAAAACAAGCAGATTTATATTATCCACTCGTATCGATATTAATAACAAAACTATTAACACTAATAATTACATTTGTAAATCTTTGTCAGACGGTTGCTTGGGCTCTGTTCCATATACACTTGCCATCGATGGTAGAAGTGAAGAAAAACTACATAATTCTCTTTCCGGCTCCTCAGGAAACACCATACTCTCCAATATGCCATCATCGTCACTGGATGAATCACTATCTACATTTGAACTGTAAAGAAATAAATAATATATAATAAAACCATTACATTACAAAGTATTTTATGCATTCTTTATGACCAATACCTGCTACTGCTTGCTGTTGAACCTGTAGAACTTTGTCCCGTGAGAGATGGATTCTTAGCCCCAGCTGCTCCTCCCTCTCTTCTTCTTCCAGGACGCACACGAACAATAAAAGGACTGAAATCTGTCGTAAAATTTGGCATAAAGTCTCTTACAGAGTGACTGATAGTGTAGGCAAACATGTCGGCAAGAATAGTCAGCTCGTGAGGCCTGAAACATGAAGTTGAGTTAATACGGTTCAAATTTTATCCTGGAAACCTGTTGTGTTAATTAATAATAATATTATATTACCTAAAATAATCTGCATATATGTCTATCATAGCCACATCTCTGCTATGAACTCGGATCATTTCCGAAACACTTTTATTGAAATCATTAAAAGCATGCGGCAAATGCTTCAACACAGCAGTATCCCACCATTGTGTTTTAGGTTTCCTAAACGTAAAACCATCTTAAGCAACGTTTTATAAGAAATAAAACAACAGGATGATTCTTATTACCTAGTCTTAGCAAACAAGTGCTTGGGTATTGGATTATGCATATAAAAATCAGTTGATATCTCCCAAATAGCGGGTTTATTTTCTGCGGCGATAAAGTATCCTAAAAACAGATTTATCGTGTTCTGTTTCTCATTATCGCTGAAGGTATTGCTATAATATCGACTTAGTGTTTGCATTATATCATTTCCTTGAGATGTCCAAGGTGCAGTCTTGCGATAGGTTTTTATGCGATGAACTAATTGAGATCCGCCATACTAGAATTAAAATTTTAATATAATTTCTTCATTATAAATACATTAAAATCTAAATATACGTTTATGTTATTACTTGGAGAGCTAAGGTATCGCCATGATCTTCATATAATCCTTCCAACATGCGTACACAATCCGAATCAAATTCCAATTCTGGAGAATCTAGGAAACCCAAGGCACACAACTGAAAAATATAATATACTAAATTTATAATGAGCTTGACCAAAAAAAAAATTAATTACTTAAGTAAATAAAAGTATTTGCCATTACCTGATAGCCTAGAACGCATTTGCCTATTGCAAATTGTGCCGTGTTTGTTCTGTCTAAACAATCCACGCAATTGACTCTTATGACACCTGTTTGAAGTTGTGATCCAGTTTTACTTTTAAAACCACCGCTATAAAATATTCCCGTTTGTGCTACAGCATTTTTAGCAATGCTTGCTAAACTTCCCATTACATCTCCTTGTTTTCGACGACTTTTTCTAGCCATATCAAAATGAATGTAGTGAATTCGATGCTACATTAAATAAAATAATAAATATTTCAAAATAATCAAATTTGTTTAAAAGTAAAAAGGTCAACAGTTAAAGGTTACCTGTGGTGGCAAAAATTGATTCAAATATTTCACCGATCTTCGAAACTCTTCCGTTAAAATACTTTCGTGCCGTTTCTTTTCACTTTTTTTCACAAGATTTAATATAATTATAGGTGATCCATAATGCCCTAGAAGACGATTAAAATGAGCTCCAGCTGTTTGTCCGTATGCGTCAGCTAAATCTAATCCAATTGGTGGTTTGGGTACCATTTTGCTAATATCCTAATAAAAATAAGACAATATTAACTGTGTAAAGAGTAAATATATAAAAATATCTGTGTAAAACGTACTTGAGACCAATGCCCTGGAATGGATCCTCTCATTTGAACAAATGAACTAAATCGACCTTCACTTAATGCTGATACGGTTCCAGAGTCATGTACCAACTGCTCTGTTTCTACCTCGTTTGCAACATCTCCAGAGAAATTTGCACCACGTTTCAAAAATCTAAAATATGAATCTCATATCACAATAAAACATAGAAAAAATTATATCTTAATTAATATTTACCTTGTACCAGCAAATTTACTACTTCTTCGTGCTATAATTGTTACATAAACTGGTCTTCCAAAAATACTCATATTTGACTGATCCACAAATCCATGAGTTATGTACAATAGCCAATCTGGATGCAGTAATGACTCTACATCTTTTAAAAGATGAGCATTCCAAACATACCGCATTAGTGGATTATTACGGACGCCGTACTCTTCACGTTCTTTTGGCCTGCAACATTGCACGATGCATATCATTATCTACATTACAACAAAAGCTCATTAGGACGATTAACTATATTTTGATCAGGGACTGGAACCTTAACGTTAAACTAATTTAAGTAGAAAAATCATTTGCATTGTAACTTTTGTATTTGTTGCTCAAATTACGTTGCATAATTACAATTATGCAAAGATTATTTTAGGTATTAGCATGATTGCACATTATATACTGTAGTAATGAAGTTAAGATTCCCAGCTTCAATAAATTAAATGCAGAAAAGAAAGAATTTTAAGTAATTACACTTTACGATTCGGGCTGGTATCAAAAAGAGGCGGTGGTTCTGGTATTTCAATATCTTCACCATTTGCTTTTCCTGCATCAGTATTTTTAGCACATATAAATCTTGGAGGCGCTAAATTATTCTGTAACGATCGCGTCAGATCATAACTATAACTGCAGAGAATAATAAAATAGATTAAGATAAGCAAATAATTCGACAAGTAAAAATATTTAAATCGTCTATACCTGAAATAAAAATTGCTGGAGAGATCAATGTTTTGAAACATTTTAACATATCTCTGTTCATGAGGATGGGGAGCCCTTGTATCTGTACTAATTGGAACCATACATGTATCTTCTATCTTATACAAAGTGTGCAGTCCAATAATGGCAACACGCCTCCTTGCTGTGATAAGAACCACATAATATCCAGCTAAAAATCTAACAAAACCTATAAAACAAGACGAATATATTTTATATTCAGTAGTAAAATACTTTAGGGTTATGGTTTGTAATATTCATACAAACGATACCAAATGCAGATACTACTTTTACTGTACCCCCACGAGCCCTATTTGTAATTTCAATTGTATTTACCAAGTCTCTAATTTCACGGGGCCCGTATTCTATTTTGTCATCTGTTATATTTAGCTCTGTATGCTCTCTGCGATCGATTTGTAAGACCCTAAACCTCGTTTGCGTGTTATTAGATCCAATTAAATATAATTTCTACAACATAAAATAAATATCAAGATACATACTCTTTTAATAAATAAATAACACCAAGAAAAAACTTACGGTTTTAGTGTCATATAAAGCAACCTTTTGAATTGAGCTTATAATGGGATGAAAGGCAATATTGTTTGAATTCATTATATATATGTTTTTATAAACTATATATTATTAATTAACGTAATTTGATAATTGGTATTTGTCAGTGACAGATGACAGATAATATTATTGTTTGAGGTTACAACGACATCTATTACTTAATGTACCAAATAAAATATTGTTGAGTGGTGTGTACTCTTGCTGATAAAAAATCTTTTTAAAGTAGTGCACGTTTATGTTACCCTGATACAAATAGTTCATTTTCATATAAACGCTGTTGGACCAGTACATTTTAAAATTTATGAATGAAGTCGAACGAAGCTAGACGAAGTTAAACGAAGCTGAACGAAGCACGGATCTCTAAACTAGTGTACGTTTATGTTACCCTGATACAAAAAGTACAAATTTTCATATGAAATTTCCTACGGAGTCTTTTAACATTTATGAATGAATGTGAACGAACACGGTCTTTAGACTAGTATACGTTCATGTTACCCTGATACAAATTTTATAATTTTGAAACAGAAATATGGAAGTAAAAGCAAATAACAATAAATCGCTCGATGAGGTATTATAATTTATAAAGAAATAAAGACAAAAAATTGTGTACGTTGTAAAACTTTATTTATAGTTATCACATAATTTACAATTAAAAAATTTACATTATTATTAATTTAAAGTAATTAATGCAAAGGCATTATATTATTAATTAATTATTAATAAAAAACCTCTTATAATAAACATTTTATACAATTTTAATATAAGTAGTAATAATTACAATGTTTTAAAAACATTTTTAAGATAGACAGGTAGTCTGAGATGAATCATAAATAAATCTATTACTCGATCCGCTGTTTCCTAGCATGCTGATATACTTTTCGTAGATTTTAAGATCTCCTGGTGAAGTTTTAACGCCTCCTTCTACTCCAGCTTGGACATACCTCGTGTAAATATCGATGCTTTTCTGCGGCACTGTTGGTGGGGTCACATTCTCTACGGTATCGTTTGGAATATCTGGGTTGGGTGTTATTACAATACTTGAAGTGTTTCTAGAGTTCGGTAGTATAGCTAATGAAGGCAGCGATTTAAAATTCATAATTTGTTCATCGAAAGAATCTGTCTTTAATGTAAGTGCATTTATATGCTGCTTTGGTGTTGCTTTGCGATTTATTTGAACGTAGCGTTTGTACCTGGAAAACAATCAGATTTATACTATCCACTCGTATCGATATTAATAACAAAACTATTAACACTAATAAGGATAAGGAATTAACACTAAGAAGTGAAGAAAAACTACATAATTCTCTTTCCGGCTCCTCAGGAAACACCATACTCTCCAATATGCCATCATCATCACTGGATGAATCACTATCTACGTTTGAACTGTAAAGAAATAAATAATGTATAATAAAACCATTACATTACAAAGTATTTTATGCATTCTTTATGACCAATACCTGCTACTGCTTGCTGTTGAACCTGTAGAACTTTGTCCCGTGAGAGATGGATTCTTAGCCCCAGCTGCTCCTCCCTCTCTTCTTCTGCCAGGACGTACGCGAACAATAAACGGACTGAAATCTGTCGTAAAATTTGGCACAAAGTCTCTTACAGAGTGACTGATAGTATAGGCAAACATGTCGGCAAGAATAGTCAGCTCGTGAGGCCTGAAACATGAAGTTGAGTTAATACGGTACAAATTTTATCCTGGAAACCTGTTGTGTTAATTAATATTAATATTATATTACCTAAAATAATCTGCATATATGTCTATCATAGCCACATCTCTGCTATGGACTCGGATCATTTCCGAAACACTTTTATTGAAATCATTAAAAGCATGCGGCAAATGCTTCAACACAGCAGTATCCCACCATTGTGTTTTAGGTTTCCTAAACGTAAAACCATCTTAAGCAACGTTTTATAAGAAATAAAACAACAGGATGATTCTTATTACCTAGTCTTAGCAAACAAGTGCTTGGGTATTGGATTATGCATATAAAAATCAGTTGATATCTCCCAAATAGCGGGTTTATTTTCTGCGGCGATAAAGTATCCTAAAAACAGATTTATCGTGTTCTGTTTCTCATTATCGCTGAAGGTATTGCTATAATATCGACTTAGTGTTTGCATTATATCATTTCCTTGAGATGTTCAAGGTGCAGTCTTGCGATAGGTTTTTATGCGATGAACTAATTGAGATCCGCCATACTAGAATTAAAATTTTAATATAATTTCTTCATTATAAATACATTAAAATCTAAATATACGTTTATGTTATTACTTGGAGAGCTAAGGTGTCGCCATGATCTTCATATAATCCTTCCAACATGCGTACACAATCCGAATCGAATTCCAATTCTGGGGAATCTAGGAAACCCAAGGCACAGAGCTGAAAAACATAATATACTAAATTTATAATGAGTTTCATTACTTAAGAAAATAAAAGTATTTGACATTACCTGATAGCCCAGAACGCATTTGCCTATTGCAAACTGTGCCGTGTTTGTTCTGTCTAAACAATCCACGCAATTGACTCTTATAACACCTGTTTGAAGTTGAGATCCAGTTTTACTTTTAAAACCACCGCTATAAAATATTCCAGTTTGTGCTACAGCATTTTTAGCAATGCTTGCTAAACTTCCCATTACATCTCCTTGTTTTCGACGATTTTTTCTAGCCATATCAAAATGAATGTAGTAAATTCGATGCTACAATAAATAAAATAATAAATATTTCAAAATAATCAAATTTGTTTAAAAGTAAAAAGGTTACCTGTGGTGGCAAAAATTGATTCAAATATTTCACTGATCTTCGAAACTCTTCCGTTAAAATACTTTCGTGCCGTTTCTTTTCACTTTTTTTCACAAGATTTAATATAATTATAGGTGATCCATAATGCCCTAGAAGACGATTAAAATGAGCTCCAGCTGTTTGTCCTTATGCGTCAGCTAAATCTAATCCAATTGGTGGTTTGGGTACCATTTTGCTAATATCCTAATAAAAATAAGACAATGTTAACTGTGTAAAGAGTAAATATATAAAAATATCCGTGTAAGACGTACTTGAGACCAATGCCCTGGAATGGATCCTCTCATTTGAACAAATGAACTAAATCGACCTTCACTTAATGCTGATACGATTCCAGAATCATGTACCAATTGCTCTGTTTCTACCTCGTTTGCAACATCTCCAGAGAAATTTGCACCACGTTTCAAAAATCTAAAATATGAATCTCATATCACAATAAAACATAGAAAAAATTATATCTTAATTAATATTTACCTTGTACCAGCAAATTTACTACTTCTTCGTGCTATAATTGTTACATAAACTGGTCTTCCAAAAATACTCATGTTTGACTGATCCACAAATCCATGAGTTATGTACAATAGCCAATCTGGATGCAGTAATGACTCTACATCTTTTAAAAGATGAGCATTCCAAACATACCGCATTAGTGGATTATTTCGGACGCCGTACTCTTCACGTTCTTTTGGCCTGCAACATTGCATGATGCATATCATTATCTACATTACAACAAAAGCTCATTAGGACGATTAACTATATTTTGATCAGGGACTGGAACCTTAACGTTAAACTAATTTAAGTAGAAAAAATCATTTGCATTGTAACTTTTGTATTTGTTGCTCAAATTACGTTGCATAATTACAATTATGCAAAGATTATTTTAGGTATTAGCATGATTGCACATTATGTACTGTAGTAATAAAGTTAAGATTCCCAGCTCCAATAAATTAAATGCCGAAAAGAAAGAATTTTAAGTAATTACACTTTACGATTCGGGCTGGTATCAAAAAGAGGCGGTGGTTCTGGTATTTCAATATCTTCACCATTTGCTTTCCCTGCATCAGTATTTTTTTTAGCACATATAAATCTTGGAGGCGCTAAATAATTCTGCAACGATCGCGTCAGATCATAACTATAACTGCAGAGAATAATAAAACAGATTAAGTTAAGCAAATAATTCGACAAGTAAAAATATTTAAATCGTTTATACCTGAAATAAAAATTGCTGGAGAGATCAATGTTTTGAAACATTTTAACATATCTCTGTTCATGAGGATGGGGAGCCCTTGTATCTGTACTAATTGGAACCATACATGTATCCTCTATCTTATACAAAGTGTGCAGTCCAATAATTGCAACACGCCTCCTTGCTGTGATAAGAACCACATAATATCCAGCTAAAAATCTAACAAAACCTATAAAACAAGACGAATATATTTTATATTCAGTAGTAAAATACTTTAGGGTTATGGTTTGTAATATTCATACAAACGATACCAAATGCAGATACTACTTTTACTGTACCCCCACGAGCCCTATTTGTAATTTCAATTGTATTTACCAAATCTCTAATTTCACGGGGCCCGTATTCTATTTTGTCATCTGTTATATTTAGCTCTGTATGCTCTCTGCGATCGATTTGTAAGACCCTAAACCTCGTTTGCGTGTTATTAGATCCAATTAAATATAATTTCTACAACATAAAATAAATATCAAGATACATACTCTTTTAATAAATAAATAACACCAAGAAAAAACTTACGGTTTTAGTGTCATATAAAGCAACCTTTTGAATTGAGCTTATAATGGGATGAAAGGCAATATTGTTTGAATTCATTATATATATGTTTTTATAAACTATATATTATTAATTATCGTAATTTGATAATTGTTATTTGTCAGTGACAGATGACAGATAATATTATTGTTTGAGGTTACAACGACATCTATTACTTAATGTACCAAATAAAATATTGTTGAGTGGTGTGTACTCTTGCTGATAAAAAATCTTTTTAAAGTAGTGCACGTTTATGTTACCCTGATACAAATAGTTCATTTTCATATAAACGCTGTTGGACCAGTACATTTTAAAATTTATGAATGAAGCCGAACGAAGCTAGACGAAGTTAAACGAAGCTGAACGAAGCACGGATCTCTTTAAACTAGTGTACGTTTATGTTACCCTGATACAAAAAGTACAAATTTTCATATGAAATTTCCTACGGAGTCTTTTAACATTTATGAATGAATGTGAACGAACACGGTCTTTAGACTAGTATACGTTCATGTTACCCTGATACAAATTTTATAATTTAGAAACAGAAATATGGAAGTAAAAGCAAATAACAATAAATCGCTCGATGAGGTATTATAATTTATAAAGAAATAAAGACAAAAAATTGTGTACGTTGTAAAACTTTATTTATAGTTATCACATAATTTACAATTAAAAAATTTACATTATTATTAATTTAAAGTAATTAATGCAAAGGCATTATATTATTAATTAATTATTAATAAAAAACCTCTTATAATAAACATTTTATACAATTTTAATATAAGTAGTAATAATTACAATGTTTTAGAAACATTTTTAAGATAGACAGGTAGTCTGAGATGAATCATAAATAAATCTATTACTCGATCCGCTGTTTCCTAGCATGCTGATATACTTTTCGTAGATTTTAAGATCTCCTGGTGAAGTTTTAACGCCTCCTTCGACTCCAGCTTGGACATACCTCGTGTAAATATCGATGCTTTTCTGCGGCACTGTTGGTGGGGTCACATTCTCTACGGTATCGTTTGGAATATCTGGGTTGGGTGTTATTACAATACTTGAAGTGTTTCTAGAGTTCGGTAGTATAGCTAATGAAGGCAGCGATTTAAAATTCATAATTTGTTCATCGAAAGAATCTGTCTTTAATGTAAGTGCATTTATATGCTGCTTTGGTGTTGCTTTGCGATTTATTTGAACGTAGCGTTTATACCTGAAAAACAAGCAGATTTATATTATCCACTCGTATCGATATTAATAACAAAACTATTAACACTAATAATTACATTTGTAAATCTTTGTCAGACGGTTGCTTGGGCTCTGTTCCATATACACTTGCCATCGATGGTAGAAGTGAAGAAAAACTACATAATTCTCTTTCCGGCTCCTCAGGAAACACCATACTCTCCAATATGCCATCATCGTCACTGGATGAATCACTATCTACATTTGAACTGTAAAGAAATAAATAATATATAATAAAACCATTACATTACAAAGTATTTTATGCATTCTTTATGACCAATACCTGCTACTGCTTGCTGTTGAACCTGTAGAACTTTGTCCCGTGAGAGATGGATTCTTAGCCCCAGCTGCTCCTCCCTCTCTTCTTCTTCCAGGACGCACACGAACAATAAAAGGACTGAAATCTGTCGTAAAATTTGGCATAAAGTCTCTTACAGAGTGACTGATAGTGTAGGCAAACATGTCGGCAAGAATAGTCAGCTCGTGAGGCCTGAAACATGAAGTTGAGTTAATACGGTTCAAATTTTATCCTGGAAACCTGTTGTGTTAATTAATAATAATATTATATTACCTAAAATAATCTGCATATATGTCTATCATAGCCACATCTCTGCTATGAACTCGGATCATTTCCGAAACACTTTTATTGAAATCATTAAAAGCATGCGGCAAATGCTTCAACACAGCAGTATCCCACCATTGTGTTTTAGGTTTCCTAAACGTAAAACCATCTTAAGCAACGTTTTATAAGAAATAAAACAACAGGATGATTCTTATTACCTAGTCTTAGCAAACAAGTGCTTGGGTATTGGATTATGCATATAAAAATCAGTTGATATCTCCCAAATAGCGGGTTTATTTTCTGCGGCGATAAAGTATCCTAAAAACAGATTTATCGTGTTCTGTTTCTCATTATCGCTGAAGGTATTGCTATAATATCGACTTAGTGTTTGCATTATATCATTTCCTTGAGATGTCCAAGGTGCAGTCTTGCGATAGGTTTTTATGCGATGAACTAATTGAGATCCGCCATACTAGAATTAAAATTTTAATATAATTTCTTCATTATAAATACATTAAAATCTAAATATACGTTTATGTTATTACTTGGAGAGCTAAGGTATCGCCATGATCTTCATATAATCCTTCCAACATGCGTACACAATCCGAATCAAATTCCAATTCTGGAGAATCTAGGAAACCCAAGGCACACAACTGAAAAATATAATATACTAAATTTATAATGAGCTTGACCAAAAAAAAAATTAATTACTTAAGTAAATAAAAGTATTTGCCATTACCTGATAGCCTAGAACGCATTTGCCTATTGCAAATTGTGCCGTGTTTGTTCTGTCTAAACAATCCACGCAATTGACTCTTATGACACCTGTTTGAAGTTGTGATCCAGTTTTACTTTTAAAACCACCGCTATAAAATATTCCCGTTTGTGCTACAGCATTTTTAGCAATGCTTGCTAAACTTCCCATTACATCTCCTTGTTTTCGACGACTTTTTCTAGCCATATCAAAATGAATGTAGTGAATTCGATGCTACATTAAATAAAATAATAAATATTTCAAAATAATCAAATTTGTTTAAAAGTAAAAAGGTCAACAGTTAAAGGTTACCTGTGGTGGCAAAAATTGATTCAAATATTTCACCGATCTTCGAAACTCTTCCGTTAAAATACTTTCGTGCCGTTTCTTTTCACTTTTTTTCACAAGATTTAATATAATTATAGGTGATCCATAATGCCCTAGAAGACGATTAAAATGAGCTCCAGCTGTTTGTCCGTATGCGTCAGCTAAATCTAATCCAATTGGTGGTTTGGGTACCATTTTGCTAATATCCTAATAAAAATAAGACAATATTAACTGTGTAAAGAGTAAATATATAAAAATATCCGTGTAAGACGTACTTGAGACCAATGCCCTGGAATGGATCCTCTCATTTGAACAAATGAACTAAATCGACCTTCACTTAATGCTGATACGGTTCCAGAGTCATGTACCAACTGCTCTGTTTCTACCTCGTTTGCAACATCTCCAGAGAAATTTGCACCACGTTTCAAAAATCTAAAATATGAATCTCATATCACAATAAAACATAGAAAAAATTATATCTTAATTAATATTTACCTTGTACCAGCAAATTTACTACTTCTTCGTGCTATAATTGTTACATAAACTGGTCTTCCAAAAATACTCATATTTGACTGATCCACAAATCCATGAGTTATGTACAATAGCCAATCTGGATGCAGTAATGACTCTACATCTTTTAAAAGATGAGCATTCCAAACATACCGCATTAGTGGATTATTTCGGACGCCGTACTCTTCACGTTCTTTTGGCCTGCAACATTGCATGATGCATATCATTATCTACATTACAACAAAAGCTCATTAGGACGATTAACTATATTTTGATCAGGGACTGGAACCTTAACGTTAAACTGATTTACATAGAAATAATCATTTGCATTGTAACTTTTGTATTTGTTGCTCAAATTACGTTGCATAATTACAATTATGCAAAGATTTTTATAGGTATTAGCATGATTGCACATTATGCACTGTAGTAATGAAGTTAAGATTCCCAGCTTCAATAAATTAAATGCAGAAAAGAAAGAATTTTAAGTAATTACACTTTACGATTCGGACTGGTATCGAAAAGAGGCGGAGGTTCTGGTATTTCAATATCTTCACCATTTGCTTTCCCTGCATCAGTATTTTTAGCACATATAAATCTTGGAGGCGCTAAATTATTCTGCAACGATCGCGTCAGATCATAACTATAACTGCAGAGAATAATAAAACAGATTAAGTTAAGCAAATAATTCGACAAGTAAAAATATTTAAATCATTTATACCTGAAATAAAAATTGCTGGAGAGATCAATGTTTTGAAACATTTTAACATATCTCTGTTCATGAGGATGGGGAGCCCTTGTATCTGTACTAATTGGAACCATACATGTATCCTCTATCTTATACAAAGTGTGCAGTCCAATAATTGCAACACGCCTCCTTGCTGTGATAAGAACCACATAATATCCAGCTAAAAATCTAACAAAACCTATAAAACAAGACGAATATATTTTATATTCAGTAGTAAAATACTTTAGGGTTATAGTTTGTAATATTCATACCAACGATACCAAATGCAGATACTACTTTTACTGTACCCCCACGAGCCCTATTTGTAATTTCAATTGTATTTACCAAATCCCTAATTTCACGGGGCCCGTATTCTATTTTGTCATCTGTTATATTAAGCTCTGTATGCTCTCTGCGATCGATTTGTAAGACCCTAAACCTCGTTTGCGTGTTATTAGATCCAATTAAATATAATTTCTACAACATAAAATAAATATCAAGGTACATACTATTTTAATATATAAATAACACCAAGAAGAAACTTACGGTTTTAGTGTCATATAAAGCAACCTTTTGAATTGAGCTTATAATGGGATGAAAGGCAATATTATTTGAATTCATTATATATATGTTTTTATAAACTATATATTATTAATTAACGTAATTTGATAATTGTTATTTGTCAGTGACAGATGACAGATAATATTATTGTTTGAGGTTACAACGACATCTATTACTTAATGTACCAAATAAAGTATTGTTGAGTGTACTCTTGCTGATAAAAAATCTGTTAACTACTAGATGTAGCTCGTAGTAACTGTAAATACTAGGTGTAAATCCTTGCTACAAATTAATTTAAATTCATATTACATTATTAAATATATATTTATTTTCCTAAATATAACATATACGATTAACTAAACAGCCTCATTTATATATATTATGCTTTCTTCGTAAATCCCAAATCATAAACTAATTTTCCAACGCCTCCAAGTCCCACCACACATAGAATCATTGTAATACCATAAAGGCCCCGATCCATACCACCACCTTTTAGGAACACAGGAAGGTCATTCTTTGCCTGTAATTAAAAAATAAATACTGATGAAGATACTTGATTAATATATAAATACGTTTGCTGTTTTTACCATACTTGGAATATTATTTGACGCTGTCTAATATTGTCGGGCACTGTCGAGTAGGTTCTTCCGAAGAGGTCAGGAGTTCTTGGAATCTCAGCCAACGTGGATACGTTAGATATCTTCACCTGGGAACTCTCGTAAATTATTTTAGGGGACTCCTGGGTAGATGGAGGCAAAGGTGACTACCCCATTGATTGGAGTCCCATTTATTAATGTAATATGAACATAAATGATTATTTTATGAATCGCACTAAACACAGTAATGTAGAATTTACGTATAATTTATAATTAAAAATTACACGTAAATAGCACGATTGTGTTTATAAGAAAATAATATGAAATAAGAAATATTCAATGGAATTAAAAAGGAATATTGTGAATGTTATATAATGTGGTTATGATTTTCTTATATATGTTGAAAGGTTATGTGTGCAAAATGCAGCGCTCCAAAAATAGACCAAGAACTATTGATTACAAAGAACACGCAACATTTTGCATTAATTTACACATTAATAAAAATAATACAGCTTGAAAACTTACAATGCCATTTGCTGGATGGGTTTGGTCAGTTCCTACAAGACGACCGGTTAGATTATTGAATTTGTGAAACATTTTTAAATAAATAATGTATTTAATGTAATGCAACAGTTATATACGTAACTGCAACTGGTAATGCAGTTTCGTCTTTTGGCACATCTTCTAAATAAAACATGTTTAAATTTAGAATTTAATTTTTGGTGACAAGTTTATTGTGGCGACGTGCAGTGATAATTTTTGTAACTATATTTGATTTTTTAAATAAATTGTTACATGCGAAGGTGAAAAAAAATATGAGTACTTATCAGTACTTATTAAAAAATTGGAGATTACTTTAGTAGGGCTATATTTAAAAGCATGAAATACGCACTTGTGTAAATTACAAAAGTAAAAGCAACATGTGAAAACGGAAATGCGATACTGGATCACTATTTTAAAACTGGCAATACTAGTAACCAAATATTAAAAACAAAAAATGCTCAATTTTAAATATCAGTAATATTTATTGAACATCGTGATGCAGCTAACATTACTTCATTAAACAATAATTACCGCGAATTTCAAATTTAATTAGTACCTAGAAAACAAATTACTTTTATAAGCGATGTCTTTTATGCGGTTTAGATATGTGCTAAAGAAAAAAGTTCTACAGTTAATATATTTTTTTTCTTTCTTAGCCTAATTCCTAGATTCTATCTACAATATTACGTTTTATTATTTGGCAAAGATTAATGCAAATGACATTAAATTTTTTTTACTGATATATTAATTTAAAAGGTTACATTATACTCGTATGATCTTGCATAAAAAAGTAGTAACGCCAGAAAATATAACTTTTTTATGTAGCCTTACATTTTAAGCGCTAAATAAGGTATAAGAGTTACCTTTTACATAAACAATTTAACATAATATAGAGCGACCTATTTGACTGCTTTTTAAAAAATAATAAAACCTTTTAATACCTTGCGCACAAACTTTAAAATTAATATACTCATAAAACTTTTTAAGAACACGAGGCGACTGGTTGCAAACCTTAGCTCCGAATCTGTCCGAATCGAATGGGAATGGAACAGTGTTGTTAGTGAGAGAACGAACGTGTATACGAGTGAGAGAAAACACAAGGCACGAATGAAACTAAACTTGTAGTCGAGCCGTGTTCCGTGACTATATAGAATTTTTAACAATAGCATAATAGGGGATTTTATTGTGTCATATTTGTTTGTATGTATGTATTTAAATACTTTTTAATAGTAGTTGTGCACATCTCTGTTCATGATGTCATCATCAAAAGCATGCAACCAAACGAGAAATAGACTCGCTGTAAACGTACTCAAAACCAGTTTGAAATCAGTTTAATTACGTTCGTGCCGTGCGTATTCTCTCACTCGTATACACGTTCGTTTTCTCACTAACAACACAGTTGCATTCTCATTCGGCGCTAAGGTTTGCAACCAATCGCCCAATGTGCGGACGCCCTTAGCTTCTATTATTGCTAAACCCTTTTATATTAAATATTACTAGGTTTTGTCAAGCAAAATATTACATGTAGATAATGTTTTGGGTTTTGCCTTTTGATGAATTTAACGGGTACATTCATTTATGTTAAATATATCTAAAGTGTTTAACGGGTTATAATAGGTTCCCTTCCCCTTCCGCCCTTTGATTATATTGTAAATTATCAATATCTGTTTACAATAATTACAATATCATCATCTTATCAAGAGCCTACGCCCATCCCTATTTTTAAGTTGTTAGGTCGATGGCATTGCCATAGTTAGATTCACTATTTTTTAACCATCCCCTGATGTTTTTAATACAAACACTGATTCCATCCCTTATTAAAATAGGGGTTACAAATCCCATTCACAATCTGAACTAGAAACATGCCTTAACAAAAATAATTTCTGTTCGCGTAGTTTTTTAGGAGAAATAATAAAATTGTAAGTTTACATTGGTGTATAAAAATATTTATTATTTTAAGTATACTTATATAGATATAACAATAAGTTTACCTTAATAAAAATGGCGGAAGAACGACCCGGAAACAGTGAGGAAGACTGGAAGATATTTGATATATTATGTAAAGACGTAAGTAATTAAATTTAACATTTACTTTTTGTTTTTGTTTAACACATTCTTAACTTTTTAGTGCATACTTAGTTTGCAAGTTGCAAGGTTGCTATAGCGATATTGATTCGATCTAAACATGTATTTGCTTGTAACATATGTTCTTTGGGTACACTGTTTGCTAATTGAGATTCATTATTATGCAGTTGCACATTATGTTATTAACTAATTGCATAATAGTATGAATCATACTCCCGTGATATATGCTAACAGTCAATATAAAGTACAATTAGTACCAGACAATGGTAATAGCGTTGTAAAGCATGTTTTATTTCTATAACACTGTACTATATAGATAAAGTTGACTATCAGGACCTCAAATAAATAATTAGCTTTTAACAAGTCGCAATGGACAAGAGCATTGATACTTGACGCTGACTGCCCAGTAAACATTTTGGAGTCACTTTGATATCATATTGAAGATGCGTCATGATTTTTTTGTCATAAAAGAGTTCATTTATAGTTCAGTTTCTCACATTTTTTCATATAAAATGTCTACTTTATCGGCTACAGATGGCGAAATTACTCCACCTGCCGGAATACAAATGAAGATAAAGTTGATACGAACTATAATTGAAGTGAAATAGTGATAGAATCGTCACTAAATAGGGCACTTCACCAAATTGTTTACTGGGTGCTATGTCTTCGAGTTAGATCCCCTGCATAAAGTTGTATTTATCAAGTTAAATTGATTATGTACATATATAATCATAAACTTATGAGGTAGTGGTGCAGCTCCAACATAGTAGGCGGTCTTCGGTGATAGGGCTCTGATAGCATCGGAAATAGGTCGACGTTAGATAAATAAAAATATAGGAGATAAGACCAATTAAATTAGTCACTTTTGACCCTTTAATTATTAAAATTGAATCTAAAGTTAATCAAAAGAGATGCATAAAAGTGCTAGTTTACCGTCATTTACTACTTATAGCTAGCACGTGCAGCAGGTAAAGTATTGATATTATGAAAATAGTGAACAAAGACAAATAAAATCGATTAGCATGCACACTTCAATACTAGTAAAACAAAAATTAAAATTTTAAATAGCTTAAAATAATTGGTTATAGACATATATCAACATATATTTCACTAAACCTTTAAAATATACTGATATCTCGAAATAAGTGATACTTTGCATGATAATATATACGCAGGGCCGGTCCGAGGGGCATATACAAGGTATTATTTTCTGTATTTCGTTACTGCTATTGTTTAATTAGTCACGGTAATCAGGGCCAGCCAAAAATAGGTAGATTATTCTAAAAAATACGGAAACAGTACACCGAATTTTGGAAATAGAGGCGCTAAATTATCAACTTGGGTCTGCAAATAAATTTCTTTAGCTTTAAATACAGTTAAATTTGTTTCTTTGGAACTTAATAACTTTTCTCGAGATTGACACTCGCGAATACAGCAAATTAATAACATCAATTTCACCAAAAAGAAAAAACTGTCATATTCTTCGTGGTATTTTTCATTGTATAATGCTGTTATGTACAAGCCATCTATTGTATTCGTGTGCTATATATAGACCTGTCCAGTTGTGATGGTATAATAACACATTGTATTAATTTCCTAATTCCAGAGATTTGATAAGTTACGCACATCCGTTATTTCTTTTTCCTTCATTTAATTTTTTGTGCCAAGGTACAACTATCACCACGAATCGATTATTAAATTCCATATTTTCTATTAAAAATATTTGCATTTTGCTTTGTCCTATATTTGGAACTGTTCCCGTTTCTCCCGTCTCCCGATCCCGTCTGCATGCCATTACATAGGGATCCTGATTTCCTATTCCAGTCAAAAGTTCTATTTATATATCCCGTATAGTCCATCATAATTTAACAATACATTTATAGCAAACATTTGATTGTTTTATTGATTATAATGTACAGATATTTTTTTACCTTCGAGTGGTTGTTATGAAACAACCCTTCATCAATTTATTTTAGAAATATTTCGTAGCATGCATTTCAGCGTAGCAGTTTGTAATTTGACTTTGAAGTGATCATACCATAATTGGAATTTAGGTATTTTAAATAGTTGTTTAGATTTTGTATTTTTCTTGTTTTCTATCGAGTAATTAGATTAAGTGTTCTTCATTTTGAAAAAGTGAGCAACCAGCTGAGTTATTAGTGTTGTTTAAATTCACTACCACCCAAATTTTGCAATTAAAACAATGGGATTGTGCAATCAACATTTAAACTGGAAATTTTAATTAAAGTATATGTAAATGCCTATTTAAAATAATAATTTCCGGTTTATCGCTTAATTTTTAAACATATTTTATGTCACAAAATTAGTACTAAAGATAATAGAATAATAAGTACTAGATTTTATTTACTATTGTTCACTACCTTCATAATATCAAAACGTGATGTTGTTGCTGAACCCTATAAGTAGTAACTAACGTGTCGTTATCACTTTTATGCATTTCTTCTTCTGCACTTTGTTGTATAAGTGAGATGGCAATTTATAAAAGGGAAATGGATAAAAATCAGACGCGATGTCGAGGGACTTCTTATTTCTTATCATAATTAATCGCCTTAATGATTAAAGAAACAAAATTTAGTACAATTTTAAACAAATTAAGACATGGTTCACAACGCTATTGCGATTATTTTTCCACTAAAGACAGTTACGTGTATTTAACGTTTATCTAACATAACAAAAGTTACCTGTTACATAAACAATTTGACCTAATACACTCGTATAACATTTATTGACTCATTTTACTGCTTTTCGAAAATAGGTTTATCCTGTAGTGTATTAACACTCTCATAAAACGACTTAAGAGCTTCATCTTACGGATTATAAAATATTTAATTAAACACTTTTCAAAAATTACAAAAATATAAAATAAGACCTTTTTAGATTAAAAATTATTAGGTTTAGTAAAATAGAAATTTGATTTTCAACACGATATATGTTTCTAAATAATTGATATACTAATTAATGATCTATTTATAAATAAAGCTTGAACATTTTTCTGACTTCTAAAGTTTATATGGTTTAAATAGCTCAATCGTGTGCAAAGTTATTAACGTTTTTATATTTGAAAACATGGAGTGCTGGTACAAATTTATAAATCGATTGTCATTTTAGTACACTGTCGCCATCTATATCTAACTATAGAACCATGAAGTAATGTTTCACCTTAAATATAATATTACATGAATACAAACATTTATGTTTTGTGTTTTGCGGATAAATTATGAGAGATAATGTGTTAATTTAATTTATTTTACTAGTCTTATTTATAAAGATAATAATTAAATATTTTGGCTATTTTATTTTCAATTAAAATGTTTACTTACGCCACGATAGTCTGTTTCCTCCACCCCGCAGCTGCAGATGGACTGCGACGACCACTGCTCCCTGGACATCACCACCACGTTAAGGAGCGAATTGGCAGCTCTGCAATACAAGAAGGACAGATTAGTTAATGAGGTATTACAAGAAAATTTATCAATTTTTATATTTCACAACTTTTAATCGTAGAATGCTAGGCTATGGCCTACAGGCTATAGGCTAGACAATCAATGGAATAAATCTGAACATGTATGAATTGTTTTTTTCAATTTCAGTTGACAGATATGCGGGGAACACTTTGTGCTCGGGATGCTCGTCTTACAGAGTTACAACTTGAGACAGATCGGATTAGGGAACAATCTGCTCGACAAAATGCAGCCTTATCAGCAACTAAGCAACGATTACAAGATGCAGAAGCTAGGGAAAGAGCTCTACAAGTTAGTATTTCTAATAAATACCACAAAAATAAATCGATAATGTAAAGCAATTCATATAATGAAATTTTAACTCACAATTCTCTTAATTTTCAATTATCTTTATACATTAATAGCTAATTAAATAAGAACTCCAATTTAGTAGAAATAACTTATTAAGTAATATATCTAGTTACACTAAATATCTAGATCTTGGAGGCTTAAGTCTTATGTGCTAAAAATAAATTCTTCTCATAGGTGCGTTCAGAAATGTCTCAGCAAACTCTACAAAGAGATATCAGAAGTCTGGAAGATCGAATGCGACAATTGGAGAAGAAAAATCGAAGCTTAGAACTTCATTTGAATGATGAGGAACAAATGAAAGATACTGTAAAGACGCAGCTGCAAGATCTTGTAAGAAGAATGTCAATGGCTTTGGATATTGACACTTGCGATAGTAATGTGACGCCAGAAATTCTTCTATTGAAAGCTGGTGAAATTGTGCAAGAAGTAGGAAGATTGAGAGCTAAGGTAAGAAATGTACAATCTTAGTTGATTAGTTGTCCATTTAATTTATGCGATTCCTTTTCAGTTTAATAGTACCGCAGATATGTTGGCTTCTTGCGAATCAGATGGTCGTTCCTTAAGAGATACTTTGCAACGAGCAGGGGTGGATCGTGATGTCTTATTACGACAGACAGGGTCCCAAGAGTTAGAAATATCGCGATTACGTGAAGCATTAGACATCAGATCAAGGGATCTTCAAGCCATGAAAGAAAGATTAGCCCAAAGTGAAACGCATTCTGAAAACCTGCGCTGTAAGTATTTCCGTTACTTATCTTCCGTTGAAAGATAACCCAATTAAACATCATTAAATTTCCAGCGGATCTTCAAAATACAGAAGAAAGGTTAAGCAGATATCAAGTTGAGCATTGTTCGTTGCTGCAAGCGCTGTGGAATACACTCGGTGGTCGAGGGGAATGGACGGAAGAACCAATAAAGGAAAGGGCCAGAGAATTAGTTAATCATAACCAAGAGTTAGCGTTGGTAAATAATATTAACTAAGTCGAGTAAAAAAATGTGGTGATATAATTTTCTTGAATGGTTTTTTAGCAAGTGGAATCTTTGAGAGATAAATTGACAGTAGAATGTGGAAGAGCTTGTGATCTGCAGGAAAATTGTGTAGCTAGAGAAAGAGCAAATGAAAATCGAATATCACAACTTCAAAATGAAGTTGATGCCCTTCGAAGAGACCATTGCACTGTAAGTTTGAATTTGTAAAATATTTTCTTGTTAATATTTAACTTTTATAATATTTTTTAATATAGCTGCATAGCTATCTTCAACGATTGGCAGCTGCTCTTGGTCACGCAGCTCCCCCACACGTTGATGCTGATACTCCAGTTCTGGCAGAGCAATTGCTATCGAAAGCAGAACATTTACGAGTGGAAAACGATAGACTTTGCTGCGATAAGGTAAGTAATACAAGTCCTTTAGCAAAAAATATTCGTGATGTAATCTTTTTTACTTAATTTAAGCTGCCTTGCTGCGAATGCACATGCACTCTTCCGAGACTGCGCCGAGAACGATCCTGTCATGATATTCCTTTGAAAGAGGTGGCCAAAGTAATATAACTGATATAATTTTAAAATCACTTTACTAATTACTTGACTATGTTATTTGAAGCAAACGTCAGTGGTATACGGACTACAGAGACGAATTAGAGTTCTAAAAGAGCAACTACAAAGAAAGGAACTCCATCTGGAATTACTAAGAAGAAAAGTATCGTTGCAAGAAGAAGGAGCTCGTAATCGGCATCTACTACAGGTAAAATGATAACTAAATAACTAATGTATCTTTCTCTTTCTACTCCGTTTATATTTATTATAGAGTGAGCGTGACGACGCATTGACGCGTGCTAAACGTGCCGCAAGACACGCTGATCGAATTACTGCACAATTAGAAGGCGCCAACACACAAATACGAGCTTTGACTCAACAATTAGCGGAGGCAGCTGATTATAAGGTTTGTATGTTACAATAATATGATGCAAATAAGTTGCAATCTGTAAACTAACAATTGATGCAGATATCTGCATTGGAACGTGCTAGAAAAATAGAAGAACTTCAGCAGCGTCTTCAGGAATGTGAAACTCTTAGAACGCGACATTCTAGTCAGCTAAGGATGTGTAAGGAACACTGTCGAGTCACGGAGCAAGTAAGTGTTTGTATCTATTCCAAATAGGTTTGATGGCTTGAATGTTTATGGTCCTTTGCTTACAGAATCTTCGGGAAGAAACATCAAGACTAAAAGATACGTTAGCAGAGTCTAGTCGAGCACTTAGTCTTCTTCAATCTTTCAAATCATCAATATCTAAACTTTTATCACTGCCGCCAAATTTACCAGACTTTGATATTATCTCCAGACTTCAAAGACTGATCCACGCCCATCGGGAATATGTTCAGGTATTTCCTCCAACAAAAATTTCTATAAAATATGTATTAAATGTGTTCTTCTTTACAGGTTTCTCGAAGATTCGATGATCCTCCTTGCCATGTATTGCCTCCAAGAACTCCTCTGAGACCTCCAAGTCCTCCACGAAGCCCTATAGGGCGTAGCACGAGAACTCCTGACAGGTCATTCCGATACGATGACGGTTATGATTATGACGATTACAAAGACATTTGATATTGATAAAATATAAACAACGAATGAACTCTTTTTGTTACGAAGACATTCCTTTTTGGTTGTCAACCCAGTAAACAATTTAGTGAAACGGCTCGCTCAATTATGAGCAAGTTTTGTCATGGCAAAATAAATATGGTTTAGAATGAAATTCAAATTGTTTACTGGAGAATTTCTAAAGGAAGGAATGATTATTTGTTGTTACTTAATATCAACTGACTTAAACTAATTTAGATTATTGCAATGGATGCAAAATTGTGATAAAAATATTTGTGTTCAACATATTAGAATTAACTTTGTATCTATTATTAGGTATATACAAAATTATTAATCAAAAATCATGCAAGTGCATTATCTCATTATTAATAAATTATAAGGTTTTATAAAATTTGTATTATTATCTTCTGAAAATATATGTATTCCAGTAAGTGTTATATTAACTGTTTTATAAAAGTTCTCCAGGATTGTGCCAAATCCTGCTTCCTTTTTGCATATGGTATATTATGAACATGCTGACGTATTCTAATCTGTATTTTAATAAAATGTAATAAGTATTTAAATTTAATCGAAGTCAGTAATGAAATCAGAGATTGAAACGTTGTGTACTTAGTTTTTCCTTTAATAAAATTGACATTGTTTTGATAAAGTTTCTGTCATTTTTGGCAGATAGTTTTGGGGTTCTATATTGAACGCTCCAAAGCAAATATCTCGTTAAGTGCGTCTCCTTTTTCATAGACCTGTGTGCAGGACTATGCTGCAGACTTATCAGGTATTTTGAAATATGTCTGCGTGTTATCGGTCAACAAATATTGAATATAAACAAATATGTGTGCATAAAGAGACTAATATGACTGACTCACTATATGAAAATAGTAAAGCGAAAGTTCATTATTAGAAACTGCAGAAATACGATTGTTCAAAAGGAAAAACATGTACTTCACAATCGGTATTTTTCCAAATAATAGGTATTTCTTTTATATATATTTTCTATTTAATTAAAATATAATCAACAAGAATAAATCCTTTCTAAGTTTACCAATATATTCAATCAGCATTATTGGTTTCAATTTCAATAGTCCTACTTCTCCAAAAACATTCATTTATATTTATTATTCTCTTCAAATGAAGTGTTGTTATAGAGTTGAAGATTACTGAATGCCTTTTAAATGATCTTTCATTATTTTTGACAAGTTCAAGAGATACCGGCCGGGCCTGGGCCCAGATCTGTTGCCTGGAGCAATTTGGGCCTCGAGTAGAAGCATTCACTGCAGCAAACACTTGAACTTCACTTTCTCTATTTCATGTGCTGGATTGAACTCAGATTCCTGAAATACCTGTTTCCCAATGAATGAGATTGAATCCAGTTAATAGAGGTATGTTTCAAAATCATTTATAACATTCATTTGTTGTTTTAACGGTTACAAAAATGCTTTCATAATTAATTCTCCTATTAGACTTGAGCAATGGTAAAAACTGTTATGCCTTTTAATAATATTTGGAACCCAGTTAGACAAAGTCAGCTTGGTATAAGCTAGCAAGTGTAAAACTGCACTCCAAGATATTAGCTTGTGACAAGTTTGTTTATTCACAGTAAAAAAGTACGGTTTTAAAATTATTACTTAGTGATGAGGATTTTGCAACGATGCTGTTCTAGTATACAAGTCCTCCATGAATATGAAGATTTACCTCGTACGAGTATATCTTAAGAAGTTTGAACTGCAAAAGTAAGATGCCTGAACGAACGCGGGTTAGAGGTCACTACTTGTGGACGAGTGCTTCTTTGTGTAGTGAATAAAACTTCTATTGTACATGAATACCAACAAAACAAAATAAAAATAACAAAGTGATGATAAACTTGAAAACTAAAAAAGAAGAAACAAGAAAATATGAAGGATTTATTAGCGTAATAATGGCAGTCGTACCAATTGTTGTGGAAAAATATAACAAGGAGGAATTTATGAATATTATTACCTCTTATCTTTCAAAAGCTAAATAATAGACGATAAAAACATGACAGATTTAAAAGTAGCACTCGGTCAGTATTGGCCTGTATGTATTATGATTAAGGAATAAATATTTCTCTTTACATAAAGTATTTAAATGCGAATATTGTTAATGGTTTTCATTAAATATATTAGCTAAAAAACGAAAGTGTTAGTTTCATTCAAATCTCTACTTAATAAACAATTTAAATCCACGAGAAAATAAACAAACAAAACGATGAGGAAATCGCTAATATTAATATTATAACAATGTCACATGGAATAAATTTATTTGGCTTCGGAAGTCACTTTTACTTGATTTACATTAAAACACAAACATTCTTCCTCTGTCTCGTCGCTGCTCTTTCATTTCTCTTATTTTATTCAAACGCTTTTGTTGATCATTTCTACTGTTTGTTAAATTTAGTTACAATCTGGGATCGTGAGGACAATGTTTATACCATTATTATGTTAATTGCACCTTAAGAGTCATTTCTTTCTAGTAATTATTCTAAAGTAATCACCGTAATAAATTATTAATTATTTTGTTAGAAAGGCCGGCCATAAATAAGTTGTATTTATAGTTATTTTCAGGAGAAATTTTACAGCAGAATATGAGTATGTTATAATTAGGGCTTGGATTTATATACATTTACACGTTTTAGGGAAAATGCATGTAAGTGCATATTTATTTCGGTATTAATATATTATTATTTTATAACAAAATAACTCAGCTCAAAATTGATAATTTACCACGCAGCACGACTAAAAATACTTTCCCAATCACTTAATGGTTATTTTTTTTTTTAATTGAATTTTTATTGGAACCTTCAATACTGGTTGTTGGTTCACATTAACTCGTGGGGCATTCTGGGGTCTCGGGGTCAAGTTAAGTCGGCGGGAACGTTGTAAGGCGGGAATAAATTGACGAGGAAGACGTCAACAGTTTATTTAAATACCCAATCGACACCCATACGAGCCGCTCGTGTATTTCCATTGACTTACTTCAATTACCATACTCGTAAAACATCAAAGATCACAGATAATTATCATTGGCTTGAATTGATTGAATATGCGACCTTCAAATATTGTCAATGTCACCCGTGTGAACGTGAATAACAAACAACTGATATAAAATACGCGGTATAAAGGTTCAAGATCTGCTATAGGTATTTATATATCAAAATATCAAATATTATTTACAGCTATTTCAAGGAACAATAAAATTTCAATATTATGTCTGCCTTAGCAGGCTTAAATAAAATAAAAACTTATTATTCTTTTATTTGACTTGATTATTTGACTACCAACAACTACAAAACATTACCACAGCACTGACCTACTCAACAAAGAACTGACGTTAAAATGCATTTCACGTCATACAAATATGGCCGACCATTTCCAGCGCTAAAACTACAATTCAAACTTCTAATTGCTATATCTCCGTCAATATTTAGATATTTAATAAAATAGACACGCCAATGCACATTTTTTAACATTAATTTCAATCAACAATTGAAAAATCGACCACTAAAAAATGAGGACACAAGCCCATTTATAAAAATACATGCGAAAAAATCCACAGATATTACAAACACAGGTTATGGATACTAGTTCCATAAAAACCATGATACAAACTAAAAGAGATATTTCTATAAAACGTGTTATCGTTTCCTACTTCCGGTTTGGATGAGTTGTTAATATAAACAACACAATGTTTATCAAAGTCTGATGTATGATCTGTCATTGCAGTTCGTGTGCTCCGAGAATACCGATGTATCGATTCATCATGAATACCATATATCGCATATCGTTGAACCGGCTGAGCTTAGCGGCTGAGAAAACGGTGCAAGTGAACGATGAGTCATTACCAGGCTCCTGGCAACTGCTGCGATTAGAAACATCTTAGAAAACTCTTAGTAATTGTGTGTATTTCATTATGACTATAATTGTTAATTGATCTAATTAATACGGATGTATTAATTAACCTATATAATGAATATTAGTAAAAATTTAATACCATCTGGTAATATAACTCTTTTGATATTTAAACACTTCATTTATAATCTAACAAGATAACCAATATTCATGAAACATATTATTATTCATGAATTTGGATAATTTTTACCTAATTCGTGGAATAAGGCATAGGTAAAAAAATAAATATGCAAATGTGACTGGATATTGAAAGATATAAACTTTGCAAGTCAAATATGAAATGGTAGAACTGTCATTGCCGAAAAAGATAGATTGACAACTATATTTCAAAGGGTCGGCAAAATTTGGAATCGAACCGTGTATTTCGGGTTAGCAAAAACTTTTGTTTTCAAAATGTAGAAGGATCAAAGCTGCATTTAAATTTGAACGTTTTAGCCGAGGTGGCATCAAATACATAATAAATCATGTATTTTGATCTTTTGACCATTTTTAACGTGAAAATTTGAAGTCGATTGGAGTAAAATTGTCACGATACAGAGTTTTAAGTCTTCACGTCTCTGGTCTGGTTTCGCCTTTCTTTGAAATTATTAAACAAGTTTTTCTCACACTTAGCTTTTTCAGAGTCGGTGCCATCTCTAGCTCAAAATCTACTGCACCGATCCTTTTGAAATTTTGCACACTGTTTCCTTACACAAATGCCGAGGTAACGCTGTCCAGTTTATTCCCCTCCTTAATCTAGCAACTGTGAAACTGTGAATTATCATTTCTAATTTTGTTTTTCTATTAGATTAAAAATTAAATTTCGAATAATTTTCCAGTGTATTTTATTTTGAAATTTTTCCTAAGTTTATATTTTAGTAAAATTCAAATAAAAATAAACTCCGTATCATCCATCTCTTCGTAATTGCTAATTACATACGCAGACATCGCTATTTCCGTATTACTAGTACTCTGGACATGCCATTAAATTTATATGAATTTTCCCTGACGTTTTACGTCCACACACACACAGACACGCACATGCAAACATTTTTCCCGTTCTCACACATTATCCATTGTTATATTTTTATCCACAACAAAACCGGAAACCGGCAGAATTAATTATAATTATTTAATTTAATCCATGTTATGAATTACATAGGTTTTGTTAGACGAGTATGTAGTCGCGGTCGGACATACTAGAACAAGTAACAGTAATTTTTTTAATATATTGTTTTATTTATTTCAATTACAATTTATTATTATGAGAATTTTAAAATAGTGTTATATTTTTTAATTATATATGTACTGCAAATACAATGCTTATCATTTTAGATCAAATTACGGTTTGCAAAGTATTTTTTATCTGGTTCGCGGGCGCTTTGAAATAAGAACATAGTTTTATAATTGGCTCCTTAATTTAACTCTTGTCTAACATTTCTGCTCTCATTAATTTAGCATTCATTTATTAATAACCAATTCATATTGATATGGGCAATAAAATTAACCGATCTGTATGTGTGAAAGTTTCAAAGCCGATTCTCCTATCCAACGGTTTTTGGCAATCATTTGTTTGATAATATAAACAAATAGAAGCTTAACCTCAAGTTGCATTTTCTCTACAATTTCATTTGCCAATATTAACAATCAAATGAATATCACATTACTTCAATTCAAGACGCAAGACGTCATAGAAAAATTACACAATAAGTCTCTATATTATCTCCACGTAATCCTCTGCATATAAATGTATTGGTACTCGTACAATATGAGATAAGAACAAAGTGAATATTTATCTTCTTAGATAAGTTTTTGCAACAGAGAACCTTGAGGTTCCGTCGCTGCAACTTATTCTCATCTTCCATGTACTACTCTGCCTTTACGGTTATTTATAGTTAGTTCTTTATTCTGTCAACTAGGAGTAGCTCTATCCTTGGCTTATTTATAAATTAATGAATAAAATACCGATCATTATAAATAGCCTATCATAATTAACATTGTATTTTTTTCTATTATAATTGAAGGCTTGACGCTTGTCATTTGTGGTCTTATATTTCATAGAACAGAAGGACAAGCGCGTTATAAGTACAGAGTGTGCAAAAAATATATGCTGCGATGTACGAACTGGAAACAATATCTCAGTAAACATTTTGGAGTCACTTTGACATCATATTGAAGATGCGTATGATTTTTTTGTCATGAAGGAGTTCATTTATCACAGTCGTTCATATGAAATGTCTATTTTATCGGCTACAAATTTCGAAACTATTCCACCTGTCGAAATACAAATGAAGATAAAGTTGATGCGAACCATAATTGAAGTGCAATAGTGATAGAAACGTCACAAAACAGGACACTTCACCAAATTATTTATGTAATTTACATTTACTTTTAAACACCCTACTCAGTATTGTCATAGACTGTCTAATTTTATTTACTTTGCAGTTGTTTGTACCTGGTGGTCTGGAAAGGCTCTTTACAGGCTTAAGTCCAGTGGAAGTACAATGGTAGTATAATGCAAGTGTCTAAAGTGGTCTACGTCTGGTTCTTCATCTCCTCAGACAACGAGTTTTCCTAGTTTCCTTTTTGAGCTCTATTATAAATAGAACATGCATTTTTAGGAGAATGTCTTTTTAGTTCTATAAGTGTACTTACATAGCAGAGATAGGGCATGTGAAGCACGCAGAATATCTAATTTGGAACGTGAAGTTTGGTACTGCATATAAAACTTGAACCCGAAAAACGTGCAAAGTTTAGTTGCTCAGACTTTCGTACAAAAAAATTAAAAATGTAAAATGTAATTTGGTATGCGAAACCAAAGAGACTCATTTTCTAAAAGAAGAAAAGAAATTGTGTAAGTACAGAGTATCTTTGTAACAAACCCATGCTTAATAAATTTCTTTTTAAAAGTTGGTAATAAATGTTTCCGTTAAAGAAAAGTATTGTCGGATATCAAGTAGGACTGTTAATAAGCCTTGTAATTATTTTTAACATAATTTAAATAGTAACATAAAGTATTTTAAGATTTTATAACAAGAAATGTACACTAATTGCATTCATACAAAAACACAAAAAGGGGAAATGACATTATTTTGATTTTGTCAAATTGTCAGTAGTGCGGAATAGTGCCTATAGCGATAACACCCATTGAACCAGATGAATAGAAGTAAAAATTAAATAGAAATGTGTTAAGCCGCATTCCCACTCACTGTTTTGATATTTAATGTACTGTTTTTATTTAATATTGTAATCTAGATTTCAGGTTTTCGTTTAAGCATTCCTTTTCACATTCGTGTTTTAATTTAAGTTTAGTAATGTTAATGTAATGTAAATGTAGTTAAGTTAAGGTAAAAAAATAAAATTGCTATTTTTATTAACAATTAGTAATAGAAATTGTTTTCACTTCTATATTTCTCAAAAAGTGACATTAAACTTCTTTTAAAAGTAAATTCTACTGCATTTTGACAGATTGTCACATTTTGGAGGTTATAATATAATATAGTTTTTCTTAATTTAATATTTTTAATTTAAAACATTGGACCTTGTAAGTTTCAAAACAACTAAGACGACTTAAAAATTAAATTAAATTAAAAATGGTACTGTGAATGACTACGCGTATTGCCATATACTAAACAATTTAAATACAAAATAAAAATAAAGCAGTGAGTGGGAATGATACTTTAGGATTAGCGGAAATAAAAACGTTATAACTTCCTTAAGAACATTGAATTTTTACATGATTTAAGATAAGTAATCACGCAAGACATTCTCAGCGATTAAGCATGAGAAATATCTTTAATAATAAGACATATTTTAATGATTTAATCGGGTAAACTTTTCCACTTTAATTGTCATTGTACTTAAACAATGAATGCATTCGTTTATTTTGTCCGCTCTTTTATTCACTGCTAGTTAGCTGAACCATGGCTATGCATTTGTAAAGCGCATTAGCAATTCCCCCACTCCAACCTTTAAAGAGAATCTTCTCCTTTCTAGTTAATTCATAATTTATATTCAGCTTTTTAATTATATGATACCGTAAATTGTAATTTATATTTTACCGGAACGAAATTTTGAAATGTTACATAGTAATTTGAGTAATCATACTCGTAGCTATAGGAATATAATCGTGCAGTTTGCCTTCCAGAAACCAAAGTGAAATCTTCTTTATCAACTTGTTAACTCTTCTATCAGTAGACATATTTCCACCTTACGGTCAATGCAGAAATATTTTTCTATGTACGAGGTGCTGCTATTAAATAAGGGAAACATTTTACTTTGATTTCTTACATATTTATTTATTGTCACATTCAATATTGTTCAAAACAGTGCTAGAACTCTTCTTCTGTTAGCCCCTTTAGGACGAGTGCTGCTTTCTTTTTAATGCTTCAACGGACTCAAATCTTGTTCCTTTTAAAATAGATTATACCTTAGAAAACCTTGGGTCCTTGGCCATTTTCAATAGCATTTAAAGTGTCAATATAAACATTTTTGCGAGCAATTCTTCAATTTCATCAACTAATAATGTGATGGTTTGTAATATTAATGTAATTTTAATCTATGATTCAATGGTGAATTTTATCTTATTCGTTCCTATATATGCATAATAAATATATATACATTATATAAAAAATAAAGCAGATAGAGTTCTTTCATTGTATTGTAGATTTATTCTTATTTTAAGCATGAGTCAAAGTGCTGAACTCTCGTAATTATACTATAATAGTATTTAAAATTAAAGCTATCATGATACTAGTAAATGATTCAAAAAAGGAAGAATATAAAAGGCTGAGTTTTTTGTGATGCTAGCTCGATTTTCATCCCCTAATTAGGTACCTTATTCTTATTAGCAATCTCAAGCTATTTTCATAAATGGTTATGAATAGTAATTAAACGGATCTTCTTATTTCTGACACTACGAAACAAAAAATGAAAATATGTATAAAAAGTGACAATCTATAGAACAATCAAACACCATTATTATGCAGCGGGTTATGCGGTGGGTGAGGGGGACGAAGATAGCGTTCATCCTCGTTTTCTGAGAAGAGGTAAAGACAAATAAAAGTCATAACAAAATTCCTATTTCTCACGGTAATGCTTCATGAACAATGAAATTGTTATTTACAAATTTACACATAAATATAAGCCTAATGTATCTTAAAAATAGATAACAATATTAACATAGTAGAACCTTGCTTGTATGCTAAATAATGTAAACTAGTGCTAGAACTAAATTAGTATAGTGTTGTAGGTATTCCAATATTTATTAATATGATAATTAACCAATTGTTTTTAATTTAGAGTATATGTATGTACTATATATATACGAGTATTTCGATTAAACGTTAGGCCACGCCCTTTCGAATACACACAACCCCATTCTCCAAGGATTAATGGCCGCTGTGTGGCGCACGTTTCAAATAAGAAAGTTATTGCACCGGACTCCGTATTTTTTGTAATATTTCATCAAACATGATAACAAACTTTATCAATATATTGTACAGTTTTATAGAAATTAAGTCAAAGATCATAACCTAATTCTCGACTCCCTTTTAAAATGGTAACAGTGGCCCGTTCCGTATAAATAATTTGGATCCGAACCGTATAAAATTCGAATACGATATTCTAGAACTCGACCTAGTATAGGAATCGACATTTGGTCGATATAGGGTGAAGTATAGGATCCGTTTCGAAGGCATTTTGAATCAAAAACGGAGTCGAAAGTTTCAGAAGCATTACCCCACCCCATAAACTTAAGCTTTAGAATACGAAATTTCTTTTCATGTACGTACCCAAATATATTCTCTGCTTGTGGCTTAGAACGTGCTTCGAAAAATCGTACTCTAATTGTAATCAGTCTATTCGACATTACTACGATACGTCGGCCCTGTGTCTGTATACACAATTTAATAAGTTATAAAACTTTATATTAAATATAATATTGAATTATGCAAGTTATCTCGAAAAGCCTGCTGCAGTAATATACTCGTGTTACACAATAGATAAATTTAAGTCATGTTTACCATGGAGATAAGCGCCGGCAGAGACGCCAGTGTTAGCTAACTGTAACTATATTTTATGTAAATACTAAAACATGATAGATGTTACACAGATTTATCAGACAAAATGACGAGTTCAACCGGTTTCCATGGTACCACTATATGAGTATTGCCAGTCCCAATGTAATCTTATTGAATGAGTTGGATGATTTTATCTTTGATTGATACAACTGTGAGCTGGGGTGTTTGAACTGCATAACGTAGTTTATTAAAAACTAGATTGATATATTAATACGAGCACGACTGTCTTAAAACAATGTTTATCTTTTTCGTAGAAAGATAGATAGAAACATATTAGACAAAACAGTGAAAAGGGTAACAATTTTATCTAAAAGGGACAATGCCATTATTTTCTTTTCAAAATGTTTCATGTTCAAAATTCATGTTTTTCAAAATATGAATTGATACATGAACAGATTCTTAACAAACATGTGAAACAGTAATTCTACTTTATATCAATTGATATTAAAATTATTTTTGATAAGAATTATTATTATTGTAAGAAGGAAGACGTAATTTTCTTTACCTATCGGTCTTGTTCATTTTATACCGAATAATTTTTAAATGGTTTTGTTAACAGAACGGTATGTTAAACTACATGAAGGAAGGAGCGGTTTTTAAGAAGTCTTCTAAGAAACCTTTAAGAACTTTTAACGCGATTCTTTTAAACTTTCGTCTCATCCACAAATTTTGAATTTGGGGCACATAGTGTGGTAGCAAGATATAGTCTTGCTTAAATAATTTTTTTACGTTACAATATAAAATAATCTTTTTGTATAATCTAGCGTTATATTATTTTACATTTAAGTAAAACATGTTTTTGTTAAATAATTCTTCAGTACATGTATGTTTTTTGTGTTTAGCCAGCGGCAAGAAAAACAAAAACAAAAACCAAATCAAATTCGATTTGTAATGTAGCTCGAATAGTTTTAAATAATTTAATTAATAAAAAACAAAAGTTGATGGCACACAATTATTTTTATTATAAAAACACGTGGAATTTAATTCAAAGAATTTTATTTAAAATTCAATGCTTTCAGTAGTTGTTTCTATTTGACCCTGAATGACCCCTAAGCCCTGATGGACACCATGCGCTCTTGAAAAGAAAGAGGAATGGCTTGAATCTAAGAGTTTATATCTTGCTGAGACAAATAAAGAAACCCAATGAAATCGAATGTTGGATTAAATGAACTTTAACGTATTAGGTATACAGGATACAAAACGACGACCACACCAGCGCGACAACAACATGCAGCATGCAATATTCATTCCTTTTGTGGTCCAAACTAATGCGACATTCATATTAGTTCAAGATTCCAGAGCACCAAGATCTACGTCGCTTTAGCAAAAGCTGAAATTTTGAGAATATATAGTGTAGATGAACATTTTAGAGTCAGTTTACCATCACATTGAAGATGCCTATGATTTTGTTGTCATGAAAAAGTTCATTTACAGTTTAGTCATATGATATGTCTATTTTATCGGTTACAAATGGCGAAACCACTCCACCTGTCGGAACACAAATGAAGATAAAATTGATGCGAATTATAATGGGCTTGTGTCCTATGTCTTAATTTCTATAAAAGTGTACTATATATTGATAAAGTGGGTTACTAGAACCTCAAATGTTCAATTATTTTTTAATAACTCCTTATATGTTAAGAGATATTAACAATTACAAAAGCCATTTTTTCTCTTTAATTATTAAAGGGATTCAACGTTGTACACATTCCAAGTGCATGTGACATCACAATCCTTGTTTAAGGTTACCAACCTTACAGCTCATAAATCTCTGCTATATGTATTTATATATCAAAATATCAAATATTATTTTCAGCAATTTCAAGGAACAATAAAATTTCAATATTATGTCTGCCTTAGCAGGGTTAAATAAAATAAAAACTTATTATTCTTTGACTTGACTTGATTATTTCGACTATCAACAGCTACAAAACATTACCACAGCACTGATCTACTCAATAATAACTGACGTTAAAATGCATTTCACGTTATACAAATATGGCCGACCATTTCTAGCGCTAAAACTACAATTCAAACTTTTAATTGCTATATCTCCGTCAACATTTCGATATTTAATAAAATAGACACGCCAATGCACATTTATTAACATCAATTTCAATCAACAATTGAAAAATCGACCACTAAAAAATGAGGACACAACCCATTGAAGTGCAATAGTGATAGAAACGTCACAAAACAGGACGCTTCATCAAATTGTTTACTGGGGTATATGAGCTTGAAAGTTTGGCCTTTTTTGGCTGGGGTACGTGTGGTACAACCTCTCCCAACAAATGTTGGAAGCTGCATTGATGTGGACAAGGCTTAAGATAGGATTACGACAATAATAGAAACTAATATTCTACGTTTGCGTAGGTTATAAACACACTCCAATATATTATATTTTAAACAAAACTTAAAAAAAAGTATCACAAAAATAAAACTTGTTTCAAAGCATGCTTCATTAGTTGACAATACACATCGCGTTCATAGAAACGTGACCAATCTAGAGATATTAAAATAATCGTGATAAAATGAGAGGCAGTGTTTAGTTAGTGATATACTATAACAAAAAAACGATAATTGTTGAATTTAGGTTGTTCAAATATGGATAATCGAATGATAGATGGCATAGAACATAGATAAAAATATGTATGTCTTTCCCACTAAATACAAAATGTTAACATATATATTAATTAACTAAATAGTTTTATTGTCATTAAATAAATGCAAAAGGTATTAAAAAAATTTAGTGAGGTAATAATTTTATTTGTAACGAAAGCTTTATTAACGTCAGAAAAAAATATATTAATAAATATCGAATGGTAACTTGTGTTATATAATGAATACTTATTAACCTAAAAAGATGTATATAAAAAATAAACTTTTTAATGTTAAATAAATCACATATTCGTAATTGTGTTAAGCGGATTATTTCTGCTAAGTATTTTAAGGTTTATTTAACATAAAATATATTACTTAATATATTTACCAAATATTCTGTGACCTATTTTATTGTAGTTAAACTTATAAAGACTTATTAATATAATTTAATAGTAAACTTAAATTTTTAGTTTACCAAAATCTTGTGAAAACCTTTTTAAAATACCCTACTATCACTACTTTTATTTTATTTTGTATTTTGTATTTAATTTAAATTGTTTAGCATATTTTTTAATTTAATTTATTTTTTAAGTTTTCTTAGTTTTTTTAGAAATTAAAAATATTAAATTAAGAAAAACTATATTATATAATAACCTCCAAAATGTGACAGTCTGTCAAAATGCAATAGGATTTACTTTTAAAAGAAGTTTAATGTCAGTTTTTGAAAAATATAGAAGTGAAAACAATTTCTATTGCTAATGGTATATAATACAATTTTGTGGAACTGTTAAAATTTATATTACTAAAGATGCATACGTACGAACTAAACTTAAATTAAAACACAAATATGAAAAGGAATGCTTAAACGAAAACGTGAAATGTAAATTACAATATTAAATAAAAACAGTAAATTAAATATCAAAATAGTGAGTGGCAATGAAGCCTTAGTATATATAATACATATAGTTTACTTTATAACTATATTTTACTGTACAGTGTTGCCACATTTCTGCTCAATGTGCCGACAGGTTCATTTACGAATATAATATTCAACTTTACGTATTTCTTTTAATAAATTTTACTATTTAGTTTTAGTAATATCTATATAACTGTGTTATATCCATCTAATCTACTGTCTATCACAAGTAGTGAGTAATGAACATCATTTTCACACGATAGACCAACGAAAAAATAACAAACATTAGTGCAAGACATCTGTTTATGCCAGAACATACAGTGTTTAGATAAAAGCGTTTACGTCAAAGAACGTCATAAGCCGTCACTAGCACTCCAGCACTGAAGATTGAAGACGGTTTGAACTGGTGATAGCTATTACAAAGACAATGCTATAAGCAGGCAAGATCGATGTTGTGCATCATGATTCAATCAATCAGTTTTAGGTTCATAAACGATTTGTTAGAATTGTTAAAACATGGACCGCCTCAAAATAATTGAGAAGAGGTAAAATTATATAAAAGTATCTAGTGTAAATTTGTCGTAGATAGCATTTTAACTACACTGTAAAAAGAGACGTCTCTTTCTTAGGATAAAACTGCACTGCGAAAAAGAATAGTGCAGAAAAAATTCTGTAATACATTACATCATATACATGCACTCTGCTGATTTAAAAGTTGCACGAAAATTATTATTATTATTATTTCTGCGCTATTCTTTTTCGCAGTGCAGTCTTATCCTAAGCTTAAGAAAGAGGCGCCTAAACCATTTTTTTGATCAATTTTATTTATTTAATAGACAAGAGAGAGATTAAACTGACCGTTTCTTCACCAGCCCTGCTATAAACTAATGGAGTGAAATGATCTAAGATTAAGTATCCGGTTCAAGAATCTTCTTTTTGTCGCGCTTCATTATGCAGAGGACTGACGACTCATGAAGACTCTCCATTTGCTCCATGTGTGTGTATGTGTGTATGTCTTATGTGGACATGTAACTGTTTTCTAAAGAAGTACTTATAACGTTAAATACCTGACATTTATTTTACAATTAATATAATTTCATAAAATGCATGCTAATTAGAAATTTGTGCAGTTTAGCATTGAAGACCAACTGCACCCGTATTGTGTTATGGATTATCTGCATAAACAAAAACTGCTTCTAAGTTATAATAAATACCAGCGACAATCACTGCTTTAGAACGTTTGTGATATCATCATCATGGCGCTATAGTAATTTTAGTTTTAGACCTATCCTGATCCCTTTAATTGATCGTTGGTCCTCTTTTCATCCTAAAAAGAGTAAAATAAACCTCGTCTCATCCTAAACGTTATTATATGACCCTCGCTTGATCCTAAATGAAACCATGATGTGTGAAATGTCATGCGAATTCGCACTCTCTCTCTCTGGATTCCCTCTTACTCTTGCACTACTTGGGTTATCATCCAGAAATTTCTTCACCGTTCTACTTCAGTTCATTCTTTCCATAGTTCGTAGCCATTAGAATCTTTTCCTTCTAATTTCTGTCACTGCCATATAATTCAATATTTGTTGTTATTCTCCAAATTCCGTTTTTACATATTGTACCATAAATTTTCTACAAAATTTTTCTTTACCAAATTTGGAAGAGATCACAATCGTTCTTCCTCTAAGTCCAAGTTTCCAATCCATATAATACTTTTGGTTTTAATATACTGGTAATACCTTTTTATATAATTTTTTTATATGCAATTTACTTAGGCATATGCAGATCTACTGAATGATATAATTAGGTACAAGTGCCTTTTTTCGGTTTGGCATTCTTTGAATTTTCTACTACCACCAAGATCTGCACCGATGGCGGCTCCAGGCAGTCTCACGACCAGACCCTTCTGCGCACACCACCGCGACCCTCCTACTCATTGAGGCTTTATAATAATTATAACACAAATTTATAAATACTTCTCTTGCCCCAACGGCTGAGTATAGGCATAACGCTTCAGCGCCATCCATTTTCAGTGATTATTTTTCATGTCACATCTGTACAAAAAACCAAAATTTTTCGAAACTATGTGTGTGGTTTTACCGTATCATTATTAATTATCCATAGATAATACAAAAGCTCAGCTGACCCCAATCTGTAACGGAGTGCATTGAATCATCTCCAAACAGGACAACAGAACATGTAAAGCGGAAGTGTTCCGGTGGAAATTGACCAACTGGGAGGAAAAGTGATGCAGCTCGTTAACCCTGCATAATAATTCCTGCCCAAAGCTAAAAGGGGGAGTTAAAAGGGTTGGGGGAGGAACTCTACTGGTTGAATAACCTATATCACCGGAAACTGAGTTATTACATACTGGGTTACGTACAATGGGGGTAGAGTTATGTACATATTAAATGATCGAAATATACCCGTACGTGGAGTAATTGTAAATATGAGTTTGTGCGCATATAAACACAATTGAAACCCCACATACACATATATATATACGTCCGGTTTCAACTATATAGATCCCCAATGAAAAATTACGTGGAGTTCTTTCTTGTGGTGTACTATATTTACTTTTGGGAGGCTTTTTCGCAGTTGTAATACCTAAGGAAATGGTCTTCATCCAAGAAAAACTGTGATCCAACATCCAAAGAAGTAAGAGTAACATTTTTATCAACACGTGAAAACTTAAAATACAAAGTCTTTTGGTGTTAGTGCGTACAAAACTCTTTGCAATGTATGGTCGTTATTACCTACTGGATAGTTCTTAACTTTTCTTTAGTTTAACAAACTAATTAAACATAAGCATTTTGCTAATTGTAAGGTTAGTACTTAATCTTTAAATATTGTACCGTTTTAGAAGCGTTGATATAACACTTAACCTTTACCCTGCGAACTTAACTTAATTTTACGATGGTGTATTGATCTCCATACGACATGGGAATTTGAGGAGCATAGTAAGACATGCTGTGACTATATTAAAATACATATCTAGACATTATATAATTTGTTAATTCAATTAATTTACTAGCATAGCAGTTGATTTAACATTACTGAATAAAGGAGGGTAACAAAAGGCTGACTAAGTTGTCTGTCTCTTTGTCTGTGAACCACTCGTCCACCAATTAATTTAGTTTACTTGATTACGTACATCTACTAAAGGAGATACTCTCCTTGCCGAAAATGAAACATCAATAAGTTTGTTAAATTTAATGAAGTACGTGATATTATTAAATAAAGTCACTTATCTTAGCTAAAACATTAAATATTATAATAAATAATGGAGTAGAGTATAATTAAGAATTTAACCGTTTGAAATATGAATGTAATGTCATTCGGGTTTACCGAAAAATAGTTTTATATTTTTAATTGTTTTATATACATAATGTTATGATATGAAAACGTTATTTTCATAATAATAAAACTTCTTACAAAACGCCTTTTAAGTATTATGAAATCTTAAGATTCTTTTGAAGGATTAAACGTTTTTAAAACAGCTATAAAAATTTTAAAATAACGCCCTTTTTGATTAATATATTATAGTCCAAATTACAATAGTTCGGCGGAGACTTATACTTAAAAGAGGTTATAAGAGCGGTATAAATCTATAATACGATAATGAATTTTATCTTATTTGTTTCTATATACTTTATAGAAAAATAAGTGAGTCAATGTTTTTTAGTTATATCGGTAGTTTATACCCCACAACTTGTTTTAAGTATAAGTCGCCGCCGAACTCTCGTAATTTGAACTATACTATGGTTTAAATAATATTTTCCATGATTTCCTGATTTAGTAGCAAGAATTTATGATCAATTTTATAGGGTTTAGCACCGTTAGACGACATCTATAATAAATAATTGTTATCACATTTTGAGGTTCCTTGGAAATGATTATTTGTCTTTGATGTGAACCCGTTGTTCCCTTAATAATAGATTGAGCTGCACAAGGCCCTATAATAGTGTAAAACGTTAGTATAGTTCATATTAGGAGAGATCGGATGTGACTCAAGCCTAAAACAAGTTGTGCCGTATAAATTTGCGATATAAAGGAAAATCACAGTGGCAATAGTTTTTTATAATGTATATAGGAGGAAATAAGAAAAAAATCACCATCGTATCATAGGTTTATATGGCTCTTATACACGTAATATCTTTGAGGTATGAATCACCATCGAACTCTCGTAATTTGAACTATATAAGATGTCTAGTATCAACACATCGTTACCCGTTATATCCACGCTATGAGCGTCACTTTTGCAATTTCCAATATTATGGTTACAAGCGCTGAACATGTATTACATGCATTTGATAATATTGATCCAACGTTGCATACAAATTTCCAATGCACATTTGAATTTCCAATAACTATTTGTGGAATATGAAAGCCTTAAACCCACATTTCAATGAAATTATTATACGTCTATAGAGAGTATGCGCTTTGTGGAAACTTAATCTAAGAATTTCAGAATCTAACAAGTTTGATCGCATTAAGAAGTCTTTGTCTGGTTACTCGTACAAGTGCGTCCACAGTTCAGTATCGTACGCGTTGAAACAGCGGCATTGCGACCGGGAATGGTTTGACAGGCAACTTGGATTCGTGATTTTATTGCATGTGAGTGAGTAAATGCAACTCGTGTTAGTAAATCAAATGTTGTTTATACTTATGCGTCCATTTATCAGCAAATGGCGGTTCGTATCAAACATTCGTGCTAGAATAACAAAACAAATGATACAATCATACGAAATAATACAATACATCGTGTGCCCAATGTGAGAAATCCCAAATAATGCCTGAATGGAGTCGTCCGATGTTAGCGCTTCACGTGACTTCAACACAGGCCTGACCATGACATCCTAGAGGTGTCTATTCTCAGAATGCTGATACAATGATACCGCATGGACCAGGGGATACGCACTTGCACGTGTCGGAAGAATTTAAAGGCAACACTTAGAAATACAACAAATAATGTATAATTATTATAAATAAGTAATTTTCGATAATGTTTTTTTGACGACACAGATAATATATAATTATTTCTATAATTACTACATGATAAAGTAACATTTAAAGAATACTTTGTGAAATTTTTATAAATAAATATCAAGAAATGAGGCATTGACAGCGAATCTCCGCAAACGTTACAACTCTCTGGATTATTATAAATCATAAAACCAAAATGATTTCATTAGTTAATAAGTTTCTGCAGGTAACCCTGTCGAGATTTTTTATTTTTTAATGATTTTTAAAGTTTTTACAGCATTTAGAAATCAAAATACATTTCATGAAAAAAATCAGAAACTTAGTTATTTTAAAATACGTTAAAATTAAAAGAAAAGCTCGACAACGTTACCTCGGCATTTATGTAAAGAAATAGTGTGCAAAATTTCAAAAATATTGCTACAGTAGATTTTGAGCTAGAGAGGACACGCGTCTAAAGTTTTAAAGAAAGATGGAACCAGACCAGAAAGGTGAAGACTTAAAACTCTATATTTTCGACAGTTTTACTTCAATCGACTACACAGTTTCACACAATAAACTTAATATATTCTACATCAATATAGTATAATCAAAAAAAGGTGAAACCTTATACCCCCTACCCCCTTAAGAGACATTAGGATTTCGATACATATAAATCGGTTAAAAGACCTGACAATATACATATTCGATTGGAATTATATAATTATTGACTAATATTATTATATATATTAATTGTGTGTGCCTTTCGGCTTTACAATCTACAGTATTATATTTCTAATACATTTCATTCCTATATACATTCAAACTTAAAACTAAACTTAAAACTAAACTTAAAACTAAACTTAAAATATTCTAGACTTTATTGACTAATTATTCTACAATTATTGACTAATAATTGAGAGAACCCTAACAGTAGAATCCATTGTTGCGGTACTGAGATATGTTCACTCGCTGACAATTCTACCTTGCGCTATTATTACTGAATTCGTTTGATACAAACCGTGTAGTGACTTCCGTACTGTTCTATCAACGCTTACCTTTAGAGTGCTCTCACAGGCATCAAATATAGCATACTTTAGCCAACATCTTCAATAATTTATTTCAAGCTCCGAAGATTTCTTTTGAACCTTTTACAAGGCACCATTTTTCTATAAACATTGCTAAAATAAATAAACCCAAGTCCGTGTTATTATTATGTCTTAAAAACTGCATATTACTAATACTATTATATGAGCATGCGCAGTTCATAAGTCTATACTCATAACACTTGTTTGATTATACGATTTTACGTTTTGCAGAGAAGAGGAGGGAAGGACTGGTGGGGGTGACCTCTCTTCAGACTTCAGGCGCTTTGAACCATATGAACTCACAACGTCCGAGGTCATTGCAAAAAAAACCGTGAGAGTTAAACATAACAAGGTTAATTTTACTTAAAACATTTGTTTAGGTTTTATTGAATATGATTATATTACCGGGTACCGATTTCTTGATAGATACTTAACTGTTAAGACAGTGGATTATATAATTAACAAAATGACGTCATTGAATAGGGATTTAATACGTTTAAGTTACATAACCAAAAATATATAAGGTAAAATGCAAGTTTCAAGCTTGCTACAAGCTAATTCTCATTTAAACTCATTTTTTAGGAATCGTTTTTTTTTAATTTTTGATTAGACGTTTTCATTTTTCAGCTATATCAAATTTAAATTTGAGTTTTGCCGCTTGTTTTACAAGAAATAAGTAGTAATAAGTAATGGAGATTATTTTTCCTTCATAGTATTTCCTGTTGTATAAAAGAGATGGCATATTTGCTACATGTGACGTAACAATTTTAATAATTAAACAGAAAGAATGACTTCTTTAATTATTATATGAGTTATTAAAAAGTAATTGCACATTTGAGGTTCTGGTAACCAACTTTATCAATATATAGTACAGTTTTATAGAAATTGAGTCAATGGTCCACAAGCCCATTGTATGGCTGTTAATGGAGTAACACCTACTAAGTACGTACGACAAGCTATATATATATACATATAAAACGCATACGACGTGCCGCATGCAGTGTGCCGTACCAGTGGCCTATGCCTGTTAGGGTTTCCTACAAGGGTTAAATTACAAGTCAGTATAAATGGTTCCTTTGTTAAGTAAGGGATATAATAATAACATTCTAGGAATCTAGGAGTTAACTAAATGGGGTCCATCAAAGTAAACAATTAACCGACTTAAAACATAACTAAAAATATTCTTACATCACAATGAGGGCCAAAATATCATGGACATCACTGTCCCAGTTACATAACCTTCTATTTTTAAATGACTTTATTGTTTTTATGTGTCTGTTTGTTTTGCTTTGATAGCTCTATTACTATTGTATTAACCTAGTTATGTTTGAAATTTTTTTAATGCTCTTGTTTGCGTTTACTGCGTTTGCTCATAGCTCATAACATTGAAGTGGCACTTTAAGGTTTTTGACCATTTACGGACTAAAATTAAATTAATGTAATGGGATTATTATAACCAAGGTCTTTTTAATTAATATAGATCAAACTTTAATTCTAGTTGCGTTGTTAAAGTTGTCATTGATATGTTTAGAAATAAAAATAAAAAAATTGATCAATTTTTATTGATTAGTGAAAGTTTTGAAGTCATTTACCATCATCCATCATAATACCTTTTCTCACTACAAAAAAAGAGAAGAGAAAATAAGTTTTCGCAAATGATTTTCTTAATATCATATTGATTACATTTTAATATACACATTGCTTTAGTAGTACAAGTCTTTTATTATTAATGGTTAAATAATTCAAAGTTTTCCATTGTGGCCCTGTAGCAGATACAGCTTCCTGCCAGAGCGTAGACTGCGCTACGTCGTAGCACTACGTAGGGAGAGATTCATTTCCGGTTCTACGTTACATTATGATACAGCTACGACAACGACTGGTATATGCATGTTATATTATTGTTTTCAATTATTTCAACCATTTAATGCACTCGTATATATTTTAAATTAAAGTATGCATTACATTAATATAAATTACACATACACACACATCTGTTCACATGTTAAGGAAACTTCTCTTCGCTTTTTATTTCCATTCGCTCCGTACTCTACCTATTGATATTTAATTTTACTACTGAATGTGAATTTGATGTTTAAAAATCATATGGAATGGAGAGGTTTTGCGTGCAGGGGATGTTTTTTTAAATGAAATAACATTAATGCTTATATTATTATAACACACAAATGAATAGGTTCGTATGATGGCATATAGATGGCGCCACTATTGACAAATCCGTATGATGTTTAGAAAGTACTAACCTTCATACGATATGTTCAAATTTCATAACATTTCGACTATTAGTTTAAGAGTTACAGTACCTTAAGTGACACTAATGCAATCGTAGCAACGTAATTTAAAAGAAAACTCAGAATACTAAATATTCTCTTGTAGTATACATGTATTTAGTGCGATTGGAAAATAAAACCAGAGGCGGCCTTAGCCACTGCGAGACCCCGAGCAGCAGATCATTGCGAGGCCCCGGGCAGCAGAACTTTGCGAGGCCCCGTGGTGGCAGATCTTTGCGAGGCACTTGTTCTTTGTATATTTACGTTAATTGTAAGTAAGTATTTTTGATGATAATTGACGAGAAATAAAATTTTATATTGGAAGTGTTATAAAAGTTAACAAGCAAAGATGACAAATAATAATGATGATAAACTAAAGCACATGCCTTAAGGGGTTACATGGGTTTCGTGTCTTCAAAATTTTTTTTTTTTTTTTTTTTGCTTATTAATTTCTACAATATCTCAAGAATATTATACTAAATTTTCAAGTCGATCCGAATAATAGTTTCGGAGATACAGCCTTTGGAAGGTGTGCGCTCCAAGTCAGTTTCATTGTTACTCAAAAGTTTAAACGCGTTTTTCTGGGAACCGTGTTTTCAAAGTCGGTTGTCAAATTTTCTCGAAAACTACTCAACCGATCTTGATGAAATTTTACACAGGTGTTTGAGATACAATTTACTCGTGCTTGACGGAAGGATTTTTTTTTTTTTCAATTGCAACTATTTTAAAAAAAACAAAATGTCAAGCAAATTTACCTAAATTTTCATTTTTTTGTAAAAATGTCTGCCAAAATTCAAATTTTTATTTTTTTTCTTTTTCCTTCCGTCAAGCACGAGTTTATGGTCTTACCTAAAACACTTTTTTTTGTTTTTTCATTTTAGATAATCCTGTCACGAGTTATGCTGACAACGCGGACGCACCTTTTTTTCGAGGCGTCACCGGAAATGACGTCACAATAGAAGAGTTTTAACTTCTTTTTTTTGAAAATTTCAGAAATTATTCTTTAAATATGTATCTATAAGACAGAAAAAAGTTTGAATTAAATAATTAATTTTTTACATAGAAAAAAAAATATTGAAAATAGGCCTTTTTTTACCCGACGAAACCCATGTAACCCCTTAAAAGATATACGCACTGATTCTAGTGGGTTTTCTAAAGAGCGAAGCGCGAGGTTCAAATATACATATAGTAATGAATTTGTGTACTTGGGTTGTTGCGCGAAAATGCGAGGCCCCTACAAGAGCGAGGTCCCGGGTGGTTGCCCTGCTTGCCACCCCTAAGGCCGCCACTGAATAAAACGCTTTCAGTTCGAGTGTATGTTACTGCAATGATAATTATATTTTATTAATTAAACATTAATTCGTTAAGTAGAACTATGCAGCAACAGGAAATATGCTTATTGCTTATATAAACAATAGTTGCATGAATACAACAATTATAGCTAATGTGGTTGATTAACCGTGTGCCCATAAAATACAATTATTTATTGATTATTTTCGAGGAAACAATCAAACAGGATTTGCAGATAAATGTGTAAATTTTTGTATATAAGAGGTTATGCGTATAAGCGGTCAATCCGATACTACTCTTTATTACCGACGGTCTCCTATAACGCTTGCACTTTTTGTGGTATATAATCATGGTTATATAATTGAATAAAAACAATTTCACCATGAAAATGTAGCTCTGGTTGAGGAATAAAACCCGAAGACACAGGCGCCTCAATTTCTCGGCGACTGTATCTTCTACACCTCTAGATTACCATATTAAAATTAAACAAGAAAATATTTTTGTAATAACTGTACCCGTATACCAAAATGCACTAAAAAATACAGAAAAAAAAAGTATGAAAACCTGTCTATTAAACCTTCGAGTAAGTCTTACTCAATGTTAGATAAAGAAAGATATATATAAATTATCATATATGTAAATGAGATGCAAGATTAACATTTTTTTGTTTTTAACTTGTGTGATATTAGCAGTTATATCTGCAGCGCACTTCTTTTATAAAAATGATGAATTCAAATAAAAAATTTACTTTTTTTTATACACTTAATTTATATGCATGATACTTTTATTATATAATATACAAGTTTTTATATTTTCTGAAAGGGCCCCATATACACTGGAATATGTTGGGCAAACATGTTTGATTGTTTATGGTGGTTTGCGTGCTCGGTTCGAAGTTCGACTTGACAATCACTACCAACACGGACCAAGCGCCAATAAACATTTACGTCAAAGACAAATTCGGCAAGTTTGTTGGCTATTAATATTTAGTTCAATTCTTGACGTTGTGTGAAACGTATCTCAAGTTTTTATTATTCTCTATTAGGTATCATTCCCACTCACTGCTTTAATTTAATTTAAATTGTTTAGCAGATGGCAATACGCCTAGTCATTCACAGTATCATTTTTAATTTAATTTATTTTTTAAGTTTTCTTAGTTTTTTTAAATTTTTAAGTTAAAAATATTAAATTATGAAAAACTGTATTATATTATAACCTCCAAAATGTGACAATCTGTCAAAATGCAGTAGGATTTACTTTTAAAAGAAGTTTAATGTCAGTTTTTGAAATGTTTTGAAAAAACAATTTCTATTACTAGTTGTTATTAAAAATAACAATTTTAATTATTTCCCATACAATTTTGTCGAACTGTCAAAATTTATATTACTAACGATGCATACGCACCAACTAAATTAACTAAACTTAAATTAAAACACAAATGTGAAAAGGAATGCATAAATGAAAACCTGAAATCTAGATTACAATATTAAATAAAAACAGTGGGTGGGAATGATTTTGACTTTAAAGTATTATTATTTTATTTTAATGTTTTTGCCATTACTACAATCTTCCGTCTTAAATTATTAAACACATATCATTGCGATTAATACATTTCATTTGTGTTTTTTATTCTATCTACTGTTTCTACTCTGCTATTCATTCTCTTTCCTCGCTCCTTCTCTCTATCTCCGCCATCCACCTTTTACCTTCACTGCCTCTCTTCAATAACTGCACAATCTTCTTTTCACTTTTTACTCTTTTCTCACATTAATTATTCTGTATTATAGTAGTTGACTGTGAATTTAATAATAATGTCATTTGGTGACAATAAGAAGTTTCGGAGCGAATTTATTAGCATGTGTAGGTTCCCTAGAAGTGCCTTGGGATGTAAGAAACTGACAGCAAGAAGTATATAAGAAGAGATATACAAAGAACTTGCGGAAAAGTTTAAGGAAGTAAATTTTTAAGCTGATAAAAAACACGCTACTAGTGAAATAGAATCCCTCTTTTCGCTGGTTTAATAATAGCTATTTGTTTTACATTAAAATAAAATATTATTGTATTATTTTTTCACATAAATATTACAATTACCTTTATTATTTAAGAATTGGTTTTAGTAACATGTGGAGCTCACGAAATTTGCTAGGTAATTGATGTTGGTCACGTATGTATGGTTAGTGGTGTATCGGGTACAGCGAGTTTGCTCCGTTTGGAAGCGTACCTTACATATTAGAGTGTTTATGGGACCTTTAACTATGTAACTTGATGTACGAAGATGAAAAGATGTTTTGTAATTTGTACACGCATAGAATTTAAATGTATATAACTTTTGCTAACAATAAATGTGCCCGCAATAAGTTTTAGACTGCAGAAAATATTTTTCCGAAATTTAGAACTTAGTTGGTAGCCCCACACAGGACTCCGTTACAGTTTAACGCGGCACTGGGGTTATTATCTTAGTTTCCAGGTGGTTATTCCATATCTTTACACCAGACATAACATAACCAGCCATACATACAAATCTGCATAGCATATGCATTTGCGGTTTTGGTTTTGGTGACTTTTGAATGCACTTTATAGCTTAAAGTATTCACTTCACCAACCAGCTTTTATCATGAGCTTCCCCCTGGCTCTGCACACTCCGCACCACACGATCCACCTTGCGTTCCAGCTAGCGCTAGCTTCGTGCGTCAGTTGTTTCTTGCGCTTATACCAGTGAAGTCGTTGATGGTTATATTTGCGATGGTCCCGTACGTGAATAGTTTTGTTTAAAAATGTGTTTTTTCTTGTAGTTTCATAATTACATATCGGAACTAATTGATTGTTTATTACATTTATAAGGATACTCTATTTTACAGGTAATGATACAAATTTTATCATTTAAACAAATACTTTCTAAGTAATCAAGCTTGCAAAACTTATATTTTTTAAATTAATTTTGGTTAATTCAGTTATTTCTGATCATTAGAAAGGGAGGGTTATATAAAGCTTCTATATCACTTGAAATTCTATTCAGTGTGATTATACCTTGCTTACCCTACAAACAATTTGGATCCGAAGCGTATAAGATTCGAATACTATATTCTAGAATTCGACCTAGAATAGGAATCGACATTTGGGCGATATAGGGTAACTTATAGACAAAACAGAGTATCCGTTTCGAAACCATTTTGGATCAAAAACGAAGGCGAAAGTATCAGAAGCAAAAATGCATTACCCTAACCCATAAAATTAAGCTTTAAAATACGAAATTTCTTTTCGTGAACGTACTTAAATATATTTTCTATTTGTGGTTTAGAACGTGCTTCGAAAAATCTTACTCAAATTATAGTCAAGCGATTCGAGATTACTACGATACGAAATGTTTGTGTAGGGTAGAAGCCGTTAAAAGTAGGACCACACTAAAATTTATTTTGATTCTAAAAATTCTCATTTACTAAAATGTTATACTTCGTAGCCGATCAAGCACTTGAAGTGCCGTAAATATAAATTTTGGAGCCCCCTTCTTATACATCTAAGACTTATATTTTGAAACTGTTTAAGGGCACCCTTTAACATTCGACGATTTTGCAAAATTTGAGTACTTCAGTTCATCCAAAGTTATCGCATAATCTTAAATAAGTTGCTAAATAGGTCCGATATCTTAAACTTAATTAAATAGCATAATAATGTTAAATATAGTAATTTGAGAAATCACCTTACGTTAAAGGGCGATGTTAAATAATGCTAACACATAAATTTATAACTTAATACATTTTTAAAAAATAACTGTTATATTATGGTGAAAATAATCATTTAACAAAATTTCAGAGACACTTCAGCGCACGTGCCTCTCTCCTTACTGTTAAGACATTTTCACGCTTTTAACAAATTTTCGAGTTATTTTATTTATTCTAATATTACTCCAAGAAAATATGAAACGTAAAAAATAATTTCCGTTTTACAAAACTTTTCTATTGTTCTTGTTTTACATTATTCAATTTATCTGAATAATTTTGTAGTTTCTCATAAAAAAATCCCGGCGGAATATTCTTGGTATTTTCTTATCTAATAACACTTTTCTTTCTTCAGATTGTTTGTTTTCCCGGTTGCTTTGTATGTTTTACACTTAACTCTCCGTATAACTTTATCTTATTGTAAAGCTATGTTTACATTAACGAAACTATCTACGACAGAAAATAAGCTACAGTTTGTACGAGTAATTATTACTGTATTTTATTATACTTCCGATTACAGTTTAGTCCGAGTTGCTAGCATTTATTTTTATATAATGATTGTGCGTTTTGCAGATTTGTTTATTATATGGTTCGCATATTCGTTTATTTATTGATGATTTGTTTATCATTTTGGTGAGTTTAAGTTTGTATTAAGTGTACAGCGCATTATACAAACATGGATAAAGATTATCAAGTACAGTAGCTTTAGCTTGACATTGTACATATATTCTGAAGCAGACTTTTAAGAAATCTGATGGTCATATCGGCGCATTTGTTTACACATCAGATCTGATTGAAAACAAAAACATTTCATATTTTAATTTATGTTTATATGTTCGCCACGTACCTGGATGATACAAGAGTGATTTTGGAAGACTTATTTATTCTATATATAGTAAACCATTGTTACCATATTGAGACTTCTAAAAAAATTAAAAATCAAATGATCTTCTTTCATACTAAAAACAAAAACTGTTAGAATAGCGGAATTATTTATAATTTCATTTATCATTAAATGGAAACGTGTACTAGAAAGGAATTCATAATCTGAAGTAGAATATATAAAACTTGCTTTTCGTCTTATTTTGTAAGTAATGATTGGGAGGTATTTCTTACTTTATTACTCCCTAAGGTTACAGATCATTAACCCTTAGAATTCGCTTCCCTACCCTTCGTATTCTAGAACCTACGCATCAAAAACTCATTTAAACCGAAATAACAAACATTTTCATTTAATCATTTCTTAAAATTAAATTTTCGTTTGTGAATTCAATTTACAAAATAATTTATTTTTTATTCCCTCTACTAACATTATTACTGCATGTTATTCAACCCTATCACGGATATTTTACCCTTAATTAAACATAAATTTTCTACTTCGTATGTCACCTGGTTTTTTTATAACATTTTTATCATGGGGATGCTTTTTATGTGCGGTCTTTGCCCTCTTCTTCTGACTAGCGTTCTATCTGGGTAGTTAGATAAGGGTTGACGCCCGGTATATAGTTGCTAGATAGAATGATAAAATACAGTTGTGCAAATAGAGTAGTCTGGTTCTTTTAATTGCACTCGCAATAAATTAAATAGTGTGCGCTTCAAACATTTGAATGTAATTGTAAATTCACAGGGCACGTCTCGTACATTCGTTAATTATACCCGGTGTTGCTCGGTATCGAATAGAACACCTAAATAGTAAATCTAATAGAATAACTCAGCTAGTGTCTGTACTAAATTTTGAAATAATCAAATTAAATAAAACCGGTAATAATACCACCAGAAATATACAAATGTGGTAACAGATTTGGAACAAAATTGTCTAGTTCATTAGTTAGATATCTTTATAGAGAATTTTACGCGTCTAAGCGTCCGATCGGGGCCTTAATCAAATAAATCTAAACACGAAATTTTTTTTTAATAATTACGCATGTTTATTTCACATCATGCAAACGCTGCAGTAACTTTGCAGCAAAAAATACTTCTATTAGTAAACGATTTCTTTCTTAAAAATTCAGTGACACGTCCCTACGACCCTTTTAAAAATTCAGTGACGTCATTATTTTCACGTCACGTATTTACGTATTGTAGATTTGATAGGGTTGTTAGTTTCATGTCTTTTTTTTATGACTACATTTTTAAAAAATGACTCATGCACTTGCTATTCAAATTACCATCAAGGTTCAATCAGCTCAGGTACAATGTCATTGTTATCCCCCTCTTCCCTTCGCCCCTATACCAACAACACTTATCTATTATCCATCTTAGCCCTTATGACATTCTTGGGGGTTTTGAAGCGTGACTCAAATATCGAATAGAGGGAACCAATAGCAACCGTCAATAATTTACCACTTCCGGTTTCTGTTTTTAGAGAGACACGTGCACTGTGCATATGGAAATGACACGCACGTGTATTTATTTCCGTGGCGGAACAAGGCTGTAGGCGTTACACATAAAAAGGGCTCCTGGACAGCACTTTCTTTAGTTTCATGACAAATTTATTTGTTTCTAATAATATTTAATCCAGCTCTGATTTATTTCATACAAAATAAACTTCTGTTGTTCCCAGGTTAAAGCCGTTAGGGGGCGTCCATAAATTACGTGAGATGTTTAAGGGGGGGAGGGGGTCGAGTCAAATCTCATCTAATCTTCCGTTGGAGAGAGGGTGGTCTCGGCAAATATCACGCAATTTTTTTTCTGATTGAAACAAAAAAAAATTATACTATTTTGGTCCATTTAATCTAGATTGTACATGCTTAAGGCCTGTCTCAGTATGGGACCGTATTTAAGCGAATTTCTGCCGGACGTATACGGGCTACTACGCTTTACCTATCCGAACCATGTAAATGTAATGAGATCGCTCTGGAGCTCTCAGACTGCACGCTACAAAGCCGTCCGAATACGGGCGGCACTACCTCGCACAGTAGAACCGAATAAAGGCGAATTTTATCCAAGCGTTATAGTCTCTCTTGAGACCGCGCATGATTCTCCATGGACTGAATTAGAGTAGATATTTTTTTTTTAATCACAGTAATGACGATTTAAGTATTCTATTGTTAAATTTTTATTACACTTATAATTAAACTCTCAGCAATATTGATTACTAGTCTTAACTAGTCGTAAATAAAAGCACGAAGCAAATTTTTTTTTTCTTTTTACAATAACAATCCAACGCGTTTACGTAAGAAACCCACATTTTGAAAAATCTCACGTGAGATTGGGGGATGGGGGAGGGGGTTGAATAAAATCTCACGACATCTCACCAGGGGGGGAGGGAGGTACAGAAAATTTAAAAAAACACCTCACGTAATTTATGGACGCCCCCTTATCGCTATGTAAACTAGCTATCTTGTTTGGCATCTTAAGCATCAATATACTTGACAGGTCCTGGCTCATCCTATAAACGCATTTTGTGACTTAACTTTTTTTATTTTTAAATTCCCCGTTTTCGGGAACAAAAATAAACGGGAAAAGAGCACCCTCTAGTCACCAAGAAGTAGATTTATTTATTATTGTTCACTCATAGAAGAATTTTTGTAACATTACAGTAATTATTATTAAAACAAAATATGCAAAAATGTTTTGACGTTTTAAAAATACAAAAATGTTATAATATGAATAATCAAAAATAAGTACACGACAAGTTGATACTTGTTTTAACATACATAAGCGTGTGTCATTGTCACTGATGTGATAGTTCAATTATTTAATTGTTTTTTATTTAACTTTGCTTTGGCTGACATTGATTGCAATAAATATTTGCTTCAACGTCATTTTTAAAAAATTCTAATTGTGAATAAAATTTTAATGTTTGCTTTTTTTACATTTAAAATTTACTAACATTATGTTTCTCTGTTTCCTACTAATTTGCACGTCGAGTGGTCCCGGAAATTGTGGGCTTTTAAAATATGGCAAATATTCTACACATCGAACATTCATCCAGCACAATTTGTTTTTAGCATGAGTCACCGCCGAACTCTCGAAATTTGAACTACACTATATTAATTACATAAATAAAGAACACTTTTAATTGAATTTTTATTTTTCTTGTTTCAGCTTCAAATTGCACTCAATCGTGATTAAACAAATAAATAAATATGTAAATCATTGTTAAATAAAAACACTCAAAAGTGAATTTTAAAATAAATTAATATAAAAAACATTTAAAATTGTTAAATAAATAACAGTATCTAAATGGTTCGGTCGAGCGGTTTTTAAACATTAAAAAAAACTAATTATCTTAATTTGCAATTAATAATACTTAACCAAATCAAGTGAAGTGAATAGACGCTTAAATCATTGGTAAAAAACGTATTTTACATTGGTTGGAAATCGTAAAATTTACTGCGGAATATCGAAAATAAGGTAAGCAATGATAAAAATGTGATCCTATTCATTTAATTATTTATGTAACATCGCCCGATGTTGAGTCGTTACAACTATGTTGGCACTATTTAAGATTTATCAAGTAGGCTTAATAATAACCAATCCCAGAAAATATCAATGCTCTCTGCCACTGTGCCGTCATTTAATTTAATTGTTAATGAAGTTATGTAATATATTTTATGCCGTTATGATATATTTTATAGCTTTTGGTATATTTTCTGTATTATATAAAAAGTACGATTACCCTGTGAAATTGTAACGTTAGATTAAATTGATTTATATAATACCCTAGCTTAGAGCGGTTGCACACTGGAGACATGAATGTTTTAAAAGATTGAAATGAACATAAGAGAATGCGCAAGAATAAAAAGAAGACCAAAGTGCTCAGTCTGATTTGAAATGAATTTTCAAATTTTGTTGTTATTTGAATTATCAATTAATGTTTACAAGCAAATTCCGAAATAGACGATTATATTATGAACTTTGTCTATAAATAGAAATACATTCGCGTGTTGCTATTTGCAACAAGAACTTGTTTTTCACTTCTCCATACGATTTAATTGTTTATTTAAATTATATACTAATAGCACACTATATATAACTAGCATTTACCCCGTCGCAAAGCGACGTCTGTCTTTTATGTGTGAATTGAATTTCGCTTCAAATTTTAATTCCATTTTTAAATTGAACTATTAAACTATTAATTTGATACTTAATTATTACACAATCTCCCTGGATTTCTCAACACTCCTTTTATTAATTTTTCGAGATATGTTCGCATTAAATAGCGTAATACACATGCATAATTTCAACTTTTTATCTTTTACGATTTAAAAGTTACATAGAAAAAGTGATTATTTGTTTTCCAAAATTACGGGTTTCCAGGAAATTCAGGGGAAAATCCGGGGACATCAAAAGTCTTAGAATCTACACTACGAAATAGCAAATTTTCAAATACTTGCTTGGGGCCGTTTTCATTTTACCATTAGAATTTGGGCAACATATAAGAAAATAAGAATATAAACACACTTAAAACATTATAATTCAGGACGTCGTATAAAATAATTAAATATAGTAATTTATGCACATGGTGTTAAATTTATGAAGAAAAACAGTGACTGGATATCATTATAATGATGATTCGTCTTTCTGTTGTCTACCTGTTGACATCATCGAGTTCACAAAAACATAAACATATTATGTACTCTTTCACGCTTCGTTTGCAGACGCTCCTTTATATTTCACTCTTTTTGTTAAGATCGGATTTTCGGGTTTTTAACAGATATGCAATCTAATAGTTATTTACAATTAAAGCTTTTTATAGTTCAAATTATCAGAGTGCGGGAGTGAGTCATACATGAAATATACATTAAAAAACAAATTATTAATACGTTGCTTATTTTATATTAGTATTGGCTACAACAAAACTCTTTATAAGTAGCAGGCTTCGCTATTTGAAGGTTACAGTTATCTGCGGAGCCCTAGCAAATATATTTTGACTTGAATGAATCTGGTTGTTAGTCTGTGATAAAGTGTCATTCCCACTCACTGTTTTGATATTTAATTTACTGTTTTTATGTAATATTGTAATCTAGATTTCAGGTTTTCGTTTAAGCATTCCTTTTTACATTTGTGTTTTAATATAAGTTCAGTTAATTTAGTTGGTGCGTATGCATCGTTAGTAATATAAATTTTGACACTTCGACAAAATTGTATGTGAAATAATTAAAATTACTATATTTAATAACAATTAGTATTAGAAATCGTTTTCTCTTCTATATTTTTCAAAAACTGACATAAAATTTCTTTTTAAAGTAAATCCTACCGCATTTTGACAGTTTTTCAATATTTTTAATCTAAAACATTGGACTTTGTGAGGTTCTAAAAAAACTAAGAAAACTTAAAAATATGCCATATGCTAAACAATTTAAATTAAATACAAAATACAAAATTAAACTAAAGCAGTGAGTGAGAATGATACTTAAAATGCGTTTCTTTTTTACGTAATTACTAAACTAATTAAAATTAAGACCGCGGTTACGTAAGTAAGATTAATATAATATATAAAAATAACTCACCTACAACAGAAGCAGTCATATCAGAATTCTCCTGATAAATTTTGAAGATATCTGAAAAAAAAAAACCAAAATAAATCAACTGATAAAATACATAAAGTAAATGAATTGCATTAAGGAAAGTGCAATTCGAATTCGACTCTGTTACAACACCTGAATATCCGATACTAGCCGATGACAACAAACATTCTGCGAAATAAAAACCCGTTTTATATTTGAGAGATTTTTATTGTGAGAGAGTTTGGAGCCGAAAGACGAAACGAATACTTGGTGATTATATTTATTGTTTTTTTTCCATCTCAAGATTCTGTTCTGTACGTACGTATATAATTTATATTTTACATGTATAACATTTAACTTACGTCAGCGTAATGTTGTTGTTTTTTTCTATAGAAAAAACCAGTCTGTGTTAAATTAAATTAAAATTATGGAACCAAATTTGGGGTTTCAAATATTTAAACTTATTGTAACCGGTTTCAAATCTTATTGCGTTTCGTCAAGGAGGATTGTGGTCCATCCAGTTGTAGATTAGAGCTATAGAATCTTTAGACACCTAGTATTTAATTAAAAGCAGACTGAGACTTTTTTTTTTGTAGAAGTACAGAGTGTTTTAAAATATAAACACATTATTTTATTATTAAACAATTCAGACACCATGTACTAAATCGTTAGAACAGGGTGGGAAGTCTGTAGCGTAGAGTTTGTTCCTGGTGTCATATATGTACATTTTGTATAGGTATAAATCAATTCGATATTAATTCAACTTTTAAAAATTATTGATCTCATTTCTCTCGTTGAACAAAAACAAGTCGTTGACTCACGTGCAACTTTCACATGTGAATAAAACATGTGTGTGTGTGTGTTGGATGCTGCTTGCTCATGACATTCAAAAATATTATCATATCTCAGAATATAAACATTAAACAGACGTCGATCATTGTATGGTGCATGATTACGCAGGTGCAATAACAAACTGCAAGTTCGTTCAGTGACTCCCCCCCCCCTCACCCTCCTGCTTTCGTCTGAGTCACTGCACACCTATCGCACGAATGTTCAACTTGCTGAGCAAACCACTTTGTAAGAAATATGCACAAAACAAAAATAAAGATAAGATGGAATCTATTTGAAATGACGGTCATTTTTCAGTGTATTATATTATGTCTTCCATGACGTTTTTTAAAACTAAAAATAATTTTTTTTTTAAATATTTTTTTGGCAATAATATGTACGTTTTTAGACGATCATTCGAGAACATTAAAGACAGTACAGTAACACTGATTTTACGTTGTTTTCTTTTAAATGTAAGTACAGGTAACTGTATTTAGTTGGTTATAACTTAATAATAATAGAATTAATAATGAAAAAGAAGAACACAGTAATTTTTTAAGTTAATTAATGACTAAAACCTATAGTTTAGCGGGTGGGATAGTATATTGTTCTAATATTTCAGGTTTTTTCGTGTAGGATGCGACATCTTTTTGCCAATTTAAGATAATAACGCACTAAACGTATATTCTATTATAAGAAATGACTATTGTTCTTAAATACAGGCAACAATAGTTATCATTAGCGAAGTACCATAAAATTAACACACAACCAGAGGCGGACTCTCTAATTCCATCTTATTTAGGCATGAATGTTACCGCTATTTGGCACTATGAATGCTCCCAGATTTTAGGCTAGGCCAGACCATCATATCAGATTGTGGGACTTATCAATTGGACAGAAAACTTAGGGGCACCTTAGAACCCAAAATGGATCTACGTAGCTTATAGATGGCCCCTAAGTAGTTCGTATAATTTAAATACAACTGTTAATAAATGCATGCAATATTCATATTTGTATATCAATATCTTGCTTTTATTTTTAATTAATGTTAGAATTAAGATTTCTTTGTCTTAATTCATTTATATTTTATGCCTAGTTGTTTTTATATACACTGCTCTCTGTGGGCAAACTATAATATTTCTTATGTAAACATCCATTGTTTTACGATTCACTTCTACTAGGGTTCGACACTACGCATTTGGTTCTAATTCGTTCTTATCGCTTCAACACTCAAACCTACAGCACGCTTAACCTTTTGGTGCATAAACATAAAATAATAATTACACATATTTTTATGTTTAAAATTTGCTATTAATTACTTAATAGCTAAAAGGTCCTTCATAACAAAATTGTGCGCCCACTAAGCTATTGAAAGGATCTGAGCGACATTTGCCGTTCGAGAACTTGGATACCGCCGACAGATCACAGATACACCCTAGCCAGCCTATAGATCTCTATAAGGTCCAAACTCCACAACCAACAACAAAACTTAATTCGGAAGTAATTAATATATTCCTAAACATAATTAAATGTATATTTACATTCATCTATACTTTTAATTCATTTACTTTCACTATCTGTATTGTAGTCGTATGAGTTAAATTAATCTGCCCATATGTTCATATGTCTGGCATGTGGTTTTGAAGAGTAAAGGCTCTTTTAAAGCGGATGTAAATACGACTAGATGGTCTCATTAATGATTAGACAATGTATATACAGTAGAGTGTACCATATAGACTATAGAGGGCTGCCTCGAGCTAAGTAGATATACAAATAACCCATTTCGTTACATGCTCGTGTATAATACGGGCTGGTTGTGAAAGAATAGATTAATTTACCAATATACATGTATTTTTTTATTATCATGTCACATAATACATCGCTATCTACATGTTGCTAAACTTTCTGTGTAATTTGTAATTAGATATATTCGTTTTATAGATCAATAAATAGGTGGTGTGGTTTGTATATCCACATGTAAAGCGCGGCAATTTTAAAAATATGCTTTCACATTCTATTATACATATTGCGAATACCATACGAAACCACAGGAAACAGCTACGGGAGTTTAATTGGGTTATGAACTGATTTAGGGATCGATTTTTTAACTCTTTGAAAATTGAAATGAAATTCAATCCACACACGAAAGACAGTCGTCGATTACGACGGGGGTAAACTCTAGTTGTACATAATGCAAGATGTGACTCAATCAACAACCAGATGCCAAAGGAGTCGCATCTTTTCCTTGGTTCACCTTACGTCACTCTCGAAGTGGTCTACACCAGACAGAGCAGACCAATGTGCGTTCCTATGTTGTTTATGTTAAGATAAGACTGAAGCAGCGCCAGAGTAGCACTAGGTTGGGTGCTAGAGTGCAGTATCGCGAACAGTATGTTACGACATTATATAAAAACATGATGCATATCTTCTACATTTCTATAATTTAACAGTGGAGAAGATCTCAACATTTTTACCCCTTTCATTATTAAAGGAACAAAAATGACTATTTAAATCGTTAATAACTTCTACAATTGAATAAAAATAATTGGATATTTGAGTTTTTGCAATATAACAGTTTTATAGAAATTCGGTTATGGTTCACCATCTAATTCAGCGGAATTTCGTTTTCATAAAGTTTCAGTATCACTAGGATGGGGAAATATTTCTTAACTCTAATTTTTCAGCATAACTTACAACGAAGTGTTTTAAATTATGTGAATAAAAGCGGTTAACAATTTGGTAAAAACGCAAGGTCAATACTTACAAAATTACATAATTGTACACAAACGACCGTTTTGTAATTGACGCAATTTACCCAGCTGCGGTTTCTTTGAATGTAAAACCCAAAAAATAATGTTGATTATATTTTTTAATTAAACTTTAATCCAGACAGTTTTTTCTGTCTCACTTTTCTAATTATTTATTACTTAAGTCGTGGTTATTTCATCCAAACGCATGCGCATCATATCCTAATGCAGACTTATGATGTCATAGTAATTTAAACATAAATTATTCTTCTTCAAATTGCTACATTAAATAATTAAAATAAATTTAAATTGTGGTTGAGATGTGTGTAATCAGACTACTGTGGTTGGGCAAACGATGACGTAGCATTAATTGTTTAAATTGTGAGGGTGCACTTTTATAAAATATAGTTAGGTTCTCGAGAGTTGCGGCGAGACAGGGACCGAGAGTTAAACTTGACTACAAGTAAAATAAAAAGTTTTTATGAAGTTTAAGGAATACCCAAATATTTCATCACATCTTGAAAATATCAAAGCCTGCTAAAAAGCACGACTAAGTAAAAATATAACGCAAAACAAAATATAGTTGAATAAAAAACAAATTTATTTAAATAAAATCAAATAAAATAACAAATGATGTCTAAATTTAAGACATAGCAACAAATATTAAAAATTATTAAATTTTTTTTGATAAATTGTTTATTATACAAATTTTTTAAAAAAATATTTAATAATTGTATCATTTTTTAATATGTAATTTTGGTTGTTAATATTGTTTTGAACTATTGTCACATAATGTCTTACCGCCACAAACGTTCCAACCGGGATCACAGAATCTCAGAGACAGATACTTCCGACACTTCAACGGATATGGATTGTTGGTACGCGAGAAATTTGAGTCAGGAAAGAGGTCGCAAGGTTAGTTTTTCAACATGAGCGAACAAATTATTAACAGCGAAGAACTGTGGGTCGACTCGAAAGATTTAATATCGATTATAAGGCCGACTTTAAGATCTGGTTTTAGATTCAATTTTCATTGTACTTAGTAGTGTGTATACACCATTTTTCAGAGCTTCTATATTTTATATTGTCTGTGACGTCACAACGCTTCTGATCCTTCTCCCCACCTCCTCCCACTATTGCGTGTGACTTTATTATAAATAATTATATTTATTTCTCTATATTCCATACACTGTAAATTACATTTATGATTAACACATAAAATTTAAACTAAAACCACATTATATATATTAACATATTGTTTTAAAAATATTATATTAGAGAAGAAGAACTCGGTTGTGTAAATTTTGTGGAAAGACAATAACGAAATCAAAATCAGTGCCCCCACCCATACCGCCATTCTTAAAATCAACTGGCAGAAAGCAGCTATTACTTCGAGGAGATGTATTAAGAACTTGTAAATCTAAACAGCAAGCTCGATTCTCCGAAAGCTTAAAAGAACTTGAGCTTCGGAATCGGAAACGAAGAATAAACACAATGAAAATTAATGACCCCTCCAGAAGTATTTTCAATGTTACCAATACAAGAATGTATAGAACTCATTTGGAAATTGCCAGGAGTAAAGAAGGTGAGCACAGTAGAATAACTCATTGCTTGTATCGAACGAGATATATGTGTCTAAATAGTTGATATACTAATTAATGATCTATTTATAAACAAAACTTGAACATTTATATATAATATATAGCTCAATCGTGTGCAAATCGATTGTCATTTTAGTACACTGCTGCCATCTATATTTAACTATATAACCATGAAGTAATGTTTCACCTTAATGAATAAAATGTTGACGGGAAGCAAAGCGGGAGGGAAGGCGTATACAGTGACAACAACAGATCGGCATACATTGCAAGGCCATGCACCTTCCTTCCCGATTCTCTTCTCTTTCACGTTTTATGCAACAAAACCAATACTTTGTGACTTTACATTAAGAAAAATACGTACCATTTCGAGAAGGTGTTAATCTGTCCATTTAATAAATAAGGTCCATCGCTTATGATACAACGTTCGGAAGGAAATATCACGGATAGGCCATATGCAGAAGATGAACCGAAGAAACGAAAGAAGAGCGACGATAGCGACACTGACGAGAGAACGGATACCAACGGAGACAGTGATCATGATGGTGATGATGAAGGTGAAGATGAGGATGACCGAAATAAGAATAATAACAATCCTACTTTAAAAATGGGTGGCGCAAATCGATCGAAAAATGTATTTCGTTAAATTTTGATTTTAAATATTTGATTTATTATTTTTTATTTGTTATTTTGTAACTTTAATAAACCATCATTTTATATTAAATTTTGAATTTAATTAAAACAAAATAGTATTATTTAATTCAAATTGATAACTTAAAAAGATACGAAAATAAATAAAAAGATAAGAACCATTAAAATGTGAAGCGAGAAAAAAGCTGTTGCAACATATCTTTAAAAAAATATATATATGTTTCAATTACACACTCGCTTTATTACAATGAGAAAGTAAAATATATCTTTTACTAGTAGAGATGTTTCATTATGGTAGGTGCAGATATTTTTATTATTTATATATTGATTATACAGGTGATATTCGACCTATGGCAACGGTGGTGACCTTGACGACCTTTTTGTTTCAGTTATCAAACGATTCATCATTTAAAAAGGGTGTGGTTTGCATATTATATATGTTAAGACTATAAAAAGAAGGTCTTCTTTAATTAACTTCATAATGTTGTCATATATGCAATGATGTCACCACAAAGATTTTAAAATTTGCGTTTGAGTCATATTTGTACTAATAAATATTTATAAATAACATCCGCAACTAATTAGTTTATTATCAGATAACGGCAATGTTCAAGAGCTCTGTAAATATTTGGGGTAAATTACCGCCATTTTTTAGAATTATTTATTCATTCCGTACTCGTGTACGTACTATATTTTTCTTGGAATTCCTACTACTCATTTATTACAGATGAGTCATCTAATAAGTTTGATTACATTGTGATTTAATTAAGTAAACGATTTATGCAATTTGTGCTATGATACGTGCTTAGGTGTATGTTTTTAAAGCAGCTAAATTATTGCTATTTTATAACATAAAATAGTTGCATTTATTAGAGTTTTCTGAATTAAAAGTCAATAATTATATAACATATATTGTCAAGTCTCAATGTTTTTCTTTTGTCCACTGCATTCTGCACTTATTTATGGAACACTCTTGGACTACAAAGTTCAACTGCTCTTTGAACTAATTGCTAGCCAAATGATAAACAACTGACAAGCGCAAATGTGTTTTACTTTGATGTACCGACTCCAGATGGGAATGTGTTTTGTTTACTAAAACAGTTTTTAAAGACAAAAATGTTTTAAGAACTGTCTCTTTGGTGTAAACATTGGTGTTTTTGTTCAGAAAAACTGTTTTTGTTCGTGTTTTATTGTTTTTTTCTCTCTGGTGTGAAACCGACATAAGTAAAACAGAGGAAGTTTTAAGTAAACAGACTATGAATTTTTAGTAATTGAAAAGGTTGATAGTGAGAGGGACACGCAATTCATTGTTTCCACATAGCACATGGGCTGAAAAGTCCCGGGCCTAACACATAGATGGCGCTAGTTTTATTGTAGTCACCTTTTTTTCAGTTAATACTAACCTTCAAAAGACAGCTGTTAAAATTTCATGATATTCTATTCAGTAGTTTGTGAGTTATTGTGCTAAGAGTGACGCTACTTTTGTTATTTTCAAAACAATGGATCAAAAACAATTTCGTGTTTTAATTTTACACTGCTTCTTGATGGAAAAAATACCATTCAAGTGTTATGGGGACTTCGCTCCATCAGAAACAACAATAAAACGTTGGTTTGCTGACTTCAAACGTGGTCGTAGAGACACCGATGATGCAGAACGCAGTGGACGTCCAAATGAGGCGGTAACACCAGAAAACATAAAAAAAATCCACAAAATCGTTTTGAATGATCGAAAAGTGAAAATGCGTGAGTTAGCTGACATCGTAAAGATATCAAAAGAACGTGTTGGCTTTTATATGTATATTATAAACGTAATACTTTGCAAAACACTATTGACAATAATTACTTAATTAGTCAGTAAGGTCTACTATCTAAGACCATACCTAATACAGCTGACTAATATCCTTTAAGGTCTTAAAGCGTGTATTCATTCACACGTATCGGATATATTTTTCCAGGAAACAATTAGTGCAAATGTTGCAGGTTATTTTAATTCATATTTTTCCTTAAATGTTTTACAGGCTTATGAGTATTACCTTTGTTTATTTCTCCGATAACTTGTTTGCGATATGAGTCATAAAGGCACAAGGCGACGTGCTGTCTTCCAAACGAATCATTATTTATCATTATTTTTCACCTTCAAACGAGTCACGTGATATATAGTGCGAATCATATTTATACGCATGAAACATATGAATGACATTGGAATAACCATGTCCTATGATAATGTTTATCAGTAACTGAATGCCTTTTCAATGTCTAAACGAATATAAATGGGCTTGTGTCTTCATTTTTTAGTGGTCGATTTTTCAATTGTTGATTGTAATTAATGTTAATAAATGCGTATTGGCGTGTCTATTTTATTAAATATCTAAATGTTGACGGAGATATAGCAAGTAAAAATTTGAATTGTAGTTTTAGCACTTGAAATGGTCGGCCATATTTGTATGACGTGAAATGCATTTTAACGTCAGTTATTTGTTGAATAGGTCAGTGCTGTGGTAATGTTTTGTAGCTGTTGATAGTCAAATAATAAAGTCAAGTCAAAGAATAATAAGTTTTTATATTATTTAACCCTGCTAAGACAGACATAATATTGAAATTTGATTGTTCCTTGAAATAGCTGTAAATAATATTTGATATATAAATACATATAGCAGAGATTTATGATCTGTAAGGTTGGTAACCTTACACAAGGATTGTGATGTCACATGCACTTGGAATGTGTACAACGTTGAATCCCTTTAATAATTAAAGAGACAAAATGAGTTTTTTAATTGTTAATATCTCTTAACATATAGGAAGTTATTAAAAAATAATTGAACATTTGAGGTTCTAGTAACCCACTTTATCAATATATAGTACACTTTTGTAGAAATTAAGACATAGGACACAAGCCCATTGGCGGATAAAGGGATAAACTAACTTTACTGATTATTTTGGATGCATTGATTCCAAAACTGTACATCTAAAAAAGAGTGATATTTTTATTATCACTAAAAATTTCTTCTCATGACGTCATGAACCTAATTATAAATTGAATAACAGTAAAATGTACTAAATTACATTACCACAAAAGTAGCGTTCTAGATTAAATCTAAATTTAAATTTATTTGTTACCTTTTTGGATAATGCGTTACGCTATGTTCATCGCTAATTACAATGAGCACCGTATTAGGGCCAACTCGTACCGTCAACAAAAGTAAACAATCAGACAAGTTGATGGTTCCGACCTAATGACCCCCCGTCTTTAATAAGCTAATGACAAAATATTTAACTCAATATTATTAATGATTTTAACTTACTTTTGCTTAGAGAATTTTATTTTTAGACACTTTGTAATGCCTGGACTAAAAATGCGTGTTTAGTTACGAATGCTAGAATTAGCAGTATAAATACGTTGCCAAATTAGTGCAGATCCAAACCCGGAAAATTTATTGCTGATCCAGGAATCAAACCCGGAGACACAACAGTTCCGTCATGAAATATCAGAAGTAATATTCACCAAAAAACATACATATAAAAATAGTTTTTATATTAATAACAGGAAATAAATAATTAATTAAAAAAATATAATTAAAAATATGTTGTAAAATTATTATAATTATATACAAAATAATAATGAAGTTTAAGTCATTACTGTTTCAAAAATGTGTTAATTTCACGGATGGTGGACAATGACATAGTAACAACAAAAAACAACACGTTCGTGAAACCACGTGACTCACACCTCAGGAAAATTGTTGATATTCGTCTCACATCGTTCGCTAATTGTTTTAATAATAATTCGTAATTAATTAACGCAGTTATTGTAATTTAAATCAACATGTAATTGTTTATAAAAAAAACACTTGTGTGTACAAAGAAATAATGAAATAAACATTATGTGCAAATTGACAATAACAATTCCTGGATATTTCCATAAATTATAGAAATTTGTATTGTACGTATACACTCGAATTATTTTACATAAGCATGTAAATGATACGAGAAACAGCTAGATACAGTTAGATGTTCAGTTGACCCCCTATAACGCGTAACATAAAATAGCGTTATAAGGAACGTACCCACATAACATTAGATATTCCTGTATATAAAATAATATCCTGTATATGTATGGTATATACATGAAATGAATAAACATGACGGTATATCCTATGTACATGCAGCAATATTTAAATTTGCACATACCTTTGCATTAGCACATACATATGACATACAGTGTAGGTTTAACAGTATATACATTGGATATGCAATGTATATGAATGTATATAACTTGAATATAGTATGTATATCCATGTATGTAATTTTTAGGATTAAGACTGAAACATTGTTGTTCAGTATAAACCCTGACCTACATAATAAACACAAATATTTAGGGGGTGTGTCCAAGATTTTGTTTAAGCACTACTAAGTAATGAAAAGTGTCTGCTCTACTGTGTATTGTTACATTTACATGTATTACAATTAACTTACAAACAATACAACAAATTGTTATTCTAATTTAGCAGCGTTTCGTCATAATAACTCAAGAATTGAAATATTTATAAAACATCATATTGCATTATTCATGCTATAGCGTTGACATATTGCAAAACTTGCGGGTTAAATACCGTGAAATTGGAATCAAATAAGACAATAGTTTTATTATATATTTGATGATTTGTACTTAACAGAAAGGAAAAAAAACATCTTCAAGAATCATGAAAGTTGCATTTAATGGTTTTTACATGTTTTGAATTGTTTATCATATTGCTGAATTAATCGGGTCACTAAGAGAACACATCGGTGACATCCGTTGCATGATTTTTTAGTGAATTGAAAGAAGTGAGGGAAAGGTGTTTATTTTAATTGTAGAAAAGTGTTAATAAGTGATAAAAAGATTTATGGAAGAAGATATAAATAGGCGATGACATCATTAGACGTACATAATTTTGTTATACTTTCATTAAGTAAATGCAAAAACATTTATTTAATATAGTTTAATATGTTACATTATATTATCTTGGAAAAACCATTCATTAATGTCAGAAATAGGTAATTTATGTCGTTATATACATTTTTTTATGTAATCTAGTATTTTATTAGCATAATACTTTCTATCTAATGGTTACATTTGTAGATATTAAACAAACCTTAAATATATGCAACAGCAACTGTTTTAGTAATATATTTTTTTAAGTACCGCTAATTCATATTACTTCTTGATATTTTGCGTAATATTGCACCAGATATAAAGTTTTTGATCGAAATAACACCTGGTTTATCCGAACGAATTATTACGTGCTTTTCCTGGACTAACAATTCATTCGGATTACTAAAAATATGTATCTCAATAAATGTTATATAACATACGCATCAAAACTTACATTGTTTACAGTGTACATAATACTTAAACAATTTTATAAACAAGTGGAAATTGTGTTGTATATAAAAAAATATTTTAGTGTTTTCTCTTTAATTATTTAATACCCAGTAAACATTTGGTGAAGTGTCCCTTTTTGTGACGTTTCTATCACTATTTCAATTATAGTTCGCATCAACTTTATCTTCATTTGTATTCCGACAGGAGGAGTGGTTCCGTCATCTGTAGCCGATAAAACAGACATTTCATGTAAACGATTGTGAAAAACTGAACTATAAATGAACTCTTTCATGACAAAAAAATCATACGCATCTCCAATATGATGTCAAAGTGACTCCAAAATGCTCCAAAATGTTTACTGGGTAATTGGAATAAAATAAATAATTTAGTAAATGTTTGTTACATAACTATGGACGTATTCCTCGTATAAATGAACAATATTGTTGAAATCGTTATAAAAACTATCATTTATAAAAACTTGTACCTATTAACAATAAGACATAAACTATATTTTGCAATTATTTTGATGTGCCGTAGAGAAATTTAAGATACCGTAATCCAAGATTCGCGTTATAAACATATTGGGTAATCTATTTGCTCCAATTTCATCGTTTATTACACTGGTCGTATGTAGCTGAACGCTGTGCTATGAAAAGATTAATTTCTTATCTGTTGTTTCTAATTGTTGAAATAATAATAAAAATAAAGAAAACAATTTTTAAATTACGAATTTATCTCAAGGTAGCACGATGACATAATAGGATTACATAGATGTGGTCGTTGGTTTAGCAATAAATATAATAGGCTTGTTGCTAAGAGAAGTAATTGCTAATTAAGTTATCTAAGATGTGGTCTATTACGTAATTTCAAGCAATTTCAAACCATTTTTTTAATCTATAAATTTTACCTTTATGCCAAATTCACACTCACTGTTTTGATATTTAATTTTCGTTTTTATTTAATATTTTAATCTAGATTTTAGGTTTCAGAATAGGCATTCCTTGTCACATTCGTGTTTTAATTTGAGTTTAGTTAATTTAGTTAGTCAATATAAAATTTGACAGTTCGACAGTTGGATGAAATTGTATGTGGAATAATTAGAAATGCTGCTTTTAATCAAAATTAGTAATAGAAATTGTTATTACTTCCATATTTTTGACAAACTGACATTGAACTTCTTTTAAAAATAAATCCTATCTCATTTTGACAGATTGTCACATTTTGGAGGTTATAATATAATAGTTTTTTTTAAATTTAGAAACATTGCAGCTTGTGACTTTAAAAATGAGTCCAGGTAATGAGGAAATTAAATACAAAATTAAAGCAGTGATACTTTTGACTTTATTTGTAATATAAAAAAAGGAACAAGAAGTCAAGAACCTAATATTTCTACTACGTATATTTAACTTTTATTTGACATAATAAAAGTTACGTGTTAGGTAAATATTTTTATCTAATATACAACGTCTTGTGACCTATGTTACTTTCTTAAATATAAATCTTCCCATTTCCGCATTAGTATACTTCTAAAGCTTCTATCCTTTTAAGGATTTCAAGCCCTTTACACCTTTTGAAGAAGTACAGAAGAAATAAAATATTTTCTTAAGTGAAACTTAATATTTAAAGCCGATCCCATTCTAAGGTAAATTAGAAGTTTAAAAAAATTAGTTGAAACAAAGTGAAACAAAAAAACCATGTTGCAATTCAAAATCGATATACAATCAATATTAATATAAAATTATAGTGATTTATTTCAAGGTGTGGTTACAAAAGAAAAATGTAATAGAAACTAATCCTTCATCTGATAATCAAATCAGTTGACGATTTGCGTTCCAATGTAAGATATAAGCAGTGGCGTAGAGTAAGTGTTATAAGAGAATTCAAAAACGTCTTCCTTGTGTATATTCAAGTGTAGTACGATTCTTAGAACGCCACTGCTTTGAGACGAAGCTATAACCAGTCAATAGAGAGATCAAACATACTGTTTTCAATTCTATAGTTTTAGCTATGTGATGCATGTTATTGTTTTTATTAACATGTTACACATTGGGAGCGTTATATATGCTAACAAGAATTTCTATTTTAATTTATATAAATATTAATCAGGACAATAAACTTAACAACGACTTAGTGCTAATGTACTCTTTACGTACGAATATATTTTATTTCTAGTCCAGTCAAGTAATGCGTTTCATACCATCACTGAACTGCAGTACTTAATTATTTTTTCTAATGTAATGGGCTTGTGTCCTAAGTCTTAATTTCTATAAAAGTGTACTATATATTGATAAAGTGGGTTACTAGAACCTCAAATGTCTAATTATTTTTTAATAACTCCTTATATGTTAAGAGATATTAACAATTAAAAAAGTCATTTTGTCTTTTTAATTATTAAAGGGATTCAACGTTGTAGACATTCCAAGTGCATGTGACATCACAATCCTTGTGTAAGGTTACCAACCTTACAGCTCATAAATCTCTGCTATATGTATTTATATATCACAATATCAAATATTATTTACAGCTATTTCAAGGAACAATCAAATTTCAATATTATGTCTGCCTTACCAGGATTAAATAAAATAAAAATTTATTATTCTTTGACTTAACTTGATTATTTGACTACCAACAGCTACACCATATTACCACAGCACTGTCCTACTCAACAAATAACTGACGTTAAAATGCATTTCACATCATATAAATATGGCCGACCATTTCTAGCGCTAAAACTACAATTCAAACTTTTAATTGCTATATCTCCGTCAATATTTAGATATTTAATAAAATAGACACATCAATACACATTTATTAACATCAATTTCAATCAACAATTGAAAAATCGACCACTAAAAAATGAGGACACAAGCCCATTGCATAACAGACATATGTTCACTGGACTTTTACGCTTGAACTGAACGCTAACGATCCGATGTAATAAGATCTTCAGTTTTATAAAGTAACAATTATAAATAAGCTTAATAATCATAACACGGTATTTATTGTTTATGTTCTATAGAACTTATTATTATACCGCAAGTTATGCAAATATTTTTACTACTGCGAATCAAGTTAACCATTGTTACAGCTCCCACTCTGTGGGTTTCAATAGCTGGCATTAAATTAACGATTTTTTGTTATCACTAACATTATCATTGATACTAATTCGTGGAATATTCTGAAATGTGGACTTTTTATTGATATATTTATATATTATCTATTATAAATAATAGTCCACTGCGGAATAATTCCGCGAACATACACCTACTGCGATTTTAATTCTGCGCGTGTAATTAATGGAATTTTTTCGCCGCTGAAATTTATTTTTTCACGGCAAAAATTTGTTTTTTGTTTTATAAATTTAATTAAATAGTTTATAATTATTACAAACCTTTGTAATAATTATAAAACAAGTTATAAATACAGAAAAGAAAAAGAAGACAACAATATATTTATTTGATATACATTTATACAATATAAATATAAGAAAACTATTTCTTAAAACAAAGTATAAAATAAATTTAATCTTTCAATCCTCCCACACCTAAATGTTGTGATAACAAATACCCTTTAAGTGCCCTGCCACTCCCCAGGAGAATAAAATAGCAGCATCTTTGTTAAGGCGAAGGCATCATTTAGAAAAAGAAATTTAATTATTTTTATAATCATTTCTGACAAAAAAGAGGCAAAATTCGAGGATGAATGATACATGATATAAATTTGTTTTGAAAAAATATGAAATCTGTTATCCTGAGAAATACCTTCCCCTTAATTAAGAAACCATGGTCATATACCGAGAGAAACATTGACTTCAACTTTATCTGGCTCCCGAGGCATTACTATCGCAGCGAGCGGTGGTGTTTGCTGGTTCAACTCTCATAACAAAACTACGAAGATCTGCGGTTGAGGCGTTCAACACCAGGGAAATATACTGTTTGAGTGGTTGTGGAAGTTGGAATGGGAGTGGGAGTCAGCATGTGGGGATGTTCAAGAGGATGAGAATATGTTATGCGAAATTCTTCTAGCGGAGGAGTAAGCATGTTATTCTTATTCCTGCGACTATGTTTAATATTATTCCTGGATTTAAAGTACATGGACCGTAATCCGTAGGAAAAATATTTACCTGTGTTAAAATGGTTTTCAGAAAAGTATTTTTGCAGAGAGTTTCTTAGATGGTTCGTCACTAAAGACCCAACTATCTTAAGGTGGTCTCTTGTAATCTATTCATTGAATTTCCTAAATATTTAATAAACAGCAGACATATCTTATACAACGTTTTTTTTATCTAACGCATCATTTTACATTAGTTATATGTACTTAAGGTTCGTTCAACATAAAAAAGTTTACCTGTTATATAACATTTTTTAGGTATATATAATATTACATAAAAGAATAATCCTTTGATATAAATTTATGTTTCCTGATTCAAATATAATTTTTTAAGCAAAATTGTATAAAGTTAAATATTAAACTAATATCAGAAAACGATGTACGTGTGTTTAATTACAATATAACAAAACTAAAGTTTACCCCCGTCGTAAGCGATGACTGTCTTTTGTATGTGAATTGAATTTCATTTCAAATTTTTATTCCATTTTTAAATTGAAATATTAAACTCGTTCCATATTTATTTTACATATAACAACAAATAATTTTTCATATAAACTGACTAAAAAAATATATTTTTTTAAATTTGTTCATTATTTAACCACCTCTTTTTCAAAATTTGGGACCTACTGGGCCCCCTTTTTCTATTTCTAATGTTGGCATTAAATACCGTAATACACATGCCAAATTTCAACTTTCTATCTTTTATGAATTGAAAGTTATAGAGCAAAAAGTAAAAGAATTTTTTTTAGTTTTTCCAAAATTACGGGTTTCCAGGAAATTCACTGGGAAAATCCGAGGACACAAAAAGTCTTAGAATTTTTTTCTCTACGAAATAGATAATTTTCAAGAAAATCGCGTAAACATATAAACAAATAAAACCTGGAACATTATATATAACAAATTTGGGTAAAAAGAATTACCTGAATTATTTAAAAGTATGTTTTATATGTATTTAAGGTGATATCAATGTACGAGTATTACGTTTTTATATATGTACAAAAAAGACCTTATATCATCTTTCAAAGAGCATATGGATGTTGGTAAAGTCGGTAACCCTTGCGGAATGTTTAGGGCCTTAGTCCGTAAGTTATCTAGACACAACTCTGCAAGTTCTCCCACTCAAGGGATTCATACAATATTCATTTTATATGTTTTTTATCATCAATACATTCTTCGATAAAACTTGTATAGTATAATATTATTATTTGTATATCCGTTATTTTATTCATATTTTCTGATTCTGCTTACTTTCCTTCAACTTTATAATATGTACTCAATTCTGAGGATTCTTGGAACAAATATGCGCAACAAGGACTCTCTTAAGTTACAATGGGCTTGTGTCCTCATTTTTTAGTGGTCGATTTTTCAATTGTTGATTGAAATTAATGTTAATAAATGTGTATTGGTGTGTCTATTTTATTAAATATCTAAATATTGACGGAGATATAGTAATTAAAAGTTTGAATTGTAGTTTTAGCGCTAGAGATGGTGGGCCATATTTGTATGACGTGAAATGCAATTATACGTCAGTTATTTGTTGATTAGGTCAGTGTTGTGGTAATGTTTTGTAGCTGTTGGTAGTCGAAATAATCAAATCAAGTCAAAGAATAATAAGTTTTTATTTTATTTAACCCTGCTAAGGCAGACATAATATTGAAATTTTATTGTTCCTTGAAATAGCTGTAAATAATATTTGATATTTTGATATATAAATACATATAGCAGAGATTTATGAGCTGTAAGGTTGGTAACCTTACACAAGGATTGTGATGTCACATGTACTTGGAATGTGTACAACGTTGAATCCCTTTAATAATTAAAGAGACAAAATGACTTTTTTAATTGTTAATATCTCTTAACATATAAGGAGTTATTAAAAAATAATTGATCATTTGAGGTTCTAGTAACCCACTTTATCAATATATAGTACACTTTTATAGAAATTAAGGCATAGGACACAAGCCCATTCTGTGACAAGTCAGAAGTATCTTAAGTATGTTCTTGTTGTTTTAATTGTTTCCTCATGAATGTGATAAGATTCAGGAATAATTTGAATGGCACGATACCACCACACATTTTAAAATATAATACACTTAATAAACACGCTAAATACAAAATATAAATACTACATAGCATACAATACATAAAAAACCTGATTATTGTTATATTAATCTTACAAAAACATTATTCAATTTGAAATTCCATAACTGCAAAAACGCATTAAGATTTTATGTCAATCTTAAAATGCTTTCTATTTATGATTACCAATCGTAAATCACAAATAACAAATTGACCTGCAATTAACCTCTGATAATCTTAATTAGTTCAACATTTATAGCTTATACTAATGACAACATACTAATTAAATGATTCTTCAGAATAGCAAAGTTTATCGTAAAAAAATGTTTAAATATTTTCCCATAGTCTAATTATTATTAGTGTAATGCATTATAATGACAGGTAATTAGTAATAACTGAACTATGTCGTCTCCACTTAAGTAGTGATAGTGTTGTTACTATATTGTTAGATCACTGACTCTCAAACTTTGTGACTAGACTTATTTTGTGAGTTGTATTCCGCTGAATACAAAACAGTATGTTATTTTTCATAAGGATAATTTTAACACAGTAAATATAAAAATTGGAATTAAACTAGAAAATATAACAATATTCATTTTCAAAACTAATTTTTGCGGTTCCAACTCATTAAAAGTCAGTGGAATAAAACTTAAAATGTAGATACGTTATTCATCTAACTAATTGCAGCTTTAGATTTTGATTCGCGTTTATAGTTACTTACATAAAACGATTTAAACATAAAAAAAACATGGTTTTTTTGATAATATTTAACCTGCTGTATAGTATCGCCATCTATATTTCGCGAATCAAAAATGGCTAAGTATCGTTTCACCTTAATTTATTTGTTTACTGTTTTATGATATGTGCTGTCATTTAAGGAGGTACAGGACGTACCGTCAATGCAAAAAGTTTATCTCTCGGTAATACGAAATGCAAAATACGAAGTACATGAGGAACGAGCAAATATTGGGACTGTACCTTTGAAAATGAATTTTTCAATTCTCTATTAAACTGCTATTTGCTAGTTAAAATGATTTTTCTATGCATATAATAGTTTAATAAATTAAAAATTACCTATAATTAATATCAAATTTATATTAATTCAATTTAAATTCAAATTAAATATTTTGAAAAAGGAATATAAATTGTGTGTTGACGCATGCGTGATTTGGTTCTTTGACATATAAATTGTTATATTTTATAAAATATTTATTCCGATTTTGAATTTCCCGCTCAAATTGAGATTTGCAACGTTGCCGGCTTATAACCTACATTTACTGTTTCTTAAAGGTTTTATTTAAATATTTTCGTATATAGGTATCCTTTTGATAATTTTCTTTTTGCAATAGTTACAGAAAAGATTCTTTTATATACACCTAGTTTTTGAAAGCCGTGTCACCATTTTTTCATAGTTAAAAGTTATATTATGTGGTGAAATTGAGCTAAAAATTATGATTTGTATGGAAAATGACTATTATTAATCATGTATAAAAAGAAAACTATGAACCCTAGGTCTCTAAAATTTTGAGACAGCATGTATTTTAACTATTTGTATTGACCCTCCAAATTTCACAACGTTTTCATCATTTACGTTAACGTCCTATACCTGCTTAATTCAAATATATTTTTATAAACATATTCGTTTGTGTATTTATAGATGTCGCCTTTAACGTCTCGACGGCGTCTCTCGTCAACGGGTGACAGTTCTGCACCACCGTCTGAATCCAGCGAGGGTAGTGAAGCAGGGGGTGACCACAGCAGTTCCCATGGCGGAATGTGGCTTCACGGGGGCTTTGATAGTGGTCATCTAACACCTACAGATGGTGCAGCAGTTCAAGACCACGAACGCCAGCAAGTAGAATCCTTCTTCAGCGCTCTAGGCACACAGGTAAAACCTTTGATACATTTCATAAAGTTCATAAAGTTCATAAAAACAAACATCTTCTTAAACGAACACGTGATTCTTTCAGATCTACGTGTGTGCATCATTAGCAAATCTCTACGATAATAATGAAGGCGACTGGACTCTCCGTTTCACTGGAATTCCAGTGCTTCTCCATGACACAGGCACCGCACGTTCCCGCACAAAACCACGCATTCAAATCTTATTAGCAGAACGTGGATCATGTTTCACCCTTTGGCGCGACACCATTGATCATCTCTCCGATTACCGCATCGCTGGAGCCAGCTTCCACACCATGTGTCTGTCCACAGATCACCGAATTATGATCGGGTTCAGTTTTGATACAACACAAGCAGCCAAAGAAACGTGGACGAAAATTGAAAGATTAGTATCAGATCCAGAAAATATTTGTTTATCAGTACCGGGGAGAAAGAAGAAGAAATCGAAACCTCAGCCTGATTTAAGACCACCAAAATCTCAAATCTCGATTCCTTGTCAGTTCCAACATGTTATTAATGTTAATGTGGGCGATAAGGAAAGGTACTTTAGTCTCCAAGCTTTCGTTGATTCTCCAAGGGAACAACAAACACCTACTACATTAGGTTAGAACTATCTTAGTCGATCATATCATAAAATATAAGTTAGTATATAGTATATTATTATATAGATCTATTACATCATTATCACCGGGTTTGTTTTTATGGTAAACGTTACATTGATTGGGTAGTTTCCTTAACTTTAACACGCCAAAATAACTTCTGACAACAGACAGTTTTTCTTTAGATATCAGAAATATTATAGCAAAAATTCTGAAGAAATCAAGTTGAACTGACCACTAGAAAAACGTATTTTAAAATGAGCACTCAACAAACTTTTAATTATTTCTAAATTTCCAGTAATAATAAATACAGGAAACTACTCAATTATGTTCGAAAACACAAAATATAAATGTTACATCCCAAATTTCGGCGGCGACTTATACTTAAAAGTCGTTTTAAGTGCCGAATAAATGCATGACGCGATGGTCAATTTTATCATATTCGTTCGTATATACTTTATAAAAAAATGAGTAAGACAATATTTTTTTATTGTACTATAGATTTATACGGCACAACTTGTTTTAAGCATAAGTCACTATCGAATTGAAAATATACTCTTGAGACAAAAACGGTGAAGAAAACATATGCACCTAATGTGTAAAAACATATTTATCAAAGTAGTTTTAAAACCATTTACTAAAAGACTAAATAATCATCAAAGTAAATGTTATATATGTGTTATAAATATAATAATTATAAAATAAATCCAAATACACAATAATAATTATCAATACATAATTAAGAATGATATAATTAAAAGTTTAACCCTATACAACGATGCCTATAGTCAGAATTTATTAAAATATTGAATGTTAAAACAAATTTAGATTTGTTTTACTATTTAGGTTTAAAAATTTATTATGGATTTGTTTCTTTGGTCAATTTGTTGCAGACATATAACTTTTGTTGGGGAGACATTGCAAATCAAATTAATTTCATTAGAAAAGATGAGTTCTTTGAAATATCAAAGCTTCAGTAATAAATGGCAATATATATACAGCAAATTCATCAAAGAAACAAACCTTTTCACAATACAGTTAGATTATGCATCAAATTAATTCGAATCTGAGTTTATGTTATTTGTAAATAAAAAACCCTATAATATAAGTTACGAATATAATTAAAAAAGAAATTTATAAAAATATACTTTGCTCTATACACAAATCATACAATTTTAAGTGATTTGTCAGTAGACAAATCATACAAAGAGTTTTTAAACAAGCAGTGTCATTTTAATAGCCCTAATTTATTTTAATAAATATCTAAATGTTGACGGAGATATAACAATTAAAAATTCGAATTGTAGTTTTAACGCTAGAGATGTCGGCCATATTTATGACGTAAAATACTATATGGGTCAAATTTTTTCTATGAATATGTTATCTCTTTTACGCTCTGTTGTATAAAAGAGATAGCAACTTAGTAGGCGTGATGTCTCATGTCTTGGAATGTTCTATAACGTTGAATCCCTTTAATAGTTAAAAGGACAAAATGAGTTTTATAATTGTTAATATCTCTTAACATATAAGGAGTTATTAATAAATAATTGGACATTTGAGGTTTTAGTAACCAACTTTATCAATATATAGTACACTTTTATAGAAATTAAAACATAGGACACAAGCCTGCATATGATTTGTGTATTTCGTTAATAAATAAGTAATTTATTATTAAATTACTTACAATATTGTTAATATTATGGAATGATTAATATAGGACTTGTACTATCTTCAATAAATCTAACGCAATTCGATAGCGCAAAACTTCATTCTTTAATAGAATATAGTAATTAATAATAATCAGTGGATTATTTAATAATTTTATTTGCTTTTTTACATTATTTGTCTGTGATAATATTGACATATTTTTAGACTTCTTAAAATTTTTAATTTAGACCTTTAGAATGTAGTCTAAAATAACAAACTTGTTCTTCTTATTATTATTTATAGAATATAAGAATGTTTATGTATTGTATATTATAATAAAATTGATAAACAATATCGATATGTTTTTTCTAAACAAAGTAGGAAAATTTCTGAATGTATATATGGTGGAACCATAATTGAATTCATGTAAAATATTCAATTCGCAATATTATGGAACTTAATTTCCCATTAATAATTAAAGGTTTAGAAATTTATAAGAATATTTTTGATGTCACATCTTTTACTACGCTCTTCCATATTATGATTGCCATCGCTGCTAAACAACAGAATTGATTGGTGCTATTAACGCCATCTACAAGTTAAGAGATTGTAAAGTTTATGATAAGTAGTTAGATGGCAGCAGAATGCTCGAAAATAGTTTCCAGTTTTATCGACATACACATGTCATATTTTTGTATAATAATATAACCTAAAATGTAGTAAATGTAATTTAATTTATTTAGAAATAATATTATATAGGAACCAAATTTTACAAATTCGTCTTAATTATTTCGTATGAAAAGTTCTTAAATTTTAACTCTGTGTAATAGGGATTGAAGCTGAGCAAATTAGGAAGCTGTAATTATTAAACATGTTATAAATAATGTAAATACTTTATATTCTTCAATGTAATTTGTAGTGCAATTGATACATTTCTTTTATTGTCGTAGGTCCAAGCTACTGTAGTACTCATATTACATTTTACACCACATAGTGCCAATATATATTGAAGATATAATTTTAATGATCACCATGTTCTGTGTTAGGCCATTGCACCGTTTTATATTTGCAAAAGGAACACATATGAAGAAGTTTGGGCTTCCATATAATGAAATATATTGTAAAAGTATATTTCATTTACCATCAATTCCAAAAATAAGTCTTAATAAGCGTCCATTAAAAGATCCTAAAACGTCGCTGTTGAATACGTTATTAGAGCACAAGCAGTTAGGAAGCAAAGAATGGAAGACTTTTCGAAAATCACTTCTAAAAGATTCTTCTGTCAATAGTGTGAATATAGATGCTACAGTAATGAATTTTTGTTTATCGAATAAGCAACTTTCATTGGCAAACTCTTATGTAAGTCATTTAAATGATATTGGTTCCTCTCCAAATATAGCCACACTTGGAAAATTAATAAAACTTTATTATATGACTTATAAGGATTGCAAAATACCATATTATGAACAAATGACTGTTACAATGTGGTGCAATGAATTGCGCAAAAAAAATACTTTGGATCCAAATACCTGTGAAAATTTGATTCACGGATTATGTCTCACAGAGGATTGGATACAAAGCTTGAGGTTTTTACAAATGATAGAAATTACATCTAAACCAAGTGCTTCAGCATATTCCGTTGTTATTCAGGCAGCTAACGATAGTAATAAACATCATATATCCACGGAATTGGTAGAGAAAATGGTGAATGAAGGACGTATTCCAAAATGTGAAGTATTTGTTTCATGGATAAATTATTGTATGAGAACATATAACGATAAACAAGTAATAGAGCATTTAGAAAATATGTTAAAATTTATAGGAAACAATGACATACATGTCTCTAAAATAGTTGCAGATAAATTAGTTGAGGTTTTTAAAACGCTCAACTGGACTGGAAATTACACAACAGTAAGTCCTAATGGACAATGTTTATCATGCAAGGAAAAGCTAATACCAATATCATTTTCAAATGAAGAATTTTCAAAATTAAAAGAAGATTTTATAAATAGGGTCCTAGTTAGAGGCAATGCATTTGTAAGAACGACTCCTGACGAATTAACAAATTACATGAACTATATAAACAAAAGAGCACCATATAACGTAATAATAGATGGGCTCAATGTTGGATATTCAGCAGGAGGGCGCAAGAAAAAAATGGGCGATTTAGCAGATACAGTTTCTGCAGTTGTTCGATATTTTGCAGATAAAAGAAAAAAGATTTTAGTTTTAGGAAGAAAACATATGACAAAATGGCCTGCAAAGGGAATGGCTGAAATAAAATCTCAAGCTGATATATTTTTAACTGAGAATACATCTTATGATGATCCTTATCTATTATATGCAGCTTTACACAGTGGACCAGAAACTAATTTTGTGTCTCGAGATTTAATGAGAAGTCACGCGTTTTTGTTAGAAGATAGACATTTGAGGATGTATTTCAAGAAATGGCAACAGAAACATCAGTATCAATTAATATCCGTTATAAATGGTAAAGTACTATTTAAAGAACCACTAAAATATTTGCCAACAGCTCATAATAGCTATAAGGGATGGCATATTCCCTATGTAGAGCAGTATGATCCTAATCCTGCACAGACTCTAAATGCTCCCTTAAATTGGTTATGCTTATGTCAAAAGAGTAGTATGTAAAAATGTAAATGTTTCGAGCACAAATAAACATGTTTTAAGTAATTTCATTTAAGTATTTTATTTATATAATTTAACAATTTGAAAATCTGAGAATGGTTTACTAAGTATCTTCGGGATATATCAGGTCCATGTATACAAATTCTTAAATTTAAATTAAAGCTAAAATGTATTAGAATCTGTGGTTTTAGACGTCACTTCCTGATATACTTTTGAAGCAGACTATACTGTCATCTGTCACACTGCCACTCCATTCTGCACTACAACTTGGATGACTAGTCTGTATAAATGTTTATAAACTCACTTCCATATCAGGAAAACTTACACGTCGTAATGCTAGTCTACCTAGACCCTGACATACTGAATAATGTGGAAACATAACCTTGGTTCACAATCAAATGATACGCAACAAATAAATAGAGATTTAAACTAAAATTATTAAAGTTTTATTTTAATGATAGCTAAGGCTTCTTCATAGAATCTGGCATGCAGTACTTAAGAATATATATTTTAGGAAGATTATTTGCTAGCTGAGAATTTGCTATAGTTTTTATGTACATGCAACATGCATTTAAAACAACATACAATAATTAAGAGTATTTATCAGACCTTACAGAAAATCTAGTTGTTTTCAATCACACTTTAATATAAATTCACAACACAAACTTTTTATTTGACACACAATTAGATATTAGACTGATTAGATATTAAAGAACACAGCGTCAGTTGCTATTCACATAATCTTGTATTTAAACTTTAAAAACATATTTTAAGGAAAACTATTTAGTAAAAATTAAACTATCGGTACATATTAATAAGAAAATACTTTAAACGATTTGTAAAAGAGTTTTTCTTAAATATAAATAATGTTTTAACATTCCGACATATTTTCACTGTCAACTTTTCAACATTTTAAATCACAATGATGCAAGGGTGGCAATTTTGTTAACGTGCTGCCAACATACATAAAATAAAGTACCAACTGTTTTAAATTTTCTCTAATTTATATTCGTGTATATGTTAGTTATCTGCATATTGAAAATAAATAAGAAAGTTATGCTTATTAGTTTTGAAGTTTGCATAGTTTCTGCTATTATCTTAATTCTCTATAAACTCAAGTTTGTTGTTCAAATTTTCATGGGCTCCATATGTATCAAACTTCACTGATGTTCTATTTGTTGATACATTATTTAACCTAAACTTATACTATTTATTTGAGTTAGAGTTGTAAATTTCCACAACTTCTTTTATATATTTCTGTTTACAAAGATTTAAAAATTTCAATAAGAAATATAGCATAAACCAATTGCAGCCAAAGCTAGTGCAGTCAATAACCATCAGGCACAGATTGAGCAGCTCTGGTTTATATTTCTAGTGGACATCGACGCAACGCGATGTTCTTCGTTCTCATGTCATCTATCTACTAGTTATATCTTCTTGATTTGTACTTTTCTTTGTACATGCCTATACATACAAGTATTTGTAGATTACTCGTATTTGTGATATGTTTCCCTAATTCCAAGAATGATATCGACATTGTTTTATCCTAGTTTTATTTAGTTTAAACATGTACAGGTACGACTATGAATGTAATCGACTTACTGACGATTACCTACTGCAAGTTAGTACTAACATACTTTTAAAATAACTTGAATTATTTCAACAAAAAAAAACTTGTATAAATCTTTCTTCTTTTAATTTTTATTTATATAAACTACGTACAAGTAACACTTGTTGCATACTTATTAGGCGTTAAATTAAATTTATGTACGTTAACAATTAGTTTTCGGCAGTGTCGGATTAAGATGTTGGTACTGCGAGACCCTTTCTTCATTCTTCTTGATGTTATGCCAAATGTAAATGGGTTGTAAACTGAATTTCTACAAAAGTGCACTATATATTGATAAAATAGGCTTTCAGAACTGCAAAAGTTCTACCTTATATTAAATTCGCAATATTATAGAAGTTTTTCCTTTATCTTTAATCAGTACCCATTGACGCCACATGCTCTTCCTATTCAATGTATTGCCATCTCTGTTATACAACATAGTGTAAAAGAGATGCATAATCGAACGTCACTTCTGCTATTATCATATTATTGAGGTGGTATACAACTATATACATTTTACTACAAATACATCAAAAATACGAAATTTAAATTTTAAATAGCTATATCTCCATCAATGTTTAGATATTCAATAAAATAAAAACCAATATGTAAACGCCATATATATTTTAACGGGAATTTAAAAAACCACCCCTAAAAAATCACTTCAGAATTGTATTTAGTGACCCAAACCGAAAAAATTGGCAAAAAAAACATTACACAGTACATTTTTTACGTCAATTATCACAGTTAAAAAAACTACATTAAATGTTGCAACAATATAACCAACATAAGGAAACGCAATTATCTTTTTATTAAAAAAACTACAATTAGTATGTCCAGACAATGTAAGTATTTTTCAATTACCTAAAATAAAAAATAAAAAAATGTTATTTAACCAATTACACATTGAAATAAACGACAACGTTGTGTGGCAGCAGGATTCCTTTTGTTTTAATAAAAACTGTACATATATCAATATGTTGTGTGAAATGCCGCCCCTTTCCCACACCCCTCCGCCCCGCGCCCTCAGCGACTTGCACCTTGCACCCTACCCCACCCCACACACACCGAGAAATTCCCGCGACCACCTGTTAGATGTGATCGAAGATCGACGCAATTACGTTGGCAAACGCGACTTGCTTTAGGCATATTATCAGTCAGGGCGGAGCGGGGCGGGGCGCAGGGTCAATGATTTCTTTCATACATTAACAAAATTTAATTAATAAAAGCAAACAGTATAAAAAATTATCTTCGTCTGAGATGAAGATTATAGTATTTGCATGTGATATATTGTAATGTTGAACAAGAGAATTCATACTATAAGTAGTTCAATATACTCAGCCATATGCGTTTTTCAAATACATATAATCAAAATGCAAATACAAAATAGTAAATATTATAATAGTAACCTATTTTCTATTTTGTATTTAAATATCTTTTAAGAGTATAGAATTTTATATTTTATTTGAAAACTTTTACAACCCTATTTCCTATTTGGAAAGTACAAAATACTTTTTTCATTTTTGTTACCTCATAGTGTTAATCAGTAAACATTATTTTTTGAATATAAACTTTAAACCCCCACCAACATTAGCAACAATACCCCCACCATAAGACATCTGATTTTTGTTTACCTAAATTTGTTTATCATATTTTTTCGTTCATTATTTGTTTTACTACAAGACAATCACTCCACTACATTCCTTACTGAAATATATATACATAAATATATATTATTTTACCTACTACCCTCACATGCGACATCCAACATTTATATATTTTCATTCATAAGTTGACATTATTTAGATATGAGTGTACTACATATGTTGTACTTTTAACGTACAGACTAGTGCGACACTAATATAACCCTTACTTATGCTATTTTTTAAAATTCTATACAAAAATGTTTCAAAACGAAGTCGGTCTTTATCAAAGAGAATGCTCAGAATTTAAAAAAGGAATAACATTTATATTAGTAACATAAAGAATATTCTATTTTCTCTAAAATATTTTTAAAATACGTATTTTGTATTTTGTATTTAAATACTAACATGAAATTTATTTTTTATTTTGTATTTGAAATAGGAAAATAACGAGGTATTTGCATTTTATATTTAAATGCTTTTGAAAAGCATTTGTGCACATCTCTGAATATACTAAATAGAAAATGAATGGCAACAGTGTTGAGGAAAAAGAAAAGAGAAATTCTATTATAAAAATATGTATGAAACGGGCTGAAAAGCAAGCTTACATATAAAAGTAATCAGTAAATATGTCTCCATAGTCATAGCCGATAATCAATTTGTATGTTTGTTGCAATATGAACGCGGAAACGAATACAACGGGATAATTATGATTAAGTTAAAGACACTAGGCAAATAGAAAGTCGTCGCTGTCGGTGTCGGTGTCGGTGCGGTGCGGTCTCTTCACTCGTACTTCATGCCTCATAAGTTGTACTAGCTGGCTGCCTATACTCGCCTATGCCCGAGACCAAAAGATTGTGTATAGCTATATGTTACATGCAATACTTTTTTAATGTATTTGAATATTAAATAATAACTTATAGCAGTGTTAAAAAACCTATTGCCAACTAATAAATATTTATCAGTTATTTTATGAAAAAATAAAAAATGGATTTGTGTCCTATGTCTTAATTTCTATAAAAGTGTACTATATATTGATAAAGTGGGTTACTAGAACCTCAAATGTTTAATTATTTTTTAATAACTCCTTATATGTTAAGAGATATTAACAATTAAAAAAGTCATTTTGTCTCTTTAATTATTAAAGGGATTCAACGTTGTACACATTCCAAGTGCATGTGACATCACAATCCTTGTGTAAGATTACCAACCTTACAGCTCATAAATCTTTGCTATATGAATATACTCGTATATATCAAATATTATTTACAGCTATTTCAAGGAACACTCAAACTCCAATATTATGTCTGCCTTAGCAGGGTTAAATAAAATAAAAACTTATTATTCTTTGATTTGACTTGATTATTCGACTACCAACAGCTACAAAACATTACCACAGCACTGATCTACTCAACAAATAACTGACGTTAAAATGCATTTCACGTCATAAAAATATGGCCGACCATCTGTAGCGCTGAAACTACAATTCAAACTTTTAATTGCTATATCTCCGCCAATATTTAGATATTTAATAAAATAGACACACCAATACACATTTATTAACATCAATTTCAAACAACAATTGAAAAATCGACCACTAAAAAATGAGGACACAAGCCCATTGTCGGGGTCTTTTATACTGTAACACACTACTTGTGATTTCAGTAGGCTGTAGTCGCATTAGTACATTTTATCATAAAAGAAAGATTCTATTTCAAGGTATTGATTTTTCTTTTGATATTTCGAAAGTATAGTCTTTTAAGAATATACTGTTAAATTTTTGTAAGGATATTGACAATATTTTCGTTTCTACAGCCGTATATAGGGGAAGATGGGGATGGGAAATATTGTCTTATTTTAAGGACTTAGGGCAAAAGTAATTGACTTTTTACACAGCATATTTAATGGACTTTAGATAAATACGATACACATTATCAATCTATTAAGTGTTTTATATTTTTCTATCGATTTTTAAAACCCTAATGGGGTGAACTATTTGGGTACTACTGTTCATTCGAAATTACTCAATCCTTAATACTTACGTGCATTCCATAATGTTACAAATGGTGTTAAGATATGTTTAGGTAGTAAATTAACACAGCTTTACTTTTAAAATGAATTATTTAATAATTCTTTATTTTTTATATTTTAACCAAAATTAACCAAAATATTCTTTTTTTCTTTGGACTTTGAAAATTATCTACAGATCAAGACGCCTAAGAACTCTCCCTTTGCTCTCATAATAATCGCATAGATTCAGTGACCACTATTACCCGCTAAGAATGACAAAAATCGATGATGAATTTTTTGATTGATCACTAAAAACGTAAAGAATTTTCATGAAATCCAACAAATCCATAGGATACACTAATATGTGGGTAATAATTGACATTTAAAAAGATATTGCTTGGTATAAATCACTTTAAGCTTACCTTCATCGAATTTTTAATTTTTTTTATAACAAAACACGTCTTTACTTACTGCGCGTATGCTCAAGCGTATACTAGACAGTGGTACTAGTGACAATTACAAAATATATTTTGTAACTCTCACAAGAGAAATATTATTTATTTCGAATAAAAGAGATACGGATTCAGTGAGATTTCTAGGAGCAAATAAATTGTTATTTTAAAGATGGAAGACGGTAATAATAAAAGTAACATAAAAGTAAAGCTGGAGAACATGAAGATAATCCAAAGAAAGCTTCTACAAGTGAAATTAGAAAATGTGGTTTTCATTCGTGACATGTATAAGAAGATGATTGATTCTAAACTAAAGGGATGGAATACAACAAACTCCACTTTTGTTGTAAATGATGCACTACAGCTTCAAAACGCAATCGATGATTTTACTTGCCAGGTGGATGAAGATATCTATCAACTTATGATGCAGCTATAAATAATATTGTACTTTGTTAATTATAAATTTAGTATCAATAAAAAAAAAAAAAAAAATTTTATGAAAACACAAGTTGATGACACAAACCAATTTGTTAAAGGTTTGTAACCGCTGGGTTAAATAATGAAGTCTACCTATGTCTTCTGTTCATACTTAAAGAGCCGGTCTATGCAAGAATTATTAAAAAAAGTAAGAGACAAAGTGTGTGTGGCAAATGTGCTGATGCTAAGCCCTGGTGCTCTCTGCTCTCGCTGAACAGGAGTTATCGTTGACGGAGTATGGTGTGCTATGAAGCACCGTTTAGGTGTTTAGGTGATTATTAGAAAAGGGGGTAGTTAACCTGTACCTGCGGAATTACTTAAGTACACTCAAGTCAAAAATGAGTTGTATTTTTATACTAAGGTTGCATAGAAAATTTCCGTCTGAAAATAATTTTGTATTTGTCATAGAAAGATATAGATAGATGGCAAATGTGCGCGTTTCCAAAAGAAGGGGGGAGGGGGGTTAAGGTCAAAGCGATAAAAATGCATATTTTCGATAATGATTTTTCACGACACAGTTAATATATAATTAGTTCTATAATTACTACATGATAAAATGACTTTTAAAAAATACTTCGTAAAATTTTCATAAATAAACATCAAGAGATGAGGCAATGACAGCGAATCTCCGCTCACAAAACGTCACAAAAAAAGTAACATTGCGATGCCACTCATAACTCATCACTGGATTTTCTGAAATCGAAAAATCAAAATGATTTCATTAGTTGATAAGTTTCTGCAGATCATTTTTGAATTTTTTACAGCACTTATAAGTCAAAATACCGATTTTTCATGAAAAATTTGTTATTTTAATATACGTTAAATTTAAAAAAAATTCTGGGTTTGGTTGTTATCAAGTTCTTATCACAAACTTATAGGGCATGTGGTTCATATATATATATATAGGGCTACACTAAATTAAATTAAAAAAAAAGGAAATTAAATCATTTTATTTCTATAACTTCGACATGGGAAATAGTTAATTTTGATCCGAATCCAGAATTAATTATATTCAATATCCGTACTATATTCAAATAATAATAAATCTTCAAGTTAATTAAAATAATAAAACACTAATTGCTATGACAACTGAATTAATAAAAATTATTTATTATTTATTTGTTTTTAAAAATAAATACATCTCAAAAAAAAATTCATATCGTATATTTTATGTAATGTATTCAAAACCAGCATTAAAATTGTATTTTGAATACTAATTAGTATGATGGTTACACCTCAGTGCTAAAAATGCTAATGAAATCATTACGGAGCATGTCGGAATTTAAGTACGGCGGCACCCAAAAACTATTTATAGAAATTAGGTTATTTCACACGACATGATTTTAGTACTATTGAGAATAAATTGTTTATCTTTAGTATACTATTAAGATCTTAAGGCGCGTCTTCACTGATATCTTCTTAATATATATAAATTACGTGTCACTGTGTTGTCCGCTATGGACTCCTAAACTACTTAACCGATTTTAATGAAATTTGTACACCGTGTGCAGTTTGACCCAACTTGAAAGATAGGATACCTTATATCTCAATTTATTTATCTTATTGCTAATTATTTGTCTATTAATTATCTGTATATGACATATGACATCGGGCGACGATGATGGCGACATCTGTTGACTAGATTGAGTAAATATTCTGTTGAGTAAATCGAAATCTGTTGACTAGATTGAGTAAATATTCAATAGATGGCGCTACGTTAGGCACAGCAACGCGTGGCCGGGACAGCTAGTTTATTTATAAATATAGGCTATTGATATGGATGTTCACTGTAACATAAAACATGTAATTCATAAACAATATTTGTTGTCACGTCACAATATGTATCGTATATCCCGAGGTTTACTGGGAACACATTTTCTACGCTTGCGCACAAGTCAAATACTGTGGTAACTTTTAAATTATAATATAATACAATTGTTTACCACAGTAAAATAAAAAATGGGAGATAATAACCCTAAAAGTATAATAAAAAGAATTAAAAAATACAAAAAATTAAAAACACACATTTTCAATTTAATTTTTATAAATTCTTCCATAATACAAATTTTTCTTAAAAAATAAATTTTATATTGTAAAAGAAATTAAACGTACGTATTATCTAAAACTAATATAAATTAAATAAATAAATATTTTTGGAAAACAACACATAATAATTACATATTAGTAATTAATTTAAAATAAAATTAAAAAATAAATAATATATAACTAGTCATAATTTTATTAAAAATAAAAAATGAAATTTGGTCATTTGAAAACATTGTTCGTTTTTAAGCAATGAAGATTGCATATTTATTTTTGGTGTGATTTCAAAATAATAATAATTTTAAAAATTCTGAACTTGATTTTTTGATACAAAAAATAATGATGGCACTACAGACATGCATATATATTAAGGGCATTCATGCTGCATAAATGAAAATGTCAACTTTGTGCACTTTATATAAAATATACATTAATTATAAAATGTAAGTAATTTGTAAATATGTTACATTAATAATACGTAAAATATTAGTGATTTCTTCGATAAAATTATGCATGAATACCCTTATAACATAAATAAAAATAACACAAATAAATTAAGATAGATGTAAAACTTATTTAATGCTAATTGCGATTCAAATATTAAAATTACGTATAAATAAAATATTGGAAAATTTTCTAGTGTCCAAGATATGAAAATGAATTTTCTAATTTATCTAAATTATAATATTTGATATGGCAACAAAATTTAAAAATTATTAAACAAAAAAATTATTCCAAAATATCATGTTCATTACTTAAATAAGTTTCGACGATTCCTTTCCTATATTTGATTGGTTCTACTGTCAAATTACCAACGTTATAACTACCTTTAACTTCCGTTTCCTGATAATTACGATCTGTTTCACCAAATAATTCCCTCCCTCCTCTCCTTAAAACATCATCCTCTGGAATCAATCCCAATTCATCACTTAAATCCGTTGGCTTCGAATCAATCAAATTCTCCAACGTTTTCACATCGTCCTTATCATCCTTTGCGGACATATTGTCAATTCGTTCCTCATCCCTAGGATGAAGATGTTTAATCGTTGCACGACCTTCCGTTTTCACGTGCAAGTGTTTAACCGTATCTGGTGTTAATTGGTTAATCGAGTCAGGTTTAGGTCCGTAGGTCTTCACCTTAGAGTGGCCTTGTATTATGAGATACATTGGCCCTCTAATCGGCTGAGCTGGTTGATTGTAATGCGAAAATAACGGATCAGTCGTTAACGGTGGCGCTGCAGGAGTCGTTGGTACTTTCGTAGTCGTTGTAACTCTTTCAGTGACTTGAGAAACAGGCGGCATAATAGTCACAGGCTTCTGTGATGTGTAGCTAGTTGACGAAATCATAATCGCTGGGGATGTTTCCACCTTTACTGTGGTAGGAGTTGATTCCTTTTGTAGCAATGTATGTAGGAAAGGTCTTCTTTGTGTATTTGTCATCACATGCATGGTAGACACATCCATTTGATACGGTGGATACGTTGGATTATGATTTACAACTGCGCTGGGCTTACCGATATTGACGTAACTTGGTAATTCTCCTGCTGCATCACTTACAACACCTTTCCGAATTCCACCACCTGAAGAAGGAGCCCGCCAATTACTAACTAGCGAGGAAGGCGGTACTGGTGTAGGTCCCCAAATAGAATAAGGTGATGGAGTTGATTGGTAAGAATACGAGAATGATGTTGGCGGCATAGTCGTGTCAGACTTTGTTAACATTGGTGGTGGCATTAACACGGTGTATAACGGATAGTAATGTCGACGTGGTGTAACGCTGTATTTAGGCGCGTCGACGAATTTCATGAAGGGATCATGCATGTCTTTTCGGATACTCGGTTTTTTGCTCGGAACTCCTAGTAATAAGATATCGGACTTTTCGGCAGGTTTATTATCAGCCCAATATCGAACTCTATCTAATACTGGGGGAACGTAATCGAATGTAGGATCGTTTTTTAATGGATCTCCTCGACCTAGTGGCATCCATTCTGCATAATCAACACGAGGTGAAAATAAAGCGCGGGAATCCTTAGGTGGTACTGAAATTTAAAAATATATAAATAATGTATACAGTACAGAATGATTCATACCTTTCACTGTGCTTTTACTAATTGTAAGTTTTAATTGTTATTAATTAAGATGTATGTATTTTGTTTTATATGTTCTTATATATCAAATAATAATTACTTAATTAATATATATCAATTAACTATGCTACTGAACAATTAAATTGAGAAATGGAAAGTTTTAATTAACAGCAAATGTAATTAACGGACGAATAAAACATAACAATGATATCATTTCCGCTCTAAATATGCCCGGAGATTGCACACCTCAACAGGAGACAAATGTTCGTTCATTTGGCTTAATTCAAAGTTGACATTAACATTTCTATATTGATATATCCCGGTAAACATACTTATATATATTAAAGGTTTATTTAACATAGAAAAGTTTACTTATTACATAACATTTACATTTGACGATGTGTTTGATGCGATCAGTGCAGACTTGATCAATTTAAACATAGCCGTTAATATTATCGTTAACAGTGTTTCTGGGAAATAACCAAAAGTATTCGTTTAGTTTGAGTCGCTTAGATGATAACTAGGAATGGGGGCTCAGGGAGGCGTCAAACCGGGTCCATCGCTAGTGCGTGATGCGTGCCAGCAGAGGTCAGTGTGCCGTACCTTGTTTCTGACTGTTAAATGTTTGTTTACTAACTTTATGCAGTGAACAACACGTGACTTAATGCTATTGGTCACGTGGTAATCACTTTTAATTACAAAATTTACTATAGTTATCTTCTTGTGTTCTACTTCTAATTGTTTCTTAATTACTTTATTAGCTGCCTATTGAATTAGAGTCTGTATCACATTTGAAACTAATTTATGCGCAAGATACGTAATAAAGAGTAACATTTTCTGCCCCTCATTTAATCTTAAATTTAAAGAATGAAATTTTTTATTACATATATTTAATTAATAATTTATATGTAAATTATTATCAAAAAATATTTCAAAAACATTTCTAAAAACGTTAAAAATCTTTTTAAATGATATATGATATGTGTATAAATTATAGTGGGTTTAAGAAATATGGGAAACTGTTTCAAATCATTACTAATTCTCAGTGAAGACCTCTGCTATACAACAGTGCAGCTCAATATCTATCAGATTGATAATTATTATTATTATTTTAGGATTAAGGAGGTACAGGACGTACCGTCAATGCAAAAACTTTATCTGTCGGTAATACGAAATGCAAAATACGAAGTACATGAGGGACGAGCAAACATTTGAAAATAAATTTTTCAATTCCCTATTAAACTGCTTTTTGCTTGTTAAAATGATTTTTTATGCATATAATAGTTTAATAAATTAAAAATTACCTATAATTAATATCAAATTTATATTAATTCAATTTTAATACAAATTAAATATTTTGAAAAAGGAATAATAAATTTTGCAACGCTGCAAATTTACGTGTGTTGACGCATGCGTGATTTGGTTCTTTAACCAACAAATTGTTATATTTTATATAAGATTTATTCCGATTTTGAATTTCCCGCTTAAATTGGCATTTACAACGTTGCTGGCTTATAACCTACATTTACTGTTTCTTAAAGGTTTTATTTAAATATTTTCGTAAATAGGTATCCTTTTGATAATTTTCTTTTTGCAATAGTTACAGAAAAGATTATTTTATATACACCTAGTTTTTGAAAGGCGTGTCACCATTTTTTTATAGTTAAAAGTTATATTATGTGGTGAAATTAAGCTAAAAATTATGATTTGTATGGAAAATGACCATTTTTAATCATGTATAAAAAGAAAACTATAAACCCTAGGTGTCTAAAATTTTGAGACAGCATGTATATTAACTATTTGTATCGACCCTCCAAATTTCACAACGTTTTCATCATTTACGTTAACGTCCTATACCTCCTTCGTACCTCCTTCAGTGATCTGGAGACACATTTTTATATACTTTGTAGTCTTTGATTTATTATTGTTAAGAAATATTAAAATAAAGTAATTTAACCACAAACCTGAAGTATCATTAGTTTGAATTGAGTCCGTTGTTGCTACTGTCGCTAGTGGACATAACGCTATCGTTAGCCCGAACATAATATATAATCGGATCATTATCTGAAACAAAAAGAAAATATTTATAATAGAAAGTATTTACCGGTTGAATTTATTTGGTTAATGGTAATTGTTTATGATAAAGTTTCATGTGAAAACTGGATTAGTTATTAGTTTTTTGTTGTGCGAATTTCCAACAGAGTAAAAAAACATAGCGATCTTATAATCGCTGTCTTTTTGGAAGTTTCTTTTTGATTTTGTAGCTAGCTACTGAATATTATTACAAATTTAAAAATTATAGAACATTTAAAGTCCTGATAGTCAACTTAATTAATATATAGTACAGTTTTACAGAAATTAAGACGTGGTTCATAACCCAATTACACATTTTATCTTAAGTCACTCGCACTTTCAACAATAAGTAAATTATCATGTTAGACTTATTTTTCCTTCTTCTTTCACATAAATACATAAAATTCCAAAGCTCTGCAAAACACGCATTCCTTCTTCCTCTGGGATATTATTACTCACACGCCAATCTATATATACATCTACACAGGGCCGCATTAACCATGTCGGGGCCCATAGGAAATATACGTCTCGGAACCTTTAAACCATATTAAAACATATTTTTTCTACCACAACGCAATTTTATTTATAATTATGCCGTTTTTTTTACTATATTACGAAGGTTGAAATTTGAAGCAAATGAAATGAAAATATACGTATTTCTTTTTAAATTTCTTCTTTATTAAAGTACAATGTGCTTAAATATTAACTCACTTAACTTTTTCAGAAATTTAACCTTTTCTAATATATCATTTTCAATCACCATTATCGCCAATTAATTTAAACGGTTCTGAGACATTGATGAACGAAGACAGTTTTTGATCAGGTTTAATTTCGAAAAGTTACGTTCACCCGTGGCGTTTATAATCATCACACTTCTATATATTTGCAATGCTGTCAATTCATTCGGGAAAGTTGATGGTACCATATTACCAAAAATTGGTTTATGCGATTCCTCGACAGGATTTTTTCCCTAGGCACAGTTGCCTACAGTGCCTATTGGATAATCCGGCCCTGTATCTACATATACGTGTACATATCTCAACGTCTTCCATGCTATGAGTATATAATCATTACTATTACACTAAGTGACTTTAACTTATTATTGGTTATTATCCCCATGAATATTTTCATATTTAAATTATGTTAATAATACAATTATTTGTTTTCTAAAAACAAATCACTTTGTATACTTATAAGAATATGATGAATAGTGTGTAGTCTATAGTGTAGAATGTCTGGAAAATTATTCAGAATTCTTGTAGAATGTTTCCCTTGGATTTGAATTGTAAATTCTATGTGGTAAGATAGAATGAAGTAGTAAGGTAGAAAGAAGAGAACTATAGTCGTAGTATGCAAGTATAATCATCATGCAAAATTATTCATATAGTTAATTTTAATGGATACATTTGTAACATTATTTTTTATTTAATTGTAGTGGTGTTGTAGCCAGATTCTTTTAGATAAAGAACATATGTATGTGGACCAGGACAACTGAATTTTTATTCCAGAGACAATTTACAAACAACACAATGGTATTGAAAGTTTTAAGGTGATGAAGGCTTACTGTGAAGTATTCAGGTTCAATTTCTAGATCACCACTTTTTTGTAATTGTATGCAATATATATTTAAACATGCAAAAATGTAACAGTTTTGTCTTTATCTTAGGAAATTAGAGACAACGCTATCTGAACACGTTGAATAAATAGAGACGGTGCTAACAATTTTGCTTCAAATGCTGCCCTAAAACTAAATGAATTAGTAGGAAGTTGTGATATTAAACAAAATTAACAAACAAAATGTTGTATTATTTCAGCGCCTAAATTGGCGCTAAAATTGAATTAATCTTAAATTGAACCCTTTTAAATTGATTAATATCTTTTGATCTTTTTCTTTACATGCGTTTACATTTTATTATTTACTGAAATGTAACAAAGTTTTGTTACATAGTCATTAAATCACAAAACATAAATGTAATGTATAAATGTATGTCGAAAGATAAATTTTGTTATGTATAATATTACATTATATTAAATTAAAAAATCTAAAATAAACCTTACATATAGGTACATAACTGACTATTTGGAGGTACCGCTCTTTTAGTGGGCTCCGGTAAAGCGCCCGCTATTTAATCTGCCTAGGGATTGTCGAAAACATATAAAATATGTCAAGTTTTCTCTTAAGGTGAAACATTACTTCATGGTTTTAAAGTTAGATATAAATGGTGACAGTGTACTAAAATGACAATCGATTTACAAATTTTCTACTGCACTCCATGTTTTCAAATATAAAAACGTTAATAACTTTGCACACGATGGAGCTATATAAACCATATAAACTTTAAGAGTCAGATAAATGTTCAAGCTTTGTTTATAAATAGATCATTAATTAGTATATCAATTATTTAGAAATATATAGTGTGTTGAAAATCCTGCATTCAAGGATATGCTTTTCATATTTTCTAGTGGTTATAAATATGTATATATCGATACTAGTATACAAGTTTTGAAGCCCAAACTTTATTACATCATCAGGCCCGGTCCGAAAGAAATGTATTGTAGATGTGAGATCAAGATACAGCGCCCCTTCTACTCTATTTCAATGAAACCCCGTACTAAATTAATTTACAGTATGCCCTTATTCCTTTTACAATTTGGCGCCCATACTACTCGGTGCGGCTCTGTATTTTATAAACTATTATTAACAATTATGAATGTATTTTTGATTCTCGTGCAACAGTCCAATTCAACACGTTATATTTTTTGCGGTTGAATCGTTTTGCTTCATTGGTTCATCTAATAATCAGATGATCATCATATAAAAGAAAAAAATATATAGTAATAATTTTGAAATTTTTTTAAAATAATTATTTTTATTTTTATTAAATTTATTACAAAGGTTAAAATTATATGCGTCCTTGATTTCATTTTGACTTTAAATAAAAATGTACAGTTAATTGCAAAGATTATTTTGACAATCAAAATTATTTAATTATACTCCATTACAATCCATTAATCACATTCATTTTAGACAAGTTGCAAAATGATTATCCCAAGAGATGCTCGTAATGATGATCGTGTAGCACTTGACTTTACATTAAAATGGTTATGAAGTATGGAAGTAAGCAGGGCCGTTTCAGGGGTACACCCTAAAAAATTACTCATTTTTATGAGAGGATTTTTAAATTCACTGTTGTTAGTTTTAATTTAAAGTTTTAACCTTTAATGTAATTTTGAACTTGTGAAATCATGAGTCATGCGTCTGTAATTTACATTATTTTGTAATAATTACTATCTTTATTTAATATAAATTATTGTATCAAAAGCTGAAACTTACATATTAGTTTAAAACCTTAAATTAACACTAAAATTTAGTGAGTGGGAATGCTTTACTTTCTTTTTCTTAATTCCTAATTAATCTTATGATAATTTACTATTATTTTGCGATTAATGGATTCATTATTCCACGTCTCTTTAACCTATTGCATTTTGGAGTTCAGCAAATGGGTGGGAATTGAATTTGGATAAAGTTTTTGGTATTTTGCTCTACCATAGGCGTCGGCAAAAATACTACCAGGGAGGTGCATGCTCAGTACCCAGTAAACATTTTGGAGCATTTTGGAATCACTTTGACATCATATTGAAGATGCGTATGATTTTTTTATCATGAAAGAGTTCATTTATAGTTCAGTTTCTCACAATCGTTAATATGAAATGTCTGTTTTATCGGCTACAAATGACGGAACCACTTCACCTGTCGGAATACAAATGAAGATAAAGTTGATGCGAACTATAATTGAAGTGAAATAGTGATAGAAACGTCACAAAAAGGGACACTTCACCACATGTTTACTGGGTATTCACAAAAAAAGGGTAGAAGAGGACACTGAATTCTGTGACAAGGTGTTGAACAAATTTGGCCAACAACCTAGACGTCTTAGATTTTTATTCAAACAGTGACTTTATTAATCAAAACTTTATTCTTGTATTATTAACTATTATTCTTCTTTCACAAAGTGCATAGTGCATATACTATAACAGTGATAAAGTGTGCTAATGCGACCAGTGGCGGAATTATCCATTGCGAGGCCCTGGGTGGCAGATCTTTGCGAAGCCCTTGTTCTTTATGTAATAAATAAATGTAGAGTTTTAAAATTGTATATTAGAAGTAATATTCGCGAGATTCAAATACATATATAGTAATGACTTTTTCACCTTCAGTTGTTGTGCCCTTAGAAGAGCAGGGTTCCGGGCGATTGCCCTGCTTGTCACCCCCTAAAGCCGCCACTGAATGCGACCCTACTGAGTCGCAAGAAAACGTTTGCAGTACGAGAGGATGTTTTTATCCAAATATGAAAATTTCACAACAAATAAAATGATGGATGTTATATGTGTTGGTGATATTACAGACATGGTCTATATTGTTCTGATCCATGTTCTGGTATACCAGTATTGATTTGGTTCTTGATTGGATTAATCTGTAGATCACGATGTATCGTGACTTAGTTATGGTATCGGGATTTTGTTGGTTTTTTACTCTTGGTTTGATTTTAACCAATCACGATGACCATCAGTTTGTTTACTACGACTACATTTACATACTATACTATAGATACAGCTATATCTTGTTTTGTAAATCGCCTGGGAAGATCTTGGTTCTTATTGCGGGAGTATTAACTACAATATACCAAAGATCATTTTATAGCTATTGTTATATATGTATTGTTGTCTTTTTGAAATGCGCTAATTGTGCCGCAAAGCTTTTAAAGATTTTTAAATAATTATATCTAATAAGTATCGATTTATAAATTATATACGTAATAGTTGTTGTTCTACTTTTGATACGGGTATATCACCGTTTTGTGTTCACCAGTATGCGGGCGAATCATTTGTCACTCTTATGTTTTTATTGTTTAAAAATGACAGTAGGTGATATGTATAAAAGCTGATAACATATATTGAAATGAACACTGGCTCAAATGTTGTCAAATATTCGGGCTCTAAACCGTGGCATTAAGTCCTCTCAATTTATATAAAGTGTAAAGGAATTTATACAAAGTTACCCCGGAGACAATAAGACATACTCTATCAGATATAGTACAAATTCAGACTCGATTTTCTTTTAATTTTTATAACATTTCAGATTTAAGATTTCAGTTGACACGATCCGATTAAAGCTTAGTTCTTGAGACTGAAAGGCCTTTTCTAAAATTCAGTTCAGTTATGAGATACAAATTTATAGAGTCCTCAAAAAAATTGTATAATATGCTGCAATGGGCTTATGAACTCATGTTTAAGCGTCTTTTTTCTAATGTTTAATTGAAATACAGATTAGTATATGTATATTCCCAGTAAACATTTTGGAGTAAATTCTATTTCATTTCTATTACTTTTCATGAGTTTTCTTGTCATGAATGCGTTTGTTTTCTATTCAGTCGTTCGTAAGGAATGTGTTTTTTATGAGCTACATACGGCGCAACGACTGCTCACTGTTGAATAAAAGCGACTCCTGTGACAGGTAGGGAATCAATTTGAACTAAAATTAATATTCTGTGTGTTGCTCCAATATAAAACGTTAGAATTGAAATGTACGAGTGACTAGAACTTCGCCAAGCCATTCTATTTCACCAAATGTTCAAAAATTGACGAAAATATAGCTAATTAAAATTTGAATTGCAATAATGTCGCTGCTTTTTAGCTCTGCATGTGACGTCTCACGAGAAATAAATAATCGAAATTATTTTTCTTTTATCACAATAATCATAAAATAAAATTTATATGGGATGCAACGACCCAACTGTATTTTTTTGGGACGCAGCTAGTCAGAACTTGCCTATATTCCTAACAAATCTCGTTTCTACATGAGCAATGGTGATGAATAATAAATAAAAATCATCGGATGTGACATCACATGCAGATTTATATATTTTTTAACGCGATTGAGAAGGGTCAAAAACTAATATTTCAATTGTTAATATCTCCTGTAATATTGAGACTAGTTAAAAAGTAATTGGATATTTGAGATCCTTATAGCCAACCTTATTAATATATAGTACAATATTGTAGAAATTAAGACATGGTTCACAAACCCATTATTGCGATCGCTTACTACATTTGTTGTTCTCCAAAACGAAACTAACATTATTATTATTCTAAATAGAATGAATGAAAATACCTTTAAACTTCTTATAATACAAAATGTTTTTTAGTGGTAAATACTCTGATTCTATATAACAAGTACAGACATGCATTTAGATAGATATCCCATGCGTGTTTCATCTCTTTACGATGAGAAAGTAGTCGTAATAAGCATGCATCTGTCGGATGTTTAAGTTGGTGGTGAGTCTTATGGTACTGCGTCAGACTGCGTGGCGGCCAAGCAATTAAATCGCGGTTGCAGGCGGTTACAGTGGATTCGCGGATGGCGAACGGAATATAGCGGCACACTTAACATTCTGAATCTCATTCAACTAGTCTACCATTCCACCAAAACATCCAAAGAGTCAATATCTCTGAATTGGTCATTACGTTTACACATACGAGTATAACCTAACGATTAAAGAACTATAGATTTAAAATAACCAATAAAATCGATCATTAATGATATCTTATAATTAGTATTTTAAAAAACACATATCAAGAATGTCTCAACAGGTTTGAGGAGGACAGGAAATCGTTTGTACCAGAAATATAAGAAGTACTTATGTATAAAAACAACGATTAGCCTAGTAGCTGAATTAGGAGACGCGCGTGGATTTGTAATTATTGATTATCAAGAATATTTGAAAGTTGTAATACAGGAGTATATGATATTAAACACGTTTACTTGTCAAAATATTTCAGATTATGGACTTGGAACATACTCATAAAATATCCATAGCAGATGGATTGTATTTAGCGAAAACTAAGCGTTTATTATAATCGAACTAGAGCAAGAAATAATAATAAAATAAAAGCAGATAGTAGTACGCCTGCACTAATTAAAGTATATTTAGAACCGATAAGAACAATAATTGAAAATAACCCTGATAAACATTATACCACATATGAAAAATTAAAAACCATTGTAACCAGATCATAGGCAACAAAGATATGATCCAATGATCCATTACAATTTTAGCTAATTAACAAATTTAGACCATTTAGAACACAAAGGAATCAAGACTGAATTCACCAGAATAATTAAATCAATAAAATAGATATAATAGAATATATTTAATATAGGATAGATGATCATTGTAATGGGCTTGTGTCCTATGTCTTAATTTCTATAAAAGTGTACTATATATTGATAAAGTGGGTTACTAGAACCTCAAATGTTCAATTATTTTTTAATAACTTCTTATATGTTAAGAGATATTAACCATTAAAAAAGTCATTTTGTCTCTTTAATTATTAAAGGGATTCAACGTTGTACATATTCCAAGTGCATGTGACATCACAATCCTTGTGTGAGGTTACCAACCTTACAGCTCATAAATCTCTGCTATATGTATTTATATATCAAAATATCAAATATTATTTACGGCTATTTCAAGAAACAATCAAATTTCAATATTATGTCTGCCGTAACAGGGTTAAAAAACTTATTATTCTTTGACTTGACTTGATTATTTGATTACCAACAGCTACAGAACATTACCACAGCACTGACCTATTCAACAAATAACTGACGTTAAAATGCATTTCAAGTCATACAAATATGGCCGACCATTTCTAGCGCTAAAACTACAATTCAAACTTTTAATTGCTATATCTCCGTCAATATTTAGATATTTAATAAAATAGACACACCAATGCACATTTATTAACATCAATTTCAATCAACAATTGAAAAATCGACCACTAAAAAATGAGGACACAAGCCCATTAGAATATACTAAAACTAGGTTTTCCAATAGAAGTTGTTAGCCGCTAGGACTATTTTTGAAAGATTTGAATAAAATTGGCGACTTTACCTGATTCTAATCTGGGCAATACAAGACCACGTGGTTATACAATATGACAGACATGTTCATACTTGACTATAATTGTACATGTGTGAGTTAGGTTGTATTATATACAGTAATTCTTTATCTCAATTTACCAAAAGATGTTATGTTAATAAAGTGGAATAAGGCACGCTGATGTAACATAAGTTGACACTATACTGTTGGCAACAATAAAAAAACAAGTTTCTGGCTAAAACAGTTAACAAATTATAATAAAGTCTATAAAATGATTCACTCAATAGATCGGCATCGAGTGGACCAGATGAATTGCCAACAGCTGATATAGAAGGAAGATGGTGAAGAGGAAGGAAGGGGGAAGGCAGGAGATACAAGGAGAAGACTTCACCGGAGTAAGCAAATTGACCGTTGCCAAAAAAAATCATAACGGCAAAAAATGACCAACACGATCTTCCGTCAGTGCCAAATGAACCGCGCCGATACGCACTTATAGTCCGAGGGATTTATTTGTTCTGTGAAATATTGTTTCACGGTAAATGAAATAGCTTTCTGATCCTCATGATGCATTAAATTTCACATTTCACTGCAAAAAAAGATTACAAATGTAATTCATAATTATTACTTTATATTACTACTATAAATTTTCCCCGCGGAAAACAAATTTTAGTGGTGAAAAAACAAAACAAATTTTCGCCCAAAAAAATAAATTTTAGAGGCGAAAAAACAAAACAAATTTTCGTCGAGGAAAAATAAATTTTCGCCGCAAAAATATAAATTTTAGAGGCGAAAGAATAAATTTTAGCGGCGGAAAATCTAATTTTAGTGGCGAAATAATAAATTTTCGCCGCAAAAAAAAACAAATTTTACAGAATATTATTTTAAAGAATAAAATTTACTGGCGAAAAACAAATTTACCTTAATTACCTTACTTGAAAAATATTGTTAAGCGAACAAATCCATAAACTATCACTATGAAAATACAAAAGAAAGTAGTAAAAATATTCGTTTATTTAACTGTTTGATTTCATCACTTGCCCTCAGACTATTGGCAAAGATTATTGTCGGCATTTTACACGCGCTTTATTATTTTTTTTAAATTTTTTATTATTTTTTTTTTATTCAGAATTATATAGTACAACAAAGTATCTTATACATTTGTAGTGACAATTACTACTTTCTTTTCTAAATATTAAACAAAAATTAAATAATTTGTTAATTATAATATTCATTATAAATTTATAATTCAGTGAATGGAAAACTAATTAACAATTGTAATTATTTCACTAAATTAAATATCTAGTGGTACAAATTGTTGATCAATGTATAAGATATATATTGGGATTTCGTTTTATTGAACATTGAAATATTTGTCTACTTCAGAGCTAAATTTTTAACTTACATTTCAATAACTTATGTTTTTTCTAATGTTTTAAACACTGCATCAAAATTAAAGTTATTTATAAAAAACATAATTTAACATAGTTTATTAAAATATTAATTTGATATGTATCAATATATAATCTTGCATAAAGAGCTATATAGTTTTGACGTCACGACGTTTTTAGAATATAACAAGTAATCGAATTTATTTATTGTTATATTACACGTCAGTTATATGGGTGACACTGTGACGTTTGATTATGTATCTCTTTTACACTTCTCTTGTTAAACAGCGATGGCGATAGCAGTGGGGAAGAAGGTAAGTAAGAAAACACGTCTATTAATCGGCCGTAAGTAAAAATGACTATTTCAATAGTCAATAACTTCCATAATATTGTGAATTAATTAAAAATTATTTGATATTTGAGATCCTGATAGCCAAATTTATCAATACACAATTATTATTACATTTTCTATTTATTCAATTAAAATCAATCAAATAAGAAGTGTAAATTCGAATCAAATGTAGAAACTTGAGAATATGAAATGAGTAACTTCTTCATGGAAAATCTAAAATAATACAACTTTTCTTACTAACTACTTAATTACGTTAATTAACATCCAGTGTACTTATTAATATTCAAATCACCTTAATTATAATCGATGGTTAAGAATTATCAATTTTATGTTAGCAGAAGTATTGTATTTTTTCATTATGTTTTTTATAAGACAAATATTTTATGTGACAATAGTTCAAGATCAGTTATGCCGTATCATGGTTTAATTCCCAAGTAAAATGGGTATAGTTGAAATAATTTGTGAAAATTTGAAAGCTGAATGCAAAAAACATAAAATGACCGACGTAGTAAAAGTGCGTAGTTCAATTTGTAAACTAGAACTTTATTAAGGTGATCCATTACTTCATGGTTCTACAGAAACATATAGACTTTTCAATCAATAAAAATGTGAAATTCAAATAAGTAAAGATTCATTACTTGAACTAAATTTTGTACTGTTATATTTTTCTTTAAGCCCACACAAGAAAGACGAAATATTTTTTTGAATTATTATTTCTTTTGTACAGGTTTAGATTATGCGTAAACACACAAAATATATGTTTTAAACGTATGCATTTTTATCTAGTGTTGATTTAATAGTAATAGAACATTTAGGACAGTACACACACGGTAGCCTACCCTTCAAAATCAAGTACAGACTACCTAATGACACAATTCTCTAGGCGCATGTTACACAATACCAATTAGGAAATAAACCCACTTTAACATAAAAAAATTACCAGTTACTTAATATTCTTTAGATTAATATATTGTAAGAACACATAACAAAAGTTATCTTATTAATAAAGCTGCAGAATATAATGTTCCATATTAAACTAATATATTAGTAAAAGATTTTCAATATCTTTTGCATTTATTTAATGACAACGTAATAGAATTATGTTAAACGTCGGTAACTAATAAAACATAACGTTTGCTAAAAATATACGTTTGAATTTGAAAGAAAGATATATTTTGAGACGAAGGCAGTACTTGGCAGAAGGTTGTACTTTGCAAAGTTAAAATTTTAATAACTTTATGTCTTCACGGCTACACAAAGTAACTAATACATAAAAAAGAATGTAGATAAAAAAATCTGCAATAATATTAATATGAAAATAAATGATAACAGTTATAAGACTTTTGGACATTGCACAACTAACAGTTTTTTACTAATTAATGGTCATGTACATACTAAGGCAGCGAATTTTACATAAAAATATGATTTTGAAAAATAAATCTGATTTGAATTTAAACTTTGTCAATTAAATTCAGTAAACAGTTTCTAAAATATAAAATTATGTAAATAAAATCATAATATTCTTACCTTTTAATAAGTAACTTTTCTTAATCTATATAAAAATATCAAGTTAAATTTTTTAACATCATTTAATTTTTTATAAACATGATTTTTCGAAAAGAAAAATCAATTTTCACTTATAATCAACCATTGTTGATATTATTAATTGCACTATTTCGTTTTTTATTACTGATTAAATTCTTCTTCCTTCTTGATCTTCCCAAATGTTGGAGACGGAGATTTGATAAAGAAGATGGATTCACTACTAACGTTGCGTCGTCTTCGAAGAGTTTAACGCAATCTGGTGGTGTAGCTTTGCAGTCGTCCACAGGCTAAACAGTGACTGCTTTGTGGACAGCTCGCAAGAGTTACTTATCTTCAAACGAAGAGTAAAAAGAAACTTATAATGCGTTAGGAGGGGGTCAACCATTGAACACCTTCTATATCTACGACACACTCACGTATAGATATATTAAACGATGTGTGATTATAATATGCGTTATAATTTGTCTCATTTTATTATTGTTAAATATGCAAAAATTATTTTGTAGGATTTGTTTATTATGGAGAGAAATTTGATTCATTTTCTAAATATTCACCGAGAATAATAATTGCTAAAGTTTTCATACGCATGAGACATTAGACATTAGAATTTTCATAAATGGGGTTTTAACTTTGTTTTGGTTAAAGGGTAATTTTCCATCATATTTCCATAAGCTTTGTGACGTCACATGTAATACAAAATATAGAAGCAAGGTCGCTTAAAAAATATTTTTTTTATTTAATTTTCGTAATGTACATATATTTAAGGACACACATAGAAAATTTCAAATAAAGCCGGCAATTGTTTTCGAAATTATGTAAGTTGAAAAAAATATTTTTTACTCTATTTAAATGCGTTTTTCTGAAAACTGTGTTTTTGAAATCGGTGACCAAGATTTCTTGGAAACGGCTGAACCGATCAGTCTCAAATTTTAACACAAGTTTCTTAAGTATATTTTTTAATAAATAATCGAAGATTTTTTCTCATCGATAAATATATTTTTTATATAAACAATTTAAGACAACAATTTTGGTTAAAAATTGATTTTTCTTCTGAGAAGCTGCCATTTTATTAAAAAAAATTATTTTGCTTATTCCTTCGATTAATTACAAGATTATACATTACTTTAACGATATCCGTTTGGCTTTTTAATTTTAGATGATTCAGTCCAGAGATATGTGGTCACCGCAAGATGCCTTTTTTGAGATGAGCTCTTGGAGATCATCTATAGCAGCTTTAAAATTATTATTTTTACAAATATAACAATGTTGAAATACAGTTAAACGTTACCATAATTTGTGTACAAATTTTTACATTAATACATTTAAAAGTCTTCTCAGGAAAAATTCTCTTCAAATCCTCTTAACTTTAATCAAATTTCTGAAATATCTGTAGCAAAATATGACAAGGACAGAAAGTGGAGTCAGATCAGAATAGCAGGTAATTTCCCAGTAAACAATTTGGTGAAGAGTCCTATTTAGTGACGTTTCTATCACTATTTCACTTCAATTATAGTTCGCATCAACTTTATCTTCATTTGTATTCCGACAGGTGGAGTAATTTTACCATTTCTAGCCGATAAAGTAGACATTTTATGTGAAAAAATGTGAGAAACTGAACTATAAATGAACTCTTTAATGACAAAAAAATCATGACGCATCTTCAATATGATGTCAAAGTGACTCCAAAATGTTTACTGGGTTGTATAACGTAATTTATGGATTTCAGCTTCGGTAAAACGACGTACGTCTGTAGACTCTGAGATCTTGAACTATATAGCTTTAAAGAAATGTACAAGTATGCAGGTGTGTCTGTGTGTGTCTTTTGAATTTTGACTTAGACCGGTGCTGATTACTCGTAGTATGATGCATATGCTAATTATTGTACGTGACTTTTCTACAATTTATTCAAATTTAAATGGTATATTCGAATGGTAAATAATGATCCACGATTATACGGATATCTTATTTGACAGTATTTCATTAACTGTTTGTCTATTTCTATATAAATGAGGTTATTTATATGATATATTACTTATGCAAATTTCATTGACAAATTTATCTGAAAAAAACATTTTAAATCAATTTTATTTATTATTCGTCTTGATATATAAATCATAAATAATAAAAGATGTATACGATAGAAATATGCATGTATTAAATTTAAGCTATTTGATTTTGCCGCTTGAAAATTATGACTCACAAATTTGACATAGGCGTTAAAATAAAAAATATATAAAAAAATATGTTTTTATAAAATTTATTTAAAATGTATAAAATAATTATTGTACTAAAAAAAGAATTTAGTATATTGTTTATTAATAAAAGTGTGTGACTACAAAAAACGTGTTTGAAAAATTTGAGCTGAATTTGCAAACAAAATACAAAAGAGTTTGGTCGTCAAAGATTTACAAAAATAACGTTTTCTTTTAAAGAGAATGTTGCACTTTTTCGTGCTGTTTTAGGTTGTGTTTCTTATCAAATCAGACATAATATTGAGGGATAAGCTCGACACCTCCGTGTACAGTATACTTCTAGAACAAAGGCGTAATTACCAAGCCGGATATACAATAAATATACTATTAAACGCAAATACAAAAGAACCAAGATAACCGATGTTGAAAATCATGCCTTCTATTTAACAGGAAGTAATGAAAAATGTCAGTACCTTCTTAGTTAGTTTGAATCCGTTATCTTAATGATAAGGCGCTTAATATATAGCTTAACCATTACACTATCCAACTAATACGTAAATGCTCGGATTTCCATTGACAGGGGCAAACCCAGGGGCAGGACACTTGCCCCTTCCTGTATATTTAAATTTATATTAAGGAGGTACAGGACGTACCGTCAATACTAAAAGTTTATCTCTCGGTAATACGAAATGCAAAATACGAAGTACATGAGGAAAGAAATTTTTCAATTCCCTATTAAACTGCTTTTTGCTTGTTAAAATGATTTTTAATAAATGGAAAAATTACCTATAATTAATATCAAATTTATATTAATTCAATTTAAATTCAAATTAAATATTTTGAAAAAGAAATAATAAATTTGGCAACGCTGTAAATTTACGTGTGTTGACGCATGCGTGATTTGGTTTTTTGACAAATAAATTGTTATATTTTATATAATATTTATTCCGATTTTGAATTTCCCGCTCAAATTGGCATTTGCAACGTTGCCGGCTTATATCCTACATTTACTGTTTCTTACTGGTGTTATTTAAATATTTTCGTATATAGGTATCCTTTTGATAATTTTCTTTTTGCAATAGTTACAGAAAATATTCTTTTAAATACACTTAGTTTTTGAATGCCGTGTCACCATTTTTTAATAGTTAGTTATATTATGTGGTGAAATTGAGCTAAAAATTATGATTTGTATGGAAAATGACTATTTTTAATCAAGTATAAAAAGAAAACTATGAACCCTAGGTCTCTAAAATTTTGAGACTGCATGTATTTTAACTATTTAAATCGACCAATAACAACGTTTTCATCATTTACGTTAGCGTCCTATACCTCCTTAAATATACAAAAATCTGTAATAAATTTATACGTATTAATTGTCTCACCCTGTAAATATGTTTGTGGACGCCCATGAATATATCGTACAACACAATTAATTAACAAAACGCAGCTTTCGTTATCATTATCTACCGGACAAATTACTGCTAAGACGACTAAACTAATATAGGTTTTGTTCTTAGAGTGAATATAATTGTTTCAGCTCCACGATTTTATTTATTGTTCGTTTTAAATTATACTTGGAAGTGTAATATAACCAAGTGCTGTTTGTAAAAGATTTTTGTCCTGCAAACCATAAAAGTAAGGCTTGCGTGTTTACAACCGCATAAAACTAATGGTAAAATGTAAAGGTTACTTTACAAGTTTAGGATTATCGTTTACTCACTTTTATAAAATTTTGTATTAAATAATACGCGTACAATAATGAAAGCACTAAGAGACATTCTGATTCTGGTTGATAATTTTAGTTAAGAAAGACTTAAAAAATGATCGTGGATGGAATTATGGTCGAACTTTTAGAGCGAGTTTTAGAGCGAGCCCTTCTGTTTAGTTTTAGCTGAATATTAAATAATATATATATATATTTATTTGAGTGCATCAAATTTTAATAGTTATTAGCATTTTAAATCAATATACAGGGTGTCCCAAAATTCAACGATAAGCCGGCACCAGAAGGTGGTTCTTAAATTAATTCGAAAATTAATAATTTCGATTAAATTTTGTGTAAAAACTACTAGCATTCTGGGAGTTTTAATGGTTGTGATGGATAGCAGTGCTATTTAGGTTGCCGATACAAAAAAAAAATTAGAAATATTTTAAAAATTGTGGTCTTGGTAGTTAAAAACATCTTAAGGTGTTTCAATTTTCGAAAAAAAATTATTCTTTTTTCTAATTCCTAAACAAAATGAAATTATCGTTGAATTTTGGGACACCCTGTATACATTACTAGAGTTTACCCCCGTCGCAAGCAACGACTGTCTTTTGTATGTGAATTGAATTTCATTTCAAATTTTAATTCCATTTTAAAACTGAAATATTAAACTCGTTCCATATTTATTTTACATATAAAAGCAATTAATGTTTCATATAAACTAACTAAAAAAATATATTTTTTCCATTTTGTTCATTATTTGACCAACTTTTTTTCAAAATTTGGGATTATTTTTTTCGATTTGTAAATAAGGGTTTCCAGGAAATTCAGGGAAAAACCCGAGGACGCCAATTGAAATTAGAAATGTTTAAAAATGTTTATAAAAATCTCGTCACGATAAAAATTGTATGTAGTTTGTCTTGATCTCAACAAACAAATCAGTATATATCCCGTCTCTCTTCCCGTTCACACATGAAATCTAGATGAATATTACTTAGTAGCGTAAAAAGTCTATTGGCCTAATATTAACAAGAATATTTCAAACTTATTCATTAATTTAGTTCATTGAAATTAAATTAAATGATATTTTAAACTTCTAATGTAAACCATTCAAGTTGTTGAGAAAAATTCATTATTTCTTGACAATAATCTTTCTATCAATAATATTTATAGCACCATAAATTATAAATAATAGATATATGCCACCTGTCAGTTATCTTAAAGGAATTATACGTCAGGTTAGCCAAAATAAAGCTACAAGAAATTCTAAGATGTTATAAATCTGTTAGTACGACTATTAAAGATTGCAATTTCATTTAAAGCTAAAGGATGTAAAGGAAAAGTGACGAATACAGAGAATACGCTGTAAAGTAAGTTGATGACACAGACGGTGGTGCCAATGGCGGAACGATCTTGATGAAAAAAGTGACTTTAAAAATAAAGTCTTTCTTTTCGCCACTATTCGTATTCGTCTTACTTCTTTAGATATATGTAACTTTTGATTCAATAGAGTCATCACAAATTCTATATAAAAAGCGGTTTTTGTTAGAGACCAATTATCTAAAAACCTGTCAAAATAAAATGATTAATTATATGAAAGTATTTAAATAAAGATAAGCAAAAATCTGACAATTTGCACTAAATGTGTGTCACTAATAAACGATTTCATTTGCATATTATTTTGTGATAAGTGACGTGCCTGATGAAGTATTTAAGTCTAAGCGCACACTTGCGGTAATACTGTTAAACACTGCCTTGTTACAATTTAGCGGCTTTATATGTGTTTTACATAACAAGTGAATTTAAAGAGATTGTTATCTTCAGTGTGCGCCTGGACTAAGGCCACTATCCGACATGAGCCGCAGCCTCCTTTTACATGTCGAATATTTGCATGTGTTAGTAGAAGGTCTACCTTAATAATGTATGCATCTAATGACAAAACTGCTTAATCTTTTAACACTGTTTTAACAAAATGTCAAACACATCAATGTAAAAAATAGATCACCTCAAAAAAAAAAGAACAATTTCAGCCTGTGAAAGAAATAAAATAAAATATTTTAAAATAGTAATTTATATGAAATAAAAATAGTGCATGACGCACGACGCATGATTTCTCAACTTCACAATTACATTTAAGGTTAAATACTTAAATTAAAACTAAAAACATTGAGTAGGAATGGGGCTTTAACCTATAAACAAAATTTTTATTATATTTAACGTTATATTTAAATATATTTAACATTAGAACTACCTTGAATCTAACTTCAATTACAAATGATAAGAAACGTTCATGAAACCCGAGAATAACATGTGTTAGGATCAGAGCACGTACCAAGTAAAATAGAAAACATGACAATGAATTTTAGCAGCTCGTAAAAGCATGAAGGCATGCAGGAACAAATAAACTGTTCCAAATACAAACACACATTCAAAATGAGTGAAACCTTCTACTCCAAATATTAACTGTGCAATATGCGATAAACTACGTGATCAGAATACATGTGTACGTAAATTTTTATGTTTAAATATATTTGTGGTTTGATTTCTCCGCTTTGAATAATATGACAGTTTTCTTTTTCATTTGTAACACTGTCGTATGAGTTGCATTATCATTTTAGGATTCATTTTTGCTAAAAGTAAATAAATGCATTTCTACAATCAATTAGCACACATTGTATATAAACAAACTGCGCTCTCACAACCAGATACTGCAACGCGTTATTAGTTATTATAACATTTGGTAACGTTTTGAAAAATTTCGTTATAATACTTTTTTTATATTGTTTATTGTAGTGTTATGTAGTCAGACGGAATATAAAGCTTCATTCCCACTCACTATTTTGATATTTAGTTTTTATCTAATATTCTAATCTAGATTTCAGGTTTTCAGAATAGGCATTCCTAGTCACTGTCTTGTTTTAATTTGACCTTAGTTAATTTAGTTGGTGCACAATATCAATTTCTACAGTTCGACAATTGGACAAAATTGAAGGTGAAATAATAGAAATTGTTTTTATTTCTTTATTTTTGACAAACTGACATTAAACTTCTTTTAAATATAAATCCTACTGCATTTTGACAGATTGTCACATTTTGGAGGTTATAATATAATATAATTTTTCTTAATTTAATATTTTTAATTTAAAACATTGAACCTTGTAAGGTTCTAAAAAAACTGAGAAAACTTAAAAAATAAATGATACTGTGAATGACTACGCGTATGGCATATGCTAAACAATTTAAATTAAATTGAAGCAGTGAGTGGGAATGATACTTAACGTTATAAAATAGATAAAAGATTTGACAGTTTTGGGAAGTTTTTGCTCTAGCTCTAAAAAAATGATATTGTTTGCAAAAAGCTATTGAAATGAAGGTAAAGGAGGTACAGCCCCTTTACATAAATGATAAAAATGTCGTGAAATTTGAAGGATTGATAAAAATAGTTAAAATACATGCTGTCTTAAAATTTTAGTGACCTAGGGTACATAGTTTTCTTTTTATACATGATTAAATATAGCCAATTTTAGCTTTTAGCTCAATTTCACCACATAACATAACTTTTAACTATAAAAAAATAGTGACACGGTTTTCAAAAACTACTTGTATATAAAAAAATCTTTTTTGAAACTATTGCAAAAACAAAATTGTCAAAAGTAAAAGTTGTCCTTTTAATTATTAATTCAACAATATGGACGTGACATGGCAATCCAATATTGAGAGAAATTTATGAATTCACATTTTATTATATTTTCAATTCAGTCTTAATTCTATAATCCCAGCTCTTTATCAAAATGGACCTGTACATAAGACTATGATAACAACCAACTGATATGATATAAATGAAATGTTTGAAACCTCTGTTTTAGACTGGATCTAGGTTTATGGGTAACAATACGCATTGATATGCTTGTCACAATATCACTATTCGAATAGCATCAAGTGAAATGTCCATTAGAGTTGATGCGCCTTGATATGACGTCACCAGTATAGTGACGATGATATTTATTAGTTGGCAGATAAAAATTTGTAAACAAGAAATGAGAGAATAAAAATGAGCTAGTAAGTTATAAAAATGACCGGAAAGCAATTACATCTCATCACAATTGCCTTCCGAAATAAAAATTTGAAAAACGGTAATTAAAAATGAGTTTACATCACAATGAACTTATTGAAATAATACATTTTATTTTGAATGATTTCAAAGACAATCTACAAGATTTCAATACATTATTATATAGGACAACTACTTATGATACATTTTTAATTATACACGGCCTTCCAAATGCTTCATATATGCATCGAGTTCATCTTCACTTCCCGAATCTGTATTTTGTTTATTGATTTCAAATTCAACATTCGTTGATTCTTCAGAGTCAAAATATTTTTCTTCAGCATCTGCAGTAAGTATATCAATGCAATCATAATCTGTATTCGAGTCAACTTGAGAATAATCGAAATCAATATCTTTTCCATCAAGAAAATTACTATACATTGTACCAATAAATTCCTCTTTCAATAACTCTCGTTCTGGTGCCATCAGCACCACCTCTTTTTCTTTAATGGTACTTTGTGGAATATGTACTTCTTTTTGTTGGTGTGGTTCTTCGCTATCAAGATCTCCCCATCTTTTAACCGGAAAATGATGAGCTTTTTCTTTTATTTTATTCAAAGATAAATCTTTCATATCTTTATCTAAAGCTGTACAAAGTTGTTCCTCATCCTCTTCTTCGTCATATTCTTCTTCCATTTCCTGTTCTTTCAGTAATCTCTTTGCTATATCTCGGTCAATATTGTCAAAAAGTTGATTTACATATGTATCATCTTTTGGCAGAACACTGTCTCGTTCTTTTATCTCGCGTTCTGTTAAAAATCTTCCCACAAGTTGATCATATAACAATGGGTTCCTTTTCATCATTTCCGTTTCAGTAAAATAACAATTTTCGGATATCATTTTCTTCATAGCATGGTAACGACGATTTCTCACATCTATCTTGTTTTTTACATCGCGTTGCCTGTATATTTTACTTAAATGAAAATCTATTTCATATTTATCTGAATCTGTACAATTTTCAAAATATTTCAAGTAATCTTGTGATAAATATTCGCCAAATCGAGATAAAAAAACAGATTTACTTTTATGAAATACACTTGATACAATATCCTTTTTTTGTTCAAAATTTAATTCTGTTTCTCCACGTTGTTGGCTTCGGAAATAAGGCCGTTTATCTTGTGCTATGGAATTAATAATATTGTCTTCTATATTTTCAATTCTAACATCATTTTCGATTTCCATTTCAATCTCTGTATTTATATCGTTCATACAAGCCTGCTCCATGTCAAACTAAAAAAAACACATAACCTAACTAAATAGTTTGACGTTTTTGTACTAATGTTTCTTCAAAGATAAGATATATTGATATTTATTACTTACTAAAAGAAAAAACAGTTTTAAAATGTCGAAATTACTAATCACAAGTTTATAAAACTAAATAATGCTTTTTATGTAATATTTCAATAATATACGAGCTGTCACTTCTTGCATTGCGTCTATTAATTGGATTCTATACATAACCTCAAAAAAATTGATTTAGCCTAAGATATGTTGTAGTTAATGAAACTAATTATAAATTAATATAATTTATATTGTGACCAATATTAAAGTTAAATGACACTGTGTAGTAAATAATATAGTTTTGTATAAAATAATATATGTATATACCGTGAACGAGCACGTATTTATCAATTTCAAAATCAAATGATAAGAAATATTATAGATTACAAAACTGACATAAAACTAAACCTGTACTTTTGTGAACTAGTTATTTGATAAAGAAATATTTTGTAATCCGTGAATTAAAATTTAAAATGGCAGGTGCTTCAGGAGGTTCTATTGTATGGGATTGGGACTGGAGAGATATGTGTGGTCCAAAGGGGCTAGAAACATGGGATCCAGAAACAAAAGATTTGGGACTATGTTTTCAAAGAATTTGTCTTCAATTACCAATATTTGTATTAGTTTCTATAGTGTCTGCTTACTTTTTTGGTCAGCAATCAAATTGGGTTGTTCGAGATAAAATACAAATATTGGCAATAAATGCGAGATGTACTATTGTGTTATTTTTATCTATATTTCCAATATTTCGATTATATTTTCACCTGACTGCTGGAAGCAAAGTCTTGCCTGTTTCTGTGTTAATAAATGTTTGTGAATGTATTACGTGGGTTGTTCATTTGGGGGCCTGTTGGGCTCTCAAAGGTCGAGGAGGATCAAGCTCGAGGGGACCTCTAACTCTTCGAGTTTTGTGGACGATGGTTTATGTACTAAATATTGTTTGGTTGCGATCTAACATTGGACTTAATGATTATGGATGGGCAGTTGCATCTATCGTTTTAAATACTCTTTATGGTTTCACAATGTTCCTTGGAGGAAATTCGCGAAGTCTGTTCACAAACCAACAAACTGAAGAACAAGTAAGTTTATTATAGAAACGATACATTAAATTATTAAGAAATTAAGTATACTAATTGCTGCAAAATTTGTATTACAATAACTTCAATTCTTATGTGAATAATTTTAGCCAAAATTAAAGAGTTTTATATATTGTATACTCTATTCAATTTACAGTATACTCTATAGTGTACTCTATTCAAGTACATATAAGAAAAAATTCTAACAGATGTTCATGTTCAAAACAAGTTGTTACGTATAAATCTACGATAGAATGAAAAATACTTTTGCACTAATTTTTTACAATGTATATAGGAACGAATAAAATAAAATGCACCATCATATCATAGATTTATACGGCTGTTACAACCTCTTTTAGGCATCAGTCACGTCGAATTCTCGTAATTTGAACTATATTTTATTATAACTGGGAATTTAAAAGCCTGGAACTTATGCAACATAAGTAACTAACCGAAAATTTGCGAGACGTTAAATCAAATGTTAAATACATCTTAATTTTATACTTATTGTGTCGGAGCTTTCACAATCTGGGAGAAAGCAAGATGTGCTACTCCCCCTGCCCTCATCATAATACATCCGTACACAATTTTAGAAACGCACTTGAATCATAGTTTACGAGAAGTAAGCAGAAAAGATCTTCCAATTTTTATTCGTTTGGTTGAGAAGCTGTCCTATACCGGACCGACTCATGTTAAAAATATTAAATACATTATTTTTTAGCAGTAACATATTTTTTCATCAATGCTCTATAAAACAATTGAATTTAGGAGAGAAAAATATATAAAAAATACACAAAAAGTATGCCTAAGCAAAGAAAAAAATGTTTTCCAATGATTTTATCAAAATGCTGCGGATATTCGAATAAAAGGTATATTAACTTCAACAAAATGTTATAAATTATTTATTATAGGAACGCCGTCCGTTATTGGGTGCTTACAGTGGCTTCCGCGAAGAACATGATCCGTATGCACTCGGAAGGGCTGCGGAAGGGGCACCTGCACTTTCTAAAGTCCTTCTTTATTGGGTGGGTGCTCTAATACAAAAAGGTAATAATTTCTCTCAAAGATTTACAAATGTACCACTTTTCTTATAGCGTAGAAAATATAATTACCGCAAAACACAGTTACATGCATTAACGTTTATGTAACATAACAAAAGTTACATGCTATGTAAACGCTTTTACTTAATATACAACGTTTTGAAACCAATTTTAAAGATAAATCACCTACTCGCGCAGTAGAAGACTCATCAAATTTCTTAAGAATACCTTTTTAAGGATTATAAAATTATAAGAATTCTTTTCAAGATTCAAGGTTTTTGCTATAAAATAAGCTATACTTTTAGATTAATCTTTATTATGTTTTACTTAAGTAAAATATTACATATATTTAAGGTATCATTCATGTTTTGTGTTTCACAGGTAAGCTATCGTAAAAGTAATACAATTAAAAACTAAGTTTCTTATTCAATCATGTAGGTGTTGACGGAAAACTAAAGGAAACAGATGATTTATTCGATCTTCCCAATGACATATGCTGCGAGGTTATTGCTGATAACATGGAGGAAAAGTTGCGGTAATTGAACGAAAATCTTTATGGTAGTACACTTATTAGGCAGATATTCATAACATCACAAATTTCTCTCACAGTACATCTAAATCGCTTCTTCGATCACTGCATTCTCTTTTCGGAGTTCAATTCTACAGTATCGGAATATTCAGATTAATTGGTGACTTAGCTGGATTCGCAGGCCCATTACTTCTAGGTGGTTTAATTGGAGCCACAAATAATGATCCATCTTCTGCAAATCCCTTCATATATGCCACTGGCTTGTTAGCAACCGCAATTTTAGGTGAATATAATTTTAATTATCTTGTTGATTTTATTAATACATATTTTCTAATAAACAAATATTTTTAGCTGCATTTTGCACTGCCCATTTTAATTTTCTTATGAGCGTTGTTGGTCTCAGAATGCGGGCTGCTATTGTAACAACAGTATACCGCAAAATTCTTGCAGCTAAAGACGGAGCTCTTGGTAATGGAGGTCAGGCATTGAATTATATGTCAACAGATACTGAACGCATAGTCAATTCCTGTAGTAGTTTTCATGCATTCTGGAGTATACCATTTCAGGTGAGAAAATTAAATTACGTTTTATGATATTCAATAAAATTTTAATATGTAATTAATATTTTAGCTTTTCACCACTTTATATTTACTATATACACAACTGGGGCTGGCATTTTTGGGAGGTGTTGGAATTGCAGTCGCTTTAATACCAATTAATAAATATATTGCTGGAATGATAGGTTCCCTGTCAGTAGGACTTCTCCAAGGAAAAGACGCCCGAGTTGGAGCTACTGGTGAAATGTTAAGAGGAATTCGATCTGTAAAACTTTTCGCTTGGGAAGAAGTTTTTATTTTAAAAATTGAAAGTAAGATATTAATTTTTCATTTAAAAGATAAATTCAAAAACACTATATGAAATATTTCTTTTTTATTGCAGAACTCAGAGGTACAGAACTATCTTATTTAAGAAAAAGAAAATATTTGGATGCGTTGTGCGTCTTCTTTTGGGCTTGTACTCCAGTTCTTATGTCAGTGATTACATTTAGTTTATACTCTGCACTTGGTAATACTCTAGCAGCTCGATCAGTCTTCACAAGTACTGCTCTATTAGCTATGTTAATAGGACCTTTAAATGCTTTCCCTTGGGTTTTGAATGGACTTGTTGAAGCATGGGTTTCATTAAAAAGAATACAGAAATTAATAGATGTGTGTATCGTCCGTTCAAAAACAGTTAAATAACCATATGTGCATTATTTTTATTTAAGTATATAAATTACAGACTCCAGACTTAGATTTATTAGATTATTATAAATTAAAAGAATCATCAAATTACGCAGTGGGTATACAAGGAGCTTCTTTTACATTTCCTATTGACGCGAATGGAGTGGAATCAACTGCAGAATTTAATGCTCCTGGTGTCTTAACCATACAAGCGGACGGTAATTTAATTGAACATCGAGAATTTGCATTGAAGAAAATTAATTTACAAATAAGAAAAGTATGTTGACTTTCCACTTTTAATTAAATTTAATATTACTTAAAAATTAACACTAATACTTTAAAGGGCGAACTTGTTGGCATAATTGGACCTGTGGGATCAGGTAAAAGTGCATTACTATCAGCGATACTAGCTAGCATGAAGAAACAAGAAGGCGATATCTTTGTAACAAATATTGATAATGGTAAATATATCTTTGTTATTTATTAAAAATGTAACTGCAATAAAATATTTAATATCTCATGTGCAGGCTTTGGATATGTATCTCAAACAATATGGTTACAACGTGGAACAATTCGTGAAAATATTTTATTTGGAAGAGGATATGAAGAAGCAAGATATAAATCAGTAATCAATGCTTGTGCCTTAGCAGGAGACCTAGAAAATTTAGGTGGTGATCAAGTAGGTGTTGGTGAAGGCGGCGCAACACTTTCTGGGGGTCAAAAAGCACGTGTTGCGTTAGCGAGGGCGGTTTATCAAGATAAATCAAGTAATATTTAGTTTCTTCCAATCTATAATAACATTTATAATTAATAATGTGTTATTTTTTAATTTTTTAGTATATTTGTTCGATGATATTCTTTGTGCTTTGGATGGATCTGTGGCTTCTCATATAGCTCGTCGATGCATCTTAGAGTTATTACGTCACAAAACAAGAATAATTATCACGTCACATCGTGGATTATTGTTTCATTGTGATAGAATAATACAGGTAAAGAGTGAAAGATATAAAGTGAAGCCAAACAAGTCAATTTGAAAGTTCGTGATATTAATAAACATAAAACTTAATTTGGCTACGTATTTAATAATGTTGTAACAAGTATTTTATTGAAACATGATTATTTTAGATGTCTGAAGGTAACATAGTTAAGGTCGGGAGCCCCACAGATGTACTTGGTGATCCTGAAGATATGTCAGATACAGATTGGGATTTACCACGTGCTTTATCAAATCTGTCTCTTCGACAACACTCAATAAATAGCTATGAAGACGACGCTAGAAGTGTAGATAGTGTATTGGAAGATGTAAGTAGTAACTAATTTTAAAATGATCTTTTTTTTTGTTTATTATACAAACTACTTCATTTCTTAGGAAACAATTGAACGTGGTACGTTACAAGCTAATGTGTTATTTGGATACTGGCGAGCTGCAGGAGCCTTATTAGGATCTATTGTATTAATATCAGTTGTGTTAATGCAAGCGTCCAGAAATGTATCTGATGCATGGCTTGCACATTGGGTTACACAAGATGGACCAACTAATTCTACCAACTCGAGCTTTTATAATCCGTTAGATAATATAGATTTTGTAAAAATTGAAGATACTACTCCTTTAACACCTTTAGATAATGCAACGGCAAGACCACACATTGAGGATGAATTTGGACCAGAATCTATAATATCAAAAATAATACATCTACCAAATCTTCTTACATTAAGCATTCAAGATACCAATAATTCGACAAGTGTATCGTTTTATTTGCAAATTTATGCTGGATTAGCTATATTAAATGCTGTCTTTACTTTTGCTAGAGCATTTTTATTTGCATATGCAGGAATTAAAGCAGCTAAAATTATACACGATAATCTTTTGGGGTCAATTGTTTCTGTAAGTTCGAATAAAATATAATCCATTTTATAAATGATATATAAGTACTATAAAAGATTACTATTTATAGGCTCAAATTTGCTTCTTCGATATCACCCCGTTAGGGAGAATTCTTAATAGATTTTCCTCAGATACGTATACTATTGACGACTCGTTACCATTTATATTAAATATATTATTAGCTCAGCTAGCTGGATTAATTGGTAATGTAATATACCAAATAAAATATTGTAATAGAATTTATGTAATATAGTTATTACCAACCGTTCAATCAACAGGTTCGTTATCGATTTCATTATATGCCATGCCATGGCTTGGGTTACTAGTAGCCCCCTTAATACCTTTATATCATGCGTTACAAGGAAGGTACCGTTCTGCTTCTAGGGAAATAAAAAGACTTTCAAGTCGTGCAATGTCACCACTGTACAATTTATTTACTGAAACTATTCAAGGTAATTTAATATATACTTCTACTAATTAGAAATACTTTGTTAATGTATTTAATTTTATTTTATTCGATACTACAGGTTTAAGCACCATTCGAGCCTTCAGAGCAGGCTCCCGATTTAGACGAGACTTCATGACACGATTAGAAGATAGTCTGCGTACACAACTTTGCAATGCTGCTGCGTCTCAGTGGCTTGGATTGAGATTGCAGGTATCAATTATATTCCTACATTTAGAATTATTGTTTTTGATTGTAAAGTACAATTGTATTTTATACACCAAATTTTAATTTTAGCTGTTAGGAGCTGCTCTAATAGGTGGAGCTGGTTTTCTAGCTGCTTTACAAACAAATTGGGGTACTGCGGAACCAGCATTAGTAGGTCTTGCAATATCATACGCATTATCTTTGACTGGGTTATTATCGGGACTTGTGAACGCATTTTCTGAAACAGAACAAGAGCTTGTAGCTGTTGAAAGAGTTTTACAATATTCTGAAGCGCCTTCCGAAGCAAAAGATGGCATAATTAATGCACCGTATGGTTGGCCATCACAAGGGATTGTTAAGTTTAACAATGTTTCGTTAAACTACAGGTAAATTATATTAAATTAGTAATTAATAAAACTTCATCAGCAATAATCTTCAAAAACAAACCGTTTAAGTAAAATGTATATTTAAGAGAACATTTGCTGCCAGCAATTACACACATTTCATTCGACGTTCGTGGTAATGAGCGAATAGGAATCGTCGGTCGAACCGGTGCTGGAAAAAGTTCTATTCTTGCAGCTCTATTCAGAACAGCAATTATTTCTGAAGGCGAGGTGGAAATCGATCATGTTAATATATCTCAATTACCACTGAAAACTTTGAGGTAAAACAATATTTATGACTTAAAAAAATATTTATTTTCTAATTTATTTAATTTTTCTAGATCCAGAATAACGATTGTTCCTCAGGATCCATTCTTATTTTCTGGTACGCTACGTGATAATATGGATCCAAAAGGTCGTCATAATGACACTGATATCTGGACGGCATTGTCTAGGTGTCATGCTGCTACTTTGGCCAGAAATATTGGCGGGTTAGACGGATTAATTAACACTGGTGGTGCTAATATTTCAGCAGGACAGCGACAGCTTTTATGTCTAACACGAGCTGTATTACGTAACGCTAAGGTCATTGTTATGTTTTTATTATAATGTAAATTGTATTATGTAATAAATTTTAATTGAATATTTTAATGTTGTAGGTTGTATGTATCGATGAAGCAACTGCAAACATTGACCCTGAGACTGATATATTAATTCAACGAACTTTAAAGTCTGCATTTAGAAATAGTACTCTAATTATTATTGCTCATAGAATTGGAGGTCTTAGAGATGCTAACCGTATTATTGTTATGGATAAAGGAAGAATTATTGAAAATGGAGAGCCTGGACAATTACTATCTGATCCACAATCTGCATTTAAGAAAATGATGGATGAAGAAACTGGAAACTCAGATGGATGACATCTTCGTTATAGATTGTTTTAAAAATCAATTACTTAGTATTTTATTAAGATAAATAATTGAATTTTTTAACAATTATTATCTATGTAGTAATTGACTTAAAATAGTTTATAGTATGTATGCCAAATGAAAAAAATTATTTATTTTTATAATTTTACTATTAAAATTATTTAGTATAATTAAAAAAAGACCAATGCTATTAATTGCAAAATTATTTTTAAGTTTTTCTGCTTTTAATAAAAGACTGCTTAAGGCTTTTAAAAATATTATAGCAATCATATAGCTATGATATGTTTTCTAAACAAATCAAGGCTATTATTACTTAAAATTATTAATAAGAGCGAAGTAATATAAGTGGTATTCTTATAAAGCATTTCAGACGTGGGATAACAAGTGGATTTACATCCTAAGATATGTACTGCTATACTTCTTAGTATTACAATATGCCATGAGTCAATGTTGTATACTATTTATTTGTTATACAATTATAAAATCGATTTTCCCGTTAAGAAAAATATGTATGACTACTATATTTTATATAAAAGTAAATGTGATTAAAAAATGTAGTTAAGTTTCTAAGACGTATAATAATAAAGGACATTTTTTTGAATATTATTTTTATTTAAAACTCAGATAAATACAGTTTTGCTGTAATTATTCAATACTAAGTTATGTATTTCCAAAAAAATATTTTATAACTTCAATTGTTTTATAGTTGATACCAAAGTATTAATCTGGTCTTCGTTCAATGCTTCATGACCTTGAGGATTTTCTAAGATAACAGTGCCACTAAGTTTTTCCGTTACTACATTTAAAATTTTGCAATTCGGTAGTGGGTTTTCACAAGTGTTCGACGGTGGTATTTTAGAAGAAATGACGACTGTTTGACCATTCAACTTATCGATGTCTACACTTGTAACTTCTTTTCCTTTTAAATAGAGATTGTAGTGCTGTCCGTACAATCCAAAAATAATTTCAATCTGATGTTTCAACACGTCTAGTGTTACTTTAATGCCTTTAAAATCCTGCAACAAAACCATTCCCTCATTATGTCCTTCTGGTACACCATATCTAGGTGTTAATCCATTTAAATGAACGTTAACCCATGGCAGAACAGGAAGTTCCGTTTCCTTACGACTAGTAATAACTAAATTCAATTTAGTGCCCTTCAAATCCTGGCTCTCCTTTATAATTACTGATCTAGTAGGTTTTAATTCAGCAATTTCAATAAATGGTGCTTTTAAAGAACTCTCTATGAATGTTTTATGAGAGGTAGCTACACGTTGTAAGGAACTTGTAGCATCATCAATACCAAAGAAAACATCAACTTCGTCTGTTGGGACAAGATGAGCTTTCTTGCGTAGTTTTTGAACTCTGTTTATAATTTCTCTTGCGACACCTTCATCTTGCATGCTTTCATCAGGGCTAACGTCTAATAAGATTAAAACATCATTGTCACTATTAGCTTCGTATTTATCCGCTGCTTCAGATCCTCCAATAAAATTAAAAATCAAGCGAATTTCACTCAGGTCAATTTCATGTCCAACCAATGTAGCTTTTCCAGCAGCTACAATTTTTTGAAGCTCGGAGTCAGTCAAACCTTTAATTGCTTGTGTAACAGCTTTAAAATCGTTTTTAAGTCTGAATCCTAAAGTTTTGTGATCAGGTTCAGCTCGTAAAGATACGCCATATTTCTTCTTATCAGTACTAATTGTTATTTTACGCACATTCAATTCATCCAGAATATATCCTTCCAAAGATTTAATGTCTGTTAGGTATTCAGGATCTTGATGAATAACGACAACTTCTGGTAATGGATATTTTATAGGGATAGTTTTACGGTCTCGTATAACTCGTCCCAGTTCAATAACCGCCTGCATTCTAGCCACAGCACGCTCTACAGGAACTGCAATTACTTTTTCATTTGGTGAACGCAACATTAAATAATGAACGCTTTCAGATTTAATATCTTTAGACAATTGAGCTAAATGCTGATACATAAATTCACTTAAGTATGGCGTAAATGGTGCCATCATATTGATCATTGTTAAAAGAACTCTGAACAAAGTGTCTAGTGCTTGTTTGCAATCTTCAACACCACCTTCTCCTTTTAGGCGTTTACGATTCATCCTAACATACCAGTTGGTTAAGTGATCAATAAACTTAGTTAAACGAGGAACGACGGTATACAATCTATACGCTGCCATTTCTTTCTTTACAAATGTAAGCAAAGATTCCGTGAAAGACAAAATCCAGCGATCTGTAACATTGGCTGTATCTGTTATAGATAATATATTCTTCTCATCAAACATATAATCAACACCATCCTCTTGAACAATACGTTCAATATTTTGCATTAAAAATCTGAAGGCATTGTACCAAGGCAAAAAGACATCTTTTATAATATCCCTAACACCCTCTTCTTTAAATCGAAGATTTTCAGCACGAACCACTGGTGAATTTATCAAGTATAATCGTAAAGCATCAGCTCCATATTTGTCAACAACGTCCATTGGATTTGGATAATTCTTTTTGCTCTTGGACATTTTTTGTCCATCAGAAGCAAGAACCAAACCGTTAGCAATTAGGTTTTTGAATGGGGCTTTATTAAATAAAGCTGTAGATATTACCAGCAAAGTGTAAAACCAACCTCTTGTTTGATCAATACCCTCAGCTATGAAATCAGCTGGAAAACTGTCTTCAAATACTTTTGTATTTTCAAATGGATAATGCTGTTGTGCATAAGGCATAGATCCAGACTCAAACCAGCAATCAAATACTTCCGTAGTACGACGTAATGGGCCTTTTCCAGGCCGTTTTGATGGAATTTCCAAATGATCAATACTTTCACGGTGTATATCAGTAATCTTTTGTCCGGTCAGTTGCTCCAATTCCGCGATACTTCCAATACAAACAATTTCTTCACGATCTTCTGAAATCCACAAAGGCATTGGAGTACCCCAATAACGATTTCTACTAATTGCCCAATCTCTGGCATCGCGTAACCAGTTTCCGAATCTCTTGTCTTTTACAAAATCGGGAACCCAGTATGTCGCTGAGCTTGCTTCCTGCAAGTTCTTAGACATGTGTTCTACACGTACGAACCAAGAAGGAACAGCTTTATAAATAAGCGGTGTTTCTGACCGCCAACAGAATGGATAGCTATGTTTCACTTGTCCGGCTTGAATCATTCGCCCATCTTTTTTCAAAAAAGCGATAATATTTTTGTCGGCATCCTTTACATATTGCCCTTCGAAGTCATTAACAGGAGTGGTAAATTTCCCACTGGCATCCACGGGACAAATCATTTCCTGATCTCGGCTAACTATACCAGCAGCAACACATACTCTGTAATCGTCTTCTCCGAAGTATGGTGCATTGTGTACAACACCCGTACCAGCATCATCGGAAACGTAATTATCATTTAAGACTTGGAAAGCGCCTCTCTTTGCATGATCCGCATAATAGGGAAACAGAGGAGTATATCTTAAACCTTTCAATTTTGAACCAGGAAATTGCTCCAAAATTTCAAAATTATCTCGTGTTTTGAAAATGGCTTCTATTCTGCAATCCATAATAATATAAATATTTCCAGTTTTAATTTCCTTTATTTTTGAATAAATTAAATCAGGATTGACGCAAAGTGCGTAATTGCTTGGCAAAGTCCATGGTGTTGTTGTCCAAGCAAGTAAAGATGCCCCGTCCCCACCTTCAATAGGGAAACTTACAACAACGGCAGGATCCACAACTTCTTTAAAATTTTGACCAGATTCAAAATTTGATAAAGGTGTATTACATGCTGTTGAAAAGGGCATCACCTTAACCCCTTGATAAACTAATCCCTTCCTATAAAGTTCGCGGAATACCCACCATATGGACTCCATATACCAAGGGTACATAGATTTGTAGTCATTCTTGAAATCTGAAGAGAATGAAGATTATAATAAACTAGTCTAAGTAGACAGATAAATAGCTGAAATATCAGTATAAAGAATTACCTATCCAACGACCAATTCTGCCAAAAATGATTTCCCATTCATGAGAATATCGAGATACAATTTTTCGGCACTCATTGTTGTAATTAGCTATACCCATTTTAGCAACATCATCTGGCCCTTTAATTCCTAGTGTTTTATCAATTTCAAATTCTACGGGTAACCCATGACAATCCCAACCAAAACGACGTTCAACATGAAATCCTTGTTGATGTGCATACCTCGTTACAACATCTTTAATAGTGCCGGCTAATATGTGTCCGTAATGAGGTAATCCAGTTGCAAAAGGTGGACCGTCGTAAAAGGAATATCTATAAGATATTATAAGTGTTATAGTAGAAAAATGCTGATGCAATTTAATGTAATAATGTAAAATCATTGTATGCATTCTAACCTCGGTTTTCCTTTGGATTGTTTAAGACAATTTTGAAAAACATCAATCTTTTTCCATAATTCCAAAGTCTTTTCCTCTTCTTTGGGAAAATTAATTGTTTCCGGAATTCGGACAATTGTTTTTTCACTCATCTTTACCAAATTTTGTACTCATTAACACACGACACATATGCTCATTGCGAACATAACCTTAAAAAGAATTTTAAATGCTCGGTTGTCAAAAGTTAAAATGTGAAGTTAGTTTGCTATAATTTAGATAGAGCAGCTATTGCCAAGGAATTTGCTAATATATTTTTAAATGATTTTAAATATGTACATATAAATAAACAAAGTACGGATGTACAGGTAAGTTAAATAAAAAAAATAGGCCTCAAACTTGTATAGGTAGGGTGTTTAACTTCAAAATATGTAATAAATTTTTATTTATCTTAACTTGTGACATTGGTATTTTTCAAACTTATTTACATGTCGATTTTACATTTTTATTATTGTTCAATATAAATAATTATTAAAGAAGTTTTTACAAATTCTTTATATACCCCAATTACATTAGCAACTTTGCATAACTCTGTACTTTGTAACTAGACTTTTAATTTACGATATAAGTTTTAAAATATTGTATAATAAAATAAACAATAATTATTCTTTCCTATATTACTCGTTACACGCAAAATAGTTCTATATCCAATATTTTATTGTATGTTTACCACCCCTGCAAGTTATATGCTCTTCTGTGTTCCTCTGATTTATCTCAGGTAAACTATTATCTCTGAGGTAAACCAGGTAAACTACAATACCTCTGTCAAAGATAACTCTGCAGCACAAGTTCGCACGTTGGTTTCGATCAGAGAGCAGAGAACAGCAGAGAATCAGAGATAATAGAATCTCTGTTCGTTCATTTCGATCTCTGATAGATTCAGTGAAGCATAGTGAAGATAGATATATTATCCTTGCTTCAGGGAATGTTGTATTCACAAATCATTTAATTGCATTTGATTTCCAGAGCTCAGTCAAGCTCAGTATAGTTTTCAATAGTTTTATCCTTTATTATTTTTGGTTTTATCTGGTTTTCAGAAGTCGTGGTTTTTAATAAAATAGAAAAGTGTCGGTGAATAATTAGTTAAATAATTAAATTTTTTGTGTAAAAATAAAGTATTAAATATATTATATATATAAAATATTATTTATAAGTGACAGTCACATATAATACAGAAATTCTAAATAAGGTTAGTATTACGCCTTACGGTGACATTTCAGGTATATGGTTTATTTATATGTAGACTTAACAGATAAATATTTATAATTTATCTTTAAGGTAATGACGATTTTGTAATTAAGCTCATTTATTTATAACTGCTTTTTTTTAGAACTGTACTTTTTCATACGTGTCAGTCACGAATTATAAAAAAAAATGTACTTAATGTATAATTAATTACCTTTTTTTCGCATAAATATGAAATACTTTTAGAATACATATATTCGGCAATATATCAACAAAAAGGTAGTCCAATTAGTCGTTGCATTTATTAAGCACATATCGACTATATTATTCTATTTTACTAAGATTCAAAGTTCTTTAGTTATAGAGCATTTTAAATTTAACAAAATTATTAATTTGCTATGGGTTATCTGTGCTACTTATTTCCGTGTTGCTTATAAAAGTTTGATGTTTTTTCATTAAATTAGGCCAATAAGAAAAGTTTGAAATACTTTCGCATCTATCGAATAACATCGTTGCTATTATCATACGTAGTATAAATGCTAAGTTAAAACATAACACATTTTAATTCAGTTGTTTAAGATCTTGAAACCTTATTGATAAAACATGGTTATATTGTTATAGTTGGTTATATGTATAAATTTAATTCATTTAATTGTAGGTAGAATTAAAAATGTCAAGCAAAGACGAATTAACAGAGCGAATTGAACGCATTCGAAAACGAAATGAAGAGATACAAAAAAGGCATGCTGAAGTAGAAGCAGATAAACTCCAAGCAAAAAAAGAAAATGCTATGGTGGTGACGAAAATTAATTCTAATTTTGAAGATTGGCCACGTGCGCATAAATACGACAACATCGACTTTACTTACGATAATAATTTAAATAATCGTCATCAAGAAAAACGATCTCCGGAGCAAAAGGATAAATTACCAGATAGAGTAAGAAAGTCACAAGGGTTTGCTGAGGGAGATGGACCTCCTCCAGATCCTACATATAGTTTCCTAAGAGATGCTGAGAGAGACGGAGAAGAAGGACGTGGTGAACAGGTTAGTGCCATTATATATTTTATACTCTTAATAAAAATGAATTATTAATCTAAAATTCGTTGATAAATAAATTATATGTTACTTGACCTCGATTCACCAATAAATATTCAATGGGCTGCATTAATTCATGTTTTGAATAAATAAGTAACTGTACCTTTTTATATTTTACTGTTATGCATTATAATTGAACGATTAACAAAATGGCGTTAAAGTAATTAATGTACACTCTGTTTAAAATCTAATTATTCTTTTCTTTCCTTATAGCAAAAGCAAGGTAGAAATTATGAAGAAAATCAACATTGGGGTACTCGAGACCCTACGCAAACCGGTCAACGAGGTGGTCGTGGACGAGGAGGTCGTGGTGGATTTAATAGAGGACGTGGTAATCCTCGGGGAGGATCTCGAAGTAATGACCAATATGATGCATGGAGGTGTGAACGAAACAAAATTGATGAAGCAAGAATAAACCGTCAAAAGAATTCGGAAGGTAAATGGCGTCGAGAATGGGACAACGAAAAATTAAATGCAGAGAACGAAATTAACCACGCTTATAAACCAGAAAAACCCACGTTGGGTGATGTACTTCAAGGTAATAATATAAGGAAATCAATTGGAAATAGGGAAAATTTTAATGATCATAATAATCACATTAATGTTGAACATGAGAAAAAGCTGGAAGGCCGTGACCGTCCAAATATTACCGTCTGCGTAAATCATACTGGAGAAGTTCAAAGCGTCAAAGGTATTACGCCGTTTGAAAGAGTTCTCATAATTATTGAACATCGGAATCTCATTTTTATGAAATGTACTTTTATATTTAGTATTTAGACCTCAATTTTATAGTCCATTAATTTTAAACGATTTTTCAAAGGCCTATATTTTTCATATTAGGTAACTTATGCCCGCTTCAAGATATAGGACTTATTTTACATTTTATTTAAGTGCCTTGATTTAGAAAATATAAGACTTTAAAAATCATCCATAGTTAACAGGCAGCTGTTGAAAAATTAAAAAGGAGAGGTCTTACTCCCCGATGTTTAATAATTATTAACGAACGTTGTACAAAAATGACGGAATTCCTAAAATGTTAACAAATGCATGTTTTCACACATTTATATTTGTTTCGCAATTTTAATGGTTTTTTGTTCCTTTTTTACTAACCCCCACGATAAATTTAAAGCACGCTTTAATTTTTAGAGATACAAAAAATGTGAGAATCCGAACAATATTCAAAATCACAATCGATAAATCTACATGTGCAGTTTATTCGTTTCCAAATTTTTGCGAACAGCATTATACTCAAGACCGATTTCATGTTTCATTTTTTGTATCTTATCTGGAGAATGAAAATGTAGAAATTGACTAATCAAAATGGTTCTTATTTTTTTTAGTAAAAGTAATAATATCCCGCTAAACACAAAATAAGAATATTAGCTTAATTATACATGTACAATTTTATGTGAGCAAGACTTACTAATACTTGATGTATTGTTTATTATTTGCCAATGTTTAACAATTGTTATATTGTCAATGTTAAATAAATCTTAAATGTATGTGTTTAGCGGGACTCTGTTGCTACAAGTTCGACTTGTTTATATTTAAGATGTATATTAATATTTTTTTCTTTATAGTAACGTCTCCGCCAGTGATTGGTTCTGGCAGAGTTGGACCAAGACAAATGAAACCTCGACCAATTTTCCCAAGTGAAGAGGAATCTGAAGATTCATATGCATCACCAATTGCACCACCTCATAGACCGAAATTACAGCATCAACAAAAGCAACATAATAGACAAAAACAAAATACATATCAAAATAAACAGCATCAATCAAATACTGCAAGTGATAACGGGTTCAGTCCGAATCATAGTCCCCCACGTAACAATTCGCAACAAAAGCAAAGCCAAATAAAGAGACCCAGTTTTAATGGTAAAGAAAATACAAAAATTGAAGAAAACAACAGGAAACAACAAAGTCCTCGAAAAGAAACAAGCGTACAAGACAGACTTAATAAATTCAAAGCTACTCCTGTACCTGTTGACGATGACTTAAACGGTTTTACAAGTCTTGATGATTTCAAACATGATAAACCAACATTTATAAACATTAAAAAAGAATTGGAAGATGTAACTGCCGAGATCCAAGGTATTTATGATAGTGTAGAGAATTTAAATAAGAAACCAACATTTGAAGTATCGATCGAAACAGAAATTGAACAGTTAGAAAAATGTTCAATAATAGCTTTACCTAATGATGATATTATAGAAAATTTTTCAGAAATTATTAACACAGAAAGTAATATTGAAAACAAAATCGAGGAAGAATTGAAACATAATAAACCTACTGACTTAGGTGATACAGTAGTAGTAGATACAGTAATTTCTGATGTTTAAAGAAGATGTTTTGAAGCGAAACACAAATTGTTATACCATTGGATGTGTATAATGATTTTTTTAACTTATTGATTTAAACTCGTTAAACACATTTATGTAGCAATTTACGTAATATTACGTAGTATGCGTATTTGTGTTTACCGAAAATTTCCTAATTAATATTAATATAAAATAACAGAGAATATTTATTAAGTAATAAATAAAAAAAGGGTGTAGATGATTTTATATTCAGTAAATAATATTGTTTAATTTGTTTATTATATAAGGTTTATTTATTAAATATTTAATTATTTTAAACAAATATTTTAACTATCGAAGATTTTTATATTTCACTTTTTATAGTCTTTAATTGCATCAATAGATATAATTTTTATTCAATCTAAAAATATGAATTTTATATAAAGACGGAAGTTGACGATTTTAAAACTTAAGATTTTATTGCGATTTGCAAAATAATTGACAATGTAATGATAAATAGATCAAATAGAGAAGAAAGTGAAATAATTTGGTGCTGAATATGTTTCTTCTTAATTAAGTAATATAATTATAGTATAGTGATGTAAGTAAATTTGAATATACTCTTTGGTTCGTTGTATTTTCTTCTTGTAAGTAATTATGTTTTTCACAATTTTCTTTAAGATTTTATTTATATGTTATTATTTTAATCATTTACTTTTATGATTGTATTAAGGAAAAATTTTAATAAAAAAGATTATAAATAATTCTTTGAACATTTTTTAAAAATAAAATTAAAAACACACTTGTGATACAAATGTAATAAATTTAGATCAAATAATTGTGGGTTAACAAATTCTTGTAATTGTAATATACAAATTTATAATATGAAATTATTAACAAAAGCAATAATAGTAATAAATTCTTTTCGTCATTTTCTAAATATTGTTTTTTTACTTATTTATTTTAAGAAAATGAAATGCAAAACTACTACTAAAGATAAAAAGTATGTTTTGTGTGTTTTGAAATAAAATTTTGTTTGAATTTCTAAATTTAAGTGTAATTAAGCTTCTTAATATTTTATTTGTCATTACGAATTTAGCAATGTTACTTTTATAAAACTGTTAGTAAAATGATGCATCAATCTGAGACTCCGTAGAATGATTTTGTTGTAAATATCGTAGCAATGCTTAAGAACGATTATGGAAACAGTAAAAGTCTTACCTTACTGTTAATATTCCAATGTCTGATGCCTCTTTCAGAACCAGGGGTATATCCAAAATGTGATTACACAAAACACTACACACAACACCACACTACACTACACCTCTTTAACTTTAGAAACATTGTAATCAATCAAGAATACAACCTTGTCAGCTTATGATTGTTATATATTTCAATAAAATAAAATACATTTTGTATATCATCTGTACTTTATATAGCATTGCTGTACATTTTACGATATATATTGCAATTTGACAAGTGTCTTTATAACTGCAATAACACAGCAATGTATTCATATTATTTTTTACTCAAATAGAATCACAAAACACAAATTTTGCTTTAAAGGGAAAATTATATTAATACAGTAATAAAATGTTTTTAATTTAGTAATGTTATTTAATTGTTAACTGCACCATATTTTTACTTTAAGTGTAACTATTTAAATGGAAACGGAAATGATTTTATTATAATAAATGGATGCAAGTTGGTAGTGTGTTAATGGTTTGGTAGCTTTTAGTTTCAAATAAATCTTCTAGATGTCCATCATTGTAAATTTCTTTTTGGCGATATTTTTTAAATGTGTATTTAAAAGTTTAAACATTCATAAATCTCTTAATAGCGATTTAGATTTCACAGATTTCATGTTACATTTCTGTTTCATCAATTATGTTCATAGCAATTTTTTTTCATGCAGTTTATTTCAATTTTCGAATATTTATAATATATTTCTCTATTTAATGTTCTATTACCTATTAAAATATTGAATATTGACACAAACACTCAGTGCTTGTTTGATTCACAGAGATGAAGTAAATTTATTCCATGACTGCGGCAAAGAAATAAACTCACCAATAATAAAAATAAACAAATATACAAAACATAATTATAAGATTACAATTAATGAGAAAACCTAGCTGTTGAAATTGTAGCAATGTAAAAAAGAGAAACTAATTTTTTCTATAGTTTTTATAGATTGATATTTATTTTTGTCATTTTTCTTCTGATTTAAATAAATTATAATTTATAGAATTATCAAACGACATAGCCGAGTTTGCTTTTATTTTTACTCTTTTGACTCATGACAAAGGCATCCAGGGTCTGGGAAGTGCTTCTGTTGCCTAACAAATTCTATTTCCTCCAAGATACAAGTGTCTGTTAGATTGGTCTGAAAATATTAAAGATGTCAAAATTGAAATATCTGCAAGCGTTTAGAACAGAGAATTGGTTACAACAAATTTAAAAATTTTGTACCATCTATCCATAAATTAAGTAGCGCACACTCAAATGGGTTAGAGAAGTATCGCCAATTGTCGCATTTAATTCTCTATTTTGAGCGTAGACTCAAATTTAATTTTTTTTAAATTTTAATAGAATCGTTTTGGAGTAATTATGATTACACCTGGAATATTATAAATAGTAGATCTTTAAATATAAATAGAATACCCTTTTAGCTATTCTGTAACACTGTACAAATTCATTATATCGGGACAAGTTGAGATTGATGAGCGCTAAGTAACCCCACCCACGTGACAAATTTCTGTCCAAAGTTGTTGCTTCTCGTAATGCTTTCTCTGCAGTTAGGAAATCTCTTAACTGAAACGAAAATAAGACTTACTCAAGACAAAAGTTCCATAAGTATAACATATCAAGAAATAATTACGACATTTGAGGTCCTGATAGCCAACTTTATTAACTTTATTAGGTTCAAAACCACAAGCAATCTGGCAATGGGCTTGTGTCCTCATTTTGTAGTGGTCGATTTTTCAATTGTTGATAGAAATTGATGTTAAGAAATATCTATTGACGGAGATATAGCAATTAAAAGTTTGAATTGTAGTTTTAGCGCTAGAAATAGTCGGCCATATTTGTATGACGTGAAATGCATTTTAACGTCAGTTATTTGTTGAGTAGGTCAGTGCTGTGGCAATGTTTTGTAGCTGTTGGTAGTCAAATAATCAAGTCAAATCAAAGAATAATAAGTTTTTATTTTATTTAACCCTGCTAAGGCAGACATAATATTGGAATTTGAGTGTTCCTTGAAATAGCTGTAAATAATATTTGATATTTTGATATATAAATACATATAGCAGAGATTTATGAGCTGTAAGGTTTGTAACCTTGCACAAGGATTGTGATGTCACATGCACTTGGAATGTGTACAACGTTGAAGCCTTTTAATAATTAAAGAGACAAAATGACTTTTTTAATTGTTATTATCTCTTAACATATAAGGAGTTATTAAAAAATAATTGAACATTTGAGGTTCTAGTAACCCACTTTATCAATATATAGTACACTTTTATAGAAAGTAAGACATAGGACACAAGCCCATTGTCACTCTGACTCTGTCCATTATCATTCGAAGTAAGTTAATGACAGATGGACTCATGACTTCAATGTAAAAGTCTATTGTGTCAGGTAATTCTAACGTTCTAACGTTTCGATTATGTTAACCAACTACCATCGACCAAATAAATTCGTCTCGTGATAACGCTGCTTAATTAATAAATGAACAAGTTCAACTTTTGATTCGTATAGAATTGATTTGTATAGATTATTTTACCTTATAAGAAGCTATTCCTACTCCTAGCCAACTAGCCGGTGTTGGAAAATATTTGACAGAAGTAAAATAAAGTGTTCTAGCTCTCGCAAGATTATTTCGGTAAAAAAGTAGTTGACCCAAATTGTAGTATACCAAACTGATGTTGTTCGGTCGATCCATTGAGTTTACTACAAAATCATAATTTCTTTCTGCACCTTTTGGTTTCCCAACAGCATAGTAACAATGCCCCAAAAGAGCACACAACTGATGATCCTGAAAATAGTTTGATTTAGAATCCAGTTCAAATTATTTACTCGGATCGATTTAATTTCTTACTTCTTGACGTATATTGATCGCAGATTGAATATGGGTGATAGCATCTTCATAACGTCTCAACATAAAATGGTGGACAGCCAGAAGATAATAATATTTATCATCCTTAGGACCACCGTGATTTATATATTCAGCAAGTGAAAGTTCGGCAAACTGCAATAATAATCATATAATAATTAGAAATAATTTTTTGTGGCTACTACTGTGAGGGCTTTGTCATTAAAGTAATCTACTGGCAATATTTCTAAAGGGTTGTCATCAATTTTATAACCTTTATTATAATTCTAAAACTTACGCTTAAGACTTAAAAATATATAGAGTATTCGATAATATCCCAGTCATATAAAAATTGGAATTCAACTAGAAAATATAGCAATATTCATTTTCAAAACTGATTTGCGGTTCCAACTCATTAAAACTCAGAGGAAGAAGCTTAAAATGTAGATACGTTATTCATCTAATTAATTGCAGCTTTAGATTTTGATTCGCGTTTATAGTTACTTACATAAAACGATTTAAACATAAAAAAACATGGTTTTTTTGTTAATATTTAACCTGCTGTATAGTATCGCTATCTATATTTCGCGATCAAAAATGGACAAGTATCGTTTCACCTTAAATGTTTATCAATATAGACCACTCTGTTGAAAAAGGTAAAAGTACTGTCCGTTTTTTCGTCTGTTCGTACCCTTTGCCATGATCTCATACATGCTCCTAAGTTGTGGTGTATTGATAAACATTAATGATTCCAGAATGAAGAAGGACTGATATTTTAAAATTTATATTTAGATTATTTTTTGTTAGTTTGTGATAACTTACATCACATATTTGCAATTTCAAAAAGAATACAGCGGCTTGTATAAAAAGTTCCTCCTTTTCATCAGCAATCCAGGTCCAATAAAAATAATCTCTTCCTTCCATTTCTGTTGGAAGAGAAAGTGCTTCCGCATTTCCATTACATTCAATCCTACATATATATGTATATATATATATATATATATATATATATATATATATATATATATATATATATATATATATATATATATCAATACTTTTTACAGTCAATGGGCTTGTGTCCTATGTCTTAATTTTTATAAAACTGTACTATACTCGTATATTGATTAAGTTGGTTACTAGAACTTCAAATGTCCAAATATTTTTTAATAACTCCTTATATTTCAGGATTTCTCTTTAATTATTAAAGGGATTCAACGTTGGACAACATTCCAACTGTAAATGACATCACAACCGCTAGTTGCTATCTCTTTTATACAACAGAGCGTAAAGAACAATACAATTCCAATATTATGTCTGCCGTAACAGGGTTAAATAAAATAAAAACTTATTATTCTTTGACTTGACTTGATTATTTCGACTACCAACAGCTAAAAAACATTACCACAGCATTGACCTACTCAACAAATAACTGACGTTAAAATGCATTTCACGTCATACAAATACGGCCGACTATTTCTAGCGCTAAAACTACAATTGAAACTTTTAATTGCTATATCTCCGTCAACATTTAGATATTTAATGAAATAGACACGCCAATACACATTTATTAACATCAATTTCAATCAACAATTGAAAAATCGACCACTAAAAATGAGGACACAAACCCATTAGGCAGTGGAATAATACAGAAGTTTTATAGTCCTTTAACATGATCAGACAGATTCTGTAAAAAGAGTTTTATCATAATAATTATCTTACGCATATTGTATAGTTGCATCAGCGCCTACGTAGTCACCAGTTGTCAAATATAGTAAATGCAACGCAACCCATCCCTCAGTAAATAATGGATAAAATGTTGTTAACCCCAGCAGAATATTTTCTGCGTCTCTCACGGAACAGTTATTGTCTTGTCTTACTAGTAAAATAGAATGTAGAAGGAGGCTGAGGAAAAAAATAAAATTGTTAACAAAAATAGTGTGACGTTTTAAATATTCAACACTTTGCCATCATATTGAAGATGCGTATGTTTTTTTTAAGATTTAGTTTTTCCCCATTTAGAGAAATTTATCTGACTTAAGTTTTAATACCTTAATCTATGCCTGCTGTCCAGACTTAAAGCTTCCAATGTGCAGATTGTTGCTTTCTCCAATTCTTTGTTTGCAGCTAAATATATAGCATAATCAAACCACCGGTCTGCATCCTTTTTATTTCTAGCGATTCTCTAAAAAATACAGAACTCTTTGAAAAATAATAGATATATATTGTTTAGAAGGAATTAAAATGAATCGGTGCAAAAAAGATTCCACAATATTTCTTCATTTACCAAAAGAAGGAGTGTAGTGACGTCACATCTAATCTAAAGTTTGACTTCAAAGAAAAAAAGAAACAAAACCAAAAAGTAAAATATTTCTTTAAAACGGTACTACCTCAAGATGTAATATTTTTGCTCGTTGTTTATCTCCAATAGCTTCAGCTTCTGTTGCGAACTGCCACATATGTTCGGCGGAAACTCCGTGGTCGCAATTAATCTTTAATCCTATGTCGAGGGCTAACTCTGTGTTGATGATACAATGAGCTTCTTTGGTTATGTAAGTATAAACTTCAGCCATCAGCATCTTAAACAAAATGAAACACACCTTACAATGTATTTAGATGCTGTTATAAAATTATGATGAAGTATTGACTTTAAATTGGTTCCTCCGTGTGACGGCCTGTTTTTTAAGCATTTTTTGAGAATCTTTTTTGACGTCCAATGAAAAGATAGAACTTTGAGATTTTTATCAGTTATTTATTACTATTTCAAAAGTATGTAAAACAAATTTCATGTAAAAATTTTCATTAGAACGTATGCTGTACTACTTTGAAGACACCTGCCTCAAAAAAAGAGGCGCTGACTTCCTCCACGATTTTGGCTGATTGGCTTATCAGAAAGAAAGAAAAAAAACGGCGTTTTTATCTATAGACCAAATTGCATGAAATGAATTAGAATCATTTGAAAATATTAAACATTGGATTTTTGCCAGACATCGGAATTTTCTTTTTAAATTTCATGCCTTTTTTTCAATTTTTCGTTTCGAAATAATTAGAAATGCTCGGAATTTTTGGAAGATTTTAGTTCATTCCGTGCGTCTACATGTGGTGAGTCTATCCTATAAATTTTAAGTGAATCGGTCAACCCGTTCTCGAGATATGATGGAGGAAAAACACAGTTTTCAGAAAAACCCGTTTGTAGTTTCTACCACTCAACTACGCGCTCCGAACATCTGCTGCTTCTAATTGCTATATCTTTATAACGACTTCGAATTGTAAAAAATCACTTTGTCAGCATATTCTACAAATGTTAAGGAATAATTTATGCAAAAAAAAATCTCTATTTTTTGAACTCATCACACGGGAGAGTTCCGTCATCATCATCTCTATGTGATGTTTATACCTCGTAATCATTATCTGTTTCGATTTTCGTTCCAATCATAAACTTTTGATGGACCAAGTGTGCTACCCGATGTACTAGCAGGCTCTTTATATGTTGGTACGTTCCAGTTAGTTTTAGATGTTGTAGAATTTGATATACGTAATCACTAAATGACATAGTTTGATGGCTCTTATAAGCCTAAACGATTAAAAAACAAATGATTAGCTCAGATCATATCAAATCTTATTTCTAACTAAGTGACTCACTCACTTGTGACTTAGTGAAAGTAGTGTAATCTTTTAGTACATAATCTATAGAACCTTGGATGGCTTCTTTATAAAGAAGTTCTGCAGTTTGGGCATCCATTAAAACTTTTGGAAGTTCTTCCCTAACAGGAATCAAATGATCGATTCTAGAAATAAACATAGGTGTTAAATATTTTTAATATTTTACGAAATTTTACAACTAGAAACCCAGTAAACCATTTAAGTTGTCAGTAGATAAACAGAGCAGTTACGAAAGTAATATTTACTGAATTCGCTAAATGGTTTACTGGGAAACGAGTGAGCGTGACTAACTCTCTCTCCAATTGCTCTAGTGATCTAAGAGGAATAAGGGGGTTTTTCAATTGCAGCTGAATAATAACAAACATTGGTTTTCCTTCCTCATTAAAAAGTTGTACAAGAGGAGGTGGTTCTTTTGGTTCCAATGGTGGTCTAGATACAGGTCTTGGATTTTCTTTAATATCTTTTTTACTCTTTTTACTACTCTTACTTGAACCTTTGCTTTTGTTAGCTCCCTTCTTCTCATTTTCTGGTTCAGGTTCTGTCTCTACTGGATTATCTTGTGGTGGTTCTCCAAATAATGAATAATTTATATCACAATGCAGCTCCATAAGTTCAGGGTCGTACGCGTATAGAGGCGTGGCAATTCGTACTCTAGTTACTAAAACATTATTTACATCAAATATATTCCTTATGGAAAGGACCTTATTTCTACTGTGGGACATTACCTCCAGGCCAGGATAATGCTTTCAAATCAGGAATAGCCATGGCGTGCCAGTTGGTAGAGTTTGGTTTATTATATTGTACACTAAATTCAATAGGATATTTTTTATATTTCAAATATTTTATAAATGGTTTACTTTCTTCAGCCATCACCCAATTTCGATAGACACAATTCCACTCAATTCTTGGAATTTTACCTAATAACAACAGAGTTTTAGAAGAACTTAATTCACTGTCTGAACTGTGGTTGATACATACCATAAATAGATTCTAAATCAAGACGTAAAGGGTTTCTTATATCGGAAATAGTTGGCTCCAAGTCATAGGGAGAAAAAGCCGCTCTTCCTTCGTGTTCGGTAAAGCTTTCCCATTTCTTTTTAGTTAATAAGTTTTCTTTATCATTTCTAGTTCCATGCTTAAAGATAAACGCATGCTCTGAAGGTGGAGGTGGTGAAGTTGCAAGAATGGATTCCTAAAATGTATAAACATTATAATTAGAACTTGGAAATATTTTATTATATTATATAATATCATTTTATAAATAATGAAAAATTAGAGGATCCATCTTATAGTATCCAATGATTTTTTCTGGAAATTAAAATATAAAAAAATCAATCAATAATGTGTACAACGTTTTAAATGGATACAACTTCAATCATAAGAAGCTTTTAACAATAAGAAATTAATTAATAATACAAATGTTATTGTAATTGCAGGAGCTCTATTATATTGATATGAATATTTTAATTGTTAATAAGCTTGTGTCCTATATCTTAATTTCTATAAAACTGTACTATATATTGATAAAGTGGGTTACTAGAACCTCAAATGTCCAATTATTTTTTAATAACTCCTTATATGTTAAGAGATATTAACAATTAAAAAAGTCATTTTGTCTCTTTAGTTATTAAAGGGATTCAACGTTGTACACATTCCAAGTGCATGTGACATCACAATCCTTGTGTAAGGTTACCAACCTTACAGATCATAAATCTCTGCTATATGTATTTAAATATCAAAATATCAAATATTATTTACATCTATTTCAAGGAACAATATAATTTCAATATTATGTCTGCCGTAACAGGGTTAAATAAAATAAAAACTTATTATTCTTTGACTTGACTTGATTATTTGACTACCAACAGCTACAGAACATTACTACAGCACTGACCTACCCAACAAATAACTGACGTTAAAATGCATTTCACGTCATACAAATATGGCCGACCATTTCTAGCGCTAAAACTACAATTCAAACTTTTAATTGCTATATCTCCGTCAATATTTAGATATTTAATAAAATAGACACGCTAATACACATTTATTAACATCAATTTCAATCAACAATCGACCACTAAAAAATGAGGACACAAGCCCATTAGACTTTACATCTATTTACCCCAATTTAGTTCTAAAAATAAAACACTGACAGCGCTACTTGTGACAGCAGTGCTGCCTCTATGTTTAACGCACGAACCCTATTACTCACCGTTACATCGCTTTTCCTTGCATTGTCTTCTTTTCCAATATTACTTTTCGGTTTTGGTAAATTATATGCGATCGATCCTTTTGATCTCTTTTTACTTTTAGCTTTATTGTCGTCTTTTTTTTGTAAATCAAGTGGAGTGAACTCTTGAGTCTCTCTTGACAAATTCAACGTACTTGGAGGTGGAGGCCGTGCAGGAGGAGGATCTAGTTTTGGAAGAGTTATTGCTGCCTGGAGGTTTTTCATGCCAGAATCTATATTATACACTGCTTCCATTGTAACAGTTAAAATATTGTACCTTTCTAGCAAGGGTATTTCATGTTCTGTTTTAATTTCTATTTGTACTTCCGGCAGATTATCATAAGTTACCATATCCTGACCTAACACAATTTTCTCTTGCTGTATTTTTACAGTCATGTTGTACGGGGTACGTTCTTAAAAACCAATACAAAAAAATAAATAATTATTTCATTAATATTTGTATTAATACATTTCACCATTATACCGGGTTAAAATTGTATATTTTATTTAAAACCAGCACCCTACAAACATTTTTTTGTATCGTAGTAATGTCGAATAGTCTGAATACAATTTGAGTAAGATTTTTCGAAGCACGTTCTAAGCCACAGGTAAAAAATATATTTGGGTACGCTCAGGAAAAGAAATTTCATATTTTTAAAGCATTAAAGCTTAAGTTTATGGGGTGGGGTAATGCATTTTTGCTTCTGAAACTTTCGCCTTCGTTTTTGATACTCTTTTTTTGTTGTTGTACATAAGTCACCCTATAGCCCCCAAATGTCGATTACTATTCTAGGTCGAGTTCTAGAATATCGTATTCGAATCTTATACGCTTCGGATCCGCAGAGCATACTTACAAGATATAAGATGAACAATAGGTTTAGGAAGAGAAATTTAATAGAATCAGGTGATGCGGTTGGTGAATTTCTATAAATTTTAACAAAAGAGTAATATTTAATAGTCCCTACCTTGTAATATTGGCAGCAAATCAATATTACAGCGCCCTAGTATGTCCGGTCTAAATGGCAAAGATTTTCTGATGATAGAGCATCTTTTCTCTTTTGTGCTACTTTTACTACTTTTGGTGGTTCTGGAAGTTTTTAAATCCTCCAATATTTTTTTCGTAGGCTTTTCGTTAATTTTTACCTTATCTTTCTTTTTAATCTCGCTTATATTTAGAGTAATACTCGCTGGTTTCTTCTTACTTCCTTTAGTTGACTTACTGGACTTAGTAGGTGTAGAAGATATAACTGTTTCAAGGGTAGTAGTTGACACCACTGGGGTGGGTGGTTTAACCACTTTATAAAATGTTACTAAAAAATGATTTAAATTTATGAGAACTAAGAAAATTACTTAGATAGCTAACAGTAACCTAGCAAATATAAATGAGTTACATAAAATTTGATTTCCACAAATCTCTTTCCAAAATTTTGGTTTCATCTCTCTCTGTGGTAGATTGAAGATAAACCCCATATTAATTCCATCATCATCTTTATCCAGTATATAGCTATCAGATTCTCCGACAATGGTTCGCCTGTATTCGGCTACGACGCTCAGCTCAATAATTCGCATTCCTCTCAGTTGGGAAATCTGTCCTATTGTGATCGTTACTGAGTTGATCAGGTCCGGGTTGTAAATTCGTAATACTGATTCTGAAGCTTTTGATTTCCTGGAATTCTACGAATGTGAACAATTTTGTATAAGTTTTTGAATGAGAGCTAAAGAAAAAAGGTTACTTAAACAATTAAAAAAGTAAATGAACAAGTCATATATATCATATGTCAGTCAAATTTAAAGTTTCCTTATTAAAATGGGAGGCGGTATTCAAAAAGAGTTCATCTTTTAGACACATATGCGTATCCAGCGATGATTACTTTACAGCATATCTGAAATTACCATTCCCACGATGCCACCGCGAAATATATTATATCTAGTTACATTTGCTTTCCAACCTATCAGAAATTACTTTCCTCTCTCTTTTGTATATCAAAGATAAATGTTAAATAATTCATCTGACTTTTATTACTTTTCTTATAAACATATAAAACTGTCTGAGTGAATACGTAGTACCGACAAACGATCGCAATGTATTAAGTTACATGTTATTTCGGTTCAACTAAAGCTACACTTACACTTGAGAAGTCAACTTGTTGATCCATTTAGAAAACTTTCAAGAAATGTACACAAAATAATTTAAGATGATATAAATATAAATATTAATTTAATAAATTGTTATTCAATTTTGAATTTAATTGATAAATAAATAAACTCAATTTTAAAATTCAAATCATTTCAAAATTTAATATAATTTCGAATTTAATATAATTTTGAATAAACTAAGATAATTCTTTTGTTTCAAGACAATTATTACATATTAAGAGTCGAGTGCTAGATTTATGTATTATTGTTTTACTTCTGTTAATTACTGGTGTTAATGGGCTCGTATCCCATGTCTTAATTTCTATAAAAGTGTACTATATATTAATAAAGTGGGTTACTAGAGCCCCAAATGTTCAATTATGTTTGAATAATTCCTTATATGTTAAGAGATATTAATAATTAAAAAAAGTCATTTTGTCTCTTTAATTATTAAAGGGATTCAACGTTGTACACATTCCAAATGCATGTGACATCTTAACCTTACAGCTCATAAATCTCTGCTATATGTATTTATATATCAAAATATCAAATATTATTTACAGCCATTTCAAGGAACAATAAAATTTCAATATCATGTCTGCTTTCGCAGGGTTAAATAAAATAAAAACTTATTATTCTTTTACTTGACTTGATTATTTGACTACCAACAGCTACAGATCATTACCACAGCACTGACATACTCAACAAATAACTGACATTAAAATGCATTTCACGTCATACAAATATGGCCGACCATTATTAGCGCTAAAACTACAATTCAAACATTTACTTGCTATATCTTTCATAATTTAAATTAATTTCAATCAACAATTGAAAAATCGACCACTAAAAAATGAGGACACAAGCCCATTACAGAGACTTGAATATAATGTTGTTCATTTCATCTCACATAAGGGCGTCAACATTGTTTTTTAAATACGTATATTAGCGTTTCAATTTTTTTAAATATCCAAAAGTTGACAAACTTACAGCTATATTAAATTTGAATTGCAGTTTTGCCCCATCGAAATCATGTTTCCTTTTTTGCAACCTTCGTAATATATTATTTAATGGAATACACAACTCAGCCTTTAGTAATAAATGATGTATCACATACACACTCTGCGTAATAAGTAAAAATTAGATTAGTCATTTGGGATAACTGAAATTGTTTACATTCCACATTCCATCGATATATTACTAATTAAAAAAACGTTTTAAAATAAATTATATATTTAACAAAAAACATAGCCATATCAAAATATTGTTGATAATAATTTATAAAAAATTTAAAAGCATTCTTAAAAAAATTAGATCTTTTTATGTTCTTGGATATCTGCAAAGGCAACCTGGATCAGGGTATTTGGATTGGTTTCTTAATACCTCGATCTCCTCCCAGATGCATGGTTCCTTTAATTCAGTCTGAAAATAATCAATAAATGTGAAAAAATCAAATATCCTCCTCACTACTTTGGATAGATGGTGGTACCTGTTTAGCCAGCCTATAGCACTGCAAAAATTCTTTGTGTCGTGATAAATTTAAATTAACAAGCGCTAAATAGCCCCACGCGTGTCCTAAATTTCTGTCCAATGAAACGGACTCTCTTAAAGCCTTTTCCGCAGTGAGATAGTCTCCAAGCTGAAACAGTAGAATTGTCATGACAACCATGAAGATTTAGATAAAAATAAAGATTAAAAACACACCCTGTAAGAAGCCATTCCAACTCCCAGCCAACTATACGGAGTAGGAAAATATTTACAACAATTTAAGAATACTATTCTCGCTTTTGAAGAGTTGTCTTTTAAGATCAACATCTGACCAAGTTCTAAACAAACCAAATGAACATTTGTTGGTCTTTCTTTGCTGTGTATGACAAATTCAAAGTTCTGTTGAGCGCCAGACATGTTCTTTATGGAGTAGTAGCAATGTCCCAATAAGCTGCATACTCTGTAATCCTGGAGACAAAGAGATTGTTGCTTAAGAAAGAAGAAAAGTAAGAAATGTTTATGAAGTAAGAAATAAAACGTACTTCACCACTATAGTCGATTGCTGATTTTAAGTGAGTGATGGCATCTTGAAAGCGTTCCTGCATGATATGATGAACTGCAAGAAGATAATAGTAGCGATGATTTTTAGGTCCGCCATGGTTCAAATACTCAGAGAGTGCCATTTCTGAAAACTATATAAATCGTATAAATATAATTCTGTTAATTAAGTATTTTATCGAGCATGCTAAGGAGGGAGAAATGTGGGAATAAAAAAATGGAAGAAAAATTGTGCTAACTAAATAATTAAGAATTCATCTTACGTATAACAGGTTCAGCTTCAAGCAGAAAATAGTCATTTGTAAAAATATATCTTCTTTTGGCTTTGCCTTCCAGTTCCAAATTAAATAATCCCGGTTTTCCATGTCGGACGGTAATGAGATTGCTCCAGGATTTCCTTGACATTCTAGCCTATATATACATGTATCTATAGATTAATTTGTTATTCTATTGAACAAAGAAATGATATGGATCATATAATCTGGTACGTCCACGTGGCACGTGAAAATTCCACTCCAATAAAACAAAAGAGTTTAAAAACACTTTATAATTCTGTAGTACGTAAAAAGGTCTTCTTACCTTATTCTATTCTTATCTTATTTAACTTATTAATGTTAAAGACATATTAAAATCACGAAACTATGTTTAGTAGGCGGTCATAATTTGATAATTCTGATATTCCCATGGATAGAGGAGTATGAAATAAAATTTATAAAATCTAATATATAAAATTCTCGTGTCGCGGTGTTTGTTTCCAAACTCCTCCGAAACGGCTGAACCGATTTTGATAAAATTTTGTGTGCTTATCGGGTAGGTCTGAGAATCGGGCAACATCTATTTTTTATACCCCTAAATGTTAAGGGTGGTCCACCCCAAAAAAATTTTTTTTTATGTTTTGAACAAAATTTTTTTTTTTATTCTTTCATGATTCAGCATTGAAAAATACATTAAATTCTAAATTTTCACCCTTATTCGATCAACCCCTAATTTTTAATCGCGATTTTTATATTATTCTGTTCCATCCACAGATCCACAAGATGGCAATCGAATATAATAATTGTATTATACTATAATTTTCATGTACAGTTCTATCAACCAATCTGTTATCCGCGCCAGGTGTCTTCCGTTATCACTTTTCAACCAGCAAACATCATAGAGTAGGGGTGAGAACGAAGCCGGCTTCCTTTCTCTCACTCACTATACAGTTTTCGTCCATTTCTTTTTTTGGTTTTATTTGTGTCTCGATCGTAGCAGTGACTGTTATACGTATCATTTTAATTTTTCAGTGCAACTCTCAAGTTAATTTTATTCTCATAGTGATTTTATCATTAATTCTCAGTGCTATTATTATTTACTATTATTAAAAATATTTCCTAGAAATAACGTTTATGGCAAAACAACGTTTGCCGGGTCAGCTAGTATTTTATAAGTTTTACCCATATTGCAAAGTAGCATCGGCGCCTTCGTAGTCTCCTATTTTAAGGTACAACAAATGTAATATCATCCATCCTTCTGTAAATAAAGGATAGAAAGTTGTCAGCCCTAGCAGAAAGTTTTCACCATCCCTCACGCTGCAGTGCGAGTCTTTGTGTACAAGTAAGACTGCATGTAGAAGGAGGCTAAAACATATACCCATATATTTGATATTTATCCTTTCTTTTACTTGTTATGGTATATTACCTCATTCGGTGTCTGTTATTTAGACTTAAGGCTTCAGAAGTACACGTCATAGCCTTTTCAAGTTCCTTCCGACCCCATAAAAACACCGCGTAATCAAACCAATAATCCGGATTACTTTTATTGGCGGCAATTCTCTGAAATTAATAAATAAAATTATATTGAATAAGAAAATATTTTTTTTTAAATAATGTACCAATATATACTTCAAGAAATAATAATTTGGCACGACTTATATCTCCAAGAACTTCTGCTTCTTTAGCATACTGCCAAAGTTGGGCAGGTGAGCTGATATTCAAACATTCATTACGAGGAGATGTTAACCCCCTGTCGATGGCCATTTCCGTGTTAACAATACAATGAGCTTCTTTGCACATATAGGTGTAAACTTCTGTCATCATGATCTTGAAGAAATAAACATTTATTAAACCCCTTTTCTACTTTACTTTTTTCGTGTTATTTTGATTGTAATCCGAACCTCGTAATCTGTGTGAGTATCAATCTTCGCTCCGACCATAAACTTTTGGTTCACCAAATGTGCCACGCGGTTCGTAAGAAGACTTTTGATTTGTTGATACGTTCCATTTAGCATCAAGTGTTGAACAATCTGAAATATGGTGTCGCTGAACGTCATGTCAGCCGGATTCATCTTGCACAGCTGTAAAACAAGAAACCTTAAAACACGTGTTTAGTATTTCAATGGTGTTTCATTGTAAGTGATTTTTGATACCATATCATTTGCTGTGATGTACTTAACTTACATCAGAAGTTGCGAAAGAATTATATTCCTTAATAATGATATCCAACGAACCACGAATGGCTTCTTTGAATTCATTTTCAGCTTCCTGACAATCAACCAAAACTTTTGGCAGCTCCTCTCTAACCGGGATTAGTTCGTCAATACTACGAAAAATATTATATAAAAATATGGTAAAGAAACTTGTAAGTGTTTTAAATTTTTTGAAGCTAAGCTCTTACTCTTTTAATAAATTTTCCAGTGGTCTCAGTGGAACCAAAGGATCTCTTACTTGCAGTTGTAATACTACGAACATGGGTTTGTCTTCATAGTTTTTTATCTGCTCCAAAGGAGGTGGTGGAGGTGGCCCTACTGGAACTGCTGCTGCGGATTCTGTACCTGATTTCTTCCCTTTATCAGGTTTTCCTTTCCCCTTCTCAGCCTTAGGAGGGGGAGGAGGATCACCGAGAAGTGGAACTTGTATATCACAATTTAATTTCATTTGTTCGGGCTCGTAAACATATAAAGGTACCGCCACCCGGAACCTTGTCACTAAAACGTTGATTTATATAGAATACATAAAACGCAAATGTAATACATATTAGAAATGGATACCTCCTGGCCAGAGCATTGCCTTAAGATCCGGTAGAGCCATCGCATGCCAAGGGTTTGGTTTCCCTTTGCCCTTTGCTGCAGGATCAGGCTGTATCATAAACTCAACGGGGTACTTTTTATTTCTTAAACTTCTAATGAATGGTTCAATTTCATCTTTCGGCAGCCAATATCGATAGATGCCATTCCATTCGATTCTGGGTTTCTTACCTAAGAAATATACAGATGAATATCATTTATCCAAGTAAAATAAGATTATTTAAAGAGTTTTAAATACTCTACACAATTAAATTCTCTCCCGGTTAAATGCTGATTTTACCGGGTTAATTAAAAGTTACGGTTGTTACCATAGATATCTTCTAAGTCTAGATTTAATGGGTTCTGTATGTCATAATGGGTCTTCTGCAATTTATGAGGAGACAACGATCCTCTGCCTGGCTGGTTCAGCAAACTCTGCCACTTCTTTTGCTTCAGTAAGTTTGGTTGATCATTTCTCTTACCGTAGTTAAAGATAAACGGAATAGGTGGTGGAGGAGGTGGTGGTCCAGGAGGAGGGGGAGGTGGACCCTGAAGTAAGTAACAATATATATTTCCAACGAACTTAAAAAATCAGCAACAGTTCAACCTTTTCTTTTACCTTTGGTGCTTTTTCCTTTCCTTTTCCTTTTGCTGGGGGTGGTGGGGTTGGCGGTACTTCTGGTTCTGGCGAAGGCGGTGGAGGTGGCGGAGGATCTGGTTTAGGGAGAGCCACAGCAGCTTGATAGCTTTGGGTCATATCTGGATCTATATTATATATACCTTCCATTGTAATAGACAGAAGATTGTAATCTTTCTGCTCAGGAATTTCTTTCTCTGGAAAAACCGAAACAACTACTTCTGGGAGATTCTCAAACGTTAACATGTCCTGTCCTAAAATCACATCTTCCTGCTGAACTTTTACATTGGTAGTATACGAGATTTCTCCTGAAATGTGAATAAGAATTGTTTATTGTGTTATTAGCTTCATCATCTGTAGATAATTGCTTTACCTTCCAAGATTGGCAACAAGTCAATATTACATCGCCCGAGCATTTCACGAAGCGAGAAATCTTCTTTTAACTTTGAACATTTTCCTCCTGATTTTCCAGATTTGGAACTTGCTGCAGATTTTTCGCTTTTACTTTTCTTAGAGCTAGCGGTAGTAACTGTCACATTAGACGGTGGCGGAGTGGGGGGCTTAGTCACTTTATAAAACGTCACTAAAAGAAAAAAATAAGAATTAACATTTCTCTAAAATATGATTACAAATTGTGTGTGTTTATTACATAATAATTGAGTTCCACAAATAGTTTTCCAATATATTGGTAGCATCACATTGCAAGGCAAAGTAAAGATGAAATTAAAATTGATTCCGTCATCGTCTTTATCAAGTTCGTATTTAGGAGATTGACCGATAATTTGCTCCTGGAATTCAGCAACGATGCTAAGTTCAATAAGTCTCAAGCCGCTTAATCTCGAAATGCTTTCGACTATCACCGTCACATTATTGAACAGGGCCGGATCAATTGGAATTACTGGCTCCACTACTTTGGGTTCCTATGATAAATTGTATAGTTATTTTTATCATCTTTAACAAATATTTACTAGATATCTTGGGCATTCCTACCTTTTTTGGACCCATTGAGGTGTATGATCAAATGATCGATATTCAATTTAAGCAACTTTTACACAAATAGTACTATTATAAAAATTTTATGAAATTTTGTAAAAAAAAATTAAAAATCTTAATTCATTTGTTTAAAATATTTTGGTTTTGTCATCAATTAGCATAAAAACAGAAATCGTTTGAACCCACCCCCACTGTGATTTTTGTGTACTATCAAATCTTTCAGCGTATTATATTTGTATTTATAGAGGAAAAGTGGAATGGTGAAAAGGTACAATTTAGCGCACACAAAAGAGAAGAATGAAAAAATATAAGGGTAGCGAACGACGGAAACGTAGAGACGTAAAATAAATTACCTCTTACAAAAAGAGATACATAACTTATATAATATAATCTTGTCTATTGACACAAACATTGGGAGCCACTGCTTTCTGTATCAACAATTGTGTAACAAGTCCTCTGTACCTTAAGGTCTGACTATACTGCTTTGCTTCGATTTGCTCCTCTGGGGCCCTATTCCTGAGTGCTGCGAACAATAATCGCGATCGAACAGATCTGATTTATATGAGTGAAACATTTTACGAGTCACTTTTAAAAGAGTATAAATTTAAAGTTTAAAGGTGTAGTAAGTTTAGACCTTTATACGATCGTCTTCTACACTGGGCATGGAATGCTGTGCTGGACCAATCCATTAATCTACTTAATCTGACATAAGTGCCCCGGAGTGGAGACCGCTGCATTGTGTACAGAGTACGAAGATATTGTAATTAACAATGCAAATGATTTATCAAATTGTTCTAAGTGTAATTGTGCTTGCAATGGTATTAATTCCAACAACAAGTAAGTTTTAAATTATATTATATTTTGTGTAGATTTATTTTTGTCATTTAATTCTGACTTCTTTTTACACTGTTAATTTGAATATCGCGATTTATTTAAGTTAAAAAGTTCTTTTTCAAAGACACAAACATTTAAGTAACAATCCATAATTTTTTCAAATAATTTTTGTGGACATCTCTTCTCTCTATATATATATATATATATATATATATATAAAGGTAAATGTGTGTAATTCCTCTAAACACTAAAAAAAACGTATGCATAATTTAACATAATATTTATTACCAAACGTTGAGTTTAATAATTTACCTAAATTTAATCTAATTCAATTACATTATCAATAAATACAAAAAACATTAAAAATCTTTTATAAATTGTCTTTCAGCAACAGGTTTCATTTTAAATCAATGATTTCCGTAAAAAGTAGTCATATTTTTATTTTAACCTAAAGTACAAACTCTGATGTTAGTAATGGAACACATAATAACACGTAAATTTATATCAAAAACCTAAAAAAATTATGTGAAATGAAAACATTTTTCAAATCTTAAAAACATGTAGTGTGTAAGACCTGTACCAGATATGCGTGTTCGGGTACCACTGGTCAATGGTTGTGCAGATAATTCGGCAAAGATTTATGTATTCGTGCACGAACACGAACACGAACGTTTTCGCTGTAGTAGCGGTAAATCAGACGCATCAAAGAGTAGAAATCTGGTAGGGTAATACTTGAGACTGAGAAATGCCCGGTATGATAGTTCACAATAGTCTTATGAATGGATATGTAAAGTGAGTTAGTCAATTATTTGATTAAATGTATAATCTCATTGAACTTAACTTAAGCCAATGGTTCTCAAAATCAAGACCTCTGTACCTAATGTTTTGTACATGTTTAGACTAATGGGCTTTGCATATTCGATATAATATGAGTAATATTTTCTTTAAGATATAAAATAACAGCCGGTGCGAGTTAGAGGAGCGTTACATCACCTACACAAGGATGTGTACCCATAAAAAATTGTAGTAATTTCATTAAATAAATAAATTAAAAGAAAAATAAATCTAATTACTAGTGACATCTATTAAGAGTTATTAAAAGTATTTCTATTGTTCAACAGATGGCACTATGCTCGCATCTTTTTTAAAAACTTTTTAAACAAACTAAAAATTTATAAATTCTTATTTAAGATTCTATCAAACGTAAAAAGTTGAATGAGACTTGGTCGGACATTATTAAGCAAGACATCTTCAAAGACTACGACCCATTGCAGAGATCATCACACGACAATACAGCAACAAATGTCAGTCTTTCACTTACTTTGCTACATTTTGAAGTTGACGAAATTAGGTCCATTATTACAGTCAAATGTTTATTACCTATGGTAAGTACTGTGCCCTTTTATGCCACTTTAACAAGAGAGGTAGTTCCACTAACACTAATTATACTTGATAAAAACTTGTTATGACACATATTTTACATAAAAAATACATTTACAGGTATGGATTGATGACAAACTAAAGTGGAATCCAGAGGATTATGATGGCGTGTCCATGCTTCATCTTCCAGATCATGAAGTGTGGCAACCAGACTTAGCTCTTTACAACAAGTAAGCATAATAAAACAATCAGGAAATTTAACAGGTAACATAACCTTAAACTTAATTTCACAGAGTGGTCATTTGTTTCAGTGCCGAGGGATCTGCAATTGATCCTTTTGGTCATACACCAGTTATTTTGTACAACAATGGTGAAGTATTTTGGGTACCGCCTTCTAAATTGGTAGCTTTTTGTAGTTTTGATTTGCGTTATTGGCCATATGACACACAGAACTGCATCATCGATATTGCATCTTGGAGCTATCCTGAAAAACGACTCAACATTTCGGCAGCTACTATAAATGTGAGTAGACATATTTCAAACTGTAAGATGAGTTTGCAAGATTTGAAACAATTTCTTTCAGTTGGACGATTTGTTTGAACCTAACAATTCTTGGGAAATAGAAGACACTGACGTTATCCGACACTTGATTGGTGATAATAACCCTTTTATCAACGTCCATTACTCGTTGGTGATATCTAGACGTAGCGCCATCTACAAAGCTGTAGTGGTGGCGCCATCCTCAGTGATCGTTCTCTTAACTTTAACTAATTTCTGGTTGCCTCCACAATGCGGCGAAAAAGTTATACTTACGGGGTCAACCGCCATCATGATTTCTATGTTTCTTATGTATTTCGCTAAGATCTTGCCGGCGATCTCACTTAATACTCCTCTAATTTGTAAGTACTGTATTTACAACATGGGCTATTAAAACATAACAATAGCTAGCTTTATTTATTCACATTTTTTCAGTGTTATTTTACAGCAAAAGTCTGCAAATGGTTTGTTTCTCCATGGCCTTGTCCGTGCTCGTAATAAATATAACCAGGAGAAAATTTGTCCAACCGCTTCCTTGGTTTCTAAAATCGCTCCTCACGAGTGTCTTTGGAACAATTCTTCTATTAGATACCACTAACCTTAAGGTAAAGTAACTTAAGAACAAAAGTTGTTATTGATAACGTGTTTCTTATTTAAATTATTAATTTTAGCAAAGAAGACAACCTAATGAATACACATCAGATAAAAAGAGTTCTAGATATAAACAACAGATGGCGGAGTCGATAAATGAAGAATATTGTGTCCTTGCTTCAGCTTTGGAAAGAATTGTTTTCATTGTTTATTGTATAACGTTTTCTATTTTGGCGTCTTCTTCGTAAATATAATATTGACTATTCTTTAGTGTTAATACTTTGTTAAAAAAATATAATACAAATAAATAATAATCTAATTTCCATGAACTGAATGATGGTAGAAGATCAAGACAGGATAAAAGAAGAATGTAGAAGTGTGGACATAGAACTGAAGGAGATGGACGTGGTGGTACAGCAGCAGGAAAGCATAACACAGACACAAGACATACCAGAAGTACGAAAGAAATAGCGGGAGTTAAAATGGGAGAGTTAAAATGAGAAGGAAAATAAGTACTGAGAAGAAGGGGTAGATACTGTCTGCAGAATATGTAAGAGATCAAATGAAACGCTGGAATTTCGAAATTTAAAATAATTCTGTCATTAAATAAATGCAAATCACACTTAAAATCACTTGTTACTATATAAGTTTAATATGTAACATTATACAATCTTGCAAAGGTAATAAGCGAAAAGCATATTGTGCAGGCAAGTGAAGGGAAGAGGTGGATGGCAGATATAGAGAAAAGGAACGAGAAAAGAGAAGGAATGTTAGAGTAGAAACAGGAGGGAGAGTAGCAGGAGGAGCGAAGCAATAGCAGTAGCAGTTTTGTTTTTATTTTTATAAGGATAATTTGTTTCTTTTTCTTTTAGAAGGAGTCAGAATGTTTAGATATAATAAGCATCAAAATTGAATTACGCACAATGATATGTAAATAAATGAGTTAAGGCACAAGAATGTAGTGTAAATGGCAAAAATATAAAAAAAAAAAAATACAATTTTGCATAAAAAGTCAGAAAACGAAAATTTATATTTAACGATAATACTTTGCATAAAAATTCTCAAATATATGTAACTGGGTTTAGCAAGATATTACAAATAAATAATAATTCAATTAAATCGAAAAACTAAATAATCTTTAATGGACTATTGACCGACACCGACTGAAAAAAAACGATTCATAAATTTATCTTGTCAATTAATACAAAGTTTGGGAGCCACTGCTTTCTGTTTCAACAATTGGGTAATAAGTCATCTCCACCTTACATGATCATCTGTTCAGTGGACACTGAGACGGACGCTGGACCAATCCATTCATCCACACAGTACAGAGAGCAAAAAGTGTTCACAATGCAAGTGTCTTATCAAATTGTTCTAAGTGCAATTGTGCTTGCAATAATATTAATTCCAACAACAAGTAAGTTTTTAATTCTATTATATTTTGTGGTTTTTTATTTTTACAATTCTGTCTTCTTTTTATACCGTGAAAATGTAACACTGACAATTTTACTCTTTTATAAGAATTTTCAAAATTATCCTGAAATCTATCGCAGCAAAACAGAAAACGAGAATTTATGTAAAAACCTAAAAGAAAATTATGTAAAACTTGTATAAACTTGTTTCATAATAGTTTACTAGTTTTTTATGAAGTGGTGTTAAAGCGGGGAAGTTAATTATTTGGCTAAATTTTTAATTTTATAGAATTAACTTAAACCAATGGCTCTCAAAATCAAAAGTCAATGGGCTTGTGTCCTCATTTTTTAGTGGTCGATTTTTCAATTGTTGATTGAAATTGATGTTAATAAATGTGTATTGGCATGTCTATTTTATTAAATATCTAAATATTGACGGAGATATAGCAATTAAAAGTTTGATTGTAGTTTTAGCTCTAGAAATGGTCGGCCAGATTTGTATGATATTATTTGTTGAGTAGGTCAGTGCTGTGGTAATGTTCTGTAGCTATTGGTAGTCAAATAATCAAGTCAAATCAAAGAATAATAGGTTTTTATTTTATTTAACCCTACTAAGGCAGACATAATATTGAAATTTGATTATTCCTTAAAATAGCTGTAAATAATATTTGATATATAAATACATATAGCAGAGATTTATGAGCTGTAAGGTTGGCAGCGATTGTGATGTCACATGCATTTGGAATTTGAACAACGTTGAATCCCTTTAATAATTAAAGAGATAAAATGACTTTTTTAATTGTTAATATCTCTTAACATATAAGGAGTTATTAAAAAATAATTGAACATTTGAGGTTCTAGTAACCCACTTTATCAATATATAGTACACTTTTATAGAAATTAAGACATAGGACACAAGCCCATTATGCTACTACAAACTGTTTCTTTACACAGCAAGGTATACTGCACGTGTTAATAGGTTATAGGATAGGGTAATTTATATTAAATTAAATTCAAAGTAATATAAACTTGTATAAATTCTATTTAAGATTCTGTCAAACGTAAGAAGTTGAATGAGACTTGGTCAGACGTTATTAAACAAGACATCTTCAAAGACTACGACCCTCTGCAAAGGCCATCACACCACAGCAAAACAACAAATGTCAGTCTCACGCTTACTTTAATACATTTTGAAGTTGACGAAATTAGGTCCATTATTACTGTCAAGTGCTGGCTGCATGTGGTAAGTAATGAGCCATGTCGAAACATTCTTACACGATCACGAATCATTCTTGCTTTTTCTTGGCAAAACATTAACCTAAAATGTTTTCTACAGATTTGGACTGATGACAAACTAAAATGGAACCCAGAAGATTATGATGGTGTTTCGACTCTCCATCTGCCGGATCATGAAGTGTGGCAGCCGAACTTTGCTCTTTATAATAAGTAAGGTTGATAAAAAGATATTTCATAGTGAACATAACCTTAAACGAATTGTTTCAGTGCCGAGGGATCTACTATTGATCCTTTTGGACATACACCAGTTATTTTATACAACAATGGAGAAGTTCTTTGGGTACCACCTTCTAAATTGGTAGCTTTCTGTGGTTTTGATTTGCGTTATTGGCCATATGACACACAAAACTGTAGCCTTGACTTTGCTTTTTGGAGCTACACTGAAAAGCAACTCAATGTATATTCAGCAGCTGTAAATGTAAGTATGTATTTTTTTTTTAATATAGATTTTTGGGCTTCGTTAATGTAAGTATGTAATATATCTAATGTAACTATTGTAAGTAAGCATATAAAATAATGGCGCTGTATATCAACTACTGCTGTCATCTATTGATTGTTAGTTAAACAATATTATAAATATGAAGTGATAAGCAAACTTATAGACCGCCATATTGTATCTATCTTCATCCAATCCAAAAGATTCATAATTCAATAAATCTGTTTTCAGTTGGATGACCTTTTTGATTTTAACAATTCTTGGGAAGTCAAAGATTCCAGCGTTGTCCGAAACTTGACAAGAATTTATCCGTTTATCAACGTCCATTACTCGTTGGTGATATCTAGACGTAGCGCCATCTATAAAGCAGTGGTAGTGGCGCCATCCTCAGTGATCGTGCTCTTAACTTTAACTAATTTCTGGTTGCCTCCACAATGCGGCGAAAAAGTTATACTTACGGGCTCAACCGCCATCATGATTTCTATGTTTCTGATGTACTTCGCTAAGATCTTGCCGGCGATCTCACTCAATACTCCTCTTATTTGTGAGTACTGTATTTACAACATAGGCTATTAAAAAATAACAATAGCTAGCTTTATTTATTCACATTTTTTCAGTGTTATTTTACAGCAAAAGTCTGCAAATGGTTTGTTTCTCGATGGCCTTGTCCGTGCTCGTAATAAATATAACCAGGAGAAAATTTGTCCAACCGCTTCCTTGGTTTCTAAAATCACTCCTCACGAGTGTCTTTGGAACAATTCTTCTATTAGATACCACTAATCTTAAGGTAAAGTAATTCAAGAACAAAAGTTGTTATTAATAACGTGTTTCTTATTTAAATTATTAATTTTAGCTAAGAAGTCAAGTTAATGAATACAGATCAGATAAAAATAGTGCTGGACATAATGAACAGATGTCGGAGTCGATAAATGAAGAATATTGTGTCCTTGCTTCAGCTTTGGAAAGAATTGTTTTCATTGTTTATTGTATAGCGTTTTCTATTTTGGCGTCTTCTTCGTAAATATAATATTGACTATTCTTTAGTATTAACACTGTTTATTATAAAAATATAATACAAATAAATAATAATCCAATTTACATGAAAAACTAAACAATCTTAAATTGACCTTGGCTATGGCTTTTTATTTAGTAGACAATTTTAGGTGATAAGGGACCGTCGATATTACAATCATCTTTTGCTATTGTTCTGTCGATATGGACGCTGCAGACCCAGACCGTCGATCCAGCCCTGGTGATTTGATTTGTTCACTTAACAATTTAATTTCTTCCCAGATATATGGGTCCAATAAGTTAGCCTGAAAAAGAAACAACAATTAAAAATGAGATTATTATAACCTAGAATTTTCGAACCAGAAGCATGTGGTGTTAGGACTAGAACAAGAATCTGATGATAATTAATTACCTGCTTTGCTTCGTTGAAAGCGTTTAAATAATCTTCGAATTTATGTAGACATAAATTAACTAAAGCTAGGTATCCCCAAATTTCGGGAATATTCTTATCCATTCCCGCTGCATTTAGAAGCGCCTTCTCACTATTGGTATACTGCTCCATCTAAAGACAAATGAACGTTTACTTAAGTAAGCTAAACTATTTCACGTATGCCACGTGGTTATTTACCTTATAGCATGCTATTCCAACACCCAGCCATGAATTTGGAGTTGGATTATATTTGCAAGCGTTCAAGAACACTTGTTTTGCTCGATCGTGAAGTCCTTGCAGAAGATATTCTCTGCCTAATTTCAAATGAACAAAATGCATATTCTCTGATTTGTCAACAGCTTCCAAAGTCTGCTCGTATTGAGAAACGGCATCGAAAGTTCGTTTTGTCCTGGAGTAGCAGTGCCCCAATAATGCACACACTGAAGCATTATCTTGCTATAAATAAAAAGGAAAGAGAAGGAAGCTTTAATGGCTGTACTCTACAATATATCTCATCTTGTTGGGACAACTACATAGTACGAACTCGAATAGAATCCAAATCGTTTACTGTGTTCAATATTTTATCTTGACTTACTTTTCCAAAGAATTCCAACGCATCTTTTAGGTTTACTGACGTATCTTTCCAACGCCCTTGCTTGTAGTGACACACTCCCATCAGATAAAGATGAGCTCCCATGTTACTTCTATCAACTTGACCTTGCTGAAGAACAGCTTCTGCAAACTATGATACAATTATTAGTAATATCTTAATAGAGTAAATTTGTAAATTTTATATATTATTTACTTTAATAGCATTCAGTTTTAAGAAGAGAGCTGCAGCTGGTAAAAATACTCCATCGGTTGGCATTGGATTGTATTTCCAGATTAAATAGTCTCTGTTCTGCATTGGGTGTGGTACAGGCATTGCCATACATTCCATTCTGTGATAAAAGTGTTTATGAGCATACATTGTAAAATCAATATCTAATTGAATATATTGCAGATTATCCTTACGCTAATTGTAGAGTAGCATCAATTCCTGAAGAGAAATGTAACTTTAAGTATACCATATGAAGAGCAATTAAACCTTCCAAAAATTTTGGATAGAATTTGGTTAAAGCAACTAAAAACCGTTCTGCGGATTTATAATCTTCTTTCTCGTAGAGTATGATGCCACGAAGTAGGATACTAAATTTGATTTTATATTTTAATTACTTGTTGTATAATGACCTAAATATTATAGAATGTATAATAAGTATTTCGTCACCTTAATTGATGAAAACTATCGATTGATAATGACTCTGCTGTACACTCCAATGCTTTTTCCAAGTCTCCTCTGCCATTGGAAAACACTGCGTAGTCAAACCATAAGTTGGGATCCGACTTATTCACTGCCAACCTCTGCGAAATATAGTTAGCAATAGTTAATCCATATCATCGATATTGTTTCATTTATAATCAATACTTACCTCCAATTGCAATTTAGTAGCTCGTCCATAGTGCCCCAATTCTTCTGCTTCCGCGGCAAAATGCCATATTTCTTCTGAGCGGAAGACTGGGTCCTTGAAATCTCGAATGTAGTTCATAGATAACTCCGTGCTCACGATGGAATGAGGTTCTTTGCTCACGTAGGTCTCAACGTCTGTGACGAAACTCTTTACAAACAATTTAAAATACTAAAAATACCGAATTGTTCTACTTCATCAATAAATATCAGTGATGGCCATTTTTGTGACGTCACTATTATATTATTAAATGTATTTAATTACCTTATAATCAGTGTTACTTTCCAAATGATTTTCCATGGAAAACTTCTTAGTAACTAAGTTGGAAACTTGCTCAATTAAAACTTGCTTAATATTATGATAAGAACCAGTAAATTTAAGATGATCAACTACTTTGGATATTGTTTCTGGTGACTTGTCATCAACTGGTGGATTCATCTATAGACAAAGGAATGGAAATAAATGAAGCATCTCATCTCGAATGAGGAGGATATTAATATTCTCACCTGCAGTTTAACAAAATCTGCGTATTCGTTTACAATAATTCCTAATGTTCCTTTCACAGCTTCTCTGAAACTTTCCTCGGCTTTTTCGGCATCTGCAAGTTGCTCTCGACTAATCCGATCGGAAGAAATCATACATCCTAACCTGAAGCGAACAGAATATTATGAGATCAACCAGGTAAAGATCTGTTATCATCTTCATGTACTTACTCGCCCTCCCAGTTATCCATTGGTCTGACCGCAACCAGTGGTTTATGAGTTTCTATTTCCATCACCACAAACATTGGTTCATTACATAGATTTAGTATTGGTACTAATGGTTCATTCTCCGTAACGGTATTGTCAGCATCGTCAATATCGTCATGCAGTTCCATTGTTTGACTTGTACCAGCTAATTCTCTGCTTCTATGTCTTGTTTTTGATGTTTTTTCTTTAACTCCTCGATCATCTTTTGTTGGTTTTCTATCACAATTTTCAAAAAGTGATTCCTCCAAATCACAATTTAATTTCATGTGTGCCGCATCATACTTGTACAACATTGTTGATCGTCTTATTTTCTTCACTGGAAAGTAATAGTTATAAAGTTATATCTTCTCTATTCTATAATATTTATAATAAGTTTGTTAGAAATTTACCACCGGGATACGTCATCGCATTCAAGTCTAGAAACGTCATCGCGTGAAAAGTGCTGTCACTCTTTGGATTTTCCATTATAAATTCCACGGGATATTTTCTGGAACCTAATTTACTGACAAAAGGTCCTTCTTGATCAGCTGACATCCAGTGGCGATATGATGTGTTCCATTCAATTCTTGGAGCTTTGCCTGAATTACAAATATAAAGATAAACACCTCTGGCTCATCGATGACTTAGTCGTAGTTACTATTAAATACACTTTACCATATATTGCATCCAATTCAGGTTTTCCGATGTATTTATTATCAGTGAAGCTAGCTTTCGAAGTAGGAGGATGGGAGTTCTTATGATCTCCAACACCTTTATTTTCAGGTGCCGGAACCATTCTTGTGCCATTTTTAAATATAACTATATCCGGTGGGTCAAATTCATCTAACCGCTAAACAACAAGTAATTTATATTTAATATTAAATTTAGGTTTTAAAAAAGAGAGTGTAAAAATTGAATTACCCCTGGTGGCCTTGATTTGGGTACTGTGGTGGCAGCCTGAAATGTGCGATCGTCTTTGATATCGGATGCGTTGTAGATGGATTCAATGGTTATATATAGTATGTTAAAATTGGAAGCAATAGGAATAGGTTTCCTTGGTGTAACGTTGACGTTTACGTAGAGGAGGTCATGGTCTAAAGCATCTACTTCGTTTACGATTGAACTATCTTCAATTGCTATTTCCTGACATATGTTATCTTTCCCTAAAACCATATTAATTTAGTTACATGCTATAATAGTAAACTACCTATCAGGCGCTCTACAACTACATTATTAAATTACACAGCAGTACCTAGTAAGAGCGGCAGCAAGTCGATATTACACCTTCCTAATAAACATTGAACAACGTTATTTTTTTGTTTGCTACCATTTTTCTTAACACTTCGGACTTCTTTCTTATTTGATAACAATCCGAAAAGTGATGATTTTGATGTTTCTCTTATAATCTGGGTAAAAACCACTGAAATATATCAATAAAATCACTGTTATTACTAATATAATAACAGAAATTAAGGCAGCGGTGTAGTTACAAGCCTCCTTGTATTTTCCAGGCAACAATTTTTGCAAAAATTAAAAATGACCAGATACTTTTCTATTTGTGACATTATTTAAAACTCTCTTTCACACAACATATAATTGCCCAGTAAACAATTTGGTGAAGTGCCCTATTTGGTGAAGTTCGAGTCACTCGTACAATTCTATTCTAACGCTTTACAAGTTCTCTACCTGTCACAGATTTTGTGTTAGTTATTCTTTCTAGTATTCTTTTTTTTTCCAACATCATTCATTAAGTATTTCTGTTTCTTTCCCACATGGATATATTTTTTTTAACTTCACTTTCATCTCATTTACTCCAAAGTGAGAGAGAAACGAGATGCGTTAGACAAGTAAAATATATTTTTCACCGTTACACTTGTATACTTGTATAATATTTCGTTCAGTACAGATATTTAAAGTATATGCTATCCTTTTTCAACAAATATTTCTTTAATGGTAATAGACAGACGCTATCTCCCTCAATCCCCGAATAGAATGTATATAAACGAAGAAAGTACCTAGCGATGGTAAGACAGAGGTTTTAAACCTAACGCAGACCTGCCGATCGTGGATTTTTGAATCACCAAAACAATGTAAAAAACTAATATAACGAGTATTGTTGAAGATGAATAATATTCATTAAAAAAATCACGATCCGTACTAAAGATTACATCTATTTATTTCTTCATTTAAATATTTATATTTTGCAGAGCCTAAAAAGTAGAATTCCATTAAGATTTATACCCCTGCTAGTATCAAGTTTATAACTCCGGTCATAAATCATAAACCGACTCCGCTTTTAATTCAGCAGTGAACCGTCGTTGCAATGTCTGTAGCTCATAAAAAGGGCCTTTCCTATGAACGACTGAATAGAAAACGAACACGTTCCAGACAAAAAATTCATGACATGTAATAGAAATTAAGTAGAATTTGCTCCAAAATGTTTAATGGGTGTTGTACCAGCTAGGGCATTTACATTTTTACATGATTAGCCACTCTTAAATATTACTCACATACTACATGATTAGCACAAATGGATCGAAAATATTCTGCGTTCATTATTTTTACTGGTAGCTCAAATGCGAAGGTCAGCTCCATATCGTTTGGATTATCATTGATGGTATAGTTTAATGATTGTCCAATGTTCTCCCCTTTAAATTGTGCTGTTATAGAGAACTCGGAAGCGTGGGTTTCCCGCAGGTTATGAATCGACAGAACGCGGACTTTTATTGGGTTTACTAAGGAACTGTCGATTGGCTCCTGCAATCTTGACGGCAAATTCTGAAAATTAAATTTATATCCGTAAACATTTCTATTCTTTAGTTGGTAACATAAATACAAGCAAACGTACTTCCTTAAGTTCAATTTAAATGACAACCCGTTAAGCACAAAACGTAAACTCGTGTATTATTTAACGTAATATTTTAAACCTAACTTTATTTACTGAAATTTTACATAATTCTGTTACATTGTTATTAAATAAATGCAAAAATCTTTTACTAATAGAAAATATAACCCCATAGTAGTTTTTGTTATGTAATCTATCATTAAAACATAAACTTTCTTATGTTAAATAAACCTTACTTATACGTAACTATTTTTATCTGGAAAATTGTTTATTTTAATTTTCCATTATAATTTATTTTTATCTTTTCTATTTAAAGTTAATGTATCATTCATTATTAAGTAATGGGCTTGTGTCCTATGTCAAGGAACAATAAACTTTCAATATTATGTCTGCCGTAACAGGGTTAAATAAAATAAAAACTTATTATTCTTTGTCTTGACTTGATTATTTCGACTACCAACAGCTACAAAACATTACCACAGCACTGACCTACTCAACAAATAACTGACGTTAAAATGCATTTCATGTCATACAAATATTGCAGACTATTTCTAGCGGTAAAACTATAATTCAAATTTTTAATTGCTATGTCTCCGTCAACATTTACATATTTAATAAAATAGACACGCCAATACACATTTATTAACATCAATTTCAATCAACAATTGAAAAATCGACCACTAAAAAATGAGGACACTAGCCCATTTAGAATTTATTAAACTTTTTCTCTCACTGGAGAATAATATACTTAAAGAGTTATACTTTGGCGTAATAAGAAAGTTGAAAATAATGCAAAAATGTTTGTCACAATATCTTAGTAATTATTTTGACAGATTATTTAAATTTTATAATACATACTTTTCATATTTATGATTACGCAGTATACAGTGTATTCAGTAATGCGTTGATATATTGTTAAAAAGAAATACGAGTATATGTTTCACAAAAAGGTAACCCTTTTACGATTAGCGTATATTTTGGTACGCTGAAAACTGTTTGTGTTTTCAACTTTCACTGACAATAAGGTTGGCACCTGTTTTATCGTCCATTTTTAAAATGCAGTTTACCAATCCGTGGCAATTCTGGTTGCTAGACTTCAAATGATAAGTATTACCCTCAAAAAAAGATAGTTCATGATTACGACAAATAGAATTTCTGAGCGCCATATTTAATTTGTTTTCAGAAGTCACAAACGTTATTATGATTGCAGTGTAGGTTTTTGTAGGGGTTAAAGTGAAATATATTTAAATTATATATTGTTAAAAGACTGATCGTTGCTTTTTACATACCTTTGGTCCTTTTTTAATGGTTTTCATGATTGTTAAATTAATTATACTCTGTTGTACACATTAATCCAATTAACAGTCCTAAAGTAATTCGGAGTAAATACATATAAAAATATATGAACTTTGGAAAATATGCACAGAAATTTTGATAGATGTTAATACATTTTGTTTTATGAAGTTAACATGTTCTTCATATGAACCTCATTTGTTATAAATAAAATAAAAACAAAATTTTAAACAAAAGACTAACATAGATATTTTGAAACAACGTTGACATATTTTTAAAATATAAACAAAAATTTATTGGATGAGATAGATTACCAAAATCTTGAAAAGAACTTTTCTAAGATAAAATGTTCATAAAGTATCTTTAAGATGTAAAAATAAAAGGACGCTAAACAAGATTGTAACATTTAAGCTTTATTTAACATAATAAAGTTTACCTTTTCCAATTTGTTTTAAGTTAATATAATAAATATTACGCAGTGGCGTAGCTACCGCCGTATCAATGATACGGGGCCCCTGGGCTACAGGGGCCCCAAACTTGTGTAAGCAAAAATTCTTTCTTCACTATTTGAAATCACTAATCCTGTTTCTAAAGCTGTACAGCATGCTTACAGAAAGCTAGCATTTTGCTAAGTAATCTTTTGAATAGACTGAACGAAATAAGAAATCATAATTAATTCCATGGTTTGCTGAACGAGTCCAGAGATCTAGCAAAAGAAAAAATAAAAGAAAGATAACAAAGCGTTTCATCAGAAGATGAGAGAATTTCAGATCCGGAGTCAATTGATAAAGATTTCAGAGCCTCTGTGACCTAGGTAATATGTTCGAAATATTACAACCGGAAAAAGTCTAATTTTCAAACGAAATAATAAAAAAGTATGCCGGAAAACAGTCTGCTAAATACAGTAAAGGCATGTCAGTTGATTTTTATGAACAATTAATTCCTTTGAAAACATACTTATAATCTAAAATTCATTCCATTGAGAAACTTATGGAATTATTGCTGAAAAAATTCAATAGCTTTTTGTTGTTGACCTTTCCGGTTACAACTGCAACAGCTAAAAGAAGTTTTTCTAAATTAAAACTGATAAAAAAATTTCTAATTTTGTCACTATTGTCTATAGAGGCAGAAAATTTGAAAAACTGAAATCGTCTTCAGCTATGAATGATTTAATAAGTAAATTCGCCAAACAAACGTCAAGAAAAGTGTATATTTTAATAAAATTGTTTAGCTAGCTTAGTTCCTAGGAATATTAATTGTAAGTAATAACGTATAATCAATATATAATTATTTTATTTAATTCGAGCGTCTCAAGTTAAAAATCTTTATCCATAATTTGGGCCCAACAAATTTTGATACATGGCCCATCTAAGGCACGCTACGCCACTGATATTACGTAAAAAAAATTATCCTTTGCATGACATCACTGTAACCTTAGAAAAATCAGATATCTCCACCCGCACAATGATGCAAGCCGAGAAATGAACTGGGGTCCAGTTTGAGCAAAGGTACAGGTGTGTCCGCCATGGCATCTCTCTTAAATCGACATACCGGCATACCGGCCAGTTGGAATAGTAATCATTCGTGAACCACGCAAAAATCTGCGAGCAGGTCTCGCCAAGATGAATGAGAAACAAACAGAAAACATCTATATCATATTTATGTAACATTTACGTAATCGTAACAACGGGGCGCTTCAAAATTCAGGCTTCACAACTCTTGTTCTTTTACATCTTTTAGTAACTCTTCTTCTGATCCTTTTGTTACGTAACCTTACATTATATTAACCTAAAAAATTGCAGGTAGCAAGTAACAAACATATTTATGTAAAATAAAAGTTAAATATGTGACTTATTATCTGTAAATCTTTCAAGTGTATTATTTAAAATATTAAAATAGGCAAAATTGGTTGTAAATTTCTTATCCTAAATTTATGGAAATGAATAATAGTTATTGACACCTAATAGTCATAAATACCATAATAAAAGAAGCCAAGTGATGTCACAATCAGGAGATCTTGGTGGTCAGCAGATAATATTTACTATCTCAAATAATTGATTATAATTTAGCCAGGCAAAATATTAGGTGTGAAAATATTACCTCTTTACAAATTTTAGCACAATACAACAAAGACCTTTTCTTTTCTATTAAACTACACTGCTGCTTGTATAAATACCTTTTTGAAATTCGAATTTGGAATTTATATAAATACAAAGGAATTCAGAAGCTTGTATTAGCTTACATGTAATTAATAAAACGATTGGAATTTTAACAATTCCAAATCTCACTATTTTAAATTTATTTTTGTATTCAGTTATTTAATTTGCATCTTCAATAATATGTATGTTTATAACATGTATTTTTTTAATATCATTTTTTAAAATATAACTTAACTACATTTTTTATTACTTTACATTTTTTACATATAGGTGTTTATATACATATGTATGTACTTTATCCATATATTTATATAAATACTCGTATGTGTATATTCCACATATATATTATATTGAAATACGAAGGAATGCAGTTTTTATTATCGAGTGTACCGGCTACCTGAGGTATGCGACTTGTTCATTGGCTGGATTTAGTTTCATGTTAGAGGTTAGTTTTTAAAATTTTGATTCGAACGCGTTGCATGAGGCAACTACAATACAGTATGAGTTACACCGTCAAGAAGTAAGGTTATGAAGTTCTTAAAAGATTATTTAAAATATTATGTGAAATAATCAAACCTTATTTAAATCAATGTGTAATAAATATTTGTGACAAAATATTAATAACTATTGTGTGACACTACTACTAATTTGTGTTTATTTATTTAAAATATTTTGTTGTTGCTAATTACTTGTGTTGTGTATTTTTTTTTTTTGGATTACGCGTTTTGTGATTTAATTAATTAGTTATTTTTTTTGGATTTATTTTAATTGGTTTTACATAATCCCTGATAAATGGTAAGTTTTATTAAAACTATAAGTTCTTACTAACAGTGTTTTTAATCTATTTATAAAATATAAACAATGTTGTGATATCAATGGAATTTCAGATATCGAATGAAATATTTTTGTAGTTCGTACGCTTTATTTATCGTTGTAATATTTGATTAATTTTATTTGTATTTTAATTATTAGAATTATTGTGTCATGCAGCTAATGCGTATGCGTACAAACTACACAAATATTTAAAAAATATTTTTCTAATGTGAATAACTGGAGCATACATATAATTTATTATCTTATGTCACTGTCTTAGGACGGATTAAAATCATTGCCAGAGCAAGAATTAAGTAGTAATTAGGCTTTAATGATGCTGAAATAATTACACATTATTTGTATAATTCTGTTGACGTTTACTCATCTCTGATGTGCATATTTTGATGTAAACGTCAATTTTTTGTTAACATAAGTCATTTTAAGGTTAACTTTTATATAATATCATTTATATTTAACTAATAAGCTGGGTAATTATTATGAGATACATCAAGAAAACATTCTATATCGAATTGATGCTTTGCTGAAATTTAAATTGACATTTATCTGTCATTTTATCTGTTAAATCAAATGCGGCAGTTTTAATATTTAATTTTCTTATATTATAAAAGTAACTTGTGTTTAATTTTATACATGTTTATAAATAATACCACATGTACTGACATTTGATAAGAACAAAACAAAGAATAATCAAAGCAAGAATAAATGCCTTACTGAAATTATATTCAGATTGGCTTAATGAACTGTAGCATCTTATCAAATTTTAATTCGTTTTTAGGTTTTAAATTTATAAATTTTGGCTTTTGTAAATAGTAAAATGTATCGAGTTATATGTGGGTTACGTGCAATTCTCTAGTTGTTATTTCTAATAAGCATATATTAGTTACAAAATCTCGGTATAAAAATTTGCATAACTATTATTCTAAGTAATAAAAAATATAAGACAATGTATGCATATAGTAGAAGTTCTGTGAAATAATTATTTTTATATAAAACTCAACGTCCATATATTATTTAAACAGCACATATTATCATATTATGACAAAATACTTGTAAATGGTAAACAAATGTATAAAAATACATTAAAAGTAACAAATATTAACATAGAATTGAAATTCCAATGTTTTTATCAAATAATTCTTTATTTTATCTTTTTTTTTAAGTCCAGATCAAAATAATTTCTCACTTGTGTTTCATAATAGGTTAGCATAAAAAATATTTTAAATTTCTAGATACATAGATCAACATCATACATTCCATCGGGTCTGAAATAAAATTATTATAAAGTTCAACATTCCGAAGTTAATAGGCAAAACACATATACAACTATACACATATATATATATCTTATATAAAAATTATACATACATAGAATCTAATACTGATGTTGGTTAAAATAAATACATATATGTATAAATTGATCCGGCATATATATGAATAACAAACTCTCATGATGATAGCCTGTTCTTTTAGAACAATACAAATATTTTGTACTATTTTAAACTAATTTTAGCATGATATAAAATTATGATTTGCACTCATAAACCCGGGAATACCCGGTAAATCTTCCAGTTTCACCATTTAGCGACCTTTTTTAGTCTTACTCAAATTCACATTACGCGTCGTTTTACAATAACTAAATTACGCGGTCGCTGAAAGCAAAAAAGTATGGAAGACAACACCATTTGGAGACAAAAGTTACTATTTTGTCTGGAGATATTTTTATGGCCCGTACTGAATATGCATGCTGTCTAAAGACAAACCTGAGTTCCTTTGTGTTACGTCTTTTTGATATGCACATGCGTCAGAACAGTATCTAAATAACTGTCCAAGATTCAATGATTAACTGACAAATAGCAAACAAACCAAAATGGCAACGTTTTAACATCAACCTGTAACTTAAAACGCATGCTGTACATCTTATCTAACCTTTTACCTATTACAATTTGTTTTTTGTATATAGAAATCATTTCCTATAATTATTATATAACAATATACGTCATTTTATATTATAATAATTACGTTTAAAATTTGTGTCATGTTCAAAAAATGTAAGACACATCTTGAATATATTTCTAAATCATTTTTTGTATTCATTTTATAAATATGTTATGATGCATTCCATCCTGGTATATATGTATCTTCTAATCACGAGGGTTCCATGGAATGTTTCTTTCTTTCTCCAAATCCAAATCTCTTGTTCTATCTAAAGCAGTGGTTCTTAATCGAGGTACCGTGGAATACTAGTGCTAAGATATTTTTAATAGTAATCAATTGATGTAGATGATAATATTTTTTAATTAGTAGCATGTTTATTTTTTATATCTAATTTATTTGAAACACATGTAGTACATTCACGATTAGTTACTCTAGATAATTCAAATGTTTTCCTCCAACGTGTGAGTCAAATATTTGACGATTGACATGGCAAGTTTCCTGCTACACGGTGGAACGAATGTTTGATCCGAATGATTTATTTATTTTATTAATTTGTTGATATTATTGACACTGACACTGTTTAACAAAAAGTTTGAAGTAAATAAAGAAACTTTCAAGTAAACCCTTCCTTTGTTGGACGATTCGTGCAGTAGTGCATGACATGTGGATCAAATGACCCGGATCGAAAGACCGACAACAGCCCGAACTTCTTCCAACGTGAACGTTGGATACACGTTGGAAAATGTTCATAGCATCGTTATAAGCCGGCTTTAGTACCAATGGCTTGCTTTTGTCGTGCAACACCCAAGTTCTGTTAGATTTGTGACTTCAAAAACGTTGAGAACCACTGTTTTAAAGTTTGATGCAGAGAACGTGCCTTACATGTTATTATCATTTTTTTGGATTTCTTATGAATATGACCTTCATAAAAATTTTTGAAGTGTGGGAATATTTAAAAAAATATTTAATTTAAATTTTTTGTTTATTGTATATCAGAATATACAAGTAAGATATAATAATATGTATATATGTGATGATACAAAGAACTGCCGATGCTGTTATCTTTATCTATCATTTTGTGTAGAATTTGTATGTAGCAAACGTTACTTTTTGTTTCATTTACCCGCTATTGGTTACACTTTGTTCTTGTTAAATTCAGATTTGATTTACTCGAAAACAAAACTATTGTTTTTGAATTAATAACAAAAAGTGTAAAAGAATATAGATTGTTTTTGTCAAAATTTTAGTAAATAGTAATGCAAAATTGGCCGTAAATATAACCAAAATAATAATTTTACACTTCCATTCATCCGCAAACTTTGCCCAGCTGTAGCTACTAAAGTATGACGAACAGAGGTAAAAGTCATAAGAAATTTTTAATGCAGAATTTTGCGCTCTACAAAATTTATCATAAACTTTTTTAAAAATCTTTTACCGTTTTCGAGCTATACGCACAAACTCCATCTAAAGGTTTTAGGACTGCTCAAAAAATCGAGTTACTTTTATGGGACTTATTGAGCTACAATTATACCAGGTTAGAATATATAGTTTTGATCTGAAAATCGATCTTAAAAGCATAACAGCCTGACATAGGTTTCAATTAGTTTATTTTTTAATAAAAGTGTAGTAATTCAATGTTAATGAATGGACATACATAGATATACGGGTTTATTTACTCCACTGTTTTTGCGTGATTAATGCATTGAATATTCAGCCATGGACGTACATACATAGAACTACTACCACATCGCCACATGCAATGTGTTTTTACAGGAAGATCTTATAAGTCTCGTACGATGTATACCAGCAGTTCTCAAACTTTTTACTTCGAGCCCCCCTGCATAATCCAGCTGTAAGCCGGGACCCCCTACATGTAAGCGTACTATATATTATAAGGGAGTCACATTTAACATTTTACAGTCAATTTTTGTTTAGTTAAGTTCTGCACTTTATATGCATACTCTAATGGAGCAATAGGTTTAATCGTAATCAAACAACAAATTCTATACAAAGAGTTACAATTTATTCAATTATTTTAGCTACTATAGTACATAATTGTTAAGCAATAATAATAAAAAGAGCTTCAGTGTGAAGGATGTGCTTGTTTCTTTCTGCGCATTGTGTCTTAAAACGCGGTGTCAGTTCTGATAACGCTACTCTGAGTTCCTTGGTCACATCCAGTCTTGAGCGATATTTACTCTTCATGGCAGTTAAAGCAGAAAACCCAGTTTCACAAGAATAAGTGGTGTCGGATGGAGTAAGTATTTTCAATGCCCTTTCACTCAAAATTGGGAAGAATGTGAGAGAAGATTCTTTAAACTTCATTTCAAGCCCAGTGTCACCTTGGAGGTCAATGGGATTTTCTTTTTCCTTCATGTTGAGGGAGCACTCATCGACTTTTGTTTTGTACGGGTTTTGAATCCATGCCAACCCATTAAAGATTTCATTTAAATATTTTTCAAAACGAGATTTAGGGATTTCTAAGTGTTTAAGAAAGCATTTCTTTGCATTGGTTGGAATAGTTTTGAGATCCATTTCTTCAATCATAATTTTAAAATTAGGAAATATCTCCACATTGTCACTTTGCAGACCGCCCTCGTACAAACTTAGCTTCGTTATAAAGCTTTTCAGCTTTTTGAAGGTTTACATCTTTTTTCTGTATTTTCTGCGTACTCTTACAACGTTGACTAAAAATTATACACATGTTGTAATTTTAAAAATAAAAAGTTTGCTAGCTTTGAGCCCCCCCTGAGCCTTCATTGCGCCCCCCTTGGGGACACTTTGAGAACCGCTGATGTATAGTATATAGTACGATTGTATGTTTGGAGTTATTCTAGGGCATAAATTGTTACTCGATGAGTCAAATCTGTGCTAGTTTATATTTAATAGTATGTTATTTAAAGATAATAACACTATCTTAACGAATAAACTTGGTTAAATTAATAGTTTCTAGAAATAAGTTGTTTAAAAAATGAATAAGAAATGATGAAACATCGCTGTTACGGGATACTTGTTATTTGATACTATTTCCTGGGTGTATATATATATTTCTGCAAGTTACCGCAAGTGTGCCGATAGCGTTATCATCGCATTTAGTATCTTCCTTTCGTATAGTGCAGCAATCGGGTAATATTTTTTTTGTTTAACCTACACTCTACTGAAAACAGTCTTTAAAAGCATTTATCTGTGTACAAGAGAAACTGTGTTGTCTCTTGTATTAATAATACACTATTGATTTTCAGAAAAGAATTATATCTTACTTATATATCGAGTTTTTCAACAAGATCTTTGTTTTATCAATAGGGGCAACACCAACAACGTGACAGTTTTGACATATCAGTAGTAGATGCTTTGGCAATTGTTACAATGAATTCAATTTAGCTCGAAAATCGCATTACAATTATAAAAATTCACTATGAAAATGGTGGATCTGTAAAAGTTGGTACATAATGTGCCAAAATCAATGCGTGCCCTTATAAGATAGTATCTATATTTTGTGTTTATCGGCAAAGAATTTCGTTTATTTCTATCAAATATTTTCCAAGGTTTTTAGATTACACATTTATTTTAACTATCAAACACTATTTAGTTGCTATAGAAACAAATTTGATACTACTATACAATACAATTCAACTAATGATTATCTGATGACGTCACGTTTCGTCACCATCTTTATTAGTAACGATAACAACCGATTGAATCCACTGCACTCGATCATTTAATTTGATTCACCACTAATTTTTCCAGCAATTTTTTTTATTATCAGTGTGTTGTTCAGTTTGTATTCTGCGCATAATTGTTCAGACTTATCTCGTTGGTTAATCAATTTTTTTTAATGACAATTGCGTTTACGTTTGTTGGAGGCCTTGGCTACTTGTAAAATATAGAAATACCTGCGAACACATCGGAATGTGATAATTACAGAGATATTTGCATGTGGTATTTCGTTATTGCTTTAACATCGTTGTATATTGGTCGGATACAGGTGTTGCGAACAATCACTTATTAAAAATATTGAATGGTTACAAAAACAAACCATGGATAATATCTTAAACACATGTAATAACTAAATCTGGTAATATTTAATCTAAAGAAGTCTCGACTTTATTTGAAACCGTTTCATTTGATGATTATAGAGATGCCTTTAGAAAGGCTTTTACTGTTTCTAATAACAATAATTGGTTACAGAATTTTAAATATCAGGTATCATGTATTATGTTAAAGGTAAACATTTTTATGTTAATACATGTAACATGTTCTCTATAGCTAACCCAATCGGGCCGGTATTATAGGCATCTGTTTTTATTTTCAAGTTCTAAGTATTTTTATTGTTATATGATTTTTTAGTACATTTTTTATACATTTCTTATGTCTATTTTAAATAAACCTAGCTAGAGATATCATTCTAGAGATTCTATTTATAAAATGGAGTTGGATAAGGAGAAATCTGCAAAAAAGTGGAAAGCACTTCTTTTAAGTGGTCTTAAAACTAACTTATAACTATTATATACAACTTATAACTAACTTAAAGTTACTTATATATCTCATACAATGTAGTTTGGTATTGGATATGTATAGGCATCTCACTAGAACCCTGTCCGGTTAATCTTGATAAGACATACCTTGTTGTCGTTATATCAAAATTCAAAACTTAATATTAGAAGTTATCCCACTAACAAACTGGATGTTCAATATATTTAATGAAAAACTATTTTATAGTGTTATAGGATATTGAATTAAGGCTAATTATCGATTCAAATTTAACAAGTCCTTACCTACGCTCGATATCGTAATCAAATAAAACACAGTTTTTCCATTTAATGAAATATTAGATTGATGCAGTTATTCTCAACCTTATTGTCTCTCTTAATTTGTATTCCAAATATTTTATTACTTTGCAATTAATCTTTTACGATTATATATTATATACATTCATGTGGTGCAGGTTATTATAACAATGTGTCTAAATATATACTCAGATACAAATATAGGGTACTGGTTACGTTTTCAAATGTATATTTGAACCAGTGTATTTAGATACAATAAAGTATGAGTCGTGAATCACTTGTTCAGTGTATTAGGATTAAATAATCACCTAGTTTTTCTTTTTCTAATTTTTTTTTTTTAACTATAACCCTTTAACAAATAGTTTACATGCCCTGACTTAGTATACTGACAGAACTCCATATTTGTTAAGCTCAAATGTTTGTAATATAGTCATGTTCACATGTTATGTTTAATCACTTTCAGTGTGCTGTTGGAATTTGTGTTAAGGTTATCGCGCGGAGCCCGCCATTTTATTTCTTCGTTTGTTTTACTACAAATAAAGTAAATTAAATATTTACAATAATTATTGAAATCGAAAAAAAATCATATCTACTCGGAACGAAATCATAAATAAAATATTTTCGCTAACATATACGATGCGGCAAAACACTTCATTTTATTTATTTAGTGTTTAAAATATTGATGGATTCTGGGTACATATATTTACTTCATAACTGGTAAAAAATACCACACTAGATGATAAATAAATCTTAAAATTAACTAGTACAAAGAGACAATTGGAAAAGCTTAAGAAAGTTAACTCTTTTGCTGATGAAAGAAAAACGAATCCCAAATTTACACAAATATTCATTAGTTTTATTATTTCTATTTAAAAACTATTTTAACTAACATGTAAAGCCCATTTATTTGCATGTGTCGTCTATTGGGAACCCCCTTTTCATTCTATTTTCATTGTCATATAATATAATGTTCCAGGTGTATTAGACTTTAAATTATTCTTATATGATTACGCGAAATTTTGGTGAAAAAAATATTTTTTTATATTTAGTTTATATGATAAAATATATTTAACTAGCTGTCCCGGCCACGCGTTGCTGTGACTAACGTTTTTGTCATATTACATTACATAGCGTCATCTATTGAATATTTACTCAATCTAGTCAACAGAATAGTCAACAGATGTCGCCATCATCGTCGCCAGATGTCATATGTCATATACAGATAATTAATAGACAAATAATTTGCAATAAGATAATATTGCAATCATAAATTGAGATGTAAGCTATCCTATCTTTCAAGTTGGATCAAACTGCACACGGTGTACAAATTTGATTAAAATCGGTTAAGTAGTTTAGGAGTCTATCGCGGACATACAACGTGACACGTAATTTATATATATTAAGATATTGTTCATTATCAAATTCTAGCGAATATTTCAATTTAAAAATGGATTTAAAATTTGAAATGAAATTACTAATTTCTTTTATTGAATTCAAATCATACACACCAATGGGAGTAAACGCTAGTTTTTATTTAAATCTGTAATGATATGAGGATGTCGTTGTCATCTTCATGACTTTTGGATAACAATGCTGGACAATACTGGTATATTCGAACAAATAACAATAGGCAATTGTGTCAACACTTACATTCCAGCAGAATCATTTAAACAACAATCATGATTTAGTGAAATGTTTTATAAATTATTAATTATTTATTATAACAATCATATATTTTGGCGCACTTTTACTGGAAATTAAATAAATGGTTCCCACTTAGAAATGGCGGTAAATTACGGAAATTACGTTATTTGGCAACACTCAAATTTGTGGCCATAATAGTATGATAAATGTGATGTAAATCACAATCTAAAAATAAAAATGCAGTTCTCATTAAAATTCAATTTATTTTAAAGTGCAAATTCTTATAATATCATTTTGATCATTATTTTTGCTAAAGGCCTTTAAATAATAATTTACAAAATATCAAACAGTAAATCAAATTTGTTTGATAATTTAACACCTCAAAATGATTAGATTTTAATCATTTTTAATCATTATTTAATTATAATCAATAATACTTTGTCCTTTTTGGTATGTCTCATTATCTATAGTCTAGAAATTAACCGTTTCCCTAACAATGTAGAAAACCCATTATTGCTAGTTGATAACAATGGCACTTGAAGCGAATGAAGGAATTTCAAATCAGATGTTTCGGTTTCTGAGTGTGTCTGGTGACTCTGGAGTATGTTGTTTCCTAAATATGATAAAACAAAACTTTTAAATTTGTTAAACACTAAAAATTTTTACGTACGTGTCGAATCCTTCTCTGAATTTGACCCATCCTGTATCATTATACTTTTTAAATGTCATTGACTGTTTCGAATTTCAATAAAAATACCGCGAATGTGCAGTATTGGTGAAGAAGCTAGCCCACATAGTTCGAACATCTCATAAAAATATCTTAGAGCTGTGATGTTGATTTATATTTTAATACCATTTCGAAATACCCATATGAACAAGTATATATGTATATTTTAAATAGAAATCGAATATCAATATAATATAAATAAAATATGTAAAATACACCTCTCCTATACTTGTACATACTGATCAGGTCTGGCTGATTTTTTTTATTATTTAAATCACTGAATAAAATGAAATAAAACAGGAAATTATTTTGCTTCGGGCTAAAAATACAACATAAATAATAAAATAAATAAAAAAAGTCAAATTGCAGATTATCCAGAAAATAAATTCATTCAAAAATTAATTGAATATAACACGTCATCAATGTAAGATTTTTGTAAGCAACAGTTCAATTTTAACAGCAAATTGATTGGGCTAAATTGTAATCCACATTCATTTCTACCACATCGGCTTGTACTATTAGGATGACAGCAATTTTCAAATATTTAGTGAGTTTAATGCATGAAAAGGATTGCTTTATTTTACAAAAGCAGTACAATAGGTCACGAAACGCTGTATAACAGGTAAAATCGACAAAGACTGTCTTCAGAGATCTTAAAAGACTTATATATTCATACAAATTATAGTTAGTATAAGATACTTTATATTTTAAGATCGGTATGCCTTATTTGTTAATCATTTCATCTTTAAATTCCGAACTGAGTCAAAACAGTCATTTAATTATTTAAAAAATAATGTATTTTAGTTTTAAAATATAAATAAGTTTACTTTTTATTTTTATATACATACTCAATGAAGAGAAAAAAAAATAATAACAACAATATCGTACATTCAACTCTGTCTCGGGCTCTGCTCTGCTCTGCCCGGCGATGGCGATGGCGTTTCTTCTTGATTCTTGAAGCCAGTTCTTGGCGGAATGGCAGAATGGCGGGTCTACCAACGTTGGAGTACAACTAACATGTACCAAGACCCAAGCTAAACTTACGAGTACTCCTCCCTTCTCATTTCTTCTCTCTTATTTTTCTTTACTCAAACAATCAATGGTATTTTGCGTTCTCATTCTTTTTAAATAAGCTACATTCCATAGATGCTTTCCTATACTTTTTATAAAGAATACACACAAATGTAATATATATACATACATTTTATATGTATTGGTATAATAAAAGTAAAATACTTATTTTATTTTTATAAAAACTATATAATAAATGTACATGTCTACATATATGTATAGGCGTCTGTAGAAAAGTATACGGGACAATTCTAACTCCTGATATATACCCCCCCATCTCCCCCCACCCCTCAAATCAAATATTCTACAAATTATAATCTTCGAAGTGACTGAACTAACAGTAGATAAATATAATTTTGTTTTTTTTTTTACATAAAAGGCGATAATTAAATACCAATGTAAAGTACAAAATTTCCAATTATTCAGTGTAAATTTTTCCCTGATTTGAAGAACGATGTAATGTAAGAATAATATTGAAGGGAGAAGCACGTTTAATTCTGAATTGTGCCCTTTTTGACCAGTCGCCACTAATATATACAAATACATACTAATCTCATTAGTTAATTCTTTTGAAGACCTTTGTATTGCTTGCTTAGATATTTACCAAATTTTCATATGGTTTAACCACAACATCAGATAAGGTAAATTGTAATTTACACAAGGGATTATACTGCATTACAAAAGATCTTTTTAAAATAGTGTCAACTCTTTAAGGGTACCACACCACTTGAGATTCAAAATTTTGATAAGAAATTTCAAAATTTACACTTTGAAACCGGATACGCACACTCCCAAATACTACATTTTATTGCATGTGTATTCTGAATTTTAAAACTCAAGTATTTTGTTTGTGAAGTTGATCTTTGTCGGCGAGTATTTAAAAAAAAGGAATTATCTACATTTACAGTAAGACCATTATATACCCCTGCCCCCTGGCGGTTTCTTTGTCAAACAAATTAGTCCTGTCTAGCGTCTACCCTTATGGTGTCTTTGTTCTTTGTCTTAGGGTGTAGTTAAACTCATTGTATTGAATAAGGGGCGGGGAGAAGTAAGGGTAATTATATAAAAAAGAAATCTTTTCTTGTTCTATCTCCGACAAAAAACTTTTTGTAGAAAATTGTATAATTTGTGTGGAAGCCAGTTAACTTTTTAGCATATAAATTTTGAATATATACTTAGAATAACTAATTTAGAATACCAAAAATACTTCACTGAAAAACGAAACAATTTAAGACAAAAAAAATTAAAAATTACCTGTTTTATTTGTGGAGGAGATTCTTCATAAATATTTTTGAATGATTTTCTTTGGATGGACACCACTATCATCTTTATTGCTGTATCAAAACTTGTTTTCGTTTACTTCTAAGATGTGTAACTGCAGTGGCAATCCGCACCTTAGTTTAACTTTTGAATTGCATTCAAAAACAAAAACAAAAAAAGCTCCACCACACCTGACCCAAGCGGCAAACCTGTTGAGCAGTTGGTAGGCTGCCAAATTACAAGGATTTGCTCCACACATTTATAAACAACACATATTCAAAAACCATTGAATCATTTTGCTTCAAGAGTTATATCATCTGTTTCAGTAAGTTTTAACATCATCAAATATTTGTAATCATTATTCATTATTTTATTAAACATAAAATCTAAATCTAATATTTTTTAAACCAGGTTTTCTTAAAAATATATTCTAGTTTCATAATAATAATTTTGGCTTCAGGCGTTTTAATAATAACGACCTGGCTTAATTACAATTTGTAAAACGGTTTTGAGTATAAAGTTCTCTAATGCGAGACGTCTGCGGTCGGCGCCAGACTTGTGGAACTGCGGTCTCCAGGTCTCCAAGTGTATCCAGTGTAGAAACAGATAATTTGTGAGGACCATCAAAAAAGGGCATAGGAATTCATTGATTTTGTACTCGATTTGTGCCATTAAAAGAATCTAAGATTGTGTTTTTGTCATTATTAAGATTGTGTACGTCAGGGTGTCTCTTTTTTCATCAAGATCATTCCATCGTTGCCAAATCTGCGTACAGAACCATGAGCGAAATAAACGAAAGAAAGAATTCGTTACCGTTTACGGTTATGTTAACTTCAAAATTTCTGTAAATAACATTTGGAAATCGTTCCAGACCTTGTCTTAAATATTACAAGTGAAAATGACTGAAATATAACTATTCTGAGTTTTTACATATAGTTTTACCAATTATGAAGAAACAAGGAAATACATCTTAAAAAAACGTTGAAGTTTTACCAGAAGACATTAGAATTTCTTAGTATACTTCAAATATTATATAATTAACTGGGTCGAGTTTCTGCCTCTCTTTGTATTCAATTTATTCTTCTAAAGTAATAATTTACGAGTTTCATTTTTTTACTTTCATATTTAAATTTTTTTTTTAATCCTTATGACTTTTTAATAGTGTTCAAAGTTATTAAATCAGGTTTAAAAAAAAGTAAAGAAACCTTCGTTTTAAAACGATTATAGTCTTAAAGTATTCTGTATCATAATTTACTGGTAGCTGTATATATAATAGTTAATAATTATCCAAAAATCCCTAAAGATATAAAAAAAACTAATACAAAAAATAGACATTAATATCTCGTTCGAGAGAATTCACCCAACCCATCTTATTCCGTCCTATCTGGTCGCTGGACCTTCCAGAAACTCGAAGAAGACGATGAAGACGACCATCCCGTGCATGCTTTGATGGAGTCTGTAGAAAAAATACTAAGTGTATACGTAACACGCCAAGAAAAATGATCTTGTGTCTACGTCAAATATTTTTGTGACTCCTAATTACTTTTTAATTGTTGCTGCTGTTTAATTACAGGCTCTGTTAATTATAATATACTGTTAAATTATTAAACAAAAACTAGAATCATTTATTATGATAATAAGATGATTTGACTATTTCAAAATCAGTCAGCTCTCATTGATACTAGATCGTACTGAATCCCACTACTGATTTGTAATACTTAGTTTTTATTAAAAAAATTCTCACCGGAAGTAAAGTTTGTGTCATTACAAAAACATTTGAAACATGCATCCTCCAATTATGACGATTCTCGTTAATCGATTCTATTCTGGTGTATATCCTGTGTCATATTTGTCACTCAGAGCTAGATTGCCATAAGGCATAAGTCGAGTCCATTCATTAATTTGGATTTCAACATTTTTTTTTATCATTTCCGATCCATGTTTCTTAAGTAGAAATAATCATTTATTCATATTCCTATAATATTTGTAAATTTAAATAATAACACATGAATTATAAACACCGGTAGAATTTGGTTGCTGTAATGCGTGGGCGATGGTATTAATACACAGGTGGACAAACTGAGGGTTGTATAACTAAATACAAGATTAATTTATTTAATTAATACCGTAAACCAAAGGTCAAGTTCCTATTACTAATTTCTTATACTATATTATAAATAACTTTCCAGAAAATTTCAAATCAAAAATTTATTACGGACCAATTTATCAACTCGATTGTATTAAATACTTTTTATTTTAATTGCTAAAGCAAAAATTGAGAGAAAGAGAACTGTCAAGACTTATCCTAAAGCAGATGAAAGAATGCGAATAGTGCGCCATATGCAGTTATTATTCAAGGAAGTTTTGGAAGTGGTACACTTCTATTAAAACTACAAATTGTATTTATAATAATATTACTTAAACCAAACCTATGTTATACCATCGGTACTGTATTGATTTTGGTTTTGTAAAAAGGTATAAAATTGAATAATTATTATTTACATGCAAAAAAGTATCTCGTTTTTCATAAACATTATTTTTTTAGAATTCGTGTTCGTCTGAGCACCTCTGTCTGCTGAGCTAGTGTATGGCACAATGTTTCATAGTGAGAGGGGTTAGTGGGGAAGGGGGGATAAACCTAGTGGGGTCATGTAGTACACATATCCAACACAGTTTGCGAATAGCGGTATTAGAAAGTCGCTATATAGTGTACACATATATATATTTATTCATTTCGTCAACCATACGTGTAAATAGACTATTTTCATACCTAAAAATCACAGATCCAATTTCTTATATCTTCTACTATTATAAAGTTCCAGATGTATGTTTGTTGCCTTATATGTTTGACACTAAATTTTGTATGGTGGCTCGAAAACGGCTCCGTCAATACTTTTGCTAATTTCTCATTTCGTAGAGAAAAGAATTCTTTGGCGTTCCCGAATTTTTCTCTGAATTTCTTGGCAACCCGTAATTTTGACAACTGTAAGAAAAAATGTGCACTTTTTGCTGTTGCTATAGTCCAGATCTTTCAGGACTCGACCATGTGGTCAGGAATCGTGTCTGTATATGAATTAATATGAGATTTTTATATTTCTGATCAAAAATAATGAAATTCAAGATATGAGACCTAAGAAAGAAAATTATATCTTTACATTTTTCTATTATACACACTTTAAGATGCCTTAGAATTTAAAAGATGTTTTTTTATCAACTACGCAGCCCTGATGAAAAGATAGAACGCTACCTAGGATGGTGGTAGTCTTTAAAATAATTTCGCTGTAATCTCTATTTTTCATAAGCATGTAATTTTTATTTTGATAGTCTTCTCTTAACTTGAATTTCTTTCTTCATTTTAATATAGAGGCTGGTTAGCCTTAGCCGGTGCTAGTATACTTAGTGCCCGGTGCCCATTGCTTGGTGCAGGTTACCGGCAAGCCTGATGTACACGCCATCTTTCAGATTCTCGATTCTCGTGAGTCTTTGGAATTTGAAGGACGTCCACATTCTTCTTTCCTGCTGCGGACTGCCGATGAAGCCGATGGTGCCGCTGTACACTCTGAATTTTATACCGAAAATATTTATATACATATATATATGTAACTATATACAGTGTATATCTTGAAAAGAATGATGAAGAAGGTCAATTTAAACAAATTACAAAAAAATTAAACCCTATAATTACACAATATACAAAATTTAAAACACAATCGTCTGGCGTCAACCTCTCAACGCTCTAATCATTGTGTTAGAGATTTATAAATATTTCTAATTGTAATTTGTAAGCTACAAAACTCCTTGTTTAATTTTATTGCAATTTTAAATTTTGTGTCCATTGCATAATTTTGTTTACAGTGCAGAAATTTTGACTTCATTTAAATAGAAATATAAATAATTATGTAAGCAATATGCAAAGTGACATAAATTGTGCAAAAATATGCAAAGCTTCGAAATCATAAGCTTTCTTTACCAGCCAGAAAGGTATTAGCACTCATATTTACCAGATTTATTTTTTCTATTATAAAAAACTAATATATATTTGTTTAAAGCTCAAATATAATTAATAAACAAGAATTAGCAAAAGAATTTATCCTTGTAAAATAAAACTTTTTTTTTACAATCCTGTTGTAATATATTACAATAAAAATAATGACCTTTAGGGCCCCTCATTCTCGGTAATAGTCTTTCTTGGAACATCAACATCTACAATAACATCAGCGCCCTCTGTATCCTTGGCGATGGCATCCGCAACATCTAGTCATCTTCATCCCGGTGCGGTCCAGTCTGCCGGTCCGGTCCGGTCGACTCGCTACTGGTGTTGATAGTATTTTCCCGCGCTTTTTGTTCATTACTCAGCACTTGCATGGCTTTAGAAACATACGTGCATATAATACTTGTTTATTTTATTTTCAATATCTATGTATAAGACTCCAGTTCTATTATGTCTCTAGTTTTATTAGGAATTGTACATTTTAAATAAACTCATGCTTTGCTTCTGAAATTTAAAGTTTATTTTGGTAAATTATACTGGATCATACCTGAAATTTAAAGAAACGACATTTAAAGTTTGAATATTGTCAAGATATTTCTACAGTAACATCTATTGCGTTCATGAGTATATGTTTTCACTGAACGGTCACTGTTTTACCGACAGACAAGCTTTGTACTAACTAAAGAGATATAATTTCTTTATATATTTATAATGTTAATGTTACATTGCAATGTAATCTTTCTGAAAATTGTTAGTATATGGATGATTGCAACGTGACACTTAGCCTTTCTCTACTATATATTGAGTAGGATGTTGTGATAAACTTATACTGGAAAGAATGGAAACTGTAATTTAGCAAAAGGGTCATTAATTGCAGATTGTGGAAAATTAAAGTTGATAGGATGAAATCTACGGTTTTCAAAAAGGTTATAGATGATAGAAGTTCAATATGGCGGACAAATGAGGATGCTTTCCATCCCAAATATTCTAATTTAAATCCAAAATCCACGGTTTCATGCTTGATTGTAGATTCCTCTTGTTTTGTTGGATATATTGAAATTATATTAAAAGAAAAGAAAAATTTGAAATGGTTTTTATGAAATTACATTTGCGTATACGTTAGGCCTGGTTCACACGGCATTGTATTGCACGTTTTTTTGCAGTATAAATATTATCGTACAAATAGTAGCGCATATATTTTATGTAGAACCATTCACTCGACGTTCGTACTGCAAAAAAACGAACACATGTTATATAAATTGTATGCGCCACTGTTTATTCGATATGCTGCAAAAAAACGTGCAGTGCTCAGCATTAGTAGAAGGCGTATTCTAAATAATTTTACTTATTTGTTATAATGGTTGGTAAGATGACATAGCTATATATATAATATTGAACCAGAATCTGTATTCAAAGGATTTCAAAGAAATTTTAGTGGTTCGCATGTCCCCTGAACCTGAACTATAGCGCCGGTATTTTTTTATAGTTCAAATTACGAGAGTTGGGTGGCGACTCATAATTAAAACAAATTGTGCGGTATAATTCTATGATGCAATGAAATACCACCACGCACTAATGTTCTTATAATGTATTTAAGAATAAGATAAAATTCACCATCGTATCTAGCTGCTTTTAAGCATGCCACCTCAATCTCTCATAATTTGAACTACACATACGTTGTTGTTTAATGTAGTCTAAATATATGTTATTATCCACTAACGATTAAGGCAATAAAAACTTGTTACTTTTTATTTTATTATACATCGGAATGTGATTGGAATGTACCAACACATGAAAAAGAAATAATATTTATATTTTTTGATTCTAAATTTTTTTTTATTAAGTTCATAATTATACTAAAGAATAAAACAATAAACAAATTTAAAAAATATAAAATAAAAAACTATATTTCTACCTGGAACCAGGTGATAGATATAATTTCAGTCAGGAATATCAAATCAGGAATTTTTAAGGAATATAAGCACTGACTGGGCATTGCCTCAGCCTGAGGCTCAGGCACGGTACACAACGGCTTTCACGGCTGGTCAGGATGGCTCTGATGGCTCTGATGGCCCTGATTCGACCTTCGTTGAAGGAATGTTATACAATGTCTAACCCTATAACTTGAAAAGAAAAAAAACTCATCTAAAAAAAAACCTAATACCATAAATTATTATATTACAATATTTTTGTAATTTAAGTTTTTAATGCGTTCTTCGAAATAAATTATTTCTTTTTATTTTTTAATACTAATAAAATAAAATTAATTTAGCTTTAAGAGAGCGTTGAGACGTGATAGCAGACTGTTATGCTTGCAGGCTGTTAATTTAAGTACTGCTATCGATTGTGTACAAAAATATAATCACACATATATGACATTTTAAATAAATACAGTATGTTTCTTTTCCTTAAATTTTAAATGCTTAAATTTTATTCCGCTTACAAATTTAACCACAAAACCAACGATGGAAATCCAATACAAGGTCCGTCGTGGTAACACCCGCATTAAATTGCATATTTTTTAAAACTATTTCCTTAATCTATCTAACATCTGCTGGGTTCCTTTTTTTTATTATTATTTTAACTTTAAAATACATTTTTTACATTTTGAATACTTCTGGAATTTTAGGCACGCCTTTACTTATCTTATTTTCCCTTATGCCACCCTTCTTCTTGCCTCTCCCTGAGGGTAGAATACCGATGGGCACAGGTGTTGAACGAAGAATTCCAATCCACAAATTGGGTATTGTTTTAAAAATAAGATAATGCATTTGATCAATGTTAGCCATGGTATAAATGAAGATGGTCGCTTTTATTTGTTAAATATTATAAGAAATGAAGAATTTAACCCTGCGTGTGTACTGGGTCTTTTTAGGAACAGTTGAAATTTCAAACTCCTATTTGTCTCTTATGAGTACACAGCGCGCTTCATCTATGCCCCCTAAAAAATGTAGGTAGTGGTAGTGACTTAAGGTTCCAGCGTTCGGATCTGGCAGTTTACTTGCAAAGGCGAGCCACTGAAACTTGCCTCTATTCCCATTGTATTATTAGTATTTTCCAATGCTTTTTGCTTTTTTCATTGTTTTACAGTTTTTTCATGGTTAAAATAAATGTTTTATGTAATTTAATATATTATTTCTTAGATTATGACCTGCCTTAATCCGTAAAATATTCCCCACTTTCAGTTGCATAAATAATTCAACTTTATGGAAAGTGAAAATATTTAAGGCGCTAATGTTTATTGTGTAAATAGAATTTAAACATTTTAAAAAGTAATTGTACATCTTGACCATCACTGTATTCAAGTGTAAAAAGATCGAGGGTAAATTTAAGATGAATACCAAAATAAAAAATACAGATAATAATCCTTCATATAATATATAGGAATGCTTGAGGGAAGAAATGGTCGAATGGACCTGGACCACTCGAAAGAATGTTTCAATGGCATTTATCATAGTCTGTTATTATTAAGTTAGGAATGTAAAGCAAGCATGGCGTATAATACGCTGGCACTATAGACACAGGCAGACCACGCTATAGTACAACTTTCTGAAGAATTCTTCTTATTCTTCGTTTATTACTTTACATCTTTGTAGTGGTTTTGTTGTTGTATGTTTTGTAGTATAAAAATGTAAATGTATACCAGGGGTCGGTTAAGTGTGGTACATTATCCCTAGTGGGACCAGGGGTCGGTTAAGTGTGGTACATTATCCCTAGTGGGACCAGGGGTCGGTTAAGTGTGGTACATTATCCCTAGTGGGACCAGTGGGTCGCTACATAGATTTTACATAATATAAAACATTTTGGAGTCACTTTGACATCATATTGAAAATGTGTATGATATTTTTGTCATGAAACAATTCAATTTGATTTCACTCGTTCAAGAGAAATGAAACTACAAATGACAAAATCACTTCACCTGGCCTCACTACCGTACCTGTATTGAATAAAGTTGCAAATAATATGAAGTTATAAAAATAATCCGTGTTTTTCACTGTTTGTGAATTTTTATTAACAACGGTTTTAATCTTTGGACTTTGGCAACTTCTGGACCATGTACTAGACACTTCAAGAAGTAATCCAGAATTTTTTCAGATTTTTTGAAAGCTTAGAAAACTGAAAAACTCAACTGTTCCCTCAAAGACCCAGTGTACACACACAGGGTTAACATTATGTTAGATTACATAAAAAATATTATCCTTTTCATAATATAGTATAACCTCACAAATACTACTCCAGTTATTTTATCAACACTAATTACATTTTAATTTATTTATAATATAAAAAATATATTAAATAAAAATTCCAGTTAAAAAAATAACATTAAAATTCTTTGTAAGAGAAAATGACTTTCTTAGAATTCCTCACATATTTGAACGTAAACAGACAAGACAACAAACGCAAGATTCTAGTTGAAATGGAAAATTCTTTTGTAATAGGATTCTAGATACAAGTAAATATTAAAAGGAGCGGCATCATTTCACAACCAGATAATACTTGACTTGACTTGGCTTGGTACATAAATTTTAATTTGTTATTAAACATTTTCCTTGTAATTATAATCATCTAACTATGCAGTTCAAGGCCACGTATTGAAGGCTTGGTCATCACTTGTTATGTAACATGGCTTTTGATATACTTTAACATTTGTTTTTTTTTCTTTTCATATTTTAAACGCGTGTTTAAGGGGGTCTTCCTCTTTTTTAGGTATTTTATTTAAATTTTGACATGAACATAACCATAAACGGGGACGCTAATCTCTTTCATCTATTTCGGTTATCCAGTAATTACGGGGCATATGTATATTCTTAAAAATGATATCCCTAAAAATGGTAAACGAATACGGTTTCCAAATAGCGTTAATAATCGAAAGTTTGACATAAACGTAAAATGGTATATATCTTCAACGGCACAAGAGAACCGATTTTGTATTATGGTACAAAACAGAATAAAATCGGTTTTGAGTCATTGGTAAAAATACTCTTTAATTAAAGAAAGAAATTTTGCAGAGTTTCCAAGACAAGAAGCCTGCATGATGGATATTTCTGGTCCCCCAAAAATGTTCTGAACCAATAAATAAACTAGATAAAAAATATGAGTTGTGCAATGTTAAACAGAAAACAATTTTCCTTTAACTTCAAAAATTTGTGAAGTGATTTTTAATAAAGAAAAATTTTCAATGCTTTTTTTTATTTTCTCTTCTTATATAAATAATAAAAATTCTGCATTTGAAAGTTGAACAACATAATTTCGAGGAAAACTTGTTCTATAATTTTTCTAGAAAACCATTTTTCAACGCGCTCTAGTAATTTTAAGACTAAAATTAAAAAAAAAATCGTTTTGAGTATTTTAATTAATTCAATCTAATAGAGTAGAATACCCCCTTAAGCCCGCATTACCCAGTCAAACGTACAAGACATAAAGATAATTAATCAAATAAATTAATTTGCATTGTTATTTTATGTACGTCACTGGATTTAATTGAACATGAATCCAACTCAAGGTTCCGTGCAATTAAGTGTATGCTATTCTATTGTTAATATTTGTTACATAAATCTAATGCTGGGATTGGTTAGAGTCGAAGTAGTAATTTGTTTAATGCTTTATATATAAGAACGTATTTAACATCAGAAGAAATAGAATATTTAATTTGTAGAGCAAAAATTTTGGTTCATATTGTACACGTGTACACTTCGATCGCTATTGCGCTCTCTTTCTTTCTAATAATATTTTTATTTATATATACACAAAACGAAAAGAAACTTGAAATACAGAGCGCAGAAGTTGCAACAATGTTATATGAATTTCTATAAACGAAGCAGAAAGTATTTGACCAAATAAAATGTCTCGTTAAAACGGAAAACGTTGAATCCAATTTTCTTCTGCACCACGATCAGCTGGATATTTCACCTAATGGTTTACTGGTATTAAGTTAGAAGACTTCTATCTTTATATACTTAACATGTGTATTATGTATATACATATATTTGTATATATATATAACATTGTATTTGTGCAATGAGTCGCGGTTTTCTCATTGTAAATGCTGTAAACTAGTAAAGTTAGTCACATGACCGCATTCCGTAGATAACTATGATGGTTTATTTTATTGTATATGTGTAGATACGTCAATGTATTTATTGTATGTAGTACATACTACATACTTACTCTAATAAAATATAAATCTGTTATTCTCAAATATTTCTTATTGTCAAAAATTTCCTTTAAAAACATAATAAAATTTAAAATGACTCATGTTCAAAGTTGTTACTTATCTTCATACATATGCAAATTGACATAACTTTGTACTAACATCATTTTCCTCGTATGTAATTTTAAGAAAAGAATTGTACTCATCTGACTATGCTATCTAGTTCGATTGTCAGGATAGTATTTATTCCGCGGCTGGTTGATAACAAATACATTTATTTCAAAGTCATCTAAATAAGGAAATCTCCAAAATATATTACATTTTTACTTGCGCTTTCGATATTTGAAATCCTGATAGACAATATCATCGACATACCTAATGCATATCATAAGAATATTTGTTTTTTCTAAATTACATAAATATTTGTTTATAAATTGCATACTTCATATTTTGTAAATGAGTTATTTATTTATTTATTTTAAATTCATTTAGAATTCCATTCCAGAAATATGAAAATATTTTCTCACACTAAAAAAATAATTTTGTTAATAATTTAATAAATATTTATTATTTGTAAATATTTGTAACTGATAGTTTTGATTAATATTTATTATTATTGGATGCATAATCGAAACATTTTGAAATTTTGAAATATTTTATGAAATTGCGAATTTATATTGTATAAACACATTATGTCAACTTTTATTGAGACCTTTCATTCTTCAGATATTTTTATTATTTTGTTAACAAATAATGAATATAAGGTAGAGGAAACTGAATATGAATACAGGGTGGCCACAGACCTGGAAAACCTGGAAATCCGTGAATTATCAGGGATTTTGATTGGGGCAACTATTTCATATATAGTATATTATATTTCATTTAAAATTCAAAATTAACTGAATCAGAAAATTTAAAAAGAAAACGTGTAGCTAATGAAAAAAAAAATTGGCGTCAAAAAAAGCTAAACTTTTAGCTGAAATTCAAGTTATTGATGATCAATTTAAAAAATTTCAATAATTTTATCTGTTAAATATTAAGAGTTAATTTGTTCTAGCTTATACTAGTCATTAGCTTATTTTTGTCTTACTCAATTTAAGTTACTTTTTATTATGGCAATGAGATAAAAAAAAAATAAGAAATAAATATGAACAAGTCTTTTTTTTTTGGCTTAACACCAGATTTAATTATTGGCAATTACAATATAATCAAAACTTTAAATATTTAAGCCTTACTAATAAAATTTCTACATCAGGGAAAAGTACGCAAAACTTTTCTGGAAAACCTGGAATTATCAGAGATATTTGAAATCATTTTTTTGTGGCCACCCTGTTCAACGACGTGCACCAAGATTGTAAAAGATCAGATTCAGTTTTAGGATTTTTTAACATAAAATTATTTTACATTTTCTAAAAAATGTTTTGTGAGATGTAACAATCTATAACTTATTTTCTTGCTATTAATATAATAGAATTACCTGACTCCGTCACTTGTCGACGTTAGAAGGCGCTTTAATTCGGCCACCATCTTAAAAATAAGCCGGCCACCATCTTAATATTTTTCTGACTGAAATAGGATTAGGGATAGGACTATGCAATTGTTACCTGAATTAATAGAAATTTGATTATATTTCAGGGCGTAGTCTCGACTCGCCGTGACTCTCTGCGATGATGCAGCATGCGCGTGTTGTGCACCGTGAGCGCGCCCCTGCCGGCATGCGCCTCCCCGGCCTCTGTGGCCACTGCCACCGATGGAGGGCTCACCAGTTCGGGGGCATCTCGACCACTACCACCTGGGGCGCGATTCCTGGCACTTCATCTAGTTGGGGGCTCCACACTTTATTTTATTGTGGAATCAAAAAGCAGAGTAAGAGAAGTCTACGCACAAACGTGTCTACATTTTGCCACACAAGGGATGCTCGACACAGAATTATTCGGACTAGCGGTTATATGCGGTGAGTTTTTATTTTCTGTTTAACACCCTTTTCAGACGACCACATCAAATCTTCATTCAGACTCTGTTTCGATTTTAAATCTGACACCATACTTTCAGATTCAGTTCGTCTAAATCTGAAACAAATGGACACATTTGTGATCTAAAATGTGTATCTATAATCACTGTAGCTAGAAAGAGAAAACTGTTTCTCTTTCTAACTCTATACATTACAACACTAGACATAATCGTCATGATCTTTTTAAAAATACAAGTGACGTCACAATCCTACAGCAATATTTCTCTAAATATTCGTAGGTTTATTCAATGATGATACATTAATTGTTAATACTATTAAATTAGTAAAACATACATTACCAAATATGTAATGACTAACCAAACAATTAATAATTTTAAGCGATATACGCATGCGCTGTTTGATATTCATTATTTGGCATCTTGCATACCCCACGCGTGCTATTTTGCTTAAATTTATGTATCTTACAATTAGGCTAGTCTTCAAGGGCACATTCCTTAGTTTAGATACTCTCAACATATTTGTTCTGGACTCTTCACACATACGAGTGACATATGTTACATATATATGTTTATTTTAAAATTACTGATAATAATTTTTTAAGAGGCAATTTGGTTTACTACATATATTTACAAAAAGCTTATAGCAAATATTCTTATTCGATAAGAAATATGATGAAATTAAGGAGGTTTGCTAAATGTGTAATCTATGTTCGCTACAATACAGACTTGAGTATATATCAGACTTAAATTATTCAATTAAAAAGTATTTTACAATTTAAATATCAAATTTTTGTTACCATGCTTTTATATCTTACAAAAACTGTTATTACGTTTTTGTAATATTTCGATATTTTTTTCTATAGAAATATTCATATTATATGAATTCAATTTATTTTATTATATCAAAAATATTATCGATATAATCATGTATATAAGGTTGTGTGTGTGTGTGAATGTATGAATGCAATATTTTACATGTAGAAGTGCAAACGCCATTGCTCTTTAGTCTGGACATACTCGCTTACAAATACTAACTTAAACTTGGACCAGCTTAAAAAAAAGTTTAAAGCTTTGCAAAAAGAAAAAAAAAAGTAAGAGAAAAAAATGCTGGACGATAATAATGTGGCTGGAGTATGGATGATGTAACTTTATAAGCGCGTCGTCGTAACATTCATTTTTTGTCTGATTTCTATTCATAAAATTATAGCATATTTTTATTCCTTCATTATAAATTTGTAAAGTTTCTACTACGTATTAATATCCTAACACTATAAGGTAGAATTTGATTATAGGCAGGTAATTTGATAAAAGTCTACATTTCTTATCACTAGCTTAATTTTTTTAGATGTAACAGAAACTATAAAACAAACACTTGCAATGGCAGCTTCATTACTCCATGCTAACGCACGTTCTTGTTTTTCATTCATTCAATTGACAATGATTGTTTTAGAAACAAATTTATGTAAGCAATTATTTTAGTTTAAACGTTAGTGCCTTAAATAATTTCGCTTCAGTTGTATCAATTTGGTCATAGACTGTGACAACACAGTAATTAACTTGTGCGAAGACGTTTAGAAAACGTGTTGCCAGTAAGTGACGAGTCAGAAGTGATACTCTTCCAAAAGTGATTCGTAAAATGTTTCACTCATATAAATCATATCTGTTCGATCACGATCATTGTTCGCAAGACTCAGGAATAGGGCCCCTGGTTCGAACCCGACCTAATTTTCACAGATAAATAAGAGTATGTAATATTTCCGCGAATTAGAGGTCATTTTCTGTCATTGATGAAACAATAATCCAATTTTTGTTAGTATCAGTAATTGAACAATCATTTTATTCATTTCTTTGAAAGAAGTTTTGTGATGTCGTGGTTTCATATATGTGAACTATACTTCCAGCTTAATAAAGAAATTATAACGCCGTTCATAGTTATATTGTCTCGGGTGTTACTGCCTCGCCACTTTCGGCAGATGTGCCATTTAACCTTTAGTTCATTAACTTTCAAATCATACGTAAACTTAATTAACATCTGCACACGATTTAAGTACGTAGGTGGATTAACTAATAGGTAAGATTGAGGTTTGGAATCTTTTGTTCAGAAATTTGAACGCTACTATGTTACGTATAATGTGAGGGATGCTGTGACGCGTGTATGACGTCACAGCTGACGGTACCATGGCGCGTGTTTGGTAAGACAGGTAGCGGACAGGGCTGTGCGCGGGTACAGGGGAGGAACAGTCATTTGTACAGCCGCAGCCCCGCGGGTACCTCGATGGAATGCGGCCCAGCCTGTGGTACAGTCAACATCACTGCGCCGGCGCAAATCACTACATAGAGATGTACACTCAAATAATTATAATACATATAATATGTGTATAATTTTATATTCGGTTATTAAGCATAACCTATTTTGATAGAGATTGTGCTTGTGATCTACAAGTTGTGTTACATTACTCAAATTATTCCAAAATATTATCATTCTAGTTTCGTGCTCTGAACAGACAACATCATTTCTAAATTCAACTTAATTTTTTTAAATTCTAATTACCACCGTTTAACTTTAGGCAGTACTGAAGCTACAAAACAGGGGAGGCCTAGTCATATTCTAATGTTGAAAATGATATGACTTTTAAATCATCTTGAGAATATATTTTCAAAATATATTTTTTGTTTTTCAACAATAACGTTAAAATATAAAATTTTATAAAACCATGTGCGTTAATATTGCAGTTCGATTTTATTGATTTAGAGTAAATACTATTTTAAAAAAATATTTATTATCATACCAAAAAATAACGTGAACCTGTAATTCAAATTTGAGCTTTCTAGGTACACTTTTGCACTGCTTCCTAATCAAGGTCGGTCATATACGCAAGGCCACAAGTAATTTATTTATTTCTAGAAAAAGAGGCTCCCTTTAATGGGAGAACCCCAAACCAATCTTAACAAATTTATACAGGAGTATTGCTAATTTACAGTGAATTGAATAAAGTCTGAGATAAATTTACACTGGATAAAATAGAATTTAAAGTAAATAAAATTTATAAGCCTGTGATAAACTCCCATTAAATAAGGTGAAATCTCTTGACAATAGTCCATTGCTTATTTTTTTAAATTTATTATTTCCAATGCTAAGTCTTATCAGAGGTGACCTTCTACTATGTTGGCAATATTTATGGTCTCGTGGCCTCATATATGTGAACATCATTGCTGCATAATAAGTTTACGATTATGTAGGTACTTAATCAATTTAATTTGATAACAATAACAAACACAAAAATTATAACTTCGGTTCAGAGATCGAACCCGAAATCAATGCTGTCGCACATTATCTCGTTAGTTCGTTGTTTAGTCTTTCTCTTTCTAATAGAAGTACATTTAGATTTATTTGAATTTGTATTTCAACTAAATTTTGAATCAGTTTTGTATACATACTTTTCCTTTTTCTGATTCCCTAAGACTAAGTATTTAATTTGGTTGAAGTGAGGGTCGATTAGGGACTTATTGGCAGCGGTATTGTCGTCATATATTAAAAAGTCTTGTATATCAGATTCTATGTATTAAAATAATTTTAAAAGTTTAAGATTTCTTACCAGAAATTTCATTGGGTACATACTTGTATATTAATTTTGATGGTGAATATTTGTATGTAGGACAATCCGCTAGTATCACACGTCTATCTTAATTCAGTCTTATTCTGTGCGGGCCATGGAAACATATGTTGCATTTCCTCTTATAGTGGGTGCCTATCTTTCTACAACAAAATCTAAAATATCTCAAGACAGTCGTGCCTCCATCTTCGAAAGCCCTTACAGATCCGTCAAACGTCATTATCCCCAAAAGTTTTCACTTTTATTCACTTCAGATTATCTTTAGTTCACTGACCCCTCTAGATTGACTGCACTCAGTAATTTTGTCTACTGATATATTAAATATCTTTTTAAAAATAATCGGCTTTAAAATAGTCATAAAAGAAATTCCTATTTTATAAATAGAAGTATTTCCAATCGATAACGTGTCTGGTTTTGTAATATATTAATAAAATATGACCAGGTCGCCGTAAAACTTTATAATGCAATAAGGCAAACCCACAGTATTCATCGATTTCATTTGAGAAACAATCGAAACAGAAATTTTAGGAAAAAGTGTTTTTTTTTATATGTTAAACAGCCCGTATAAAGTAAATAATAAAAAAGCTACTGATAACTCTTTCTGGCTAAATTAAAAATAGCATTATAATATTTTCCTTGACAGTTCGTTTTTAACCTCAAAAAGAGATGTCACAACTGCTTGCTTCACATATGTATACCTAGTTTCAATAGTAAACATTTATCAATTTATATTCAACTATTCTTGAGTCAGTCAACCAATTTCTCAAGTTTAACAAAATTCAGGTTAATCTTTTGATATAACTCCACTACATCACCGGTACGAGTACCCCATGTGCTTTTAGTCTTTGACTCTTCTTCTTCTTCCTTTCTTGTTCTCTGTTGGCGTTGTGAGTTTGTGTCAGTATTCCTATACGATACTATACTCTTTCCCTTACTCCTCATCTTGTTTTAGTTGGAATGCGGACCGAGTTCCTCTCCCCCGCTGGACCCTCCTCTCTTGCGAGCCGCGCATGCCTATAGCATTCCAACTGATTCCACCCAACACTGGGTCATAGACATAAAAAACTTGATAAACAGAAATTTGTTTATCATAAAATTGAATTGTTTTTTTGGGTTCGATTACCTTAAAAGATTAAAGTACTATTCTTTTTCACAGAGCAACCTTAGCTTAAGAAAGATTCGTTTAAAGGATTTTTTCAAACCAATTTTTTTGCTGTGTACTTTGTAATTTATTTATGGTCGGTAGTAATGGTATTATGCCGCTGCCAACGTTGGACGCATCGTGTGGTTGATGTTGGAACTAAGGCCCTCCGCACATGAGTCGACTGATTGCAACGAGCCCGTGTTTCGTGACTCTATAGAACAATAGCATTACAGGGGATTTCATTGTGTTGTATTTGTATGTATGTATGTATTTAAATATTTTTGAATAGTATTTGTGCACATATTTGCTCATAATGTCACCATCAAAAGCGTGCAACCCTGCGACATTGAAACACAGTCGCTCAAAACCAGTTTGAAATCAGTTTTCTTTCATTCGTACCGTGTGTTTTCTCACTCGTATACATGTGCGTTCTCATTCGGTTCGAGCAGATTCGGGCCTATCCTATGTCATGTGTTCAATGTTCATGTTGGAAGAAGTTCGGGTTTGTTGTCGGTCTTTTGACCGCACTTGTACTTAAGCAGTCTAATTTTATCGAAGAAATGTCTAATGTTAAATGAACTTCTTTGAAAAAATTGAAGGCTAAGTCTCAAGCATAGTTCCCTAATATGCTATCAGCTTTTTTATATCATTTCGTATACTAGTATAAATAAAGATATTTTTAAACTTTTTCAAAACTCAATTTAACTTTCTATGCAGCATTGAAAGTCTACGATTTAAACACAACACTTCCCCTCTCTACCCCACGTTCTCCACGTTCCCTGTAGTCTTAACTTACTAAAAGCAATAAGCAAAAGGCAAAAGGTCTGCATGACGATGGCATGGCTCTCGGGCTCTCGAGCTCATGGTTACATGGAAGGCTTACATTTAGTTTGATGCTGTTGTATAGTATATTAGTGCCAGTGTGTACGAAGAGACTGGTCTCGTGTAACGACGCTGTTCGGTAGAGGAATGGAATGATTGTATACGCCACTACGACCAGACGAACATTCCTCGGTATCCATAAAAATCGCAACAACCACTCGATTATAAACGAAATTCCAGTGATTTTGTAATTAGAGTAGTTTAACCAGCAGATTCTAAACAAAAAATTAATTTGATTAGAAGAAAAATATCTTGACAATACATTTTTTAAATCATAGAAATTAAAACATATTTGAAAATAGTCAGACTTGAGTTATCAATATTTAAAGGGAAACATTTTTAACTTTGATTGGTTTTATTATATTTGTAAAATTGAAGTAATAAATACATTCAAGTCTATCTAAAAATATGAATCATAAGAAAAATTATTTTATTATATGGTAACCCTATTTGTAGATATACGTTCAGACGCTCCTCTCTCTCTCTCCTACTTGGCAATCTTAATTCTTATCTAAAATATTTCAAGAAAAACCTTATCTAACTTCCGCTGAGGAATTACACGGTATTAATAAACCCATTTACTGACACAATTCATCTTCTTCTTTTTTTAATAGAAGTGTTATTTTTTAGTTAAATTGAAAATGGGTTTGTGAACTCATTTTTTATGGATTAAAATAGATGTTAATAAATGTATATTGGCGTTTTTATTTTATGAAATATCTACATAATATTGACGGAGATAATTAGAAATTTGAATTGTAGTTTTAGCGCTACAGATGTCGGCCATATTTATGACGTAACATGTCGCATTATTAAGGTATAGGTCATTTTTTTGTTATAAGTATAAGAGGTCTGTGTTAAGTATGCTATCTCTTTTACGCTCTGTTGTATAAAAGAGATGACAACTTTGCAGAGGTGACGTTATATGTCTTGGAATGTTCTATAACGTTGGATTCTTTTATAATTAAAGGGACAAAATAGTCCTGGTAGCCAACTTTATCAATATATTGCTCAGTTTTATAGAAATTAAGACATAGTACACAAGCGCATTTAAATAAAACGACGGTGTGTTTCTTGAATAAATTATTTTAAATGTACTTCAGTTATCCAAATTTGAAAAAAATAAGTATCAAAACATATAAAATCTTTTTTAACGTTCTCTTTAATAAATGAAGTTTTAGAAAATAAAAAAATCAAATGTTGATAATTAATGGGTTTAAAATATTGTCTGCATATCCATAAAAGTCTACTTGTAATTCTTGGTTATATTTTACGCATAAAATGTTGTTTTTTTTCTTCTTTCATTTAATTTTATGTGGGAAACTTATTATGTACTTTCCATGGCTTCTAGATCTAGTTGATACCAGGTTTGTGCAGCAGAGTTGTCAGCTGCAGCTTCTTATAAGTATGAGTCTATATGAGTGATCCACTTTACTTTAATATGTAGACCGATATAGAAGAATGCAGTTTAGAATTTTTATCAAAGGTTTAGCTAACTTGTTATTTAAATAAATGTACGTTGAAAATCGCTAATAATAATTACTGTAATATCAAGGTGCGTATCCACCAAAAGAAAAATTGAGGACGAGAAAATTAGGCGTGTTGAAATTCTAACATGATCTAGCAAAGGAAATTTTCCAACTGACGCTCTTTCCGAGGTTTGGGATGTGTTGAACTAACTCACTTTTTGCACATGGCGTAAATAATCAGGCTGCCGATTTCTAACCTAACTTTTAGTAAATATATTAATGGCAAGATACAAAATATATTTTCCTGCATAAGAATATTTAGAATTAGATAAATTAAACTCTTAACGACGACACACTGGTAGAAATAAAACATTAAGCAAAATTAGTTGGTTTATGTTATTTAATAATGTTAATCTATTTCGTCTAGTCATAATAGATGCACATCATAACCGCAGAAGCGACGCGCCGCGACTGTTGCGAGAACTAGAGCTAATGATGATGATGCGAGCAATCATCTCATGATGAATGGACTTGTGACACATTTTTTCCCATTATTATGAATTAACCTGTTTGTACACATTCCACGATTAATACAATAAATTATTATTTAATCGAAGCATTGAATATTCATTCGTAACCACGTATATAGATATTGTTTTAAATATAATTTAAAAAATGGATTTGAGCTACATCTATATTGTAAATACAGAACTATTGTGCTATGTTTCTTGTTTTTATAATGAAAGATTTTATTAACATATTAAAATATGTACGTGAAATTGTTTATTTTGGATAGATCATAAAAATATACTATTTAGGAAATGTTTAAAATTACAAAATTTAACGACTCTCTTAAAAAAAAATTTGATATGCTATTTAAATTTAAATTGAATGAAATTTATGGTTTTAGATAAAGATAATTAATCTAAATATTAGTCAGACTGTGCATTTTAGCAAAACGAATAATATTAGTTATAATTTTATTCTGATTTGCATTTTAATTATTTTAATATGTAAATAAAACAGAATATTTTGTATTTTTAATGGGAATGGTTCGTGTCTTTGAAATATTAATATTTACTCTAATATATTAATTTAGTTATCAATAAATTCCTGAATAAACAATTAGTTTTAGTGTCCCATGGGACCTTTCTTAAAATATTTATTACACATTTCTTAGCCGCATATTTTTAAGAGTTTAACTGTAAAAGCGCCTGCTGAATTGTATACGGCAACTATTCACACTTATTTCAAATATTTATTTTACTTTCTATCTTTGCAGGCGGAGAATATTTATTTGCGGATCCAGACAGCAAACTTTCAAAATACGGCCCAAAAAGCTGGAGATCATCACACACACACGTAAGTTCGAAATAAATTATTTGAGGACACGTTTCTTATATATTTTTACTATCCTATGTTAGATATATGAATTAACCCGATAATTTTGATTTCAGGGTTTAGATGCAAACGGTAGACCTCTCCTAGAGCTATACTTCCGCGTACAGTTCTATGTGGAGAGTCCCCTACTACTTCGAGATGAAATCACCAGACATTATTACTACTTGCAGCTGAAAGACAACGCCAGCTGTCGTCAATGTGGTAGTAACGAAACCGCCGCCGCCTTAGAGCAAGTCCTACTATTCCTGGGAGGCCTAGCTTTACAGGCAGACTATGGAGACTCTATTGAAGATCAAATAGATTACTTTAAACCTGAAGATTACGCCCCACAGGGTCTCCGAAACGCGTGGGGGGTTTCCGCGCTTCAAGCTTGCCATAGAGATAACGGCGGGTTATCGAAACAGGAAGCGGAACTGTTATACATCCGAGAAGCAGCGACACACCAAGACTCAATCAACTGCCATCTATTCCGGATGCGTGCAATAAAAGCTGAAGTTGGTAAAGGTTCCGTTTGGTTATCTGTTTGTCCAAATGGAATCAAGGTGGCTCCGGAGCACGGAAACTCCTCGTTCTTCACGTGGCCTTCCATCGGTAAACTAAGTTTCGACAAGAAGAAGTTTGAAATTCGTTCTGGTGAAAATAAACTGACTTTGTATTCTTGCAGTGACGATAAAAGCAAACTTTTATTAGCGTTGTGTAGGGAATCGCATCAGTTCTCAATGAAAATCGCACCCAAATTAAGCGAGATCATTAGACGTGATGAAGAAGAGCGTAAATGCTTTCGTGATGTGTTCATGTACTCTCGCGCGTTGAATCTTCCGCCGTACAAGAGTAAAAGTGATCAACGGATATCAGTTATTTCAAGTACTAGTTCTAATACCACGTCCGGTATTGTAAGTGATCGGGTTCATTCGGAAGACGAGTTGGAAATTATGATCAACTCTCCTCCAGCGCCATCGACGGAAAGCTTGGCTTTTGCTCATTTGCTGGATACCAGGAGTCAAGCTGGTTCCATCTGTGGTCCATCGCCATCATCTCGTCCTGGAGTCAGCCGACAGGCATCATCAGTCGGCCAGGTGTCACTCAAAGATCTGGAAGACACGTTAGCAGCTCTCAGTGTTCACAACGAAGCCGCTGAGGGGCCCCACTTTGCATCGCGGTCCGCCAGTAGTGCAGGCAGTATCGAACAATTAGACAGGAAATGTGACCGGTGTGATAGAAGCAAAGTAAAACCGGGTAAATGCACCGGCTCACAATGTTCCTCAAACTGCAGCACTGTGGTGGTTGCAGAAGCAACGACTCCTATTGTTCCACCAGCTCCAAGACGGTCATCAACTGCTAGTAGCTTGGAACTTGGTTACAGTCATACGGCGCAAAATTCCGCGCTCAGTGAAGCTGCCAGCACTTGCATCGGATTGGATTACGCGACGCATGCGTTGGAGGAAGCTGAGGAAGGCTCCACATCCGGTCTGTACACCATGCTTCCCAATGCAGCGTCCGCTACCAGTGAAACCAGCGGCGTATACACCATGGGAAGCAGCGAGATGACTGGTCAAAGTTCAGAAATCGCACATTCCGATATTACACATTCCGAAAGTCACGAGAGCTTGGATTATGGAAGTTTTAGACCGCAAAACGATGACCAAAGTATTGCTTCCGGGAGAACGAGTTATCGCACTAATTCTTCAGGGAATGACTCCAGTTTTATTAACCATAGACTCGAAAATGCGGATACAGTGGACGGTATGAATGACGACGACTTCAGAAGAAGGTTAGACAGTGATACAATGGCGTATAGACCTCGTGCTTGCTCTAATGTGAGCACATCCGGTTCGTTTCATGGAGACGGAAGTGATCCAAGTGACAAGAAGCATGCGTTACTAACAGCTGAGGAACTATCTGATTTAATTGTAGGCCGTGGAACGTATCCAAACAGACAAACTGTGAGTCACACGTTGGACACGGATTCGGATTACGTTACATTACCTTTACCACTTGAAGGAGACAGTTATTTGCAAGGCCATGAAGATACTGCACCTACTGATGAAATTTACCCAGAAATTGATGATGAGTTCTTAATGACGCCTCAAAAGCCACCCACTCCTCCGACGAGAACGGATGCCAGCAAGGAGCCGTACACCCCGGACATCGTGGCCGCCATTAACAGTGAAATGTTTCATTCACCTCCTCCTTACAACGCCAGACATGAAACCGTAAAACCGCCGTTGTTTGAGAGGAAGAGTATTGCGGAAGTGAAGAAAGTTCAGGAATTAAAGGAAGCTGCTTTGGGGATCCCCTTGCGAGATCCTCCACCTTACCCTAGCGCTGTTCCACCACCCCCAACGTATCCCGAGGAAGCTGCAGCGCGGTTTATAACAACCAAACCACATATCAACATTCTAACCGCTCACGCTAGTTCCGTGAACACGACAGCTGAAGCAAGTTTCTCGGCGCCTGCAGTTTCAAACATACAACATATAACCGTACCGTCAAATATTGGGATACCGGTAGTGCCTTACACGCTGCCTCATAGGTCCAGCGTGTCTTATCAGGGATCAATGCCGCATTATCAACAATCACGTTTAGTGGCGCCATCTTACCCTGAACAAATGCATCAAATTCAAACAACGAGCTATTTGGAGCACGGTTCGTATCCCACCGCTGTGTTGGTTCCGGTAGCGAAACAACGCCAGTATCTGCCACCACCTCCGCCGCCGATGATACCGCGACAGCCTCCGCCTCCGCCTCCGCCTCCTGGGATGGCAACCGTCTACACAAGTCAAGTAGCGAGGTCCCAGATTGAACAATATCAACAACAACTTTACAGCGACGTCGATTATGTAATCTATCCGTTACAAGATCCTGCAATAAGTAAACAGGAGTATTTGGATTCGAAGCATCTCGCAGCCATGGCTCATAGTCCCCCACCACCTCCTCCTCCGTACCCTGCGTATCCTAAAAGTCACATGATGTACCGCAGTACGCCCTATCTGAATGTAACGTATGCTCCACACGCAAGATATGCCTCGACACAGAATCTGTCGGATACCTATGTTCAACTTCCTGCTGGTTACTCCCCCATGTACAGTCCTGCTAGTTACTCGTCATCCAGTACCCACTCCCTACGCTATGAACCCCCTCCTCCACCTCCCCATCGACCACAACGGACGTTGCCAGGTCTTCCCGTTAATAACTTTGCTCCTTTCGCCAGAACGCGATCAGATGATAATATTTTAAACTCCATTGAAACTCAAACGAAGTTTCGACGAATCCCACCCCCTCCTCCTCCTTACGAGCATAAGAAACGACTGACGCGACCCCCCATGCCAGTACCGCAAACTCCTGAAGCGCATTTACTGACGAAATCACAAACAAATCCTGCAGAAGGTGCCGGTCCTATAGATATCCGTACTCTTAGAGAAAAAAGTAAAAATTTGGACCTGCCTTTAATATCTGCTCTTTGTAACGACCGGTCCTTATTAAAACAAACTAAAGCATTTGTTATGCCAAAACATCCAAATCTTGCGCAGTCCTCACAGTCCTCGACGAAGCCGTCGTTAGGAACATCTAGTAAGCTGAAGTATCCTGTGTCGGGGCTGTCCTCGATGCAAATTAGCAAACCACCAAGAAGGAGTTCAGCAAGCCATCGACATCCTAACGATAAGCTACCAGCTTTACCAGGTCATCCGAATTTCACGGGACCTGCGCCTGATACACTGTCAACACCTCGTACGACTACAACGGGAAACAACTATGTACTAAACGGACCCGGTTCAACGCCGACCACTAAATTAAAATCTGTTCATTCGTAGTCATAAAAACATTTGATGATCAAGCTGTGATCAAGTGAATAAACAATTTGCACCCAGTGAAAATATTATAAACAATTAGTGTACATAAATATAAAAGAAAATTGTGCTAACATTACTTTTACCTCATTTTAAAAATTTGTGACATAATCTTTCGTGAATTGACATCTTGGCCACGTAAAAAACAATGTGTAAACAAATGGCCACTAGAATAGTGAAAAATTATTGATTTCAATAATAATATAAACCCACCGAAAAATGAACTTGAATTATTATTATATTAAATGGTGGATTAAGAAAAAACATTCCAGTGCTAAAATTAAAAAAGATCTGTCCACGCTCAGGGTGCCATTGTATTGTATTAGCAATTTAAGCTCTGCTAAACTTAGGATTTTCTTTATAATTTTAAAGTAATTAATTAAAAATATCTAATGCAAAAAAAGAACCCACTCAAAAACACTAAAAGAATAATTGTAGTGTTAAGTCATTTATGTTTTAATTTTCTTGTAAATATTATTTTTATTTACATTATTTTTTATACATTTTTTTTACAATTACAACAATTTATTATTACACAATGTTCTGTTTTCATTAAATCCATTTCATGTACAGTGCAGTATTTACATTCCGTTTTTACTCTAAATAAAAATAATCCATTTTTTTGAATATATGTATATTTTTCTGTTTTATTTTCTTTTTTTGAGAAAATATAAATCTTTGTGCATTATTTTAACAGCATCTATTTTTTTATAAAATAAAATTTTATAAATTTACATTGTTTTGTTTCTTTTAATTCTCTTGCTTTTCTAAATTCCTTTGCAGCTTTTCTTATAGTACACAATAATTATTTGTTATCAAATAATCATAAAAATATGTAAAAGAAATAACTTATTTGTCTAACTTAAAAATCAACGTTTCATAAGGATTTAAATACAACGACTTAAAGTAAATTTTATCTGGATCATCATCTGGATTGGTTTTAACTTTCAAAACATCGTACCCACTATAAAATAAGTTGGAGAGGTCCCATGTGCCTCCTTTTGCATTCATATTCGTCAGAGATGCGTACGTGTTCCTCCGAGGATACCACCGCTCCAAAATTAATAGCGTCTTATCAGCGCTGTGGCTGGCTTTGTAGTTGTTCTTCATGCGCTCATCTTTAGAAATAGCGTTTTTATATAAAGACGGAGCGCTAGAGCGAAGTCGGATCATGCGGGTTATGATTTCAGAGTGCTCGAAGGATACGTCCTTACTGCCAGGAATCCATTTCAGGCTTTTGTCATTAGTGAATTGTTTGGAAGTGTTCCAGGCCATCGGCGTGAGATGATGAAGATGTCTGCTGTCGTAGTGGTCATTATCGGGGTCGTGAGACTCTCGCAGCGCTATTTCGTCGCCGTAGAAGATGCTTGATGTACCTGTACCAACAGAAAATGATTTAGAGTTAGTAAAGCTCGCGCTCTATGCGCTGAATGATATGTGTAAGTCCATACCTGGAAGCATTAGTTGCATTAATGTGACCGCCAGTGTTGCGTTGGATGACAGTTGTGATGCAATTCGCCTGGACTCGACATTTCCAAGCGACCAGTGAATCCAGAAATCATGTTCCGGACTCATAATCCCAGTCAACGTGGAGTTGATTTGTGCTTCTAGTTGTTCCGTGTCGTTGGTATTAACGTTTAGGATTACGTCCACCAAATCAGTGTTGGACAACACGTCAACAACTTTGTGCAGGGCCACATTCTTAATAACCCGATGGTCTATTATCAAAATCCTTTCATGTCCGCAAACCGCTTTCCATTCGGCGATGCAATCCATGAAGTTGGCATCTTCTACTAAATTCTCAATTCCTTTTAGGTAAAACCCATCAACGCCCTTACTCAACCAGTAGCGAATCGCTTTCGTGATGTTGCCTTCATCCCTGAGAACTTGCCGGGATAAACTGTTACGTATGAGGAACGCGCTGGAAGGATTATGGTCAGTCCCATTCAATTCCTCATCCTGCGTGCTTATAGGATGGCTCACAGGTTCCAAACTACTGTACAATGGATAAATAGGAAGATCCAAAACAACAGAAATATTTCTGGCGTGAAACACAGTAACCAAAACATCAAAATCTTCTTTTGTTCCTAACACCGGATCAATGTCCATTAAGGTAGTAACCGTTTGAAAATGATCTGGGTAATGTTCTGAAGGAAATATTGAATTTATTCTAATAGCTGATACTCCTAAGCTGTGTATATAATTCGCACGGGATGTCAATCCTCGAAGATCACCAATTCCATCGCTGTTTGAGTCTTGGAAACTTGCTGGAAATATTTCGTAGAAGACGGTTCCTTGATACCATGTTGATACAGGATTACATGTTCGTGGAAGAGTTGCTACCATTGCTACTACTGCTGCACATGCTGCTAATATTGCTGACATGACCACCCAGAAGGTTACTTTTCTAATAACCACCCAATTCCATGAAACAAATCCTGGAGTTTTAGCGCTTGGTAAGGTACCATTTTGTTTCACGCCATTCTCCTGCAAAAAGAAAGGAAGAGTTTAAATATACCACTGGCAGTGTTGTCTTATTTACTTATCTATATCTTATAAATATAGTCTGTTTCTTTTTTAGAATTCGCATACGTTTAGCGCCCAAGTTAATTATGAATATTTATCAACTAAATCTTCTCTACGTAGTAAGACGTCATTTGATTTTGTGCCAATTTTCCGAATCATTTAAAGGTGTGACCCAAAAGTAAAGAAATGTAATTATACCCCTAATATTATACAACAAAAGTAACACCTATTACCTATAAATATCTTTGTTTCTTTTCAAATGTAAGCAAATATATATTACATATATAAATAAATATTTGTAAAAGTAATTATTATGTACTTCAAATTTTATGTATGTTATATTATAGGACATTTCAATGTCAACGCAAGCGATGCCAATACTCCACGATTATTCATCGTTGTTTAAATAATGAATTGAATTTACACAATCGACAACGACAACGCTCAAACGATAAGATGAATTACTAATATACTTAAAGTTTTGAGTAAATAAATGGTAAATCATGTGTTTGTTTATTAAGTTTTTAAGTTACTATTTACAGCTGACTCTTCCAACACATAAAGTTTTGATATTATGCGAGTTACGAACAGAAAAAAATAAAATCAATTATGTATTAGTCGATTGTTCTTCCGTGACTACTACTTTTAGATATTTAAAAAAATAAAAACGCTAATGTCCATTAAAAATCACCCCTTAAAAATGAGTTCACAAACTTATAATGAAGGATACGCTAATTTCAATTTAATTAATCATTTCAAGAAACTTGTTAGAAATCCGTTTCTTTATTCACGTGATGTTACATTCTTTGCCATTTAAAAGAAATTCAAATTTCAACTGACTATTAAAAACACGTGACTAAAAAAATAATTTTCCTATAAACGCATGAATGTTTGAGAACCATTTACTGTTTTATTTTGAAATACCGCCACAATTCGTCAATGCAGTAACCCGATACATCTACGACAGTCATACCTGCATAATAGAATCGCCATTTTTTCCTAAATGTTGATACGCATGTTTACTAAACAGAGCCCCAGGTGCTGCAGCGTGGAGTCCCGAGCTATCGGTGGAGCTCGTCTCCTCGACGTTATCATTTCCAATATTATCTGTAGCTTGAGTTAATGGATGAATAAAACTGATCGGCGGAGGGGAAGGTGTAGCAGATAGCAATGGACACGTAGATGCTTCTTCTTCAGGTAGAAACGTTGAAATCGACGGTGAAGTCGTCAGACTTTCAGAAGGCAGTTCTACACTTAGTAACGAAGGATCTGTACTCATTTCCATTGTGGATTTTGTACACTACACTAAACACTGAACACTGAGTTGTCACAACGTTTGTTTCACCACACACTTCTCATAACCTAGTGCCATACACTCATAATCATTTTATTGTTCACCACATTTTAATTGTTCTCAATTATAATTTAATTGATTTGTGGTGGGGATAGTTTTATTATTTAAACAACGAGCACGAGATCAATCTGTACCAAGTAGAAATACTTTTTGTTTCTTTTATGATGTGTTATTTTTAAAATACCGTCTACTTGACTTGGCTACGAGTCCGTGCGACTCACGTACACCATGGGTTTTCGTTTAGTGCTAAAATTAAAATACCTACATTCATAAATAAACTGCGCATGAGCAGAATGAAATAGAGGATCGATTGCGCGTGCCACGATACGAATGCATTAACTCCGAATCCAAGTGACGTAACAAAAATGCACTGAAAACCTATTTCAGGCAGTTTTTATTTATAATTATACAATTTATTATCAGCATTACGTGATGTGGGAGTAATAAAAATAAAATGCGTCACTGAATGGCCGAGTAAATCAAAATCAAAACCTTTCAATAAGTAACTCTTCTTCATAAACAGATTTTACGCAAATCTGGCGAATTTGGAGACTTTTCTCCGAGACCATCTCACAAGAACAGCTAAAAATTTTATTTTCAACGCCTGATCAGCACGCAACTAAATATACACGATACAATGTATATTTACTTGCATACCGAACTGACTCATTAAATTTTATATATATACGCGATTCTGACTTTTATGCGACCTTTTTAAATTCATGGACATTTTTTTTCTAAAATTTTTTTTTGGATTTCTTGAAATTTCTTGATGCAGTTATGTTCGCTAGGCTTTAAAGTAAATAACTGTTTCATTACATTTTAAATATCATCGCGATTCTGGCTTTTATGCGACCTTTTTTAAATTCATGGACTTTTTTTTTCTAAAATTTTTTTTTTGGATTTCTTGAAATTTTTTGATGCAGTTATGTTCGCTAGGCTTTAAAGTAAATAACTGCTTCATTACATTTTAAATATCATTGCGATTCTGGCTTTTATGCGACCTTTTTTAAATTCATGGACTTTTTTTTCTAAAATTTTTTTTTGGATTTCTTGAAATTTTTTGATGCAGTTATGTTCGCTAGGCTTTAAAGTAAATAACTGCTTCATTACATTTTAAATATCATCGCGATTCTGGCTTTTATGCGACCTTTTTAAATTCATGGCCTTTTTTTTTCTAAAATTTTTTTTTTGATTTCTTGAAATTTTTTGATGCACTTATATTTGCTAGGCTTTAAAGTAAATAACTGCTTCATTACATTTTAAATATCTACGCGATTCTGGCGTTTACGCGACCTTTTTCAAATTCATGGACTTTTTTTTCTAAAAATTTTTTTTGGATTTCTTGAAATTTTTTGATGCAGTTATGTTCGCTAGGCTTTAAAGTAAATAACTGCTTCATTACATTTTAAATATCATCGCGATTCTGGCTTTTATGCGACCTTTTTTAAATTCATGGACTTTTTTTTCCAAAATTTTTTTTTGGATTTCTTGAAATTTTTTGATGCCGTTATGTTTGTTAGGCTTTAAATTAAAGAACTGCTTCATTACATTTTAACTATCTATGATTTTGTAACTTTTAAGCAAATAATAATAAAATCAAAATATCAACTTTAAAATGCTGATTATTCGAAAACTGTAAGAGATAATTGAAAATGGTTTTCATTTTTGAAATCAGCATAAAAATCTACGTTATAAAACATGTATCATGTGCCAAAATAGAAAAAGTGTTTTTTGTGAAAAGTAAGAAGAGTATAGTCTTCTTACTTTTCTTAAAAATTGATTAAAAAAATTTGTTGATTTTTTAATGGTTTTTAATGTAGTTTTGAATGCTGATTTCAAATCTGGAATTCATTTTTATGTAAGTCTTTTGGTTTGCGAGATATAAGCATTTTAAATTAAAAAATAGTCAAAAACTTTACACACAGATTATTCGAAAACTATAACAGATAATTAAAAATGGTTTTCAATTTTGGAATCAGCGTAGAAAACTACGTTAGAAAAGATGTATCATGTGCCAAAATAGAAAAAGTGTTTTTTGTGAAAAGTAAGAAGAGTATAGTCTTCTTACTTTTCTTAAAAATTGATGAAAAAAATTTGTTGATTTTTTAATGATTTCTAATGTAGTTTTGAATGCTGATTTCAAATCTGGAATTCATTTTTATGTAAGTCTTTTGGTTTGCGAGATATAAGCATTTTAAATTAAAAAATTGTCAAAAACTTTACACACAGATTATTCGAAAACTATAACAGATAATTAAAAATGGACTTCAATTTTGGAATCAGCATAAAAAACTACGTCAGAAAACACAAATCATTTTTCAAAAATATAAATATTTTAGTTTTAGGTAAAAAGGTCCATGAATTTAAAAAAGGTCGCTTAAAAGCCAGATACGCGTAGATATTTAAAAAGTAATGCAGCAGTCCTTTATCTTAAAGCCTAAGGAACATAACTGCATCAAAATATTTTAAAGAATCAAGAAAAAAAAATTTAGAAAAAAAAGTCCATGAATTTTAAAAAAGTTGCATAAAAGCCAGACACGCTTAGTTATTTAAAAAGTAATGAAGCAGTTATTTATTTTAAAGCCTAACGAACATAACTGCATCAAAATATTTCAAGAAATAAAAAAAAAAATTAAAAACAAAAAGTCCATGAATTTTAAAAAAGTTGCATAAAAGCCAGACACGCGTAGGTATTTAAAAAGTAATGAAGCAGTTCTTTAATTTAAAGCCTAACGAACATAACTGAATCAAAAAATTTCAAGAAATCCAAAAAAAAATTTAAGAAGAAAAAGTCCATGAATTTAAAAAAGGTCGCATAAAAGTCAGAATCGCAAAGATATTTAAAATGTAATGAAGCAGTTCTTTAATTTAAAGCCTAACGAACATAACTGCATCAAAAAATTTCAAGAAATCCAAAAAAAAAATTAAGAAAAAAATGTCCATGAATTTAAAAAAGGTCGCATAAAAGTCAGAATCGCAAAGATATTTAAAATGTAATGAAGCAGTTCTTTAATTTAAAGCCTAACGAACATAACTGCATCAAAAAATTTCAAGAAATCCAAAAAAAAATTTAAGAAAAAAAAGTCCATGAATTTAAAAAAGGTCGCATAAAAGTCAGAATCGCAAAGATATTTAAAATGTAATGAAGCAGTTCTTTATTTTAGAGCATAGCGAACATAACTGCAATAAAAAATTTCAAGAAATCACAAAAAAAAATTTAGAAAAAAAAGTCCATGAATTTAAAAAAGGTCGCACAAAAGCCAGAATCACGTAGATATTTAAAATGTAATAAAACAGTTCTTTATTTTAGAGCATAGCGAACATAACTGCATCAAAAAATTTCAAGAAATAAAAAAAAAATTTTTGAAAAAAAAGTCCATGAATTTAAAAAAGATCGCATAAAATCCAGAATCGCGTAGATATTTAAAATGTAATGTAGCATATATTTACTTTAAAGCCTAACGAACATAACTGCATCAAAAAATTTCAACAAATCCAAAGATAAAATTAGAAAATAATGTCCATAAATTTAATAAAACTGAGACACCATTGCGCCTGATACAGCGGCAACATTACTTACGAGCAAAATTTACATTACATTAAAATCATGTATTTTGCTATTGTTTTCAAAAAGATTCATGCATCTTTCAACAGTTTTCGATTATAATATAATATATATGAATTTGAATCTCGCGCCTCGTGCTTTAGAAAACCCACTTGAATCTCATGTACCTTAGTTTATGATCATTAATATTTTTCGTCTTTGTGTTTGTTAACTTTTATAAATCTTGCAATATAAAATTTTACAACTCTACATTTATTTACTTATAACTTGTGCTTTTCTCGTCAATCATCATCAAAAATACTTACTTTCAATTTACTTAAATTACACAAATAACAAGTGCCTCGCAAAGTTCTGCTGCCCGGGGCCTCGCAATGGCTAAGGCTATATGCGTAGCATTGACTGGTATCTGAAATACTATCCTGTATTTGCTGTGAAGAACATTTTACCAAATTTAAATGACATCAATATTATTAACAAGTTCCAGGAATTGAAAACATAATAAATAATCCATACGCACTGATAAAATACGCACAATATTTTTGCGTGATCATTTGTAGATTTTGGAATCTGATCCTGTCGATCAGACGAGCCGAGCCCACTGCGAAATAATTAACCTTACAGACATGTCGCGTAAACGTGCGACAATTTAAAAAAACAAATTAGATAAGTGTTTACAAAATATGAAGACCGATGACGTCATTAATCAAATTGACCCGTCAATGTTAAATAAAAAATTAAATTACTTGCGTTTTTTTTTATTTTTTAAATAAAAAGTTTCCTCTATTTTAGAATTGTTTAAAACTGAATACTATTTTTGTAAGGTCTTGTCCTATGACCCTTTAATTTACGTATTTCTTTTATAAATGTTTTGACAATGTTGTAACCTCAAAATTATGGTGACGGTAATCGTAGATTTGTTCATGGAAGAATTGTGACATTCTATTACGCAATAGAAGGAGTAAAATAACGAATTAGAGGAATAGAGAGACGGATGAAGACTTTGGGGAGGCCGTGGATGTAAAATGACAGCGGTAACTCAGAAAGGACGCTTCTCCCTGGATCACTGCGTAATAAATTTATGATTATGTATGCAGATAATCAAACTCAGAATAAAATGCTGACTCGGGGAACGAACCCGAAGACACAGCAGTCATAAATTATCTCACCCACTGTGCCTTCTTTTAGTATTAAGAAACCTGAAGAGCTATACAAAAAAATGGGTACCTAACTTTGCTCCTACATTTCAAAATAGCATCAAGATCAAACGCGTTCCGTCGGAAATAACCTACAAATTTTTGAATGAGTTACTTAATAGAAATAAAAAATAATTGATAAGAAATATAAACTTTATGTCATTGTGATTGGTCGATTTTAAATTCACCATATCTGTTGGTTTGGTTTGTTTTGTTGGCCGATGAATTACAACATTACGTACTATATTCTAGGTTAGATTTTTGATCATTTTTTATGTCAAAGATAAACAAATATGTTTCTTTCCTGTTACCAAGTTGATCAATAGACTGTGAGCAGAAGATTTAAATTTATTATTTATAAGAAATTATCAAAAAAAAATATTTTAATCTATTATAGTTCAAGTGTAAAAACTGACCTTTTTATATAATATAAAAAAATGGTTCCCACATGGAACATGGTACATTCACTGGCGATTTAAAATTCGTGCGGTCCTCTAAAAATGCTTTTCTTTAAGTAATAATTTTTACAGTGTACCTTTTTACTAAATTTGGACCCCTAGTTAATCCCCTCTGCGTAACTGACGGCTATTAACTTGTCTCATTAACAAAAATAGATTATTTAAGTTTACCAAAAGCATCAGACGACTTTAAATTGAGAACTAAATAATCCTTTCCTTTGTATAAGGCTTAAGTCGTCTAATTTAGAAAATACAGCTATTTGAAAAATTGTCTGAAATTAATAAATTAATGGGCGCCAGTTAAATACTCGTAATTTCAAAATAGGAGTTCCAATGTTTCAATAGTCAGGTAACTGTCGTTTAATATAAACCCTGGCGCATACTCTTGTATCTCAGCTCTTGTTTTAGCTCGAGTTGAACGTGACTCTAGTTTAACCAAGCAAAATAGCTGTATTACTTTTTTCTTAGTTAACTTTGGTCACTTTTTGACAAAACTAAAATTGAAAAATTTATTTTTTAGGTTAATGTCATAACTTTAAATAACTAAATGTGTAACATTACAATATCATGCCTAATCAAAGGTCTAATATTTACATAAAATAATTTATATAAAAAGGTAACTTCTTTTTGTTAAGTGAATCTTAAATCTTAGTAGAAGGAGGGTCCAAATGATCATCTCGTATCTACTATAAATTTGTCTTGGACCGACACCGGTTGAATAGTTTTTTTAAAATACAGAAAGCGAAAGTCTTGTGTGAAAAGTTAACCCCTCAGAACAACTAACATGTCCATAGGCGCCGGGATGAGGAGACAAGAGGGTGCACATGAACCCCCTGCCATTAAATAAAATACATAGAAAAAACTTAAAAAATAATTGTTTTATTATTTTTCATTATTTATTATATTAATTGTGTGCCTTTCGGCTTTACAATCTACAGTATTATATTTCCTAATACATTTCAATCTTATATGAATTCAAACTTAAACTATTCCAGACTTTTACTACTGTCAAAAGTACTTTTTGCTTCTTCTTCTCTTGATCCTATCCATACTCCTCCTTCATTATGACCGTTTCCTCCTTCTCCTTCCTTATTACTTGTATCTCCGTCTCTCAACTCTTGTCTTTCTTGTCTCCTCTCCACAAACCTTCTATTATCTTTTCACTATCCTCCTCTCTTCTATCTTCTTTTTCACTTCTCCCGCCTTTTACCTCTATCGCTTTATTACATACATAAACTCTATATCCAACAAAAATTAAATGATTATATTAGCACGTATAGTTTACGAGATATAAGCAGGACAAATCTTGCTATTTTTCTGGTTTGAATTTTGATATGATTTGTTTTATTGTTAAAGTCACTGTTTCAATAAAAACTTTAGGCATCCAAATTTGGTCAACAACTTATTGATGTATTCAGTGTTCTCATCTACCCTTTTTCTATGAAACTAATAATACACCTCCTTAAAATTAATTCTACCGGCGCCCATGACCATATCAATAACATTTGATGTATTAAAAAGAATTTAAAAATCCGTAAAGATTAAAAAAATTCTTTTGTCATTCCGACTCTAAGAAAAGGCTACTTGCTTAAGAACCCTATAAATCAAGAACATAAAAACCATTAAGGGAAGCTAATAATGATTAGGTATAAATACCTTTTGTAAGGTATATATACCTGACAAAATTTGAAAAACGGAGTTGGGTCAAATCAAAATTAAAACTATAGTTCTGGGTCAGTCGAAAAACAAAAATTGAATCAGTAACATCGGTCTGAAAAAAAAAATTAAATAAGTGGTATCAGTGTTAAATGCAGAACTTAACTTTGTACTAAGAAATTGATTTGATTTGAGTTATTATTGGCTTGATCGTGCAAGCAATTTACATTTGAAAAAATTGTTTCTAAATTATAATTGTGATGTGTTTTAAATTGTAATTAAAGTGATGTATTAATTGTGAAGATTTATTTCAAAAACCACCTGTGCATTATCCGTGTGAATCGTAGCAGAAGCAGAGCCGCTCACAGTAAGTAAGCAATTCATTATTTATAGTTATGCAAATTCATGTCATAATATCATCGTTTAAAATCATAATAATCATCGTTTAAAACTAAGAATAACATACGAAACGGGATAACTCAAATAAAGAGAATAAGAGAATAAAGAGAATATTAAAAGCAAATGTTTATACAATCCGCTAGCTTAACTTAACCAAGGTGATACAGTTCACCTAGAGATAGAGTAGACCATATTTAATTTTCTGATTTGCAACGATTCCTGAGCATGGTGACAGTCGGCGAACCGTCCGGCAAAAGTGTCTCACGGAACAGCTTATATCCACTATAAATATATGCACAAATGTGTACTACAACTAATAAAAATAAAAGAAAAAATATAAACTCAAAGTTACATCAAACAAATATATTTTTTGATAGTTTTCGAACAATCGCGTGAGCTAGTGCTGTCTCACTCTATATAATTAAAATCGTAAAGTGTAGAATGAAATAGCATGACTAAAGTTTAAGAGTGCATATAAATATAGAATTATTACGTAACAAACTCGTATTTACAAACAACATGCGAGTGTAGAGGCGCCTTGTGCTTGCAGTTTTTTGTTAGGGTGCAATTTGCAATAATAGAGCAAGAAACGTGATTACTGATATTCACATAAACGTGATATTCATATAATATTGAACATTTAAAGTCAAATATTAATAGTTTCTATATTTTTAATTTAAGTGTTGGATTGTAGTCAGAATTAGTTTTTATACAAATAATAAAAATCAAATAATCGATACAATTTTAAGAAGTACAAGTAGAATCACAAATAAAATAATGATCCTTTGACATGCAAACTTAAGGAGCTGTATTTAAATTAATTACTGAAAATAATACCATAAAATTTATGTGGATACCAGTACCAGGACATAATTGTGGAATATGAGGAAACAAAATTGCTGATAAATTGGCAAAGGAATCTATAAATTTGGAATTGAGATGAACCCTACATATGAATTGTTTAATGTAATCAAGAAATTAAACTTCAATTTGAGAAACCAAGATTTCATTAACAAAAGTCAGTTAAAAGGAAGAGATTGTTATATGTTACATCCAAATTTAAGTAAGAAGAGATGGTTTAGAAATGAGTCCCGCCGAATTATATCAACTATAATCAGAATCAAAAGTAATCATTGCAAAACTCCAGCTCACCTATATAAAATTAATATTAAATCTGATGATAGTTGCCAATGTGGCGAATTAGGAACTTTCCTTGTTAATTCTAAATTTTTGTTAAGTGATTCAAAATTAATATAGAATACAGAAAATTGTAAAATCGAATTATAAATTTTATGTAAAAGTATTTAAATATCAAGGCTATATACATTAAATATAAAACAAATAGAAAATGAGCATTGGAATTTTTTGCCTGACAATTTTCTACCTGAGAACAGGTGATTAAACATAAGATTGTTCTATAACTCTTTAAAGACACCCACTGACGGTTATAAGTCGCTAAATAGGTCTGGTACTTTAAATACAATTAAGTAGACTCATAATCCCAGTAAACAATTTGGTGAAGTGCCCTATTTAGTGACGTTAAAAACTTACAACATAGAGTTTTGAAACCCCTGCACGTTATATGCAGAGCCCCATTTAATTTTTCAGAAAAAGATATTTTTATTTCTATTAAAGTTTCTGAAAAATAAATTTTCTGCAAACCAAATTCTATTCTTTCTAGTTGTAATTGTATGAATCTCCTAATCAATATTATGATTACAGAGAACAACTAGAAATGAAAACATGGAACAAATAAAACCGAAAAACGAAATAAAAATGAAAAAATAATAATCAGAACGACTCCGCCCCTGTCACGGTGATCTTCTGGTGATAACCTCCTGGACCAATGTACAGAAAGAAAGCCTCCATCAACATTTATTATCTCACTTACTTGATTCACTCCATTTCTAATATTTGTTGAGAATACATATTCGCAAGTATTCTTAATTGGTTGTATTCCTTCAAAGAGAATATACCGAATCTCTAACTAAGTGATTTTCTTAATTTTTCCCGTTAAAAGTTCCCGAGATAATTTGACATTTTTTGTCATATCTCGGTTAAGTGAATATTGTGATCGATTTATAATTGTCGATACACAATAATGTATATTAATTTATACGTTATTAGAAAATTAAAAATACGCAATCAAGTGTTTACCTGATTTAAGTGGTTCCAGAGCTTTCAGGAGGTAGGAGCTTTCATAACAAAATGTCTGTGTTCATCGTGAATGTTAAATCAACTTTAAATTAAGTGTGCCCATTAATAAAATATTTCATATTTTATAAAAGTTAAAAAACGAAAAGCTCCAAAAGCTTTTAAGTTGATGATACATTTACAATCTACTAAACGAATTAAATTTTATTTCGTTATATTTCTGCACTAAGTAAGAAGAGTATCATTTAACCATATTCAAGAAAGCTTGAGCTTAAAAGATAATCATTAATTACTAAGCTTCAAGTATACAAGCTTTTATTACAAACGAATCTCAAGATTAAATAAAGGTATAAGCTTATTTACATCTTATAAACTTTAAAATGGAATCAAAGCTTCCGACATCACAATAATGAATGAAATTACGCTCCTTAAACGTTTACATGCTTTATTTAAAGCTTTCGACTTTATTACAACCTTAGATATATAAACCTCAAGCTTAAAAGAGTAGCTTTGTGAGTATTACATATTACATAATAAAAAAGTTGAGCTTTTCTTATTTGGACAATGTAATATGATTTAAAAAGTAGCATTTATAAATCAAATCTCTTTAATTTAATTAATCACGCAATAATTGGATTTGCAACATTGATAACCTCTCTGCAATGTAACATGTAACTGATGCAATCATTGATTAATAAGTTACACGTGTTAAAGTAGCATGCAATTAGCTATTAGTTACAATCTTGACCAGCATACGTACGTCTCACACCATACGAAATCGTTAAGATGCTAACTTTACTTGTATTTATCTTCATTGACCTCTTAACCTTTACGTATAAGGATTGTGCAACATATTTCAAAAAAATATTTGATTCGTTTATTTTGACATTTTGCAAATTAAATGCTGATACTGCATATCTTTTATTTATCATATAAATATATTTTTTTCTTTTACAGGAATAACTAAATCAGGCAGCGGACGGGCTTCAACATATGAATCAAATAATTTAATATAATTTTTTACTGATTCGTTCAGTTTTAGATTAGTTGATTAATTTTATTGGATATTTATTAATTGAAATTGAAATGGCTCTTGATTTTGGTGCAGGATGTCTTGGAGGTAATTTTAAAAGAGTCTATTTGTTTAAGGAACACCACCCGGTAAACACAATTACGTATATGTAAGGTTTATTTAACATAAAAAGTTTAATAAAGATTTTTATGCAAAATTATATAATGTTACATATTAAATTAATATTGTAGTAAAGAAATTTCAATGTCTTTTGTCATTTATTTATGTTAAACTTCGGTAAAGAACAAATCATAACGTTATGTTAAAAATATTACGTTAAATAATACATGAATTTACGTTTTGTGTTCAGCGGGCTTCGAGTTTGAAGGGTGTTCCCCATTTTCTTTGAAAGGCGCTGTGTTTTTAATTATATTAATAACCCAAACTCCATTCACAATGTTTGCATATGTTATTATTATTGTTATTTATTGATACTTATAAATAAATAACAACAATTACATATCCATAGGATTATAAACCTTTGTTTTATGACACCATAAGATACAGAAAACCGGCTGGAACCCGTTTTATTTTTTGATAACCTTTTGACCCTCACTATCGCGCTCTGAATTGCTTCGTGATTCGATGTTGTATTTGCGTACGGCTAAGAGAAAAATGCGCAGCTAAAATTTTGAAATTGTACAAAGTAACAGGGTCGTGAGATATTTCGTATATTGATAAGAAGGCCCGACCCCCCCTTCTGTTTCATTCATGCTGATAGTAAACGGAGAGTTGGAATCACCTTGGAAGAGTTCCGGGAAGACAGATCATTCTTATAAAACCATGGAAAGATTTGATAACAAATATGTTGATTACACAAAACTCTAATTACTGTAAAAAATATTTTTTAATTTTGATAATAGAGCTACGACCAGATTGGAAATATTTGAAATATTTATTAGTATCAATTTTGTTATAAATTTGAATCCGAGCTAGAAGTTTCATCATTTCTTAATTAAGAACTTATACCCACTTATTTCTTATATGTGTAAAGAGTCTGAATATATTATTAGGATTTTCATTCCAACATCTAATTTACATTTACTAACAGCACCTGGCAAAACCTAACCTAATTTAGATAAAGCAAATGTACCGAAATTAATAAAATGATATCTTTGTAATCAACAGGATGTGCTGGTGTCCTTGTGGGTCACCCATTCGACACCGTAAAGGTGCACCTCCAGACGCAGGACTTCAGAAACCCCGTTTACCGTGGAACCTTCGATTGTTTCCGCAAGATCGTGGCCCGCGAATCGATATCCGGTCTCTACAAAGGCATGTCCAGCCCTATGGCCGGTATCGCTGTTGTCAACGCCATCGTCTTCGGAGTCTACGGCAACGTTCAACGTCACATGGCCGACCCAAATGGTCTAGCAGCCCATACCATAGCAGGATTCCTCGCAGGACTCACCCAGAGCATCGTCAGCAGTCCTCTAGAGCTAGCAAAAACAAGGATACAAATACAGAAAGGTCCCAATACGTTTTCCAACCCCATGCAGTGCTTAGCGCACGTTGCTAAAACGGAAGGACTCCGAGGAGTTTTCAGAGGGTTGACTATAACGACTGTCAGGGATTCCCCGGCCCTGGCGTCGTATTTCGTATCGTACGAACTTATGACTAGATCCAGTAAAGGTCCTGCCAGTACAGTTCGCACTCTCTTCGCTGGAGGCGCTGCAGGCATCATATCGTGGATTGTTTGCTATCCTGTCGACATCATAAAATCGAGGCTACAAACCGACGGGATGTATGGCCCTAGGAAATACTCCAGTGCCATGGATTGTGTGAGGCAGAGCGTTCGCGAGGAGGGGTGGAAGGTGATGACAAGAGGGATGAACTCAACCTTACTACGAGCGTTTCCAACAAACGCCGCTACGTTCGCTGTAGTCAACTGGTGCTTCAGGAGCTTTGGAAATCAAGCCACTGACATCTATATCCAGCCTGCTGATAATGTTCTGCCGCTGCACTTGAGTGTAGGGACTCCTGTTCCCGAAGAACAATCGCTGTTAAAACGTTGGGGACGAGGATTGTACTCGTGGTGCGAAAGAAACCTACCAACCCCTATTCGGCATAAGAAATGTGCAACGTACAAAAGTCTCTACTTCCTGGGAGCTTTCCACGAAGCCGTTTGCTGCAGCGAAATCGCAGAAATCACCGGATCTTGTTGTGAGGAAGATGAAGAAATACACGAAGTGTTCTACCACATGCCTGAAAACACTGACTCAGGCGAACCAACCGAAGAAACTGAAATTAGATATAGATAATAAATGCGCTCTTTCTTTTTCCTTTTCTTTTTGTACATTTTGTAAATACGATTTTAAAAGTTTATTTTCTTTTTAAAATATCATTTTTAATAAGTCATGAAAAATACATTTTTTTTATCTGCAATTATTTTGAATATATTTGCATATATGATACAGTATTATTTTCAAGTTGAATTTCTTAGTTCATTTTCTTTTTAATTACAATATTTTTGACTATTATTAATGTTATTGACCATTGCTTCAATTTTATTTATTTTTATATTAATTATATAATTATTTGAACTCATACATTTGTATTTTTATTAGGAACTTTATCGTTTCTATAGATTCCACCTCCTGTTTCATTTGAATTTGTTTTTGTGGAAATTCTTTACAAATTAGGTAGCAATAAATAAAAAACACAGAATAGTTTTGTTTCACTATATTTTGAAGAAAATTAAATATTTTAAAGACAATTCTTATAAGAAAAATAGTGATACAACAAACTTAAAGCCATTTTTCAATAGTCAGTTAACTGTGATTTATTATAAACCTTAGTTGACACTTTTGCTTCTCAGCTCTCATTTTTGTTCGAGTCCAACAAAATTGTAGTTTAACTAAGCTTAATACCTCATTTAGCTATTTAATAACAAGTTGATACGATAAAATAACAAAGTAATTCTTTTCTAATTTGAATATAACCTTATTTAACCTTTCTCTAAGCACATTTATGTTTATTTTACATAAGAATTATCACAGTCTACATAAAAGTACAATACGAAATTTCATTCTTGTTAACGTAACATTTTTGAAACCTTTGTATAGTTTACATATCATTTACATAATATAATTTACAAGAAAAAATTATTATACAAATTATACATCTATCTAAATATTACCAGGTTTTGCTACAAGATACGTAATATTTTGTTTCGTGTTTAGCTGGCTGATATAATACCTAAACCCAATGATGAAATAAGCTGTATTGAGGCCCTGCGAGCTAGACATAAAAAGTGACTCTATTCTAATCAAAATCAATTGTATCCAATCACAATGGCGGCTCTTCTGGATCCGGTTCTGCTTAAACCATGTTAAATATAGTTGCGTTGTGCACAACCTCTGGAGAATCCATCGTATTAGCCATGGCTCCTGCCATGTAGGCTTTAGCACGTCCCACTGCAGGTCTTGATGGCCCCCGCGGTGTGTTCCATTGTTCCACCACCTCCAGAACAGCCAGATTATTCAACGCAGCGCCGTGGCTACTATCGGAACTAATACAGAGACGAAGGCATCGCCGTGCTAAGCCGAGATCTCCAGCAGACTGCAACGAAACAAAATCACCGTTTTATTCACTAGTAAATCAACAAAAAACTAAGGATATAGTAATGGGCTTGTGTCCTATGTCTTAATTTCTATAAAAGTGTACTATATATTGATAAAGTGGGTTACTAGAACCTCAAATGTTCAATTATTTTTTAATAACTCCTTATATGCTAAGAGATATTAACATTTAAACAAGTCATTTTGTCTCTTTAATTATTAAAGGGATTCGACGTTGTACACCTTCCAACTGCTTGTGACATCATAACCGCTGCCAACCTTACAGCTCATAAATCTCTGCTATATGTATTTATATATCAAAATATCAAATATTATTTACAGCTATTTTAAGGAACACTCAAATTCCAATACTATGTCTGCCTTAACAGGGTTAAATAAAATAAAAACTTATTATTCTTTGATTTGACTTGATTATTTAACTACCAACAGCTACCGAACATTACCACAGCACTGACCTACTCAACAAATAACTGACGTTAAAATGCATTTCACGTCATACAAATATAGCCGACCATTTCTAGCGCTAAAACTACAATTCAAACTTTTAATTGCTATATCTCAGACAACATTTAGATATTTAATAAAATAGACACGTCAATACACATTTATTAACATCAATTTCAATCAACAATTGAAAAATCGATCACTAAAAAATGAGGACACAAGCCCATTGTATATTTACCACAGCAACGAAAGACAAGTTGTACCAAACTTCACCACGCTGCTCATGAGATGTCGCTAGCTGCAAAGCTCGTTGAAAGCACGCTAAAGTCAGATCCAGCTGTTGAGAATATAAACAACAGAGAGCCAGGTTGTTAAAAAGCTCCGAACTGAAAGCACCCATTGACAAAATTCGCCTGGAAATAATTTACAAAATAAAATTACGTTTCATCAATGTTACAAATTTTACCCCCACTTGTCATGTATTGTCCCACATTGTGGCGAAAAAAAATATTTTTTTAATCTTGTTTTCCTTTTGGTCTTGTTCTTTTCTTTTTATAAGACAAATGTTAGGTTAGATAAAAAGTCACGAAAGTTATGTCTTTCCATCTTTTGTCACTTCTTGACACACTTTAGAGAATTCCTCTCATCCCTATCCTCGTATGACGTAAATAATTGAGGACTGGTAATTGTATAATTAAAAGATTGTCATTAAAAATAACGGATACGCCCAGTAAATATTTAGTGAAGTGCCCTATTTTGTGACGTTTCTATCACTATTTCACTTCAATTATAGTTCGCATCAACTTTATCTTCATTTGTATTTCAACAGGTGCAGTGGTTCCGTCATTTGTAGCCGATAAAACAGACATTTCATATGAACGATTGTGAGAAACTGAACTATAAATGAACTCTTTCATGACAAAAAAATCATACGCATCTTCAATATGATGTCAAAGTGACTCCAAAATGCTCCAAAATGTTTACTGGGCGGCAACAACCTTAAATTAGATTATTATTAATAGCAAAATATCAACCTGTAGTATCTTAATGCAATTTCTGGTTGGTCGTTGTAGAAATGATGAACTGCGATACACGCGAGGGCTTCGGTGTTCATCGCATCTTCTACCGCTATCTGATAATCAAATATATTACAAAGCTTGTCTAAAAAAAAACTTGAGAAATATCTTGAACTATTTAATGAAGATAAATCCTTTCTTCTACCTGTCTATACATCCTGACAGAAGCTTGAAGGTTGTCAAGACCTTCCATCAGCCTTGCTTGCTCAGTCATGATTGAAACTTCATTTGGAAATTCTTCTAAAGCCACCCGACACACCTCCATTGCAGATAATGGTTGATCTAAAACCAGGTAATTAAAAACCATGGAAATTTCATATTTTCGAATAATGAAATTACTTTATACCTATTTTTGTATACACTCTAGCCATTAATAAAGCAGACTCCACATGCGGTCTTTGCTTCCAAGCACTTCTAAGTTGCTGTTCTGCATCGCGATGAAGTCTTAGAACTAGGTAACATCTCGCTAGTTGAACTTTCCACCACCAGTCGTTGAAATTACTTCGCTGAGTTGCTTGAGCGCAAAGATCTAGTGCCTAACATGGTTACAGAGCTATAAGTTACATCAAAATAACTTTGTCGCAACATCCGTCTCTTGATACCAATGGACTTGTGTCCTCATTATTTAGTGGTCGATTTTTCAATTGTTGATTGAAATTGATGTTAATAAATGTGTATTGGCGTGTCTATTTTATTAAACATCTAAATGTTGACGAAGATATAACAATTTAAATTTTGAATTGTAGTTTTAGCGCTAGAAATGGTCTGCTATATTTGTATGACGTGAAATACATTTTAACGTCAGTTATTTGTTGAGTAGGTCAGTGCTGTGGTAATGTTTCGTAGCTGTTGGTAGTCAAATAATCAAGTCAAGTCAATGAATAATAAGTTTTTATTTTATTTAACCCTGTTACGGCAGACATAATATTGAAATTTGATTGTTCCTTGAAATAGCTGTAAATAATATTTGATATTTTGATATATAAATACATATAGCAGAGATTTATGAACTGTAAGGCTGGTAACCTGTAAACTTGTCAGAGTTCTGTCAAGAATATATCTCTTTTACACTCTGTTGTATAAAAGAGATAGCATATCGCTGGATATACGTTTTATAGAATGAAGTCGTGGTTCACAACATCATTGACGAAATTATAGCAGTTTTAATTGGTATCAAAGGAGGATATTTATTATTAAAGTATGGTTCATAATGACACATTTACAGAAAAATACCTTCCGAGTGTCCCCTTCGTGGTAATACAGATATTGAAACAACGGTTTTGCGATGCAAGGATTATCAGCATATTTCCCCAAATTTAACCTTGAAACTTGGATAAATGGGCCATCTTTTAACGACAGCATTGATGCAGTACCAAGCCGAACAGCTCTCGCAGATCCTGTAGGAACACGGGCGCTTCGAAGAGCTTGCCCTAAGGATGTTCCAGGCCGAGACATTGTTCCTGGACGTGACTTGAAAATAATAACAAAATTATGAAAGATGTGTCAGGGGAGAGAGGTATTTGATTTCTTAAATGAGAATCTTACAACTCCTGTGACAGGCCTTCCAGTAGACGTTCTTGGACGAGCTGTAGCAGTGCCTCTTCCTGTGGCAGCTGTAGCTAATGGTGTTCTGAGAGAAGTACCTGGACGAGGTGCAGAAGCTACGGCAACATCATCTAAGTCGCTATCAGGTAAACCTCCATCTTCAGCGTCTATGTCATCTATGTAGACTCTGAAATAGCGAAATCATAAGATAACTTTCTACTTTAACCCTCAATATCTCCTATTTATTAATAAAAAGTGGTAAAATAAATATTACGTAGTGATTTTGACATGTTTTGAGTTTACAATAAGCATAATAAAACATACAAAAATGCAGTAGTTTCTTTACAAAGTGAAAAACAAAAGGTGTAGCTATATCGAATAATTACCGTTCACTGTAAAGATAATATCTTACCTTTGTGTCAACGCTCTCATTTTCAGAACCCACGCCGGTTGATCGAACGGATTCTTTTCTAATATCTTTGTGCATCTTTCAATGCATTTATCATAATTCCTTCTACGAAACAAACTGACAGCTTCGAAAAAAGGATCCATTACTGTTATAAGTACGAAATACTTTGCATTCTTTCAACACATGCGACTGAACCTTAATCAAAGTGTCTTTTGTTTTGGTTCTCGTTGCTTGGATACAGACTGCGCGCGTAACCTGTAAATAATTTTTGAATATATAAAATTTGCGGGAAATACAAAATAGAAAATTATTTTATTAAGTACTACTAGTATATTTTATATTAAATTCTAAAAAATGGATAAAATAACTACAAAGAAAAGAAAAAAATCGGAAACGCCGATTGTGGAGACAGACGACAGAATGAATTTAGGTGATAATCAAAACAGGTTTCTTCTCTTAACAGGTTTAGACCTGAAAATCCGGGAGCTGCTTCCCCTACTGGCACTACTTATTATAATGTTCGGTTACTTAGTTAATTACTGTTGAAGTAAGCGTTCACAGGTCTGCATGGCTAGCATCAAACATGACACAGAAGATCTCTTAGAAGCCCTTTGTAGATCTTCTAAGCAACCTCCTTGATAATGTCAAGGATAACATATTTATGTAACTAACCATACCACTCCTTTCCTCTCTTTCACGTTTCATACATTAAATCTAACGCGAGTTATTATGCAGACCCTTTTTGGATTTGTAGAGTAATAAAATGAACTTTGTTTATTTTGTTTTTGGTTAAGTTTTTAAGAATTTAAGAGCTGTTGCACCTTCTGAAAGTTTAAAATTATATGTCTTGTAATTTTTTAGCTCTTCATGAGAGATTGACTGAAAAAGATCTTATAAAGCTTCAGGCAATATTTAAAAAAGTTCCCGACAACAAAGTTACAGAAGAAATGTTGCGAAAAGTTCTGGCCACTCAATTTAATATGCACTACAGTGATGAGCAGATGAGAATTATGTTCATGAAGGTAAAATTTCTTGACTTACATTTAAAATATAACCTGTCACACATTTACTGCAGAAATTTCGTTGCAGATCAACACCAGCCGAGATAACTATTCAGATTGGGATGAGTTTGTATCGTACTTGTTATTAGGTTTTCAAAACGACGATCCAGCCAATCAGAAAGAAAGAATGCAACTTCCAATAACTGGTCATCCTGTATTGATGGCTAATAACCATCGACTTCCGGTTATGAGGATCCGCTATAGTCCAACTGTCATGCAAGTAAATTAATCAGCAATGTAATGTTTTGTAATACGGAATAATCAATTTAAATAATAGACCTTTTCATAGGATCGAACTACAAGTTTTTTGGAAGGAAGTTACGTCACGTGCAGCAGAGATGGGACTTGCAATTGGTGGTCATTGGACATGGATGTTTACCGGAGTGGCAAATCAACTAGACGTGGGTAGATTTCTTATTTAAGTCAAAAATTATAACAGATGACGCTTCATATATCACAAATTATATTTCCAGTGGAACCCAGGATAAACCCAACCTGGATCACAGACATGGTCTGCCTTCCGGATCTGAACGTCCTATGTACATCTTCCTCAGAACGGGATCTTCGTTTCTACAACACAACAGCTAAAAACTTCAACATACAGATCATCATCAATAGCTTTCCACATCCTATTTGTACAATGTTCTACAAATTCTACGAAGACATGAACATTGATAACATATTAATATTAGGAGATATGGGAGGTAACATTAAAATCATTCAATTTACACCCATCATGAGAGGGCCATTTCAAAACAGCCCTGGAAATACTTGCGTCGTTGTTAGATATGACCAATTAGTTAAAGTAAGTCATAAGTAATAGAAAATTAATATGTTAAATAAATTCCTCATGCGAAACATTCCTTTGCCAATTTAGGGAGACTTTCCTAAAATGCATTGCTTGGAGTTTAACAACGTACACACCGACTCGGTTCGTATGATTGATATATATGAACCTCTTCATTCCTTCATTTCTTGCGCTGATTGTAGCCAATCTCCTTTTCCTCCTCCTGGAGCCGTCATCAATGACTTGAATGGTGTAAAGGACCCTTACTTCTTTAGAATGCCACTGGTAACTACTTATTATTTGTTACATTCAATATACAAGAATTTACCAATGATATATTTCAGGGTGTTTCGGTATTTACCACCGATGAATCCGCGCATTTATTGATAACTGGAGGTTCGGATTGCATCGTCAGAATCTGGAACGTATTTGTTTCTTCTAGACCAAGCAATGTCCTATCGGTATTAACTTTACATAATATTGTAATAAATATGACAAGCACAAGTGGTAGTAATTTGGTGTATTTAGGGCCACCATGCCGGGATCATTATGTTGATTTTGCAACAAGAGAAGCTGTATTCTATGAGCAAGGACAAAGTCATCAAAGTTTGGGATTTGAGTACTCAAGCACTTATACAAGTAACATTTAAAACGTAGACCCTTATTTCAAGATACACATAGATACTCTTGTAACAATTAACATACCATATCACTTTCAGACAAGCATCAATCTTGTATCTGATATGACAGATCGTTGTCCCATTTGTACGTACTACAATCCAGTAACGCGTGAGTTAATAGTAGGAGGCATGCAGATTGCATTGTTACAATTGGATCCATTACTTGATCAGAACAATACTGACGGGTTCACTCACAATAAGCCAGTTAGCGTTGTTTTGTACAATCCCTTGTTTAAATGTGTAGTCTCTTGCGGGCTGGACAGCTGTTTCATAGTTTGGGACCCTTGGTCAGGTATATTACTTCAGAGTATTTATTAATTGATGTATCAGATCATTAAATATTCCATTATCTTACAGGAAAACGTCTTAATTTAGTAAAGGAAGCACACACAAGATTAGTGCATGGAGAAACGATCAGTGTGGAAATTACAGCTGCTACTTTTGACCCCAATGGACAGTTGCTATTGACAGGAGCAAGAAATGGAACATTAAAGGTAAATAAACTAAACGATAAGCTTTTGCAGCAACTGTGATCAAAGTTTCATCCGATCCGATAATTAAATTAGGTTTGGAACTTCAATACTGGTACATGTCTTCGTAATATGTCCATTGAGGATATGTGTGAGGTAACATCGGTTTTCTGGGTTAGAGGAAGGTATGTATGAGTCTTTAATCTTACCTAAAACATCTCAATATCTAATTTATCTAATTATCTTGTACAAGGATGTTAGCTGTCGGTTGGAATCGTCACGTAACGGAATTTGCCGATTGTGGTACAGGAATTAGTGGTAAAGAATGGGAGCTTCGTCATGCTGAAGATGTTCTTTGTGCAGCAGTAAGAGCCGGCCAATGTTTGGCTACTAGTTCATATAGTGGAGAATTAATATTTTGGCGATTAGAAACTGGTCAAGCTTATCGAAGATTTAATGTAGCCAATCCAACTGGAAGAATTAAGTTAATTTATATGCCACCAGAGGTGGGACCAACTTCTAAAGTTTCTTCAAAATCATCCCTTAAAAGTAAGTCACGTGGGAAATCTGCAGGAAGTAGCACGCCGTCCACTGCAGGAACAGGTCTCAAAATTCCTACTTTGGCAACAAAGGTTCAGGAAACACATGCTTCACCGGTTAAAGCAAATAGAGGAAGCATCTACAAAAGGGGAAGGTGAGTATTTATTCTTACACATTGTCTTAATAGATGAATGGGCTTGTGTCCTATGTCTTAATTTCTATAAAAGTGTACTATATATTGATAAAGTGGGTTACTAGAACCTCAAATGTTCAATTATTTTTTAATAACTTCTTATATGTTAAGAGATATTAACAATTAAAAAAGTCATTTTATCTCTTAAATTATTAAAGGGCTATCTCTGCTAGATGTATTTATATATCAAAATTTAACAGGGTTAAATAAAATAAAAACGTATTATTCTTTGACTTGACTTGATTATTTCGACTACCAACGGCTACAACACATTATCACAACACTGACCTACTCAACAAATAACTGACGTTAAAATGCATTTCACGTCATACAAATATGGTCGACCATCTCTAGCTCTAAAACTTCAATTCAAATTTTTAATTGCTATATCTCCGTCAACATTTAGATATTTAATAAAATAGACACACCAATACACATTTATTAACATCAATTTCAATCAACAATTGAAGAATCGACCTCTAAAAAATGAGGACACAAGCCCATTAAGGTCTCTTTTTAAGTGTTTTCATTGTGGTAACAATACTGTCAATTTTTACAGTATTATTGGGCAAGATGCAGCTCCAGCTCAAATGACAATGGCTGGGTTGACAACCGGACCCGGCAGAAAATTATTTCAAAGGCGTATTTCTGTAGTTCAGATGCCCACAGCAGCTATATCCGCTTTGAGAGCTCTGTCAATACATGCCATGGTTTTCTTAGAATCGAGGCCAATGTCTGCAAATATTGGTATAAATAATATTCATATATAAAGAATTATTTATTTTCAATTTATCTAAAAATTTATTGTTATTTAAAGGTTCATTGCTAGTGGCTTTAGAGAATGGATCCATTCAGTTATGGACACACCATACCGGAAGCGGATTTAAGGCTTCTTTTAACGCGATTCATACGGCAGGTATTTACTTTCATTCAACTTTATTCCCTTTGAGATTGGGTTCGATTCCCAGATGCATCATGAAAAGAAAATCTCAATTCTCAAGCATGGATCTACCGTTATACTTATATCTAATATAATTATATTATGTAACAGGTGACTATGTCTCCAGTATGACAACTGATAGCGAAAATAATTTCCTATTTACTGGAACCACAGCTGGTTACATTAAAATATGGCTTATGAAGAATTATGGGTAAGAACTTAAATGCTAACCTAAAAGTAATAAAGTGTTTATCCTTTTACAAAAATTTACAATATTACTACTCATTCTCTCTTAACATATGTTTAAAGCACGTTTCAAATACGTTTGCCACATCTGGAGATAATACCCCTTATCAAAGATACCACGCAACCCAAATAACATTCAAATATTTAAAATATTGATTAAACGACATGTTCATTACATTTACATTTTTATATCATAACACACCATACAGATAAATAATAAGACATGCAATAAAACCACTGGTAGTTCAGTAAACCACAATATGTTGACAGTTGTGCAGTGGCTGTAATAACAAACCGACAATCATATCATTTAGAAAATAAATTCATTTTAAATTAAAGGTATTTTAACACGGATCCTATAAAAATCTCTAAGCCCAGACTAAGACTGACTTTTCCGTTTTTGTGGAGAGATCGCATAGATGGTCGAGCAAAACGTTCAGTTCGTCAGCAGCAGTTACCTGTTCTACTGTCTTGTTATAGAGCACATATGCGAACAATCATCACCATTCAATACGTGGAAGAAAATAAAATAGTAATCTCGTAAGTTTCAAAGTAATACTATAGTAATAATAGTAATGTAATATCGTTTATGAGATATCAGTTTCAATAAATTTTATGGTTTAAAACTTAACTTATCAATATGGTTTAAAACCTGTCTATAAGTTAATAATGTAATACAATATTTTACAATAAGAAATAAACATTTTTGAGATGATTAATCTCCTTTCCACAGACCGCTTTCTTTCTCTCATGCAGGCAGGTATAGATTGAAATAATTTCGTTTACAGAGGCAGCAGTGATAACAGCGTGAGGTTGTGGACCATCGGAGGCAGATACTTGGGCACGCTGGGGACTTTCAGACCTTGGGATCCAATTCCCTCCGAGTCTATAGTTCCAGATAATTTCAACTTCCGGTGTCCACCTGATGTTAGACGTCAAGCAAGTTTTACGACTGTTAAAGTAAGAAACAAAACAAAAAAAGAAACACAATTTGTTTTTGCAAAATTTATTTATAATTTTTTGAAATAGATTTTAAAATAAATTCTTAAATATGTCTATAAATCCAGGTAGAAATAAGGTATGATTGTGATTAGTATTAAATTACTAATTATTAATAATAATTTTGATATTTGTAAAGGTTTTCCAAGGAGGAGAGATTGATACAACTACACCAGGTATTGAAGATCCGGAAGCTAACCGACGTGATATATCTGCTGCAGATTACCATAGAGTTTACGGAAAACCGTTATCCGATCCTCTTCTTGGAAACTTCTTCAAATTACCAGAACGTGGAGCTCTCAAAGGAAGACCTGTCTTGGATACTTCACTACCTTATGTAATATTTTATTTAAAAACAATATTCTCATTTATAAAATCATTGTGTAAGTGGTTGCATAACTCTTATTCTCATCCCCAATCATTCAAGTTCACTTCATAATATCTTAGAAGTTTTATTTCCATATTTTAACGTCTATAAAGCTATTTTGAAGTTGACTAAAAATGTAAAAGAACCCTTTGCAAAGTTCGGTTTTAATAAATTACAGATACAGATAATAATAATGTAAGAACTATACAATTCTAAGATTAAAAATGAGTTTCTTTTACAGATTCCTGTATATGCACACCTTATTGTACATGAACCAAAAGAACGTGAACGTCCTCCTACACCGGACACGATTGTACAATCCAGAATACTTGAAGAAAAATGTAAGAAACCGGAACAAAATTAGATAACAGTATGTAAAAAATTCATACCCAATTTATATATTTTATAATTGATATTTATAATTTTTTTAAATAATTTTAATATATTTTTGTTCATTTACTGGAAGTATCATTTAAAATATCTTTGGTATAAGAAATATAAATCAGATTATTTCTAGAAAATATCTGGTTAAATTAATAAAACTGAAATCTGGCATATTTAAATAATATCTTTATTTTTATATATTTACATATACATGATTCTATTACAATAGTAAATTCAACTAACTTTATGACAAAATATGAAACCCTTCATAAGAGTAAGGCATTTTATGAACGAAAAAATGCACTTTGTATATTAGGCGATGGCTTCATTGAAACTACCATAATAAATTTCATAATATAACATTCATTCAAAAGAAAAAGTAAGTTAAATAAAATTTATAAGAAATAATATATTTTTATTCATAAGTAAAAGGCAAAAGTATATTTAAAAATATCAGAACAGCTAAAATGTTAAATTATTAAGCAATTCCTTTCAAGTAATAATTTTATACATTTGAGAATTTTACTTATCATTTGTTCATTTAATAAATAAAAAAAATTAATAAATAATTACATTTAAAAAATATGAATATTAAGAAAAATTTAAGTTTATTTCTTAATATTTATATATAATTTTAGTACTCATACCAATCTTCTTTTTATTACAATCCTAAAGAATTAAATCCACATGCATCCACCAAAAGTGCAGCAACTTTACGTTCTTTGGTATCACATTCAGATAAACATTGTAATGCAGCAGCAGCTACTCGCCCAGGTAAATTCTCAGCATCTGACACACCACCTGAACGCTCCTGCAAAAGTATTTTCTTTAAACTTGAATATCTCACTTATTTTCATTGGATATTTCACCAGTATGCTAGGAATAAAGATGGATAGGACTTATAAGGAAAGAGTAGGTTGTTAGTAATAATAGAAAATAATAATTAGTGAACTCGATAACACAAAAAAAAACTTACAATATTACAGATAAGTTTTATTGAGTAGGTCAGGTCAACTTTATTGATAATTTATACGATAAACTGCAATTTATCTATATATTCTAATAACTATTTATTATTATTTTCCAGCATTGAGTTTTTGGTATAATTGCCAATATTCCATCCCAGCTGCACTTACCAGCATATCCAAATATGAAGTTAAAGCCGGTCCTATAACTGCAACTTTATATCTCAAATCCGGTGTTTCCTGAAAACAGCGTAGTAGTCTTCTGCCTGCGATTTCGAGTAAAGTAGATCCTAATCCTTCTAAATCAGACAAAGAAGAAATATTTTCCTCAGCTAAAGAATCGAAGCCACGCTTAAATAATTCAATAACCTGATGCCTCACTAATCTCTGTTCATCAATTCCCCACAACAGAGCTAGATCTTTAATTTTCTTTATTAAAGCATCTGATTCTAATGCAAATATTGTTTTACCATCTGTTTGAATTAAATCAACTGATGCTGTTACTAATTTTATTAATAAGGAAGCACGACAAGCCATAACTTTTGGATCTGGAGCGTGAGAAGGTAGTTGTGGTTTAGAACTAAGTTCGTTAAACAATGCTTGTTGTCCAATAATGTCGAAACATTGAGCCATGGGTTTTATCATTCGTATTTTATGCTGAGCCATCAAAGATAGTGCACAAGCTAACTGGTAATGAAGTAACAATAGTTCGTAATTAGATGCAGGTTGTTGGAATGCTAATTGCGTTAAAGGCAAAGGTCCGTTCTCCCAGATATGCTCATATTGCAATGGTTCCTTTTGGGAGTTATAGCTACATTGCAAACTTTTCATAAAAATATCCATGAATTGAACACAAATCTTTAAAAATGTTTTCGTTTGTTCGTCAGTAAACTCTACTTCTTGGCGACATATTCTTTCTTTTGGAAGTTTGCCAGCTTTATTAAACATTACACATACTCTTCGGAAAATTTCAGCTATGTGTGTAAACCACGTTAATGAACAAATTCCTTGCTTAATGTGTGGATTTGATATTTCTTCTATGCATTTTACTGACGCTTCAAAAAACTTAAGTTCCACAATTTTCTTTTGCCATTGCGCTGAATGTTCCCAAGCCATATTTGTTAGAAGAAAGCTAGATTGTAAACTAAACGGAAATTTTCTTTGTAACATATTTAACTGCTCCAAGATAGGTTCTGTAACAATTTCGGGTAATTTTTCACTATCACTACTTACTTCTACATCCTGAGAAGTAGTAGCTTCGTCAGGATGATCTGTTTGCAAGTTTTTCATATTTTGTAATTCATTATTAATGATTTGGTTTGGTCCTACACCAGCAGCGCCTAACCATTTGGCAACCAGTTCCGATACTATACCCTTGCCCTTTTCAAGCACTAATTTTAAACTTATATCTTCCGGATTGTATTCAATTTCAGGTAACTCAGGTGATTCATTCACTGGATTATTAGATAGAATTACATTTAACAATGAAACGTCATCCATTTTACCTATAAGAAGGAGCCATTGAAGAATATCTTTAGATACAGCTTCCCACATATCATTTGGGTCTTCTTCAATTGTCGAATTCTGATCCATTTCAACCTCAATTTTTTTTGCTACTATCTTACATAAAATCGCAGCCATTAGTCCACGAAATGGACAGGCACTTTCTGCTAAAATATCACGTACATTTTGCCACCAAGCTGAAATTTCATTATATTCTACATGAATTTCATCAGTACCCATGAGCTGACATATTAAATATAGTATATTACTAAATCGATACATTTCTTCTTCCAAGTAAAGTATACTATCAAATGGGCGATTAAGCCAATATGTGAGAAGTAATCTAACAAAATCTTGGGCGGGTATTTGACTCTTTTTAGCTTCCTCAATCCATTTGTCGGTTTTACGATTTTTTGTTATGAAGTTACTAAACAATGCATTTGATATACTGAACAGCATATCAGGATTGGCTTTTTTAAGGCAAACATAATCTTTATTAGTATTAAATGCAGAAAGATATTCTGAGAAAGGAGATATAACTTCATCTATAAACTTTACTTTAAAATGAAAACTTTGATTATCTTTCATAGTAGCTAAGTCAAGTAATCTCTGCAAATTACTCATCTCTCGTTCACAGATACATAACTGAGTATCAAGATTTTGACTGTTTTCTTTGGCTTCATCGTTATTACTCTTATTATCGTTATCTTCCGTTTTCCATTCTTTTTTGTCTTTGACTTCATCGTTATTACGCTTTTCATCATTATTATCGTTGTCTTCATTATCTTCGGTTTCCTCTTCTGTTTTGTCTTTGGCTCTATCGTTATTTAGCTTTTTGTCATTATTATAGTTGTTTTCTTTATCTTCCATTTTCTGTTCCTTTTTGTCTCCGACTTCGTCGTTATCGTTGGCTTCATTATCTTCTATTTTTCGATCTTTTTTGTCAACATTTCCATTGACTTCATCCAGATCAAAAGTTTTATGATATATTTCGTTGGCATACATATAGAATTCAGTTAAACATCTCAAATTATAACATGTCTGTTGTAAAAGTAGAAGATCATTTGCCAGTGCTGATTCTTCGAGGTGACTTAACAGAATTTTTTCTAATATTTCATTCAACGCAGCCAACAGAGCTTCGGGTACTATGTTCTTATTTGTTATCAGCATATCTACGCAATGAGATTGCATTTCAATAGTTTTTAGCTCTTTACATGTATTTACAATTTCTTCGGTTAATTTTTCCTGATTAAAATCTTTAGATTTGATAAACTCTTTTAATTTTTTTATTAAATGTACATCTCTAATACGTTTAGAATTTTTATCACTGATGGCATAATGGAATGGGACCACAATTTCCTTTAAAGTTCCATCAGGGTCCAAAAATACACAAGGAAATATAATCTGATATTTCGTTTTACCCGTAAATCCCACTAACCCATATGAATTATAGATCAGCTTCCCATTTTTGGTTGCAGAAAATGTAGCTATCTTAGGCCCTTGCTGAAGAGCCCATATTTCAATAAAACCTTTTTTAGGTGCATAAATAATTAAAAAAAGAGTAGATCTGGTTTTGGCATGTCGTTGTTTTCTGGATAAAACGTCTTCACGAATTCGTAAAAATGCGCATTGTGCTCCTCGATAGCCTTTCCATACTCTTAAAGCAATTCCACGAGTATTGTCTACCAGTATAACCCTCCCTAAATTGTCCGTGACGGCAGACAATGTTTTATTCGGTGATATTATTACACTCTCAGATTGCCGAGGTACATCGCACAAGCCAAATCGACAGGACATTGGCTCCGCTGGAGCAGGTGGTGCTTCCAAAGGATCAATCTGTGCATTTTTGCCAATTAGCCAGCTCCTAGTAATTATTATTATTGATAAACTAAATATAAACCTCTTTAAGTCAAAATGTGAATCTCAATAACTTACGGTAAGGCAGATTTAATTTTATTAGCCACTACTTTTGCTACATCGCTTAAGATTGGTTGTGTACCACCTTCTAAAGCAAAATGAAATCCGAGATATGGCCTTGCACCTGCTCCTAATACTAGAGTATTAAGTGGAGGAAGAGCGCGGTAGCGACTATGAAAACCTCCCACGGTAGAAGCAGTTAACAGGTGATCAAACGTATTTGACCGCTCTAATCCAACAACCAAAGTGTCTTTTAAATAACCTTGATCAGAAAATCCCCATTTCTTGATAGAAATGGATGCAGTAGCCGGATCAGAATTAGTTAATGCTTTTGCTTGAGCTAAAATTTAAATATCCACATTAATAACGAAATAATAGTTTTCGTGAAATAGTTATATACTGACCTCTAGCCAATTGTAGACGATTATTTCTTAACGTTTGGAACAATGCATTTCCAGATGCAACACATATATTGGTATTGTATGAAATTCGTAGTTCTTCATCAGTAAAAGAATAATCTTCTGTAGAAAATATTCCCAAAGAACCCGTCTGGCATTTAAGATTGAGAACAGGTTCATCATGAAATTTCTCGGTAAGAATTAAACCAACATTTTCGGTGTAAAATTTGCAATGGCCTGTAGAAAAACCTACCACAATGCACGTCCAATCCGCTCCACCCTGTGTTTTTATCACAATTTAAAAAATGTAAAAACATATGGTAGGTTAATAATTTTATTATTATTAAACTACCTGAGAGCTTTGACCTTGGGCACTGATTGGTAAACAAATAACTGCTGTTATCTTATGTGGTGGATCTAAAGCTCCTTCCCATGATATGCTATAAACATTTTTAGACTCTGTGGAGTCCCATTTTGCTGTCAGAACGACTAATCTAGTCTCATATGCAATAGCTATAACTTCGCCCGTTGGAGATAATGAAAGTGCACATAAATTAAGCCAGTCATTTTCTATAACATAATTAAAAGATTACTCATTATAGTTTTTCATTTAGTCATTTTAATTACTTTTAATGTTATTGTAGGTTAGGTATTATTTATGAGTAATAGAATAACCACCTTTCGAATCGACTGAAATACATAGGCCTCTGCATATACCTTTCACGTCTACAAAATTTGCTATTTTTCTAATTTCACAAGACATTTTTGTTATACATATATTCAAAGAGATTTAAAGTATTTTAAACAATGATAGTGTCAAAGTGACATAAAAATACAATCATCATGTTGATAATCGGTGCCGACATCTATGGCATCCAGTCTATAATATATTTTATGAATGGTACATGTCGATAAACTAGAGTAGTTTCAACTCATCACCAATTACTGATGCCCTATTTGTCATATCGAAATAAAAATCAGCCCATATTTTGTGTTGTCATAATGATTAAATTTTAAATTTTTGTGAAATAAAATAAATATCATGACATGGCAAAGCAATCTAACACCCAAGAAACAAAACAGGCCTGGCAGTCGTGTCATTATTGCCCACTCCAAACATTTAAAGGACCCCAGGAGTTTGTTAGGTGAGATTCCTTCTTTTAAAATAATAATTTAATGTCAAAACTCTTAACATATCAGTAAAAGTGATTTTTTTTCATTAAAGACACCTTCGAGAGAGACACTGCTCGAAGGAAGGAGGATCTTATGTGTGTCGCTATGGATACAACGGTGTGTGTCCATCCTTACCTTTGGATGGGGTGAGTGATCGTGATTATGAAAGCCATGTAACACGACACCATGTAAATCCCATATCTAAAGGACCTGAGCAGTGGTCTGTTTATTCTGCTGCTCAGAACTTACCGGCAGTATTAAATGACCCAAATAGAGGAAAGCAAGGTGCATTTTTTACAAAAGTATGGGGCGACAGTTTCGTAGAGAAGACTGACATTCCGCAAAGTGCATTCCTACCCGAAATTTCTTGGGAACATTTTGAGCCATACGTTAAGAAAGTGGGTAGAAGAATTAGACGCCACTCACGAATATCACAGGCAAAATTAGAAGCTGCACCCAGTTTAAGACCGTTTTCTGGCGATGTTACAGAATTTGATCTAAAAGAGATACCGAATATATTTCTCAAACCAGATATGAATTTAAGTGATGCATCAACCTTTAACTCTGTTTATCCCAGTAATATTTGTGAAACACAACAACAAAGTTATCAATCTGGGCGACTGCTACAAGAAAAATTAAGTCATTATATGGATATAGTAGAAGTACAAATAGCACACCAAGTTTCTCAAAAATCTTCTGCATTTTTTCATGCTATGACTTCCCACGACGTAATGATGGATCAAATGAATCAAGCGACAAATAATATTAAAAGTATTAGAAGCAAGATTCAAAGTATAGACGGGAGTCTAGTGAAAGATTCCTTAAAAATAATCAGTCTAGAGCGGTCGAGATCGAATCATAACTCTGTTTTGGAAAAATTGAAATTAATGGCTACAGTACATCAAACACAACCAATGATTCAACTCCTTTTAAGTGCACCTGATTATGTAGCTGCGTTAGATTTGATATCAACGACACAGGAAATCCTGTCGCAAGAACTTGCAGGCGTTCATTCATTTAGACATTTGCCTTCGCAGTTAACAGAAATGGAACGGCTAATAGATAAAATGTTGAACACAGAGTTCGAAAGATATGCAGCAGCCGATCTCAATAGACCTCTAACCGAGGATACTCGAGTTCTAGAAGCTGATAAATTAATATCAATAATATCTGGTTTGTTGCGAAAGAAAAATTTTAATTTTATTGACACTTATAAAGAAGAAGCTATTACCACAGTGAAAGCTATACACAAGCAGATGGTAATTGAAGTAATTCAGTCCAGTGATGCAGAAATATGTCTTACAGGTTCTGGTGAACAAGTATCTTTGAGTTTGAATGAATGGGTGCTTCTTTTAGAGACTGCTACAACGACATTAGATAGACTAATACACCGAGTTAAAGCTGTCCATGATGTAATGCGACATACAGCTGATTCCAGTGCTGGAAAAATCACAGGAAGTGATGACATCGAATATTCAGAGGGTGAAACATTTTTAAGTTCTGCAGAGCATGAAATCGTCGAAGAAAAATTAAAAGATTTATTAATATCTATATGTGATTATTGTCACGAAAGATGTGGTAGTTTGGTTTCTAATCAAACTTTAGATAAAAATGCTGTATCTGCTAGTCAAATCGTCCGATTGTCTGAAATTGTAAATACGTTTTCAAAAAGTTGTGAAGTGGTTTGTGGTAAACAAAGCATTATTTTGCGAGCTGCTTTTAAAACGCAAGCTATGAAATATATACAACGGTTCCATAATGATAAACGAAGCAAGCTGGCTCTGCTGCTGGATAGCGAACAATGGAAACAAGCTGAAGTTCCTTCAGAGTTTCAAGCATTGGTGGATAGCATTGCTGTTTCAGGGTTTATCAACGTGAAAAAAGACAGTGAATCTGAAAGGGCTCCTGCAAATGTTCTAGTGGTTGATGGTGAACCGTACACTGTAGTCGGTACAGCTCTACTCCTGGTGCAGATAGTCAGCGAGTACTGTAAATGTGCATCACAATTAACATTAATGTCGGGACAAATTAGTAGAAACCTAGTAGATTTATTACGAACTTTCAACTCCAGATGTTGCCAATTAGTATTAGGAGCAGGAGCGTTACATGTTGCAGGATTAAAAATAATCACGAGTGCAAATCTTGCTTTAGTATCAAGAGCGTTGCAGCTAGTGTTGTGGTTGCTCCCACACGTTAAAACCCATTTCCAGCAACTTGAAATAAATGGAACTCAATTGGAAATGGCCGGTTACAATGCTATAGAAAAAGATTTGATAGGTCACATACAGGAAATAGGAAACAAAGTATCTACTATTGTCTGCACTCTGGTTACTACTTTATTATCTAATTGGGATGCTAAACCTCCTGTACCTTCGCAATCTTTTCGAGGTATCTCGAAACACTTAGTTAAATTACATGAAGCTATATCATCAATTCTTCCAGAGACTCAAGTTCATAATCTTTATAGACCAGTACATAAAAATTTTAAAGATAAATTAAGGGAGCAGCTACTAAAAAATAATATTGTTAATAATGGCGGGCCTCAACATGGTGTTGTTACATCAGAACTTATGTTTTATTTAGAGACTTTACGAAGCTTAAAAGCGTTACCTGAGAGTGAAATTACAGATAAGTCTATGGACGATATCTGGTTAAAATCTTAAAACAATTAAACAATGTTATACAAGAAATTTAATTGTACTAATCATACATATTATATATATATTCTCAATATTTGAAATTGTTATGGAGAACTTAGAAAATGGCTAGGAGATTAATTATTGTTTTGTCGTTTTCTTTTGTTGTTGCAGCAATATCATGGCAGTATTTAAATAATCTTACTATATTGCTTCATTAACTGATTTATTTATTTTAAATTTTAAGCATATAAATTGTATTAATTTAGGTGCAATATATTTAGGTACAATACGTTATTTATAAGGTGACCAATCTTAATTAATGTAAATGTTTATTATAAATATTAATATATAATGTAAATAATTAAAGATTATTCTTTTATTTTTAAAATCATTTAAAGTGATTTGAAGGCATGTGAATATGTAAATTGATATTCAATTAAATATTTTTAGTTGAGAACAAAGTGATCGTTCTAATTTTAATTAGTCGTTGCTATGCATTACAAGTAAGTTTCCATAACAACAAAAATGGCCAACAAAGCAGACAGTTATATGTAAAAATATTTATCTCATGCATATTGTATTTTATTTGTATTAATTATTTGTTCGTTAAATATAACATGGATCTCCCTGGAGAAAGCTTACGAGATGTGGCAATTAAACTCGCAGCTGAACAAATATCCAACGACAATGTAACATCTGGACCAAAAGAACGCTCGTTATTTATATTAGGAAGTAAAGGATGTGTAAGTAAATTTATTACCAGACTTATATATTTTAATTATTATAAATATGTAAAATAAAAATATTTATTTATCATTTCTAAAACAGTAAATTGTAATTATTGTTGTTTATCATTAAGTTATTCATAATAAATTGGTTGTAATTTGTAGAACGTGACGCATTTACTATTTATAATTCAACCGTAGGCGTAATTAATTGCTAAACCTATTTTAATGTATAATTCATGAACAAATATAGGAGTAATTACTTTTAATATAATCGCATTAGCAATGCAGGGTAATAGTGGTAGATACACTTCAGGCGTTCCATTTATTTTTAACTTTTATAAAATAACCTGTTTAATAGACCCTCTTTTGCCAGTAAGTTTCTAGCAGAATTTTACCATCTACGTGATAAAAATTAGTGAAATATACAGTCAAACAGTGTATTTTAAATATTTTTTTAAGTATCAGTAGGGTGGATCCGCCCGATATTATAGCTCAAGTTTTACATAACAGATGACACTACTTGTATTCTAATTCTTTTAAAAAATGGCATGATTTTAGAAAGTTAGAAGCAGCGGGTTCGATTGGCTTGTATCAAAGTCTTTTTTACTTAATCCAACAAGCTATGAAAATGTTTTTATTGTAACTAAATGTCTTACGCAAAGTAATTTTACTTTATTCTAGGGAAAGTCAACATTCTTCAACCTAATCCTGGAGCGTCAAGAATCACCGAAACCAACAATAGCGCTTAAATATTCTTTTGCGCGTCGAACAAGCTATGGACAAAGTTTTAGACGGCAAGTTTGCCATTTATGGGAACTAGGTGGCGCTTTAACGAACACATCATTTAATTTGGTGGCCGTGCCAATTGGAGCTAACGATATTAATTCGTTAAGCGTCATCATTATGCTGGATTTATCTCAACCAAAGAAATTATGGAGTGACCTTGAGGCTGCAATTGCTGGTTTAAATTCCGTTATTAATAGCAATGAAAAAATTATGACGTTAAAAATGGCTGCTCGTAATCGAATTGGTCTTGAACATGTGGACATAAACACCATTAATGTGTTCCCTATACCTCTATTAATAATTGGTGGAAAATATGATATTTTCCAAGATTTAGGTATGTATCCTAACTGCCTGTACATCAGGCGTTCTCTGAGTGACTAGAACATTTAGATATAAATTTCTTGCAGATCCTGAAATAAAAAAATGGATATCCCGTTCTCTTCGTGGAGCAGCTCATTATTTCGGCGCCAGCTTAATGTACTATTCTAATTCAGAAACAGGATTACAAAAAAAGGCTCGTGATATGTTGAACCACCACGGATTTGGAAATCCTGCAACTTTAAAAGGAATCTGTCAGGATAATAATAAACCCCTACTAATACCATTCGGTGGAGATTCTTGGGAAAACATTGACCTAACTCCAACTTCCTTTGATAAATTATCTTTAATGTACTCTTCTCAAATTCCTCAGCAAAGTCGTGTAGCTGCTCTTCCTGATGATCCTTCTGCAGACACAAGTTTTAGGGAACCGCTAATTGATAGCATGCGAAATCAAAAAGACGAAGAGTTACAAAGATTTATTGAAGAAAATGAGCGTCAGAAGCGATATGGAATGATTGATATTTTTGATATGAAAATTAAATAAAATGTGTACATTTTTTTCTTTAAGCAAATAAATGTTGAGTTAGTGTGGCTGCCTATTACCAGATTTGCAGGCGTCACACAGAAGTAAATGTGATTTGCATAGTAATTCAATATCTAAGATAAATTATTAAAATTCAAATCACAGCTCGCAATTACATAGTTATTTATGTAACATTAGATATGAACTTAATTTAAATATATGTGAATTAAAATTTATTTATATCTTACATTTATAAAAGTGGTCATTATGAGAATGCCACAATTGGTTCATTTTCATTCAAATTGCAAATTAGGCATGACGTTATAACCGGTTTTACTAAATTTATTAACGATTTATACATCGCGAATTATTTAAATTTTCAAGTATTCAATATCCTCTACCAAAGAATAATGTCACATGGTTTTTCTATTCTCCCTCAAAATCATTTTTTTAAGGAATCTTTTACTATAAGATCAAAGTCATCCTGCAGTTCTATTGTCGGTAAAAGGAAAGGTGAGATAAGGTAAGGCTCAAGATTTTATAGAATCTGTAGTGATAACAAAATTAGTAGCGAAGAAATAACAGCGGATTTAAAAATTATGTAATTTTAATTTGATTGATTGCAGGTAGATAGCGCTAATTTCTTTTATTTTTAACGTAAATATTCAAAAATTAGTTGAAACCGATAGAACTGTAAATACAATTATCAGGTAATTAATTATTCTTAAACTAATTATCTAAATCATTATTTTATGTAAATATAGTTCAAATAAATAAACAAATTAGTTTAAAGATTAATATTTATTATAAGAATCATATCGCTATTTTTAAACATAATTGATTCAAATATTAAATATATTATTCATTATTTTTTGTAAATAAATAAAAATGAAATAGTAAATGTATTAGTTTTGTAATTAATCTAATTGAATGGGTTCATTTTTTTATATGTATGGTATTATTCGCTACTATTGGCAGCAGTGAATTCCGCATTTTGTTTTACACTAGACAGACCTGTCAGACACGATGCAGGTTCTGAAGACAGGGCAGATTGTAAGCAGTTTCGCTGTTTTTTAAAGGTGATTAAAAAAGTTGTCATGATTTGTCTCGTTATCAAAGTAAAATCATATGTAAATAAATAATATAACGTAATGTTTTCAAGTGTCAGTGATTTTTTAAAGTGATATTTTATGTGAAAATTATTATATTTAATTGTGATACAACATGTTAAGCATAGGAGACTATATATAGTTATAACAGGTAAGACTTTTTAATTTTCTTTATGACAGGTGTTATAATTGACTGGTTTTGACATTTTCATGTTAATTGCCAATAATTTTAAATTGTTTTTCTGCCATCATCATATAATATAACTATTATTTAACATGTACGTTTTAATTCATATCATTATCTATGCAATATAGGTTTAAAAATATAATCTAATCCTTTTATCACAAATACTGATAAGTATTTTGTTGATAGTTTTCCAAAGAAATTGTTTCAAAAATCGATGCTGTGTCCTTATTTAATATATATTCTTTATCTCATCGTAATTTTAAGTACAAATATTATGTTTTTATTAAAATTTAATATTGAAAAAATGTTTTCATTGATTGCTGTTTATTTATTGTAAAAGAGTATTACTAGACTTATTAGAAATTGAGATACACTTAATCCAAGCAATATTTTAACCAAACCTTGTCCATTTGGATGAAAGAGAACGCTTATACCAGATCAATACTTTGCGACCCACGCTTTGGTATAATTCTTAAACATCATACACACATCTGATTTTTATATTATTAATTAAAATTAGCTCCAGTTATTAAGATTTTCATTACAATAATAAGTACCGTAACATTTTAAGAATGGCGTCAATTTTAATTAAAATTCTTTCCAGCTTTATAATTACGAACGGCTAAAATGTCAACAAAAATAAAAAGTTGTAGTTCAAATAATTTCTATTACTTTTTGAAGAAAATCTTTTTCTTCTTTTTATTTCCTTGTAGATAAATTTTAAATTCAAGATATATTTTGTCGTTTCTATAATTTTTGTTAATAATTTCGCAACAAAGAACAACTATGACTAATTTAAGAAATAGAATTTATAATTTTTGTCTTTATTGTTGTCATTATTATGAAATATAATTATATATGAAACATAACATATCTACCAATATTTTACGAATGAATTATGTAGTAAAACTGAAAGGTTACTTACAAGTTACTATTAGTTTGCTATCAGTTTTAATTAGAATTATTATTTATATAATTTAAAAATAACAATTGCATTGTTATTGTATAAAAATGAAAAATATATTTAATTATATATTTTACTTTATTGAGGTCAAATGAAAGTTATAGCATGTAAAAGGTTTAAGTTTCGATTTACTTTTAAATATAAATAATGTATACAATAACGTAACAAACATTTAAAATTTGTATTTAATTAATAAGTTAATTAACATAATTATGTGTATAAAATTTGAAGAAAAGGAGTAATCTAAGAAAAAGTTGTTTTTGTTAATTGAAAGTTAAACAAAGAGCGAAAGTGTAATCTAAAAAGAAATACATATTTATTTGTTTTTGATTAATAATTAGTCCACTTTTTTCATCTTAAGACTGGGTTCGATTCCTCTGAAGTTGCGCCACATATATACACATGTTAGAAGATAGAATTTTCTCGAGATATCATGGCTTCGTGCTATCTACTAGCATGTGTATCGAGACCTTAAGTATTTGCATACGATTTATAGAAAGACAAGTAGTCAAAACATTAATTATAGCTCTTACAATTATTGATAATTTAACTCCTGTTAAATCTAATGAATTGTGAATGATTCTCCATTCATTTGCTTTTATTCTTATTAAAGTTATCTAAATCCATTCATACAGAAGAATATCTTCTCGCTTTGTGTTCGTTCAGTTGAACGCGAGTGATAATTGGCTGTTAAAACAACGATTTGTTGGAAATCCTTTAGGAGAATAATTATATTTTCTCTGACGTTAAAAGACAAATAATAGAATCGTATATAAACTGACGTAATTCGAAATGTACTTTACATTGTCGAAGCATAGTAAGGTTCGCAGAGGAAAATCAGAACCAATGGGCTTGTGTCCTCATTTTTAGTGGTCGATTTTTCAATTGTTGATTGAAATTGATGTTAATAAATGTGTATTGGCGTGTCTATTTTATTAAATATCTAAACGTTGACGGAGATATAGCAATTACAAGTTTGAATTGTAGTTTTAGCGCTAGAAATGGTCTGCCATATTTGTATGACGTGAAATGCATTTTAACGTCAGTTATTTGTTGAGTAGGTCAGTGCTGTGGTAATGTTTTGTAGCTGTTGGTAGTCAAATAATCAAGTCAAGTCAAAGAATAATAAGTTTTTATTTTATTTAACCCTGCTAAGGCAGACATAATATTGTAATTTTATTGTTCCTTGAAAGAGCTGTAAATAATATTTGATATTTTGATATATAAATACATATAGCAGAGATTTATGATCTGTAAGGTTGGTAACCTTACACAAGGATTGTGATGTCATATGCATTTGGAATGTGTACAACGTTGAATCACTTTAATAATTAAATGGAAAAAATTACTTTTTTAATTGTTAATATCTCTTAACATATAAGGAGTTATTAAAAAATAATTAAACATTTGAGGTTCTAGTAACCCACTTTATCAATATATAATACACTTTTACACAAGCCCATTGCTTCTTTGAATACAAATTTAGATTAAATATAATTTTAATATTTATTGTCTCGAATTATAAATTAATTTAGACCTAAATTAGATTCCAAATGTTAAATTGTGAAAGTATGTATATTATTTATATAGGTACCCCTATGTAATTATTCGCATAATTAGTTTTAATATATTTAAATTAAGCGAATTTATTTATTTATACTAAAATATATATGAATCATCCATTTTAAAAAGACATTTCTCAAATAAATAGTAGTATATAAAGCGATTCATCATTTTTCACATAAATAACTACAAAGCATTTATCAATATCTCCTGCGGCATTTAATATACAAAACATACAATGGATTATCAACAAAAAGTGCCATTTTACGAGAATATATTTTATATATTGAATATCCTGTATTAACTCGAAATCCAATAGGAAATTACGTCACTATGGTTTTTTTATTATTAGGGCATAACCTTTTTCACGTTACGCATTTTTATTGGTTATGGATGTTGGTTTTTCTTGGTCGTGGTTCAATAGAGCAAATCATTAAAGATATGAATGAAAGGCGTAGATTACTTACTTGCAATTGAATTATAAATATTAGAAACAAATCAAAATAATTATCTCGTTGCTTTTAATCTATTTCTCCGCACACGAGACGACTGGTTGCAAACCTTAGCCCGGAATCTGACCGAACCGAATGTGAGTACTCCTGTGTTGTTAGTAAAAGAACGACGTGTTTACGAGTGAGAAAAAACACACGGCACGAACCTAACTAAACTGATTTAAAACTGGTTTTGAGCATATATTCAGCGACTATATTTGTCGATCGCAGGGCATTGTTGGTTTCATGCTTTTGATGATGACATCATCAACAGAGATGTTTACGAATACTATTGAAAAGTATTTAAATACATACATACAATCAAATATAACACAAAAGAATCCCCTGTTTTGCTATTGTTAAAAATTCTATAGACTCACGATACACGGCTAGACATGACGTTTAGTTTGCAAACAGTTGACTCGTGTGCCTTTCCTCGTGTTTTATCTCACTCGCATTCACGTTCGATCTCTCACTAACAACAAAGTTGTAATCACATTCGCTTCGGGTAGATTCGGGGCTAAGGTTTGCAACCAGTCGCCTCGTGTGCGGAGGGCCTTAGTATCTAGTTGAGACAACTTGATTAGTAAACTCGAAAATCGATACAAATTTGAGTACCCTCAAATTTATATTGAGGGTACCCAAATAGAGATATATTAATATTGTTGCAGCACAATACATACATACCACGTACCGATACAACAGTACGCCAAGTCAAACTTGCGTACTGTAGGGTGTATTTGAGTTTGAGTTTGAACTAACATAATTTATCACGAGAGTAAACTTTTACTTTAATTTCTATCGATACACCACTGTTATGAAAAAGACTATTGCATTCCTTTCCAGTCTGAGACGGCTGATTGCATTTACAAGGTTCGAATAGGTTTAGCGTTGTAGCACGTATTCGCTTCAATACGGTTTCAGTATGGATATACGTCCGGTCAAAATTCACGTAAATATGCTTAAGTGTGCGACAGGCCTAATGCTATAGTGTGAAAAAGAATAACGCAAAAATAGCAGAGAATTCAGCAGAGTACGTTTACATTTATAGGGTTCAATGCTTTACAGAATTACGGAATTATTTCTGCGCTATTCTTTTTTGCAGTGCAGCCTTAGCCTAAGAAAGGGGCGTCTATCTTGAATATACGAGTATATATAAAGATATGTAACACAACATATTAAAAACTAGAGAACTACAAGAAAACCGAATTTCACGCACAGTTTATATGTGGCCCAACCGAAATTCTCAACCAACCGTTACATATACAGTACTTGGTCAATATGTTATCCACCTCTGCATATGTTAAAATAATAAAATAAATTTATTTCATCAGTGCCATATGGTTATTTCAACAAACGGATGAACGAAATAATGATACACAGTACTGAAATGTAAACTCCTTGTATATGTATACGTTGTACTTATAGTACAACCAGAATATTCCAATAGTAAAATAAAAACAAATGTTTCACAGTTTAAACGCAATGCAAATATAAATATAAATAGAGCATTAAAACGATTGGGAAATACTCGTATATTGCTGCGTAGCTGTACTGTATGCAATAAAAATTTATATAATATTTCTCACCATAATTTATGTTCTGCTCATAAAAATTAATTAACACATTTGATAACTTAATATAAGTGACATTTTATATACTGGTAGCTGTTTTTCGGCTTTGTACATGTATGATTTCGAAATAGGCTAACAATTTATCGAGTTTATGATATAGACAAGTAAATTTTTATATTGTTTGTCCATTAGAAAATCGGGAGATTGTTGTTCTGGACCATGTAGTAGACACTTCAAGAAGAAATCCAGAATTTTTTCAGATTTTTTGAAGATTAGAGTGTTCCCTCAAAGACCCAATGTACACACCATGTCTCAAAAAATAGTGTTCACACGCAGGGTTAAAATATAGATTAGATTCTATCGTTGCATTATCGTTAAGACTTCTATGTATAGAACTCGCGAACACGTAAAGTAAACAACATTTGCTATATGTATTTAATTAGATTCATAAACACTTTAAAGATATCATTGATAAATATAGACTCAATTGCAGTTTAACTATCTGTTGGGGTCACTTTATAATAAAGTTGATTTAAATATTAAATAAACGGCGTCAATTCACTTAATTCAATTGAGCTTATTAATGTAATGTTAGCTGAGTTACTAGATGAACGAACAGTGCCATGCGCCGAAAGTACTTGGACATGTGCACTTCATGGAGAATATTGTGATATGACCCACTTCGTGGTGCCTAAGTACTTTGTATCATATTATCCATGCTCTAGTGTTATAATCTTTTTAATTCATTGTGTCCCTAAAAATATAAATGTTGTATTTTTAAGTTCTCATAATTTTTTTAAATATAGTAGTACTTATTTGAAAATTCTAGCCTGTGTAAATTTTTATTTCATTGCACTTGCCCCCCCCCTCCCCCCTCCCCCCTCTTTCCTCCAGTTCCGAGTCACACATTTGATAATATAACCATACTTTTCCATAACCATTTTCCAAATTTTTTCAGTATTATTTTGTTTTTTTGATACCATTATTTTCTATTGTTGGTAACCAAATTTTGGATGAGATGTGACGTCACGCAGCTTATGCCACTTTAAAGACCGCTGTGTAAATTTGTTTTTCATTCTATTGGCAACACCCCTCCCCCCCCCCACTCGGTCTTTCCCCAATATTCAGAGGTACAGATTTGAAAAAACATATTTTTGCGGTATTGTTTTGTTTTTGGTACAATTTCTTCGTTTTTTCGGAAACCGAATTTTGGATTAAATGTGGCGTCACGAAGCTTATGCCCCCCCTTCCTCTCCCTCCTTGTAACTCTTTGGAAACCTCTCCATTTGAGTGTAAGGTAATTAGAGGAAGGCCTTTTGTTCGTTTCGTTTGGTTCGGTTTCGGAAGGTTCGTTTGTTCAATGTATTCTAATATGAAAATTAAATTACATTTTAGAATGTTTGTATGTCTGTATATGAGTATTCGTATTCCATAAAACAAGCGCAGTATTGAGGTATAACTGTACGTATATTCTTTTTCTTTTTCATGTGTGCATGCATGCATCCCCCTCCCTCTGGGTCAATGTTCAATTAGCCTAAAAAGACTAAGTAGTCTCAAAAATAATACTCATCCTTATTTAGTATTCATATTTTTACTTAATAACGGGATACACATTTTCCTACGATTACAACTTACCAGGGAAGCGTGATACGGTGTTTAGAACTTAAGACGTTTGATATCGGAAATTCGCTGACCTTAAAAAGTAAAAGATTTAAAAATTTTAATTACCACTTACTAATTTGTAAACAATTGACGAATGAACTTTACTCAAGTAATAGTTCACACACTCAACTAAAGAAGAATTAACAATGCCTTAAATGAAGGCTTTATTTTTTTTTAAAATATATTTTTTGTACCAGCAGTGAAGAGGGGGAATCACTTTTAAATTAAAAACCATTTTAAATACAATACAAATTTGTCCCACGGCGCTGGCCAACTTTACTAGTAGCTTTTTTACATCGACTTACTCTACTAGTAGTGAAGCCAAGTGAATTTTTACGTGTGAATTTCTCAAATAATTATGTTCCCAATACCCTGACATATATCCATCCTACTCTTACTAATGGAGGACTGTATACTGTATTATATATACTCTGATCACTCGCCTTAGCATACTGCCCTCTTTATATTATAACAATATTCACCGTGGGATAATTTTATTTTTTCCCTGGTATTAAAAAAGAGGGGTTAAATCGTCGTTACAGTATTGCGAACGATATGCGTGTTTTCAGATTTTTAGAACCTTTCATTTTTTTATTTCTTGACCAAGTGAAATGAGATTTTTAATTATTTTTTTGTTATTTACAGTTTCCTTAATAATAGTAGGATTATTTCTTATCCAAATATGCAAGTATACGAGTAATATCGTATATAACAGCGATAAAATAAAATCCTTCCTTTTAGATTAAATATTGCTCAGTTTCTCTAACTTTTTTTTTTATTTATTTATATTAATGTACAACAAATTAAGTTTATCGTGTGAAAATTTTAAATCGATTGGAGTAAAACTGTCGGAGATATAGAGTTTTAAGTCTTCACCTCTCTGGTTTGGTTCTCCTTACTTTGAAACTTTTAAATGCATTTTTCTCACACATAGCTTTTTCAGAGTCGGTGCACTCTCTAGCTCAAAATCTACTGGATCGATTCTTTTGAAATTTTGCACACTCTTTCTTTACATAAATGCAGAGGTAACGCTGTCGAGTTTTTCTTCTTTTTTCAATTTTAAAATATTATGAGTCTGCGGAGATTCTTTGTCAATGCCTCATTTCTTGATCATTATGATGATGTAGTAATTATAGAAAAAATTATATATTAACTGTGTCGTCAAAAAACATTATCGAAAATATGCTAGAAGAAAAAAGCATAAGCATAAAGAAAAATATGAAATACACAATTTAATTCAAGTATTGAGTACTTATTTGATTTGGTTTATTGAAAATGATTGTGATTAGGATTATTGATTAACAATATGACTAAATTTAGCATGGCTAAAACATTTTGTTATTCATATCTAGTTAAATTTTCAAACTCGAAATATTTTTAAATAATTCGAAATTATTCGATTGATATTGGTTGCAAACCCCTGCTTATTATGTCCATGTTTATTTTTAGACTTACCGTCATATGTGTGTCCGTAAAACTGAATGTATTATGCATCTACAAAACCTCTTTATCCTATAAAAACTATAAGTTTATCAGTCGTAGTATCATTTACATATACCATACATCTCTGTCAAACAATAGAATATTATTTCAATGTAAATGCATGTAAATATACATTTTGTGTGACGTGTTTTTAAAGTACTCAACATATTAAATAACCGTATGCTATTGTAGGACAATGACATTTTGTTTACAGATAATAGAAACATTTAAATATTATTTTAAGAACATTTTTTTTTCTAAGAATTGGATCAAATTGTAATTTGACTTCTTTTAGTCATTATTAGCAGAGTGAATTCACATAATATTGAGCGTAGTTATTTAATAATCATTGTTTAAAGATTTCAGAGTTCAAATCTCAAATTGGATCGCTTTCTTTGTTGATCTTCTAAGATAAATTCATGAGTATCTAATTCATTTATTGCTCTAATGGTCACAGTTCTACTTCTTCATGTATCAATTTCTTAATGACACGATTACACTATGTTTACGGTATCTGTAATGTATATGTAAATATTCTAGAATGAAACAGTGGGTAAAAACAAGTGGAAATTACACATTTATATTATGGTAATTTTAATATTTCTGTTTCTTTCTTACAATTAAAGGTGAAACTGGTTTTTAAGGTTTCAACTTATTCCATATAAATTTGTTCAATAAATCAATGATTCTCAATCTATTATCTTATTCAATAGATATTGATTAAAAATCGACTAAGATTAATACAAAATGAAATTATAACGTCGTGTGATTCTTAAAGTACAAGTAGACAAGTAGACTTGTGTATTACATTACTTATGATCAAATTAAAAAAAATTGAAGATTGCATTCGAGAAACACACATAAATGTATGTAAAATACTAGCTAACCAGGTCACGCTTTACTGTGACTCAGTCTGATATGAAATGAAAGGGAAACTAAATAAAAGACAAACACAGACGACGATCAACTGGATAGAAACGAAAGAAATGAATTCGATTTTCGAACACACGCGTGTATTAAAAATGCAAGGAGGATTCTTTATCTTTAATTTTGAAGACCATCTTGGTTATCATTACGCTATCTTAGGCACTAAATCCTTGTTAATATTTTTTAATACTATTATCTAGTTCTTGAAGTACATTATTCATAAGCGCCAGCAATATTAAGCACGTGGTGGAATAAGTAATTTTTTTAAATATGTACATGTTACACAATATTTTTGAATATTACTTCGGCTTCTCTTTAATTGGATTTAGAAATACGGGCATTTGAGAAATATGAATTGTATGCAAACATTAATTATTGTAAATTGTACCAATACAAGTTTATCTTCATATCGCATCCACTCTTAAACACAAAACTACTTTATTACTTTAAACCAAGTAAAATTTTTCTTAAACAAGAAACTTTACTTAAAAATCTTATAGCATTTTGTAATCCGAATAATGGAGTTTTACGATTTTGTTAAAATAGATACATAACGTTATATATGTTTCAGATTTTTTTTTACGTAAAACTAACTTTTTTTTGTATGCAAATCTGACTTTATACGTAACTGTGTTTAGCGAGTATGTATGTTTTATAATTTATAGTGTTAATCTTTAGCTGCCTGTATTCCGCAATGTCATATAATTTTAACACATCACATTTTTAACCTTTGAACACAATCTTAAAATCTACACCGTAAACAAATAAGATACAATTATTTACAGTTGATGGTTATAAAAACAGCAAATAAAAACTTTTGAAACAATTTCTTTGTGAACATATGTATTTATATTTTTTATAATTATGAGGTATCACAGTTTGAGTATTGGTGGTGGCTTGGAAGCCAACAAACTAACCGTCAATGCATTTTTACGTCCCCAACTTCTGCTTCAACGTACCAACAAGCATTTAGGATCGACGTAGCCGGTCGTCGGAGCGCGTAGTAATGATTATAGGTTCTCGTTAGAAATTATAAACAAAAATCACGTTAAAATCGAATAATAATTAATTAAACTATCACTAAATTATAAACAAATAATCCTAATATTTAAACTGTAATAAACATTGAATAAACAAAGCATTTCTTAAAACATAACCTAACAAATACAAAAGTTAACGAATTTTTAAAAGATAAAATAACAGTGTTGTGTAAAGTGTACGAGATTATTAAATTATTAACTAAAGTTTTTAAATAACTGTGCAAATAATGGCAATCTAAAAATAAATTTATCTTTTTTTTTGTTGTACTTATTGTGTTTTTATAAGGCAGTTAAGTTAGAATACATTGGTAGAGCAGCCATGTTTTTCTGAAGTGAATTAAAAATCGTCTGCGCATTGCAGAGGTGCTTTTTTAAATATAAATTTAGGTGTATATTTCAAGGTTATAATTTTTATAAAACAAATACAATAATTTGATTATTACTTCAATTAATTAGTGATTTTTAAACAAATATACAGTGAAATCTTAATATGTTTCAGCGACCACTTTCTACAAGGTAAATATTTTATTTGTATTCTTTTAATTCAATATATCTTTGAGGTTGCGGTAGATGTAATTCATTAATTTTTATTGGTATTGAAATTGTAAAAGATAAAGAAGAGTTATTTCTTCAAACGCATTAAATTTGCATGTATTCTATCCAATTAAATTTATATTTTCACCTAATTTTTATTAATCTACGTTGTCAATTTTTGCTGCTAAACTTACCATAATTTTTGCTACGTCTGTATTTAATTCTCTTATTGTAATCAACATTACTTATTATAAAAAATTATACATATAGTATAACTAATTTAAAGGGGTTTTATTACACTATTTTGTAGCTATTTTAAAAGCTTTTAATGCTTCTTAAGATATTATAATACTTAAAAAGGTATTCTTAATAAGTTTATGATTATGCTAATGCGTAAAACGATAAGTTTATTTTCTATAAAGCTGTAAAATATAAATAAATCGTTTATGATACTAGTAACTTTTGTTATGTAAGGTAAACTTTAAATATACGTAACTGTGTTTAGCAGGGCACTGGTTTTTTTAATTTTCAAACATAGTTTTCGACAAAATTAATTTTATTTTTAGATGAATATCTTTCGCATTTGTCCACATCATTCCTGAAAGTTTATTTTACAGGATTCGTTTTGATTTATTTCATCTTTTGATCTAATATATAAAAAAATAACATCTATTCAATTCTAATAGAATGAATTGGAATTATTTTTACAGTTTTTTTCACAACCTCAAATTTCTCGAAGCAGTTCATTCAACATTTTTGAGAAATGAATAATAGTTAATTTCTCATGAAGCCTTTTTTCTAACTGACTTCAAATATTAAATTTCTTGTGGTTAACATTTACTCCAATATATTCTTACAGGTTTCCAACCTTAATTGATATACCTATACACTTACATGATATTTGTTAACCTGTTTCTGAACTGGGGCATATGTAAAAACTTTTGTAATACAAGTCGGAGAATTATTTACATTGATAATTCATAAATCGGACTTGGGTTACAATAATTATAAATTATCTCCGTTTATTTCAAGATTTCTATTGATTAGATATTTATAAATATTAGCAGTGATGGTGAAGTGAAAAAAGGATGGTAAAAATATTATCAAAAATAATATAAGAACAGTTGTATATTTGTTTTTGTTGGCTGGTTAAAAAAAGAATAGACAAATCAATATTATAGTTTAATTTTTACCAAAATAAATTTGTGCTTTTTCAAATGCAATATTATAATCGCTGAATCGAACCCATTGTGAACAAATTGTTAAATTCAACTACTGAAAATTTTGATATTCACTTTGTACGAGTATATGCAAATATAAGTCTTTGTGGAACAAATCGATATCATGAAATTATGATTTCTGTCATCACACGCCCCTTTGTGACGTCATCGAACTGAACAAATGTGGTTTGCTTCTATTGAAAGGTTCTTAAACTTTAGAAAATATAAAATTTAGTACGTTGGTTATTTCTGTTATCTATCGACCTCTCTCCTAGTAAGAGTTCTTCCTCGCTCTTCTCACATTCCACCTACACTCACTCCTAAAGTGCTTCAGCTTCTCCTTCTCGTGTATTCTGCAGACTCTTCTCCGTCGTCATCCGAATACCTTTTTTCTCATCATTTTAGTATCTTTCCATCCTTGTTTTGTCTTAGTACTCTGATATTCTTATTGTCTACAGCTTATATTGTAGGTTTTTGTTATACAAATTCTACAGAAGACTGCTTCAACGCTACTTTAATTTTTGCTTTAAATTCTTTCATGGTAAATATAGTATTTCTTAGTGCCCGAGTCGAAATTTTGACCCTATTGACGACCTAAAAGAACCCGTTTCTGGGGTCACACAGTAATAAAATAGACTGAAAATAAGACGAGAATCATGACTTCATTTAGGATCAAGCGAGGGTCATATAATAATGTTTAGTATGAGACGAGATTCACTTTACTGTTTTCAGGACGAAAAGGGGGGCAAAGATCCATTTTAGGATCAGGATAGGTTTAAAATTTCGACTCGGGTATGATTTTTGTTTTTACTTTTAGAGGAATATAAATATACGGGTTATTTCATTTCGAAGAACATTATCCGCAAAAGGATTTCCTATTTTTAATGAAATGCAATTCTGTATGATTAATCACTGTATTCAGCATTTATTTTAGATCCTATCAGCTAAACAATGGTTTTTACAAAACAATATGTAATTGATTTTTTCTGGAATTCCCTTGTTGTAATTTAATCATATTTTTTCTAAGTAGGAAGTCATTTAACATTTAATTGGGATTGTTTGTGATAATTTTGCGGTTTTTATGTCATCTTTTTGTAACATTTTCATTTTCTTATCAACAAGGTTTCAATTTTATATAAATATAACGACATAATATTATTCATAATATTGAAAACCACAAGTCTAATACAAGATTACTGATAATTACTAATATGATCTTCTTCTTACTTTTCTTTCTTACTATCCCTTTTATCTTAACTTTTACTTCCCTCTCCTTTCATATTACTATCGTTATTTTAAAAATTACGTTAACAAAAGAAGGTATGCCTCTATCTACAAATTTAACGTTTTACGTAATTGTTTTACGAGTGTACATTCCCTGCTAATTGTCGTATTTATTTAACAAAACGCTAGGGGGCATAAAAGGGTAGCTCCAGCAATATTCTCGGTTAATATCAATCATATAAAGTAAATATTACAGTCAAACAGAAGGTAATTACTTCATCGTTAAGCCCTTTATAAACATTGATGTAAGAATCCAAGTGATTCGGAATATTTATTATTTTGTAATTGCTGCTTTTACTTTCGCATTGGTAGATATATTAATATTAAACTGTTTAGAAAAACAATTTATCTGTAAATGCTCTCTTCCATTAATTTTAGCTACTATCATGAGCTGGGAGATGTAAATGGAGGGGGGGGGGGGGGGGGCGGTTAAACGCTGCATAGGTCACACCTGTGTCGTGTCGGAAAAGAGAGAAAGATTTGTGTTTTCTTTTCTCAGAAAATATGTACAGGTTTTAAAATTATTAGTTTTTTATATTAAAAAGTATGGATTGAAGTTTATCTTTTTCAATTTTTGTTTATTAAAAAAACATTATAAATGTGATAGATACAATGGTGAATACATGAAATTATCTACTGTTTAGATGAAAGATTTAATAAAATATTGATTTTTGAAGAAATGCCTGCAATCCAAAGTAAAATAAAAATAAGAAATTTCTTCGTTCAAGTACTGCTTTCTGATATGTAGAAAAGCTTGTAAAATTGTTGATGTATTGTTACCTTTACCTTTAGGGCCTTATTCTGTATGTTATTTTCAGCGGTGATAAAATTTCATTCGTAAATAGTGACGTCATATGACCCTTATGCATTCCTGTCATAAGAGTCATGTTACGTCATTATTCAGCGATGAAATTTTATCACCGCTGAAAATAACATACAGAATAAGGCCCTTAGATATCTTGTCTCCGATGTACTCACTCAATTTTGAACTGATCACTTATAATTTTCAGAAAATATTTTAGAAAATGAAACAAAAACCAACCCAGAATTCGCTGTAATATAGTATGTTACTTTTTATTTTCATTTGGATGTGTTTTTCTTGGTTTTTTCACAAATTACAAATATCCAACTCATATTCCGTTGCTATTGTTACATTGTGTTTTAGAGTACCTACTTTTAATGACTTTAACCTAGTTCAATCGATATGTTAATTAACTTTTAATGAGTTGCTTTATTACCAGTTTTATTAACGTCTGCGTCAGTTTTACATCAACAGCGTTAAACATTAAATATTTAAAAGCAGTTTGATAACAAACATGTATCTCTAAGAAATTGTACATCTTATCTATTTGTTTTGTCTCTAAACTTAGTAATATAATATGTTTATGGGAACAGTCGTATCTAGGTGTATAACAAACAAAGTTTTATTTACAGTATTTTCGCCACTGTACACATGTTAGGTATTATTATTATCAAAAATTAATAGCCCTCCTTATCTATCAACGTAAGATATAAGTTGTTTTTATTATGCATGTAATGCATGTTTCACACTTTATTTATCTTTAAATTTATCGGTAATTTGCATACGTACTCATCTACTAACACTGGATGACGTTTTTGTCAGCCTTACCTCAAATTCTATTCTATCCAGCTGTCTGTAGATCTAACAATTTGAAGTTTTTTATAAATCTTGTGCAAACTTGCCTCAAGAGAATAATCAATTTAATTTAAGAAAATCTCTTATTGGGAAATGAAGGTGAATGGAAAATTTATTTACAAATTATTGAATCTCTTGCAATTCGTAATTAAAATACATACAATACAATACCCTTTAAATATAACATACACTCATATATTATTTAACGTAATATTTTTTACGTAACGTTACGTTTTGTCATTAAGGTGAAACGATACTTGGCTATTTTTGATTCGCGAAATATAGATGGCGATACTATACAGCAGGTTAAATATTATCAAAAAAAACCATGTTTTTTTATGTTTAAATCGTTTTATGTAACTTGTATGTACTTTAACGCGAATCAAAATATAAAGCTGCAATTAGTTAGATGAATAACGTATCTACATTTTAAGCTTAACTGGTAAGTTATATAAAAATTTAAGTCTTAAGCGTAAGTTTGAGAACCATAATAAAGGTTATAAAATTTATGACAAACCCTTAGAAATGTTACCAGTCATATAAAAATTGTAATTTAACTAGAAAATATAGCAATATTCATTTTCAAAATTAATTTTTCCGGTTCCAACTCATTAAAAGTCAGTGGAAGAAACCTTAAAATGTAGATACGTTATTCATCTAACTAATTGCAGCTTTAGATTTTGATTCGCGTTTATAGTTACTTACATAAAACGATTTAAACATAACAAAACATGGTTTTTTTGATAATATTTAACCTGCTGTATAGTATCGCCATCTATATTTCGCGAGTCAAAATGGCCAAGTATCGTTTCACCTTAAATGAATACAACAAATATTAAAAATATTTTGCTAATATAAATATATTAATTTAATTACAAAAAATCTTGCATAAAAAACTTTCAGACGCATCAGAAAATTATCTATAAGTTTACGTCGAAAAATAATTTTTGTTATACAATTTTACATTATAATAACGTAAGAAATGTAATGCAACAGGTAAACTTTTTTATGTTAAATAATGCTAAATTTATGTAACTGTGTTAAGCGGGTTCTTAATAATACATTATTACCCACACGCCCATTTCTCCCCCTTTTCTTAAATAGGTATTGTGATTATTAAAACAACAATTTAAAAGCATATGCAAAACAGAGTCAAAGGGTACACTTTGTTTATGGAACAAGGCTTCCTTTGTCATTGCATTATAATAACAACACTATAAATTTCAATATAATTTCCTATCTTAAAAATCATGCCTTTCATTTTTAAGTTTTATAATTTATGAAAAATTAAGTACAAGTTCAAATTTAGATAGAAAATAAAAGAAATAATATTTTAATTTATATAGAGCGATAAAAGTGTCTTGAATGCACCTGCTAAATACAGTAACTAATGTTTTTACAATATTACACGAGCTACGTAACATTGTTATCTAGAAACCAACGATTTGTGACCAATTTTACTGTTTTAAAAAAATGAATCTCCATTTCTAATCATAATCACAAAACTTCTTTAATAGAAGGTTTATAAAATCTCAAAAAACTTTTTTAATAGTATAATTGTAATAAAGCATATTTATTTAGACCGTTTTATAATAATGGGCTTGTGTCCTCATTTTTTAGTGATCAATTTTTCAATTGTTGATTGAAATTGATGTTAATAAATGTGTATTGGCGTGTCTATTTTATTAAATATCTAAATATTGACGGAGATATAGCAATTAAAAGTTTGAATTGTAGTTTTAGCGCTAGAAATGGTCGGCCATATTTGTATGACGTGAAATGCATTTTCACGTCAGTTATTTGTTGAGTAGGTCAGTGCAGTGGTAATGTTTTGTAGCTGTTGGTAGTCAAATAATCAAGTCAAGTCAAAGAATAATAAGTTTTTATTTTATTTAACCCTGCTAAGGCAGACATAATATTGCAATTTTGTTGTTCCTTGCAAAACTAATAAATAATATTTGATATATAAATACATACAGCAGAGATTTATGAGCTGTAAGGTTGGCAGCGATTGTGATGTCACATGCATTTGGAATTAGTACAACATTAAATCCCTTTAATAATTAAAGAGACAAAATGACTTTTTTAATTGCTAATATCTTTTAACATATAAGGAGTTATTAAAAAATAATTGAACATTTGAGGTTCTAGTAACCCACTTTATCAATATATAGTACACTTTTATAGAAATTAAGACATAGGACACAAGCCCATTAATAAGTTTCGCTTAAGTAAAATATTACATGAATGTAAGGTAACATCCTGTTTCTGTATTTACTGCTGGGCATTCACATATACAGTTTACAATCAAGTCATATTTATATTAATCATATTTCATGATGAAAATTATAGTAAATAGTAAGTTTGTGCGATAATTACATAACTTACAACTAATTGTGGTTAAATACTTGCATGATTCACACAATGAGTGACGTCACTCATTTAACATTCTGAATTGTCATTACACACGTCACATGACCGTTGACGGGACACACAAAATATATGATTAGTTTCTGTGTTTCACGTAAGCGTGTAAAATAAAATAATTAACACAAAGTAGTAAGTTTTTTGATGACGTCATCAATATGGGATAGCATTGGAATGTTGACACCAAGGTAATCTCGTTGATTGTAACATTCTTATTTCATAATAATGCGTAATATATAGTAATTGATATTTAATTGTTTAGTTACTATTGATTAAATCGATAGTGATTCATTAAAGATTAAATTGTTAAAGAAATTGATTCATCGGTTCTAACACCCACTTACGTAAAATGAAATTTGCATAGATATTGAATCTTCTCCGAATAATATTATTTTTGTTTGTTATGACATTAGCGCAATTTTTAGAGGTCTTATGTGGGATCAAAGAAATGTGAACTCATAAATTAAGAATTCTTTCATGTAAAATCCGGCGGGACAAAAACAAAAAAGATTGTGATGTCTCTCATCCCGAAAATTCAAATTGAAATCGAGAAATGCAAAAAAATTGGTCTCTTTTTAGCGATGGATTGACCAGACTACTAGTTTTATTTAAAATGATACGCCTACATACCATATATGCATACAAACTCGAATGTATGTCAATTATAAATTGAATTAAAATTTTAATTAGTTTTATTAATCGTTATCTGTGGACGACAATGGCTCGACTAATTATAATGAATGATTGATCAGCCATATGTGACACTGTCCTATCCCCCCACCTACCATCACCACCAGTTACAAGGGGGTACTTGTTGAATTCAGCTAATATTAAATTTGTTGAAATTATATTAGGTCTATTAATTCTATATATAAAAGCTAAATAATTGTCATGCATAACGGGTAGTAACTAAATACAGTTATGGCGGCTAAGCTGGTTACAGTGCACATACGCATAGTACTGAATGTATTTAATCACCTTTTTCGCGTTAATTTTCGTGCATCAATTTCGACACGAATTCCCTACGGATTATAACCTAAAAATTAGCTCGGAATGACGTCAAAGTCAAAACGAAATGCCATGAAAGTGTTAATAATTTTATTAATATATCACATTTTTATAAACAAAATTGAAGGATCACTTTTAGCACAGGTTACTGTGCTGTACTTTTCCCGATTAGGAACCTACAAGGTCTTTGTGAAATCGGAAACGAACCTTATCGGGAAATGAAGAATACCTGACATGGACCTCATCACTATACCAACATCTACGGTAAAAAGAAGTCATGCATCTCGTTTTAGTAAAATTAATATAATTTCAAAAGAGTTTTGCACATATATAGATGTATATATTCTTATTTGAATGACGTCACGTTCAAAAAATAAAACCGTCATTATACCTCTTCAATTTAAAATAAAAAAATGGATTCTTTTTTATATTTGTTTTATTTGTAATCAAAATTTAAACTTTCCCACTGCGCTTTAAATGTACTTTCTATTTTTTAGTATAATAATTATTACGTACGTGTAAAGTTTAAATAAATATCACCAAAATGACATATATAATTTGAATGTACTACATAAACTGCAAGCAAAACATTTTCCAGAATTATAATTTTAATACAGTATGCCTATTTAAGTAAATACATTTTATAACGTGAAACAAGTTATAATCTTATTTAAATATAAACAGCAGTGTTGCCAATAATAAAATATCTTACGTCAAATTCTTTATTTTAAATTAGTTTTTATAATAGTATGTAAATTTGATATGGCAACATTGTTATATGTATTTGGATTTACCTCATACTACCTGCATATAAGGTTTATATAATGACAGAATTATGGAACAACTTCAGTCTTGATTTATGATATAACTAGTCAAGTTACTTGTTTTGCATATTAATATGAGCCAAGATTAGATGTTAGAGAAATGACGTTATTTACCAGTTAGTAACTGTTGTTAAAAATTTATTACAATTTTTGAGGAATATTTATGATGATTTTGTTTATTAATTCACGCGGATCTAGCAGAGCAAAACTAAAATTGGTTTTACTTAAAAATTAATTAACGTTCATGTATTATAATGGTATTTAATCCATTGGTCAATTTATAGCAAAGTATTAGTAATATATTTCTAATTTTGTGTCTAATGTAGTTCGTTCTTAATTAAAAAATAGTTATAAACAGAATCATTTCTCTTGGAAATATCCGCTTTAGTGAGTCATACGTCAAACACCTCCATTAGTGACATTTATTGATATAAAATTAAAAAATTCATAGAATTGGTTGAGGTTTTTTAGTAAACATATTCTCAGATAGTTATGCTACACACTGAAAAAGAAATTAGAAGTTGATTTCAAAGTATTTACTTTATTAGGTTTGCAAAAGTTTACACAATATTGTATTGTATTTAATTAATAATGTTTTTGAGGTTAACCATTACATTCTTTTCCCATAACCTATAATTTATCATTATATAAAAATAAAATATTATATTCCAATAATATATTTAAAAGCATGTACGTATACGCATTGTTTTCTTATTTAAACCAGTGATAAATTTAATCCCAACTTAATCCGTCGGATTATATATAACTGATTGTTAAATAACGTTGTACAACGAACCTGCGACTGATGTGATGCATAATTTTCCATCCACAGATTAATACTGTTAACAGTTTGCACAAAAGGAACACAGCGATGATGAATAATACCAGTAGAAAGTCATATTTATGTATGAGTAATAATATTATTACTCATGCAATTGGATCATTTTTATTTTGTTTAATAATACGTTCTAAAAAATACGTTGCAAATTATGCACAATTGATGTTTTATTATAATCTATATGGAAATCCCACTGTTGGATTGTCCTTGTATTTTTTTTAATCAGTTGATCCTTTTTTTGTTACTGTATTTGTATTACTGTTACTGTTATTTGTTACTGTAGATGTATTTGAATATTCGCTATACACCAGTTACATGTATTTAAAGTTTATCTTACATAACATATGTTACCTAAAGTGCATGATTTTATGATCTATTTTATTGCTTTATGAAAAATGAATTTACCTTTTTACCTACTCACACACTCATAAAATTTCTAAAAGAGTAAGAAAAGATACGTGAATTTGTATCTTTAAAATCAAAAAATCTTTTGGTTAAATAAATTACAACATTTGTATATTTGCTTTTATATCTTATAAACTATAAATGACAATAATAAAAATTCGATTGATTCGGAAGAAATGTAGAAGAGGAAGTTTTATTTCCAGATACAAGTAAGGAGAAATTTAAATTAAAAAAAAAAGTGTTTTCAACGGAAGTCCATAAAGCGAATTAATTTAAAAATATTGCTAGTATCTTAGCTTCTATTAGCTATAGAATATAAAGGGTTAAACGGCAAGGTTAAAGTGGTGTGAATATGAAAATATATTAATCAAATTTTCAATTCGCTTAGTTCCCTAATAGGATTTTTATTTTCTCTGCTATCTACAATTTTATTCCATTAGATTATGTTGAGTGTTATAATTTTCAAATTTCTGATTATTAATTTAACAAAGTAGTATTTAAGTATTATTATATATACTTGTCACTGATAAAAAAAAATAATAAATAGTAATTCACAACGTTTCACCTTGGTTTACTCCACTCACTAATTATTTACATAAACTTACGTAATATTCGTCAAACACCGCTGATTTCTCGTTATTTCACAATCATCATTATGTTTTTATGAATTAACTTATCTTTCTGCGATTTTCAAAGTATATTCAGGTTATTGACTTGCTATGATTCTTATGCCAGAATTACAAAAACTTAATACATGTTTATAATTATGCAGGAATTGAAGTTTTACCTGTTTTTAATTTATTTGCTATTTTAGAAGCTAATTTTCGAGCTGATAGTGCTACATTCGTAATCAGTAAACTATTAGTTCATTCATTTAAAAACAAATTCAGAAAATAGTTTACTTATTAATAATTATATTATCTTCTTAATCTTCTTAATATATATAAATTACGTGTCACGTTGTTCCTCCGCGGTGGACTCCTAAACTACTTAACCGATTTTAATCAAATTTGTACACCGTGTGCAGTTTGATCCAACTTGAAAGATAGGATACCTTACATCTCAATTTATGACTGCAATATTATCTTATTGCGAATTATTTGTCTATTAATTATCTGTTAGCTCCAAACGATCACATCTGGCGACGATGATGGCGACATCTGTTGACTAGATTGAGTAAATATTCTGTTGACTAGATTGAGTAAATATTCAATAGATGGCGCTATGTAATGTAATATGACAAAAACGTTAGTCACAGCAACGCGTGGCCGGGACAGCTAGTTATATTATAATATATAATAATTGGTGGCATATAGAGTCCTATATTGCTCTTCTTCCAAGACTTGCAAACCGTAGTTTGAATATCTCTGGTTTAAATGATTCTATTTTTGTGACAACATAATTTTTTTATTAATCAATAAGTTTAAAACAAGTAACATATTGTCCATATTACTTTTTCAAAATATTATGTACTAAAAAAGCTAAAGCAAAAACGTCTGCTTCTTTTAAAGTTTGTAATCGTTTTCTTCTATTAGTTAATTAAATAACTGTTAAATAGGATAATAAAAACATATGTACTATTTATAAGTTTTTCTTTGTAACTTTTTCGACGCCATTTAAAATTAAACGATACTATTAGAAATACTCATTTCACCACTAGAAACGCTCCAGTAGTTCTTCTAAATATTACAATATGTTATATTCCACACAAAAAACAGATAAACAATAATTTGGTTTCATATTTACATTTTTTCTATTGTTCAACCATTCGGAAATACCAAAGGTAGCTTTAGCTATTTTGTATTCTGCTCCAAACATCCTGAATTTAGCAGTTTAAAGACGTTAGGATATCGCGATGTTTAGCTCAGCAGACAAGTTCTTTGTTTGTGTTTGTAAATATCAATACCAGAGATACAGGATAGGCGACATCATAAATATAAATGTAAAGTCATATCACACTTATATTATAAACACATCCTATTTGTTACATCAAAAATATATATACATAATTCATTTTCGTTTTTAAACTCGTAAGTAGGTTAGAGAGAAATGTAATTTCAGACTACTATTTACTACCGATTTTTTACTCTGTATTATTCTGTAAACGTGCATTTACACGTTTGACCGGCTCATACAATTCTCTTATACATTACAAGAGTTTAAATCTTCTATTTTACAGATTCTAATAATTTTCTTTTTATAAGTGTGATAATCTCTTTATGTCTAAGGTGTACCGTACAAGGTCGACAACTTCAGCAACTCGTGGTCTGTGGTGTAAGCACTGAATATAAATATAATATGCACATGAAAAATTATTCGAAGAATATTTCATCATACTCTATCAAGAATATATACTAAATAAAAAGATTAATCTGAAAATCAAGCTGTAATTACAAAGCTCTGCGCATCTGCACAAATTGTGTAGAAACAAAATATAACTGTATACATATTGATAAGGTTGTTTATCATAAGTTCCGCTCGTCGTACTTACTTTATTTTGCATTTTTTTAAGTGAAGTGTATTTAAATAATAACATTTTATTTTTTCTGAATCAGAAAGGTATTTACGGCCCGTTACATGAGAAATCAGTGATTTATCCAAAACGAAATATTATTTCAATGAGTCAAAAAAAAATTGAAATAAAAACGTTTTAGAAAACAAAAAACACAGAAATATTACTCACGACAAGAAGATAGTGAAACTGTTATCTTTATAAATTCCTCCAAAAGGACACCACATTCCAATAAGAAACGTCCACACCATTGTAAACATTTCCAAGTTTGTTTCAGATATTTTAAAACTTCTAAATTACCTTAAAAAATATGCAGAATAAGGGCGACTTGCTTATTTAAAAAAAAATCATGTTATAAAATTGAAAAAATACAAGTTGACATCTACAGAATTACTTATATGTAAAGTTTATTCAAGGTGAAACGATACTTGGCCATTTTTGACTCGCGAAATATAGATGGCGATACTATACAGCAGGTTAAATATTATCAAAAAAAACCATGTTTTTTATATTTAAATCGTTTTATGTAAGTAACTATAAACGCGAATCAAAATCTAAAGCAGCAATTAGTTAGATGAATAACGTATCTACATTTTAAGCTTTCTTCCACTGACTTTTAATGAGTTGGAACCGCAAAAATTAATTTTGAAAATGAATATTGTTATATTTTCTAGTTAAATTCCAATTTTTATATGACTGAAATATTATCGAATACTCTATATATTTTTAAGTCGTAAGCGTAAGTTTGAGAACCATAATAAAGGTTAAAAAATTTATGACAAACCCTTAGAAATGTTACCAGTCATATAAAAATTGGAATTATTTATATATTGCAATATTCAAACTGTAAATTTTAATTCTCAGAGCAGAACTGTCTTATAATTTTAGCAGAACACAATAGTCTTATTTCTGTTGGTCTCATGCGGCAAGTCGATCTCAAATTCTTATCTCTACCATACTGTATAAATGGAGAGATATCCAAAGCGTCTACCACCCTGTAATGACATCCTCAGGCCTCAGCATGGAGGCTGTAACCAGCTACAGCTCCAGCATACCGACATTCTTTGATTCTTTTGGAATTTAATATGTCTGACGGTGTCTTCATCGGCTGGCAAGCAATACACCACACTACTTGTACTTACATATGTGTTATCTGGTTATCTTATCCAACCGGTTTCGCTCACATGTTTTTTTCGTCAAATAGAGAGTCATATTATCCATTATGTCTAAATGGCGGTCAGTTTTATAGAAAATTTTAAATATAACATCCGCTTCATTATAAGGTGTAACAAAATTGCATAATTTTTAATATTTAAATTGAAATAGTTGTCTATTTAAATGAACTCTAACCTGAGTTCAAGGCTACGTACTTTTATTATTTAGTATTTATACATTTAAATGTAAATTTATGATTAAAATTATCATGTGCGTTATCAGATTTGTTGTATACCTTAAAAATAACGTCCCGACATGTATGAGTATATTTAAATTATAGCCCCATATTAAGGTAGTTACACTATCTAATCATCCTGAAATTTGTAGATTAACCCACTGCTTTAATTTAATTTTGTATTTAATTTAAATTGTTTAGCATATGGCAATACGCGTAATCATTCACAGTACCATTTTTAATTTAATTTATTTTTTAATTAAGTTTTCTTAGTTTTTTTAGAACCTTACAAGGTCCAATGTCTTAAATTAAAAATATTAAATTAAGAAAAACTATATTATATTATAACCTCCAAAATGTGACAGTCTGTTAAAATGCAGTAGGATTTACTTTTAAAAGAAGTTTAATGTCAGTTTTTGAAAAATATAGAAGTGAAAACAATTTCTATTACTAATTGTTATTAAAAATAACAATTTTAATTATTTCACATACAATTTTGTCGAACTGTCAAAATTTATATTACTAACGATGCATACGCACCAACTAAATTAAGTAAACTTAAATTAAAACACAAATGTGAAAAGGAATGCTTAAACGAAAACCTGAAATCTAGATTACAATATTAAATAAAAACAGTAAATTAAATATCAAAACAGTGAGTGGGAATGAGGTTTTACTTAGATTATTAATTTTTATATTTTGAAATAAAAATATGATCATAATATACGGTAGAGTTCACATTAAAATGTTTAACAAAATATATACGAAAGTAACTTTTCCTATATTGTATTTTGTGTTCTAACATTAAAATTATATCTCTCAATGCATACGTACATATGTCTCTATACATCTTTTTCAGATTAAGAGAGCAGGGGACATACCTTCGCATACCCTATTTAACTCATATTTTATTTTTCACAATGTGAATGTTAACATTTTCATTTTAAAAGTGTTTGAAATGTGTTTCATGGGTTATTGGTCCCGAGTCCCCTTAATGAATAAGAACAGCCAAGGGATGTTGTGTTTGGCGCAGGTAACGCGGATTTTACATCTGCTCCACACATCTGCTTTTCTTTAGACACAATACATGCACGGACATGACTTTAAAATTCACGTACCACTCCGGATGTTCGTAACCACCGTGAGAAATTTAACATATATTTCATATATATTTTGAATTTATCAATTCAATATTGTCGTATACGATTACAAACGATCTTTATTACATTTGGGTTGAAAATAACTAATCTGACGTTTTACCACTTAATTGTTAGCCATGTTTTTGACATCACTACATCGTATTAATAAAGTCATAATATAAAAACTTAATTCGTTGTTGAGACAACTGCAAATAGAATGTGACGTTTGATTATGCATCTCTTTCACTCATTTGTTTAACAAAGATGACAGTTTGTAATAGTGAAGAGGGTAGGAAATGTATAGCATCAATGAGTTTGTTGTTTTTAGTTGTATAAATTTCAGTAACTACTTTAATAATGTAAGTGTCAAAAACGTACTATTTCAATCGTTAAGAACTTCTAAATATTGCAAATTAATAAAAATAATTGTCATTGAGGTACTGACAACCAGCAGTTTTACAGATATTAAATTATGGTTCAAACCCAATTGATAATTATTGCCATTTCTATGCCCTATTTAACTAATTGAATATAAATTTATTCTAGATTTTAACAAAAGAATTCAAAAACGTGCCATTTAATACAAAAGCTTAGCAGCAAAAATTGATTGATTAAAAATATACTTTTCTTTATTTACTTTTTACAATTATTATTTGTTATTATTATTATTTTTATTATTTCTATTATTTTTCAGATTTTAAGACTGCATCGTGATTCTCAATAAAAAATCTCTTTCGGGTTTGGATTTATTTTAATCATAAAGTACAAAGAAGACAAGATACTCCATAAATAAAGAAGTGCAAAGAAGAAAATAAATTTGAACAAGATTTAAGTGAAATTATATTAATTAGTGCCATTTAATTAAAAAATAATACGTATAAAAATAATTCATAATATAATAGTGAAACCATATTAAATAAAATTTAAAAAAAATTATTATTACTTAATTGTATTTTAACCTTAAAAAACATTTAAATACTCGTGTAATAATTAATAATGATCTTTAATTGATTCTGCTTGGATTTGTTTATTATTTCCTTTCTTGATAGACTAAATAGTTTGTAGATAAAATGGGTAACGCGACTTCAACACATGAACCCCTTGAAAGGGTGGGTAATTTTACAAGAGGGGGATTACCGGGAGAAGCAAATAATGTGGTAAGATGATATGAATATTCTTCGTACAATTTGCTGGTCTTGAAACCTTGCTATTGCAATTCATACATAATTAACAAAATAGGCCTTAAATATGTGTAAAGAGCCCCATAGAAACTGGACACTGAACCATCTGTTCGACCAAAATCTAAAAACGCGAATTGCATTTAGTTTTGCGCACAATTCAATCCTACAAAAACGCAATCTATGGGGTCGATTAATATTGCATATAAAATTAATGTTTTCTAACAATGAAAAGCAATCTCAAATATTTATAAGTTCATTGAGAAAACTTCGAAAAGTCGAAATTTGTGTTGAATGTGTAGTTATATGTAAAATTGTACCTAAAAATATTCCTTGTATATAATTACGATGAAAATAACGTCAGTATAACGTTATACCTTGCTTATTTATTTTAAACAGTATTTAGTAAAACGAGTTAATGACCGAAATATAGTTCTTATCAGTCTGTTCTTTTTGGAATAAAAGTAACTAAGTACCTATACATATACCAACATACATACATATAACTAACATTAGACATAAGAGATTATTGATTGACACTATTTTCCGTGTTCAGGATATAAGATAAAGGCTGGTATCTATTTATATAAATGAATCAATATTCTGTACAGCAAAGTATTCTTTAATTGTCACATTACGTGATTCAAAAGACTACAATAGACAAGACAATATATTTTGAATCAGATAAATTTGATTAATTGTTTACAATTAAAGTGTGACGGTTCTATTTTCGTAATATCAGTTTATACTTATATAGTATGAATGTAATGTGAACCGTAATATTAATAACTGTATTAAATACTTTAATTACGTTTTATGACTGCATTATATACTATGTAATGCTGACTATTTACCCAACGGCACATTTATATTGAAAAAGAATTTCAACCTGTGCCATTTATATAACAAAGAATTAAAAATGTATTAAAATTGGTTAAAATTTATTACCTATTTCTAAAAGTTCTTCCAATAAAAAATAGCCGGTTTGTCACTACAAACTTTAGCTTAATATTTATGTGGGAAGCATGATTAGATGTAAATATTATATAAATACTACATAGCTATATTTATTATGAAAAGTTATTTGGATTAACATAATTATATATGTCCAGAGATATCTATTATTCAAAAATATGGCTACTGCCATGAGTTTATATTAGTACTTATAATTACGAATTGCGATAAAAATTAAAACAGTGGTTGTTTAAAAATATGTTGTCTCTCCTGAAAACTGTTGCCATCCATAGGTATAACCAAAGATAGAATGAAAGACGATTACTAATTTTCATTGAGATATATGAGTTATTATAATTTGATTTTCTTTTGCAGAAAAGTAGTGTACGCTCAAGCAAGCGATCTCCTCGCAAAATGGATCGTCTTCGTCGTTCATTTAGAGACTCCTTCAGGCGTCGTAAGGATCGCGTTCCGGAAAGTAGTAAACCTCACCAATGGCAAGCAGACGAAGCCGCCGTAAGAGCTGGGACTTGTACGTTTAGTGTTAAATATCTCGGCTGTGTTGAAGTTTTCGAATCAAGAGGAATGCAAGTCTGTGAGGAAGCTCTTAAAGTTCTTCGGGTAAGTGTACAATATCTTATACGACTAAAAGAAGAGAATCATTTTGATTTTGTAAGTCATCGTCTTTGCAATGAATACAGTCATACTTTTAAAGTATAGGAATTACTGCTTTAAATTCAAATCTTACATACAAAGACAGTGACAAAAAATATCCTAAGTTATTTTATTATAACCGGATTTATGATTTCAAAATTTAGTGGTAAAGAATGGTAAAAATAACTGCAGAATTGGTAATATTATCAAAAGTCCGGTTTTATTACACAGATTTTTTAATTAACGACGGCACTATTAAAATTTTCCGCACAAGACCAGATAAAATTACGTATTCCGAAGTTATTAATAAATAATTTTCTCTAATAAAAAACTCGCTTTTCTGGAAGGATGGGGTAAGTTTAAAATAAAACCTGTATAAATCATACTCAAATAAATTTCCATATTAAAAATTACAATTAATATTACACAATATATACAGTTTTTAAGATTTTTTCTCAGCTCCAATTGTAAAAATAATTAGCATATACCATTTATATTTTTACTTGTTTGTAAAAATTAAATTATTCCTAATACTTAGATCAATTTGTTCAATATAATTCAATTGTTAAAAATGTATTTTTTAATTAAAATAATGTACTTTATGAAACTTATACCTATATGTTTTTAAAATTTATTTTTGCTTTTTAGAACTCTCGTCGACGTGCTGTTCGCGCCGTTCTGCATGTTAGTGGTGATGGATTAAGAGTCGTCGAAGATGATACAAAAGGTTTAATTGTCGACCAAACGATAGAAAAAGTCAGCTTCTGCGCTCCAGATCGTAATTATGAACGTGGTTTTAGGTATAAACATATATACATTAGTAGAATATGATATTTATCTGCAAAAGTATAATATGTAAATTTATTTTTCAGTTATATTTGTCGAGATGGCACAACTCGTCGATGGATGTGTCACGGTTTCATGGCGCTCAAAGAATCTGGCGAACGCTTATCCCATGCAGTAGGATGTGCATTTGCCGCCTGCTTAGAACGTAAACAACGCCGCGATAAAGAATGTGGAGTAACGATGACATTTGATCATAAAAATAATACATTCACACGTAGTGGTTCATTCCGTCAACCAGGATTAACAGAACGTTTAGCTAACGAACGTGGAGTCGACGTAGTTCCAAATGCAACAGCTAATAATTCGCAAGCAAAACCTTTTAATCCATTCGCCATTGAAAGACCGCACGCTACTCCTAGCATGTTGGAACGACAAGGATCATTTAGGGGTTTTAATCAACTAAATAACAGTTCGCCATTTAAAAGACAAATGTCGCTTCGTGTCAACGATCTACCGTCCAACGCAGAAAGGCAACGAGCATTTCTTGATAATAATAAAACACCAGCAAGACCTCCAGTGTCACCAATACCTGAGGTTTCACCGGGTGATTCAGTTAGTCAAATGTGTCAGCAACTTAGTCAAGGTTTATCCCTGTTGACGCACAGTTCTTCTGATGACTTCAATTTTAATAACCAATCATCAGTTAATCAGAACACAAATGGATGGAAAGACCTGTCTCCTACAGGTGCAGCAATATCTCCACCACTAAGTTCTCGTGGTGTATCTATAACACCTAGTTTTAATACGAGTTTACCGTCCAATCCACCTCTGACTCCACCATTATCTAATAATTCACGGGCAAGCACAAATTTTTCACCAAGTTTATCTCAAGCAAATGTTACACCTACATCACATCGTACCCGTAGCAGTATTTCTGGCCCGACGACATCACCAAACCCGAGTCTGACATCATTTTCAGCTAGTTTAACTCAACCATTAGCACAAAAAGTAGATTCACAAAATCTACCAAATCCTGACCAATGGTTGGGTCAAATTGTTAGTTCCACAACTCCAAAAGGACCATCTCCAGCTGTGGGACGTAGGGCTCCCAGCGTTCATGCTAGAGCTAGATCGCTTAGTAGCGCAGATGGTTATGTTAAACCTGCTGATCCCTTTGATGCGGAATGGGCAGCACCTGTAGTTTTAAACTCTGGACCTGAAGATGAACAACCAATTCCTGCAACCTCCACTAATCCCTTCCTGGCTTCACAATCGTTCCAAGTTCAATTGTAACTTCTACTTACACAAATAATGTCGTTCATGTTTAGTAAATATATATAAAGATGTATTAAAATACCACAATAGCGGATAATATAAAATAAAAATGAAATCTGTTGATTCATAATTAAATTAAAGTCTTCAGATACCAATTACACCTCAATTAATATAATTTTGGTTATGTATATATTTTAAATGTAAAAAATGGTTAAGTTTATCAAAGCAAAAATATTTTTGAATTCTTTAATATATTTGTTTTATATTTTGTAAATACATATAATTATTCAAATATAAAAAATAATATAGATGGCAAGCATATAGTATAAGTGTAAAATTTGAAGTATTTTACTTAAAATGTTGATAAGTGGTATCTCTGATTTTAAGTAAATTGTTATATGTACTTAAAGTATTCTTAAAGCATAAAAAATGTTAAATTGCACATATATAAAATATAAATTAGGAAACATATTCGTAAATAGAAGCCAACATGTCTCAAATAATTAGGCAAGCGCTTCAGTCTGATTTGTGATTTTAATTAAAAGCCCATAGAACAAACACTATAAAAGCATTTGGGTTATTTTTAAAATTATACACGTGTCCCAAAATCCCGTAGTAATTATTTAGAGTGTGAGTTTTACACCAATTCCATTTGTTTTATATTTCTATTTATATTAAATACGTTATATTTTGGAAAATTCTTCTAATCTGTTCGGTTACTTACAATGTGGATATTTTCTGATAATAAATTATTTTAATTAATCAACATTATTAAAATTAATAAAGTAAAAAACAGTAATCGTATAGGAATATACATATCGTCAAAGTAATGTAAGTGAAACTACTTATTTAAAATACCCATTTTTCTTCGAACATAAAAACCTGCATAAAAACTCCAGTTTATTCCTTAATTTATTAAATTTTATCAAAAAGTATATTTTCTTAAAAACAAATTTATGATAATGTTATTGGACGTATTTGATATATTTTTAATAATAAGTAAATAACAAAATGGCTGCTATTTTTAAGAACATTCTACAAATAATTGTCAATAAAATATTAGTTAACAGTAATTTTTAAAATATTGAAATTATTTTCAGTTGTGATAATTAAAATTTAGTAATTCAAAATAATCAAGGACGAACGAATAGCAATTCAGATAAAGTAAATTATTTAAACTCTATTATAATCAAAGTTTAAAATACTAATATTGGTATTTAAATGTTAAAATAAATAAATCATATAAAAATAAATTTAACAAATAAAGTGCTGAAGTATTTGCTATTAGTGTTTCACTATGTCCTTATTTTGATTGGATTAAAATCATCGAAATCATTCTTCTATTTTCATACAAACACAAAAAACATTCTTCAGTAAATACAGTTATGTAGCATTTACGTATAGTTTACCTATATTCCGTCTCTGCTACATAAACGAAATATAATGTTCTTGTTGCACGCCATCGTAACAAATTATTTGTACTATACAGGATAAGTACGTTACTCAATGAAAATATATGTTCCTAATTGAAAAAAGCTGAATAAGATGATATAAATTGTTGTTCGTAAAACATTTTTAAAATCATTACTTATTTAATGAAATTCATTCCTCCACAAACAAAAAAAAAAGACTTAAATATACATTTACCATAAAAATGCCCGGACTTTGTGCAATTTTATTAATATATTGTTCAAATATCTCGGAGATCATTTTAAAACAATTCTAGATAAATAACAAAATAAATTTTTACAAAATTAGGATAAAATTACATTTGACACCATTGAAATTATACGCAGATGGCAGCGTTGATTGCTATACCGAACCAGTTTAATAGGACTACAATATTTATTAACGAAATTAACAAATTATTATTAGTTTTTATATTTATACTTTATATATCATAAAATCATTGTGATGTCATTATAATTATTATTTGTTTAGTTAATTGATTTTTAAATTAACTACAAATAATATTCATCATTTCATTCATTATTTCATTTTAATATAATTTATAACAGAAGCGGATTTATTTTTGTTATGCTGCATATACGTAATAAGTTTAATTAAACATAATCGCAATAGGTTCACATTACAAATATGTAACTTCACTGGATATTAATTCAATATCTAATAGTTTCTCTTTTTAATTATGTGGCAGCTGTATTTATTTTTATAATTCATATTATAAAATAGAATTTAAAATATATATTAAGACAATTGGCAAAAGGTTTTAAAGAAAATTAATAGATACTAGAGATTTTATTAAAGCTTAAAATCTCCTAAACCAACAAGTAGTTAAAGTAGAATATCAATGTTTTAAATATTTTGTTTCTTTCAGTATAATTTGATTTATAAAACCGCTTATAGAATTACTAACTGTAAACTATATTTCTGTTAAAATCTGCTTAAAATATAAGAATAAGTGTGAAAAACATATAATGCTTAGATACATAATTTGTTAAATAATAAGTACTTAATTATAATAGTAAAAATTATGCGAAAATTTTAAACAAATGCTTTTATTGCAAGAAAAATGCATAGCTGTAATTTTTTTTAAGATGTAAAAAAGAAAAATATGTGAATGTATATAATTAATAATACATAGGGATATAATTGTTAAACAAATGAGTAGAAAGTATCAAAAAGTATTATTCACTTTATAAATATATTAGCACACGTTTGTTGATAAATAATCGTTCTCATTTTTCAATTATTTGTAAATTCTGAACACGAAAGAAGAACATGTGGTCTTTGATTTTAAGAAATATTGATACTGGAAAGAATAGAAATTTTCTTACAGCTATCTCCGAACATTATCTAAAAATAAAGTGTGTGTTTAATTCTTTTATAAAGTGTTATGTTAAATTATAGCATTCCTCAAATTATAGTGTTATTCGCTATATAAAGTGCTTATTTACTGAAATAATTTAATGAATTGGTAATGGGATATAATAGCTAATATAATTTAAAAATATTATTAAAATATAAATATGCTTCGTTATCCTATACAAAAAAAAAATGGATGATTTTTAAATTGTTTGAATAAATGTATATAATATAAAAGTTTTAGATGAATGTTTATTTTATTAGTAAATAATTTAAAATCTATAAGAATGACACAGATGTTCAAATTTTAAATTAATGCTTATATATATTTAAAATTAAAATATTTACGTTCTACTTTTGCTATTTAATTTAGTAGTTACCCGCTAAACTCTAAACATAAAGTTGTCTTCGGCTTCAATTCCCAGAAAAGTGCTATATTTTCTGTATTTGGTTGGTATTAAATTTAAATTATAAAAACTTATTTGGCAGCGGTGTTGTTCGCATATATGATGCGAACATAGTAAGAGTTGATACGACTTAGTATCGGAAATAGGCCGACATTAAATAAATAAAAAAAGCAATAGCAAATGACCTTTTTCGTATTGAAATAATTGAAACTTGTTAAGAAAACCTCTTCTAGGAACAAGATTACCTATTAAATATTAGGTCTCGCTAAATTTTTGTGTTTAGAGGGTAATAATATTTATTCTCTTTTATAGCTTTATACTAGTGCACTCTATCATAAATTTGTGAAACTAAATAAAACAATTCATGTAGTGTCTATAAATGCGTTAGATGACTCCGAGGTCCCCGAGGTTACACCAAACAGAACTGTCAAATTGTAACAGCTACTTTTTAAATGAAGTGTTAACTGTTTATTCTGTTCATAAATCAATGTTATATTTTTATAGTTTATATTATTTTTTTAAATTCACATAATTTGCTAGCTTTATTTTTCTAATAGTCATTTAAATATGGAACGATACGATGATACTGTTTACTTACATAGTTTTTTCAATTTTACTGCTGATGAATTTGATCAGGGTTGTAAGTCTAAAATCCTACTTGCATTTAATTTTATTTATGTCATATGCACAAGTAAAGTTTTTTTTAATGTTTAGTTAAAGCTACTGTAGAAATGAGTACTGTGAAATTTATAAAAGAGGCTGTGGAAGATTCTAAAGAAAATAAATCTGAAGAAAGTATAACCAAATTAATGACACTTGCAAGTAAACTTGTTTCTGATTGTTCGGAAGATATAAAAGATGATCTCGAGTCATGTAGTCGAAAAATTAAAGATACCTTTAAAATACCAGATAATATTTTACATCCAAATGATGAAACCAATTTACCTGATTATTCTGAAGAAGGTAAACAACAGATCCGAGAGACAATTGAAGCATTGGAGCTTCGAGCAAAGCAGGTATGTTATAATATAAATGTCATTTATGATAGATTTATTTCAAGTTATTGATTTAATGGATAATCTGCAGGCTATCTTTTTAAAAAGATCTATGGAAAAAGAGTTAGAAGAAAATAAGTTGTTATTAATTACACTTAAACAAAAATGTGAGCAAGAAGAGGATATTTTGAAAAAAATCGAATCTCAGGTTCAGACTGCTGTACAGTTCACTTCTTCAGGTCTTGCAGTAGAAGTAAGAAACGGGACAAAACAATAATGTTATTATTGTCTTCGTATTAAGTAATACAATGTTCTTTTAGGTAAGTACTCTGGCTAATGCTGTTGCTGAAGACTTGGGGTCTTAGGGAATCAAATAGAATAAGTGGGCGCTGAAATTTTTATAGATTTACGATATTTGTATTATATTTTGTAGAAGTACATTTGTGTTATAATTAAAGAAAATTTCTTATTTTTGTAAAAACCAACATCTTTCAATCGTTATAACTTCCTTGTAAATTATAATATAAATTTCCTTTATATCTGTTTCAATATTATTAAACAGACGAAGTTCATACACTGATTTGTTAGTTAGATATTAATTAAGGTAATATTTAGTGTTATGTGGTTTATACTTAAAAATTTCAATTTTAAATAGGTGCTACATAGATACCGTTAAATAGAAACATTTCTATAATACCCAATTAACAGTTATTAGGTTGCAATCTTGGCGTAATGTGATATTAGCTGTAGACGGTGACATGAGCTGTCACTTTAATATACGTCAATACTTAAATTTTCAAGTAAATCTTAAGAAGAATATTAGAAATAAGATGTCAATATAATTTTTATTGCTCTACTACTAGTTTATAAGAAAAGAAATTATCATTATGATATTTATTTACGAATAAAAAATGCAAGTTAAAATTTTTTGTAAATTAAAATTCGTTAGTTCAATAATTTTTCTATCTTCAAAATGAGAATTACCAAAACCGCAGTTTTTGTTATTGTTTTTATTTTAATATTTTCTATATTTATTGCAAAATTTGTAAATACAATAAATATAGAGGCTGACGAAATAAATAACTTTGATGAAGAACATTTAAATTGGATGAAAAATAAACAAAATTTACGAATGACAGATTCTGCTGATCATTTAATATGGTTTGTTCAGGTAAAATATTTATTTATACTATATTACTTTAACTAACATAATTTTCTCAGTTTCTAATGTGAATATATTTACATAGATTACAGATATACATATAAGTATTTTTCATGACCCAACGCGTTTAACAGAGTTTCGAGAATTTTGCGATCGTACTGTTAAAATTATTAAGCCGAAGGTGGTATTAGCTAGTGGTGATTTGACAGATGGTAAAACCATTGATAATATAGGTTCGAAGCAACAGATAGATGAATGGATAAACTACAAAACTGCTTTAACCGAAACAAAGGTATTAGATCACACAATATGGTTGGACATGCGAGGAAACCATGGTACGTATGCTTTGTAAAAAATAACATTATTAAAATCCTGTACTCTAATTGTTCAATTATGTTCCAGACAATTTCGATGTACCTGACGTACATTCGGATAGAAATTATTATAATGCCTATTCTGTGAGAGGTCAAGAACACCCCCATTCTTATTTGTATCAGGTAATTTAGGCTTACCACTCCATTCAAGGAACTTCTTTTAGAAGAAAATAAACATACGAATTTGTAGGTAGAGCATGGTGGCGATGTTTATTCATTTTTAGCTGTGGACGCTTGTTTAAATCCTGGACCACGAAGACCATTTAATTTTGTAGGACTAATAACATCACAAGAAACCGATAATATTAAAAAATTACTGAGAGATGCAGGAAAGCGTAACAGCAACTACACCATATGGTATGCAATATTATTATTATTTATTATTATATTAATTGTTTGCCTTTCGGCTTTACAATATAAATTCTTAAAACATTTCGTAGAACTTCAACTTGAAATTAAACTTAAAACTATTCTAGACCTTTCTATTTCCAAAAGTACTTTTCTACTTCTTCTTCTCTTGACCCTCTCCCTTCTTTTTCCCTAGTCCTCCTTCATTCTCATCGTTTCCTCACCTCTTGTCTTCTTTGTCTCTTCGTCTCTTTGTCACTTCAGATTAAAATCACTCCTGCTCTGGCGTTACTTTTTTTTCCTCGTTACTTTTCTCTATTTCCGCCATACTTCTTTCCTTTAATAACTGCACAATATTCATTACTTTTTTCTGACATGAAAACTTAATGTGCACCAATGTTTCAATCTCCGTTCCACACACTTTATACATCCTTTCCTCGCTATTTGTCCAGTATCTGTTTCCTTTGTTCTCGTTACCCAATCTAAATCTGGCAATCCTCATGTTTTTTTTTGTCTTTTTCTCTTAAGTAATGTGGTATCTCTCTCTCCCAAATCCTTTTATATCTTGTGTTGTAATTGCTCTTCTCAATTTTTTCCATTCTTTCCTGTTGCTATATCTCCCTGTCTCTTCTCCTTAGCTCCTCTTGCAGACTTGTGCCTCCTTCTCTTCTTCTCTTCGCCTCCTCTATCGTCATTCCATTCCTTTCTCCTTTATTACTTGGTATGCAATATTAAAAAACTAATTTTCTTGCTTATATACAATTTTTTTTTTTAAATTATACCAAATATAGGTTCGGCCACTACCCAACCTCTTGCATTGCATCAGAAGGAGGAGGTCTTAGAAGCATTATCGGGAACGATTATGGATCTATGGCATATCTGTGCGGCCACTTGCATCGTATGGGCGGCCTTGTTCCAGCAATGTATACTATACAACATCCAGGCTTCCTGGAGCTGGAACTAGGCGACTGGAAAGATAGCAGAGTGTAATTGTCTATTATATTAATATAAATTGTATATCATTGTATACAATAATATAGTTACATAAAATGTTTCAGATTTCGATTGTTAGCAATAGACCATGGAATGTTATCGTTTGTAGATGTTGAACATAATGAATGGCCAATAATATTAATAACAAATCCCAAACATGCATTGCATATTATGCCTCGTCGAGAAAATCGCACTGTGATAACTAATTCCACACATATTAGGGTGCTCATCTTTTCTGTTTCTGCTATAGTTAAAAAGAAAGTTAGAATTAATGAAGGAAAATGGGTGGACCTTGTGCATGTACAAGGTCCTTTATACGTTTCTCCTTGGAAACCTGAAATGTATGGGATAGGAATTCAAGATATTGAAATTTACGTAAAAGACAAGGATGGACGTTCTAAAACCATAAAGCAACCATTTGCATTAGATGGCTCTAAAATGTCTTTTGATTTTCTTCCAAGATTTGTATTAATGGGAAATATTAGTAGAGTTGTAAGTATAATACAAATTTAGAAAAAAGTCTGTTCAATTATCTTAAGTTCTTTTTGTTTTAGTTTCAGGTCATGTATGGATTAATGTTATTGATCTGCATAGTGCCACTGTGTATATTTAGAATCATTCATAAATTGACAACAGGTTTGTAGAATATTTAATTTTTAAATTGAACTAGATATTTAAAAATGTATATACTAACTTTCAAGCTCTTTAGTTGGTAAAATGAACAGGCCTAACATACGATGTCGATTTGTTCGTCGCTGGATTTGCAAACTATGGACATTGTCTAGTGTTAATAGACTGTTTTACCCGCTGATATTGTACACTTTGTACCTAACAGTGGGCCCCTGGACAGTTGGAGAAGTTGTTGTCGGACATATTGGCGTCATTTTTGCTTGGGGAATATATGTAAATGGAACATTTTTACCAGGATCTCTAACATACTTCTACGGTTACGTTCAAATGCTTATATGTCAATTGCCTTTGATATTTATACTCGCCAATATGGTAGATGAAAGGTACAATTATTGATATTGAAATAAAATAATTTCTTTATAATTACAGTAACAATTTGAAAATTTGTTTAGGTTTAAAATTAAAGCGAATCGTGACCAAAAGAAATATAAGTATTACTGTGCCCTAGCTGCTCATCATACACCTTTCATTATATGTGTTGGTATACAAATAGCATTTGCTATTTTGTTTCTTATGGCGTATGGCCCCCTGTCTTTTGTGCTTGGTCCATTAAGAACAGGTTCTGTTATTCTGAGTATAACTTTATGGTACCTAGCGAAAAATCTTTCAGAAGAGTATACTCGGTTAGTTAATATAAAATGGTAACAAATATGTTTATGACAAATTCTAACATTCTATTTTGTATTTTAGAGAAGCCGATGCTATATGGAGGAAAGATTAAAATAGTCAAAAACAATTTGATGTTGCACAATAATGTAATGTATATTCTACAAGTTTTATTAACTTATCAATTATGTTGATAAATAGTAATTTATGATGTACACACATTCATTTAGTCTGATTTAAGCCTTAAATAGTACGAATATTGCCCTTCATAAAATTATATAGAAAATATTGCAGTATATATTTTAGCATTTATTTCAACTGCATTTCCATAACATACGTATAAAATATTATATAAGAAAAACAATTAAAAACCAAAAATATTGAATGTCTAAATGTGAAATAAATATATTTTGTGTCTTCATTATAAATGTAATATTTTTAAGTATCTAATTAATAAATATTTAAAAAGAAGTAGCGATTTTGGTATCTTGTAAAAAAAATTTATTATATTTCTTGTGGTTGCAGATTGGCATCTTCCATTATTTTTTTTGAAACGAGTACGAATCGTGCAAGTGAACCGATACTAAAATAATTTTTAAAAGAATATTGTATGTTATAATTTAATTTCCATTATAAATATGGAGCTAGAAACGGATAGGGTGTTGAAATTAGTTTTTCCAGAAGGTTTACCACGTAAGTAATTTATTTATTATGAAAATAATATATTGTCGAGTTGTCATTATTAACATAACCTATAAAATTTGACAGCAAATCTTAAAGATAATCCAGATTTAGGAGAGTATTTATATAAACTGGGATCATATAAAGTAGAGCAGTTAAATAAAGAGCAGACAAAATTATCAGAAGAGAAAAAGGCAGTTGTAGAACAAACTCAAGATTTGGCAATAACAAATTATAAAACTTTTATACAAACTGCAGAATGTTCTCGCGAAATATTTCAAGAGTTCAAGGAGACAGAAATTAAATTAGATTGCCTTATTGATAAGTTGCCAACATTTTCAAAAAAATGTGAAGAATTTGCCAATACCTCCAGAGATATAAATACCCACAGACGATTAAATTCATTGACACTAATACGCAATGCTCAACTCCTGGAAATTTTGGAGCTGCCTCAGTTAATGGATACATGCATTAGGGATGGTCATTTTGAAGAAGCATTAGAGCTTTCAGCTTATGTTCAAAGATTAGGCGTAAAACATGGCAATATTCCAATTATAAAAGTATATTCAAATTAAATAATACCTACTCTAAGTTATATATCATATTTATTCATGTTATATTCTATTTCCAGAATATTGTATCAGATATGGAAGCATCATGGCAGACTATGCTACGTCAGCTTTTGTCCCAACTACGTACAGATCTGCAGCTGCCAAGATGTTTGCAAGTAGTTGGATACCTACGAAGAATGGAAGCATTTACGGAGCCAGAACTTCGGCTAAAGTTTTTGCAGGCTAGAGATTCTTGGTTAACATCGTTACTGGCTAACATACCGAATGATGATCGTAGGTTATCCAGATTTACAATTGGTATAATACAAATCAAGATAATTTTGGTAAACCACATTTTTTTTATGTAGCAAATCATCATCTCAGTAAAACTATAGAACTTTCACGGATACATTTATTTAATATAGTGACCCAATATAGAGCTATATTTAATGACGACGAGCAAATATTAAGTCTGGGATCTAAGGACCAATATATAAATGAGCCTTGCATTTTTTACAGCTGGATGCAACTAAAGGTATTTTTACTATATAACGTCCAATATTTATTTACTTTATTTAATAACAAATAAATATGTTTTATAGGTAACTCAATTTATTAATACGATGAAAGCAGACCTATCCCGCAGCGTATCTTCTTTGGACTCATTGTTGGGACAGTGCATGTATTTTGGATTATCATTTAGCCGAGTTGGTGCAGATTTTCGAAGTCTAATTGCCCCAGTTGTAACAAAAACCGTTACTACAAATTTTAATGATAATTTACATAAAGTAACGAAAAAATTTGAGCAAGATATGGATAGTTATACCCTAATTAATAATATTCAGAACATAACTCGACAGAAAACAGAAGATGATATAAATCCTCCAGAGAGCTTATTAGATTTTTATCCATTGGCTGAATACTGCAATGGATTGTTAACCATTTTTAATAATCTACGATTGTGTGCTCCGTTTTCTGTAGCCGACGTTGTTACTTTAAATTTAGAAAATTCTTTAACAATTGTAGCAAAATTGATAGTAGTGTTTTACAAACAAGAACAAACTACATTTTTAACAACGGAAAAAGAAAATTTTAATAAGTTTTGTTCATGCTTTGCATATGATTTGGTACCTTATATACAAAAATGCATTCACGTTATTTTTCCACCTTATCAACTTGCAAACTTCTTGGGGATTAATGTGATTGCTTTAGAAAGAGAGAAAATAACATATTTAAATAATAATTTAATTTTAAGTCATATTAAACATTTACTGCCGGATAGATTCGACACTATACTAAACGCTGTTACGGAAAATATTGAAAAATCAGAAAGCGAAGAAAATGAGAATTTAAAATCAATTTCTGAAAACGTTAATAATTCAGATGCTACACAAGACATTTAGCAAGTTGTTAAATAAAAGATTAGAAGTAAGTTATTTAATATGCATTTATTTTATAATAAAATTTGTGTAGAACTGTAATAAAACGGGACCCTACAATCTTAGTGATGCTTCTAGGTCGTATTTCATTTTTAAATCGCAGTTGCATTATTATTAAATATATTTTAAGCACATCAACACTGAAAGTCTTTTTTAACATATGACAATAAAGTGAATGTTATACATATATTAAGTTAAAATTAATAAACCAATTTACTGAATTAGCTCCTGTTCTAATTTCTTAATTTTCAATGGTAATAAAGTTGCCATTTCTTGAGAAACACCAAGTTCTACTTTAAATTTTTCAGCTGCGCTAGGATTCTTAGCACAGTAGTCTACAACAAAGCGATAATACTCGACACTGGAGGTAATATACACTATTTGCATAGCTTTATCAGGAGTTATATACTTATTGTATAATCTAGCAAGTAAAAATGCTCCTATCAATGCCATGGCTTCTGTATTTTCGTCAAACGTGTCCGGCATTTGTTTTGTTGTGGGAAGTTTTAGCGAATCAAGAAGACTTCGATAATGAGCAATACCTTTTTCAACTAGATTATTAATTTTGATTAAAGCATGAGGCGTTGGTCTTTCCGTACTATTTTTTAATTTGTCTAATTTGAAATCTAATATATTTGAATAAGCTAAAGCTAATTCATTCCATATTTGGCGACAGATTGACAAATAGTACGTAGGATTAAGCTCTTTAATGAGGTCTTCCAACTGATCAATTCTGCGTTTATGCATTTTACATTGACGATCTTCGTCGTCTTCAAATAAGGCTAAGAATTTATACATAGAAGATATATCCAAAACAATTAGAGCATGTTCAGAGGCCAGATTATCTAAAGAGTAATATTCTTTAGCTTTGTTTAACCACATTTGAATATTTAAAAATACCAATCTCGCGTCTTCAAAGGTTAGAACGAATTCGTTTGTGACTTGGTTTTCATACAAGGAGACATCTAGAACTGGTGTAAATGTAAGGTTCTTCAAGTCGTTGGTGGTAACATCGTACTCTGAGTCCAGTTGAAGCTTTGCCAGATCTAAAATTACAACATTTTATTAATTTATAACGTAACTTTTTCTCAATAATATTTATGTAAGTTAATCTACCTGAAGATAACGAGCATGGCACAGATGTTTCGTCGTCATCTGCATGGTGCAAAAGACGTTCCCAAGAATTTTGTAATAAACACAGCCCGTACTTAGACCAACATCTGGCCACATCTGCAGATCTATTTCTAAATACCTCCAATTTAGCGGATATGGTATCTGGATCTTCCTTTGAGTTTTCTAATTCGGTCTCATATTCATCAAGAATAAGTGATGCTGCAGCTAGATGATGTCTTGCCTGTTTGAAACCGTTCTTTTCCGTAAAATATTGTGAAAGCGTAGCAGCATTTAGTGCCCAATCTATATGATCATAATCTTTAAACTTTAATTGTCGCTTTAGTGTTATGTGACAAAAGACTGAGGATTTTAAATCATTTCCTAGAGTACCATAAATTTGTGCGAGATAATATAACGTTAGAGTATGTGATTTTTCTAATTGCAATGTACCATCTGATGCTGGATCTGGTGTACTTTCCGGATGGAAAATAACGGAGATATCTATAGGAGTGTATTCAGTATTTTTAAAAGTGGTGTAAAGTTCGAATGACTTATCTAAATATTCTTTGGATCTAGAAACTTCTTCACGATTAGACCATAAGATCCCCAACTGATTGTATGCCTTTACAATCAAGCAAATACATTCGGGTTTTGTAGCACTTTCTTGTAGTTCTTTCACGGACAGTTCAAGATATTTCTCTGCAGTTGATAGGTCTTCGGTTTCTAAGTTAATGATCCCAATTGTTAAATAGACATAGCCTAACATACAATTTACTGTAGTTTCATCGTCCTTTGTAACTGTTGTCTTTATAACTTTTAATGTCTCTTCCATTCCTTGTAAAATAACATTAGCGGCGTACTTTGATAAGTATGGCTCGCTTACAGGATCATGTTTGCTATTATCAAGTAACTTTTGTACTTTTTCGTACTTTTCTGCATAGTCTACAATATTTTCTTTAGATAACGACATGATAATAAATGTTAACTATTAAAGCTTGCACTTTTTACTTTAAGATATCAGTTTTTGATTATATTTTCTTTAATTTGTCACTATAGATTTATTAAATTAAATGAAGATGAACCTTAAGTACTAGATTAAACGTTACTTTTTTAAATCCTAGATTTATTTGTAATGCTAATCAAAAATTTAATGCAGGAATAATTAAAATATTGTTAATTTTAGGTTGTGAAAGAATATCCTTCATCTGTCAGGCTTGTCAGGCACACAGGCATCGAACGTGGAAAGCAGTGGAAAGGAATGGCGACATCGAGGAAAGCGCTAAAACCATGACTTTTGAACTTGAAGAACACGGAATTGCTTTTATCATAAAATAGAAATAGTTAAAATAAATACAATGTGTTTATCCATAAAGAAAATTGTTAAATAAAAGTTTATGTAAACTAATTCAATGTTTTACTATACAACAACAACAACAATATTATATAATTACCATCTAATAACAAATTAAACAAATAGAGGTTTAAATCTTCGGTTTCTATAAAATCTGTTGTATCGTACTGAGGTAAATCTAGTTCATCTATTCACTGCTAGATGGAAATATCAACAGAGTAATAGTTGTAGGGGCATTGCAGGAAAACAAAAAATCATTACTTTTTGTACTTTACCAGAGTTTAATACTCTAATAAATTACAAACATTATCTTCCTTGTATTGACAGTACGAAACATTGATATTTCTAAAACTCCGATTTTCTATTTCGGGAAAATTCATACTTCTTTCATAATTAAAGTTCTCTTACTTATATCAAAAAAATGATTGAGTGTAATTATTAATTACTTCTTTGCAAAAGTTTAATGTATTCCAATTTTAAATAAGGTCTTTAATTTCTAAATCTCTTCTTTCTTAAAAAAGAACTAGAATATTTATGATTTTTTAAAGTCTCAATCTGAACCTTTTCATCATTTTTAACAAGAGTATAACCTTCTTTCGGTAAAAAAATAACAGAAAATTTATGATTTTTTAATGTCTAAAACTGAACCTTTTCATCATTTTTAACAAGATTATAGTCTTCTTTCGTTGAAAAAAAATTATAAAATTTACGATTTCTTAAAGTCTAAAACTGAACCTTTTCATCATTTTTAACAAGATTATAGTCTTCTTTCGTTGAAAAAATAACAGAAAAACTATGATTTTTTAAAATCTAAAACTAAATCTTTTCATCATTTTTAACAAGAGTATAACCTTCTTTCGTTGAAAAAATAACAGAAAATTTATGATTTTTTAAAGTATAAAATTTAACTTTTTCTTCATTTTTAACAAGATTATAGTCTTTTTTCGTTAAAAAAATTTTTAACAAATAGATGTTTTTTAAACTTTAAAATTCCAAGTTTTTTATCATTTTTAACAAGAGTATAACCTTCTTTCGTTGAAAAAATAACAGAATATTTATGATTTTTTAAAGTCTAAAACTGAACCTTTTCATCATTTTTAACAAGATTATAGTCTTCTTTCGTTGAAAAATTAACAGAACTAGCTGTTCGACCCGTTGCAACACAACGAGTGTGAGTTATGTGCTTGATTTTTTCTAATAATATATATTTATGGGGTAATTTTTTAATTGAGATATATACGCTGCAGGTTAAATTGATAAACTGTTTCATTAAATTTAAAATATCTACGCGCATCTGGCTTTTATGCAACTTTTTAAAAGTTTATGGACTTTTTTTCTAAAAATTTTTTTTTGATTCCATGAAATAATTTGATGCAGTTATGTTCGTTAGGCTTTAAAATAAAGAACTGCTTCATTACTTTTTAAATAACTAAGCGTGTCTGACTTTTACGCGACTTTTTTAAAATTGATGGACTTCTTTTTCTAAATTTTTTTTCTTGATTTCTTGAAATATTTTGATGCAGTTACGTTCGTTAGGCTTTAAAATAAAGAACTGCTTCATTACTTTTTAAATACCTACGCGTGTCTGGCTTTGATGCTTTTTTTTTAAAACTCATGGACTTTTTGTTTTTAATTTTTTTTTTTCGATTTCTTGAAATATTTTGATGCAGTTACGTTCGTTAGGCTTTACAATAAATAACTGCTTCATTACTTTTTAAATAACTAAGCGTGTCTGACTTTTACGCGACTTTTTTAAAATTCATGGACTTCTTTTTCTAAATTTTTTTTCTTGATTTCTTGAAATATTTTGATGCAGTTACGTTCGTTAGGCTTTAAAATAAAGAACTGCTTCATTACTTTTTAAATAACTAAGCGTGTCTGGCTTTTATGCAACTTTTTTAAAACTCATGGACTTTTTGTTTTTAATTTTTTTTCTTGATTTCTTGAAATATTTTGATGCAGTTATGTTCGTTAGGCTTTAAATTAAAGAACTGCTTCATTACTTTTTAAATATCTACGCGTGTCTGGCTTTTATGCAATTTTTTTAAAACTCATGGACTTTTTGTTTTTAATTTTTTTTTTTCGATTTCTTGAAATATTTTGATGCAGTTATGTTCGTTAGGCTTTAAAATAAAGAACTGCTTCATTACTTTTTAAATAACTAAGCGTGTCTGGCTTTTATGCAACTTTTTTAAAATTCATGGACTTTTTTTTCTAAATTTTTTTTTCTTGATTCTTTAAAATATTTTGATGCAGATATGTTCCTTAGGCTTTAAGATAAAGGACTGCTGCATTACTTTTTAAATATCTACGCGTATCTGGCTTTTAAGCGACCTTTTTTAAATTCATGGACCTTTTTTCCTAAAACTAAAATATTTATATTTTTGAAAAATGATTTGTGTTTTCTGACGTAGTTTTTTATGCTGATTCCAAAATTGAAGTCCATTTTTAATTATCTGTTATAGTTTTCGAATAATCTGTGTGTAAAGTTTTTGACTATTTTTTAATTTAAAATGCTTATATCTCGCAAACCAAAAGACTTACATAAAAATGAATTCCAGATTTGAAATCAGCATTCAAAACTACATTAAAAACCATTAAAAAATCAACAAATTTTTTTCATCAATTTTTAAGAAAAGTAAGAAGACTATACTCTTCTTACTTTTCACAAAAAACACTTTTTCTATTTTGGCACATGATACATCTTTTCTAACGTAGTTTTTTACGCTGATTCCAAAATTGAAAACCATTTTTAATTATCTGTTATAGTTTTCGAATAATCTGTGTGTAAAGTTTTTGACTATTTTTTAATTTAAAATGCTTATATCTCGCAAACCAAAAGACTTACATAAAAATGAATTCCAGATTTGAAATCAGCATTCAAAACTACATTAAAAACCATTAAAAAATCAACAAATTTTTTTCATCAATTTTTAAGAAAAGTAAGAAGACTATAGTCTTCTTACTTTTCACAAAAAACACTTTTTCTATTTTGGCACATGATACATCTTTTCTAACGTAGTTTTTTATGCTGATTCCAAAATTGAAAACCATTTTTAATTATCTCTTACCGTTTTCGAATAAACAGCGTTTTAAAATATTTATTTTTACTTTTTTCTTGTTTACTCTAAAGCCAGTAAAGGACAAATATTTCAATTTAAATTGAACAGTTCTTTATTTTAAAGCCTAAGGAACGTAACTACATCAAAATATTTCAAGAAATAAAAAAAAAATTTAGAAGAAAAAGTCCATGAATTTTAAAAAAGTCGCATAAAAGCCAAACACACTTAGTTATTTAAAAAGTAATGAAGCAGTTCTTTATTTTAAAGCCTAAGGAACATAACTGCATCAAAATATTTCAAGAAATCAAAAAAAAAATTTTAGAAAAAAAATGTCCATGAATTTTGAAAAAGTTGTATAAAAGCCAGACACGCGTAGATATTTAAAAAGTAATGAAGCAGTTCTTTATTTTAAAGCCTAACGAACATAACTGCATCAAAATATTTCAAGGAATCAAGAAAAAAAAATTAGAAAGAAAAGTCCATGAATTTCAAAAAAGTTGCATAAAACTCAGACACGCTTAGTTATTTAAAAAGTAATGAAGCAGTTATTTATTTTAAAGCCTAACGAACATAACTGCATCAAAATATTTCAAGAAATCGAAAAAAAAAAATTAAAAACAAAAAGTCCATGAGTTTTAAAAAAATTGCATAAAAGCCAAACACGCGTAGATATTTAAAAAGTAATGAAGCAGTTCTTTATTTTAAAGCCTAAGGAACGTAACTGCATCAAAATATTACAAGAAATCAAGAAAAAAAATTAAAAACAAAAAGTCCATGAGTTTTAAAAAAGTTGCATAAAAGCCAGACACGCTTAGTTATTTAAAAAGTAATGGAGCAGTTCTTTATTTTAAAGCCTAACGAACGTAACTGCATCAAAATATTTCAAGAAATCAAGAAAAAAAAGTTCCAAGTTTTTTATCATTTTTAACAAGAGTATAACATTCTTTCGTTGAAAAAATAACAGAAAATTTATGATTTTTTAAAGTCTAAAACTGAACCTTTTCATCATTTTTAACAAGATTATAGTCTTCTTTCGTTGAAAAAATTTAACAAATAGATGTTTTTAAAACTTTAAAATTCCAAGTTTTTTATCATTTTTAACAAGAGTATAACCTTCTTTCGTTGAAAAAATAACAGAAATTTTATGATTTTTTTAAATTTAAAATTCAACTTTTTTATCATTTTTAACAAGAGTATAACCTTCTTTCGTTGAAAAAATAACAGAAAAACTATGATTTTTTAAAGTCTAAAATTGAATCTTTTCATCATTTTTAACAAGAGTACAACCTTCTTTCGTTGAAAAAATAACAGAAAAACTATGATTTTTTAAAATCTAAAACTAAATCTTTTCATCATTTTTAACAAGAGTATAACCTTCTTTCGTTGAAAAAATAACAGAAAATTTATGATTTTTTAAAATCTAAAACTGAACCTTTTCATCATTTTTAACAAGATTATAGTCTTCTTTCGTTGAAAAAATAATATAAAATTTACGATTTCTTAAAGTCTAAAACTAAACCTTTTCATCATTTTTAACAAGAGTATAACCTTCTTTCGTTGAAAAAATAACAGAAAAACTATGATTTTTTAAAATCTAAAACTAAATCTTTTCATCATTTTTAACAAGAGTATAATCTTCTTTCGTTGAACAAATAACAGAAAAACTATGATTTTTTAAAATCTAAAACTAAATATTTTCATCATTTTTAACAAGAGTATAACCTTCTTTCGTTGAAAAAATAACAGAAAATTTATGATTTTTTAAAATCTAAAACTAAATATTTTCATCATTTTTAACAAGAGTATAACCTTCTTTCATTGAAAAAATAACAGAAAAACTATGATTTTTTAAAATCTAAAACTGAACCTTTTCATCATTTTTAACAAGATTATAGTCTTCTTTCGTTGAAAAAATAATATAAAATTTACGATTTGTTAAAGTCTAAAACTGAACCTTTTCATCATTTTTAACAAGAGTATAACCTTCTTTCGTTGAAAACTTAAGATAATATTTACGATTCTTAAAAGTCCTGAACTGAACCGTAAAATGTAAGACTTACAAATATATGAAAATAAAAACACTTAAAATTCATTTTACTTTTTTTATTTATATAATATTAACATCACATACGTTATAAAATAATAATTACAAAGTACATAAAAATTATTGAATATAATAATTTGAATATTTCTTAAAGGTTTGTTCTTATGATAAATGATTTAGTAAATATTTGCATGAACGAATCAATAATAAACGTTGTAAAATCTTTTTTTTAAATTCATCGAAATGGAAATGATTTTTGGGAAGATAATATATTTGATAAAACATATTTGTTAAAATAATAGATGTTGTTAAAACAACAACCTATTGTTTTTCTGTTTTTTTTTTAATTGTAATATGTATTACAATAATATATAACATAATTTAATATAACTTTATATTAATTATATTTTTAAAAAAATAATTAATTTTCAACGCCTGATCAGCATGCAACTTAATATACACAATTAAAAGTATTAGAGGTTGCATGCTGATCAGGCGTAGTAATTTATAAACTAGTAGTGCCATCTATAATACAAATCAATAACTTCATCTGTTACATCTACGGTTTAATAGATGGCGCATTTTATGTTTAAAATATTGATAATTAATTATTTACTTTTAGAAAATGAATTTAGACTCATTATGTCAATATGTCATGATCTGTCTACTATTAATATGATAAATAATTTATTAAGCTGTTTGACAAAGTACAAATATCTAATATTTCCTCCTTCTTAAGAAACGAGCACTTCACTACATCTAAATTATCTAAATCAAAATGGTTGCGTACGTCCAAAATGTTAATGACAGTTATGAGTTGTTTAGATTTTATTTGCTTATTATTTTCTAAAGTTTCTTAAAAACAATATATTAATATGACAACTCATTCAAGTATTATCGAATATGTCAACGTAAAAAATGAAGACTGTTTTGAATCTCCAATACGCAATAATATGGCAGAAAGACTTAAATTTTACAAAAGAAGTCAAAGACAAAACGAATCTATTACTGATTATATTATTCAATTAAAAGACCTTGTGCAAAAGTGTGAGTTTGGAAAATGTACTGAAATTGCATTAAGAGATCAGTTTGTTTGCGGATTGTCAAATGAATGTACACAAAAAAATTTACTGACAGAAACTACACTGACGTTTAAACAAGCATGCAGCATCGCTCTCGAAGAAGAACAATCGCAATTCTTTACATTTCCAGGACATAATAATAACCCTTCTATCATTAGTAGATCTATTCGAAGCTCTCAAAGAAAAGTGCGATCCAGAGATCTGTTCCCAAAAGTAGAATTAGAAATTAAAAAGGAAATAACTGAATGTGATAATAAAAACATAGAAAAAGGTAACTCTTATGGAAATGATAATGCATGCAACATTTGTACTTTAAGGTAATTTAGATAACGATTTCATTTCAGCAAAACCAGATGATACTGGCTCATATGATGCTTGTGATGTATGTGGAAAATTATTTAAAAATTTATATAGTTTAAAGAATCATAAGATAAAGCACACCGAAGAAAAGCCTTTTACCTGTGATAAATGTGGAAAAACGTTTAAAACTCTTAAATATTTGCAAAGACATGGAGTTATTCATTCAGAAGAGCGCCCTTACAAATGTTTGGAATGTGGAAACAAATTCAAACGCATAGATGATCTTAAAAAGCACCAGGTCACTCATAGTGAAGTAACTTCTTTTAAATGTGAAAAGTGTGGAAAAATGTTTAAGGCGCATAATAACCTGGCAATGCATTTAAAGACGCACACAGAATTAAAGAATGTTAAATGTGAAATATGTGGGAAGACCTTTAAATTATTAAGTTATTTAAAAACACACCTAAAACTGAGGCATAGTGATAAAAGGGCCTTCGCCTGTGACAAATGTGGAAATATGTTTAAGCAACTTTGTACTCTAAAGAATCATTTGCTCACGAAACACAGCGATTTGAAACCGTTTACGTGCGAAGTCTGCGGGAAAGCTTTTAAGCAAACTTATAATTTGAAATCACATTTGTTGACTCACAGCAAAGCGAAAGTTATCCATACCTGCGAAGATTGTGGGAAAACTTTTATTAGCATGGGAAATCTAACGCAACATATGAAAATACATTCAAAATCTAAAGTTAATCTAGAAATAGGTCATATGTATAAATAGTATTTATAAATATTATTTAAGATAGGTGTAAATAAAATATATAATTTTATGTACAAGAAATATATATATATATAGATATTTAAATTTTCATTTACTTAAATGCCTTTAATTGCTAAAAAGAATTTCTTAAGATTGTACAATTCTTAAGAAAGTGTTGTTAAGAAGTATCATGAATATGCTAATGACAAAAGAGGAAGATTTGTTTTTCAATATAATATTACCAGCGTTTATCTCGTCGCTAAGCGATATGAATTAAATAAAATATTTTGTAATTTTAATTCCATTTTTAAATTGAAATATATATCCGTATTTTATGAATGAACTTAAATAAACCACTGTGTCTTAATATAATCTTTAATGTTTATGCTACCTTAATACAATATCGGTAGTTTTATGGTACACAATATACGATTTGTTTTATCAAAATTTATGAATGAATTTTGAAAAACCACTATGTTTTTAAATATATTCTTTATGTTTATGCTACCCTGATACAATATCAGTAATTTTATGGTACACAATATGCGATTTGTTCTATCAGGATTATGAATGAATTTTAAAAAACCACTGTGTCTTTTAATAAATTCTTTATGTTTCTGTTACCCTAATACAATATCGGTAATTTTATGGTAAATAATATACGATTTATTCTATCGGGATTATTTAATGAATTTAAAAAACCAGTGTGTCTTTTAATATTTTCTTTTTGTTTATGTTACCCTGATACAAAATCGGTAATTTTTGAACTAACACGAAATCCATTTAGTTTATTAATGAATTTTTTATTTGTTTTTTTATGAATGAAACACATTGGCTTCTTTATAATTTGTTTTTAAATTTATGCCACCCTGATACAAAAAAAATAGTATTGTGCTGGTTAAAATAAAATTAGACAGATGCTCTAACTTCACTTCGTTTAATTGAAGAATTGAAGGATAATTTAAAATGGCGGTTCTGCGCAATTTATTTACTACTTAGTGCAAAGAAATTAAAAAATTGATTAGATTTATGTAATATCTTTATTAACAATAATATTTTTAATAAATACAAACAAACCGTACGAAGTGTTAATATAATTTATACATTTCATTGCGAATTTTAACACGTAATTTACGATGGAGATCAATGAAGACTGGTCCCCATCACCAAAGCGTAGCATTGTGGCTGAAAGATTTATGTTTTATAAAAGAAATCAAGATCCCAATGAATCTGTAGGTGATTACATTCAAGTCTTAACAGATCTTGCAAGCCATTGTGAGTTTGGTCAAGGTGCATCAGATGCACTAAGAGATCAATTTGTTTGTGGTTTGTTAGATCAAAAGATTCAAGAGAAGCTGCTTGCAGAACCGACACTCACATTTTCTGCAGCTTGTGCAATGGCACAAGCAGAAGAAAAGCAAATAAAATTAGTTGAACTAGCTGTTAATAACAATTTACTGGAAAATGCTACTTCGCGAAGAAGTCTACGTCTAAAGGAAATTGTATTAAATTGCGAGAGTGGCATAAAGGGAGAGGAAGATAGTGAATCTGAAGATGAACTAGCAGATAGTAAAGAATATAGTGCCTATAAAACAGGCAATGATTGTTACCCTTGTGAAGAATGTGGGAAGATATTTAAAGCCTTATCTAACTTAAAAAATCATAAGGTTATGCATTCAGAAGAAAAACCATTTCATTGCGACAGATGTGGAAAACGTTTTAAGCGTGCTGCAGAGTTAAAGTTACATTTGACTACTCACAGTGAAGAAACTCCGCATAAATGTGAACAATGTCAAAAAATGTTTAAAACGTTAAAATATTTACAAAGGCATAGTATAATTCATTCCGAAGAGCGACCTTTTATTTGCCAATTATGTGGGAAAACATTTAAAAGGGCATATGAGGTCAAAGCTCATCAAGCAGCCCACAGCGAATATAAACCACATATTTGTGAGCATTGCGGAAAGAGTTTTACTAGAGCTGATGTATTGAAAACTCATCAAATTTCGCACAGTGATATAGAACCTTTTAAGTGCGAAGAATGTGGGAAAATGTTTAAGTCGTTAAAGCGATTAAAACAGCATAAAATAATACATTCAGACGAAAGACCTTTTAAATGTGAACAGTGCGGGAAAATGTTTAAATATTTAAAAGTTTTAAAAGAGCATATTCAGATTAAACACAGTGATGTTAGATCTTTTAAATGTGAAAAATGTGGAAATATGTTTAAACAGTTGAATAACTTAAAAGTACATTTAATGTCCATGCATAGCGATGTCAGGCCATACACGTGTGAATTATGTGGAAAATCTTTTAAACAAAGTGGAAATTTAAAAACTCATTTGAAAAGACATGAAAAAGTAAAGAGTAACCATACTTGTTTAGAATGTGGGAAAATAGTAAATAGTTTAGGAAACCTTAAACAACATATGAAAAAACATTCTAAGACAGTTATTGAAAAACATCAGTTATATTAACCTTATTTTAAGATAAATGCTATGTTGTTGATTGTAAAAAAGATTTCATATATAAGTAGTGAATACTTAGTCAATAAAGTTTATTATAAGTAGAATTAAATATTTGTTTTAAATTTAAAGAATAATTTCTCGTACAAAATGTGAAATACATATAACTAATTGCTTGAATAAATTGTATTTTTACTATGTAACATGTGTTTTTACAAAGCTATATAACAAATTAGGTTGAAAATGTTTGAAAAGCTTCCTAAGGATAAAGGAAATTTATACTATTCTAATTATTCAACAGTAATCAAACAATTAGGTGTTATTTTTAACTTTGACTTTGACATTTATTTACTGTCATTGCAAATTAAAACTTCATTAATAGATGGCGTTCAGCTAACTAGTTACAGAACAAACATGACAACAAGAAATACAATTTGATATTTATTTTACCTGTTTTACATTATTTAGTTAACTTCACGCAGTATAGAAGCGTTTGTGTTTCTCGGTTTTGTTTCTGTTCAATTTTTAAAAGTCATTTCTAAAATTCATAAAAGAATTTTATAGAAATCAAAGTTTTCTCTTTAGAAAAGATTATCCAATTGTTTGTAAAATGGTTCGTATAATACTTTCTTCGCATCCCCTTTGATTATTAAATATAAATTAAATATTGCCTGAATTAATGACATAGCATATTATAGTTTAATTAAAATGTATCTAGTATGTGGCTAAAATCACATAAAAATAATAAGTATTAGTTATATTAGAATAGGTCTTTTAAATATTAATTTTATAAGCATTACTTTTTCTTCATATAATTAATAAATGGAAAAAACACAAAATAATAGTTCTAACCTAAAAAGTATACTTGAGTTGCTTATTATAGTTGGATATTATACTAAGTTTAATTATTCTATTTTAGAGCATTCTAAATTATAATGGAGGCGCAGTAATTGCAATGAAAGGAAAGAACTGCGTAGCAATCGCTACAGACCGCCGGTTTGGTATACAAGCTATGACACTTGGTTTGGAGTACGATAAAGTGTTTGAAATGGGGCCCCATATGTACCTAGGATTACCTGGATTAGCAACAGACACCCAAACTGTATATGAGAAACTTAGATTTAGAAAAAACCTTTACGAGTTGCGGGAAAATAGAGCAATTTCACCTAAAACTCTTGCTAATATGTGTTCAAATTTCTTGTATGAGTTCCGATTTGGACCATATTTCGTGGAGCCAGTTATTGCCGGTCTGGATAAGAACACTTGGGAGCCGTATATTTGCAACATGGATCTCTTAGGTACAACACCGAATTTCAATATAATAATTTCAGTATTTGATTTTGAAGTTTATTGAATTTTAAACAATACTTTATTGAAGGTTGCAAGAATTTGGCTGAAGACTTTGTTGTAAACGGTAATTGTTCAGAACAAATGTACGGAATGTGTGAAGCAGTTTGGGAGCCGGATATGTCTCCAGATGAATTATTCGAGGCTATTTCACAAGCATTGATGAATGCTTTTGATCGCGATGCTGGCTCTGGTTGGGGGGCTACAGTTCACGTTATGTATGTATTTATCTCTTATATTTATTGTCAAATTGCCAATAATATTATTCAAAATTAATATTAAATATTTTTGTTTTAGTGAAAAGGATAAAGTAACTACACGCACTTTAAAAACTCGCATGGATTAGTTTACTTTTATAAAACTTTTCCGATATTTTTTTTACAATAAATTAATAATTCCTACATGTAAACAATTTTAAGTTAAATATATTACTTAATAACTGGAGATCTTGTTTTAATATTCCTATTAAATAATTTATTTCTAACAATAAAACATATTTTTCAATATGATAGTATAAAAACTTCCAAAATTAGAAAGTGGTGATAGGAGTTGTATTGAAAATAGACGGGTATCAAGAAATTAAAAAAATATATATATTTAAATATTATAATTTTGAGATAATCCAATCTCGCATAACCACTACGTTAGCATAAACGCCAGGATAATTTGGCAGGGCGCATCCGTACCCCCAAGATACAATCCCCACGAGATTGTTGTTAAACACCATAGGACCTCCTGAATCGCCTGGACATGCGTCTAACCCACCTTGAAGGAGTCCAGCACATAACATATTTTCTGTTACTGTGTTAATTTTTTTGTAAGCTTCAACACATTGGTCATGATCGAAAATAGGAATCTGCGCTTGCTGCAGCTGTAAGGTTGTCTGCTCGCCACTATCCTGAAATTATATAAACTTTAATAAAGTTACAATTTTTATATAAATTTAATTTACATTGTAACTTACATTTTGCCTTCCCCAACCAATAACGGTTGTTTTTTCACCTGCTGCTGGGGTTTCAGTTCCAATAGCTATTGGAGAAATTCTCTCATTAAATGTAAGATGTGTTTCTAATTTTAAAATAGCAACGTCGTAATTCACTGTATTTTCGTTAAAATTTGGATGCTTATAGAGCGTTGCTACATTTACTAGTATTCCTCCATCGTCTTTAATTGAAGCACCAGCTCGAATGGTGACTTTGTTTATCCCTGTAACCCTAAAACGATTTAAAGATTAAAGAGCATTTAGACGAATATTCGTGAAAAATCGATGAAGATTTGTAAAATTCAATACTTACACACGAAAACATGCTGCAGATGTAATTATTGTATTGCTATTTAAAATAGCACCACCACAGTGATGATCACCATAATATGTCATTGCCACCATGAACGGAAAGTCTTCGATTCTAGCATCGTAACCACCGGATATTCGACCTTTTCCAGGAAGCGCAAGCGACTCTCCAACTGAAATAAAACAATCATTGAAATGGAATATATTAAATACAATTAAAACAGATAAGTAGTTTTCTTTCATTTGTCACGATATTATTATAATATATCCGTTAACACAAGATACCTATGTAATAATTTACTTGAGTGAAACCTGTTATTACTTAATCTTATAGATACTTTATAATGCTGTAATCCTGAAAAAGGTTTTATGATTCTATTAATCCGGAAAACTTACAGAACGTTATATATTAACTAATACTTAATAATTAACAAAGGAATAGACAACAAATTTATTTTTGCATTATGTCGTTTTAAGTTTACTAGAAATAATAGCAAACTTGAATTTTTTTCTTTATTTGATATGGAATAACCACGCATTAAAGTGACGAAAGAAACAAATTTGAAAACCTTTAGTTAACTCTTAATCTAATTTTCATAAACGAACAATAAAATAATATTTATGTCTTAAACAAAACCAATGTATAAATCATTTCAGTTTTAGTCTTACCAATAATGATAGAGACTAGAGTAAAAATTCCAACAAGAGAAAACATTATTCACAGTTTCACATATAAATTAAGACTGAGTTTATAATTTCACCACAGAACATATATGAAATATGTATCTTGCAATATATAATGAAACAATTGATTAGACTAACAGTTGCTTAAGCTACAGCTTGCTTAAAAGAGAAGAGGCTTTAGATAATTACATTCTTTATGAATTAAAAAATATAATAATAAGAAAAATAAGTTTTATCTTAAAGATAAAATATTTGTATAGCATTAAATAATAATTTAATTTTGAATAAAGATTAAATAACTATGCATTAATTAATACTTGACATACATTTAAAAATATAAGATATCTGCTCTTATTTGCAAGAAATTAAAAAATCCAACACTAATTAATCATAATTCCTAAATAAATTGAATAGATATTATTCTATAATCTGTCTGTTGATAAGGTACCATTATTTTTATTATTAGATTATAATCAAATGTTTAGGGGATCACTAAACTCAACAATTTCTAAGAACAAATTGAAAAATATTAATTATTTAGAATGTTTCACGCATTACATTTTTAGGAAATTAGATATTATGCAATCTTAATAATACGAAAGAATTTCTAGGTAAGCATCAATGATATATAATAAAGTAATAATTGAATTACCGGATTTTAATAAGCACGTAGTGTATAAATCAATTATCATAAGACTATATATATATAAGTTTTACTTTGTAATTATATATTCGTTTCTACCCCACGAGGGTTGAAATGAAATAGGAACTTTATTAGAGAAGACCCGTTAAAATTTTGAACGCTGGATTTTAATATTTATATTACGCTTTCCTATTATATAGGCATATGTAATAAGATTTCTAAACAAAAATTAAAAAATAATAAATTAGAAAAATATTTTAACCCCTGTATGTATGCAACATCAATAACATGAAAGTTTTAGAAGGAATTAAAATAATCTTAATAGTATATATTTTATAGATTGTTGTAATTCAGATTTTAATAATACTACAAACTTGCCATAATTAAAAATAATTGTATGTATATACGACAAATTATATGATATATGAAGGCTTTTGGATATAACACGTATACGGAAACGATTTGAAACGTGAACAAATAAAGTATGTAATGTGCTTATATATGCAAATTCAACAGATGTAATAAAAGAGAATTTTTAAACTGTGCTAATTATGTTAACAATAAACATATAATAGTATAAAATTGATTGAAATTATTGCATTGCTTTCTGATGATAATATCTTTAAGTAGATTCAAATTAATATACATATCAATATATTATTGTTACGTTGGCAGATTTCTCCGTTCAGAGTACCCAGAATACCATCGTCACCACAACGTCAAATTAAAGTTGACTCAACTAAAAAATACTTTTAGAAGTATCATGGCTCCGGGGTTAATGTGTATGATGTGATGTGTTTTTGTATATTTTTTAAAGGTATTTTATAAAATATTTAATCAAATTATATAAAATTTAAATCTAAGTTATGATAAATATAAGTGTTTTAAAATAATGTCTGCATTTAACAAATTATAAACTAAATGAAAATGTACAGTTGGCACTTAAGAAATACATTTCTTGATGTCATGATACTGCATTTATATATATGTATATTATTTTCAGCTAATTATGTCTGTAATATTTTATCTGCTTTTATCTATTTCATATGATATGAATTATTTTAATTCTTTAAACAATTCTATTTTTATATAAATGGAACACACTTTCATTGTGTCTATAAATATGACATATTGAGCAGCTTAGTCCTCCTATATAATAAGCTAATATTCATCGTGAATTATATTATATGTTCCATATGTTGACATTTGCCAACAGAATGCCGATCCAGGCTCAATGGACAGAATTTCTCTGCTGTCCCGTTTGTTGCCATGAGTTTGCAGCAAATCAAAGGTCGCCAATAAGTCTAGGATGTGGTCACACAGTGTGCAGGACGTGCTTGGCAAATTTACATCGCAAGCAATGCCCCTTCGACCAGGTACTTTAAATATTTGATTGATTTTAGGATTTAAATATAGTTCTATATAACATTTCCTTTTTTTTTCCAGATCATAATTTCTACAGATATAAATTTATTGCCCGTTAATTCAGCATTACTTCAACTTGTTAACCCTAGCACACTTCTGGAACAGGATATTTCTGAAATTAGGAAATGTTTGGGTGCTAAAGACCTAGCTTGTTATCAACAGGCAACGAAATGTATAGAGGAATTAGCGCTTTATTTAAAACCGTTCACAAATGGTACGTCGTATTGTTCAAGTGTTTAAAGATTAGTTATATACGTATAATCAAATTCATAGATAAGGGCACATTAATGAAATAACTGATATCATGTATTAGGTTAAAGTTCTGGGAACTACAATTTATCAACATAATATTCCAATCTATTTTCTATTTCAAGGATCAAGTAGTATATTATCTAGACCAATGCAACGCAAACTTCTAACTCTAGTAAATTGTCAACTCATGGAAGATGAGGGTAGATCGAGGTCTTTGCGAGCTGCACGATCTTTGGGTGAAAGAACAGTAACGGAACTAATCTTACAGCATCAAAATCCTCAACAGGTTTATACAAATTTAATGGCTAAAAGATTGGCTCTATATTGTACTTACAAATAATGTTTGTTTTAGTTAAGTGCTAATCTATGGGCAGGCGTTAGAGCTCGTGGTTGCCAGTTTTTGGGCCCAGCGATGCAAGAAGAAGTGTTAAAATTAGTTCTATTAGCATTAGAGGATGGCTCAGCATTATCTCGAAAAGTTTTGGTTATGTTTGTTGTACAAAGATTAGAACCACATTTTCCTCAGGCATCTAAAACGAGTATTGGTCATGTTGTGCAATTGTTGTATCGCGCATCCTGTTTTAAGGTATTTTCAATTTCATTAATCATAATATTTATTGTAATTCAGTGTTTAAATACAATTTATAATTTAGGTATCAAAACGTGATGGCGATTCCTCGCTGATGCAATTGAAAGAAGAATTTCGTACTTATGAAGCTTTAAGAAGAGAACATGATGCTCAAATTGTTCAAATTGCAACAGAAGCGGGACTTAGAATAGCTCCCGATCAATGGTCTGCTCTTTTGTACGGTGACACTGCCCATAAATCTCATATGCAGAGTATAATAGATAAACTACAAACACCACAATCTTTTGCACAAAGCGTACAGGAATTAGTGATTGCGTTACAAAGAACTGGAGATCCGGCCAACCTTTCTGTTTTAAGAAAACATTTAGAACTTTTAGCTGCAATAGATCCAAGTACAGGTATATATTAAATAAAGAATTCGTGTTAATTAATAATTTTTAATATGCAAATAATTCGTCATATTTTTTTTTAGAATCTACCGTACCAAATTGGCAAGAATGTTCTGAATCATTGACAGCTGTTTCTCAAGTTGTAGTTGGTTTAGTTGACTTCATTGTACACCATGGTAATCGTAAACAATTAGATTCGCATAATAACCATAACATAAAGTATAAAATCAGCATGTGCCGAGACTTAACGTTACGTAATAGCTGTCCAAGAGGAATTAACTGTACTTTTGCTCACTCAGAGGATGAGCTAGATAAGTATGTATACCAAATATATAATTTATTAAGTTAAATATCTAACATATTATACATGTGCTAAAAATATTGTAGATACAGAGCTAAAAATCGAAAAGTCACTCGAACACCAGGAAAAGGAAGTGAAGAACAACCAGTAAATTTTATTAATCCCATAGCAAGTGTTGGAATGCCTATGCCAACAATTATAGAACAAGGTGTTACTTCAAATGCGCAAACAAATGCAGAATATTCTACATACAATTCTGCCTATCAGAATAGAATGCAAATGAGTAGGTTTCGTTTTTATTGGTAGATATAGTAATCTAAAATATTTTTAAAGTTAAATTTATAAATTTAGTGTATCCCCAAAGACTGCCTGGATCCAACGAAGGATTTTCACCACAAGGCGTAGTTCTTAGTCCGAGCAAACAACCGAACACTCAATATCAACACCCATTCAGGTTTGATGAATACAAATTGCATATTCGAATCTAAATTGATTTGATTGTTTATTGATATTTTATAATTCCTTCAGAATGGATTCTACTAGACTACAAAATTGGGATAATAATTATGGTCCTAATAATCCCACTAATTATTTACAACAAAATTATAAGAAACCACTTAGAACTTTAGCGGCTTTGCAACAACGGAAACAGGATATTATATCACAATTAGAACGCGTTGTGGGTATAACAGCCACTTCCGCTATCATATCTAATTCTAGAGTAAATAGTAATGGCAATAATGTACAATCCGATGAAAAACCGGGTAACGCGAATTACTGGGAAACAGGATTGCAATTCAATCACTTGGACGGTCAGTAATATATATTTTAAAATTCGGTACAATGCGCCCAAATGATTTATATAAATTATTTATTTTAGCTGCTCAAGTTTTTGTTAGATCCGATTCAATCTTAACTGATGATGATTATGTTCCATTTGAAGCTCCGAGTGCTAGTAAATTTGGACCTATTTCACGTATGAACAGAAATAGAACACAATATGAAAACCAATCTAGAGTTGCAGGGAATGCCGGAAATACAATAATGGTTAATGATGGCAGGAAACCGACAGCACCATGGATATTATCACAGGTAGTTCAATAAAAAAATTCTATAATACATCCATCAAATTAAATATTAAATTAATATACCTCTATTAACAAACAGGCGGGTTATCATCCTCCGATATCAACACCTAGTATAAGTGATGCATATATAAAAAATATAGACTCAGGTTTAACTCTCCGAACACCAGATAGTCAGGTAAATACCTCTAAAATATAAATGTATAAGTTTAGAAACTGTTATTTATAGTGTTTTTTGCAACAGGATCTTTTGGCTGAATCACATCGTGTTAAACAGCTACGAAATTTAGAGCGCAAAATTTTGGATCGGAACGTCTCTCAAAATGAAGGTGAAGAACAGAGGTTGCTACGAGAGTTGAAACTAGTTGAACAAGGAATATATGAGAAAGAAAAAGAAAGAGAAAGTATGATAACTCGTCTTAATTCTCCAAATTCCTCCATTGATATACAATATCCAAGAGAAGATGTAAGTGATACAGCAATGTCTATACTTAATATTTATATTAATATTATTTATATATTCATTATTTTATTTAGGAGGAATCATATGAAGAAGGTATCGCTCACGAAATGCGTGAACTGGAACTTCGATTAGCGAATGAGTTGGAAGAACATGAAAATAAATGGATAAATACTTCTAACCCAACAACTCCTGGTGATGCAAACAGTGGATTGCAGGATAAACAGTAAGCAAAGCATATTATCATCATGTTAGCATAATTTTTGTTTATATGAATACAATCAACAAAAGCAAACGTAGTATTTACGTAATATTATGTAGCAGATACGTTATTTAAATGTAAATACTACATACTTTTGTTTGTCAGTATATATATAATCAAAGATTTATTATTATTATAATCATAAACATAAAGTTTATATTATCACTATTATTATTATATAATACTACATTAGTATAAAAATAATTCATTTATTTCTATACTATATTTTATTTTTACATAAAATATCTGTAACTTAAAAGGTATAGCAATAACATCTTATTGAAAAAGAGTTTCAGTGATTATTGATGATGTCATTTTTGATGTGCGTAAACATCTTATTAATGAATTATATTTGTGTCACACACAATGACAATAAAAAGTAAAATAAAAAATTTGGAAAAATTATTAAAAAACTATTCCAATGGAATATTAAACAATTATTGCTAACTACATATATTTTATATTTTTAAGAAATGTGAAAGTAATTATGATATTGCGAAGCTCCTTTTTAAACATTAGAATAGAACAGTAAAAATTTATTTATTCAAATTTAATTGCTTTGTTAGCAGTGACATAAAAAAACCTTTACATTAATGGTTTTTATATAATTATATAAATGTATTGAAAACTATTCGTTTCGAATAGTGTAATTATTTTTACAGAATCGTATACTTCTTATTTATTATGTTATACGTAAAATTCAATTGTTTACATTTTTTAATAAATATTTAAAGTTTGTTATGATTTTTTGACTAATTTAAAATAAATTAAAAAAATAAAAAGATATCAATAATTTTGAAAACATTTAAAAAATGTCTGATGCTATTTTTATAAAAATGTTTTTTGTGCATTTTAAAATCCCAATATTTGGGCTAATAAATATATTTTTTACAATTAAAACAAACTAGTATGTGTTAATGATTTAATTTGATTTAAAAAAAGAAAGAGTTCAATTTGATGAATGTTACTTAAATATGTCAGATGCAAAAGCTTTTAAGAAAAATATTCTTTTTAAAATTAATCTTGTAGTTTATAATATATTCAATTAGTTTTATCTGTGTTTTGACTATTTTTGAGTGCACACTTTGGAATAAGCTAAAAATGAAAAATGAAAGGAGGGGACAGGGAAATGTCTAAAAAAAATTATATTCTAAAAATAATAATAACAGTGCAAAAAGTCGTCGGCATGACGCTTGTGACCTTGGAACGCATTCGTCCACAATAATTTAAATACATGGAGTATTGACAAATTAATTATCTTACCTTGTTTTGTTTTCAAAATCCTAAGTAGTTTCGCTTTAGCTTTGTTTTATCACTCGCAAAATGTCAATGCTTCTTGAATTAAAACATAATTACTTCAGTTAAGTTTTGAATACAAAACGCGCTTCGTTTTAAACCTCCCTTGACACCTTTAATAAAACTTATTAGGATTTAGGATATTAGGCTGTTTGACCCTTAATTGCCTTAGAAGAATTTAGCCTCGACGTAGACCAAATTTAGAAGCAATTTATATTTTTATTCAAAACTTTGCTGAAAAATATTGCCAAAATATGAATATGTATGAAAATATATTTAAAATTGTCTTAAAAATTTTAGATTTATGAAATATTTTAATACTGTAGAGTTTTGTATTTTAGCACAAAACGCTCAAAATATATTTATTAAAATGTTAAAAAAGATGAAAAATAGAATATCTGGTTTTGAAATGAATATAAAAATTAAATGCTCTAAGAAAAATGAACAAAATATTATATAAGTGTGATAGAAAACTAAATAAAAAGAAAAAACTATTGAATTATTTTTTTAAAACTAACGAAATTTTTTTAGAAAAAAATTAAATATCGTTGCGAATGTTAGGAGCGTTTTTTACTTATAATCATAGAATATTTAATGATTTAATTATAAATAAATTATTGTTAAATGTTTTTAAAACACAAAAATATTTATAGTATTTTATTAAACCGAGATAAATTGAGGTTAGAATTTTAAATATTTCAGTTTTAAGGAATATTTATGTCATATTTATTTAATGACAATATCTACAACATCAAGAATAGTTTATTAATAACATAATCATGTTTTATTTCAAGATAATAATATTTTAGAACTTTTAAACACAAACGTTTCACAGTATCACACTAGTTACGCACTGAACAACTAACTGCTTTGTACAAATGAAAGAAACAACAAAAATAATGTTGCTGCAAATTGCTGTTGAAATTGTCATTAAATAAGTAAACGCCCTCTCGGTGGTGATTCGACTTAGATCATGCTGTGTATGTCAAGTGATCATTTTTACTAATTATAAATATCAATTAGATACTTAATTGATAGAAAATAATATGCCTTGTTTGGAATGATAGCATTTGTTTCAAAATGCTTCCTATAAATACTTTATATTCTGATTTCCAAAATTGCTTTAAGCTTTATGAAAATAAGATATATAAAATTCTTCAATTGAAGAATGTGTTTTAAAAATTAAGAAATATGATGTAATGATTTTAATGATGTTTTTAAGAAATCGTTTATATAAAATAAAATAACATAGTGTTGCCAATTTGTCCAAGGTATCCAATAATTAGTCAATATTCTTAGAGTTTTTGATTAGAAATCACTAGAATTTTTTTTTGATGATATATGTAATGCATTGCTTGGATTCAAGATGGCAAATTGGAAACACTTATCCAAAAGCAATTTATGTGGTCTTACACTTTAATATATACAAATTTAAATGTTAAAAATTTTATGCTTTCAAATTGTTCTTATATGTGTTTATTTAAATGTATCAAATTTTGTAACTGAAGTGTAATTGTATAATTAGACATTTTGAAAGTGTCATAGTTTATAATTTATATCAATTTTACTGATTATATTAATCATCAATATATATTACAAGTGTTGGGGTGGAAGTATATTTATATATACTATATAATATATTTAATTTAACAAATTAAAATCTGCTTTTTTATTCATTGTTTTTACTATTTATAAATTTAATGAAATAATATTAATGTGTTTGATTCTCAAATTTTAAAAAACATATTTTATGACACATGTATTTATTTTAATTTTTCACATACAAACTTATTTCTGTACTTAATCTAATTTTAAAATAATCAATCATTCGTGGAAACAGATATTTGGCACTAACAAAATACATGGCAATATATGTTCCTTGCTGGAGAAATAGAAATACAATTATTACGCAAATTTTAAATGTAAACATTTTACAATTTTCCAATTTAGTGATATTTTATAACATACAATAACTATATTTACATATACAATGAGAATGTGTAACATTTTCACGCAGGTAATTTCTTACTAAAGTAATGATAATTCCTGTAAGTAAATGCATCATTATTTCAATAGTTCGTACAAACATTTTACGAAATTTATATATTTTCAAATTATTGACAATTAATTATTTAAATTTTTTTATATGGCAAGAAATATGTATTGCGAAAGAATATACCTTGATACAAGATATAGCTATGAATTAAACAGTATCTATAATACGCAATACATAAATAATTGAATTATTAAGTCTTTATTATTTACATGCTAAAATGTCACAAGAGTTTAAAACAGTCTGTAATCTCTTAGTTTAAACGTACTCCTCCGACGGTTTTGAAGCACTATTTTGGAGTCTTAGTGAAGCGGGCACGTGCCCGTTCACAGAGTCGGGTAATTCTGCAATGTCTTTGAAAACACCCACTAAACTTTCAAAATTAGGTCCCCAATTTAACAAATAGTCCCATCCAAGCGTAGTTGTTGCTGAAGGTGATCCGTTTGGAGGTCTGTACAGAGGACCACCCATGTGAGTCGATAAATCATCATCAGACGCCACCAGGGTGCTTAAAGACCCTCTGAATGATGAGTCAAATCCATCATACGACGGAGGAGGGATTGGAGGTTTGTTAGAACTTGCCGTGCCGCTATCATTGGCTCTCCTGTCATCATCATCTCCGCTCTTCGGGAATTTGTCACCGTTAAGGCTGTTATTATCGTATTCTATTTCGGAACATGTGAAACTATCATTACCACTCTCATCAGTCGTAGTGGAGCTGTGGTTGTCAGCTACTGGAGAATGATGTAAATGAGCTAGATGGTGTGCCGCTCCAGCACCTCGTGGGGCTTCACTGCTACTGGACACGGCATCTAATGTGGACACGAGACTCGATGTTCTAGGCCTTGAATTTAGACGTTCTATTTCTTCTGCTGTTAGCCCCATTGGACTGGGTCCTACAGATCCAACACTAGGTTGAGATGTTCCACCGGGGTTTTTTCTGCTAGCTGAAGAACTTTGTCCACTCAATTGGGACATTACTGGACTATTCAGACTCCTTTCGCTGTTGCTGTGCAACGCGTCCTTGCCTACACCCCCAGAACTCGATGTTGTAGCCAATAAAGCACTCTGCAATGGTTTCCCTGAGATATCGTGCAGCGTTAGAATGCGCGGCTGTTGCGAGCTCAATTCGCTGCTTGGCGACAGTCGCGCTAGTGGTGTGCTCTGGTGTTGTCTCGGTGTACTTGATGGGGGCGGCTGGTTAGTTTGCGGTGGAGCTCGAGGAGGATACGAACCAGCATGGTGAGGAGAGTGTCGATGTTGCTGCTGCTGAGCTTGCGCAGCTTGGTGTTTATGATGATAGCTAGCAACTGGAGGCGGTGTAGCTTTATATTTTCGTACTCCGCCAGCTTCTCGATATCCCTTATAATGATATACAATATCGATATCAGATGGAGCTATTGAACTGGCGTTTTCTAAATCATAATGCTCAGGAATTTCTGAATTCAAATCGACTCCACTTGGATGGTCATGAGGATGGTGTGTTTGACCAGAAGTTGGCGGCAGAGGTGGATGATGATCATCTCTCGGATTCTTGCTTACAACTTCCCGTTCTATGATATCAGGGCGCTGTGGTCTTTGATGCTCATTACCAACTATTTCTCTTTCTTTATACTTCTTTGATATAAGCTCTGGCCCTACCAAATGATGACCTCCAACGCCTCTAATTACATCACCGTTTTCTGTAAGAAAAGCTCCGACGGACTGATCTCCTGAATGTAATCCTCTTCCCAATACACAATCCGCAGCTGAAGACACCATTCCTCCTCCTCCAATCAGTGTCGATCCTCCATTTTGTTTATGGCCACTTGACGACCCCGGTCCACCACTTTTCTCTTTCTTTTGTCGTCTTAATCGGAACACTATAAATGAAACTAATATTGCAACAAGTAAAATCACAAAGAACACTATAACCAGCGTGATTCCGATGCTCAACGGGTCGGGCGCTTGTGCAGCCCCTACTCCAATAGGTCCATGACAACCACTGAGAACTTTACCCCGTTGGATCACTTCCGTAAAAATACTTCCTGATCCGTTAAATGGTTGAATTTCATTATTAATACTGAAATTGGCAAAGCACCCTTCGAAATTATGAGGTAAGGATTCTTGGGCAAAGTATAGTTCTCTTTTAACGCCGCCGAGGAACAAAACTGTTAAATAAGGGTCTAGAAAATCGTGAACTCCTGCTGAATCCAACTCGTCGCCGATTCGGATTCCATCGACTAATAATTGCAGTCCACGATTATGCGAGTGCAGCGTCAAGTTGTGCCATTGGCCATCGGACACTCGTCCGGGATATTGCTCGGTCATGTTGATTGGGGACCCCAATTTTGAAATATACACAATTTGTCCATTTCTGAGTTCCACAGACGTGAAATATTTATTAGTAGCTGCATAGAGGATTACTCCTTCGGTACGAATTGTTCTGAACAAGACACTAATTGTTTTCGCTGGAACAGAAGCAGCTATAGGGGCCGCGGAAATCGTCGTGATGGATCTTCTACTTCGGTGATGATTCCATAACGTGGAACCACCATACAAACTATCGAGTAACTGTATTCGTCGATGTTTTTCCGAAATCTTAAACTCTAAGAATCCGCCATCTGCAATGGAGACTGGTTCCAAAGCGTTGTTGCAGTTTGGAGCTACTAGATCAGCACCACATTGACAAGAAACGGATTTCCATCTGTCCAGACATTTACCAAATGGACCGCAAGCTGTAGTTCCCATGGATTCTTGATCTGAAAGATGTGCACAAGGTCCTTTAGATTCCCGGCCGCATGTGGCGTCGACTCCTCTTGATTGAAGCGGGTTGCTGAGGTTTAGGGCTCGGCCATTCACGGAGACGCTGTGTACGCACCCCACAAGGTCATCTGAGTGCACTTGTCCTGGACGTTCAAGCACAGGGTCTGCACTAGCCAGCCCTCCCACTAGAAGGGGCTGATTGTTGAAGTTCAATGTTCTGAAATAAAAAAATATATATCATTATTTGTGGATCAATTAATAATAAAATGAGAAATCCTCAAACTAAGATATAAATATAATGTTCGCATGTTTATTGCGAGGGATTATAATTTATTTAAGAGAAGAGTATAAAGTTATAAATTAATTACAAAATACGTTCCGAATTCGACAATAACATTAATCTAAGCCTAATGAGCGGATTGAATCGACATTGCACATGGTTGCTTGGACGCTGGGTCCACTGAGACATTGGCAATAGATATATAACATCCCGTTCCGCCCGCGGTTACAAATATAGCTTGTACAGTACACTGTACACCCCACGAAAAGGATTGGCTTACCCGGTCGGAGTCAAAATATTGAATATATTTTTAAAAATAATATCAATTTATTATTATTAAGAGTACACCACTGTTGGCTCTATACAAATCTGTCAAGATTATTATTTAGAGCATTAAAAAAATGGCGCATCGCGTTGGAAAGGCAAGTTGGTTGGGTCATTACATTTATCGTGATTCGTGGCTATAAGACATAAACAAGCGACGATTGACCAGCGCCATCGCCATCGCTAACGTCATCACCATGACTCAAGCACCGCACCAGGTATCAAGATCGAGGGATGCTTTGGATTGCAGTGGTTTGATTGGACTGAAAACTGCTCGAGGAGTTTATGATGTTTATGACGAGTATCATGTGATATCTCAGTGTTCAAGAATGTAAAATATTAAGTAAGCATTTATTTATTAGTCTTTGGATTTGACATAATGCAACTAAGTAAATTACGATACCGTACCACATACAAAGTAACGTTAAATGTACAAAATATTGACAGCGAGTATATACTTGCAGTGTTGCCTTGTTTTCTAGAAGAATGAAAGCTTAGGGCGTCCGCACACGACGCGACTGGTTGCAAACCTTAGCTCCGAATCTACCCGAAGCGAATGTAATTACAACTGTTGTTAGTAAGAGATCGAACTTGTATGCGAGTGAGATAAAACACGAGGAAAGGCACACGAGTCGGCTGATTGCAAACTAAACGCGAAACGAAGTTTTCAAAGAAAACGAGCAACGTGTTTTCAACGTGACTCTACAGAATTTTTAACAATAGCAAAACAGGGGATTCTATTGTGATATATTTGATTGTATGTATGTATTTAAATATTTTTTAACAGTATTCGTAAACATCTCTGTTGATGAAACCAACAATGCCCTGCGACCGAGAAATATAGTCGCTGAATATATGTTCAAAACTAGTTTAAAATCAGTTTAGTTACGTACGTGCAGTTTATCCTTTTTTATGTACTTTGTACTAAAGCAGTTGAAAATAAAAAACAGTAAAATTTAAAACGAAAAAAAAACATTTGTCTAAAAAGACAAATCTGAAGTAAAGTTCAAAATTGTTTAACGTTTGTTTCATAAGATAAGACATTTCTGAAAAACCTTTCTTAGTGTGATAATACCACAACAAAATCTTAAAAAGAAATTCATTGCAAATTTATGACGTTCATCATCGTTTTATCGGGATCAACTGGCGGCCATATTGGACCCCTGTCATCATGTTAACGGGGTAAGAGGTAGCAGGGAGGTAAGTTATGGTAGCTGTCTAAAGCCTGTCCTTCAGTGGATATCATTGTTGGTGATTGACGGCCGGTCTAGCGCGCAGGACCTAGTGCGGTACGCAATAATCGTGTTTGTCTGGGACCTGGTGTGCTCGGTGCAGGGTATCAACTATATTCATGAAAGAACCCATACCTTGTCTGCGTTTATTTGTAGTGTAGTTGCACAGATCGGACAATTAATACTAAAAGATATAGGTTAGGTTCTATGTTGATGATTTAAATGGATGAATACGTAGTACAGCGCACCAAGCGGAAAATATATCAAACTATATTATTTCCATTTAAGCATGTATTATTTATTAAAATTATGTCGCTTTTGACATCTAATTTATTATTTAAAGCTTTCAAAATAAATGTGTATGAGTAAAAGTAGAAGTAGTGTAAAACTTCGATAACTCGGCATGGTTGGGAGTTGGTTTATTGATTTTGTCGAATGGGCTTGTGTCCTATGTCTTAATTTCTATAAAAGTGTACTATATATTGATAAAGTGGGTTACTAGAACCTCAAATGTTCAATTATTTTTTAATAACTCCTTATATGTTAAGAGATATTAACAATTAAAAGAGTCATTTTGTCTCTTTAATTATTAAAGGGATTCAACGTTGTACACATTCCAAGTGCATGTAACATCATAATCCTTGTGTAAGGTTACCAACCTTACAGCTCATAAATCTCTGCTATATGTATTTATATATCAAAATATCAAATACTATTTACAGCTATTTCAAGGAACAATCAAATTTCAATATTATGTATGCCGTAACAGGGTTAAATAAAATAAAAACTTATTATTCTTTGATTTGACTTGATTATTTGACTACCAATAGCTACAGAACATTACCACAGCACTGATCTACTCAACAAATAACTGACGTTAAAATGCATTTCACGTAATACAAATATGGTCGACCATTTCTAGCGCTAAAACTACCGTCAATATTTAGATATTTAATAAAATAGACACGCCAATACACATTTATTAATGAGGACTTTGTTTCCAGATTAAAACGTAAACGATTTTGTTTTTACTCACATTCTAAACTTATGCACACGATATAAATATCGGAAAATGAATTTCATTATCCTAGCGAGTGCAGAGTTTAAAAAAAAACATAGAAGTACAAATTTAATTAAAGTATTGAACATTGTTGATTTAAATTCTCTCTTAAATGGCTCTATAGCAAAATTATTGATCGTTTTGATTTATGTAATGCCGAATTAACCTATCGAGTTGTATATTTGAGTTTTCTTTCTGTCTTGTCTTTCACACTCTGTCTTAATAGCCGGGATGAGTTTGTTGTCGTATATAAATATAAACGAGTATTTGAACCCTATAAAATTTGTTATGGAATGTCAACATTTTATAATGGTTTACCGTCATACGCTCAGCTCGCAACAAATATATTCGCTAAAAATGATTTGGTTTGAGTTGACGCAAAAAAACTAGTGTAGTTTTGAAAAATACTTTGAATTAAAAACAGAAGAAATGTTGAACACGACTGGTTGAGACGTAAGACGGAGGACGGACATCGCATGCTCAAACACAACATTCAATATTTGGTGAGGACAAAAAATGTAAACGGAAAAAGATGAATAGTTGTTGTATAAGTTATTAATAATCAATTACAATATTGTTTTATAAAACTCACCCAGTTGGTCCGGCATCATCTGCGTAGCATGATTTATCTCCAGGTCGACACTCCTCGCAGACATCCCCGTGTTCCGTGCACATCGACACGCTGAGAGACACGACACGTCCATTCCTGGTTGCTGTAACTTTATGCCATTCCCCATTAGCAAGAGATCCGGCCCTGCTTCCAACGGATACACTAGTAATTGCAGTCCTAGCGCCCCCGAATGAGAAAACAGCCCTTCCTGCAACTAACTCAACAGCGACGAAGTCAGATCGCCCACCACTTTGGGCCCCGTAATTGTAAATTAGCAGGGCATCGGGTTTCGTAGTGGCAAAGATCACTGAGATATCATTAGTAGCGGCATCTAGTGCTGGGAACGCCATGAAGGAAAGTTCGTTGAACCCGATGGTAGCCCGCTCACAGTGACGTCCATAGCGCCCCTCGGTGCAACTACATTTGTAGCCAGGCTTGAGACTAACACATAGACCCCCATGGAGACAAGGGTTGGGCCTGCAAGAGTCTGCAACTGCTTCACATTGATTACCACGATATCCAGGACGGCAAAGACAGAAGAATGATGATCCGTCAGGACTTTCCCGACAGGAACCGCCGTTGCGGCAAGGATTACCCGAACAGACGTCTCCTCGTTCCTGTTCACATACCCGACCTTCTCTAGATGGAGGGCAAACGCATTGGAAGTCGTGCCCTTGACGGCGGCACTGACCATTAGCTTCACAAGGGTTTGGAGAGCACGGATCTTGGCGTTTTGTACAACGGGGCCCCGTAAAACCATCAGAGCAACGACAGAGGAAGTCGTGGCTTACCAACGGCGATGTGAAGATGAGTGTTTGGCTGTCAGTGATATGGGTATCTTCATGGACGCGTATTTCCTCACTGCACACGCCGCCATTATCACAGGTATTGGCATGACAAGGTGTGTACCCAATAGAAACAGAAGAAGACAACATCAATTGAAGCATTGCGTCTCTTTTCCGTGACATTCGCTCATAAACATACGTTTTACTTCTATACCCAATCCCAGTTCTCACCGCCACAGCTAATTCCAAACCCCCATCTACCTCATGAAGACTGTATAATTGAAGGCCATCTCCCGCTTCCAACGTGGTCTTCAGTAAATCCAACAGACCTCTGTAATAATGTGCTAGGAAGTTTGAAGTTGTCATATTTTCAACTCTGATAGTTATTGAATGTTCAACTGTCAAATTATCAAAGGACAGAAACTCTACAGTTACGGTAGAGATGACGTCACCATGTTTTCCATCATTTCCGGACACTGATAACGAATAACCTTGTCCAGGTGTCAGTCTAGAAGCATGCAAATTACATCCAGTCGGTATTGTCAGACCACCAGCTGGATTGGGGCCGAGTAAAATGCGGCAGCGATACTCGCCAGTAGTGTCAGCGTCATTTGGATGTACATCAGCAACTTTTCCTATTGGAAGATGATTATTAAAAGCGTGTACTAAAACGTGGACTGATCTTGGAGTGGAAGGGCTGTCATTCACATCTAATATGTTAACAGTTACTGGATGTTGTGATCTCAATCGGGGTGTGCCACTATCTTCTACTTCTACAAGTAGTGACAACACAGGGGTTGTTTCCCGGTCGATGGTTCTCGTTGTCTTTACAACCCCTGTATGTTTCTCTATTGACACTAGGTCACGTTGATTTCCACCGATTAGGAAATAAGTAAACGGAGCACCATTCGGTGGTAGATCTGGATCTGTCGCTGAAAGTGTCATGACTATTGTACCAGGCGGTTCGTTTTCTGTAACATATCCTACAACTTCCGGTGGTTCAAATACAGGCCCATTGTCATTAATATCAATAATTGCAATTCTTACAGTTGCTGTCCCTGTTTGTGGTGGAGTTCCTGTGTCAATTGCACCCACGATTAAATTATACATTGGCGTAGTTTCGCGATCTAACTGTCTAGCTGTCTCTATGTAACCTGTTTGTGGATCCACCTTAAATACCTGTCCATTATTCCCACCAATGATTGAATAACTGAACTGATTATTCTGTGGCCGAACATCTTTATCAACGGCTTTAACTGTGACAACTCTAGTGCCATGCGATGCTCCTTCCGAGACGGAAGCTTCGTACAATTCTTGAACAAACTCTGGAGGATCGTTTCCATCTTGGATAGATATTATAACTTGTGCTTCATCTGTATCGTTACCCCTAATGCCACCTGCGTTCTTCGCCATCACTGTTAACACCACACGGTTTTGTGTTTCCCGATCTAGACTCCTTGAAACACTGATGATTCCTGTCTCGGTATTTATGCTGAAACCTCGATCATTACTTGAGCCTACGAAGAGATAATACACCTTACCATCGTCACCAGAATCTTGATCTGTAGCTTGAATAACGCCGACATTGGTACCAACTGCAGCAGATTCGGACACGTCGAAGTGAAACACTGGTTGAACAAATCTTGGGTAGTATTCATTAACTCCTGTGACATGAACAATCACTTTCGTTGATCCGTACATTGTGGAATTTGGATTTGCTGCAATGATATCCAGTACGTACAAGTTTGATTCCTCGTAATCGAAACTAGTTTTTGAAACTATAATTCCAGTTTTCTGTTCGACCGTAAAGAATTCTTTGCCACTTCCTCCGATAATAGAGTACTGTATAATAGCATTTTTCGGTGAATCTTTATCTGTAGCGATTGCTTTATAAACAAAGCTTTTTGGCGATGAATTTTCAGGTAGATAAGCATGATATTCTGACTGATTGAATATCGGAGCATTATCATTGATATCTGTGAGAGTAACAGTAAGCATTGCAGTGGCATGCCGGGAAATAAAACCTAAATCTTCTGCAGTTATATTTAAATGATACTCCTGCACTATATCATAATCTAAATGTTGCAGTATAGTTACAGCGCCGGTTACAGAATCTACGGAAAATTCCTTGCGCTCATTTCCTCCAGAAATAGTATAGCGTACCATTCCATTAGGGCCGTCGTCACCATCTGCAGCACTTACGGTTAAAATAGTGGATCCTAAGGGTTCATTCTCGGGTACAATAACCTGGTAGCTCAATGCGGTGAACACTGGGCTATAACGGTTATCTCCAGCTACTATTAAAGTAACAATAACTTCATCATGTTGAGGTGGAACTCCTCGATCCACAGCAGCGATTCGTAAAATATAAGATCTACCGGCGCCAGAAAAGGTCTGCGTCACTGTTATCCAACCAGTCAATCTATCAACCATGAAGTACTCCGTTCCATTGCCTCCAATAGATTTGTAATCTATTTCCGCATTTACCCCAAAGTCTAATTCATCTTTGGCGATGACTTTCATTATTCGTTGACCGACAACAGCGCCTTCAGGTACTGGCGATAAATAATCGCGTTGTTCGAATCTTGGCGGATTGTTATTGGCGTCAACAACGTTAATAGCAACAACACATTCCGATGACATCGGCGGTTTACCATTGTCCGTAGCAAGAATAGTAAGTAGATACATATTTTCTTGGGAAGAGTCACGTTGGGTGTGGATATACCTCAATGTTCTTTTACTAAACAGTTCTCCTGAAGCAGGATCTACTGTAAACAAATCCGAGGGCTGTTGCAACGAGTAAGATATCACGGAATTTGGTCCTTGCTTGTCACGATCTGCTGCTGTAACTTGACCAACAAATACTACACTTCTCTGAAGCTCTGGGAAGTTGAAGCTGTAGTAAGAATGCTCGAATTCTGGGGCGTTATCGTTCTGATCTTGTATCGTTATTGTTAACGGAGTCTCCGCGCGCCAAGCTCCATCAACTGCAGCAACTTTTAAGAGATACTCATCTTGTTGTTCTCTATCCAACGGCCCTGCTACAGTTACATTTCCGCTAACTGGGTCTATAGAAAACTTACTTCCCGGATTTTCCGTAAAGCTATAAGTTGCATTTGCATTTTCACCAATATCTTGATCTGATGACGTTACACGGATCACAAAAGCGCCAGGTTCTGCGTTTTCTGTAACGTTAACACTAAAGAGTCTTGTAAATCGAGGAGGGTTATCGTTTTTATCTAACACTGTCACTATAACTGTAGCAGTTCCTGTCAACTGTGGAGATCCTTGATCGACGGCTTCAACAATTAATTCATAGCTTGAAATGTCCTCACGATCTAGTCTCATGTTAGTATAAATTTCACCAGTTTCGGCATCCATTTCAAACGCAGATTCGTAATCCTCAACTAAACGGAAGGAAATTTGGCCATTTTCGTTCGAATCCGCATCTGTAGCCGTCACTTTTACTACTAATTGTGGTGGGGCTTCTTCTTCCATGATAGTTGCGTTGTACAACGGATTTTCAATTATCGGTGCGTTGTCGTTTGCATCAGTAACGTTGATTAGTAATTTGATCACGCTTCTTAACGAAGGATTATCTGAGTCATTCGCTTCGATCCAAACTTCGTATTGCGGTGCAGTTTCATAATCCAGTCCACCACCGGCAACTAAAACTTCTCCTGTTAATGCGTCGATCTTCAACGCATCTCTGACATTGCCACCAGCTATCGCATAGCGAACATTACCTAGAGGCTCCTTCTTCGGCGAAGTTGCGTGCAGTTGAGTAACAACTTTACCTTCTGCAACGTCTTCCGCGAGGGTGAAACGAGTTTCAGACGGGGAGGAAAAGCTAGGGAATAAGTGTGCCGGTTTCAGCAATACAGTTAACTCAGCGGTTGCACTTCTCGAAATTTTTCCTTGATCCTTCGCTTGGATTATCAGATTATACGTCTTGTCTAGTCCTTGTCCGTTCAACGACAGTTCCTCCCCCGCTTTAATGACGCCAGTTTCTTCATTGATTGTGAACTTTCCAGCATCTTGGCCGGTTAAGTAATACTGGATCTTGCTGTTCAAGCCTTCGTCGTTGTCAGTAGCTTTTGCTCCGAACACAAACTGACCCACTCGAGTTCTGTCTTGGATGTTGACGGTAAATCTTGATGACACGAAAGTTGGTGAGTTATCATTGACATCAACAACTGCGATTGTTAGATTCACAGCAGCAGCACGTGGTTCTGTCGCTGAGCAGTCTTGAGCCATGAGAGTCATGTAGTAAACTGATGTTTCCTCGCGGTCTAAACTCACGGCTGTTGTAATCAATCCCGAGTCTTGGTCGACATGAAATCTTTCTATCTTATCTCCGAGGAGGCTGTACCGAATCTTAGCGTTGATGCCCGAGTCTTTGTCGGTGGCGACAGGCGATAGAACACTTGTCCCTGCGGGAAGGATTTCCGAAACGGATGTCCGGTATGATTGACGTTCGAACTCTGGACTATGGTCATTCACATCTTGGACGATTACGCGTACTGTTCCAGTTCCGGTTAGAGGCGGTGAACCTGAAATATAAAAATCAAGTTTTAGTCAATTTAATTTAATATTATTCTAATTCTAAATTAGTTTAATGGAGAAGCAATTCATCACTCAAAAAAGGGAAGAATGGGTGGGGTTGGGAATTAATTTTAAACCAGTAAGGAATTTAAGAGCTAACATATCTTTTGCACATAAAATTCTCTTCTGATATAAATCAATGCAATAAATATTATAATTTATCGTTCCTCACACCGCGCACTTGCTTCATATATTTCAAGTTATAAAACTATAATAATATAATCGTATCAAATTCAACACCTCCTAGTGATCTCCTGCTTCTAGTCACTGGTCAAGATATGTGCAAAGAAATATATGAGATTTAAACAACATTTCAATAATATGGTTTCAATAAAGTAAACAAATACTGCAAGTATAATGTTACATGTAAATAAATATAATACTTTCTATGTCTTATGGCGGTGATATGTTTTGTAAGCAATTGAAGTAAAATAGTTGTGTTATTCCATAAAGAGAATTGCAACTGGCGATAGGCGAATGTAAGCAGAAAGCGTCTAAGTACAGGCAGGCTAAGGAGCAGTTACTACTGGCTACCTATCACTAGTAAATAATACAGAAAAAATGACAGACATTATTTTAGATATGTGAAAAATGCCTTCATGAATCGTAAGGTTTCTAGGAAACAGCAATGTATTAGTGCTGCCACCTATGTTTGAAATCAAGAACTGTTATTAGAAGTGAGGTTATGATATAGTATGTGGGGCAACTATTGACATTCAAAAAAAACTTGTACAACAGAAGAAAGAGTTATCTCTTTTGTAAAGCTTATTTCTTAGTTCCAAGACGCTCCATGATTGAATCACGAGAACGAACTACTATTGAAATACTGTTCGTTTTAACAACCATTTTCTTTGTATAAAATGAAGTACGAGTAAATTGTAGTTGTTGTTGTCTGATTAAATGGGCTTGTGTCCTATGTCTTAAGTTCTATAGAAGTGTACTATATATTGATAAAGTGGGTTACTAGAATTCCTTATATGTTAGGAGATATTAACAATTAAAAAAGTCATTTTGTGTCTTTAATTATTAAAGGGATTCAACGTTGTACACATTCCAAGTGCATGTGACATCACAATCCTTGTGTAAGGTTACCAACCTTACAGCTCATAAATCTCTGCTATATGTATTTATATATCAAAATATTAAATATTATTTACAGCTATTTCAAGGAACAATAAAATTCCAATATTATGTCTGCCGTAACAGGGTTAAATAAAATAAAAACTTATTATTCTTTGACATGACTTGATTATTTGACTACCAACAGCTAGAGAACATTACCACAGCACTGACCTACTCAACAAATAACTGACGTATAAAATGCGTTACACGTCCTACAAATGGCCGACCATTTCTAGCGCTAAAACTACAATTCAAATTTTTAATTGCTATATCTCCGTCAACATTTAGATATTTAATAAAACAGACACGCCAATACACATTTATTAACATCAATTTCAATCAACAATTGAAAAATCAACCATTAAAAAATGAGGACACAAGCTCTTTAATTAGTTTTCTGTGTAAAAGGTGCAATATTAGCGTTTCGTGGGTGTCTTTTTAATACTTTGAGAATCTCTGTGACAAAGTTCAGCTATAAATTCAATGAAGTCAACCATTTGCCGACGATGTTGGGATATCGAGACCTATGTTTCTGCAGGTTATCGAAGAAGATCTTCCCCGACAGCGACAGGGGCACTGGGCAGCGACACCACCACTTTTCTAACAGTTTGCAGACTTAATAGTTAAATAAAGACAAGTCTGTTTATGATCTTAATACGACTATTTCCTTGATGCTACGTCATTCAGTGGGATAGGAGAGGCACAGGGGGAGGGGGTTCCTTCGGACAGGTAACATGTTCACTTAGGAAGAATTATTGCAAGGTAAAACCATTTGCAGTAGGATAAACATCGACTTAATATTATTTTAAGTAGCGTTTAAGACATTAAACCATCAGCACGTCATCACTACGACTTTACTGCGATCTAGTTCAGAAAGTTCACAGACAGGTGCATAAGGGTGTTCGAGTTCGATCCCCAGACCAGCGGAATCTATGCTTAATTTTTTTATTTGTCATCATCAAAAACGCAAATTAATAAATTCCTCTTGAATAACTTATAAATTTCATTACGTTTCAAACAGTTATGCGTTATATTACATATATATTATTTTACTCCTGCAAGAATATAAAATACAACCACATATACACACAGGATATAATTTACTGTTATCGCGATGTTGACGGCCGATCGCGGATCGTTCTCAACGGTTAATTAATTACGCCACGAGTCCAATTAACCCCCGATATCGCCGTTTGTTATTCGATATTTTAATTAATTCACACTAACACACGCATACATGCACAAGCATGAAACGATGGACATATGGTCACACCTACACAACTACATGTTTTTGCGAACCTGGACATGTAAATACATAAACCTTACATTACTGTTCAGGATTTGTAAACTAGATGTCACTACCGCAGTTAATTTAATTTTTAAGTATAATTTGTTTTGTTTGGTTTTTTGATATACTATATTTTGGGTAGTTATAGTATGATAGGCTTGATTGAGATAGAATGAAGCCTACATTTACATATGACAATGAGCCCCAAACTATGTACACATTTTTTATATATAAACTACTATAGTAAGATGATCGAAATTATAATGAAGATGTCCATTAAAGTGAAATTTTCTCTGTGACCCATAAAGCTACATGAACTCCTTTTTTATGTTTGGATATTTTATGTTTTAAATCAAAAAGTTGACGGAGATATAGCTATTTAAAATTTGATTTCAATTTCAGACGTCACGTGGCTTAGAGCGTAATAGTGATCTATTTAATTTAACGTTGTTTACGAATTTCATGATACGAAATTTTTATGTATTGCTACTGTAAATAGTATTTGACGTATTTGTATAAGTATGCCATCTCTTTCGCACTATGCTGTAAGTATAATAGAGATGGCAATAGATTAGAAGGGTACACGGTTTGGGATTGAAAGATATCACTTAAGGTGAAACGATACTTGGCCATTTTTGATTCGAAATATATATAGCAGGTTAAATATTATCAAAAAAAACATGTTTTTTTATGTTTAAATCGTTTTATGTAAGTAACTATAAACGCGAATCAAAATCTAAAGCTTCAATTAGTTAGATGAATAACGTATCTACATTTTAAGCTTTCTTTCACTGACTTTTAATGAGTTGGAACCGCAAAAATGGCTAAGGATTGTTTCACCTTAAATTATTACACTGATTTAATTGTAAATATTTTCTTTATATCTTTCAAAGTAATTGGTAATTCATAAAGTGGACTTTAAAATGGGGGTCAAAAAGTAGTACCTTTTGAAAATCCTTGCCTGCAAAATACCGACTGTACAGTTATTCGGAAGGATAACAGTATATGTTCCCGAATAGGTCAACATCGTCGCATGAGCCAACTTAAAGTCAGGAATACATTAAATCAAAATAACATCGAGAAAGGGATCGGGGGAGGTGGCAAGGGAAGGGGTATTGCAGTACAGAGCATAAAATACACGGATACAGATTACAGACTGAATCATATTTACAAGATATGAATACATTACTATATAATCTCTCGTGATGTGATATGATTAAGTTTAGTTTGTACCAGGTTGAAGCCCAGGTTCAGTCCCAGGTCCCAGGTCCAAGCCCAGGAAAGCAAAGCAAACGTTCTAAGTAAGTTTCAACTCTTCTCAAGAGGTCTTCGTTCACAAGGAATCACGGATGCCACTGATTCTATACGAGTATAGCCTGATGCCATGGATTCACAATTCTCGGATCTCAAAACATTCAGACCAAACGATAAAATATAGGCGTGTCCATTGCGGCGCTGATCGGCCATGTTGTATACTGAATCGTGACGTCACGCGGTCCCCCGGGCGCTCTGCCCCATTGCCCCCTTTGTACCCGTACTTCTTTGTATAACAGATACCCCTGTTATGGGACGTACTCAGATTTTTTTTATTTAATAATTTAGGTCATTACCTAAGAAGGCCCATTTTAATAATTATTTTTGAAAATTTTGAAATTTTTATGTTTCTATGATCAAATTTAACTAAGATTATATAAGGACGCAATTTATTATATAAGTATATACAATTTGTGAACACTTATTTTAATTCAGTGGTTATGCGACGTGCAACGAATATTATTAAAAAATGAACCTAATTTCTATCACAACGTTCATACATAAGGCCGCAACAATATTGGAAATGTTGGATTCGATCTCTGTACACACACACATAATCACAAAAACGTATGAGGTAAAGGTGTCATATATATATACTATGAAAACTGTCAATGTCTCTAATAGGTTCAGCATCAGAAGTGGGCAGACGTTAAATAAATTAAAAAAAAAAAAAAAAACAAAATGTCAATTTTGGTTAATTTCTGGTGTCAGTTTTAGGTTAATTTTAAAAATGTTTGCTAAAAATTCAATATAACAATAAATCATTTTTTTGAAACGTCTTAAATATTTTTTTAAAAATAAAATGATTATTCATTCAATAATCTGATTCCCATCGTACACCGCGGCACGTTGTAGTCTTCCTATAGAATTGACTGATTCAACTCAGCGATACCCTTCGTCTTCGAATCTTTGATTTCTATCAAGTGATTTATTGTCGTTGTTCGTATTTTTGATATTTTCTAAAGTTAGTGGTATCTTTTGACGGATGTTCCTTAAACACAGAGTATGAGTTCAATTTTATTTAATACATGCGGTAATTGTTATCGCGAACGACAAATGGCAAATGGCAGGCACGACTTGAATGTTGGATGTTGCAAATAGTTCCTTCATATACAAAACGGCAAGTGAAAGAGTTTTGTCTTCAGGCTAATATTCGTACCTGGGATCTGGGATGATACCTGGTAAGAACTGGTGCCCAGGTTGCTGGTGCTCTGGATATCAAACTGTTATATGGTAATATCAAAGTGGACTTGACGAACCTTTGATTTAGTAATAATTTTTATCTCTATTACCTAAAAATACAGGTTAGAAGAATATAAATGTAAAACCTGTATAGGAGAATATCTTATCCTGATTTGTCCTGAAGACAGGAAGGTGGAAAACATTATAAGCGATTATTATAAAGATTGGAATAACGTTTACTGGAGTACGTGTCGCACTCTATACTGCAAATCCTAAAACTAATTTGTTTTACTTTAATCAATGGTTCGATTTTTATAATCTCCTGTAATTGTTCTTGATCGCATTTCAAAAGTCAAGAGTTTTATAAAGTTTTTCTTCCAGAGACGATGAATTCATCTTCTTTACGTTCTAAGTTCTACCAGCACAACAACCAGTCTCAGTCTGATCTTTCTATTGACCTCCGAATAATGTTAAATAAAATCACATTTGCATCATCGAACACTGGTGCATATATTATAATTCATGAATAACGTTATTTCTTAATGCGTACGAGTATGTGTGTTAGAACAGGGGTTGGAAACATTTACCGCATAATAAAAGTATCAATTTGTTTATTTAAATTTAATTAGGTTATGAACTAATTTTTTTGGATGGTTGTTTCATTATTTATTTAAATATAAAGCAGGGAAAGATACGACGTCAATGGATTTGCCTTTTTATATAAATTTGTAACATATCATTGTATTCAATTCAATTTTGATCCTTATTATATCTAAACATTCTCACTCCTTCCAAAAGATAAAAAAAATATCTTTACAAAAATAAAAACAAAACTGCTACTGCTACTCTCCCTCCTGTTTCTACTCTGCCATTCCTTCTCTTTCCTCGTTCCTTTTCTTTATATCCGTCATCCACCTCTTCCCTTCACTGCCTCCCTTTAATAACTGCCCAATATTCTTTTCGCTTATTACCTTTTTCTCACATGAAAACTTAATGTGCTCCAATGTTTCTATCTCCGCACACCCTCCATATTATTTCCTCGTTATTTGCCCAGTATCTGTTTTTTTCTTTCTCCTCGTTTCCCAATCAGAATCTGGCAATCCTTTTCATGTTTTTTGTGACTTTTTCTCTCAAGTATTCTGGTATCTCTCTCTCCCAAATCATTTTATATCTTTTGTTATAATTGCTCTTCTCAATTTTTTCCATTCTTTCCTGTTGTTGTATATCCTTGTCTTTTAACCCTTTAATTATTAAAAGATCAAATATGACTAATTCATTCGTTAATTACAAATTGAATAAAATAATTACATATTTAAGATTCTGATAGTCAACTTGATTATTGTTTCACAACCCAAATAAAAACTGTTGCATGTTATTAAAACTGAATTATTTGCAAACTGTTTGCATCCCCTGCATTAGACCGATCAACGTCACAGTCTAAGTCCCGTCTGCAATGCAAATGAATAAATCAATAGTCTTCAGAGATAAATTGGTTGTCATTTTTGAGGTGTTGTTTTTTGGTGAATATTCAAACATTTATTACTGGCTGCTTTTATATAGAACTGTTTGTTGTCTTATGCAGTAACAAGTAACAAGTACAGTCAATCATATATGGTACACCAGACACAGACGAAGTAAGGAGTTGTTGTAAAAATAGACATGTCAAATGTCACATTGGCTAATACCATACAGTGGCGAAACAAGATGGGAAACTGATACAAAGATCACATTGCTTTAACCTTTGCCCCTTCACAGTGACGGCAGAATGCATATTTTAATGTTTGACTGAAGATGAAGAAATCAAACTCACCTACATACCATTTAAAGGTATATTAATTTGAATCAAATGAAGGACAGTAACAAAATTGTTTAACATACTTACTAGCTTGGTATAAGCTAACTTCAAGGTTCATTTTCTACTTGTTATATAGAAATTTTCTTGCAGTGAAAGGTAACTTCACACTTGTTAGCTTACTACAAGCTAATTAAAGTGTTATATTTTCTAGAAAGGAAGAGGTTTACTCAGTTTAAAGTAAAATATATTGTAACGAATCATAAGTGTAACAGCTTGATTAACTTATTTTTTTAGGGGTGATATTTTAACATTTACAATTGACCGAGACATAGTTATTTGAAATATGATTTTATCTAATGCCGCCTAATTTTTAACTATCTTTTGACGTCACGAACAATTGTAGGTTAATAAATAATTGAGATTATTTTTCTTTGTTCAAAACTTTCATAATATCAAAACATTGTGTTGCAGAAGCTAGCTGTAAATGGTAACTGACTTCTATAAAAAAGATCAATTTATAGGAGGGAAGAGGGTAGAAATCGACACAACCATTTATTATGCTAAACTTTTGATCCTTGTAATAGTTATAGGGTAAAAGAAATTATTTTAAGTGTGAATATCCTCTATACACAAAACGTATACTCATGTATTTTACGTGTAACATTTTATACATAACGTTACGCTTTATTATTTATCGAAGTTTAACATAATTTTGTTACATTGTCATTAATTAAATGCAAGCGATATTTAACATTATACAATCTTGCATGAAAAGTTATCAGAAAATGTATATTTATGTCGAAAGGTAACTTTTGCAATGTAATCTAACATTATATTATCCTAGAAAAATAATATATATGTTAAACAAACCTGTGGTTAGCGAGTAACTTTTATAATATTGCGATTTATTAAAAAATAATCAATCATTTGAGGTCCTGATAGCCAAGGTTATCAAGATCCAGTACAGCTTCATAGAAATTGATAGAAATTTTAGTGATCCTGTATACAATCTTTAATTTTAAGATCTAATAAACTACCAGCGAATTCAGTTACATTCAATCTTTAGTTGAATTGAAAATAAAATCAAAGGTTTCTCAAACTTTTAATTAAATTCGAATTACATTTTTTTAATTCGTTTAAATACAAAAAAATATACTTATTTGTTTAAGTATAAGTACACATTTGTTATAACTAACTTAATTTGATACTGTAATGTAATAGCGCAAAATGCAGAATGCTGAATTGCTGGCGGCGTTTACATGAAGAAAAAACAAAGAATACCTTCACCCGAAGAAGATCACCATCACCATGAGAGCATCAACATTACCACAGAGCTACAGTTGTCAGTTATAGAGAGACAGCGTATGCCCAGCGCAAATAACAAAATGAAATAACATTTAATTCAACAAACAGTTAAACACTTACATGAATTAAATTTACATGAAGAACTAAAGCAAGTAAGAGCCTGGTTAATTTGTAGTTGGACTTGGAACATCCGGCTCTGGGAAGGGTAACCGTAAGCCAACACTCTAGAGTTGAAGATCTGCAGAATGCAGCTTCCTTATGGGGCATGGGGAAATAAATATACCCGTGCATATGACTACAAATTTCTTATAGTGATATGAAAGATTTGAATAAATCAAAGACCAATTATAATTTATTTATCATTTAAATGAAAACGTACTTTTGATTAATACAAGACAACTCGTACAACGCGAGGTAAAGCAATGCGAATTCGTGTTAATATTAAGCCAATCAGTGCCTGAACCTAATCAATAATTCGATCTATATCTGACACATATTCGGAAATCCTTGCAATGTCACCCAGGTTTACGTGCTCAGTGTGTTATGCACATCAACCTGGGACCCCTTAAACTCCCCCTGCAACCTTCGCGCTTCGATTCAGGTGTGGTGATGAATACAATGAAGAAATTAAATGGTCAATGCAAATAATATTTCCCAGTATCTGACAATCTGATGTAGCCTGAACGGCATGCCAATGCATAGAGTCGAAGGAAATTTTATATACCAGGAGAACTTCCCAGGTTCAGTTACTAACTTAACGATGCAACTAGTAAACAAGAAGGCAAGGTCAATTCAATGAAGGTGACGTGAATCCATTTATTTAAGAGGCTCGTCTACTCTCACTTAGTGTATGTCACGTACTAGAGTCAAACTCAGAAAAATCCTCTAAACATAAAATTAAATTCATGTAAATACTCATAAGTGATCTTTACCTTGACAGTTTTTTACCCCTGAGGATTTATCCTGATCTGAGATCAGAAAACAAGGTCATCATTATCTGTAAATCTTTCTCCTGAATTTTATTAAGATGATGCCAATATCAGAATTATTGATTAATAAATATAAATATGATATATTTGGTAAATCAAATTAAATGATTGATGGTTTATAAAAAAAACAAACTTGTATTGATTGTGAACTGTTGCAACAAAATGGGTTCGTTAGTATTCATCCGGATCAGTTGATCAACTTGAATCAAATAAGAACCGAACTTGAGTAAGATTACTTATTGATCAGTGATTTCCAAACATTATTAAGGAGGACAGCTGCTTCATTATTGAAACTTTGTAGTAATTTAACATGTGGTAGTCTCAGTGAAATAGTTACAAGTTCGGTTCTACTATATAACTCAAATTCTATTGCATGACAAAGAAACAAGATATTTGTTTGATATTTAATGGGATGTTAAAAAGAATACTATCTCTTTTCAACAAACATATATGTAATGTAATGATACATAAGATATCTCTCTCATTAATTGTATACATGTCTTGACACGATTGCATTCGTCTCTTTTCGGTTTACATCGTGTCTGACTTAGAAGGTACAGAGGTGCGAAATTTGAGCGAATATGTTTGTTACTAAACATCAACAGTGTATGCCTTAGATTGCCTTTTATTCTGTATAATTTCTGTATTGAAAATTTGAAGGTTAGAATTTTAAAAATCCTTTCAAGTTACTAGACTCGAAATGCAATGACTAATGATACGTGGTTTTCGAATCAAATAGCACATACTTGTAGTCGATATCGATGAAGCATCAGGGCTTGAAATATACATCGCTGGACATACAACTGGACCAAGTGGACCGGACCCAATGAACCTTGGAGATGAAATCTAACAAAATAAACCGTTATAGAATAATCATCTAAGTGTCCAACAATGAATTAACAAAATTTGATCATTTTTGTAGTATCATATAATCAATACTAGCTGCAGGGGCCGCGCAAATATGTGTGGAGCTTAATTTTATTAGTTTAAAGAAATATGTTTATTTTTAATATTAGTTTTGGACGGTAGATTTAACAACAATGTCACTCGAATTAAAAATGCTGTAGTTTCATAACTTATGAATCTTTTTCTTCAATATTTTTAGACGATATTGGAAATACATTCAACTTCATGGAAAAAATGGTACCTCTGACAAGGAAGATGGCCCAGGAAGGGTGGAACATTTGCCATTTTATAATTAACTACAAAATTTGGTGTTAATAGGACAATGTTTAAAATGGTGTAAATACGGCTGTTAGCAACACCCATAGATAATAAACATCAATAAAAATGAAAGATAGATTATCTTCTTCGAGCACTGAGTCTGCTTGGCCTGGCATGGCCATCATTATGAACCAGAAACAAAATGGTTTCGCCTCATTGATCACACAGCGTACCCGGAACAATTCATAAAGACAAGAGCAGAAGATATACGTCTGATTTATCATATAAAATATACTAGATGATACTGATAAAAATACTTCAAAAAGCAAGAACAAGAGATCGATTAGAAGACTGTTGGTCGATGAGATGAACCCGTGGACGAACACCAAAAAGATTTAAACAGTCTTGTCTTATGTATTCTAATCAAACAGTGACTCTAAGGACAAATCCTAATAAAATTATTCTCAGTGACGAAGCATATTTGATTAAAATAGAGAATCTATTTAGATATTGTCAGATGCGTGATATTGTATGCGGCACATAGACTAGGATTTGTTTGTAGGGATATTGAACGCACGAATGGAAACGGGAATCCGGGAACGAGAACAGGAACGTACAAGTCCAAATGTCCGAAAGTTTTGAACGTTTTGAACGGTTTGAACGTTTCAATGCGTCACAATCACACAGATTGTTTGTTTCTGATTTTCTGAACGCTGAAGCGATGCGATTAGAAGAGAACCAATGAACCGACTTGTCTCGGTCATGCGTGCTAACCAGTGGCGTTACAAAGAGATGGAAGAGAGGTCATTGTTAGAAACATTGCAGTCACTACGAGAATTGCATCTAGCTTTAAAGCAGGGTAGACCTACTTTATGACGTATCGCCAGTTCTTTAAACTTGTTAATAATTATTAATAATATTGTTTTTTTTAATCTTGCGTTGCGATAATATATTAGTGAGTCATACTCTTAACATGTCAGAAGTGGGATAGGTTAATATATATTTTTTTATATTAGAAAAACTTTTTCTTTACTATCTTAAATTTTTATTTTGGCGAACAGGAACTTTACATGCTTTAACTCGGAGGTCAGCCTGAAAATGGCTGACTTTGTTATTAAGTATCTCAGATTCTAAACAGTCAATTCTAGATAGATTCTAAAAAATCTATCGATGGTGCATTCGGAAACATACGAAAATCGAATAAAGGAAACTTATATTCCTAACACAATTATCTTTTAAAACATTCGTTAAAAACTATTTCATAATTGAAAACATTTCTTCAACATCTCAGGTATAACATTGACGAAAACAAAGTGAACAACTTCTAAATGACATGGTTCGTTTTTATTTTATTTTTTCATTGACAAAGTGACCCCTTTGTATATTAT